>JAEOAD010000651.1:9955352-11220705 GCA_036365145.1 Orientallactaga sibirica
AATGACATACCACTGTCCAGCAGTGTGACTAGAAATTCAGCAAGTGAAACAGTAGTGTGAGACATTTCAAGTCACCTCTGGCTTTGAGACACAACGCTTAGAGTGCTAAGATCCATGAAAAAACAAGGTGATTCATTTTAAACTTTGCTGTGTTGGGTATTAAACCTGGAGTCTTGCATATGCAGTCAGGCAATTTACATTCCCAGAGTCCCACCCAAAAAGGTTTAATGATAAAATGTACCGAAAGTTCTACAAAATTAATTGCCACACCTCCCGGGGCAGCAGCATTTCTGAAATTGCACTCATACCCGGCCCTAGTGGTTATCATGGTGCACAGCATGGTGGGACATGACCCGACAAATCTTGCCCTGAACTTCCTAGTTGAGTTTATCTAGATGAGCCTATTCATCCAACATGACATGTTTTCAATGAGCTATTTAGTCCTGATTTTTTAAAATAACCTTTGGGTTTGTAAAAATAGTGAATAAAATAATCAGATTGTTTCAGGAATGGTAATATCTAAAAATTCCCAATGTCCTGAAAATGACCGCATGAGTGGATGGACAGTGGTCAGTCTTATTCTACAGAAATGCTCTCTTACATGAAGAGAATGTTCTTTGCCATTCCCATGAGTTTCCTGAGGGATGTGTGAGCAGCTTTAACAACTTCCATAGTTATTTAGGTAGTTATTGCTTCTACCTCCATTCGGAACCCAATTCAAGTTCTTACCTTGCCAACCCATCCTGTGTACAACATTTGGTCTTAAATCAGCAAGTTGGTACCTATATTTTGTCCCAAATAACCTAGGCCCAGGAAGCCCCAAAGCTTCCTCTTTCAAATACAATGGCCTGCAGAGTTTCCAGTCTTTGTGAGTCAGGTAAAGAATGCCTGCCATTCTTATGAAATGTGTACTTACCTGGCCTTCCTACAAGGCCACCTATAGTCCTTTCTTTCTCCCTGTGTGATGTGCACTACTGCAAAGTCCGATGGCAATCTGAACATTCAATAATATTGCTGGGTAGTAAGACATGCGCGTTCTTTTGCACTCCTGTCAGCAAAGTTCTCTCTGCCAGCAGCCATAAAACCCTAACCCTAGCCATCATATCTTGAGCTGCCAGGTAGAATGTGCAGGTTCAGGGTTCCAAGTGAAACATAAAGAAACGTTTTTTTGTTTGTTTGTTTGTTTTTTTTTCGAGGTAGGGTCTCACTCTGGCCCAGGCTGACCTGGAAATAACTATGTCATCTCAGGGTGGCCTCAAACTCATGGCGATCCTCCTACCTCTGCCTCCCGAGTGCTGGGATTAAAGGCGTGCGCCACCACACCCCTCGAAGAAACTTTTAACCAGAGCACTAGAAAGCCTCATCATGACTCCATAGTCCATTCAGATAGACAATTAAGGAAAAATATATATTTGGGAAATTGCAAAAGGCATGAGAAACCAAGAGTTTAAAGATAACTAAAGCTCAGGGCTTAGTTGCACATATTGCAGGACTCAGCGCCTGGAAGCCTTAGAAACACACAGTCCTGGCCTTATGACGACCATGCCAGGCCTATTCAAAGGAGCTCAGCTGAAAGCTGCCTTCTGATTTGTACTTGGGACTGAAAGAAAAACTTCATCAACACTATGTGCCTGACTTTGGCAGAAGGCAGACCTCACTCCTTGGACTGTGATGGTCCCTATCATATTCCCAACACATCACTACTACAGAGGGCTCAAATAAATGTCGTCGGACTTTAGTAACTGCATGGAGAGGACAACAGCTGATACTGTGTTAGAAAAGTTAGAAAGTCAAGACCCACGTGGTTTTGTTCAGTCTTAACACTCTCTTGAGCCCATCTCAGCTCTGATTTGAGATTATCCTGTCCTGCACCACCAGCTGAGACCAAGCTGTCTGTTCCCAGCACACAGAAAAGGGTTGAACCTTTGTTCACAAATATCAATAAACTATGCTTGACTAAGCTGAATAGTCCAGCCAAAGATTTTGTGACTCATTAATTATGCATTTTAAATATTGCTTAATTGACATTTTAGTGTAAAAGGTACTTGTGACACAAGTCTTAAATCTATGCAAATTGAGAAAAAAGCCATGCAAGTAGCCTAAAGCTTTTTCAAAGGAAATCTAAACTTTCTCTTAGTTTCTTAAAATGCAAATAATTCCCAGACTCTTATGATCTCAGGTCCAGCACTCAGGTTGTCTGACTCTTGGAGGTCAGAGGGAGTTGTGTGCGTCTGTTTTCCTTCCCGGCAGCAAGCGCACTTAGCTCCCGAAATCACACCCTGACGTGTCATGAAGTTGTGTAAATCCAACTGAGTGCGGGAGCCTTGTCCGTCAGCACTGTGGCACGTGGATGATATCTTTGACCCTCTCCCCATCAATAAATACAATGAAACTCTTGCCTTGTTGTAGCCTCTTCTCTCCTCAAACTCACCAGTGACCACTAGGTGATGCCCATGGCATTTATTATTCTTCCTCCTTCCTCCTGTGGGTATTGAGAGTGGAGTGGGAGGTGAGATGATCTCAGTATCTACCCTTCACTTTATCTCAGCTGTCCAAGAAAGGTTCCCTGGTGAGGGTCCAATCACTGCCTCAAGCTCACGTATGTGTCTTTGCATTAAACAGCTATCAAGCTCTTCCTAAATGTGAGTTATTGTTCCATAAGACTACATTTAATGACGAAGACCAGTGTCCTTAACCATGAACCCTAAGCCTGCGTTATATCTCCTTCTCCTGATAACACACACCTGACGTTGTTTTTCCTTCAAAATATCATGCCATCTTGTACTGTTGCATCACCTGGAACAGTCGGCATCTCTTCCCATGGCCAGAGAAAGTGATTGTGGTGCATCTTGTCTTCCTGGTCTCCTAACTTGAAGTCTTTCCACTTTGTCCCCTCCCCCAACCCAGTTTACATACCTAACACGAATGCTGGCTTGTTACCACTCCCCTCTTGTCCCTCTTTCTCAGATGTACATGCTAGTGATGAATAGCATTTTGGATGTTGTATGTCATATGGAATTCTAGTGTCACTGCAAGGCCATTAGAGTCCCCACATATTCAATATTTACCTTCTGTTTCCAACACATAAATCCCATTTTTGTTCTATCCTGCCACCACCCCCCCCCACACACACACATGTTGTACCTTTGTCCACTCTGCTGCTGGGACGCCCCTGTCTCTCAGATTTGCCTCCATGCTCATGTCTGAGCTCCTCAGCAAGGCTTCTCCACTTGTCCACTCCTGGGGTCTCACCCTCAACCATCTTATTAAATGAAGAGTGCATATGAAATCCTTCAGCCTCCTGTGTCCCCAACTGTCTCTAAAGTCTACATCTACCCTGGAGCTTATCTGTGCGTTCTTAGTGAGTGAATAAGATTAATTGATTAATCAACTTGTGTAGAGAAGTTCAGAAATAAATCCTAGAATCAGTATGCAAAGATACCTGAAGTTAAAAATAAGACATGGGGCTTGAGAGATGGCTTAGCACTTTCTGTGCAAGCATGAGGGCCGAAGCAGCCCTGAGAGACCACTTGAGTTTGATACTCAGACCTATATAAACAGCTGGGGTTAGCCCTACATGTCTGTAACCCAGTTCCATGAGGAGCAGAGACCAGAGAATCGCCTTAGCGCAAGAAAATCAAGCAGGCTCTGAGAGCAATGACACTCTGGCTCAAGCAGCAATGGATGGAAGAATGTTGGAGGCAAACACCCAGCATTCCACTCTGACCATCACAGGCAGTACACCCCACTGCAGGCAAGTATATGGACCACACAGGGGCACATACATATGCAGATACACACACACACGGAAAAAAGACATATAAAATATTTTGTGATACTGTGAAGCAAAAACTTTTTAAAACTCCAAAGCAGGGCTGAAGACATGGCTCAGCAGTTAAAGGTGCTTGCTTGCAAAACCTGATGGCCTGAGTCGGATTCCCTAATAACCATGTAAAGCCACATGCACAAACTGGTATATGTATCTGGAGTTTGTTTGTAATGACAGGAGGCCCTGGCACATCCATGCCCTCTTCCTCCTCTCTCTCTGCTTTCAAATAAATATTTTTTTAAAAAAATTAAAAGAATCTGAAGCATACAAAATGTATGGCAAAAATTAAAAAGTTTGACTACAAAAATTAAGATTTTGATTTAATGAAATGATACAAGAAATAAAGCTAGTAAGACCAACCTAACATATCTGTAACATCCACAATGCACAAAAGATAAATGTATCTAAGTCACTCATCCAAGAAGAAATGAACTACAGTAATTGCTCTTATATTTATATCTACTGTGGCTTACTTATACTTGATTATATATATAATATTGGTTCATTGGCATGAACCCCATACACTCATGGATAAAATACCATTCGTTGCATATTTGTTTTTGCCAGGTACTCTGGGGTTCTGTTTCATTTACTGAGTCTTCACAAACAAATGAGGTAGTTGGTGTCATTACCAGATATAAAAAGTGCCCTTGGACTCCTCATGATAAGATCAGAGTTGCAGTCAGGTTCACATTGCTGGCAGAAATCACCCGACGAAGAGCAGCTTGTGGGAAAAAAGAGGTTTATTTTGGCTTACAGGCTCGAGGGGGAAGCTCCATGATGGCAGGAAAATCGATGGCATGAGCAGAGGGTGGACATCACCCTCTGATCAACATAAGGTGGACAACAGCAACCGGAGAGTGTGCCCAACACTGGCAAGGGGAAGCTGGCTAGAATACCCATAAGTCCGCCCCCAACAATGCTCTACCTCCAGGAGGCTTTAATTTCCAATTGCCGTCAGCTGGGGAGACTAGCATTCAGAACACTTAAGTTTATAGGGGACACCTGAATCAAACCACCCCATTCAGTGTCTATTAAACAACGAGATCCTGCTTAATACCCATCAGGTTGGCACCATTTAAAGTTCCCAGGTAACCCCATTGCACTGGCAACACTTAGTAAAAGTGTGTGTGTGTGTGTGTGTGTGTTCACCCACCTGAGTCAGCAACACTAGAACTGCACTCCCAAGAAACGGCTTCCACCTGAGGAGGCTCCATGAGGGGTCACCGTGTGAGGAGGCCCCGTGGCGAGACCCCAGGAAGAAGCCCCATGAGGAGATCCTGTGGGGAGTCTTGGGAGGGCTTCATCCCACATGGTCAAGTGCTTGCCCCTGGGACCTGCAAGGACAGTCCTCAGAAGAGACAATGTGGAACAAGGATTGCAGAGGGAAGCAGCAAACCAGAAGCCTAGACAGGCATCCAGAGCTGGGTAGCAGGAATGGTATGCCCTCGTGTGGATTAAAATATACCACCCCTCTCCCCACACAAACAGCACTGTGTTATTGTCACAGGTATAGATGCTCTGAGGACAGGCCTCCCATGGAGGCCCAGGAAGGGTCAGGAATGAAAGAGCAACAATAAGTCAACAAATGACAGGGAGCATGGCTGGCATCATGACAGTGTGTCGTCCACCCAGAAACAGAGAAAATGAGAATTAAAATTGTGACGCAAAAAGCTAGTAAACCTCAACCAGATATCAAGCACTAATATCTGTACATTCCACCAAATCCCTCGTGTTTAAACTTATTTTTTCAGAACTAGGATTGAACCCAGGCGTGATAGGCAAGTACTCTGACACCGAGATATAGCCATCCCGTTTTTTATTATTTTTACTTTGAGACAGACTCTTTGTAAGTTGTCCAGGTTGTCCTTGAACTTTTAATCTTCCTGCGTCAGCTTTCTGAATAGTTAGGACTATAAGCTTTGAGTCCTGGGCCACCCGCCATCCATTAGCAATATAGCATGGTTTCAGCTCGGAACCTGGGATCAGGGGAAAGAGAATCTGATTCTTTTTTTTTTTCTCATGTTTGTGGAAAATGCGAAATTTTCCTTCTTCAGGAAAAAATCTGTATTCATTAGCTGCCAGCAGCCATCTAGCTGGCCTTGGCCACCAGACACTTGTCCTGGGGGTTCAAGACTGTTTCCGTTCCCAAGATGACTGGCACAGCCTGGATGGGGCATTGATCCTTGTTGAATTCAGTCATGTGGGTAAGAGAGAAGGCTAGAATTCGGTTTTTAGTCAAAAACATTTAGGCAATTGTTATATCCATCAGTGACAAGGCATCATAGTCACATTGTTGATAGTCTATCATTCTTTAAATCCACAAAACATTTAAACCTTTTAAAATTTTACATAAAGTTGAAGCCTAGCTAGGCGATTCGGACAGATGACATTCTCTTAATATTCCTAAGAGTTCTACTTCATGTGTTTACTGAGATTTACCAAGGGTCTTCTTTTGTAGGTTCTAGACAGAGCCAGAACCACGTACCAGTAAGATTCAGTATAATTCAGCTTGTGTGTGTGTGTGTGTGTGTGTGTTCACGCTCGCGTGTGTGTAGTAACCTCTGCAAAGCAGTGTTTCCACCCTTCTTCAGATTTTATGCAGCACCTTCCCATTCGCCTAATTTAAGTTTGCTGCAGTTGACATGCTTTGGGCAGCGGGCAGGCTGGGCTGCATTGCAGTCATTGGCTATCTTAACACTCCTGTATCCCATGCGGTATTCTTAGCGATCATACTGAGAACAGAGTTTTCTTTGGGCAGTGTGTAGTCAAGAGGTACCAAGCCACATGTATTCTTCTTAAATCAAAATTAAATTAAGTTTCCACTTTTCATTTTAGAACACCTGTTCTTTCAGTCTGTGGATCATCCATTCAAGTCAGAGTCACAAATTATTAAAACGGGCAGAAAACAAAACCTCAGCCACGTCTCTCGCCTTTGGAGTGGGGAAAGTAGAGACCTTGTGAAGAGGAATCTCTTAACTGAAACCCGCTGTGCATCTACAGTCCTTTCCAATCACTATGCTGTCAATTGACAACATCTGCCCGGGCTCCAGCAGCGGGGAACATAGAGTGGATGCTATACCTCCAATGGCCAGGAGGGGGTGCCAGAAGCTAACCTAAGTAGCAAAAGCAACCAAAATGCCATACTTGTTTTGTTTTTGCAGAACTAGGGATAGAACTCAGGGCCTCCTTTCTGTTAGGCTAGCGTTCTACTGTTGAGCTCCAAAATATTGCACCTGTCAAGGAAAGAGCATGGAGCTGAAAACCAACAGTAGCACAACCACATTTCTGTACTTAAATGTAGCGTTCGAAAGAAGACAAATTCCCGAGTCATGATCAGCAAAGCAGTTTGCTGGGGCACAGGCTCTGGAGACTGAATGGCTGCCTCGGTTCTTAGTGTGCTCCTTGAAAGCCGAGTGATGTCAGGACGTTGCTTAATCCCTGTAAGCCTCAGGTCCACCTGCAACACGTGGACTTGTGACACCTACTTTATTTCTGCAAGGAAGAAAGAAATGTGGTCAATGTTTGATAGTCAATAAAGGGTATGTACTGTCATTTATGGATCAAGGCTTAATTTTTCTAAATGTCCACAAGCTATTAAAAGTGGAAGACATTCCTACTACCTTTGAGGCCCCCATCACTGACTGACTGATTACTATTGAAGAATATCTTATGTTGCTTGCTTGTTTTCCTGGCATCTAAGAGTTTATTTTTGAGTTTCTGAAAATTTTTCCTCATATTCCCTTACACATTCTTGTTTAAGAAAGAAACTATATTGAATTGTTTATATGTTAAATGAGCAGTGGTTTGGGTTTTGGGTCATGTTTGGTCCCATTACTTCTTAAGTAACCTTGAGTAGGAAAACATTTTTAACATTCCAATTCAGTCATCTCTTCTATTTATTATATCTCTCCTAAAGGAATATTATACATATTCAAATGTTATGAGAATTAAATTGTACCCTAAACCTAACCCATTCATGTTAAAAACCACCAAGTTGGTATAACGCCCACACTTCATAGATGGTGTTCAGAGTGCGAGGGTTGTTAATCTCACAGACAATGACTATCTCAGGGACATGCCTCTATGCAGCACTTGCACTTGAACTGTCATTCTGCCTTTTCCAAAGCAATTTATCCTGAGAGACTCCATCTCCACAGCATGGCACACTGCTGGCCACCTCCCAACCTGACTCTTCACAGAGAAGTGCAGTGAGCAGAATGGCAGCCATATGGCTGGGGCAGAGCGATCAGAACTGGCAGTTTCCTGTGTCTTCGTGCACATCTGGAAACAGTGGGCAGGAATGATGCTTGGGCTGAAATTTCTGAAACCCACCTAACTTCTGTGGACTTGCCGTCTGGCCCAGCTTAACTACACTGTAGGAAACGCTGCTGCCGGGAGTTGGCCTGCACTGTGAGCCACACAGACCTGAGCTGAGCCTTTCCCACCCACCCCCTCCGATGTCCTTTCTCCTCCGCTCTCAGCTCTGGATTCAGTGCAGTAGTTTCAGCAATGGTTTGCATGAGTCACCGTTGACACCCATGTTGCCACTTGGGCTGACGGCATGAAAAGTCTGTTTGTGACAGCTTTCTTTCTTTCTTTTTTTTATATTGACAACTTCTTTAATTATAGACAATATCCTATGGCACTTCCCCCCCCACTTTCCCCCTTTGAAACTTCAGTCTCCATCATATCCCCTCCCCCTCTCAATCAGTCTCTTTTCAGTTTGATGTCATCATCTTTTCCTCCTATTATGATGGTCTTGTGTAGGTAGTGTCAGGCACTGTGAGGTCATGGATATCCAGGCCATTTTGTGAGGATACTAAATTTTTCAAATGGTTTATGACAAAAAGTTAAAAGTTAGAGGGTACCAACACATGATGTATCCATATGAAACATGTTGTTAATAATAATACTAATAATACTAATAATAAACTTAAAAATATATTGATACCAATATCAGCTAAAATATTGTTTTTCTTTTACACTTTATTAGAATTTTTTTATACTTCACCTGTATTTAATACATCCACCACATAGGGATGTTCACTCAGCCGAGTGGTGTTTGCAATCACCATAGAGTGGTGTAAGTGGATATTTTACCTCTCACACCATTATCTACTTATAAAACAAGAAAACACTCATCCAGATAATGTGCCATTCTATATATGTGGAAAGGAGGAATAAAGTATAAATTTATCTCTCACACCATTATCTACTTATAAAACAAGAAAACACTCGTCCAGATAATGTGCCATTCTATATAGGTGGGGGGGGGTTGTTAAGCAGGCCCTGGGGCCAAGAGTCTCACGCTGTCCTGCTTATCTGCCCTACTGATCTAACCCTAACCCTATTTGCTTAGCAATGCAGGCCCAGGGTAATGCTATTCAGGCCAGCAGAGCAGCCTGTTTGTCTACCTTCCCCACCTGTTCAAGCAAGTGTTTCATCCCATTTTTTTATGAGCTCTTACAAGGACAAGTTTCTATTTTTCTCTAAGCTTGATGTAAAGAAATTCTTTACAGAGGCTCTGCTCCAGAGACGAGGTGGCTGAGAAAGACAGACTTCACACTTCAAGACCAAATGGCTTCCAGAGGTAACAGGTGTTTCCCAAAAGACACTTGACCAAGCATAATAAACAGATTGTGCTTCATTAGGGCTGAAAGGATCCCCAGTCTTCAATCTTTAGCATTCCTCTCTCATTACTCATCTGAGACATTACCTTTGTTGACTTAGAGAAATTCTTTAACTTTTGGCCTTTTGGAACAGTGTTGGAGAATGGGAAGGGGTGGTTTCCTAGCAACCTTTAGGTATGTAACTTGAGGGCCACCAAAAGCCACTGTTCATTACAAAGACACTCACTCGCCACTCTCCCTTGAGGAACCCATCCCTGCCCACACTTGGCTGTCTTACTTTCCTCAGCAACTTTCTCTTGAGAAACCTACCTGTCCCAAAGGGGTGCTATTCTGTCTTGTTTCCTTTATGTAAAAATTCTTACATATTTTATTTCTTTATTAGAGAAAGAGACAAAGGAGAGAATGGGCACACCAGGGTCTCCAGCCACTGCAAACGAAATCCAGGTGCATGTACCACCTTATGCATCTGGCTTACATGGGTAATAGGGAATCGAACCTGGGTCCTCAGGCTTTGAGAGCCAGTGCCTTAACCGCTAAGTCATCGCTCCAGCCCCGTTCTCTTTTAATAAAACCTCCAGCTCTGCTTCATGAGCCAGCTCTCTGAAATTCTTCATTAAAGTCATGAATCCTGGTTCGCACCTGGAAAGGACTGGAGCTGGGAGTGAATGAATTCTGCCAAGACCATCACAGGCTGACAGAAGCATGTTTTTCTTTAGCGCAATAGTTCATGGTGATAGGGATTTTCATTTATCATTCCCTAAGTATAATCATTATAGAGGAAAACTTTACTTTTAGATCCACTGAAGACCGTGAGGGGGAGTACAGTTAGGGTGACTGGACCCCTGGAAATAAAAAATGCAGAAAAGTCTGCACTTGCTAGAAATCAAAGATGATCTGACTTCTTTTCTCTTGCTTAGTTCTCTCGACCTGTTTTCCACAAACAACCAGGATCCCTCCTGGGAGGGAGGTCTTTCATAGGATTTAAACATTGTGGTTGGTCAAGTTCAGATCCAGAGGAAAACCCTGCCTCAGAAGGGGCAGAAAGCTGAGGACCAACTTGAAGGTTGTCCTCTGACATCCATATGCCTCATGGTGCACACACAAACAATACAAAGAGGAGGGCATTAGTATCAGGTAGATAAGAGGTTAGAGTCAGTCAGGAGAGAGCTGTTCAGTCATAGAGATCAGATGTTCCCACCCCACTCTTGGCCATGCTGGGTACCGAGTGGCCACCTAAGCCCCTGGCTTATTTTGTCCAGTCCCAGAGGGAGTATAACTATAGCCAAAGGAATCCCTTCAGGCGTTCAGGGCCTGAATGCATCATCCAGTTAAGTTATAGACATCTTTCACCTTGGTCTGCCATCAGAGCCAACTTCTGTGTGAGGCTGGATTCTTTTTGCAAGGACTGGCCACGTCACACCCTCTGGTTCAGCCAGCAGTGCTCTTCTTAGCTTAAGTTAATAGCATGACAGCTAGACGGTCACCCTGTGAATCTCGAGCACATACAGCCCTGTTCTAGACAGGAGACAGCCATGGAGGCAGCACCACTGAGTTTCTCAGGTCTTGTCCCAAGGCCAGACCATGGCACTTCCTCCCCAGCTCCCACCACGAGAAACTCCTCCTGAATGGGTCCTAGCCTCCCATCCAGCCTCCAGGTGGCACTGCAGAGGTCTGCAGAGGTCAGAACAGCATAGTGAGGGTTGAATCTGCCATCTTCATGAACACCAGCAGCATCACCAAGGCACGCAGTTACCTTTTCTGCATAGCACAGCTGCATGACGAAGGAAACTACTGTGCCTGCTGTCTGACTGTGAAGCAGTGAGTGTCTGCGATTGGAAAAAGAGCTCAGAATATAGCCTAGTTCACTTTAAGTCAAGCCATATAAACACAGGAAAAAATAAGTATGTTCCATTCAAATGAAGACCTTTATCCTAGAGAAAGATATGGTTTCATGGTATATTTAATACAAAATATAGGATGACAATGCCTCCCAGCCCTTCTTTTGTAACTCTATCACTTTAGGCCAAATACATAACATACACCCAGAAAATATGACTTGTCATTTTGATATGTTGGATTTTTATTACTTTTTAAAATTGTACAAAGAGCACATGAGTATGAGTTTAAAAAAAGTAAGGAAATGTAGGGTGTTAAAAAAGAAATACAAAAGAAATCTGAAACATTAAACAACAAAATTCCATTCTGCAAGTTGAAACAAAAGGCATTTTGCTTACTACAAAAATGTTGTTTCAATATATTAAGAAGTCTTTGATTCAGACACAGCACAAGACTTTCGGTTACTCATTAACAGATCAGACCGGGTCTCCATGAATAAAGAAAGGATCACAGCATGACCTGGTGGCCACAGGCAGGGACTGAGCTGAGTGGAGCTGGGGCAATGTCCATGAGGTATCACCATAAATAACTTCATTAGCTGGTCAATAAAGCCAGCAGTGGGTGGATGTCACCATTTCAACTGTTAATGGGAGACCCCATCTCTGCCATTTTTCCTTGGATGGCTTGCAGTGAGGAGTCTTCACACTTAGAAAGAGAGGAGACAAAGGTTGAGCAGTGAGAGGAGGTGAAATACTGCTGTCACTCTTAGAACCCATCTCTACTGAAGGCAAGCTGTGACAGGCACATGAAGGACAATGGTGTGACCACACCTCAGCTCCCTTTCAAGTGATTTATAGCACAACTGAGTGCCGGCATTGCTGCTTCCTGCCAACCACACTGCTGTGCGGAGCAGGGGCCTGTTAGGTGCTGCTGTAGACACGTGACTACCTCATGGCCCAGCTTTGGGTTTGTCTCTCTGGTTTCCAGTCACCACCCAGTAACTGCTGCCCCCTTCTGGACTACAGGGCGACAGCTGGCTTGCTGCTTATTTCCATGTTTCTGAGATGGAAATGATTTCCTGTGGTCATTTGAAGGCTTTCTCAATGTAGTCCATGCCACAGCTAGCAAGGCCCGGTGGGTTTCACATTAGAAGCCACAATAGCCTGAAGAGGCAGCCAGCCCCCACTTCAAGCTGTGCCACCATAGAGTTCACCCCACACTCTTTCTATCCCTCAAATGTGATATGGAGGTAACAGCAGTTCCACACCACATACGATAGCTGCCCTCAAAACGTTAGAAGGAGAAGGAAAATGTCTTGAATCAAACCAAGATCTGCCTCAGAAATATTCTGGCTAATACTTTTATTTAGAAATGAGGTCTCTACGGGATCTTTCAAACCACATGTTTATTCCCTGTACAAACATGTGAAGAAACTTGGCATGAGTGACATCTGACTGCCTCTCACACACTCACGTGCAGCCTACATGGAGTCTGCCCCACAGGTATTGTACCCTCTTCTGTCCGCCGCATCCACACACACTTACTTCACAAAGCAGACCTCAGAGGTCTAAGAGCAGCTTCTCACTGTCCTGCTTTTCCTCGGCTGCTTCTTCAGAGCCTTGTGGTGGGGAGGAAAAGAGAACAAGGTGTCCCATTGCATCAGCTCTACAGACTGTTCACAGGAAATTCTAAATACACGTAAATGTTTAATTCTTTACAATAAAGGTTAATGAACTTCCATGTTAAGGTATTATTTTAGTTTTTGTCAGACGAAACTTAAAATACAACTTGGCACAAGAAATCCCTTTATATACTAGCAAAAATGTCCATGTGCCGAGAATGGTTAGCAGCTGTGATTCTTTCTCTCCTCTCTCCCCTGTGTTAACAGGCCTGAACGTGTATCACAGTGCTAATGTTTAATGTACGTGTTTCTGAAATCACTGTACTAGGTGGCAGCGCCCAACAATGAGGGTGGTGTCAGACGGTCACCCGACGTGGCTTCCAGGGACCACTGCCTAGCTGTTCTGGACTGACAGCTCACAAGACTCACTTCTCCCACATTGGCCAACTCATCCAGCTCTGGAATTCTTTCCTTAAGATGTACTGCTTAATAAAAATACTATTTATTATCTAGATTTTCCTTCTAAAAATTAGAAAACAGAGCTAAATGTCTAATTTTTAAAAAGGATAAATAATGATTTCTGTGAAATACTGGAACCATTTTAAAACTAGGTCACATGACAACATGGACAATGTACACGCACCAAGAAAGTAGGTCATGTGACAACAGGGACAATGCACGTGGATGGAGAAACTATATCACGTGACACTGTGGGCAATGCACGTGCATGGAGAAACTAGGTCATGTGACCACACAGACAATGCAAATGCATAGGAACTAAGTCACATCACATGACAGTATGGACAGTGCTTATGCCTTGAGAATCTAGGTTATGTGACAATACGGACAGTGCCCATGTATTGAGAAACCAGGTCACATGACAGCACAGAAAACACATGTGCATGGAGAAACTAGGTCATATGACAACACAGACAATGCATGTACATGGAGAAACTATGTCATGTTATAGCATGGACAATGCATGTACATCGAGGCAAAAGCAAGCACATTGTAAGCAAATAAAAAACTTTTCATTCTCTAAGCATCATGTGACAAAATTAAAAAGCCACGTGCATGCATCAAAATGAGAAATAATAAAAGAAAATAATCATGGGGCATTTATATCATTTTTGGATAGTTCAAATTTTCCACAATAAAATTATAGAGCTTTCATAATTTTAAAATAATTTTAAAAGCAGCTAACCTGCTTTTAACATAGGAAGTTCAGGCGCAAGGTTGTGAAATTATACCTAGCGGACACCATGAGCAGATACTGCTAAAAGATCGGTGCAAACCAGGACACCAATCAAAAGGAAATGTGATAAGATCAAGGCACAGATCAGGAAACAGCTGGCATTGTAGGCACTGGAATCCATGAGATCCCATTCTCTTTAGAGGGCATTTTTGTCTTAAAATAATTCTACCTGGATTATAGCTGAGAACAAATGTGAACAAGGAAAAAAATGGTTAAAACTTGAAGTTGTGTCCTAAATCTTAAACTCACAAACATCAATCGCTTCAGGCAGATTTGGGGAAGGAAAACACGTAAAGAGAGCATGGGTAAAGATTTTGCTTCCAGCCTATCAAACTGCTTGCTGGACCCAATGGAGACACACAGTGGCCTAACTACTATTTTATGCTGAAATGAGGTCTCAGAAGGATGGCCAGACTAAATTTTCCTGTTCCTGCATTTACTTCCCACCTGGATGGCTAATGATATTTAAATCCATTTAAATCCACACCTTGGGGGCTGGAGAGAAGGCTTAGCAGTTAAGGTGCTTGCCTGCAAAGCCAAAGGACCCAGCTTCAACTGCCCAGGCCCATGTAAACCAGATGTACAAGGTGGCACATATGTCTGGAGTTCATCTACAGTGGCTGGAGGCCCTGGCATGCCCATTCTCTTTCTCTCTGTCTTGGTCTCTTCTTCTCTCAAATTAATAAATAAAAAGTTTAAAAAATCTACATCTTGGGATTCTAAAATAAAGCTCTATTCTTAATTAAAATATAACTACAAGACTTACTGACGTGCTGAAAATAAGGGACTGGTAAAAGCTCAGTGCTAAATGCGACACCTCTATCATGCCTTCTAAAGCCCAGTGAACACTGGGGAAGAGCAGACAGAAAGAACGTAAGGGGAGGAGTACTTTGAAGCAGTCCTCCAGACATTCATGACCTCACCGTGGAGACTGTTACCACCGCAAGGCCTGCACAAGACTCAGCCCTTCAGCATTATGGCACAGAGGGTGGAGACAGACAAAAAGAATGAAACACTGAAACCGAAAGGCTATTGGAAAGGTGGCGTTCAGTGGATACAAGCTTGTGTGTGTGTGGTGGGGTGGGACAAACGAGCATAATGGGAGGGATTGTGATCAAATTGCGGTAAGTTCATGTATTAAAGTTCTCAGTAAAAATATGTAATAAAGACCAAGAAAACATAACCATGTGCATTCTTTATGAACTTTACAAGAACCTTTGCTATTCTACCAGACACGTCCAAAAAAAAAAAAACTGCAATAGAAGCACCTGCAATGTTGGCAAAATGGACAAAACAGAGCATGTCACCCGAGGAAGTGACCAGGGTTTGAGCTGGGTACGCTGTGACAATCTGCTGCGCTGCTCCTCTGCTCTCCACCCAGTTGTGAGAACTGGCAGCCAAGGTACCAGCTTGAAGGTCACTTCATGGGGAGTGACGGTGACACTCCGCTCATGGCCAGCAGCACTGATGAGGAAGTGACAAGCCCCAGGTAAGCAAGAGGACAGCTGCGGCTGGCCTGAGGACGCATGTCACGGTCGGAGCAAGTACAGACCTGTCTGAGGCTGGTATTGAAAGCCTAGTCAAAAGTCTATAGCTTTGCTGGGCGTAGTGGCACATGCCTTTAATCCCAGCACTTGGGAGGCAGAGGTAGGAGGATTGCTGAGAGTTCGAGGCCACCCTGAGACTACATAGTGAATTCCAGGTCAGCCTGGACCAGAGTGAGACCCTACCTCGCAAAACCAAAAAAAAAAAAAAAAAAAAGTCTATAGCTTTATAGCCGGGCGTGGTGGCGCACGCCTTTAATCCCAGCACTTGGGAGGCAGAGGTAGGAGGATCGCCATGAGTTCGGGGCCACCGTGAGACTCCATAGTGAATTCCAGGTCAGCCTGGGCTAGAGTGAAACCCTACCTTGAAAAACCAAAAAAAAAAGTCTATAGCTGAGAAAAATAAAATTATATATATTTATGGCTGGAGGGATGGCTTAGTGGTTAAGGCGTTTGCCTGCATGCAAAGTCAAAGGACCCAGGTTCGATTCACCAGGACCCACATTATCCAGATGCACAAGGTAGTGCATGCGTCTGGAGTTCTTTTGCAGGGGCTAGAGGCCCTGGAGCACTAGTCCTCTCTCTCTCATTCTCTGTGTCAAATAAATAAATAAAATATATTTTTAAAAGTCCATGGCTGAGGAGGTCATAGCCTAGGAAGAAAGCTGCAACTGTTGTCTGGCTAAGTGGATATGCTATTCCACCAAATCTTCCTCTAAATATTTATGATTATGTCTATAGACCAGTGCTGCTCTTACTCTGGAGAAGCTTCTTCTTCCCTTCTCCCAGAATTCTCCCAGAATTCTTTTTTTTTTTTTTTCCCCCTTTTCTGAAGCCAGTGACTACTAGGGAGACTGAAAATTCCTCAAAGTTTTGAGAAGTGGCAGTGGAGTGTTCAGTAAATGACACATCTCTACCACACCCTCCAAGGCTCAAGGAGCACTGCAGAATAGGTGGCAGAAACAATGAAGGCACAGGACGGGGAGAGCGCTTTGGAACAGTGCTGGACATGAGACGGCCGTTGCACTCAGGAGCTCACAGCAGCTGTTGTGACTTGCATAAGGATGGCACAATACTGGACATCAACAAGTCATGACGGATGATGGAGGTGGACCAACAACAAGAAAGACATCAAAATAAGAAAGGGACTAGGGAGAAAGGAGAAAGGGTTCAATGCAAGGGAGTAATCGGAAGAGATTATGATAAAAATAAGCTCTGTACATATAAAATTTATAAATAAAAATTCATTCAAGAAAAACAGCCACAAATGTCCAAGCACATGTGAATGCACACAGCTGGACTACTTTAACAGTCTAAACTGGTAACTGATAAATGTAATGGAACAGTGTCCACCCATTAAAAAGGAACAAATTACTGATTTATGCTATAGTAGTTATTTCCTAAAACTTTATGCTAGGAAAAAGCAACTGAATGTAAAAGTTACCTGTGTATCATGGTCTGTATTACTAGCACATACCCAGAAAATGTAAATTTATCAAGACAGAAAGCAGGTCAATGTTTAACTAAGACTAGACTTGCAGATAGGATTAAATACAAGTAGGCATGACAAATGTTTTAAAATCATATTATGATGAGGGAGGTAGACATGGTAACTCATGCCTATAATCCCAGCACTTGGGAGGCTGAGGGAGGAGGATCACCATGAGTTCGAGGCCAGCCTGGGCCACAGAGTGAGTTCCAGGTTACAGTGGGCTGGAGTGAGACCCTGACTCAAGGAAACAAATAAAAAGTATATTATGGTGTTGGCTGACAACCTATACATTAACAAATGTCAATTATATATTCACAAAAGAGGGATTTTATAGTACGTAAGTTAGACTTTCCTGGAGCTTAAAAAGCAAAACAAAATATCCTGCTACTTAACCCTGGCAATGAATCTGCAATGCTTCTCCAGTTTCATTTGCAAGGAGGAATAATACTTGGTTCTGGATCTATTCCCTATGCAGTGTAAACATCCTCCAAGCAGTGAAGAACTGCCTGAGAGGTGAAGTGGTTCTAGTGACGGTCACTGTTACCCTCGGCCTCAGCTGGTCCTCATTTCAAATCAGACTTTCTGAGAGTTGGGGGTGGAGAACTGCCCAGACCTCAGCCTATCGCGTATCACAGCAGCCTCCGTCCAGTCATCGGATGAGGACTGTGCCTTCTTGCTCAGAGCACCTAACACACACCAAGCGGGCTCTCGGTAGATCAACAAACAAGCCTTCCATTAGACTCTCCGGACAGCCTCTGCAGTGCACAAGCCAGGGTGCGCTAGCTTGTGCTCAGTGCCCTTCCTCTTCCTGTTTCCCTAGATTGCAAGTTGTTCTTACGGTACATTTGTATTTATAAATGCTTTCGATTTCTTCCTCTTATTCTATCCCTCCAACAGCTATAAATCGGTTATGCATTATGTGCCCGATTCTGTCTTAGCTGGGAAGGAGGCCTTTCAGACACCCGCATGTCCTCTGGAGCAGCAGAGCTGGGACTGCTTCCATTTTGAGTTACCGGCAGTACAAAACCCTTTGTTATAGAGGAACAAAGTCTAGCTTTAAGCATATTTTAAATTTAATTTTTTTTCCAACTTGAACATTCGCCCACTACTACTAATCTGCACTTTGTCTTAAACAAAGCAGCCATCCCAGAGGGACACTGAAACTTGTTCTTGCTCAGCTTCATAACACAATGGTAACGCCCTAAAGTCCCACTAGGTGGTGGTAAACATTACAGACAAGCCTCAACTTCCAGACTACAGAGCTTGCAGGGGAAGAACTGCTTAACACGTATGTGATTCCGCTCACCTCAACTAGTTAAGAAAATACAGCAGTACTGACAAGTTATATTAGTCTCAGAAAAATAATTAGCTAAAAGAATTAGATTTGTCCAAAGAAACATACAAAATTATGACATATGTTATGAATTCATTTGTTTAAGATGACGCACGACATTTCTTATTAAGTAGTGAAGTTTCTTTTTTTAAATTTTTATTTATTAGAGACGGGGGGTGGGGGGAGAGACAGTGAGTGAGAATGGGCGTGCCAAGGCCTCTAGCCACTGCAAACAAACTCCAGATGCGTGTGCCACCATGTGCGTCTGGTTTATGTGGGACCTGGAGAACCGAACCGGGATCCTTAGGCTTCGCAGGCATGCCCCTTAACTGCTAAGCCATCTCTCCATCCCCCTGAAGTTTCTTTTTTAAAAAAAAATTTACTTATTTGCACATGTGAATGTGTGTATGGGAACACCAAGGTTTCTTCCTGCTGCAAATAAAAGTCAGACCCTTGTGTCACTTTTGTATCTGGTTTATATGGGGGGCTAGGGAAATGATCCCGGGTGGGTAGGCCATGCCAGCAAGTGCCTTGTACTTCCCACTGGCTTGAGTTGTTTCCTCCTTTACACCTGCACTTCATGGACAGATACATAGAGATATACCTTGAGTGATACCATGTTTAACTTATCAGACAACATCCTGTTCTCTATAGGAAGTTCACCACTTTACATTCTCGATATCTTCCCCAATACTTCTGACTGGGGCCATTTTTGTCTGTTTTAATAGTACTCTTACTAATAGGGGTATATACAGTGGTGCCTTATCATGGTTTTGACTTGCACCTTCTCAAGGATATTAATACTTCCACATATTAATTGGTTATTTGGAAATCTTCTTTGAAGTAATGTCTATTCTGGACCTTTGCCCAAGTTTTGGACAGTTTTTTTATTGAGTATATTATCACTTTTAAAACTATTTTATCAACTATTTTCATACATGAACATAATGTAATTGAATCATAATCCCCTTCCAATCCCTTCCTTTGTCCCCCACTTACATGTACCCCTTCATTGAACAACTTCTTTCCATCTATTTTGACAATTTTTTTTCCTGCCCACCTATAGTACCCATGACAAAATGCTGATGAGCTCAAGGAGGTCTTGTGGAGGCGCTGACAGCCACTATGAGATCATAACCTCGCAGTCTTTCGGGTCTGGAAGAGACCAACCAAGCACACTGGCGGCTGCTTATTGGAAGGAAAACTGGGAGGTAAGGTGAGGCGAGGAGCTAAAGCAGAAAGTGAAGCACAGAATCCTGATCTGGGGCAGGAAATTCCATCAGGCGATGGAAGACGATAGCAAAAAAAAAAAAAAAAAGGGATAGGAGATCAACATGCGTGTAAAAAGTGAGGTGCCAGCCAAGAGAAAGGGGCCTGGATGGAACTGCCACTGTCAGGACAATCCCAGAGAAAAGCGGGTTTGGTCCTGGAGCAGCACACCCCATCCATCTGTGTGGCTTGCGCACACATCATAAGGCTCGGTGTCTGCCCCTCGATCACTCTCATTTTCAGATCTGTCTCACCACTGGTCTCCAGGAAGACATGCCCAATTTAGTTTCACATCCTGGGTGCTCAGTGTCTGCCAAGGGGATTTAGAAACAGTCAGGGCAGGAGAGGAAAAGAAAGCAGAGGTTTTGAATGGTGGACCAAAACACAATTGTTAATTAAATTTTTTACCTGCTTCAGACTCGGGAGGGGAATAAAACTGACCATCAGAAAGTCCTGCAGGGACAAGGACAGCCCTGTCCGATGTATCTGGAACGATCAGGAGTCCTGCAAGAGAAGAAATACAGACATGGAGAGTGACATCACATTCCTATCTGTCACTTCCAGGAGAGATCATTGAGTAAACTCTTAGGAAAACAAGGGACTCTGAACGTCTTTCAACAAGAAAGAAAGGTTTCTTTAATAAGCAATGAACCAAACCTGTGAGGGGAGAAAACGGAGTCGTTGTAAAATCATCTCATTACTCCTAGGTTCTAAAGCCCAGGATTTAGTTAGAGCATCTTCCCTTGGGAATCCTCACTTCCCCACAAGCATCAACGACACCGTCCAAACAAAACAGTGAATCAACCCTCGGTCAGCACGGACAAATGATCTAGCATCTGCATTTGGTTAGAAAAGCGAGATGTCAAAAGTAGTGCCAAGATTATGTTTTATCAATGCGTGATGAAATTATTTAAAATGGTTCTCAGGAAAGGGGAATTAAGAAATAAAGGGAAGCAAGGCAAACTACAGGATGCCCGCACGGGGAGCAGGCTGTCTGCAGCTGAGCAGTTCTCTTAGTCAGAATCAACAAGGGCAGTGCTGCTTAAACCTCCAGCACCTGGGCGTCAGCTCCGTGAGCCGCTGTGAAAGTGGTGTCGTCACAAAACCATCCCTGCCTGGTCATGTTAACACCTCTGTGTGTTCCACTCTGCTCAGTTTGAAGCTTATATGTCATAATGAGCTTGGCCTGCCCCTGCCCATCAAGGGAGAGCAGACACATCTTGGGATCGATACTTAACATGTTCTGTGAATTGACTCATAAATCTTTCCTTTTAGTTTGGCTCTCTCTCTGTTTAGGAAATTTTCCAAAACAAAACTATGCAAAGTTAGTTTCAATCCTGTTGTTTCTGAAATTAAAATCATGATTCACTTTCTATAAAGACAATATTTTTTTTCTTATTAGGGCAAACTGAGACAGATGATGGGACAGTCCAGAGGTGGTACGTCTGAAAATAGCCCAAGTGTCTGCACTGAGTTTTTCATCACTTTACCTTCATGAGGGCTGGGCACTAAGGCATCTATCTCATGGAGGCCAGTAAGCAAGCACAGAGCTCTCATTGGACCACTGGGCCTTGCTAGTTAACACCTGGCATACTGGATGGCATGTGGAGAGAGAAACGGCTTTGTCAGTTCTTAGAACATGGTGCTTGACGTTACTCAACCCCTCAAAGGAAGACGGTGGCAGGCTGCAAGGGCCAAGCTCTGCTTCAGTGAGGTTCTCCAAATCCCATCCTCATCATTAGTCCCAGCACTGGGCACTTAATGGTTCTGTTTGTGGTCTGTTCTAAGCAACTGCCTGCTGCATGCACAGTAAGAACCAATGAGTGCATTTAAAACTGTGGCCTCCACTCAGATGGATTCTATTTTCCATGCCCTTTCACTCAATACTGTTTGTATATACAAAGCCCTTAATGATCCACTGTGACTATTAGATTGAGAAAGACCAGCCTGTCTGAGGAGGACGTATGGCTTCATCTAGAGCAGGCCTGGTCCAGCAGCAGGAAGAGAAGCCACTTGCTATTCCTGTCCCTCCCTCACTCACACATTCTTCCAGTTCTGATGCAGCCATGGGGTGACGCCTGACCACCTTGTTGCAGCTGCGTTATTGTCCCTGAGCCATGGGCTCTGCCAGCCAGGGGGCTGACTCTGACAGAGACTTACTGTTTTCTTCTTCTGCTTCCTGAGGTAACACTTTGAAATCCAAGAACCACGTCTCGATCCAAGCAAGGATGAATGAAATGATGGGCAGCACATAGCCAAAGGCCCCTTGAGAGAAAAGCTGGAGAATACATACACATGAGCTCACTCTGGAAAGGGCTTCAGCACTGGCGAGGGCACGGAACAGGGAGGGAGGCCGGACATACCTTTGAGAGGATCACTTTTGCTAACAGAAAGGCACTGGTCACCGCTGTCGTCAACTGTGAGACACAAAGTGCAGAACTCCTCAGGTAAGACGCTTCATACGGTGAAGACCCCTCCCTCACACAAGAGACCACCTGAGCCAGAAAAACCTACGCCCAGCCTAGTTTCAACACTCATCTTTATTTTTACTTTCTCTCTCTCCAGCATACATAATACTCCCACGCCCATAATAGGGAAAACATGTACCTTATGGCACATTGACTGCTTATGGCATTCCTTCTTCTATATTACAGGAGGCAGTGTGTGTGTGTGTTTGCACTAATATGTTTGGAAGCTTTTATCCACCATAAGACGGAACACTTAATTGCATCAAACAAGTGACATGGGCCAGGCATGGTGGCGCACCCCTTTAATCCCAGTATTTGGAAGGCAGAGGTAAGAGGATCACTGTGAGTTCAAGGCTAGCCTAGGATTACAGAATAAGTTCCAGGTCATCCTGGGCTAGAGTGAAACCCACCTCAAAGAAAAAAAAATGACATGTTGTGGTGGTTTGATTCAGGTGTCCCCCATAAACTTAGGTGCTCTGAATGCTAGGTTACCAGCTGACAGAGATTTGGGAATTCACGCCTCCTAGAGGTAATGTACTGCTGTGCGTGGGCTTATGGGTATTACAGCCAGGGTCCCTTTGCCAGTGCTTGGCACATGCTCCTATTGCTATGGTCCATCTGATGTTGGCCAGGAGGTGATGTCCACCCTCTGCTCAAACATCTTTTTCCCCTGCCATCACGGAGCTTCCCCTTGAGTCTATAAGCCAAAATAAACCTTTTTTCCCCACAAGCTGCTCTCGGTCTGGTGATTTATGCCAGCAATGCAAACGTGACTGCAACACATGTACAGACAGGACTGGACTCTCCTCAGGGCTGAGAGACTCAGAGCAATCTCACCACACTTGAGCATACTGCTCCCTCCTCCAACTGAAACTTTTAGCATGGAGAAAGCTGACTGGAGTGATAGCAAACATGACTGAAATGACTGGCAGGTGGAGGCGGGGACACGTGATTACTGCTTAGTCAGTATTGAGCAGCTGTAGACATACAAACACACACTCTCACTGCACATACATATGCAAGCTTTTCCTGTAACTCTCTTCGGCACATACATACTTGAGCATGTACTGTAACTCTCATCCACACACATATGTGAGCCTGTACTATAATCCTCACTGCACACATGAGCCTGTACTGTAACCCTTACTGCATATACATAGGTGAGTCTGTACTATAATCCTCACTGCACACACATATGTGAGCCTGTACTGTAACCCTTACTGCATATACATAGGTGAGCCTGTACTATAATCCTCACTGCACACATGAGCCTGTACTGTAACTCTTACTGCATATACATAGGTGAGTCTGTACTATAATTCTCACTGCACACATGAGCCTGTACTGTAACCCTTACTGCATATACATAGGTGAGTCTGTACTATAATCCTCACTGCACACATGAGCCTGTACTGTAAACCTTACTGCATATACATAGGTGAGTCTGTACTGTAATCCTCACTGCACACACATGAGCCTGTACTGTAACCCTTACTGCATATACATAGGTGAGTCTGTACTGTAATCCTCACTGCACACATGAGCATGTACTGTAACCCTTAGCGCATATACATAGGTGAGCCTGTACTATAATCCTCACTGCACACATGAGCGTGTACTGTAACCCTTACTGCATATACATAGGTGAGTCTGTACTGTAATCCTCACTGCACACACATGAGCCTGTACTGTAACCCTTACTGCATATACATAGGTGAGTCTGTACTATAATCCTCACTGCACACACGTGAGCCTGTACTGTAACCCTTACTGCATATACATAGGTGAGTCTGTACTATAATCCTCACTGCACACACATGAGCCTGTACTGTAACCCTTACTGCATATACATAGGTGAGTCTGTACTGTAATCCTCACTGCACACACATGAGCCTGTACTGTAACCCTTACTGCATATACATAGGTGAGCCTGTACTATAATCCTCACTGCACACATGAGCCTGTACTGTAACCCTTACTGCATATACATAGGTGAGCCTTTACTATAATCCTCACTGCACACACATGAGCCTGTACTGTAACCCTCACTGCATATACATAGGTGAGCCTGTACTATAATCCTCACTGCACACACATGAGCCTGTACTGTAACCCTCACTGCATATACATAGGTGAGCCTGTACTATAATCCTCACTGCACACATGAGCCTGTACTGTAACCCTTCCTGCATATACATAGGTGAGTCTGTACTATAATTCTCACTGCACACATGAGCCTGTACTGTAACCCTTACTGCATATACATAGGTGAGTCTGTACTATAATCCTCACTGCACACACATGAGCCTGTACTGTAACCCTTACTGCATATACATAGGTGAGTCTGTACTATAAACATAGGTGAGTCTGTACTATAATCCTCACTGCACACACATGAGCCTGTACTGTAACCCTTACTGCATATACATAGGTGAGCCTGTACTATAATCCTCACTGCACACATGAGCCTGTACTGTAACTCTTACTGCATATACATAGGTGAGTCTGTACTATAATTCTCACTGCACACATGAGCCTGTACTGTAACCCTTACTGCATATACATAGGTGAGTCTGTACTATAATCCTCACTGCACACATGAGCCTGTACTGTAACCCTTACTGCATATACATAGGTGAGCCTTTACTATAATCCTCACTGCACACATATGAGCCTGTACTGTAACCCTCACTGCATATACATAGGTGAGCCTGTACTATAATCCTCACTGCACACACATGAGCCTGTACTGTAACCCTCACTGCATATACATAGGTGAGCCTGTACTATAATCCTCACTGCACACATGAGCCTGTACTGTAACCCTTCCTGCATATACATAGGTGAGTCTGTACTATAATTCTCACTGCACACATGAGCCTGTACTGTAACCCTTACTGCATATACATAGGTGAGTCTGTACTATAATCCTCACTGCACACACATGAGCCTGTACTGTAACCCTTACTGCATATACATAGGTGAGTCTGTACTATAATCCTCACTGCACACACATGAGCCTGTACTGTAACCCTTACTGCATATACATAGGTGAGCCTGTACTATAATCCTCACTGCACACATGAGCCTGTACTGTAATTCTTACTGCATATACATAGGTGAGTCTGTACTATAATTCTCACTGCACACATGAGCCTGTACTGTAACCCTTACTGCATATACATAGGTGAGTCTGTACTATAATCCTCACTGCACACATGAGCCTGTACTGTAACCCTTACTGCATATACATAGGTGAGCCTTTACTATAATCCTCACTGCACACACATGAGCCTGTACTGTAACCCTCACTGCATATACATAGGTGAGCCTGTACTATAATCCTCACTGCACACACATGAGCCTGTACTGTAACCCTCACTGCATATACATAGGTGAGTCTGTACTATAATCCTCACTGCACACATGAGCCTGTACTGTAACCCTTCCTGCATATACATAGGTGAGTCTGTACTATAATCCTCACTGCACACACATGAGCCTGTACTGTAACCCTTACTGCATATACATAGGTGAGCCTGTACTATAATCCTCACTGCACACATGAGCCTGTACTGTAACTCTTACTGCATATACATAGGTGAGTCTGTACTATAATCCTCACTGCACACATGAGCCTGTACTGTAACCCTTACTGCATATACATAGGTGAGTCTGTACTATAATCCTCACTGCACACACATGAGCCTGTACTGTAACCCTTACTGCATATACATAGGTGAGTCTGTACATGAGCCTTACTGTAACCCTTACTGCATATACATAGGTGAGTCTTTACTATAACACCTTACTGCATATACATAGGTGAGTCTGTACTGTAATCCTGTCTATAATCCTCACTGCACACATGAGCATTTACTGTAACCCTTACTGCACATACATAGGTGAGTCTGTACTGTAATCCTCACTGCACACATGAGCATGTACTGTAACCCTTACTGCATATACATAGGTGAGCCTGTACTATAATCCTCACTGCACACATAACCCTTACTGCATATACATAGGTGAGCCTGTACTATAACTGTAACCCTTACTGCATATACATAGGTGAGTCTGTACTGTAATCCTCACTGCACACACATGAGCCTGTACTGTAACCCTTACTGCATATACATAGGTGAGCCTTTACTATAATCCTCACTGCACACATGAGCCTGTACTGTAACCCTCACTGCATATACATAGGTGAGTCTGTACTATAATCCTCACTGCACACATGAGCCTGTACTGTAACCCTTACTGCATATACATAGGTGAGTCTGTACTATAATTCTCACTGCACACATGAGCCTGTACTGTAACCCTTACTGCATATACATAGGTGAGCCTGTACTATAATCCTCACTGCACACATGAGCCTGTACTGTAACTCTTACTGCATATACATAGGTGAGTCTGTACTATAATTCTCACTGCACACATGAGCCTGTACTGTAACCCTTACTGCATATACATAGGTGAGTCTGTACTATAATCCTCACTGCACACATGAGCCTGTACTGTAACCCTTACTGCATATACATAGGTGAGTCTGTACTATAATCCTCACTGCACACACATGAGCCTGTACTGTAACCCTTACTGCATATACATAGGTGAGTCTGTACTATAATCCTCACTGCACACATGAGCCTGTACTGTAACCCTTACTGCATATACATAGGTGAGCCTGTACTATAATCCTCACTGCACACATGAGCCTGTACTGTAACCCTTACTGCATATACATAGGTGAGTCTGTACTATAATCCTCACTGCACACACATGAGCCTGTACTGTAACCCTTACTGCATATACATAGGTGAGTCTGTACTATAATCCTCACTGCACACACATGAGCCTGTACTGTAACCCTTACTGCATATACATAGGTGAGTCTGTACTATAATCCTCACTGCACACACATGAGCCTGTACTGTAACCCTTACTGCATATACACTATAACATAGGTGAGTCTGTACTATAATCCTCACTGCACACACATGAGCCTGTACTGTAACCCTTACTGCATATACATAGGTGAGTCTGTACTATAATCCTCACTGCACACACATGAGCATTTACTGTAACCCTTACTGCATATACATAGGTGAGTCTGTACTATAATCCTCACTGCACACACATGAGCCTGTACTGTAACCCTTACTGCATATACATAGGTGAGTCTGTACTATAATCCTCACTGCACACATGAGCCTGTACTGTAACCCTTACTGCATATACATAGGTGAGTCTGTACTATAATCCTCACTGCCTGTACTGTAACCCACTGCACACATGAGCCTGTACTGTAACCCTTACTGCATATACATAGGTGAGTCTGTACTATAATCCTCACTGCACACACAGCCTGTACACACATGAGCATGTACTGTAACCCTTACTGCATATACATAGGTGAGTCTGTACTATAATCCTCACTGCACACACATGAGCATGTACTGTAACCCTTACTGCATATACATAGGTGAGTCTGTACTATAATCCTCACTGTACACATGAGCCTGTACTGTAACCCTTACTGCATATACATAGGTGAGTCTGTACTGTAATCCTCACTGCACACACATGAGCCTGTACTGTAACCCTTACTGCATATACATAGGTGAGTCTGTACTATAATCCTCACTGCATACATGAGCATGTACTGTAACCCTTACTGCATATACATAGGTGAGCCTGTACCGTGACTCTCACTACACACACATATGTGAGCCTCTTTCGTAACAAACACTGAGAAGGATGGTTTGACAAGCACTAGTCTACGTCATGGAGATTGTGGAATAGAGAGTGCTAAATGGGACTGTTGTAGGAACACAGATAAGTGTAATCATGATGGTCAACGTGACGGGACTCAGAATCACCTAGGAGCCAAAGCTCTCGGCATGTCTGTGAGGGTGCTTCTAGAGAGTTCAGTAAAGAGGGCAGAGTGTGGACAAACACCATTCCATGGGCTGGGGTCCCAGATTGAACAGAATTAGAAAGCCAATGGACCACCCGCATTCCTCTCTACTTCCTGACTGTGGATGAAATGCAACCAGCTTCCTCAAGTTCCTAATGCCACAACTTGTCTATCACAACCGACTGGACTCCCTCCCAAACTATGAGTCAAAATAAACCCTTCCTTAAGGCACTTTTGTCAGAGCGACAAGAAAGTAACTAATAAAACCACCATTAGGGAGGACGGTGGGGGATCTGAGAAGTTATTATTGAAAGAAAAAGACCACATCAGGAAAGAAATTACTAAGCAGTGTTAACTCAGCAAGGAATTACCCATGCTCCCCTGGGACACGGCACTGCTCTCACCTGCATCTACAAGCTGAGGTGGAGGACAGGGAGCTGCCTGCCAGTATGAGAGACCAAGCCAGTGAGCTGTTCCCACTGCAAACAGGGCCCCTGGAAAATTAACCTACTGAAGGGAGGGAAGGAGAAAGGGGACTCAGGTAAAACCAGTGAGGTTCCAACTCATTCAAACCCTGTTTCCTCTTAGCTCAGCCTCCTGGGAGCCCCCTGGTTGATGGCCCTAGAACAGATGACCCACTCACAAAGTAGACTCACCGCTATTGCCCACCAGTGCCGCAGCCTGCACACAGCATAGGCAAGTACCAACACCTTAAATCGAAAAACTGCCAACAGCTAAGGAGGCAAGTATGAACGAAAAGACAAGTTATTTAAAATATGCAAAAAAAAAAAAAAAACCCACAATGTGATTTCCTAAACTCATTAGAATATATTCCGTCTGCCTCAGTTGAAAATAGCCCGAGGTATTCATAGACCACAATAAAGGGATTTCCAGTCTGAAATCTTTATTTTTATGTTTATTTATTTATTTGAGACAGAGAGAGGGGGAGAGAGAGAGTGGGAATGGGTATACCAGGGCCTCTAGTCACTGTATATGAACTCCAGACACATGTGCCACCATGTGCATCTGGCTTACGTGGACCTGAGGAATCAAAACGGGATCCTTAGGCTTCATAGGCAAACGCCTTAACCACTAAGCCATCTCTCTAGCCCCAGTCTGAAATCTTAATGTGACACTATTCAAGTTTTCAAATTAATTTCTCATCATAGAAGGGGGGGGAAAGGACCAGCATTTTCCACAGGCTCTCATAAAAATAGGTGATTTTTCCATTCAGTGACCTGGACTTCTCCATGGATTTATTTCAGCCAGGACACAGGAAGGGATCCTTCTGCTATCTGCCCTCGTTTCTTATTCCTCTTTCCTGTTCCTGCAATGATCAGATGATCTCTTAGTAAGAGGGAGAGAGTACTGAAGGGGTAAGTAATTTGGGAAAAAGAAATACAGTCAATGTTCAAGGAAGAAAAAATGGCACTAAAATTTGAGGTCTATGTCAAGGGACTTTTTGTTTCAGTTTTTTTATACATGAGATGAGATTTAAAACAAGAATACTCACGAATATATCAAAGTAAGAGGAGTAGTAGTCATAGTGGACCACCTCCTTCTTCAGCGTGTTCTCAATGCCCCCGTTCACCTAGGAAGGAAAACGTTCACGTGAGCTTCAATCAGGATCGAGATTTCTACAGACTTGCCTGCCCATCTCTCCAGAACCCAGAAATGTTCAAGTATGCAGCAACAACCAAAACGCCTGGCATTTTAACTGAAAGGGCTGAGTGAAACATCACCCTGCCTCAGGTCTCAGTCCACGGGACAAAGGTAGATCCATAATGGTAATTCAGTTCCTCTTTGAAAGTTCATGCTCCGGTCAACTAAAAAGTTAGAGAAAATAACTTTTCCACGTAAGACACAAGTTTTCAATCACATAAATGTTTAGAGAAGGCGATCCACATTCATCCAGAGCCTTCCACCTCTTCTTAGCTGTCACAGGTGGGCCATAGTCCCCCAATTTCACCTGAGGGCAGTGACTATGACACAGGAAATGTGTGTAAGTGTTCTTGGTGGTTTATTTTGTTTTGTTTTTATTTGCTCTTGGCATTTTCAAAGTTGATACTCTTACAAATTTAAATATATAACTTGGTTTAAGAACATTGAGAACAGATTAAACCTTTAATCCTATGTTACATAGTCATAACAAATGAAAATCACATACAGTAGGATAGACTATCTTCTTCTAATTCTACTATCAAAATAAATTTTAAATGATCAAGTTCTGAACCATACAAATTTATCTATGCAGAATGTTTTGTTTTTCAAAAAAAAAAATCACCAGGGGGAAGTACATCATGCCGTTTATGTAGCACAAGACTGGCCTTTGCAGCTGCGGGCTGCAGATCAGCATGGTCACACAATGGTCAGTGCCAGTTTCTCCTTTTAATCACCACCCGAGCAGACAAACACCTGTGTTCTCAAAGGGCCAGCACGAAATGCCATTACCTGGGTGTGGTGGTTTGGTTCAGGTGTCCCCCATAAACTTAGGTGTTCTGAGTGCTGGTCTCTCCAGCTGATAGCAATTGAGAATACATACCTCCAGGAGGCAGTGTATTGGGGGGGGGGGGTTAGAGTGTTACAGTGTCTTCTTGCCAGTGTTTGGCACACTCTCCTGTTGCTGTGGCTCACCTTATCTTGGCCAGGGGTTGATGTCCACCCTCTGCTCATGTCATCGTTTCCCCCTGCCATGATGAAGTTTCCCCCAAACCTGTAAGCCAAAATAAACCCTTTTTGTCCCACACGATGCTCTTGGTTGGGTGATTTCTGCCAGCAATGTGAACCTGACTGCGACAGTAAAGTGGTACCAAGAGTGGCATTGCTGCTAGACACCTGATTGTGTGGCTTTGGCCTTTTCAAAAAATACAGTGTAAAATGACATTCAGACTATGAACATGAAGTAAATGTAAGTTAATTTTGTGATGAAAATTGGGCCCCATCTCAAGATATCTCATTATGTATATGCAAATACTAAAAAAACACACAGATATCTCAAATTACTTCTGGGTCCCAAGCATAAGGAATACTGTATTATTGTAGGTACCCTACTAGCACTGTCTTTGGATACTAGGGAAGATGAGATCAGCCTTTCAAGAAGTCTCTGGTTACTGCCTCCCTGAGTGAGTTGCTCAGGTGAGCTAATTGCTCCAGTCCACTTCACTCCACTCACAGGGCATTTAGTTCCAGTTCTGACTTAGTGTTCTGACATTGACCTGCTTCTAGCTGAATCCAGCTGTTCACTACTGCCACAGGGGTCTATTCCATTCATCACGGACCTACTGGGCACATTCTGACAGCCAGACATTATTTTAATTACAGGAAAGACTACAATAAGTAAAAGAATGTCATTTTCATGAGCTTGGCAGCAAACAAGGTAAAAAGAGATGACAAATAAAAGCACAGTGCTCCAGAGAAAACACGAGCAAGATGGTGTGAGAGAATCATGTTCACCTCAACTGATCCATGACAGGATATCAGAATCTACAAAAGAATACAGGGAATCAATCATCTGATATTGAAGAAACCCTGCTATAGACAGAATGAGCCTTTTCCAGTCTAGCAGCAGGAGGCAAGGGCACCTGATGAAGAAGGACAATAAAGGAAGAGGCAATATTTGCTCAGAAAAGAGTATCCTGGGAGAGTTCACTGACAGGGGTGAGAATAAACACACCAGGCCCAGGACTGTGAAAAAAAATCAAAAAACAAAACAGACCTACAACATCAAATCAACGCATTATTACTGCAAATTCCATCTGATTTACTTTTATTAATGCACAACTGAAGACTTTAAAATTATATATTTGAAATTTGCACTGTATTTCTACTGGATAGCACTGAGATGATTACTTGGCAACAAAAAAGCATAATCCTTCAATGCTTCTAGGAAAATCAGTTCTATAAAATATGAAGAAATAATCTCCTTTTTTGTATGTATGTGGTGTGCATGCCTATGTGTATACATATTTGTATGTGTGTGGGCCCTGTGTCTGTAGGTGTGCATGTACGTGAGACCACGTTATCATCAGGAGTCCTCCTCAGTCACTTCTACCTAATTCTTTGAAACAGGGTCACTCATTGAAACCAGAACTCACTGATTGGCTGGATGAGCTGGCTGGCTGGAGAGTGAGCCAGCCTTGGACCTGTCTGTCTATACCTCCCTAGCACTGGGATTACAGGCGCATGCAACCGTGCCCAGCATTTTACGTGAGAGCTGAGGACCCAAACTCAGGTACTTACACTTGTGTGCCAGGGGCTTTACCCATTGAGCCATCTTCCTACCCCAGAAAGAATGTCTTTGCAAAAAATGTCAAGATTGGCTAGGGAAATGGCTCAGCAATCAAAGGCACTTGATTGGAAAGACTGCTAGCTCAGTTTTGATTGCTCAGGACCCATGTAAAGCCAGGTGCACAAAGTGGTGCATGCATGTGTAATTCTTTTGCAGTGGCAAGAGGTCCTGGTGAATCCGTATTCTTTCTCTGCTCATAAATACATCAAAAATGTTTTTAAAGTAAAGATCAAGCAAAGTTTTAAATATGGAATTAAAAGGCAGCTATAGTAGTTAAAATATATTTCAGAAGCATTTAATTTTGTTTTCAGAGCAAAGGTTGGCAAACATTTCTCTGAAGAGACTTGGAATAAATAAATCTTTTTTGCCTTTTGTGTCAGGTCTGTCTTAATTATTTACCCCAAAGACCAGCCATAGGTACATCTGTATACAGATGAACATTGTGGTATCTTGGGAATACTTTAGTAAGACTGACCAGCCAAACTTCTTCTACATCCTATAGATTGTTGATTCTTATTATTAAGCAAAGTATCAGGAGTTAAAATTGTAAAATCCCAGAGAAAATAAATTTTTAATTACTAGGTTTGTTTCAAATAATGTTATAGAGTTAAAAAAAAAAGGTTTAATAAGCTAGTGCTATGTAATGCTGCCTCATTTGAAAAAATGTGGAATGTACTGAGATAGAAATAATAATAAAAATTAAGAAGTGTTACTCTTTTGAAACATTTCTTTGAAAATCATGAACAAATATCAACTTACATTTAACTCTATTATCCACAATAATGTTACAAATAAGAGGTCAAAGGTGACAAACAAACAGAAAGTCCTCCTGACATCAGATATGCCTTTCTTTTCCCTTCCTTCATAGGACTCAATCCTGGCCATGAGCTGGGTGGGGTTAATGGAATGGACATCACGCAGAGAAGCACGGGAGCTCTGGCTTCCAGTGAGAGAATTCTCCATGTCTTCTGGCAGGTGGTTCATCCTGGAGGAGGGTTAAAGAAGCCTTCGTCATCCAGTTCCACCATCCCTAGAGCGACGGGACCTTTGGAGAACAAAACAGAAGAGAAAAGATATGTTAAATCTGCACTTGATACCCTTGTCACTGGAGACTAAGTCAACTGAGCCACAGTGTCTTAGACCCGAGACATTTATGTCTTTATGAGAACACAGAGGAAGTGAAATAAGCAATACTATTGTTTACAATACTACAAAGTACCTGCTTTGGAAAAAATGTGCAGAAGAAAGTAGTTTTATGGAAGAATGAGTAAATACGGAATGTTAACCCTACAATTAAAATCATTCCTATTGTGTGGAGCAGGCCTCTTGGTGACAATGTCCAGTAAGTTCTCTCGCTGTGCTAGCAAGTGAACTCCATGGTCTTGTGTCAGAACTCAAGGATGAAAAAACCATTTACTGAACACCTTTCTAGAGCACATAACCAGCTACTACGGAACTGTTTTCACCAAAAGTACTCAATGAAAAAAAATCCCTGTCAACATGAGAAAGACACAAATCCAAAAACACAAACTGTGAAAGGAAGCACGCAGACATGAGAAGGGTATGGGGAAGAAGCTAAAATAGAGTACGAGAGGACACAGCAAGTCAGAGCCATCATATTCCACAGGAACTCATGTGGAAAAGGATGTGATACCATGTCTAAGACCATCTGGAGAACGAGGACATCAAATTCAACTGGTCATTCCGATTTTAAAAAGGTACCTTAGTGTTTGCTTACATCAGTCTGTCTCTACCTTGAAAACACAGCAAAGGTGATTTATTGATAAGAAGGTCTGAAAAAAGAAAAGATATGGTTCACTGTTCTGTACTTTTCAATAAAACTGAAGGCATCATTTTGTCAAATAAAAAACTAGTAAAAAGTAACTTCTGGCATATATCTGTTACCCAGCACTTTGGAATCTGAGGCAAGAGGACTGCCCACCAGGGGGGAGACGGAATAGTCAGGACACCCAGGAAAAGGATGTCACAGGCAAAGGGTGGCCATATACATCCTGGTACTTTTCAAGTGAGGGCATATGCCCATCAGGATTTAAGTGTCTCCAGCCTACTTGCCAGGTTATTCCTATGACTAGTGTGAACTACGTTCACCTCCTTTCAGCAAGGCTGAATGGACTGACAAAGCTCCTGTGATCAGGAGAGAAGGAGTGCTGTGAGTCAGAGCCAAAGTACCCTGGGCTGCCTTTAGCGCCTCAATGGTTGTTTATTGTCCACTTCTGTGTCTGAAGTAACATCCTGGTGACTATCAGTTGATCCAGTGTGATCCTTCTGAAATATAAGAACCAGCTTCCACAACCCAAGGACTAAGAATGTCATCAGTTAGCAGCTGAGGCTTATGGTGGAGATTTTCCTGCTTTGCTATAACCTGCCTATCTGATGGTCAGCCAATGTATTTGAAAAGTGCCTTGATTTATGACTTTCTTTTATTCTGTAACTATAAACCTTCGAGAAATTGTTAACATGTTGAAACATGGAAAATTTTTGGCTCCAGAATAAACTCTGTCTTATCCTCTTTGAGGTGAGATCTGTGTCTTTTGCGTTGACACTAGTGTGATTGAAAACAATTTAATTCAGTATCCCCGAATGGTCCCTTAATAGTTTTCTAGTTCACTGCTTCTTATGAAAAAAGTATTGTACATAGGAAACAACAGACTGCCCACTGCGCACGGCAGCTAAGGTACCCTTTGCCGATCCTGAGTGTCTTTGCATGCAAGCCGAGCCCCTCAACTAGGCTCTGTTAACAACTACTAGCTAATCAGGGTTCTCGTTCAACAAAAAGGAGAGCTGGACTCAAACCCTGGTGAGTCACATGTGTGACCACACTGACATGCTTTTAGGGAGGTAAGTTTCCTGTGTCCTGAGGAAACTCGGCTACATCGTCAGGCACAACAGCTGCTCTCTGGCAATTATAACATCATTCAAGCACGAGCTTAATAGCAGTTCACTATCCCAAAATACTAGCACATTCTTCATATCAAGTGGCAACATTCCAAAGAGAACTGTAAAATACTTGTATCATCATTCCCATAATGCTTGATAACTGTACATGCAATTGTCAGGAACTGCCCTGAACTAAAATTATTCAGGGTGTGGTAGCTTGAAAGTATGCTCCCTACAGATCTACAAAACATTCCAACTAAACACTGCAGAGTATCCACTCTTCTCTGCAGGCTATGCGATTGTCTCTAAAACAATCACATTTTAGAACACAAAGCAAATCGTAACAAATACAGAAAACCTTAAATAATTCTTTGTATTCTATCTGATCACAGTGGAACAAAATTACAAATTAACAAGTTACCAAAAAGACACAAACTCATGGAGCTGAAACAACACAACACACAAATGTATGACGAATGGGCCATAGAACAAGCCAAGAAGGAAATTAAACCATTGTCAGGAATGAGTAATAATGAAAACACAACATACAGAACCCACAGGACACAATGAAAGCAGTTCTAAGAGGAAAGATCTCAAATAAGGAACTACATGATATACCTCAGGGTATATCACACGTCTGGAGTTTGTTTGCAGTGGCTAGAGGCCCTGACGAGCCCATTCTCACTCTCCCTCTCTCTCTCTCTTTCCCTCTCTTTGTCTCTAATAAATAAATAAAAATAAAAGTAAAATCTTTTTAAAAAAGTAAAAATAAATTAGGGTAAAAATAAAAACAGAAAAAAATACAAAGACTACAAAGAACCAAAGAGTTGGTGATTTGAAGGGATAAACAAGATAATAAGCCTTCAGCCAAAACAACTTAGAAAAACCTCAAATCAGAGGAAAAGGAATACATTACAACAGATACCAACAAAATTCAGAAGATTCTAAGGATAGACATACCTTAAAAACAAATTCTGCTAACTTAGAAAAATCTGAAAGAAATAGATGAATTTCTAGATGCATTTGAACTACCAAAATTAAACAAACTGAGATAAATAATTTCAATAAGCCAAGAACATGCGGCAAAACTGGAGCACTAACAAAAACATCTGTAAACCAAAAAGTCTAGGAGGTGCCAGCTCTTTGGGGCCTGTGCACTCGGACCAGGTGAGGTGCCAGCTTGATTGGGCCTGTGAACTCAGGCAGAGGGAGGATTGCCAGTATGTTTGGGGCCTGGCTGGTATGGGTGAGGAAGTGCTCATTATAGGCGTGTTTGGGACTCCATGTGGAGAGGTTCCAACAACTGCTCCAAGTTTGGAAACAACACATCAGACTGGAATACCCAAACCGCCAAGGCTGTGGCTGCAGCCCTAGTGCCCACATGCTCCTGGGGCTGATTGCACAGCATGGGCCAGCTGTAGGCCCAATGGTAGGTATTAACAAAAAGCATCCACATCGTCTCATTTCAGAGCAATGCCTGTCAGGCCTGGGGCGTCAGCCCTGTGCCCTATAGAACCCCAGTGAGGATCACACGCCAAAGTCCTCAGGCAATAAATAACACTGGGAGAATTGAGTGCAGCCTGGACAGCAAGCAAGCCAAGCACACTGGGGTCACCTGAACCACCTGGAGGTGACACACACAAGGAAGATCTTGCTTAGACCCTAGGTCACCCAGCCCAGGCAAGCAGGCAGACAACCTCCCCACACTTCCTTCTTAACCAAAGCTGACCAGGTAATACAACCCAAGGTCCTCAAGAGGAACAAGTAAGTCACTCTCAGCACAAGAGGTCAAACTAGTGATGGGCTAACCCCAACACAAACAAACACTGCAAGACATCAAGTCAATAGACGCCCCATGAAGAATGCCTGGCCTCTTCAGGAAGCCTCCAGTGAAAACAGAGAGGAAACCCCAGTCTTAGAACCCCACAATACAGAATGCTAAACATTATAAAACTAAGGAGACTATGAATACACATATAGTGGAACTGGAAGAAAATCATCAAAGAACGAGAATCTCATACATGAAATGCAAAAAAACCATCAACAACAGCACATAGTACTCACTTATCATCTCAAAATAATAGAAGAAAAGCAGAGAGATCTCAACAGACAGATAAATGATTTGAGCTTGAGTCAACAAACAGGTAACAACCAGTGGATCAAGCTTAATGAGGAAATGTTCAAATGCAGGCATGACTTCCAAGAAACAAAAAAGTCGAACCACGACCTGAAGACGGAACTCAATAGAGGGACAGAAATGGTGCAGAAAAAGAGAACAGAGGAAAGTCAAATAGCCCCCTTAAAAGGCTCCCTACAAAGTCTCTTCAACAGAGTTGATCTTGTGGAAGACAGAATCTCACACCACTGAAGACCAGACAGAGGAACTGGATCATGAGTCTAAAAACTGTAAGTTTCCAAACTGTGTGAACTGAATATGAGGGAGTTTGACCTCCTGTACTGAGAGTGTCTCTCGAAGCCTGGTTCCTGATCCAGTCAAGTGGACAGTGGAGACTGACCATCACAGTTAGCCCTAACAGAGATGCTATTGTTACAGTGGACACATCTTGCCTGGCTGGTTGGTTGTGTAGCATGCAGGGTACACACACACACACACACACACACACACACACACACACACACACACACAGTCTTATGCATGTGGCAGTTTCATATGCATTGATAAAATAGAAAGGAAAACCAATATCTTTTCTGGATATCCAAATCATTCTGCCATTTCAATAAACCATCAAATTACCTAAACAGAAAACTTAAACAGTGTCTGTTACTGTGGACAGGAGTCATTCTGTTTGAATTCTGAGACAACATCACTTAAATATCTCAAAATACCTCATAATGGTCTTTTGCTGTTGCTGTCACATCTGAACAGTGTTGTCACATCAGGCCCTGCTTTGAGGTCTGCAGTTTGCTCAGATCTTTAGTGAAAATGGAAGAATGTAAAAGCCAACTATCTCCTTTATTTGGTCCCTACAATAGAACTAAAACTCTTCCCCGATCCTTAGGGAGACAGTGTACAAAGCCTTGCCCACCAGAGCTCAAATATGTCATCTTTGGCTCATCGTGCTGGCTCCTCTATTTCCACTGTACCGCCTCCTGTCTCTCACCTTCCTGGCAGTCTAGCTATGGTGATATCTACGTTATGACCGTTGTTTTTCTAGGCCTTGTGATTTCTGTGTTCTCAGTACCCGAATATTTAACAGTGCTTTCATTCCACACTCTCTTCCCTATTGTGCTCTGCTCTCTTCCCCAACCCTTAGACACCCCAAGGCATGCTATGAAAGCTGTCATTGCTCAGTCTCATCTCACTCAGTTGGTTCTGCTAACATCAGCAGAAGAAAGTCACCTCATGTGGATGAACAGAAATTAACCTTTCAACAACATGCTCTGTGATCAGATTTACTTGGAAATTAACAACTTTGAAAAAAAGGAAGTAAAATATATGGTGTCTAAGTCGTTCCTCTGACAGGTGTGGTTTGCAGTTCTAGGAGCTGGGTACAAGGCTTCATGCATGCTTAAAGATACTCTACCACTGAGGTCTATCACCAGGCACCCAAACGTGTTTTCCCAGTCTTCACTTCTAGGTTGAAGACATTACTTAACTTTCAGTTGACGTGGAATGCTTAAAGAAGTACTAATATTAAAAGACAGCTCGGGAAGAAAGGCCCTCAACGGTCTAACCCGGTGGTGGACACTGCAAGCTACATGACTGGCCGGCCAGGAAAGATGTGCCCACTGCTGCAATAGTGGTACAACTGTTAGGGGTAGCCAACTACTTTCTCATTGGATTTGAGGCCACTCTGCAGGAAGGAAGTACTGAAAATCACGCCAAAAGCCTATGGTTGGAAAAGTCATGGGACCTAGGAAGGAAGCTAATGTTTGGCTAATAAAAATGCTTTGCCCATCAAATTGTCCTCTAAATATTTGTTTATTTATGCCCATAGATTATTGTCCCTCTCATCTTTGATCACGGAAGCTTCATTTTGCAGTTTCTGGAAATTACTGAATAGATTCAAAACTTATCAAAGTGCTGAGAGTAAGTGTTCAGCACTGTATAAGAGATCTTTTCCATGCTATCCAGGGTTCAGAGAACAAAATGGAAGAGAAGGAAGAAAACATCTAAGAGCCAGAGGCCAGGGAGGAGCATTATGGAAAGCTGTCTTCCAGACATTAAGTGTTCTTTGCATTCATGACCTCACAACAACTGCTATTACCTGTATATTACTTTCATTAATATTCCATCACGAATGGTGGAAACGTGGGGAGGTATCAAAGTAGAAGTGGGACTAGTTCAAAGAAGAAAAGGGATTCAGTGGAAGGAGGATGGAGCAAGAGAATATAATGAGAGGATATTGTGATCAAAATACATTATGTAGATGTATGAAAAATGCCAGTAAACAAGGTTTTTCGGGTTTTTTTTTCTTTAAAAAGACAGCTGGGTAAGTCTATGGTCATGTTTTCATGACTTACGACATGAAAGTAAAGTATACACAGAGAAACCAAACATAGCTGTGGATTGTAGGATTTCAGAATTACACCTGATAAGTCTGAACATTCAAAAGTTGCTGATAATCCCAGCAGTCGGGAGGCAGAGGTAGGAGGATTGCCATGAGTTCGAGGCCACCCTGAGACTACATAGTGAATTCCAGGTCAACCTGAGCTACAGTGAGACCCTTCCTCAAAAACAACAACAACAAAAAAAGCTGCTGAGAATACACGTCGACTTCATATTCACCACAAATATACTTGCACATCAAAACCACGACAAGTTGTCCTCTGAACACCTGGACCACAGTGATTCACAAAACCACAACTGGATGACTTCACTGAGCAGGTGCGTCTGAGCAAAGCCTAGCAGGAGATAAGGAAGAGGTGCCAGGCTGACGTCTGCAGGTGAAGGGAAGAGAGGGCAAAGGGCCTGCAGGGGTGGGACTGGCCATGTAAGGAGCGCAGCCAGCAAGCCAGCACAGCTGAAGCCTTTGAAGGGGGGGAGAAGTCAAAGGAGATAAGGATGAAGACTTTAACAAATATGGGCATATATGGCCATGCACACTGCTGCAAGGCCTTCCACTCTCAGTGAAATGCAGACTTCAGAAAGTTTTCAGTAGAGAACTGATCAGCTGTACTGCAAAGGCTCCAGCTGTTCTGGAGAAGCACACACACAAGACCAGTCACAGACTGCGGCAGCACTCAGATGACATGGAGTTAGGAGCTAGGGTGGCAGCAGTGAAGGTGGTGAGAACTAATACTAAGCCCCAAACACTCGGTGATAGACTGCAAGAGGTGTAGAATGAAATGAGTAAAGACAGTAGAAAGGAGGGAGCTGCTGTGCACTACTAAAAGACAGAAGAGAGGGAGCATGCAAGGGCAACTTTGGGAAAGAAAATCCATTCAGTTTGTTCCGTAGTGACTTTCTTGTTGATGTGAATAAATTCCTCACCAGAAGGAACTTAAGAAAGGAAAGGGTTTATTCAGCTAATGTTTCGAGGGGATACAGTCCATTATGGCAGGGCAGCTAATCACATTTCTGCCAGAATCAGAAGCAGAGGAGGAAGAGGAAGTGAGTCCAGGCTATAACACCTCACGGCCTGCCTCCCCTGACCCCAGTGACCCACTTCCTCCAGCAAAGCTCCACTTCACTATGGGGAATAAGTGAAGTGAGAGGGAAATTAAACGTATCCTCCAGACAGTAACTGTGCTGTGGAAGCTTTTGCTTAGTCTACAGGAAGAGGAGACATAGTTCAAAGGTGATGTGTACTTGTTCAACAGACTACAGGGTGACCAAATGTTCAGGATGGCATCAAGTGGCCAAAGTCCTGTTGGTGATACATAATATTTGTTACCTCATCTACCTGGGAGGGGTCAACCCTTAGTAATTACTAGATATTGAAGCTTGAATATTGAAGCTTTTTTAGAGAGGTGCTGCCAGCCTTAGTAATGATAAGAGTAACATTATTATTCAGATAGGTGAAATTTCTTCAATGAAGAAAGCTACAGGATTTTCCAGTGTATCACACAATGTCATTTTTCAGTATTTACAAGCAATTCTTAAGCAAACACATGGTGCAAACAGGAAGTTACCCTTTGGTCTAGGGATCTCAGTGAGGGGACCAAGGGAGAAAACCTGGGAAGACTGAAATGGAAGTGTGTGGACAATCATGAAGGGCTGGGAGCACAAGTGTGCTTTTCACATACAGACTCAACAGAGGAGGACAGAGTGCTGAGAAGGAAAACGTCAAAGGCCATCAAAGGGTGACCACTTCTAAAGCACTGGCAGGGAGCTTCCTGGTTCTGAGAAAGTTAAGCGAGCACTCTGGCACTGCTGTCACAAACCCAGTGAAGTGAAGACGTGGTTCATTTCTCCAGGGTGTAGGCATTCAATTCCACAATCCACGCTTTCTCAATGTACGATGAGATTGCTTATTTATAAGAAGAGACCATGAAAGCAAGCGTTAGAAAAGCCTGTAACTTTCAAGGTGAGTTTGCACTGAGCAACAGAACATTAAAATTTAAGATCATGATAAATGGCCAGCTTTAATTCCAGAATCCTTTTGGTTTATAAGAAGGCAAGACAACTCCTTGTGGTCCAGAAGCCCCACCTGCCTATCCTCACTTCCAGAGGTACCCTCCACACACTATCAAATGGACGCACACTTCCCCAAACGACAAAATATTGCAGTCTACATACAAAAAAGACCTCAAACGAAAAGTCTGGGGCCAAATCTTTCTCCTATACAAGGAAAGTGTCTGCTGGTCTGCACATCTCTTAAACATTTAATTACTTGTTAACATGCAAAACTTGTTAACATTTGTTGCAGAAATGATACCCAGACTTACAGCATTTCCTGAAAACAGGCAACTGTGGCAATACTCCCAAACTCACCAGTTTGGCACCAAGCCACCTTACCTTTGGCATCACCTGGTTATTGTTGGCATTTATTTTTCATCCTGGGTGACAGTGTTAATATATCACTAATAGTGGGGCTCAAAGTGGACTCTGTTACCTGGTTTCACATTCCAATACTGATGCTGACTTTATGTGTGACTTTGGCCAAGTTCTTTCATGTTTCAGTTACATTATCCTTGCTGGGACAAAACCCCCAACCAGAGCAGCATGTAGGGTTTATTCCAGGCTTATAGTTTCCAGGGAAATTCACCATGGTGCAGAAAGCATGGCAAAGCAGGCAACTGCCTCCTGTCTTCAAACACCAGCAGGAGCAGCAAGCATAAGCTAGCTGGTAAACATTCAGTACGGCTGAACTAATAAACTTGAAGGTGTGCCCCCCACTGACACACCTCCTCCAGCAAGGCTCCACCCCCAAACGTTCTACCAGGTGGCACATGAATATGAGACTTAATCACAAACACATAGGGCTATGGGGAACACTTCACATTCAAACCATAACATTCTGCTCCGAGCTCCCATATAGTCATGACCACCTCGTGACCAAAATGCATCCAGTTCAAATTTTAAAACCCCCATAATAGGATCACTGTTAAAGGTACTTCTTCAGCAGGTCTTGGTTCTTTACCTGAGGGTTGATTCACACCATCATTCCTGAAGGGTCTGGGCCATTTATCACATTGCCTTGATGGGGTTGTTATATTTTCCAATTGACCTTGATCACAGGACAGAGCAATTCTAAGATATGCCCTAAAGGATCTCATGCACTCCAAACACACAGTCCTCCTTGCCTCCCTTATGGAGGAGCAGTCCAATTTCACCTTGCTAGTGTGGATCAATCACCTCGGCGAGCCATGTAGCTCCTTTCTTAGCCTGTTGACTCAAGGGCATAGGGATCCCAATGTGTCCAGAGGAAAGTCTTAGATTCCAGTTCAATGATACATTTTTGAGCCTCCTAAGGGCTTGTGGTAGTTTGAATATATTGTCCCCCAATATATTCAGTATTTTATTAGTTTATAGTTTGCATCTGCAATCACCTTGCTAGAGGCAAGGAGGAAAGTGATGGGTTTGAGATTCCATTGTAAAGATGATACAAATTTCTAGCAGGAGTTCCTGAAGTCTGCTGTGTGACCTTTTGGCTGTAGTTTTGTTTTGCTCTGTGTGGTGTGCTGGCTGGTTGGCTTTGTTCTCTCTGCTTGGCCCTGTGGAGAGCAGGCCGTTTCTCTTGCCATTATGGAACTTCCCCTGGATCTGTAAGCTTCAATAAATAATATCCCTTCCTCCATAACTGTGCCTGGTCTGGAAGTTCATCTCAGCGAACCTGAAGCTGTCTGCTACAGGGCTCTACCAGTTGGGGATTGAGTATGCGGCTTTCTCAAGGAGTGGTGCTCAATGGAGTAGGGGGTTGGGGAACAGAATGCTTTCCTAGCTCCACAGCAACTGCCATGTCTTGGAACATTTTTAGTCATAATAATTATAAAAGGTGCCACTGGTTTCTAGGCCTATCCCTAGATTGATCTAAACACCCTATAGTGCACAGGATGGATACCACATAAAGAATTTTCAGGTCCCAAATGTCAGTAGTGCTGAGGGTAAGAAACCTTACACAAGGCCATCAGAACAGCTCTGGCACACAGGGGCCCTCCATATTAGTTATTATCAGCAACACGGAAGTCCCGGCTGGTGTCCTCCCCAAAGAAACTTCTAACACACGAGATCCTCCTGTTACACTTGACGAATTTACAGTACCACATAAACAGAAAAAAAGTGTACCTGAAATTACTTGGTTCTGCATCATTAATTTAACAAATGGTTAATTAAGGCAATAATTACAGAATATTTTTCTAAAACAAAAAGTAAAGAACATATAAGAGGCTGGGAGATGACTGAGACAGTAAAGTCATTGTCACACATACAGAGGACCTGAGTTTGGATCCCCAGCACTCACTTAAAAAGTTGTATGTGGTACATGCCTGTAATACCACGCCTAAGGAGGCAGAGGCATAAGGATCTCTGTGGCATGCTGGCTAGGCAGTCTACCTGAATAAATGAGCTTCTAAGTAAAGTGAGAGACCCTGTCTCAAAAAATAAGGTAGAAAGCAATTAATGAAGATATACAACACTGTCTTCTGGCCTCTACATGCATAAGCACCCATACACATAAACATGCACACATACATCCACTCGCACATACTGAATAAGTGACGAAGCACAATCTATGCAGTCATGGCCACAGATATGGGAGTTGGCTGGAGAGATGCTTCAGTGGTGAAAGCGTGGTTCCTTTGCAAGCACGAGGGCCCAAGGGATCCGGACACTGTCTGAGTCTGAATCTCTAGATCTCAGGTAAATGGCTGTGTGTGACCACATGTCCCTTAACTGCAATCCCAGAAAGGGTAAGAGAGAGACAAGGGAATTCCCCAGGCTTGAAAAAAAATAATAAGTTTCAATATCAGTAAGAGATTCCAGCTCAAAATGAAGATGAGTGGAAGATGCAGCAGGACACCCCATGGTCCGCTCAGGTCACCTTAAGTGAGTGGCTCCCTGCCACAGGCAAGCATATAGGGCATGGCACAGGGCATATACACATGCAACACACACACACACACACACACATATACACATATACATGTATACACACATACACACACACATATACACAGATATACATGTACACACACACTCACATATATACACATATATACACACATACACGTGCACACACACACACACACACATATACACATATACATGTATACACACATACACACACACATATACACAGATATACATGTACACACACACTCACATATATACACATATATACACACATACACGTGCACACACACACACACACACACACAAAGAAGGAAAGAAAGTCTACAACTGATTCCTTTTAGAAAATACTATGACAAATTCCTCCAAATTCCATATTTAATACATGAAGACTCTCACTAATCCCAAGGTAGTGTTTGGAAAATAGTAGCCAGAGAAAATAGAAGACACCGGTTTCAAATTCAGGTGCACTAAACCCAATAATTCTCACTATCTGACCAGAAAGAGCCCCAGGTTTATAGTCACTCAAGGATCTCCAGTGAGAATTCAGGCTTTGATCCTGACTTACTATGAGAAAAGAATCATCTTCCAGAGCCATACCTATTCAACAAAGCCAGTGAAGCAATGAGAAAGGCCTAACTTGAGAGCACATAGTATTTAAGAGGCTACCAGAGTTCTGATGAGAACCAGTGTCGGCCTATACCAAGCCCTGTTGCTGTCAGGCCTCAGTCCAGCACTGTAGGAAGCACAGAATCTCTAGGGTAGTTTCTCTAGACCTCAGTTTTCTCATCTGGAGTACAGGAGAGATGGCTCAGTGGCTACGGTGTCTGCCTGTAAAGCCGCAGACCAAGTTCAATTCCCCAACACCCATGTAAAACCACATGCACAGCTGCACACATATCTGGGCCATCTGCAGTGGCTGGAGGCCCTGACGAGCCCATTCTCTCTATCTCTCTGTCTCTCTTCTATCTACCTCTCCTTACAAACAAATAAAAAGTATTCAAATTTAAAAATAAACTGGAAATCATTGTTACTATTTTCTCATACTGTAAGTACACATTCCATTGACTTCTGTTGTAGTAATATGCTCTCGATATTTACAGTCCAGAGATTTGAGTTCCTCTCAAGAGACCATTAGTGATCACAGAAAAATCAAGACCCTTAACTGAAACAGGAAAAATTTCTGTTGACAAAGCCAAGAAAAGCCTGCCATTGCTTCACTCACAGATGAGTCAATAAAAGTGCAAAGAACCCAGAGGTCTCAACACTGCAGAAAAGCACTTCACATATTTTAACCTCAAGTAACACATAGCATGTATGTGACAGTATTACCAGTGTCACCCTGTGTTGCAGGGACACATTCCCAAAAGTATTGTGAAAAAAGAAAGTGTCCATTAAGGAGCCACAGGAAATGTTTTATAATTGAGAAAGTCCAACAGTGAGTGGATTTAGATGCTCAGGAAGAGCTCTGGCCCACTGGAGTTGTCCATGCAAAGCATTTGGCAGAACACCAGTAGTGGTGCTGGTTCTAGAAAGCTCTGCAGCAGTTCTGCTGTGAGCATAGGATTTACCATGAATGGACATTCTGGACCCCTAAAATGTGGGATCCAATCAGGACTAGGATTTTAAAATGTGGGCATCAGGGCTGGAGAGATGGCTTAGCGGTTAAGGCGCCTGCCTCCTAAGCCTAAGAATGCTGGTTCCAATCGCCAGCAGTTCCAATCTCCAGGTCCCAAGTTTAGCCAGATGCAAAGTGATGCAAGGGTGCAATGCCGCACTTGATCACAAGGGGGCACACACATCTGGATTTCGTTCACAGCAGCTGAGAGACTGCTGGCGCGCCCATCTCTATCTGTCTTACTCTCCCTCTCTCTGTGTCTCTCCAAAATAAAATAAAATAAATAAAATAAAATAAAAAATAAAAATAAAACAAAATAAAAAATTAAAAAATAAAATAAAATGTGGACATCAGCTGCAAAGACAGTTGGCTGAAATATCTATCTTTGATATTTTGGTTTAAAAAGCAAAAGTGCTCTTTTACATGAATTTAAATCTTTCCTAAATTGAAAAATACACGCTAATTCCATTAATATTAATCTTATGTAAGATAATCTCCACTGACATGGCTGCCCAAAAAAGTCATACTGAGAACAAATTAATCTATTTATTACTCTGTTATTATCAACCTAATGTAGCTCAGTTACGATTACTAAAATAAGTAAACCTTACATACACAGTGGTTATTTTTAAATTTTATGATCTTCCTAATTTTTAAATCATATAATTTATAAACTTATTTCTACTTTCTTCCTTTTTTCTTTCTTCCTTTTTTTTTTTTTTTTTTTTTTTTGATTTTCAAGGTAGGGTCTCACTGTAGCCCAGGCTGTTCTGTAATTCACTCTGTAGTCTCAGGCTGGCCTCGAACTCACAATGATCCTACCTCTGCCTCCCAAGTGCTGGGATGAAAGGTGTGCACCACTACCATGCCTGGCTTATTTCTATCTTTTAAAAATGTAACAATGTTAATAAAGAAAAATCACTGGGATATTCCAAGGATTTCCTCAATCATGGGGAGAAATCAACTTGCTACTAAAAACTGAATCAGCAAATAGCAGGCAGAATTCCCATGGTTCTAAGCATAAGATCAAAGCTGAGAAAACACAAACAACTTTTAAACATCTTCCAAACCTTTCTACAATTGAAAAGAAGTTGTTCTTTAGGTGCTGGGGTCTGAATGAAGGGTTTCTCATCCTTTAGGTCACCATACTATAAGGCAGCCTTCTTACTTTGACTTTTGTACTGAGACAGGGTTAGCTAAGCTGCTAAGCTGGCCTGCAACTCAAGACCCTCTTGCCATAGGGTTACGAGTAGGTGAGATGACAAGCATCCACTATGGAGCATGCATTCAAATCACCCTCAGACCTTCCCCCTTCTTTCTTTTTTCTTTCTTTCTTTCTTTCTTTCTTTTTTTTTTTTTTTTTTTTTTTTTGGTTTTTCGAGGTAGGGTGTCACTCTGGCTCAGGCTGACCTGGAATTCACTGTGTAGTCCTTGAACTCACGGTGATCCTCCTACCTCTGCCTCCCGAGTGCTGGGACTAAAGGCTTGCGCCACCACCTCCAGCCCTTCCCGTCTTTCTAACAAAAATGAAGGATATATTCAGAGTTAATGTTAACCAATAGTTCAGAAAAGGGAAGAAAAAGTTAACCAAACGATTATTTTGGCACAAGAAGCATTATCTCATGCTTTAAAATTACCTTGCTTAAGTGTATAGGAAGTATATTTTAGATGTTGAAATACTGTGTGTGTCTGACATATATACTGACAAAAGCATACAAAACCAAAATCAGTAGGGTGAGAATTTGGCACCTTAGGCCGCTACATGTTATACTTTGAAAATCACTAAATTTCTACATGGTTATATAGCCTACTTCTATACTGAAACATTACAAGTTTTAAATAAAGAAATCCATAGCTGCTGTGAGAAGTTGAGGGTAAGTGAGAACAATATAGAAGACTCTAGAGTTGTGGTACCTTCAGGGAAGAAGCAGGGAGACACAATGAAGTGGAATCTGGCACCCTGAGGGTAGCATGGGGGGTGTCTAATGAAGTGGACTTTAGAGCAAGGCTCCATCACTGCTAGCTGGGCAACCTTAGAGTGTCCCTCACTGATGAAAATGACTGATGTGCCTTTGTCAGCTAGCTATTGGAAGGAATAAAGTGTATGTGATGTGCCTGGCACATTGCAGACACTGAACTAAGGTGGTTCTAATGGAAAGGACAGCCTCCTTAAGCCTGCTTGGACAGCACAGGGACTAACTGCCAGCATTTTCCAAATGGGAGAGGAGTCATGGTTGGGAGTAGAGACATGAAAGCTGAAGATAAACAGAAATGGAATACTGTGCATAATGACAATGAAAAGGGAAAATAAATGCATGGGGCATAGTGCCAGAGGAAAGAACACATTGTTTTTTACTAAAGGTCCCCTAATGAGGAAAAAATATATACACTCATTTCATAAATATATAAATGATTAATTAATACACTGATTTCACAATGAAAATAAAGCATACAACTGTGGGAATCATAGTGCCTCTAAAGAAATACAAGAAGGCCTTCGCAATAAACAAGTCATCTTTTAATGTCTGCAGCTCAGACCTGGGATTCCAGCATCACCTACCAATGCCCACCCACTTCCCTCTCCCCTAAGTGGACTCTGCTCCAGTAACATTGACCCCTCACCTTGGAACACACTAGGGCTGATCCTTTCGTGCTTCTGCACCATTACTGGAAACTCCCTATCTCCCCATAGTTGAGTCACTCTAATCACTCAAGTCTTTAGGGAAGTCTCCACATAGCCCACCCACACTCATACAACCTCTTTCCTTCCCTTCTAGAATTTGTCACTATCTAAAAGCATGTTTTTGTTTACATATTCATTTAACTTCCACCAAAATCTAAGGCCTTCAAGGGCAGGAACCTTACTTATCTCATCTGTTCATCACTCAATTTCTAACACCTAAAACACTGTGTGGCATAAACAGTCATCACATAAACTGTTTAATGAATAAATCCAAATGATAGTAACAACCATCCTTCTGTAAAAATTCTCCAGTCAACTTAAGTCCTCAAAAGCAGCTTCCAATAATGCAATCTTGGAAAGTCTGTGCTTGATGTCTGAGATTTCAAGTTCAAAGAATGGATCCTAAACATTACAAAAATATCATTCATGTAAATTGCTTTGTAGGTTGTACAGTATACATTTTTCATCCATGGGCAAAACTACCGACTATCTTCTTAGTAGAATCCATAAAACCAAAATACTATAAGCTGTTTTCTTTCTACAAATTCTGCTTCTAGAAAGATGAGGATGTATTTATGGAACATAGATGAGAATTACCTTTAGGGCCCTCACAAAGAAAGAAATCTAACATGATATGCTGGACTCATTCCAGTGTATTCAGAAATTAAACCTGTACTTTCTTACCACACTAAACTTATCCCAACTATTTTGGAATTAAGTGATGCATCAGTGATCTCATCTGAGAAACACACACATAATGTGTTAAACAACTGCATCAAGAGAATGTTAAGCAAACTTCCATGAGGTCAACTTCTGCTTGAGCAGAAAAGGAAGAAAAGAAATGCTAGGAAGACTTCAAAAATGGCAGGGTGAGTGGGCAAAGCAGTGAACTGAAACCACAACCAGAACGCTCATGACTCATGCTTTCATTTTTATTTTGTATTGTTTTGCACACGCCTTTTCTTGATGAATACAAGAGGCCGGGCTGGTAACTCAACTGTCTGGATAAACTGCACAACAGCCCCTAGTCCTCATTCTTGGTTTGCTGGAGAGACCTGGGCGCCAGCAGAGGCTGGATTCAAAGCGTGCCTCACTGGATGGGGTGGAGGAACCAGGGCCTCCTGTGAACATCCTTAGGGTCCTCACAATTGACTCACTGTAAGCACCCACAAGATGCTGACCCTGGCCCCCGCTGTGAGCATCCTCAGGGTCCAGGGCCTGGCCCGGCTGTGAGCATCCTCAGGATCCAGGCCCTAGCCGGGCTGTGAGCATCCTCAGGGTCCAGGCCCTGGCCCGGCTGTGAGCATCCTCAGGATCCAGACCCTGGCCCGGCTGTGAGCATCCTCAGGATATAGACCCTGGCCCGGCTGTGAGCATCCTCAGGGTCCAGGCCCTGGCCCGGCTGTGAGCATCCTCAGGATATAGGCCCTGGCCCGGCTGTGAGCATCCTCAGGATATAGGCCCTGGCCCGGCTGTGAGCATCCTCAGGATATAGGCCCTGGCCCAGCTGTGAGCATCCTCAGGGTCCAGGCCCTGGCCCCCGCTGGGAGCATCCTCAGGATACAGGCCCTGTCCGCTGTGAGCATCCACGCCCGGGTACCAGCCCTAGCCCTGGCTCGGAGCAGCGGGCCTCCGGGACTTCTCTCCCACCCGCTGCAAACCCTGCTTCTCTCCTCTCGGGCCTCATCACTGCTCCTCCTGGCCCTCAGTGCTCAGTTTTCCAGCCTGTCATTAGGGTGAGACGCCGGCCTACCTCGTTGGTGGCTCCCGGCCGCCCCGGGCAGGCCTGGGTCTGCAGCTTCGGATCGCAGCCGGCTCGGGGGCGGGGGCGCGGAGAGGCGGGGTCCTAGACCAGCGTCAGTGACGTCAGCACGCCGACGTCCACGCACAGAGGCCAAGTCTCGTCGAGCGCCACAGTGAAGCCAATCGATTGGTCGCAGGGCCTGCCAGTCTTCTGATGACCAGTAGTGGGTCCGGACGCGAGGAGAGGGCGGGCTGGGTGTCTGGAGGGATCCGGGCGTGGGCGGGCCAGGAAAGTTCACGGGTTCGGCCCGCGGCTGCTTCCCAGGGCTCTGGTCAGTGTGAGCATGCGCCCGGGTCTGGCCTCGGGTCACCTGGGGAGCGCCACCTGTCCGTGGACCCGGCCCCCTCGGTGGAGACAGAGCGTCCCTCTGCGGCCTCCGGCGCTGCACCTGCCTGCTGTACGAGTCATCTAATTACACTTTGCGCTTGCGTCCTACGGGCGTGGACGCTAAGGATTGCTGTGAGATGTTGGTCTTTTCTCCACCGTTGGTGTTGCAGTGACATCGTCCAGAAATGTGAGGGAACAAGGATACACAGAAAACAAAACGCACATCCCAGTTCCTCGGGTGCTCCGTCGTAGTCGGTTGCTGAGTCTAAGTTCTTTGGTAATTTTTTTTAAATATTGTTTTTATTTATTTGTGAGAAAAGAAAGAAAATGAGTGTGTCACGCTACAAAGGAACTCCTGAAGTGTGCACCACTTTATCCTTCTGGTGTGACGTGGGTACTGGGGAATTGAACCCCTCTAGAGCTTTGCAAGCAAGCGCCTTTAACTGCTGAACCGTCTCCCCCGCCCTCTTTTTAAATTTAAACTTAGGCAAGTAAATGAATGTACATGCAGAAATTCAAAGATTACAAATCACCTAATCTTTTCACATACTGATTAAAAACCCAAACTTAATATGATACTTCCTTGTGCCCTTGCTTTGATATGTAGAAGTTTCAAAACTCAAGATAGTTCTGTGTCTACAGATAAATTTATCTCATTATTCTTCACTGTTGTATGATAGTCCTCAGAACCAATAGGTATGAGTTATTATTTACCTGTCGTCAGATGTATAGTTTGTTTTATTATTATTCAGAAGATATATATATATATAAAGTCTGCTTGCCTGAGTTCAATTTCCCAGTATCCATTTAAAGCCGGATGCACAAAGTGGCACATCTGCCTGGAGTTTGTGTGCAGTGGCAAGAGCTCCCCATATTCATACTCGCCCTCTATTAAATAAATATTTTCAAAAAATTACATGTTATTTTCAGCATTTGAGTTAAGTCTATTTTCCAATTTTGGAAGGACATATCTTCTTATTCTGCACTCATTTCTTAGGGGACTTATGTTTGGTTTGGGGGTTATTTTAGCACATAAATGGCATCCTTGTTATTGCAGTCAGGTTCACATTGCTGGCAGAAATCACCCAACCAAGAGAAGCTTTTAGGGGGAAAAGGGTTTATTTTGGCTTACAGACTCCAGGGGAAGCTCCACAATGGCAGGGAAAACAGTAGCATGAGCAGAGGATGGACATCATCCCCTGGCCAACATAAGGTGGACAATAGCAACAGAAGAGTGTGCCAAACACTGGCAAGGGGGAACTGGCTATAACACCCATAAGCCCACCCCAAACAATACACTGCCTCCAGGAGGCTTTAACTTCCAAGTGCCATCAGCTGGGGAGACTAACATTCAGAATATCTAAGTTTATGAGGGACACCTGAATCAAACCACCACATTTCCCCCCTGACCCCATAAGCTGATACATGATTTAAAATGCAATGCATTCATCCAACTTTAAAGGTCCCCACAGTTTTTATCAGTCCCAGTGATCTTTAAACATTCCCATAGTCCAAGGTCTTTTACCTGAGCCATATAATACCAAAAAAACCCATAATGGCACAGAATAAACATTCACACTGCAAAAGATGGCATTGAGCATAGCAAAGAAATACTCAAGCAATACATGATTTAAACAGGGCAAACACCAAACTCTGTAGCTACTAGTCCAACAACTCTAGCCAGGCACAAGTCTCCAAGTCTGATAATTCTAGTCAGCATCAAGTCTCTGGAGTTCCAATTCTACTCCTCCAGCTAAGCTACCCACAGCCCTGGAAAACTTAAACTGGGGCCGGCAGCTTTCCTTAGAAGCTGTTTCGTGGTCCCGGCATCTCCACTGCAACCCACGGTTCATCTTCATGGCTCCATCGGGTCTCCATGCAGGCAATCCAGCAATCCTTCACACTGCCCATGGCTGTTTCCAAAACACAAGACTGGATTGCAACTCAATGACCCTCTCTTTCCTGCATTTCTTATACTCCACAATAACAGGTAGGGTGCCAATTTGTTAATCCAGGGGGGAATAAAGCAGACTTTGAAGAACTGGACACTCCTTCAGCATTTAGGCCCCTCCAAAAGACTGTATTCTTTCTGTTGTCTCAATGCAGTTGAGCTGGCCAGGTCTTAATGGTTGTGATCTCTCATACGGTTGTAGCTGCACAGGCAGCAGTTTGGGCCCAAAGATTTTCTGTGCCATATCCCTCTGCACACACTCTGCACACACCAGTCCATTGCTACGCAGTGCAACCCTGCACAACTGTTTTCAGGAATAAGTTACGTTAAGGGTAAAGTTAGAACCAAACACCTGATGAGTTCTTGAGAACCACAGATATTTGCAACAAACCAGATACTGATGCATTAGTTTCTCAAATACCATGTGAAACATCCCACTAGGACTAGAAAGATGACTCACCAGTTAAGGCACTTGCCTATGAAGCCTAATGACCTGGGTTCAATTCCCCAGTACCCTTGTGAAGTCAGATGTACAAAGTAGCACATGCATCTGGAGTTCATTTGCAATGGCTAGAGGCCCTGACATGTGCATACTCTCTCTTTTTACAAATAAATAAGTGTTAAAAAATGTATCCCACTAGTTTTATGTCATTCTCCTTTACATGAAAATATCAACATGTTCATTTTCTTTATTAGTGACAAAATGGAACTTGATGTTTTAAAAAGACTTTCCAAATCAAGCACTGAATAATTAGAGTAATTACATGAGTACTATTTTTTGCTTATCCATAGTAGTAGATATCACAAAAATTACACATTGACCTTTATCCCCTCTTATTTTTCTCTTTTGTGCATCAGCTTTCATTTAATGTGTGGTCCATGACAATTTTTAAAAATATTTTTATTTATTTATTTGAGAAGGAGAAAGAGGTAGAGAGAATGGGTGCACCAGGGCCTCCGGCCACTGCAAACAAACTCCAGACATGTGTGCCCTTGTGCATCTGGCTTATGTGGGTCTTGGAGAATCAAACCAGGATCCTTTGGCTTTGCAGGAAAATGCCTTAACTGCTAAGCCATCTCTCCAGCTACCAAGACAATTTTTGTTCAAAGTGACTGAGAGAAACCTAGAGGCTGAACACCCCTGCCATTGTGTTATTGTTGTAACACATTCATGTAGCTATTTTGAAATTGGATGCCCTAGGGCTCCAGGGAGAAAATCCACCATTTGGTCACTAGACTTCCACAATGAGTTAGAACCTATATGAGTAGAGTCCCATCTTTGGCTCATTTCTTATTCCAGTCTCTGTGAAGAGGTTTGAACAGAGACATATCCAAGTTGGCTGTCAAAGCCCTAGTAAGATGTTTCTTCTGAGCAGCTGTTTCTAGGGTTCTGTCTACTCTTTAATTTCTTTAGGGTCCATCTCTAGGTGCTCCAGGCAATGCAGAACAGCCATTTGGACTGTGAGTCAGCTGACTCAAGTAGGTCAAGTGTTTCTGTGGGATGTTCACTATCTTTATTTCCTAGTGTTGCAATCCTCTTTCTTTCGAAACAGCTCCATGTACATGCACTGTCACTAAAGCAATTTGGAAGCTTTAAAAGTTTTAGTTTTCCTTGTGGCAGTTGTACAGGTTTTTGTGTAGAGGTGCCAACTTGGGGGGGGGTGTCAGCCTTTTATCAAGGGCTGGGAGATGGCTCAGCAGTTGAAGGAGCTTGCTTGCAAAACCTGCTGGCTTGGGTTCACTTCCCCAGTACCCATGTAAAGCCAGATGCACAAAGTGGTGCATGTGTGTGAAGTTTGTTTCCAGTGTCGGGAGGTCCTGGTATGCCATTGGTCTTGTTTTCATGCTGTGGTTTCTCTTTAGATTCTACAAATCTTTTCCTTTTAACTTCACTGAGCATTCCTATACTTTACCCAGCTCAGTGTCACTCTCCTCTGTTTCTGCTCACATCATGCATACTTTTTAGGTTTAAACTGTCAGTGGCAAATCTGGTCTGCTGCATCCAGAATAGTTTTCTTTACTTTCTTTAAAAGATAATTTCACTCAGGCAAGCCTAGAAATTACTATGAGCTTAGTATATGCCATGCCCATCAGAATCAAGAATTTGTAAGCAGTTATATTACAAATCAAAGTCGGTTTTGTTATTGACGACAAGGTTAATTGGTGTGGGGTAGTAATTTTTATGAAAATGTTTGGTTTGTCAAGTATGTAGCCCAATAATTCTTTATTTGTCTTACTGTCAACCAGTATTCTTTTTTTGTTCTAATAAAGTCAACATTCATGAAATTCAAGTGCACAGTAGACTGTTCCAAAGTAAACTGCTTTGCATCTTATAAGATACCCCAAGTGGCTGAAACTGCTTGAAGCCATGGCAACCATCATTTCGCTATCAATTTCAACTGCTTAGAGAAATAAGCTATGGGTTGAGGTTTCTCTCTGATATCTGAAAAACAACTTGAAGGGCTATTGATAGTTAGGTAACACTAACATTTCCTTAATAGGGTCAAATGCCCATTGATACCCTGCTGTACAATGTAAGGGTCTTTAAGGGCTTTCTAAAGAGGTTTTTAACCATGAGTCTGGAGTTAGTAAATCAAATTTTTTATTTTTTGTTTTTTTGAGGTAGGGTTTCACTCTAGTCCAAGCTGACCTGGAATTCACTATGTAGTCTCAGGGTGGCCTCGAACTCATGGCGATCCTCCTACCCTGCCTCCCGAGTGCTGGGATTAAAGGCGTGTGCCACCACACCTGGCTTAAACCAAATTTTTGCCATGCTAAGAGATTCTTGCTATTGCTTCTTATTTCCAAAGGTTGCAATATTGGAAACTGCTTTTTTATAATCAGACATTGAGTTTTATTTCTTTAAAAAAAAAAAATTATTTATTTATTTATTCATTAGAGGCAGAAAGAGGAGAGAGAGAGAGAGAGAATGGGCACACCAGGGCCTCTAGCCACTGCAAACAAACTCCAGACACATGCGCCACAATATGCATCTGGCTTACATGGGAACTGGAGAATCAAACCTGGGTCCTTAGGCTTCACAGGCATGTACCTTAAGTGCTAAGCCATCTCTTCAGCCCCTGAGTTCTGTTACTTTTGTTTTAATAGAAATCCAAAGTCATTTACTCTCTGATTGTAAATATGAGCTTGGTGGGATGACACTTTGTATCCACAGGATACCAAGACATTTTTCATAGTCAGGGTTTGTTATTAGTGAATCACTAACATCTTTCAGTAAACCACCCTCATTCAGTTGCACTGCACTCAGGTATTTTAGCTAAAAGCTCACCGAGCAGTATGGAATTGTGAAGCCCTGAGGCAATAGTAGTGGCATTGGGGGTAGCTTTTCATATAGGTACTTGACATTCAACAGCAAACGACAGTTGGCCCTTATCTTCAAGTGGTATTCAGAGAAAGCAGGTTCTTCCTGCTCTGCAATCTACTCTTTCCAGGAAGTGCACCACAAGCCCAAGGTTAAACAGCCAAGTGGTTGTGAATTGAAAGCCCTAAATCCAGGAGCTAAGTTGACCCTTATCTCTTCATAATGTGCTTATCTCATTTTTCAAAGCTAACTAACAGGTGCAAAATGACCAAAAGGTCTCTTAAACAGTCAGTGCTAAGACAACTGGGCATAAATATGCTAAAAGAGTGTAACTGGACCCTTATTTAATTCTGTACATTAAGAAAATAACTCAAGATTGGAAAGTAGCCCAAATTAAAAATAACAAACTAAACCAGGCATGGTGGCACACGCCTTTAATCCCAGCACTCAGGAGGTAGAGGTAAGAGGATCACCCTGAGTTCCAGGCCATTAATTTACAATTGAAATACTTTTAGGAGTTTGCCTAAAAGAACAACCCTTTTAATAATTTACAACTAACTTTCATAAAAAGATGTTAGGTTGGGACAGGCTCCCAAAATAGTCACAAATAATGTCTAAACCCTGGTTTAGCTAGCTTCAACTTAAGAGAAACACGTCAGGTCTGGAGGAGAATGTGGAGTGCCTGACAGTGGTTCTAAGACATGGGTTCTAAGGCCAGTTGTCTCATTCAGGCTTCAGGTAGACACTGAATCCTCAATCATTCTGTTAGTGAATCAAAGTAGCCTGTAGAGCTTACTAAACAGGTAGCTTTGCTTATAGTAAATTCTTTTTCTGAAGCAGACAAGTCAAAAAATTTGATTTATGGCCCATAGCTAATGTTAGAACACAGCGGAGCTTTGCCAAACTAAGTCATCAGTGTGTTTGGTCATTTCCATCCTGTCCTGTCCATATTTGAGGGATTTGGTTGCATTCTGGTGAAGCTATTTAGCTCAATGCGGTTGCTCATGTAACTCAGGACCACAGCTCCAATGAGAACCCTCTCCTGCTCCACTAGTGAGTCAAGACAGCCAGGAAGAAGGCACCCTTCTGCCACAGTGACTCACCACACATGAGGCTGAGCTGGTGACCCAGGGAGGGAGCCCCTGCATTTCCCTTACATGTGGACCCAATGTCAGCCAAGGCTGGTTAGACCACCAATTCCACATGTCAAATTAGGCCTTTGCCTTGCAAAGGAGTCACACCGGGGTCATTGGTCTGGTCTTCCCAGCTGTGTTTGCAAAGTTTTCACACAATGTTTGTGTTGGCGGGAAGATGCTTCTAAAGGTTCTCACAGTAATGTGCAAGGAAGGGCCAAAATGATGGCAGAATATCCAGGAAAACAATGTTTACCATTATCATGAATTATTTTCAAAGGAACTTACCCTGATTGCATTTTTCATTTATAGGGATTTTAAAAATTCTTATTGTAAGTATCTGCAATGTGATGTTCTTGCTGTGTTAAAGTCAAGCAAAGCCATTGCTAGCCACTTTTAACTTTTGACTACTGTTGATGTAAAGCTTTCACCATAAAATTATGTAACCCATAATGTTGCTTTCAAAATAGATGAATAATACCATACTAAAAACGCTCAGCACTTCTCCTTAGTTAAATGTAAATTATAATAGGGAACTTCCAGAATTAGTAAGGTGGGCTTTTTTGTTTGTTTTAAGAATTTAAGTCTACTCAAAATTATAGTGAAAAAGAGATTGCAGTTGTCTCCCTACCTTCTTTTGTCTAATTTTTTATTCCCTTCTTCCTCCTTTGATTTTACTTGCTAAAGAATAAATAAAATCTATAAGACACATTTCCATAACTGAACCAATTACCAGTAATTCTAACAATTTCAAAGGAAATTCCCAAAGAATTCACTGATATCTGATCATAGTAAAAGATACAGCACTTAGACATACTCTTTGATATGTGAAGTAGACTTGCAATGTCAATTTTAACTTTTGGCTTAAAAACAATGTCACAGTGATGATATATGAATACTTTATCCTTGCAAATAATTCAAATTATATAGTGAGCAAAGAGCAAAAATCTTTCTTTAATTTATTCACTTATTGGAAAGAAGGTGAGAGAAAGAGAGAGAGAGAGAGAGAGAGAGAGAGAGAGAGAGAGAGAGAATGGGTACACCAGGGCCTCTAGTGTGCAAACAAACTCCAGATGCTTGCACCACCTTGGGCATCTGGCTAACGTGGGTACTGGGCAATTGAACCTGGGTCCTTTGCTTTGCCAGCAAGTGCTTTAACTGCTAAGCCATCTCTTCAGCTCACAACTCAGTAGCAGAAGCCAGGAGCTAGCAAGGGGATAGAAAGGGAATAGAAAGGGAATAGAAAGGAGGGAGGGGTGATTTAATAGGATGGTATTGTATGTATGTAAGTAGAAGAACAGATTAATGGGGGTTAAAAGGCCTAAGTGAGGTCAGGGGAAGAGATAGTGTAAAGGAAAGGTGGAGGGAGGGCTAATCAAAATCTGTGAGGATATAAATAAGTCATATGGAAACCTACTTTGCTGGACAATGGAACACTCAGAAGCAATAGATTGTTACTAGAAAATTTTCAGTGCTAGAGATGGGATACCTTCCAGTGAGTTGTTGGCCAGGGAGGTTACAGATACCCCCAAAACATTATAGGCCATTGCCAAGGCCCTTGGTTTCCCACCAGGAATAGATGGTAAGACCATATTGCCAAAGACTCCACATACTTGGGCTGCAAGGTCACTGAGAAATCCTGCTGGAGCTGAGCTGAAAGCCTCCATGTGGACCAGCTGACAGAAAGCTGGAGAAAGCTACGCTACATGCAGTTCAATGGGAGAGAGGGAAAACACCAGTGAAGATACTCAACAGTGAACACTATAAGCTTTAAATTTGGCCAGCCAGGCCAAATGAGCCAACGGGTGCAATAGTGGCATGTCTGTTATGAGGGAAACCAACCTCTCTCTAATTGGACTAGAGGCCCACTCCATGGGAAGGAATACATCCCTGAAACTGAAAACCTGCGACAGAGGTAGTCATGAGCCCTAGGGTTGTAATGTCTGCTGGTGTCATGCCAAATGTATATACTATGCTCACCAAGCTGCCCAGTAAGCACTTAATGTCCATACCCATATAGTAATGCTATTTTCACTTTGGTTAGAGAAGCTTCTATTTTCAGATGGTGATGACTTTGGGATGACTCAGAAGGCACCATGGTGCTGAGAAGAAGGGACAGAGGAGTGCTCACCACTGAAACATCTCTAACACACCTTCCAAGGCTCAGGGTCCATTGCGGAAGAGATGGCTGAAAGAATGTAAGAGCCAAAGGAAGGGTAGGACTCCTTACAACGTGCTCCTCCAGACACAAAATGGCTGGATATCCATGACCCCACAGTGCCTAATACAAGACCATCCTAATAGGAGGAAAAGATCATGACATCAAAATAAAAGAGAGACTGATTGAGAGGGGCAGGGGATATGATGGAGAGTGGAGTTTCAAAGGGGAAAGTGGGGGGAGTGAGGGAAGTACCATGGGATATTGTCTACAATTAAGGAAGTTGTCAATAAAATAAATAAAATAAAAATATTTTGAATGCTCCGCCTTTCTAATCACCCCCCTTAAGGCAACTACTGTGAGTGAACAGCCGTTCCTCTCTCAGCGTTGCTTACCTTAGCATTCTAAGTGAGGACCCTTTACCGGTAGAAAACACTTGGAGATAACGTTGTTTGGTTACTTGTCATCTCAAACATGCTCAGTGGGAACGCTCTTTCTTCACCAGCAGAGAGAGGAGTTATACCTAGTCTCTTCTGTGGAGTCCTAGCTGACTCAGTGGATGATTGCCGTTCTGTGCTGAGGGTCAGCAAGAGAGACTTCTGTACTGATCAGCACCCCTCTTTCATCTCTGGGGAAAGCCATCTTCTTCCTTGTAGAGGCCATTGCAAGTGACCGGCATACTGTCAGATAAAAGACTGCTGTGTTTCTGTTTTCTAACTAGCTCACTTCCCACACACTGGTCATGGAAAACTGCATCCCCCAGCACTCTCCCTCATGTCACATTCTGTTTACCCATCTTCCACACTGTTCTTGAGCCTTACAGAGGTGATTTTGATATCTCATTTTGTGCTGAGTGAATTTCCATAGTCACGTAGTCTCAACATTTTGATGAGTTTGGGTATTTCTCAAAGACATAGCCAATGGTACAAAGAAGCTTCTCTAACAGTTGCTGTTATTTTCTCAAGCCTGACCAGAAGCATGGACTGGGTGTGCTGGCACATGCCTTTAATCCAAGCACTTGGGAGGCTGCGGTAAAAGGGTTGCCATGAGCTCAAGATCAGCCTGGGACTACAGAGTGAATTTCAGGTCAGCCTGGGCTAGGGTGAGACCCTACCTCAAAAACAAAACAAAAAAACAAAACAACAAACAAACAAAAATGGATGGTGAGATGGTATAACAGTTAACGCACTTTCCTACAAAGTCTAAAGACCCATATTATTTGCTATTTTCTTCAATATATTATTTAAGTTTCTTTCTTTCTTTCTTTCTTTCTTTCTTTCTTTCTTTCTTTCTTTCTTTCTTTCTTTTTTTGAGGTAGGGTCTCATTCTATCTCAGACTGACCTGGAATTCACTATGTAGTCTCAGGGTGGCCTTGAACTCATGACAATCCTCCTACCTCTGCCTGCAGAGTGCTGGGATTAAAGGCGTGCACCACCACACCCGGCTTTAAATTTCATTTTTATTGATGAATATAGCTTTGGCTCATTGATTTTTGATCTTGTGTTATTTTCCATTGTATGAATATCCCATAACTTTATATTACCAATGGAGATTTTGATCTGCTATTATAAATATAGCTGCTATAGAGACTAAAATGCATGTTTTTATGCATCTATGCATAGTGCATAGATGCATAAGTGTCTGGAAAATATAGAATGCTGGATTATAAGGTAATATCCTGGTTATAATTTATGCAAACTTATTTTTCCAGAATGGCTATTGTATGTACCAGTACCAAGTCAGATGATGGTTTAATTTGTTTCATGTTTTATTAGACAATTTTTGCATTTTTTTGCCTTCTTGTAGATGACAATAGTTTTTTATTGTGGTTTTACTTTGCATTACTTGTCTACCTAATGGACACCTGTATTTCTTCCTCCCTCCTCTATGAAATTTGTCTTCTCTCTTTCCACTAAGTTTAAGTGACCTTTTACATGCACGATTTTAACCTTGCTTTCTGACACTTAAGCCAAAAGTTGTAGTTTTTGTTTCTGCTTTAGTGTTGGCTGGATGGAGGGAAAAGGGTTAGAGGAAGAAGATGAAGAAGAACTCTGGTGCATCAGTGAGAAACAGTGAAGGGAGAAATTTTTGCGTAGATTAACCCCGAAATACAACCCTGCCACAAAGGACTGTGTGGCCAAATTATATTCACTGCAATCAACTTTTCAACATTGCAGCCTTCAACCCACTGCTAACTTTGAGAAAACAATTATTGAATTTGGCAGGCTGTGACTGAGAAAAATGTAATTTTAGTGGTTGACTTGGATATATACACTTTCCTCCAGTCAGCAAAAAGGGCAGATCAGCTGATACCCCTCTTTCCTATACTTTCCTGTTCATGAGACCCTCCTGGAGCAACAGATGAAGTAAGGATTTGTGCCCTGGCCTCAACACACCAGAGAACATTGCTGTCAATACACTATTCTGCAGAGAGCATTCCTGAACACTTTTTTGTTGTTGTTGTTTTCCTGCCACAGCCTCCCAAGTGCTGGGGTTATAGGCCAACACACTTGATTTTTTTTTATTATGTTTTGTGCTTTTTAAGTTTTTATATACTTTATCAATACACATAAGTAGTTTTAGTTAAGATTCTCCCCCTCTTTTGCCCCATCTCCCTCTTCCTCTACTTCTTGTGAGCTCTTTCCAAGCTCTGCAATTGAAGAGAGAGCATTGTGAAGTACAAGAAGCTTAAATAATCTCCTTAGAAGATGTGGAGAAAATATAACAAGCTTTATTCAGAGAGAGAGAGAGAGAGAGAGAGACCCATTACACCATACTTTATGCAGAGAAAAACCTCACTCATACCAGGGCTCAGTGGATATTTTATATCAATCATAAAACTAGTGGCCGGATGCCAAAAACCTTATGTCATTTGTTTTCAGTATATGTAGTCTGCTGATTCACTCTCAAGCAGAAGTCTGACAGAGGCCATCTTAGCCACTACCTTTATTTACACGGGCAGTTTTTATGTTTTCTGCACACCTGCTTTTGCCCTCCCACCTCTACTGGTTCCCTTTAAGCTTTTGTATCAGTTCAGATCTATTTTCTTCCCTACCCTTCTGCCTTGAAGCTTCTTTCCCCCCTTAGCTCTCATACACTCCTTTCTTGTTTCTTAAACACTCTCCCACAATGAGGGGCCATCAGAGGTAAGTAGTTTCCTCAGCTCGGCTCTCTCCCTCTGACCAATTACTGCTATTAAAGTCACTTGAACGGAAAGTTTCAAAGTCCCTGTACCAGCTATAGCATCTGGGTCAAGAAAATACTCTCATGCCAGCTGAAAGGATGTTTACATGGCTGGGCCTCACAGACATCATCCTTCAGATACTATAAGGATGTGTGGTATAGCAAAGAAATAATCCCCTATTTCTGGCATCTAAGGGAACCTGAAACCCAGAGAGGGTTCCTCTCCAGGAGAAGACTGGCAAGTACATTTCACTCACGTACCTGCAGGACTCAAGTCCAGGCTTCTTTTAGTTATACTAGATACCTTCACTGGGTAGATAGCTGCTTTCCCTTGTAAGACTGAGAAAACCTCAGAGATGCTTCAGGTATTCACTCACTGATATAATAACCTTGACTGAGACTACTCCAAAGTGGTAATAGACCTACCATTAAGATGGAAATCAAGCCGGGCGTGGTGGCTGGCACACACCTTTAATCCCAGCACTCGGGAGGCAGAGGTAGGAGAATCATCATAGTTAATTCCAGGTCAGCCTGAGCCAGAGTGAGACCCTACCTTGAAACCCCCCCCCCCCAAAAAAAAAGATGGAAATCAATGGGAACTCTTAAAGGCACTGGGGGTTCAATTCCACTCACACTATGCTTAGTGGCCTCAGGAGAAACCCAGAAGAAGCTCTTAAAGAGACACCTACAAAAAGCTCAGTCATAGATACAATCCCCTTGGACTAAGTTGCCACCTGTAGCTTTATTTAGTCTTCGGAACACTCCTAACCTTCAGAGCTTAACCCCGTGTGAGGCTTTATATGGTAGCCCCTTTCTCACTCATGACTTTATCCTGGATTTTGAAATGGCTGGTTGGTTACTCACATCACCAAACTGGCAAAATTGCAATAAGAGTCTTTAGAGAAACAGCCTGGGTTTCCCCGAGAAGAAAAAGAAGAACCTCCCCTTCACTGCCTGGGAGATTCGGTCTTAGACTCCAGATCCAAGTAAGAGCTTTGGTCACCCTTCTTGCCAAGGACCACATCCCCTTATTTTATCTGCTCCTATGACAGGATGAGTGGCAGGAGTGAACTGGTAGGTACATCACACTTGACTCAAGCCTGGACTGCTTCACACCTTCCTACAGCTCCAGCAGACCCTCAAACTGCCAGCCACAACCACATCTGTGAGCCATCAGAGGATGAGCATTTTATGATTCCAAATTCCGAAGTTTCCCTTCACTTCAACTTCTGTACTATCTATTCCTGTCGGCAGAGAGGGGACTGAGATGTCATGGCTCCACTCTGTCACCTTAGAGTTTTAGGGACCTCAACTCAGAAAAGCACACCTGAGCACGCAGGTGAGAGCTCCTCTTGAGGGAGACTCACTCTGGGAGAGAATGGGAGATACCCATGCCGGGTACGCGCATCTCAAAGGAGAGCCGCATGCAAGCAACCTCATGATGGCTGTCGGTAGGTTTCTAACCGGCTTTGGGAAGTTCTTTGTTCGGTGGGTTCTTAGGAGACCAATCCCCCTACCTGTGTTCTCTTTGATTACTGAGATGATGGGAAGGTTCCAGAGGAGCCAGTCTGATGAGATAAAACCAGGAGCCATGAGGTTTCACACAGATGTAGGATGGCTTTTAGTGGAACTGAGTTTTTGGGAGAGATTCCTGAGAAATAGTAGGCTTACAGCTGGGAAAGGAAGAAAAATCCTTAAGCAGTTGTTCACTGTGCTGGAATTCTTGCTTCTCTGTTGATGAGAACCTTCACCTAGACTCCTGCGAGAGGGATCACTTTCACTTCTCATGTCCCCCAAATTTCTCTTTCTGTCCTACATTACCAATCCTTAATGAAGATGGTAATTGATTATTAAAAGTTATTTGTAGAGCCGGGTGTGGTGGCACACATCTTTAATCCCAGCACTCGGGAGGCAGAGGTAAGAGAATCGCCTTGAGTTCGAGGCCACCCTGAGACTCCACAGTGAATTCCAGGTCAGCCTGAGCTAGAGTGAGACTCTACCTCGGAAAAAAAAAAAAAAAAAAAAAAGTCATTTGTGTAAAGAAAAAATGTAAATGTGAGGTATATCTAAGAAAGGAAAACACCCTGTGTCTTACATAAAAAGAAACAATGCTCTTTTATGAGCCATAATTGATAGGTAGGCAGACATCAGGCTTGGAGGTCATTGAAGGACAGACAGAACTTTCTGTTTCCCTAGTAACTTTAGAAAGTTCCACAAACTCAACTCCTCTTTTATTGTGTTTGTGTAACAGTTACTTCTCTCCGCTCTACTTATACACATTGTTTCCAAGCGAATTGCAGACATCATGTCACTAAATAATTAACTTGATCCTATTAAATGAGATAAAGTTACAATAAAACTCAAACTTCTTTTAAAGGATAATTTTAGATAAATTATCTAGTGATCAAATATATGTGATAAGTCCCATGTTGTCAATTTTAACCCTTTAAAAGAGGCTGAGGCTATAGCTTAGTGGTAGAGTGCCTAGCATTCAGGAGACATTCTCCTACTAAAAATGAAACAAAAACAAAAACAAAACAACATCAACCACAAAAAAACCAACCAAAAAAAGGAATAAAATAAAATAAAATGATTTCATCTTTGTAGTGAAGTCCCACGTGATGCCAAACATTCATTAAATATGACTGCACAAATAATAAAACGTATTAATTTTTCAAACTTTTTTCAGTGCTAGAGATAAAACCCATGGCCTTGAATGTGGTGAACTATCCAGCTGAGCTGCACCTCAACCCTGAAATATTTTTTATTATTTTATTTTATTTTATTAAGTGTGGAAAGGAAGGCCCATAAATTGAAAGAAGGAACTGTTTCTTCCCTTTTTAAAAAATTTATTTATTTATTTGCAAGCAGAGAGATTGATAGAAGAGAGGCAGACAGAGAGAATGGGCACGCCAGGGCCTCTAGCCACTGCAAACGAACTCCAGATGCATGTGCCCCTTGTGCATCTGGCTTACGTGGGTCCTGGAGAATCGAACCAGGATCCTTTGGCTTCGCAGGCAAATGCCTTAACCACTAAGCCATTTCTCTAGCCCTATTATTTTATTTTTAAGAGAGAGAGAGGGATAGAGAGGGAGAGAGAGAATATGGGCATAGCAGGACCTTTCAGCTGCTGTGAACAAAATCCAGGTGCATGTGTCCCCTTGTGCACACATGTTTTGCAACATTGCATGCTTGCATCACTTCTGGCCCAGAAGAAATCTTAGCTTAGAGTTCAATGGGATGTTTGTTGTGCTTCCTGGTTAAGACTCCAACAATTGCCTGACAGTGTATTTTTACCCTAGTCAAAGGCCATGAGTCCTTTTGGAAAATGATGGGAGAAAGATAAATATTAAAACTTTTCAGTATTGTAACAAGTTTTTTGCTCAAGGGGACTTGGCCTTTTCTCCATTCAAGGAATTCTGGGTTTGTCATCTACTCAAATCTGGAAATTGGTTGAGGGGCCATGGGTCTCTGTTCTGGAATTTTTCTGCTTATAGATATAGAGCAAAACCTTAGTAGGCTTCCTGTCATCTCCTTCTTGGCACACTCTGATTAATTGGCCAGTTTCAAAGGTCTATAAGAGTTAATACATTATGGAAATTGCTGTGCCTACACTGTCCACTATAGTAAATATGCTCACATCCCCTCTGGCAATTCAATGCCAGCCCTTGACCCTTGGTACTCGGGGATCCAGAACCAGTCAACATGCTGGCCCTTGCCTTTACTGTGCAAGCTGAAACATCAAACCCAGAATCTCCTCTCAATGGGCCCGTATCACTTACCACCTTATTGCTGGAACAAAGCGCCTGATCATAAGCAGCTTATGTAAGGAAAGGGTTTTAGTTTGGCTTACAGTCCTGAGGGGAAGATTCATCATGGTGGGGAAAGTACGGAAATGATAGAAAACTGGGCATCACGTCTTGCCATGCCAGCTGAGAGGAAGCAGCAAGAATGAGCTCCAAATACCCAGTGGGGATGGACTAGTATGTTTCAAGGCCCAACCCCAATGGAACTCCTCCTGCAGGGCTCTATCTCCTAGAGGCCCTGCCAGCTGGGGATTAAGAATGAAGCTTAATCAAACACATGAGGCTGTGGGAGGCAGCTCATGTTCAAATCACCACTCTGAGCTCATTCTAGTTTTATGTTCCTTCCACCATCATGCCACTCTATTCCCACATATACTCCCCAGACTTCTGCTTCTATGAATCCAACAACTCTGGGAGTTCTTTAGGGATCTAGTGCACCTCCTTATAGGTCATACATTGTACTTCACCTCTAGGGGTCTGCTTAGCCGTGAGTCTGGTTGTAGGTCTAGAGGTGAGAATGAGGGTTAGCAGCATTGTCCTGCATGGCATCTCCTAAAGGTGAAGTCATTGCTGACTCCACAACAACACAGGATTAATTCCTTCAGACAAGGTTGGGGAGGAAGATACTCCAGGGATGGAGGTCAGGGTACCGATGCTTCTAAGGTAAGGGGATTACTTCTTTGGACAAAATAATTTCATCAGTATCTACTCAAGTTATAGATCCCACCCACCCCTTTCCATTGAGTGCCCTCATCCTTCCAGGCTGAGACTTAAACTTGAATTCTAAACCATTCAATCATCTGATGAGGGCATACATTTAGTTTTTGGAAACTTGAGCATTATGACTACTAGAGAGAAGAGCCCTGGGCCCATTTAGAAACCTGTAGAGGGTTGATGTGCATTCGAAGCCAGGAAAGTGATCTCTGAGTTCATTCATTTTCTTGTTAATTTAGCCAGAGATTTTGTAAGCAACCTGGCAACACTCCCTTATTTCCACATATCTTTAACAGTTGTATAGAGAGTCAATAAATCCCTTTGCTACTTAAAAGGGGTGAGTCTGGAGTATCAAATGTATTTTTCTTGCATAGTTACTTAAATATTTCTCTCCATGGATTATTAATGCTCTCTATATATTACAAGGTGAGTACTGTAGGTTTTGTCAAATCAGAAAGCCAGCTCTGGATATCAAGGAAGAAGCAAATAAAGAGCCAGGCGTGGTGGTGCACGCCTTTAATCCCAGCACTGGGGAGGCAGATGTAGGAGGCAGATCACCAAGAGTTCGAGGCCACCCTGAGACTACCTAGTGAATTCCAGGTCAGCCTGAACTAGAGTGAGACCCTACCTCAAAAAACCAAAAAAAAAAAACAAAAACAAAAAAACCCCAAAACAAAAACAAAAAACCCCAAACAAACAAAAAAACAAACAAAAAAACAACAGAAGCAAACAAAGTCCAAAGGAGCAGATAAGGAAGAAGCTGAACTTATGAGAAACAGTTGGGACTGAAGTAGGATATGGGGTACACTGAAGGTCTAGGTGGTTGGTTATCACTAGCAACAGAAAGTTTAAAAAATTGGATAGGAGGAAAGTTTAAAATGAATAAAAGCCACAACAAACAAACAAATGACTGAATATTCTAAACATAATCTGAGAAGGTAAGGTTGAAAAAATGTGTGAGAAAAAAAGGAGACTGGAAATGGACAGTTCACTTAATGGCAGAGAAGTTGTGGCTTCAATGCAGAAGAGTTGGTCTGAGGAGATGGCTCCCTTGCAAGGCTTGACAGCCTGGGAACCTAGTACCCACGTAAAGCCAGATACACAAAGGGGGGTTCGTTTTCAGTGGCAGGAGGCTCTGGTGCACCAGTACTTTCCCCCACCCTCTCAAGCAAATTAGCTAATTAAAAATAAATGCAGAAGTCAGTCATTGCATAGGCTGGAAGGAAAAGCTTACTCTATGCACATAGAAGTACCAGGAGGAAGTACTGACGACTATGAAGCCCAAGACTCCAGAGGCTGATTTCTTCAGCTTGCACGTTTGTATGCTTCCCGCTGTAGAGCTGAGGCCCTGGGTAATGGAGGCAAAAAATAGGTGTGTCACTTCGCACCTGTTATTCAAAGTTCAGATGAATTCAGAAGAAGTTTGGCAGGAGGGTGAAACATAAGTAGGGGTGCTGGTGAGAAAGGAGAGAGATCAGTCATAGGTCAGGGTGTAAAGAGACCCCAGAGTGAGGGCACACTCGGGTTGGAAGGTGAAAAGACAGGGAGAGGGAGGTCTCGGGTAAAGGCAGGGCCAGAGGGAAGATGATCCTCTGAGAAGCGGAAGTTCAGGAGGTTGTGGTAAGTATAGGGCATTGCAATCTATGATTTCCAGAACCAAAGCACATTCTTGAGGCCTAAATTGGACCAGACTGATCTTTGAGTTTAAGGGCAAAAGGAAGAAGACCCAAAGTATTGTTTCTGTCACCCTTTACCTTCTCTAACGCTCCAGCCCAAATACAAAGATCAGTGGTTACTAAGTCACAATTTCTTTAATTCCTGTCTCTTTTCTTTTATAGTTTAACGAAAATCAGATTAAAGATGGCTATTAATTGGAACCTGGAAAGTGCTGACCATAGGGAAAGATAGGAAAACAGCTCTGTTAGCCCTGCCCTCAATCATCACCCGGACATGGTGGGATGATGAGCCATCACAGACAGGAATATTTGTAAGGCGCTTGTGCCACAGGAAATTTTATTACATACTTATTTCAATGTATTTTAATAAAATGCTGTGTGATAGAATAATCTGATACTAGGTGTAATGCTTAAAGATGCGTCAAAGCGAGGATGACTTAGGCTGGAGGTTTTGAAATACTGGAAAAATGGAAATCTTCGAGGGTTCCTCATTAAGCACTGTGGATAACCACTGCATTTCCCAATCTGCAAAGTATGCAAACGGGGCAAGAGTCACAAAGCAGTGTTCTTGGAAAATGGCAATGAGCATGTAGACAGTGGAGGATTCTTTTTATTCCAGGGCAGATTATAGCAGTTTCTTGTGTCCTCTTTGTACCTGTAGGTATTGTCACCACGAATCACAAAGAACTAACGTGTACTTTCTGCGGGCTGTTGTACTGTGGTCACAGAGCTGTCATCTTTGAAGGCTTCACTCTCTTTGTCAGCCCTCAAAGCATATGACTTAGGATTCTGAATGAGTAGAAACAGTATTTAGCATACATGTGTCCTTGGATTGCTTCACAAACTTGCTCAGATTTTCCCAGCCTCTTCCTCCAGGATCGATGCTTTGACATTAGGGAGAATGGAGAAAAGCTGAAAGCTGAAATAAGACCCCGCTGCCCAGCTAAGCAACTTCTTACTCTGAGTTAGCTCTGAGGCCCAGCAATTAGCACAAACACATCATGTTGTTTGCTTTGCTGGTTTAGAGTGTTTATGGATTCTAAGGGTAAGTTTGTTTAAAGTTTATTGTGGTACTTAACTTTTCTGTGCCCTTCACAAGGTTTTGCTGCTTTGGGCCTTCTGAAAGAATGAAGTATGCTCTAAATTACTGATTCCAATCTATGTCATTCAACCAAGGGTTCATGCACTTAGGAAACCCCACTATCTGATCAGTCAAATGTAAACGTTTAATGATTCTGAAATGGAGGACAGCTTGCTTTGATTAGTGCATAAACTTCCAATGGTATAATGACTCTAGGAAGTGATGGAAAAAGAAGTTTCAGCCAACTTAAAAGTTTATTTTTTCATAAAGGAAAGTAAAAGTAACAGTAAAAAAAAAGTAAAAGACAAATTGTAAGTTCTTCTCAGCACTTTACCCTATCTAAGGATCATAGGATAAAAATATGAAGGTGACTTTTATGAATCAGACCTGCAGGAGTGTGACAGATGTGATCAACAAGCTTGTGACAAGTTTGGACTCTAGGTCCATGTATGTTAATTAAATACACACACAGTGAAATATTTTATCATCATTTTTCTAATTCCAACAGTGTAGCATTATTCACTGACTTTTCCCAGAGGAACTCGAACTTCCTGGATTATAATCTTGTTCTGGACTGAAGCAGACATGCATGTTTTTCCCAAAGAAAAATGCTCTCATCAGACTCATTAAAAACTGCGGGGAGGGGTTTCATGTTTGTGTATGGCTTTGTTCCACTTTGTTACATTTTACAGGAAAGTCTCCGGTGGAAAGACTGAGATCTGATGGAGAGGCACAGCCCTGCATGTCACCCCACAGCTGCAGAAAGGAGGCAGTGTTTTCATGTGAAGTGTCCTTTTACATGGACTCCAGTCACAATCTGTGAGAGCTGAAATATGACATCACAGCCTGTTTGGAATGCCACAAAGAATAGCCACAGTGCCAGCATCATTCCTTCCCTAACTCTGAATGAATTCTCTAAAGCTATGTCCTGGCTGTAATGTAGAGTATAATGACTACTGGGGAAAATGGTTTTGGAAGACAATGACTTATTAGTTCTATGCAGCATGGGATCACAGGGCGTGCAGGAACTTTAGCTTTCTTGCCTGCTCTAGTAACTAGCTATGCAGTCAAAATGTAATCACTTTGAGGATTTTTTTTAATAGGTAAGATGAATGTTCAAGGTTGTGGTGGTTTGAATGAATACTTAAATTGCTGGCAGTCAGGAGTGGAGCCTTGCTGGAGGAGGTATGTCACAGGGAGACCTTGAGCTTTAGTTGCTCAGCTCCAAGCCCAGTTCTTACATGATTTCAACCCAGATGATGCAATATTTAGCCTTTGACCTGCCATGCTTTCCTTGTCAGGACATGAAGAAACTTCCCCTTGAAACTGTAAGGTGAAATCTATCCCTTTCTTCTATAAGACACTTTCGCTCAGGTGTTTTGTCCCAATTGCAATAAGGTAACTCCAACAGAAAATTTGTACTGACGTGTGGGTGGTTTTCAGCCTGTTGTATTCTGTTAGAAGAGCATTCTGTGTTCTGCTGACACGATGTTGTGAGACGGACACCTGTGCCTTATCCTGGAATGCTAGGAACAGGATTTGTGGTGTTTGTTTTCCAGTGTTAGAGAAGTTTAATAGCCAGCTATAGTTTCAAGTTAGCCAAAGATGTCTCCTGCTTCTGAGATAGAGAATTTGCCGTCTACTTTGTTTTGTTTAAGCTGTTATATACATAAACTCTGTGTGAACCCCGTACACCACGCTGTTCCAATAAAAATTCTGCAAGTTGCTGCCTCTGGCTCCTGTGCCAAGAAATCACTTGGAGCACCCTGGAGATTCTGTTGACTTGCCCCAATCCCAGCTCAATTCATGGCACCAATCATTCAGGACCTAGAAACAGGTTCAGTTGGTGTCAGCAGGTGATGATAACAGGGTGTCACCCAGTGTGGGGCACCCAACTTAGGTACAGTGGAACTGCTGAGGAATGCTAGAGAGGTATGTGGTTCTGGTAAAGCATTCAGGATGCCAGGGGAACCATGGGTCAAGCCCAAAGTAAAAGGGAGGATTGCATGTGATTATTGCACAGTATGCCAAAAGCATTAGGGGCAGAAAAAAGGGAAATTTTAATGAAATCTCTGAATATATAGATAAATATTGCTACTGGCTACCTCCACAGGCCACTCTGAAGATGCAACAATGGAAAGAAGTTTTAAAATCTTTTTAGCAAGCTCACTGGAGAGGGGAAATTATCTCTCTAAATATTTGGTCTTTGTGAAATCTTATTACTTTAGTTATCCAGCCATTACAAACTCCTGCCCCATCACTAGCCAGAAACCTTAAGGGTCCCACAGGCACTGCAGAAGATAAAATTAATTGTGAGTAGGATGGTCTGCCCTCCACTCCATCAATCAGGAGTGGGGCTGTTACTACAATAACACAAAGGCTGACTATGTGTTTTTGGTCTTTTGAAACTAATTTGCAGGAGGAATATGGAAGGATTTGGAACTTTGGACTAAGAGATGCCTTGCAGTGCTGTGGGCAGAGCTTAATGGGCCATTGTGGTAAGAATTTGAAAGACCTACATACAGAGAGACCCTTGGACTGCAACAGCTCAGCTTATGAGGCTACACAGGTGAAAAGAACTGGGGCAGTTTGTGTGAGGGCCTGGTTGCTCTGCCTGTATCCCAAAACTTGAACAAAGTTGAATTTATAATAGACTGGTGTTTGCCAGAGGAAAATGATGTAAAAGGTATAAGTTTGCACAGAAAGACATGCAAGTTTTGTGCCAGTGACTGTGGCTTGATTCAACTGCAATTGTTTGAGAAACTGGACCAGCTATTCTATATTGGGACAGTAGGCAGAGTTCTGATTCTTTTTTGAAAGAAAGGGACCTGAAGGAAGAAGGCTGATGGAGTTTTCCTGCTTTCAAATTTGGCTTTATTCCCCCCAATTAATAAATTTGATAACCTACCTGGTACTGGTTTTGAAAGTGTGACAAATGCAGGAAAGAGAAGGTCATTGGATTTGTTTTTTTTTTTTTTTTTTTTTTTTTAATGAAAACAAACCCTATGTGATATGGAGCAGGGTTATAAGTCTTGCAAAGAGTCCTTAAGGGGTCATGGAGCCATGACGGTGAACCATGGGTTACAAGTTGAGACCCCAGGATTTTGGTGATGCCAGGACTAGAGAATGGCTGCCAAGGAAAGCTACTTGGGGCCTAGAGAGATGGCTTAGCGGTTAAGGTGTTTGCCTGCAAAGCCAAAGGACCCAGGTTCAATTTCCCAGGACCCATGTAAGCCAGATGCAGAAGGGGGACGTGCATCTGGAGTTCATTTGCAGTGCCCCCTTCTCTCTGTCTGTCTGTCTCTCTCATAAATAAATAAATAAATAACATTTTTTTAAAGCTCCTTGGGATGGGTGGAAAGCAAGAAGAATGGCTGGAAAGGTGGAATTTGGAGCCCAGAGATTTTTGTCAAAGGTCCCAGATGCTGGATGTTGAGCTGTAGGAATTTGATGTTTGTCCTGCTTATTGTTTTTTTCTTAATTAAAAAAATTAAAAAAAATTTTTTTTTTGCAAGAGAGAAAGAGAAAGAGAGACAGAGAGGAAGAGGCAGAGAGAGAGAGAGTGAATGGGCATGCCAGTGGCCTCCAGCCACTGTGAACGAACTCCAAATGCTTGAGCCCCCTTGTGCGCATGTGTGGCATTGCATGCTTGTGTCACTTTTATGTCTGGCTAAACGTGGGACCTGGAGATTGAACGGGTGTTCGTAGGCTTCTCAGGAAGGCTCCTTAACTGCTAAGCCATCTTTCCAGCTCTCCTGCTTATTTTAAATTTCACATTGTTTCAGTCTTTCCTTTCTATATTCAATTCCTCCTTTTTGAAATGGGAATGTTTATTCTGTGCTATTATGTATTGAAAGCATTTAACTTGTGTTTTGATTTTACAGGGCTCATAGTTAAGGGACTTTTTCAGAGAGAGACTGGATTTAGGAACAGTGTTGGGATTGGCAGTGACTATAGGACATTTTAAAATTGGAACAAATGCATTCTGCATAATGGGCTGGTCATGACTATGGGGCCAGAGGCAGAATGTGGTGGTTTGAATGAGATGCTCCCCATAGCCTTCTGTGTTTTGAATACTTGGTCCCCAGCTGGTGGCACCTTGGGAGATGGAATCTTGCTAGAGACCGTCTATCACTGAGCATGGGTCTTGAGGTTCATTACCCCAGCTCCAAGCCCAGTACTGAGGCTTTATCTTAAATCTCTGCTTAAGGATACAGAATATATTTCAATGAGAACACATTTTAGCATGTAGAAGAATGTTAAAAATACACAATTTTGCTGAATTAGAAACTTTATTTAAATACCATTAGCTATTGACCCACACTCATCCTTAGCTCTTTTAGAGTAAACTATACTGATGCCATTACTTTTTAGTAAGAAAAGTTTTATAGATCATCTTCTTGGCATTCAGTTGCTTAAGAGGCATCCTATTGTTCAAATCCAAGTTATCCAAAACATACTGCTTTAATCTTCACAAAGTGATTCAATTATATAGACTATATTAAAAGTATATCTAGAGCACATTTTTTGTGACAATATATGTATTGGCATAGGGGAATGTCACACTTTCTTGGGTAAATATGAGTGATGATCCTTGGGATGCAAAGTGGGAGAGGAGTTCTTTCACTTTGGAGGTAATTTAAGAAGGTGGGAGGGAGTAGAGAGAACCCCGAGCAATTATATGGATGAAATAGAGAATATTTCCAAACTTAGTGAATCTGGGGATTGAGTGTGGATCTTATAAAATGGCTTTAGAGGTAAATTCAGTGTCTTTATTACAAAGCTGAAGTGGTGGATGGACCAAGCCTGGAAGGAGAAAGTATCAAAGTTGAAAATGATGCCAAGAACATATTTCTTCTTCCTGTGGAGAAAGGACTACCAGATAAGAATATGTGGTATCAAAGTGTATCTTCTGCAGTGGTTACTCCCTGCAGCTGAGGGCTCATCAACCAGGCTATAGCATCCATTTCCCCCTTTTTCTGTTTCCTGTGTCTCAATATTGACAATGTGGCAGTAATTCTAAAAATAATGGCCTCCACCCATGCTGGAAGGTTTTCTGGCTATCCCTCAGGATGGGGTGAGCACCTCTGGAGAATCTGGAGCTTTCACAGGAGGGAGAATTCTGGGACAAGAATGATAAAATGAGTGTAATTCAAGCAGGACCATTATACTGAAAGGGAACCTCTAACTGAAGAAGAAAAGGAATGAACACTCCTTTACCTCCTTTCTTCAGGGATGACCACTGTGGAGGTTTCGATCATATGTCCCCCATAAACTCCTTTATGACGACTTTTTCCCCAACTGATGGCAATGTGGGGAATGGCCTGGGACTCTCTACCAACTGGTTGCTTACTGGTAAAATGTGTTGTCATATCTTATGCTTCCCAAGATGATCAAGAGATATCATTTTGAGGATCTTAAATAACCCTTCCATGGTAGAGTGCTTGCCTAACATGCATAAAACCCTGAGTTGGATCATTAGCCCTGAAGAAAATACACACACAATTTTATAATATGGAATTATATTGTTGAAAATTCTGTTCATAAATTTACGTTTTTGAAAAAGTAATGAGTCAATCAAAACACACTCACATTCCCAGGCCAGACAAAGGTCATGCCATCTCTTCCTTACTTTTCAGGGTAAATAAAACTTTGGATGAGTGCCACCTAGTGGTAAAAACTATAATTGAGCGTCAACAACACAAAATGCTGCATGTATCACCATAGTGCTTAGTATTAAATGGTGATAAAGGTCTTCAAATGCTATATAATATTTTGAAAAATGAGTAAATAAAAAGAATTAGGCAATATTGAAGGTGATGATAAAAAGCATATTTTTGGATGCTTTGAAGCAGAGTTTAGAGGGTAATGTACAGTTTATATTATCAAAAAACAAAGGGGGAAACTTTTAATTAATTATGAAATAAGTGCAAAATCATAGGTTAGTTTACGGAAAAGACATGTTAGTTTTATCAAAAGGTTAATACAATTACTAACTTTGACAAAACTGAGCGATAAAAATAAAGTAAAACAAAGAGGCTACCTTTACAAATCAAATTTAAATGACCCCGAAGTCTTATATGGTTAAATATTGGATGCCAGCCTGCGGCACTGCTGGGAGGTGGTAGAACCTTTGGAGGCAGAGTTATTGTTGGTAGGAAGTTACATTATTGAGCATGTGCTTTTCAAGGGGGTGTTGGAATTTTGTCCCCTCTCTTATCCTGCCAGGTGCTCTCAGCATGCTGATCTGTGTTGTTACAGGTCCAAATCAAAGCGGACAGGAAACCATGAGCTGACATTTATGAAACTGTGAACCAAAATGAACATTCTCTTCTTTAATTTGTCTTATTTTTACATTGTAATGAAAAGTTGCCTAGCAGAGTTACATATATCTGGAAGAAGAAAAATACAAATGAAAGCCTGGCGTGTTGGCTCACGTCTTTAATCCCAGCACTCAGAAGGCAGAGGTAGGAGGATCACGGTGAGTTGAGGCCACCCTGAGACTACATAGTGATTTCCAGGTCAGCCTGGACTAGAGCGAGACTCTACCTCAAAAAAAAAAACAAAACAAAACAAAAACAACAAAAAAAAAAGAAAGAAAGAAAAACACAAATGATTCTAACACTAAACCTCTGTATATGTATCGGGTTTTAAAATTGACGTTTCACTACTTTATTATAACTTTACAAGTAATGATTAAACATAGAACAATTTGGACTGGCGAGATGGCCCAGTGGTTAAAGGTATTTGCTTGCAAAGCCTACAAGCCTGGATTGTTCCCCAGGGCCCACATAAAGCCAGATGCACAAAGTGGTGAATGTATCTGGAGTTCATTTTCAGTGGCAAAGGCACTGGCATGCCCATACTCTCTACCTCTGACTCTGTCATATAAAAAATTATTCTAAAGAATTAAACACTTCATCTGAACATGTTCTTCATGAATATTTGAACTATTTTTGAATGCTCACATTTTCAAAATTTTAGCTTTTTAACAATTTTAACGAAATAACTCTTGGGGTATTGATTGGGGACACTTGGATGTATAGAATTTTGGAGGAGAAATGACAAATCTATATAATATTGAACCTTCCATTTTGTTAGTCTGGTAGAGCCTCAACTTATTTAGGTCTTCTTTAAAAAATTAGGGCTCGAGCAATTGCTCAGTGGTTTCCCCTTTTCTCCCATCTTGAAACTGGCTATTTCATTGTTTGAGCTCTGGATATATATTTGGATATCCCCCTGCATTGTGTATGTGGCTTACTAATCTTTTCTATCACCTGTTGATGGCTGTTTCATTTTGCTAGTCCCTTCGCCGTGCATGCGATTTTAGTTTGATGGGGGCTCTTTTTCAGTTTTGCTCTTCTTTGCTTTGGTGTCATCAAGAACTCATCGCTAAGACCACTGTCCTGTGTCTGTCCTGTATTTCCCTACATACTAACCTTCCCAGCAATGGACTTTTGACTAGGTTTTCTGTACCAGGCATGGAGTCTGTCCTTTAGAGCAGGCATCAAATCCAATCTGAAAGCAGCTGACTTGCACCTGTTGGACCTGTGAAGATATCTTGCCTGGGTAGTCCATTGTGTAGCTCACATGCTTCAAGTCTGGTTAGATCTATTGATGATTTTTCTCTCCCAGCAGGCTGTATAGCACTTTCTAGCACTATTGCCGCTAGCCAGCAGGGAGGAGGCTTCCACCTCAGTTCTAGCTTGGTTCCCACCAACACTCTTATTGGGACTTAGGTACTAATATAATGATGTCAAAAGCTTGTAGACCTTTTAAGGGGAATTAATGTCCTTCTCATGACACTGGATTAGCTCTCCTTGGAACTAATTAGTTGTGGTGAGAGCAGATTGTTAAGCAAGCCTGGCTTGAACTTCCCCTCGCTCTCTTTTGTGTGTGTGACCCCTCTTTGTACACACTGGCTCCCCCTTTCATTTTTCCACCATGCTTTTGAATTTCTGCATTGTTTGTTTTCAAAAAACTTATGCCAGAATAAATCCCTTTGAGTTACAGAGTGTTCATCCTCAAGTATTTATTACAGCAATAGAAAATGGACTAGACAGTGTAATGTTAGTTATAGCAAAGCCACTGCTGTTTGAGTCAGCTCCTCAGTGCTGGGACAAGCATCCAACCAGAACCAGCTTATGGGAGGACAGGGTTTATGTCAGGCTTACCAATTCCAGGGGAGCAGCACCAATGGCAGAAGAAGCTGGCTCATTTCCACAGATTCATAGCAGATGAAGAACACGGCGGCAAACACAAACACCAGCAAGCACCGCAAAACCGCCTGAAGCCAAACTGCTCTCCACACACCGTTGAGCTGGACTCTAGATCTGCCCCCAGTGACACTTCCTTTTAGCAGGGATCTGCCTGCTAGAGGTTAAAACAGAAAGTTAAATCAAAATTGCCGGAGTCTATAAAGCCATACGTTCAAACTACCACAACTGATTGTAAGATATAAATAAGTAATACATTCCTTGGACTAGGGAGAAATGAGTGACTAGGATACAAAATTAGAGGTTTTTGAGCTAGTAGCTTTTTGAAAAATTTGGTAATAACCTTAGAAAATTCCCGTCAGCCTTTTCCCAGCTGTCTCACTAACACAAACCAAGAAAAATAAGCACATCTGACTGTACCGTGATAACCACTATTCACTACCTTGTTAGTTCTAAAGATGCAACCTCAGAATAATTTGTGACTTTTACTACTTGCAGATTGTTCTCTATTTAACTCCCCTTCATTAATGTATAAGCATAACAGAAAAACTTGCCCATAAATTATGGTCCTCACTGGTCCTGTCATGCTCAGTGCTTCACACATCTTAGAACATGGCTGGTGACTTCCCATGTTCTCGTCTTCTAAGGGAGATGAGATACATCATTCTCTTCCACGATGCATCGAATAGTATAGGAGTGGGAGGGAAGAGGGGGTTTAGCAGGAGTGGGAGGGGACAGGAGAGGGTAATGGAGGATGTATACAACGAAATTACAACATACATAGGAAATTGTCAAAGAACAAGTGCAGATGTGCACTGGAGCACCACACAGCAAGGAAAAGGAAGCACATGATTCATGCAAACATGCACAAACCTCGAAGATGTACCATTGAAAAAGAGACATCAAGTAAAATATACTATGTGATTCCTATTTTATGAATCTGTGTTTAAAGTATGGCTAGTGATTAAGTTTGGAGAGTTAAAGGGGACTAAGATTTGGAAGAGGGCAGGATGGGAATTTCTGAGAGCTGGTAATGTTCTTCTTCTTTGTTGTTATATAATAATTATACAAAACAATGGGTTTCACTATGACATTTTTACATACCTACATAATGTACTTTGGTCACATTCCACTGATCCATTTCCTATTCCCAAACAGGCTTATCTTGTACTTTCATGCTTTATTTTTTTATTAAAAAAATCTGGATTTCCACAAATCAGAGAAAATGTGATATTTATCCTAAACAAGAATTAATGAAAAGAACTCTAAATAGCAGCCTGCTCATAGAGGCTTGTCCACTGGGTTCTGGAAATTTGGAGGCTGAAAAATTATCTGTTTCTTTTAAGGAAAATTTTGGACCAAGAGTCAACATTTAAGAAGATCCCTGGAACTCAAAGTCAATGGCATATTTCAGAGTGATCAAATTTAATATGGTTTGAGGTTTTGCAGTCAAACCTCATCTGATGCTGAGCAAAAATGAAAGTCCCTCCCAAGGTCCAGGAAAGCACATGAAATGACAATACTGAAAAAGAGGTTAAACCAAGCCAGAAGAAATGCACCCAAGGATAGAGGCTCTGCCAACACAGGATGGACTGAAACAGTCACATACGTTGTCATTTTCCCAAACACCCCCTCTCCTGGAAGCTACTCTTCCCACTTGGCCTTGTGACCAGCCATTAATAACAAACCCAGGACAACCATGTCCTTTGAATATCTTAACCCTTTCATCTAAAAACAGTTGCCATGTTCTTTGTTGAAGCTATGTGAAGATTTAAGATAACTCAGTGGCTGACTCAGGGGATTGCTTTCTTTGAAAAATATCATCATCTCCCTATGGAAGGCCTGGAGACTCTCATGATTCGTGTTCAGCAGTTCAGGAAGGTGTTTAACCCATGAAAAAGAATGAGGCTAGATGTTACTATTCTCACAGTACAACACGACAGCTTGAATGAAGCATTCTATATAAGCACACAGAATAAAACCCTTCCTTTCTGTAGGCAAGCACTGTATTGGGGATTTCCATGTCTCCGTTAATACCCAAACTTCGCAGAGATTTAAACCTGGCAAAAACAAACCCTGAGTGGATAAGCACTGGTTCATTCACTGTGAGGATATTATAGATTGAGGTCCTCTTTTGCCCTAAATGCCCATGTTATTCCTAGGAAAATTTAACTTAACTTTACTTGGGAACTGAAATATGTGCCCCTTAGAAAATTTTCATTTTTGGTAAGATACACATGAAATTTACCATCCTAACCATGTTCAAGTCCATTGATATTAAAAAATATTCCCATTATTGTGTGCCAATCAACACTGTTACATCTAACACTATTCATCGTGCAGAGCTCAGACTGTCCACTCTCCCACTCTCCCCTTCCAGTCCCTGACAGCCACTATTCTGATTCTATTTCTCACATATAAGTAAGATCATAAGGAATGTTTTATTGTTACTGATTTATTTCATTTATAAAAATGTCCCCAATGAATTGAGCAAGAGTGCTGCTTTCTCAGTGAACCTGCTATCAGCACAGGGCTGAAGGAGATAGACACAGAGAGCACTCAGCCCCTACCAAACAGAGATCCAGAGACACAGAGACTCCCATGACCTCGTCACTGAAATAGACCTGAAATGAACCCAACATGGCTTAGGGAAATTCGTGGAAGAGGGGGTGGAAAGATTGTTAGAGCCATAAGTTGGGTCATTATGCACAGAGACATTGCCTCATCCCCCATAACTGATGGCTATCCCCACAATGCAAGACCCACAATCCCCGAGGGGGGAGGGCAGGGAGAAGGCTAACGATGGTACCATCATGGCTGTATACCATTTTTAAAAAAATTTACAAAAAAGAAAAACCAAAAGGAGAGAAAAAACCAAAAAAAAATAAATAAATTAAAAAAAAATTGGTAGCCTTTTTTTATATAAAAAAATGTCCCCAAGGTTCATCCATGCTATAGCAAATGTTAGAAGTTCCTTACAAAGGATGAAAAATATTTCGTTTCATATATGGTGTTTTACTAATCCATTGATTATTGACAGATGCTTAATTTGGTTCCCCACTTTATCCACTGCCAATAATGCTGTTATGACTGCGGGAATACGCATACTCTTCAAGACTATGCTTTAATTAATTTAGAGTTGGAGTGGTCAATCCATTCTATCTTTAGTGGTTCTGTAAAAAGAATTTTCATGCTTTTTTCCATAGTAGCAACATCAAGGTACAAGTTAATTTTCTATCTATACTTTCCAACACCCTCACCCCCGCCCACATACACATATGCACATCTTTTGGAATAAATATTTTTAGGTAATTTTATAAATTTGAAATGAGTCAGTTGTGGTTTTCTAAACTTTTAATTGATACAGACAATATACCATACTCCTTTTTTGGGGGGGGGGAGTGCTTTTTGATACACAGAACTTTTAATTCTCATAAATATAATTTGTGTATTTTTCTTTTATTGCTTATATAGCTTAGTACCGTATCTAGGAAATCACTGCCAGAACCAAAGTTGTGGAGTGTTTTTCCTCTGCTTTCATTTAAGAGCTTTATACTTTTAACTCTTATGTTTAGACCCTTGATATATTTGATGTTGATCTTGTTCACAATGTATTAGATGAATGTTCAATTTCATTGTTTTGTTTTCCAGTAAAATTTTTGGGAAGGCTGTCTTTTTGCCATGGAGTGGTGTTAGCACCTTTATGAAAAGTCATGTTCCCACATATGTTGGGTCATTTCTTCCCCTCTCTCGTGTTCCTGTGCCTGTGCTGGAGCCTGCACCTGCTCTTGCCTCCCTTCCAGCAGCACATGGTTCAGATTGCTAAAGCTTAAATAGAAAGTGTTTCCATTTTACTGATTCAAGATTATTTGAACATTTGTGTCTCTTGAGATTCCATCTGAATTTTAGAAGTATTTCTTCCATTTCTTTAACAAATTTCATCTACTTATTTGTGACTGATAATACTTATTTTAGAACTTTGACACCAGAAAGATAATTTCTCTATTTCCACAGAATTATCATCACTGGGATTGTGACAGTATTGCATCAAATCTGCATATTGAACTGGGTAGTATTCACAGGTTTTAATTGAGAACTTTAATACATGACCATATTGCAATTTGATTGTAATCCTCTCCCATTACCCTCTTTTGTCCTCCCTTCCCACCATAGTCACTGACCCCCTTCAAGCAGTCTTTCTTCCATTCTGATATCTTAGTATTTGGAAAAAATTACTTATTTGTGTGCACGCACACGTGTGGGTGGGTGTGACAGGACATTTTACTTACATTCTTTATGCTCCCTATTCAACAATGTTTACTGAGCCTTGGAGGGCATGGTAGAGTTTCCTCATTTAGTGCTGTGCTTGCAAAAGCCTCTTCTTCTCAGCACTTTATTATCTCTTTATTATCCACAGCTATCTCCATAGAGAAACTTCTGTGGCCAGTGACGAGAGCAGCACTAATATTCTGTCTGTATCCTCTGTGATATTGCCCAAGTCCTGGCAGATTGGAGAGAAAGGTCTCATTCCATGGTGAGCACTCACTTCTCGCTTCTCATCACCTTGGTGAGTCTTGGATCTCTTTGATACTCACTATCATCCTTGAAGACTTTGATACATGAACATCTGTGAGCTTTCCATTTATTTATATTTTCTTTAAATTCTCTCAGAAATATTTTTTAGCTTTCATTATTCAAATATTCTCTTAAGTTGACTAAATTCATTGATATTGTATGCTTTTTGATGATAGTTTAATTGGAATTGTTTTCCTATTTTCCACTGAAGTTTTTCATTGATAGTGGTTTTCCTGCTGCGTTTACTTTCTTCACAGTTCTGCTTTTTGGTGGTGGTGGTAAATCGTTCAAGAACTCTGTCTATATGACCATGTCACTTGCAAACAAGTAATTTGGCTTCTATAGTTTCCAGTTGATATGCATTTTATATCTCTTTATGTAATTGTCCTGATTAAGACTCCAGTGCTTGGCTGAACATGAGTTACAGGGCAAGTAGACACCCCAGCCGCATTGCCGACAAGGAAGACGCCATCACATTTGTTGTCGCTATTGAGTATGAAGTCAGCTGTGGTCTTCACATACATTGCTTTACTTATGTGAAGGCACTTCCTTTTATTCCTTGATTATTGTGTGTTTTCATCACAAAAGTGATGGGCAAATGCTTTTTTTTTTTTTTTTTTGGTTTTTTGAGGTAGAGTCTCGCTCTAGCCCAGGCTGACCTGCTGTAATTCACTCTGTATTCTCAGGGTGGCCTCGAACTCATGGCAATTCTCCTACCTCTGCCTCCCGGGTGCTGGGATTAAAGGCGTGCGCCACCACACCTGGCTTACTTCTTTTTGTTTTCATTAGTTATAACAACCATGTGGGTTTTGACCTGCAATCTATTAATGTGGTTATAGCAGTTTATTTGCATGTGTTGAACCATTCTTGCTGGGAATAAACCCCGCTTGGGTGTAGTATATAATTATTTGACTATGCTATTGAATTCAGTTTAGGGACATTTTGTTGATTTTTATCAATGCTAATACAACATTGATATATAGTTATCCTTTTTATGTTTCTTTGGCTTTGGTGTCAATGCTGACTCCAACACATAACAAAGGAATTGTTTCTCCCTCTCTGTTTCTTTAAGAGCAGTTTGAGAGGAGGGGTATTACATGTTTCATCAGTGCTCCAGGCAGGTTTGCAGTGCTGGCAGAAAACACCTGACCAAGAACATCTTGGGGGGGGAAGAAAGGATTATTTTGGCTTACAGAATTGAGGGGAAGCTCCGTGATGGCAGGGGAAAACAATGATATGAGCAAAGGGCAGACATCACCTCCTGACCAACATCAGATGGACAACAGCACCAGAGAGTCTGCCAAACATTGGCAAGGGGAAGCCGGCTATAACACCCCAAGCCAGCCCTTAACAATACACTGCCTCTAGGAGGGTTCAACTTCCAAATTTTTATTAGCTGGGAACCTAAGCATTGTTTTTTCAGAAAACTAGTTGTGACTATGTATTAGATTATTTGCTTTTTTTAAGTTTGGAGACCATATATTCAGCTAAATAACACCACTATTTATGCTGCTAGGTCTTTCTGGACTCTGTTCTGTTCCACTGCTTAAGGAGTCAAACCATAGATATTCCAACGTCAAGCTTGTTTAATCGCATACATTTGAATTGTCTTATTGTATTGAGAAAACCATACTCATCTCTGCTATTATTTTTATACTTTTCATTGCTACTCTTGAGCCCTTTTTCCATGTAAGACATAAGAGAAATTTACCCAGTTTTAACAAAACTTCATACATATTTAAGTGAGAAAGTACATTTTATACTGATTTTAGGATTGACATTTTCATTATTTCAGTTCAACCAATAGGCACATTCTCAAACCTGACATGTCTTTCCCTAAGTCACTGTGGCTTGATATAACATTTACATGGGGTATTTTATAGTTTATTTCTACCATAATGGGATTTTATGCCTGATTTCATTTCTAGATACATATTGATAAACCAGAATAAAATTGTATATGATTATGTTGCAGTTACTTTCTCATCTAACCAGAAACAGCTTATGGGAGGAAAGGGCTTATTTCAGGCTTACAGGATCCAGCAGAAGTTCCATCATGGTGGAAGAAGCTGGCTCACTTCCATAGATCCATAGCAGAGAGACACCAACAGCCAGAAAACACAAATGACCAGAGCTCCAACTGCTCTTTCCACACCTTAGGGCTGGACCAGAAGATCTACCCCCAGTGACACCTCCTCCAGCAAGCTACTGTAAACTTAAGTAGGAAACTTAACCTTAATCAAAAATCCCTGAGTCTATGGGGGACATACATGCACATTCAAACCACCACAATGTACTAAATTTTATCCGTTATCGTGTGAAATACTCATATGCATTTTTCCTATGGTGACTATAGTCTGTTAATTTTCTAGCTGTATAATATTATTTTCTAAATTGACTTTTGTCACTTTACATCAAATTATTGAGTCACTTAAATTTCAGGTCATCATATTCAATAGAACATCAAAATAAGATGGATATCTGTTATTTTAATTAAAATTGTTTCATTCTTTTACTCATACAATAATAGTTGATGCTGGTTTTTGCTAAAGACCCAAATTAATTCAATATTTCCCTTGCATTTTAAATTTATTCAGAATTTCTATATGGGATAGCTATTGAGTCTTAGTTACAATTTCATTGTCAGCTGCTACACTTGTATGATTTTTCTTTCTAACATATTACTCAATTAATATATCGATAACACAGCAATATAGAAAAATAATAGTGAATTTGAATCAACTGGAATTTATTTTAGGACTTTAGGAGTGGATTCTCAATAAAATTAATATCCTAATATTTTGTGCAATTCATGTCTGTGTTTATATTAATAATTAAGATCAGTCTATACGTAGTCTTTTTTGAAATTGTCTTCATTGGGCTCTAGTTTCCAAGTTATTCTGGGCTTGCAAAATTATCTGGAGAATTTTCTACTTATATTGGCCAAGTATAGCATTTATTCTAAAATAACGAAACCAAGTTTGAGAGGAATTAAAGAAAAAAAAATTGTGTGTGAACTGAAATGGAAACAGGAAGCTAAAGGAATGGGTGCATGTACAAGCCAGAATTTGTCAAAGTCTACACAGAGTTTCAAGTAATAAGTGTTTCTATTGTAATTGAAATATGGCAGTTAAGAGAAAGAATACAGTAAGGTAAAAGGGAGAGTAGAAAATATATTATCAAGGAAATCAGAGAGGAAAATGAAATTTCAATAAAAAGCCAATAATTGAATGTGATGATATTGACCTATTTAGAATCTGATATTGGTACATTACTGAGAAATAGCATGACACTACAATGTTTAGAAGTTGCATTTGTTGCTTACCAGCAATGAAATCTCTGTGAAGAATAAACACCTAAGCACACACTCATATACTGTTGTGCTTTTTCTAGTCTGTTGCATTCAGCAGATCCAAACCAAGGAACCATGAGCTGAGGTTTGAGCATCTGACTTTTGTAAGGTACAGGGCTACACCCTTGCTTTGCTTCTAGAAGCCATCAAAGCACATTGCTGCAGAAGGTGCCTGGAACATCCAGGGGAGGGCATATACTGCTGCTTGGAAAGGCAAATTGTCCTCTGAACTTGCCAGATGGCAAGTTTGTCTTCTAAGTGGCTTCTGTGGTTTTATCTGTTGCTGGAAGAGCCAAGACAACGGATAACTTGAGACTGTGTCTATGCTGCCGTGAGGGTGAGAACAGTCATCAGGTGGGTGCTGTGTGTGTTGCTGCTCTGGGACAATAAACTACACCACAGACTGTTTAGAGGCAGTTAAATAATAACCTAATCTGGGCATTTCTTGTATGTTTATACAGCTTGCTGTACCACAAAGATGGCAGCCTTTACAACTCCTGGATTATGATTTTCAAAGCACAGTGGTATGATGACATGAAAGGTAAACACCTCAATCTTATCTTTTATGCTTTGAAGGGGATGGTCACAGAGAAATATCACTAGATTAGCTACAAACTCATGTTTGCTTTTAATCAAAAATCTTCCACTGTGTGTAACTATCACTTCAAATAATGAATAAATTGGAGAGTGACATAGGACTTGGATCTATAAGATAACAGGCAGTCTGTGCTTGCCTCAGAAGAGATAAAGCATGGCTGGAGACATGGCTTGGCAGCTAAGGCATTTGCCTGTGAAGCCAAAGGACCAGGTTCGATTCCCCAGTACCCATGTAAGCCAGATGCACAAGGGGCACATGCATCTGGAGTTCGTTTGCAGTGGCTAGAGGTCCTGGTGTGCCCTTTCTCTCTCTTTCTCTCTCTCTCTCTCTCTCTGTTTGCAAATAAATAAATGTTTTTTAAAGTTAAAAAAAGAGATATAGCAGAAATGCCAAAATAAGGTATTAGTGTATTCAATGAAAAATAGCAAACTGATTGACCCATATGAAAGAGCAGAGCTTAAATTGTCGACATGTGATGAAAGAGGTTCATTCTCTTTAGAAAGAGAGAAAAATCTTCCCAAATCTTCTAGAGGAAAGCAATGAAATAGTAACTGTACCCTTAACCTTGACTGACGCTCAAGTTTACAGATATTGTAGTGTGTCTTGGCATTGCGGAGATAAGTTTCTACATATCTAACTGCAGGATACATCGCATAAAGTCCAACAACGTAAATGTTCAAGGAGAGTTGGGATTTTTCTACTGTAAAGGCATTATTGATTTAATTAGACCCCATGTAATGCCAAGAAGCCTACTGGACTTTGTACTGTTTCCTCACTGAGGTTTTAAAATTAAAAATTCACAAGCCCACAGAAAACTTGAACAAGTCATATAAAGAGCACCAATGTAACCACACAGATCCTGTAATTAACCTTTTTCCATCTATGTAGTTCTGTGCATCAGTCAGTGCATTTTTATTGCATTTAAATATGAGGGGCCTCCCTCATATTTAAAGTGCTTTTCCAAAAACATTTTCAGCATGCATATCATCAAGTATTTATTATTTGTTTTTTTTTTTTTTCAGGGTTTACATAAATGAAATGCACAAAACTTAACTAGCTCACTGGATGAGTTTTGACAAACCCTTATCAAGATACTGAACATCAAGGATGGAGAGATGGTTTAGTGGTTAAAGTGTTTGTCTGCAAAGACTAAGGACCCATATTTGACTCACATATATGATCCCACATAAGTCTGGCACAAAAGATGACACAAGTACACAAGGTCAGTCATGTACACAAGGTGGCCCACATGTCTGGAGTTAGATTACAGTGGTTGGAGGCTCTGGAACACCAATTCTCTCCCCTCCTCTCTCTTTTGCGAAAAAGGCCAGTCTGTTTATTGAAATAGCCTCAAAAAAGAAAAGGTATTGAGGGGTTGGAGAGATAGCTTAGCGGTTAAGGTGCCTGCCTCCTAAGCCTAAGAACGCTGGTTCCAATCTCCAGTAGTTCCAAACTCCAGGTCCCACGTTTAGCCAGATGCAAAAGTGATGCAAGGGCGCAATGCCACACTTGCCCACAAGGGGGCGCGCGCATCTGGATTTCGTTCACAGCAGCCGAGAGACTGCTGGCGTGCCCATCTCTATCTGTCTTCCTCTCCCTCTCTATCTCTGTCTCTCTCTCTAAAAAAAATAAAAAATTTAAAAAAATTAAAAAAAAGAAAAGGTATTGAACATCACATTGCACTTGTCCTTGCTCACTGTTCCCACACTAGCCACACAACCACTGTTTCACATTTTTCCATCATAGATGAACTTTGTTCACTCTCGAAATTCCTACGAATGAATTCATACAATGTTTGCTTTCCTAGGTAAAGCTTTTTTATACTCAGTGTTATTATCTAAGGTTTGTCCATATTGTTGTGTATGTAGATAGTTTACTCCTTTTAATCACTGAGTACCACCCCATTGTAAAAGTTCACCATAGTTTGTTTATGGATTGTCCTGTTTATGATCTCCTTGATTGGGAAATGTGCAGCCTACAGTATATCCTATCTTCCAGGTAAAAAGATAAAAAAGGATCACAAAATAGGATCTGTGGCATGGAACATACTTCTGAAGCATGCAAACATGTGATACTTTTGAGATATACTTTTGAGTACATCTTAAATAGAAATCTATCTGAGAGGACAGTGAGAGATATTGCAACAGGAAATCTTGGTAAATTTTGGCAATACATTTTTTGGCTTTTGTGATTTCCAGTTTTCTGTGATTAACTTTGAGTAACTAACAAGTGGTCTTCTGACTAGTATACTGCATGTGATAGTGCTGCGTGAGTGGAACTGAGTTTTCAAAAACTACTGTGCTCACATCTGAATCGCCTGCCCCGAAATAACAGGAAAAGCAAAGCTGCAAGTACGTGGCTAGAAGGGCCACCACAGGCGTCTCCCCACAGGCGCTGTCAGGTCACTGAAGTGCTGTCTGGGGGAAAGCGTCTTGCAAAAACTCTTCTGCAAACAAAGGCTCGTACTGGAATCTTGTTCATGGATCAAAGCCTACCTCATAAAACTGTCCACATTTATTTTTTCTCCTTTTTTTTTTCCAGAGGGATTGCTGTTTTCTGAGAAGAGACTGAAGAAAAACTGAGGCAAAGCCTTTCAGTAAAAGGATCAAATGAGGAATGCTAACAGACCACTTTGTCCCATCATCACCGAGGCCATGTGATTCTCACAGGGCAGGCTTGAGTTTCACTGGCAAAATGAGAATAGTCAAATAATGTGACTTGGCAAAATTCACAGAAAGTGATAGCTTATTATTCATAAGCTCAAACCCTGGTGCCTTTATTTGCAAACCATATCTTTTGAGGGCCCTTGAGTTTGTCATTATATTGAAAACATTTTTGAAAACTTGAGAGATTTGTCCTTAAAGTGAAAGCATAAAAAGAGACATTTGCAAAGGACATTTAGCTTAGTGGTCTTCAGGAGGGTCTTGAGAACTTGAGCTTTCCCGGGGAGCCCAGAGATCAGCGCCCTATTGGAAGGTGAGATTGGAGGCTGAGGAGTTGGCTGCCTCTTCTTCCCTTTCTGAATTCCCTAACCAGTGGTTTCAAAAAATAGGGTTTCTAGTGGGCCAGGAACAGAACTCAGCTTTTTCCTGTGGATGAAGTATAGACAGGACCACATGAACCAATGGACAGAACCATGGGCTTCATGGGTCCCACAGGGTACCCTCGGTGCTAATTTCTTGTTGATTGAGCACCTTGGCCAATCCACTCTACGAGCTTCTGAAGATGAGGCACTCTGATTGCCCTCCCCCAACACTGTGTAGATGCCAGCTGACAGAATAGACAGAGCCCTGGGCTTGGAGTCAAATAATGGCTTGAAGCCCAGCCCTACTTAAGACCTCATGGCTGTTCAGCTTTCTGTCTTAGTTTCCTAAGATGGGTGGATAATGTATGAAATATAATACCTGATAATAGTAAGATCCTTGTTACAATCCTACTTTCAATATGCTCTGATTCCAGATTTTATTAAACGTTCATTTGTTCACTACTGTGTGCTAGGCAGTAATGACTATCTAGAGACAAAGGCCTTCAATGACTAGAGACTCTGGAAGTTGACTATCTCTGTTAGAATCCAGATCCATTACTAGCTAGTAGAGAAGGTGACCATCTCTCTGCCTGTTTTATGAAGATGATAAAAGTATGTTCCTCAGGGTTACTATGAGTATTAAATAAGTTAATATTTGTAAGCACTTCATAGAGCTTCTGGCCCATAATGAGTGCTGTTTTGTAGTTAGTGCTTATTGTACATGATATCTTCCTTAAAAGAATGATTGCTTTTTAAAAATTTTTATTTCTTTGAGAGAGAGGCAGACACAGAGAAAGCATGGATGCACCAGGTCCTCCAGCTACTGCAAATGAACCCTAGACTCATGTGTCACTTTGTGCATCTGGCTTTCCATGGGCTCTGGGGAATTGAACCTGGGCCACCAGGCTTTGCAAACAAGCACATTTAACCACTGAGCCATTTTTCCAGCCCTAAGAATTATTGTTCTAGAGATGGGAATAACAATGTATCCAGCTATTATTTTGAAGGAAGTGTTGGCCCAAAGGAGGCAGGGGCCAATGTGTGCATGTACTGGAGTGCTTATACTAACTTAGTATATAACACTGAAATGAATGAGCCACAGACCAAGAATGGTTATGTCATTAATCTTCTCCCAAAGAAACAAAAAGACATCAGTCAATCTGTCCAGAAACTCTAGATCTAAACTGATGCAGTGACCACTGATGGGATATGATCTAGCATGGCCCCAGGGCTCCGAAAGGAGCTGCCGTAACACTGCCAACCACCAGAAGTAGCAAGGGTGGTGTGAGGTGGGGCTTGTAAACTAGGACTGTGAGCAGTTGGTAGTGAACTCAGGGGCTCATCTTACCCGGTCCAGCTGTCTGTACAATCTATTTTCTCACAAACTCTACTCTCTGTGTGTCTTTCCCATTGTACCTTCCTATTCTTTTCCCAGATTTATTTCTCTTGGGAGAGATATTGAGAAGGATAAAAGAATTGCACAACTTTCCCCTTTTTCTGCTCTCTCAAAATGGTGTTGATTTACTGACCACAAGACACCAATAACTCAAAAAGAAAAGTCTGCCAGAAGTCAGTGCTGAGGCAGAGCACACATGAGCACTGATTGGAAGCCAGCTGTCTGCTGTGTTGAGTTTTCCTAGGAGCATTTGTTGACTACACTCGAACAACCCGTATTTAAAAGCTCAAAGGACCACAAGGTTGAGTCAAGCAGCATGGTGAGAACTTGGTGTGGCAGTTGGGATAGCAGGCACCCCTTGGCTTGGACCCCTCGGGTAGATGTTCAGAGCTCATTCTTCTGAATAACAGCCACCTTCAGTGGCAGGGGCATTACCTCCCAAACTCAATTGCATTTTTACACATTCAAGTCCCAACATGTTTTGAGAGAAGCCAGTGGCTGTCTTGGGTGATTGAATCAAAGGGAAAGGACTGAGAACGTTCTGGGATGTGTATATGCTCTGTGATCACCACATGAGACATGGGCATCCGGCCCCATGCAATGCACAGGTACTAAGGTGTTAACAACTAAGGCACTCCTCAAGAGAAGGACAGAGCTGCAGACTCTGCAATTATTGGCTCAGCTCATGAACAGCCTAAAGGCACCCATAATATCATTCATGTGGGCATAATCTCATGTCAGGTGGACATTTGTAATGGCTACTAACCTTCCTGTGAGACAGCTCCTTGACAAAGTTGAGACCGTGTCTGCCAAGGGTTTTTTCACTGTTATCCTCAGCATCGGCAGGGTGTCTGGCTCCTAGATACATATCGCATTAATGGACTGAAGAGAGCCAGGACATGTCATATTGTTCTTAATCTCCCATATTCTGGAGGCCGAGGCAGGTCCCGTGCAGGCTATAGTGTGAGTTCAGGACCAAGGCAACTTAGTGAGAAGCTGGACTGTCTCTTCTTCTCATCCCCTTGACTAGTGGTGGGTCTTCCCAGTCCATACTGCCATCTACAAAAGGAAGCTTCTCTAACCAAAGGGAAACAGCCCTAGCCTGTGGGCGTAGATGTTACCATTTAGAGGGCAATTTGATGGACATAATGTATCCATTCAGCCAAAGAACAGTGGCAGCTTCCCTCCTATAGCCTATAACCTTCTGTCTTCCAAGCCATAGACTTCAGGCTCGGTTATCAGAACCAGACATGGAGCAGGTTGCAATCCAATTAGGGAACAGTTAGTTTCCACCGTAACCACCTGCCAGTATTGCACCAGCAGGTAAATCTTGCATGACTGGCCCGTTGTGCAGGCTGCAGGATCCACTGCTGGTGAAGCCTGCTGATGACTTGCCTTGCCCAGCAGCCTGCACAGCACTGTCCAGTACAATGCCAGCTAGCCATCTGGGGGGAGGCCTCCCACTAAATCCCAGCTTGAATTCTTAGTGCCCTTTGAAGTATATGGTGATTTTTAGGAAAAGGGTCTTACCATCTAGTTCAGGCAGACAAACAATAGCATTGGCAATAGCCTGTATTGTTTCAGGGGCTCATGACCTTCCCTGGCTAGCTTCTCATTAAGGTGTTGGCCCATGCCTGATGGTGAGATTTACCTGAAACAATCTGTCTTCAAGTAAAGCTTCTTCCCCACCACCTTCCAGAAGGATAATTCTTCCCAAATTCTCTCTATTTTAAAATTATGTTTGTTGATTAACTAATGGAAAAGTAGGTTTCTGTCTGTAGTACTTATTCATACCATCCTTAGTTTTGCATATTCCTTCCTGCTCACATACCACTCTTTCCTCTGCCTTCCTCAGATCTTTCCACCATGAGGATTTTGTCCCTCCATTTGCCTATAACTATTCCCTGCCCCGACCCTCCCTGATTCTCCAAGCTTCCTTCTAGATTCCTGAGCAGTACTGCTGATGTCTACTACCACTTACGACCCAGTAGAACTTCCAACGATCAGCATATAAGGACAGGTGACATTTGTCTCAGCCTGAGTTACCTCACTTAGGATACTTTCTTCCAGATCCATCCATTTTCCTGTGAATTTCATTTTTCTTTATACCCGAATGAGACTCATTATGCCACATCTTCATTTTCTGTTCATCAGTTGATGGACAGCTAGGCAGATTCTATTTCCCAAGTATTGTGAATAAAGCAGCAATAAATACAGAAGGGCAAGTCTTCTATAGGAAAGAGCAGTGTCTAGTTTGCAGAGATGTTTCCAGCTGTGCCATATGGAAGAACTAGTTTTAGATTTGTGAGAAACCTCCATACTGATTTCCAACTGCACAAGTTTACACTCTCATCAACAATGAATGCAGGTCCTTCCTTACCCACACTCTCTCCAAGTTTTGTTGCCATTTGTTGTTTCTCTTTTATTGACAACTTCTATACTTACAGACAATAAACCATGATATTTCCCTCCCCTCCCCCCATTCCCCTTCAGAACTCTGCACTCCCTCATATCCCCTCCCACTCTCCATTAGTCTCTCTTTTAATTTGATGTCATCATCTTTTTCTCCTATTATGATTATCTTGTGAAAGTATTGCTAGGCACTGTGAGGTCATGGATATCAAGGCCAATTTCTGTCTGGACAGTTGCATTGTAAGGAGTCGTACCCTTCCTTTGGCTCTTACATTATTTCCACCCCCTCTTCCGCAATGGACCCTGAGCCTTGGAGGGTGTGACAGAGATGTTTCAGTGCTGGACACTCCTCCATCCCTTCTTCTCAGCACTATTTTGCCTTTTGGGTCATCCCAGTGGTCATTGCCATCTGAAAAGAGAAGCTTCTCTAACCAGAAGTGAGAGTAGTATTAATATGTGAATATCAACATTAAGTGTAGTGCTTTCAGGGCAGTCTGGTGGCAATAATATATACTTTTATGCAGACAAGAGCAGGCTTTATACCCCTAAGGCTTATGACCTCCCCTGCCATAGACTTTTGATTAGTTTTTCCAGTAATAGGCATGTATTCCCTCCCATACAGCAGGCCTTCAGTCCAATTATGGAGCAGTTGGTTACCCCAAGAGCAGACATGCCACTATTGCACCCATTCAGTCATTTGGCCTGTCTGGCCAAACTTGAGGTTTCCAGTGTCTGAAAATAAGGCTAGTGTTCTTCTTTTTCAATTTGTATCTTTTTTATTTCTTTCTTTGATCTTATTGCTCTTGCCAAGCTCAAGTACTGTGCTAAATAGAAATGGAGAGAATGAATACTCTTGTCTTGTTCCAGATCTTATTGGTAATGCTTCAAATTTTTCCTCATTTAATAAGACATTGGCTTTAGTTTTGTCATATATAGCCTTTATTATGTTGAGATATGATCCCTCTGTCCCTAGTCTCCCTAGTGTTATTAGTATGAAAAGATGCCATATATATTATACATATAACACACACACACACACACACACACACATATATATATAAATTATTTTTGGTTTTTTGAGATAGGGTCTCACTCTAGCTCAGGCTGAACTGGAACTCACTATGTAGTCTCAGGGTGGCCTCTAACTCATGGCAATCCCCCTACCTCTGCCTCCTGAGTGCTGGGATTAAAGGCATGCGCCACCATGACTGATGGGTGTCATATTTTGTAAAAGGCCCTTTCTGTATCTATTGAGATGATCAGGTAATTTCTGTTCTTAAGCCTGTTCATGTGATATGTTTATTGATTTCTGTGTGTTGAAACATTGCTGGGATAAAATGATGACTTTTAAACAAGTCTTGAATTTAATTTACCAGTATTTTATTGAGAATTTTTGTGTGTATTTTCGTCAGGGATATTAGTCTCCAGGTTTTGTTGGCTTGGTCTGCTTTTGCTATTAGACATAGCACCATAAGATCTTATACCTAAGTAATCCAGGAACAAATCTGAATGCAATTTCTTTGGATTTCTATTAGAAGCCACAAGGAATAAACTAGATCACTTTCATGAAATGCAGTGCTAAAATCTATATCCCAAGAGACTTTTTAAAATTTGTCAGACTTATTCTAAATGACTAAAGATCACCAATCTCTTCTGAAAGAAGAAACACATGATGAGGAAACTTAATCTACCTAAAACCAAAACTTGTCATAAAGCTAATGAAATAAAGACAGAGTGGTCTTGGGACATGGATAGGCAAATAAATGGAAGTTTGTGAGAGATAGATCAAAAGAAAGTAGAAATTATGTGCTGGTCTTAGAAATATCTGACATTGCAAAAGAAATTTTCTCCCATCTGACCAGACAACCTTGCATGGGCAGTATTCTGGAGAGTTTCCGAGGGCCGAGCTGACTCGCATCCACTTGGACACCACCTGTGTTAGGCTGAGCTGACTCTCATCCACAAGGACACCATCTATGATAGGGTGACCTGACTCGCATCCAGGTGGACACCACCTGTGTTAGGCCAGCTGACTCGCATCCAGGTGGACACCACCTGTGTTAGGCCAGCTGACTCACATCCACGTGGACACCATACTTCCATTACATTCTCGTTTATTTGTCTAGAAGCTAAAATCCACTGTCCATCTGAAATTTATTTAAAAAATATTATTGCTGTGAAGAACCTCCTGCTTGGTCTCAGTCTGGGGACAAAAGTCAATATCATTCAGGCAAAGACAAGATGTACTCATAGATGCAATAATGGCACATAAGTTTTGTGAGTAATCAACTGCTTCCTGGTTTTAGATGAGGTCCACCAAGTAGGAGGGAATTCCTTCCTGGTACAAGAACTGAGTCAAAAGCCTATGACTTGAAAGGTCCTTGAACCTAGAGGGATACTTCTACTGTTCTTTGGCTAAATGGAAACATTGTGCCCATCAAAAAGCCTTCTAAATGTATATGTTATCCCCTTTGATCAATGCTGTTTTCATACTGGTTAGATAACCTGCTTTTTACAGTTGGCATTGAACACCTGGAAGAGCCCAAGACCTATCAAAATGACAATAACAGAAAGCAGAGTGCCTTGCACTAAATAAATCATCTGTATCATACCTACCAGGGCCCAGGAAACACTGCAGAGGAAATGGCAGATTAAATAAGTCCTGATTTCAGTGCTAGCCAGAAATCTCTGGGGATGTTGTAGCCACTTAGGAGACTCAAAGCAGAAAATGAGAAAGCTCAGCACTAAAGGAGACTTCTAACATACCCTCCAAGGCTCAGGGAACATTGCAGAAGATTGGCATAAAGCATGTAAGAGCCACAGGATGACACACTTGGGGCACTATCCTAATTAACCAGCCGGTGCAGGCAGGAGCTCACTGAGGTTACTGGTATCCTCACTGAGCACAGTCCTTGGCCCAATGGGGGTGAGGGAGGTGGAGAGGGAACAAGAAGAGGATAACATAGTGAGAATATAACCAATTCACAGTCTTTCAAATATTAAAGTTTCCAATAAACATTACAAAAATTAAAAAAAAAAAAAAGATTCTGTAGTCAAGAAGTGGTAAGAGAAAGCCAAAGTACATGTGGAGTTCCTCTTAGGGCTCCTGATTCAGAATGACAGCTTTAACGTGCCAGCTCATCTCTTTCCGCTTTCTGAAAAAAGGCTGGATTAGACTCTTCTTTAACTAGTCCACCTAAGTTTGACATTTTATGGTTGTGTTCAAAGGATACAATCTCACCAAATTTCTTCCTGAATAAAAACACTTTCAAGCTAAAGGAAGAGGACACTGTAGAGACATTAGACCAATTTTAGCATAAACTATATGGACATGATTTGTTCACAAGAAAACATCATTGCCAGATAAGACCCTAAGATAAACAGCAGAATGAAGCATTCCAGAAAAATAAATTTTCAAAAGCTTTCACTAACTGAAAAATATGAGAATGGTTTCAGGTATATCTGGGTCCACAACTCTTACCATATGATCAGAGTGGAATTCATCTCTCATCCCTGGGATAATTTTCATTTTCTTTATTCTCTGAATGGTTCTTCCTGCATGGGGAGAAACCCCAGGAAGAAGAACGTTTTTTCCTAGTTAGGTGCGATGTAATCTCTCAGGACTGACACTTGTTTTCATACATGAATGACAGGGACTGAGGCTGCCCCCATGTCCAGCATGTAGATGGCAGGTGTGGAGGAAGATTTCCCTAAGTGATCCTGTGCTAATGCGCAGTTTTTGCCACTGCAAAATAGTTTTTATTAAGTGAGGTAATATAAATATCTATGATTTTTGCAATTATTTGTCATGTTCCTTTTACCAGAAATGCCAAGATGCCTGCTTTGCTCTTGGAAAACACTCAGGTTATCGTCACATAAATGACTGGTTTGGTGTGCTCACAATTCAGGTGGATGAAGGTTATAGATCATGTTTTATTTCCAGAGAACTCTTGTGATTAAAACCAGTGTTATTTCTGTGCTGGAGAAATGGCTTAGTGGTTAAGGCGTTTGCCTGTGAAGCCAAAGGATTCCGGTTTGATTCTCCAGGACCCACATAAGCCAGATGCACAAGGGGCACATGCATCTGGAGTTCGTTTGCAGTGGCTAGAGGCCCTGGCATGCCCATTCTTTCTCTGTCTGCCTCTCTTCTATCTCTCCCTCTCTGCTTTCAAATAAATAAATAATTTTAAAAAATCAGTGTTATTTCTAAGTCACGGTTTTCTTATTTAATAAAGTACTTAACTTATTACAAATATTTATTTTATTTTATTAATTTCTTAAGGAGAGAGAGACAGAGAAATAGAGAGAATTGGTGTGCCAGGGCCTCTTGCCAAAGAAACTCCACATGCATACACCACTTTGTGCATCTGGCTTTACATGGGTACTAGGGAATCAAACCCAAGTCTTTAGGTTTTGCAAGCAAGCTGCTATACTGCTGAGCCATCTCTCTGCCCCCCTCAATGCATTCTTGATTTTAATTCTAAAAGGATAATTTCCCACAAGTCTTTCAATAGCATTTACTGTTTGCTGCTCACACTACCCCTATTTAGAAAGAATCTATTAATTAGAAAACTTACCTTTCTTCCTACCCTCTTTCTTTCCCTCTTATCCTTTATCCTAAACTCTGTCTCCTTCCTTCCTTCCTTCCTTCCTTCCTTCCTTCCTTCCTTCCTTCCTTCCTTCCTTCCTCCCTCCCTCCCTCCCTCCCTCCCTCCCTCCCTCCCTCCCTCCCTCCCTCCCTCCTTTCTTTCTTTCTTTCTTTCTTTCTTTCTTTCTTTCTTTCTTTCTTTCTTTCTTTCTCTTTCTTTCTGACTGGGTCTCATGTAGCCCCGGCTGGCCTCAGACTCAAGGAAGACAATGAACACCTTCCGTCTAGCTACCTCCCGAATGTTGGGAGTTCAGGAATGCACCACTATGGCTTTTACTGCCTTTCCTCATTCTTCTCTTAATTCTTCTGTAGTTAGAAATTAGATGACATTTTTTGTTCATAAACTCTCAAAATAATACTTTTCATTTCTCTAACATTAGATCTATCTCTTTGCTCTATAAACTGAGCGTGAATTTAACCCCATGGAAAAAACTTAAGTATGTCAAGAAAAGTTAGATCTTTCTTATTAATCAACGCTACATTTGACGTCAGTTCAGTAAAGGAGGTCTGATACAAAGTGTCACCATTCATAACAAATGTCAACAGGACATGTCAGCCTGGAGCCAAGCTTCGGTAAATAACATGCATTAATCCCTTTACGAAAGTTCTCTAACTTTTTCATAACTGAAAGCTACACATTCCTTCTAACTAGCTTACTTCAAAGACGCTAACCAAACATGGTGGTACTTCCATATCCTGGGTGATTATCTAGTTTTGAAACAATGAATAATAAATGAGATGTTTTTCTTTTCTTTTTTTAATTTTTTAAATTATTGATTTATTTTTTAACCATTGTTGCACTGGAAGAAGCCAAAGGCATTTAAACAGCTGGAGATAATGGGTCCTGACTTATAAGTGCGGAGTCCACAGGTAAGCCAGAATTGGTAAACTGGCACGCCTCCCAGCCTGTCCTGCCGTAGGCTCTGAGTTATCTGCAGGTCAAGAGAACCTTTCTAGTTTTTGCAATAGGTGTGTGGGTGGCAGTCCAAGGTGCCCAGGGAGAGGGTGGCCAGCACTCTCAGGAGGCAGCAATGCAAGGCTTATTTTAGGAACTACATTTCCCCTGAGTGCTTTAACTGGACTCTTGGTCATGCTGACCTGGCTGGCAGACAGGAGAAGCAGAACAAGATGGGTAGAGTTTAGACTTTTGGCCATTTGTGTATACTCATTCCAGGAAGCAAGCAAAGAGTTCACTCTCTTCACAAAGGGGAAAGAAAATGTCCAGGGCATACAAAAGCCAAGATCAGAGTCTACATTCAGGAAGTGGCAGCACCAAACATTCTGTGACCTCTCTGCAGAGACAGGGAGAAGCTGTAGGTGAAGTTAATGCTTGACACATGTGCATAGTAAGCCCTCAAGGGACCGCTCTCCATGAGCCAAATGACTTATCTTCCTCCTTCCTGCTTGTGTTTGCAGCTCTGGGCCGAAGGGCAAGTTGATGTCGGCCCTCAGGACACAGAAGAACATTTCTATTCATCTGAACATCTAAAACAGCAGATATTAGAAGTGGAAACCCTGGAAACTCAGAGGCACCCCCAACAGCTATTGTATATAACGCACTTTTAGTGGCAAGGCACAGGAGAGGGTTTGATAAATCAAACCAACAGATCCAGTAATGACATTTTTAAGAAAATATTTTTATCTATTTACTTGCAAGCAGAGAGAGAGCTAGAAGAGAGACAGACGGAGAGAATGGGTGTGCCAGGGGCTCCAGCTGCTGCAAATGAACTCCAGATTCATGTGCCACTTTGTGTGTGTGGTTTTACTTGAGTTTTGGGGAATCGAATCCAGGTAGTTAGGCTTTGCAGGCAAATGAATTAACCATGGTGCATTTCTCCAGTCCCCAGTAATGCAGTTTTTTATCCTCCTCCTTTTTTCTTGAGGTAGGGTCTTGCTCTAGTCCATTCACTATGTAGTCTCAGGCTGGCCTTGAACGCACAGTGATCCTCCTTCCTCTGCCTCCTGAGTGCTAGGATGAAAGGTGTGCACCACCATGCCCAAGCTCCTCTTCTTTTCACATTCATTCAACATGTCAAATCCAGGCATAAGTGCCATAAAATCTCTTGGCATCCCTCACAAGCAAGAGACTTAGCTATTGTATCACTTTTCCCAGTGGCCCAAGTCCCAGCCACCCTTTCCCTATCACATTATTTCATATTATTATTTTTCTTCCTGGTTATCTTCTGACTTATCATTTCAGCTTTCTCTTCCAGAGAACATGACGTTAGCTTAAAGTTATGAAATCTGAAAATAAAAGGTTTCCTTCAGGTGAAATAGACATGAAGACTGTTTTCACTCAATATGTGCTTTACTCCTATTGGCTAGCTACATGAACGAATGTCCAAAGGTCAGGACCCAAAATAACTCCACCCAAGTTCACCAGTTTGCAAATTGCAGGCTAAATTTTGCCTGCGAATATTTTATTTGGCCAGCCCAGTGGTGTTTGTTTGGTTTTGTCAGGTTTTGCTTCGTATTTGAATTTGAATAACTTTTGGTATTAGGTGATTTATTAAATCCCACATTCCTATTATTTCCTATTGCCTATGGCCCGTTCTAGTTCCAATATCTGTGTGCTTGCTTGGGCTTCGCAGACATTTGGGCTTTGCTATCCTGAGTGGTAAACAGTGTTAGCAAGCACCGGGCTTCGTTTCTACCTCATGCAAAAAGCTATCACATTTTACCTTAAATTTCATGAGATTATTTTTGTTGCATTTGTAATTTTTGAGATATTCAGCTAATGATCAGATGAAAAAGACCTTTGCATTCACTGTCTATTCTCGTCATTAGCATGAATTGGTGCTGGCTTTTGCCAGGTATGTTTTCTGTACCTGTTAAGAAGACAGTATAATTTTTCTCTGCTTTTAGAGTGCATTAGTAAATCACTTTTTGAATATCAAATCTTAAGCCAAACATTTTGGGTGTGGGGGGGATATGGTATGTGTATGCATAGCATGGACATGTTTGTGTACTCTGTGAACATGCATGTGGAAGCCAGAGTAGAACACTGGGTCACTTCTGTCACTCATCTGCTTGTTTCTTTGAGACAGAGTCTCTCACTCAACTTGGAGTTGTCATTGATTTATTTCATTTTACTTTATTTTTGTCAGATCGGCTGATCATGAGCTCTAGTTGCTGCTTCCCACAGGACTGCTGCTACAGTGTGTGTGGCCACACCCAGCTTTTTAATGTGAGTGCTCGGGATCAACCGAAGGTTGTCTCAGGCCCTCTTGGGAGCTCATGTTTTCAGGGCGACTGCTTTTTACCCACAAAGCCATCTTCCTGCCCTGTCAACCTTGTAGTCTCAGAATAAGTCACAGATAAGTTTTTCTAGAACCTTGGCCTTTTCGTTTATTTAATTTGTTTATGTGTGTAATGCGCGTGGTGTGAATGTATGCCTATATGCAATTTAGTATGTGTGGGGTCTCCTATGTGCCAATGTTGTGTGTGTTCCTCTCTTACTATGTACCGTGTGTGTGTGTGTGTGTGTGTGTGTGTGTGTGTGTGTGTGCGTATTTTTTAAAAAATCATATTGGCAATCTCAATATTCTCTCTTAATTTTTTATTAGTATTGCTAAGAGTTCATTATTCTTTTTATCTTTACTCAGAACCAAATTGTGCTTCATTTCTTCTATTTTGTGGAAGCTTTGATGTATGTAAAATGATACAATGTATGTTGTGTTTATTTGTAAAATAAGTCACTATCGGCTCAGGAAATAGAGATGGCTTAGTATTGATTTCTGCAAATATCCAGAGAAAGACTTGGGAAGCTGTGTAAGATGCAGAACGATTATGATTGAGAACCTTTGTATCCATGAGCTGATAATGAATGCCAGCAGCATTTGCCAGTTACCATGACCAAAACAAACAAACAAAAAATTTCCTTGGGAGGACAGGGAGGAGGCTATCCAAGGCACCAACATGAACGTAAAATTAGAATAAAATAAACAAAGATGTGAACCAGCAGCAGATTGGAGCATCTGGGCACTGGTCAGGGCCTCTCTCATCACGTAGCCCCAAGCTCTTGTCCTGTGTTCTCCACGTGTGCTTCCTTGGGTTTCCTCCTGGCATGGCAGCTTCAAGGAAGGGAACTTACCTGCAGAAAATCTGACTTATCTTAGGACCAGTATTTGAAAAGAACCAGACTGTTAGCGGAATCTTGCTGTGGAAGACATGTAAAAAGTTTCAAGAAACTTCTTTTTCATATAAAATAAATAACAAAAACTCAAAAAAAAATTTCCTGAAACTTCCAGATTTCTCTGGGTGGCTCTACCATCCTCACTGACATCTACCCACTGTGAAGAGGTAAATCTGCCTGGCCCATTACCATACTTTTTATTGTCCAAAGCCAATATTTGACTCCCCCATGTTCACGATTATGTGGCATTAACTACTGGGCTCCATTCTGGCTGCTGGCTAGGACATGCTGTGGCTCCCCAGTGGTTGCCCTGATGGTAGCTTCCTGCAGGATCAATTGAGTCTGTTCCGTGTTACTGAGTTCTTTCCTCACTACTGCAGGGGTACTGGGACAAAGTCGTCTGTCCTCAATGACCTCTCATGACCTCTGTCATGATCTCGACCTTGAAGTTCCTTCTAGGTACACTTGCATGTCCTCCGTGTCTGTCTCCTAGACTGCTTCCAGTGCACCCATCCACTATAATTTGGGCAGATGGTGACTTCAGCCTGAAGTTCCCTCCATGGAGTGCCCCGACATCTTTCTAAATCCAATATTGGCACCGGGACAATGATTGGATTCAGTGTTTCAGTTCATCACATGTTTGAAGAGGGCTGCCATGGGTCACTTGTCAGTTTCAAATTCATTCATGCCTCTCTTTTTTTTTCTTCTCATAACTGCTTCCTTTCTGGGGCCAACATGGTGGTGTGTATCAATGACAAACTGGCATCCCCGACACCAGTAGCAAATTCTAGGATGATGTTAAGCCACCAAATTACAGGGCTTACAGTTTCCAGTATCATAGATAGATGAATTTCCCCCTGCTGAGTCTCTGCCACTAATGAATTCAACATGTGTTTGACTTTGGTTGATCATCTGGCTCCCTCAGTGAGGCCCGTGACACTGCCTGTGTGGACTGGGGTCACTCCTTCAAGCACGTCTGCCCTGACTACAGCTGAGCTCTGCCCAACCTTTCCCTTCACACGAATTGTGAAGACTGCTGTCAGCAATGTGATCACACCTGGTTCTCTGCTGCCAAGGTGCTTGGGTGCACACCTGAGCCCATTAAAGTTCCATCTTGTTAGTCCATGGGACATAGACTCCCATAGCCAAGTAAACCATGTCTCCAGCTAGTCTCTAAAAACGGCACTGCCAAAACAAGGATTGGAAAGGAGCTGGAGTTTGGCTGAATGCTGATGTATTTTGTTTATTTAATGTGTTTTCCTCTTTCTAGTCTCCCTTCTCCAGTGCCCAAAAGCAATTGTCATAGGGATATGAACAAACCAACTTCTTCATGGATACATGGTCACCATATGGTGGATCCGACAGACTGTCCCGAAGCAGACGTGTTGTTTGAAGACAGCATGGGTGGAGGAAACATCTTGGTGTACAGAAGCTATTTGGGCAGCTCACCTTGCTGGTACTTTCACATCTACCCTGTTCACATGTGCTTCTGCTTTGGACTAACTTTCCTGCTCTTCCTGTGCTCAAATATTTTCTACTCCTTGCCATTCAACTAAACTACCTCCTCACTTCCGGATTGGTATGATTAATCTTCTGTCAAATGCAGGCAAACCTTGTGTGCAGATGCACATGTGAGGAGGCCTGTTGGAAGGTTGACCTCATTTTAGTTTTGGACACAAGCTGACTCCTTTTGTGTGTGGAATATTTGATATCTGAGGTAGATCATTCCAACAATGTATTATAAAATGAAAATTGATGAAGCTGGGGACGCAGAGATAATATATAACCTACACAGACACCAAGTCAAACTTCTCTGTGGGAATGTTTTCCTTAGTTAGTCACAAAAAATTGCAGAGCTTTGGTCACCAAAATGTACTTCCTCTACATGATCACTGAAACCAGAAGTGTAACCTGATTCTGAGTTTGCAATCAAGCATTTTTTTTTGTTTTATTCACTTTCCTCTAGTAAAAGAAGAAAGAAGCTTATGAAGAAGAGGCAGAGGTGCACCATGTTCAGAGTGTCACTGTCACACCTGATAAATCTAATTTCATATTTAAAATAAAACTAGAATAGAGCATAATGACACTGACCTTGCCAAGACTGATCTATGCATGGGAGAGAATTTTGGCTACTTTAAAAGGATGTCTAAATGTCATATGGATCACGCAAACATAAAGAATGTTCCAGATGCACCTGTGAGACAACAATTCACTCACATGCATCTCCTCTTAATACCCTTGTATGTGCATGGCCTTTAACTAATAATAAGATAAGGTACCTGATGAAAGACCCTGTCACTTGAAAATAAAGCCTGTTCAAGAGAGATTGTAGACCAAAAAATATATTTATTTCACCCAACTGTTGTGGCCCATTCCTACTCAGATGCCATGTTGTTAACATAGAAGTCTTCCATAGAAATAGAATGAATTCGTCCTTTTAAGGGGAATACGTTGCAAGTTAGGAAGGGGGCTTGAAATAGATTGCCGGGACTGAGGAGGTAGTTCAGTCTGTAAAGTGCTCCTTCACAAGCATGAAGACTGAGTTCAGATTCACAGAAACCCACATCAAGCTGGACACAGCATAGGGTGAATCTGTGGTCCCAGCTCCTAGGATGAGATGGGAGACAGAAACACAAGAATCCTTAGAAGCTTACAGGCTATCTAGTCTGGTATTTACAATGGTAAATAGCAGGAGACCCTGTCACAAACAGATGGTTGGCAAGGACTGACACCTGAATTTGTCCTCTGACATACATGCAGTGGCATATTTGTGCCCATGTTCACATACAAAAACACACATGTACATACAAACATAAACACACACAAAGAATTAAAAATATAATAAAATATATTGAGATTCTGAGTCATGGGCTTTTCACATGTAATACTTTATTACCACAAAGATATATATTCAAGACACCCACAAACATATCCAACAGAAAATGGATTGCGAATGAGAGTCTTGCATATAAAAAGACACTATATTTTCACAGTTCTTATTGTAGACCTACACAAAATGCCACTGAAAATATTTAGGAGTATCAGGTGACAAGTAGTGGAACATGCTTGACTAGCCAAATTTGAAAAATATATATTAATAGCTGCCGAGATGGCTCAGGGCTCGAGGTGCTTGCCTACAAAGCCTAATGACTGGGGTTCGCTTCTCCAGTACCCATCTAAAGCCAGATGCACAAAGTGGCACATGCATCTGGAGTTCGTTTGCAGCAGCGAGAGGCCCTAGTGCACCTATCCTCTCTCTTTTCCTCCCTCTCTCTCTTTGCTTGTAAATAAATGAAAATATTAAATATACATATGTATTTATATTTTCATGTAAAATCTACATAGAGGCACATCAGTATTTGATGTAGGGTATTGTGTCAAGATGGCAAGGTTTTAGGCAAGAGTTTTCATTATTTTGTCTTTTCTACTTCTAATCATTTTGCAGTGAGCTTGTATTGCAGATATAATAAAGATTCTGAGTTCAGTAAAAATCATAATATTCCCCAGTTCCCAGCTTCTAGTCACTGTGAAAGAAAGGAAAGGAAACCTGCAAAGATGTAGAGTGGTTGTGGGGTCTTCCTGTGGCCTCAACTACGGCTTCTCTTGCTTGCTGGTTTAGCTTCAGTGGAAATAACATGGCCTCATTTCACTGTGGAGTTTCAGTGAGGCTGACAGTCCTGACACGTACTGACTCCCCTTACTTACGCATCTCACTATATTTCTCTGTGACATTTTCCTCTTCCCGTTTCTGTCATTTTCCCCTCAATCTGGGCAGAAAGTGCTACTTTCTAATCTTCACAGTAGGAGAAAAAGAAGCCTACTTTCCTATATATGCATACCTCTTAATACAAACAGGATGTGAATATGAACTGTTCCTGAAATGAAAAATCTTAGGCTAGGGAGACGGCTCAGCTTGCTTGCAAAACCTACAGTCTGGGTTTGATTGCCCAGTGCCCATCTAAAGCCAGATGCATGCATCTGGAGGTCATTTATAGTGGCAAGTGACCTTGGTGCACCCAGACATAAATGAAATATTTTTAAAAGATATTAGAATCTCCTACAGTTATGTATTTGTTTTCAAGAAAACCATTCATTTAAATGTTTCAGTGCACTTAAACAATCCTAAGAAGAAAGCGCATGTAACAGATAATAAGGTAAAAGTACTTCATAGCAAGCAGCCCAAACCCAGATAAGCAATGTGCCACCATAGCATCCATGTGTTTGTTTTAATTCCTCACTGTTGATTTTAACTGCGGTCAGGGAATCTGAAAGAAAGGCCATCACCTACATATTTTATTTAATGAATACTCAGTGACTGAGCACTTTGTCTATGGACAAAGGCAGAACGCTCCTTCCATCAGCAGGATACTCCACCGAGCTTTTGCTCTCTGTAGGTATTCATTGTTGGTGTATGGAAAGACTGAAAATAAACAAGTTTAATGAAAATTGTTGTACCATAAAAGGGAAACTAATCTGTTAATGCTGACTTGCTTCTGGAAGGTTTTTCAGAGACTGAGTTGGCACTTGGTGGTGGTGGCTCCATCAGCAGTGTTCTGATGTTCAGATGTCTTTACTCAATGGGTAGAGGACAGAGAGGGTGATCCTAAGACACCAAATGAGGGGCCAGATCTGAGGTAGCTCCACACAGCGTCTCTGCACAGCATCATTTACAGATGAGGGAACCGAAGTGTGCAGGTTGCCCGGAGAAATGAGAGTCAAGGCGTTGGACAACTTTCCTTTATTTTGAAGTTTTACCTCCCATAAGACTATTGTCTCCATTATTCTCCCACACTTCTACAGCACGTGTTCTATTATTTTCAGTGCTGCTGTGTAATAAATACTGTGGGTTCTGGCTGACTGGTATGATTCCTAAAAATAATAATACTGTATTTATTTATACAGCCAATAGGAATGTTTCCAACACACAAACATTCTAAAAACATTGTCTTTTGTCACTATAAATGTAATTTCTCTCCATTCTTTCCAGAGAAGTGTTGTGATACAAAACGTTTTCTAAATGCATGTTGAATAAAGATGCCTTGTGCTTGGTTTTGATCCAATTCCAAGCCAGAGGAACTCTTGTGCTGGGGTTGAATCTAAGTGCTGAAATGATACATGTTCCTTGCTGGACTGTAAACCACAACCCCTCAATCCAGATGCCCTCAAGGCCTGACCAGAAAGTACTTCACTGCGTCTTCCAGTTACCTTTCCAGGCTCGCCTCTCCTTAGCCTAGCTAATGCTCCCCAGATGTACCACTGCTAGCCCTGTTAACCCTTGCTGTTCTCACACAAATGCTGGCTCCTCTTCAAAGACACAAGAGCAAAAGAAATATCTCTCTGGAGAACATAGCTAACTTTTCAAGTGTTTTCGGGCTATGGCAATGCCATGCAGGCAAACCCAACACACTCAAATTTTAAATTTAAGTATTTTATCTTTGAAAATACATATCCACACCAAGGGGGAGAGAAAGTGGTATAATAAGCTCTACATGTGTCATTGATCAGCAAACTTATATTATGTAAATTCTTAGCAAAGTCATCTTTCCAAAATTTTATTTTGTAACAGGTATCAGATGTCATCTTGAAGTCATTCTCATGCTGCCTTCATGGAACCACTGCAAATTAAAAAAAAAAAAACAACTGGCAAATGCACAAATCCTGTCCATAAAATACAAAAGCATGTTTTTGTCACTTAGGTACATCATCCTCTGTAAGTCCTCTGTGACATGTGGAGTGGGTAATGCAATGACGACACCCTGTTTATATTGTACATCTAGGGAACAGCAATATAAAACAGGACACGCGTTAGTATAGACGCAGAGTTTCCCCCAGATACTTCTCATTTGCAGTTGTGTATTCCATGGAATACATAGATACAGATAGACAACTAAGTCCATGAATCAGTATCTCAGTACACAGCTTGAAAGAATCATGTTAATGTGGTTGTATCTTGAAAAACTAAGTTACAGGGTATTATCAAATATTCAGTCATAATTCAAATTTCCTATTATCTTTTCTCTCTGTGTGTTTGTGAATATGGTATGAGTACATGTGTGGTCACGTGCATGTGAGCACAAGTGTGTGGGGGTGCATGTGTGTACACATGCAAGTGGAGTCCAGAGGATGAGGATCAGCATCTCCACAGTTACTCTCCACCATATTTTCTGAAACAGGTTCTCTCGGTGAACCTAGAGCTCTCCATTTAGGCTAGAATAGCTGTATAGTGAGCCCTGGGCATTCACAGTCTACTTCCCCAGTGCTGGGGTTTCAGGCACATGCACCAGATGTCCAGCATTTACATTTACATGGGTGCCGAGAACCTGAACTCACGTACTCATGCTTGTGGGGCAAACACTTTCTTTATACAGTAAACCATTCCCCTGCCACTCTCCTATTATAGTTTTAATGCCAGCCTTTTTTTTCTAGTTTACTGGAACCAGGATCCAATTAGAACCTATAGGGAAGCATTATTAACATATGCCTTTATGTCTTTTTAAAATTTATTGGTTTCCCCATTCCATTTCTCCTCTTTGTAATTTATTTGCTAATGAAACTGAATTCTTTGACCTGTAGGCTTTGACTAACTCCTCACATTATAGACCTTTGTTCTGGGTACTTTTTGTGAAACACTAAAGCAATTGGCCGGAGAATCAGCCAGGTCCAGGTTTGATTTTTCTGAAAAGACCTCACAGGAGGGGCTTAGTTCTTCTTTCCCGCGGCATCAGCTGTCTAGTCATCTTCTCCTTTTCATATTAGGTTATAATTCATTTTTAATTAAAGGTAACAGCCCAATTTTGTGATTTCCTTTTAATTAGTTTCTTGAAAAGTTATTATAAAGAAAATTTATTTGATTACCAAGTGGTTCTACTGTTAGTGGGTTTTAAAGATAATAGCTAGTTCACTAGAATTTTCCAAAGGTTGACTTTAATTATTTGAATTTATTGGGTTTCAGAGAGATAATTTTTTTTAATTTTATTTTTGAGAGAGTTAGAGAGAAGGAGAAAAAGGAGAGAGAGAGAGAGGGAGAATGGGCATGCCAGGGTCTCTAGCCACTGCAAATAAACTCCAGATGCATGCACCACTTTGTACATTGGCTTATGTGGGTCCTGGGGACTCGAACCAAGGTCCCTTGGCTTTGCAGGCAAATGCCTTAACTGCTAAGCCATCTCTCCAGCCCTAAAATTTACTTTTTATCATGCTGTATGTGTACATGTTTTAAAGTCAATCTTATAAAGCAAAATGTGCTCAGCGAGTCTGTCTCCTGTCTGTGTTGCACCACACTGCTCACTCTGTGCTCTTACAGGGAGAGAGCAACATTTTGACTGATATATATGTTTACCATGTACTGTATTTATTCATAAGTTGATGTGTCTTATTCTAAGTTGATTGTCTCTTTCTTTTTTTTTTTTTTTTTTTTTTTTTTTTTCAAGTAGGGTTTTGCTTTGCTCTAGCTCAGGCTGACCTGGAATTCACTATGAAGCCTCAGGGTGGCCTTGAACTCATGGTGATCCTCCTACCTCTGCCTTACAAGTGCTGGGATTAAAGGTGTGAGCCACCACGTCTAGCTACTAGTCATTTTAATTATCTGATAGTGTGGGGAGAAGCCACCAGATGTTGATAGGAGCTTGGTTTTATACTTGAAACACCTAGATGTAAAATACTAGAATCATATTATACTTTGCTTCAATCTAGATGTAGAAAATATTGCTATTAAAATCTCTACACTGTTATAAGTGACCTTGATTTTCTTTATTCAAATGTTAAAATAATTTTCTCACTATCTTTAAGAGTAGTCATTCCCTTAGCTTTTCTCGGGTTTGTTGGCATATGCTTATATGTGTGTTTGTGTGTGTACACTTGTATGTGTGTTTGTGTGTGTACACTTGTATGTATGTTTGTGTGTGTACACCTGTATGCAAGTGGTGTGGAGGCCGAAGGACAACCTTGGACAGCATTCCTCGAGAATTTTGTTTGCTTTTTTTGAGATAGGACTCTGTCTGGCCTGTAACTCAGTTAAGCTAGGTTTGCAGCCCAGTGCTGCCCAGGGATCTATTTGTCCCCAGCTCCACAGGCTGGGATTGCAAGCACATACCACTATACCTGCATTTTTATGTGGGTTCTGGGAACCACATTCAAGTCCTCGTGCTCAAAAGGCAAGCACCTAACTTACTGAGCTATTTCTCTGGCCATTTATAAGCATTTCACTTTACTTTTTCTGGTCATAGGGTGTGTCTTATCATTCTGTTAATTTAGGCAAGTTTGTTTTATATTGGAGAATTTGTTGTCTCTGGAAGTGTTGATTTGATATTCCCCTTTGTAGAATAGTTTATGTACATTATTTCTTCTTTTTCTACCTTCTATAATATAGAAACAGATTTCAACAGGGTTGATATTAAACTTAGACCTATCAAAACCTAAGTTTGAGTGAGAAGTAAAAATTTAGTCAATGTATTTCAAGGACATAAATGATTAACTGTTCTTTGTCTCAGAAAACCAACCATATGGCTATCTGTTTTCTAGTAATGTTATGTCCCCTTATTTTTCTTTTTTTTTTTCTTGAGGCAAGCCCAACCAACTGGCCTTTTTTTATGTGAGAGAGTGAGAGCAGGAATGAGACAGAGAGGGAAAGAGAGGGAGAGAGAGAGAGAATTGGCATGCCAGAGTCTCCAGCCACTGCACTTGAATTCCAGATGTGTGTGCCATCTTGTGTGCATGTGCAACCTTATGTGCTTGTGTCACCTTGTGTATCTGGCTTACATGGGACCTGGAGAGTCAAACATGGGTCCTTGGGCTTCCCAGGCAAGTGTCTTAGTGGCTAAGCTGTCTCTCCAGCCCCTCTTATTTTCTTAAATGGTCAAAATAAGTAATTTCATGAATCTTACTATTGCTTTTGGGATTGTGCACATATTCAAGGTATGGTTTATTGAACAGAGACATGGGAAAATTATTGATAATTCATTAGTAAACACAACTTGTTTCTTCAAAGTGCTCTATTTCTTTCCTTGATGAGAGTCATGACTTTCCACTTCCACCCAGGCTGAGCCACATTGCAGCTCAGTCCTGCAGTAACACTAGTTATGCAGAGACTCTGACCACATGCATCCCAACTTCTGTTGCAAAGGCTTTTAGACTTTGGTTTCAAAGAAAAAACTTGTGGAGAAGTTATGCACAAAATTCAGCTTGAATAATCATTTTCTTTTTCTTGGCCAGTTTTAAAAATTTATTTATTTTATTTTATTTATTTTTGGAGAGAGACACACAGAGAGAGAGACAGACAGACAGAGAGAGAGAGGGGGAGACAGATAGAGATGGGCGTGCCAGCAGTCTCTCAGCTGCTGTGAACGAAATCCAGATGTGTGCGCCCCCTTGTGGGCAAGTGCGGCATTGAGCCCTTGTGTCACTTTGCATCTGGCTAAACGGGGACCTGGAGATTGGAACCACTGGTGATTGGAACCGGCGTTCTTGGGCTTAGGAGGCAGGCGCCTTAACTGCTAAGCCATCTCTCCAGCCCTCTTGGCCAGTTTTGACATTTCATCAGTTTTGGTTCTAAAATGGGGTCTGTGACTCAAAAACTATCAAAACCACCGTTTTTATACTTAACAGTTTATTCATAAGGTGAAAGAATCTGTTCTAGTTTACTTTTAAGCCTTCAATGACTTGTTTCAAAATAAATAGCTTATCTTATGAACCACATTACATCTTTTTAGTGTGACAAAATATAATTAAAATGAACTGATGATTTCATTGTTCAGACCTCAATCACAGAAAATCATGCTTATTTACACATTTGGAACATGTAACACAAGAAACAAGGCTAGGCTCTTTAGTTATCAATATAATTAAGAACCTGATGAGAATTAATCAGTGGGATTTCTGGGATCGTTTACCTTTGCCGAAGGGCAGTTATCATCTGTGCCCATACCCACTAGTGGCATTTTTAAAATAGGTTGAGACAGAAGCCACTTTAATAAAGTTATTATTTGTACATAAGCTGGTTTCATTTTCCTTCTTCTCCAAACCTCTTTTCCTCTATAATTACATTGTGTGTTCTTGGGCATGGGCAAATGTCTTGCGGTGTTTGGTGAACATTGATCAAACTTTTTAGAGGCTGTGGTAGTTTGAATATATGTCCCCCAATATATTCCGTGTTTTATTAGTTATAGTTTGCATCTGCAATCACCTTGCTAGAGGCAATGTCACTGGGGGCCGTTCTTAAGGTGTGGTGGTGGGTTTGAGATTCCATTGTAAAGATATGCAAAGTGTGCCTAGCAGGAGTTCCTGAAGTGTGCTGTGTGACTCTTTTGGCTGTAGTTTTGCTCTGTGTGTTGTGTGGCTGGTTGGTTTTTCTCTCTTGCTTGGATCTGTGGAAGCAGGCCGCTTCTTCTGCCATTATGGAACTTCCCCTGGATCTGTAAGCTTCCCTTCCTCCATAACTGTGCCTGGTCTGGAAGTTCATCTCAGCAAAACTGAAGCTGTCTGCTACAGAGGCTTATTACCATGCCAAGAATTTCAGTCTTCAAATAATACCCTTGATTGACAGATGAAGACAAATACACCTCAAGAATGCTAACATATAACACAGCAATGTTTAATCCTTGGATAAACAGAGATATTTTAATTTAGGAAATTTATTTATCTATTTATTTATTTTTGTTTTTTTAAGGTAGGGGCTCACTATAGCCCAGGCTGACCTGGAATTCACTATGTCATCTCAGGGTGGTCTCAAACTCACAGCAATCCTCCTACCTCTGCCTCCCAAGTGTTGGCATGCACCACCATGCCTGACCTTAATATAGTAAATTTATAATTATGTGAAAAATGAATTGACATTAAAATGGTTGCTCACTTGAGGAAATACTTTTTTGATTTCTTAACCAATTGGAAATATGATTATAGTTTGCATTCTCCCTACAATAGCCTCAGAAGTTAGCTCTGAATAACTTAGACCATTCTTGCTATTCTCAATCAACTAGATAAGTTATTTTTTATACTTAGGAAATTTAGGTTTGACTTAATATTTCAAAGTGTTTAGAAAATAGTTAATGACTACGTGTTACTAATTTTCCATGGCATGAAGGAAAGATGCTGTTCTTAAATGATTGATCATTTTTGGTCAGTTAAATTATTCAGGTGACTGTAATTTGTAGTCAACTTAAAATTTGAAGGACTTGAAGTAAGGAGAGAAATATGTGAGTGTGGAATTTGTTCATGTGGATTTATGTTTTGTGAATGTGCAGTGAGCTTAAATGCCTAACTTGATTCTAACAATGACATTCTTCTTCCTAAATTTGATTTTTCTTTCACAGAAGCAGTGGGAGTCATGTGGCTAAATGAGTTGGTCATAAAAAGTTATTCAGGTAAGCAAAGGCTTACCCTTGCTGGTGGTGAGACATCTGACTTCATCCTGGAGAGGTAGACATACATGGATACCATGCACAGACAGGCTGGCATGCTTTTCTAAGCTCAATGGGGCTGGAAGCTCACCAATTTACACATGTCTGCACACACAGGAAGTCTGAATGGAGGGATATTTTCTGCAATCATTGTTTTCATACTCTACTGATAATCTGAAAACACAGTGGCTGTAAATACAGCTTCAAATGGACCAGCACAAGTGCTCACTCACACCCGTCCTCCAGCTCCCACCCTGAAGTCTCAGGGGGTCCATATCACTCAATTATTTGTCCCTAAGTCAAAAAGTCCCATTCCTCAGCAGCTTTGTATTTTCCCTAGCTGTCCTCTAACTCCAGCCAAAAACAAACATCCAAAAACATCATCATTTAAAACTCCAAAAAGATTTTACTTAACTTCTCTCCACCCCACCTCCCATGAAATGAATTCTTTCTAAGTCAAGTCATGATTAGTAATGCTAGTTTTAATGAAACCATTCTACTAATGGAATGAAGACCAGAATAAAAATGACAGAGGAATGAACATCATTTATACCTCCTTTCCTCTGCATTATGTTATAATCCTAAGAAACAAACATATTTCAATTGTTCAGTCAGTTAACAAGCTTAACTCACTTCACAGTAACTCACAGCTCTGTCAAGGCTCTTTCTCTGTGTTCTTTTCATCAGCCGTATCATCAGCTTTAGGTGCTTCCAAAACTGTTAGCTAATCTTTCATCTCTGTCTTTCCAGTACCTTCTGTAGACAGCGCTACTCAAAGAAACAGCAAAGTTTCTCAAGGATTTGTTATATTGATCATCTTGTAAACTGAGGAAATGACTGGGAAATATCCTTCAGGTCCTATTGTCACTGACTTACCATGGGGGCAGCTGATGTCACTTAGGGAAGACTCTGGAGGCCAGCGGCAGGATAGCATGGTGCTTGCTGGCACCACTTGAAGATCAATTGTTAATTTGGGGCAAGCATGTGAAACAAACCTGTTCTATGGAATCATGCTGCTCTGTATGGGTTCCACCTGTATATATTTATGTTTCTAACACACACACACACACACACACACACACACACACACACACAGCAGGAGAAATAGCTAACTCGATTACTATGCCTAACACTGAAACAGAAAAAAAATTCAATTTCATTTTTCTTCAAGAATTAGCCAGAAAATGATTCAAATATCAAACGATTTTATCACATACAACATGGTGTATACACACATTGTGAAATGATTAAATCTAGTCAACAATTACCTATCTAATAGAACTATTTTGGGGATGAAAACATGTAACATTCATTCTCTATATCTTTCAAGCACACAATGTTTTTGCATTAACTAAAGGCACCTTACTATATGATCGATTTCTTAAAAATTGCTCCTTTTAAAAAATATTTATTTGAGATAGAGGTGATCTCTTTGAGATCTATTGAGATCTATACCATCAGTAGGTTTTATTATTGTTCATCTTATGTTTTCATAGATGGGTAACAGTTGTTGAAAGCTGTTAAGAGACAACTACTGCATCAGTAGCCTTTTATAAGGACGCACTAATTAGTCTTTATTGTCAACTTGGATCTGGAATCAACTAAGAGATGCTGATGAGAGCATTTCTAGGAAGGATTAATGGAGAGAAAAAATCCTCCCCAGAATGGGCAACACCTTCCCTGAAGGGTCCATAGCTAAGAAGATACAGGACTTGCAGTGCTGCTGCTTGCCTGCCTGCCTATTCTTCTTGATGGTGAGGATGGCAATCTTTGCTACCCCTACCATTATTGTTTGCTGACATCAGGCTCCAGATTCTTCATGTTCTAACATGCACTGAAGAGTAGCAGCTCCCCAGGAACATTCCAGGCCTTTAGCACCAGGTTGGGACTATTGAGGCCCAGTTTTATGGACTGAGTAGCTATGAGGTTTCCAGCATCTCCTCTGTGGAGACATCCATTGTTGAGTTGTCTGTTCCCTATCATATAAGACAATATGATAATCCCCTTTTATAACATATATTTATTCTATCAGTTACGTTCCTCTAATATGGAGGGAGTTATGACGCTTCCTTAAAACCTCACAACTATCTATTAAGGTGAAGGTAAGACTGAGTTTTATAGGGGTGTGTGCATCTGTCAGCCATCAGTCAATGAACAAAATAGCTCTTCCTTTAACCTTAAGATCCTTACTCTAACTTCAAAGTTTGTCATAAGAGAAATTCAATGGAATGACATTAAGATCATTATTCTTTCTGCTCCAAAAGATGACAAAATCTTCTCTTAACTCCTCATAGTGAAGTAGTGGAGATCTAGTGCAATATGGAGTTCTAATCCAAAGAATTAAGACATTTCCTTACCTAGATTCTCAGATTCTATTTGTGGAAGTAATAAAATTTATTTGTAATCAACAATGTAACATCAGAGATTTAGACAGTACAATTCACAGTGTTCTTTGTACTTGCCTCTTGAGAGTAGACACCTGACAGTCTCTCAAGACCAAATTTATTATGGAGAGTGAATTTAGGCTTAGTAAAACTCACATGTTAACTAATCTCATAAAAAACACAGCTTTTGCTCCAAATAGAATGAGTTTATTCTGAGCCTATGAGTGATCATGGCCCAGGAACATGGAATCAGACTGACCTGAACAATTATTCCACTGTGGAAGAGGTTGCATGACTTTTATAATTACAGGATAAAATAAAGTCGCAAATCATTTCATCTACCAAATACATTGGTGGAGACATCAGTCAGTGGGTTCCAGAAAAGTGGTGAAGAGAGAGAGAAGATGGATATGCCAGGGCTGTGGGTTCTTGCCATTCCCATTCCCCAGGGTCGTTGGCCACAAATGTCCCGGGCGCAGGAAGAGTTGGAAGAAAGAAGCAGGGTCCTGGAGCAGCGGGTAGGTGAGTGCCACGATGGGCAATGAACACCCGGGAGACCGTCTGATGGACAGCACTCATTTATTCAAAAGGGGAGTGGGTTTATAAACACTTGAGGAAGGTTGAGATGGCACATACAGACTATATGGTGATTGGTTGTAAGGGAGAGAGTGGCAGAAGAGCTACATGACTTCAAAGCTGTGAGGGAGGAGCTGTGAGAGAGATAGCTACTGTGACTTCAGAGCTGGGAGGGATGAGCTGTGAGAGAGATAGCTACTGTGACTTCAGAGCTGGGAGGGAGGAGCTGTGAGAGAGATAGCTACTGTGACTTCAGAGCTGGGAGGGAGGAGCTGTGAGAGATAACAGGAATGGTGGAAAAAGCTACATGACTTCAGCCACATAAGGGTCTCTTGGCCAGCTAGCCACAAGGTCAGGAACTGTTGGGGAAGGGCAAAGCCTGATTTATGGGATGGTCAGAGCTTTTGGAAGCCAGGGGGAGGGCCTTGCCAGTTCTGCCACTCTGGGTGATGACAGGGCACACTACAACCTTGCCTAAGGGAAGGGAAGGCAAGACACCATTGCCAGGGTGGTTTCCCGATAATAGGGCCAGCTGCAACCCCACAACCCAAGACCCCTGGCTATGTCCAACAGTTCAGGCCAGCCTCCTCACAGTCCCAGCCCGTTTTGAGCAATGCTCAATACCAGGGCCTCTAGACATTGCAAACAAACCCTGATGCATGTGCCACCATGTGCATGTTACTTACATGGATACTGAGGAATCAAACCTAGGCCCTTAGGCTTTGCAGATGAGTACCTTAATCAGTAATCTATCTCTCCAGCCCCAAAACCACATTTTTGTAGCTTGTGTTTGCTATGTTGACAAAAATAAAATGACAGCAAAAGAAAGAGCTCATTCATATATTTTGCTAAATGTACTTCAGTAATCTTAAACCATCACAGTGGCAACTCTGACGTATGAAGCTATAGATGCAGATGACAAAGAACAAGATTAAAGCCAGAGCCTGGCAAGATGGCAAGATGGCAGTCAGAACCTGGCACTGTGTGGCAATGTCTATAAACTCATGAGTCTCAAGCGAAGCACTTAGGAAAAGATGGCTTGTAGATATCAAATTTGCCACTAGGGAACAACGAGAGACAAACTGCCTGATCGAATTTGATGTGCTTATTCTGCCAATTCTACCAAATGGTCAAAGAAGTTGAGGATTTAAAACAGCCAAGGTTGTACTTGAAATGTCATAAATAGAAGGAAACAGATTATTTTCACAGCCCAGGCTCATATTTCTCTAAGAACAAAATCTAAAAACCATAATTTGCAAATTATTCCATTATTTTCCAGAATATTGCAAAAGGTTTAAATGACTCATTGACATGTTGAATTTAAATTGTAAGCCTAATAAGATAAACACACATAGGACTGCATTAGTGAAATGCTTTCCCAAAGAAATTCAATCTCTTTGAGAAATAAACACTCCCTTGCTTTTGTTTTGTGCACAGTGACAGGAGCATGCTATGGTCACTGCAAGTTTGATAAATGACTTTCCCATTCCCATCATAGTCTTATTTTGTGGGTTTAGGTCAGACACCATATTGTGACTTGGTTAGTCTGGAGGCTTGTGCTTTATCATATTTTTAGGATATTTAGTCTATTTAGAAAGTTTGCATAACCCTAGTCACAGTGACTAAAATGAGTAGACTTAAAATAAGATTGAGTTTGACAAAAACAAACTTTTCCAGCCCAAGAAGATGGCCGCACTTTGCAGTGTGTCACTTGAGTACTAGGTTAGGGGCTTCCTACTGCAAGCAAGGATGCCACGAAGAAGGAAAAATGGGTTTTCTATCATTTGTAGGAATAGAATATTCCTGAAAAGCTAAACAGGAAAATATCTACTTGGTCTAGTACAGAGTTTCATGTACTTTGCTAACTCCGAGTTCCTCGTAGTGACACCTGTTGCTCCCTCTGGAAGAGAGCTGGGGTAGTGAAGTGGCACTCTGATAGAAATGACTCAGAGTGAGAGAAAGGGCAGGGGTTGCATAATATTTTTTTATTATTTTGGACTAATGGGAAGAGAGGTGGTAATAGCCAAATATTCTATTTCTTAGAAGTTTCCTGTGAGCTGATTGAAAAATATTCTCATATGTATAAACATTTAAAGTACAAATTAACAGTTATTATTTTTATTTTAGTGTGTTAAGCATTGGACATAGCCAGGGATCTTGGGTTGTGGGGTTGCAGCTGGCCCTATTATCGGTATTATATTATATTATCCTTGTTAAACCACCTCTAAGATTTTTAAAAATAGGATCTTGCTTAGTCACCATCTATATCCATGTCACAAGAGGTGTCTTCATGTGTCTTTTTTTCCCCAAAATTGGAGATGTCAGTTTTCCTTATTTATTTTTAGATTTTATGTGTATTATGGATAGTAAGGCTTTGTAGTTACATACAATTCACATATATTTCTCTGTTTTGTGGATTGCTTACTCATTATGTTTAGACTGACTTTTGAAGAAAGTAACTTCTTAATTTTTATATAGTCAAAATTTTCACTGATGGGATAGGCATGTTATGCCTTTTCTCCTCCGTATTGTTCCAATTTTAGTATATGTGCTGCCAAAGGAAGCATGTCTTTTCTTTTTTAAGGAAATCTTCCTTTGATTTGGTATTATAAACATACTCTTAGGACAGGTAGTGAATTCTCAGAACTAAGTTACCAAAAAATCCTGGTTTTCTTCATCTGAGACACACTTTTATGGGTCCTATTTCTGTATGTTTTGGTCTCTGTTATTCATTAGCTATCCGTTTTGGTAACAAAACTATGTTTCCTTATTTTCTACAGCTTTATAATTAATGTTAATACATAATAGTTCAGGGTCTCCCAATGAAAGAGGTAGAAGGAGGTTTCCCAGTTGTGATGGGTGTCAGTGCCCAAAGGACTAGAAAAGTGTCAGATGTAAGTTGTTGCCACCCTGTCCTCCAGGCAGCCTAATGCCTGCTTCCCTACAACTGTAGAAGATGGGAAATGGAGCCATTTGACCTTAACTGAGAACCATGTTGACAGGTTCCTCCTTTCCCTTATTGTTTGGCAAGTCTATCCTGATTGGTTCTTACCTTTTTACTTAATTTGCATACACCCACCAACCAGAGCCTACTCAGCCTATATAAACACATGTACATAGGTTTTTCTCTAGAAAACTCACTCTTTGGTTCCCTCTTGGCTCCTCTGTATTCTGAAAATTTGACCACTGAAGAGGGCCACTCTCCGCTAGGGACCTGCTCTCATCTTAGCCTGCAGAATGCTTTCACTGGCAGACCTGCGCTTGAGCTTGAGCAGCAACCTGCTCTCAGGTGTCATTCTGAGGCTTCCAAGTGCGTAGAGTGGCCAGTTCCAGTTTGTTCCTTCTCAGGCCAGTCTTCTGTGGGCAGCAGGAGCTTTGGACTGTCACATTCACTGACTCACAGCTGCTCAGAGTTTCCCCGTCACTGTTGATCTGTCACTTCCATGTGTGTAGAATTCTCCTTGCTCTGAGGACCCTTCCTAGTCTGTCCAGTTCAGTCTAACTATGGTGAGACACGAGCCCAGAGGAGAAAAGAAAATTCTTTACATTATCACCACCACAATTCATTTCCTAACTTTATTCTTCTCTAAAAGTTTCCTAACTATTCCTGAATTCTGCACTTTCATATATATTTTGGATCAGCTTCTCAATATCCACGGTAAGTGCATGTCTTTAGTTAGTTTCCCTGGGGAAGGACTCTGAGGTGGGTATTTGTGTACAGCAGTGCATATCCTCACCACCAAGGGGTGAGGCGAGTATGAGAGAAACAGCTAAATTGTGATTCAGATGCATTAGACACCACAGTGAGCTTTGGGGCTTGGAGAACTCTTCAAAGATGTCTCAGGTTGAGTAACACGCCAGTTACGAATAATTGCATGTGGATTGCTTCTGCACTGGGAGCACATGGTTGGGCAAAGCAGCTCCCTTCAGCTAAAAGCAGTTCTTACAGAAGGAGTCAACTATAAACTGTCTGCAGTCAATAACATAGACAGCTTGGGCAGTGAGATCCTTGATGGGTTTCTAAGTCCGAGTTTCTGTAACAAAAAATACGATATTCTGAGTGGCTCAAATAACCGAAAGTTCTTTCTTCTATGGTAGGGGCTGGGGAAGTTCAAGATCAAGATTAAGACAGGTAGGTATCCAATGGGGGCTTTCTTCTTGTTGGCAGGTGACTGACTTCACTGTGTTCTGATGAGACAGGGTAGAAAGAGAATTTGAGCTGTCTTTTTAAAACAATAGATTTCTTTTCAAGTGGAGATACACAGAGAGACAAAGAAGGAGAGAGAGAGAATGGGCATGCCAGGGCCTCCAAGCCCTGCCAACTCCAGATACTTTTGTCACTTTGCGTATCTGGCTTCATGTGGATACTGGGGAATCAAACCCAGGTCATTAGGTTTTGCAAGCATTCTCCTTAACTGCTAGCCATCTCTTTATCCCTTGTCTTCTTTTTCACTATGGGCAGTGATCCCATTCATAAAGGATTCGCCAAGGCCCCTGTCTCCTTATTGCATCACACTGGCGATTAGGGAGATATAAGCGTTCACTTCATAATTCTGGGTTTGGTGGTTGCTCAGTTACAGCATCCACTTCAGCTGAGCACTGTCAGGATTCAGGTGCTCCTTCTTTCTGAGCAAGTTTACAATAGTAAGACCACAGCATCTCTGCTGGTCCATGAGGCTTCCAGAAGGATCCCAAACTCTGATTACCACGGTTTGCTCAGGACATTCTTCCCAAACTTGCCAGTAAGGAGCCGATTGTCCTCCTTAAAGGATTTGCAGGGGTGAGGGCTCAGGATTGGTTTCTGATAGTGGAAGTTGGCCATCTGGTAGCAGCAAGAGCTAGGGCCACCCTAGCGAAGAGAAACTACTTTTGATGGGACCCATCTCATGATGACTTCATTCTTGAGGCCATTGAGATAGCCCTGAGAAAACCAATGATAGAGGATGGCTGGAGTCAATGGGCTACACTGTTCTGTTCATTTGACTAGACAGCATTTCTTTTGTGCTTACCTCCTGGAATAGGCATTACTTTTCAGGACAAGAAGGAAATGTGAAGGTCATGCTAAGTGCTCATTATACAATTTTGTGTGTAGAAAGATGTATGTATGTATGTATGTATGTATGTATGTATGTATGTGTGGTGGGTCTGGTGTGTATGCATGTACGTGTAGATGTGGTACCCTCTGTGCTTGCCTGTGGTGCCCTGTGGGCTCATCTGTGGTAGCAGGAGGAGAATGTTGGGTGTCCTCCTTCACTCACCCACCTGAGTTTTCCTTGCCATGGAGTCTCTTACTGATGATTCCCAAGCTTGCCATTCATGAGTGCCAGTAAGTCCCCAGTCTCTGCTCTCCACAGGACTGAGGTTGCAGCCCACCTGTGTATATGGTTCTAGAGATTTGAACTCGTGTGGTTTCAGGACCCCATGAGGGTCTCATGCTTGCATAGGAAGTTCACTTAACCACCGAGCCATCTCTCCAACCCCCAGTATACAATTTTAAATCCTAAATTGTGAGAAATAACTATTGCAGTGGCTTGGTGAACCGTCTGGGAATTGGATATGAGCTGCCAGTTCTTTTATTACTTGACTTCTCCATGCTTTCAGTCTAATGAGGGACCGATTTGCCACTTAGGGTCTTGTGTGTCACTCCACTCAGTCCCTCTGCCCAGTCCACCTCAATACAGTTTGCTTGTCCCCTTTCCCATGGCTTAACACCATTTGCAGAATGATGATGAAAATTATTATCGTGCTGTGATATCGTTGGGAGCCTTACTGCGTCCTCCTCACAGTAGGTATAGATGAGAAAAGTGTCCATGTCTTGGACCTCTGCTTTTGCCTGCCCTAACCTGCCATGCGGCTCAGCCATGCCTGCTGTTCTCACTTGTTTTGGGATCATCCCCACTGCTGTCAATGAGCTTTGTCCTGTCATGACAGCTCCAAGCTTACACATGACAGTCTCAATGATACTGGTGTGCATCCTATGAGAATTCATTGTTTTTCTAATAAACTCAGTGTCCTTGAGGCCCTTTGTAGAATACAGGTTCTGGATGGTGAATATATGCATAGTAATCCACTCTTGAATGCCAAGTTCTCTGAACTTTTTGGTTCTTTCCTTCACTGCCTGTCATAATTGTTCTGACATTTTAATATTTAGTGAATGTTATTGACTTTCCCAAGCATCCAAGAGCTCTCCTAGTAAAATACTGACATGATCTCCTGGAGTCTTTGCTCAATATTAAATCACATGATATAGAAGTAAGTATTCATTCCTTTATCCAAATAATACTCTGCTCTCTGATGTTCAGAATCTCATTCTGATTTCTTTCTGATGAAAGTAGGAGAAAGGAACTTATTAGGCAGCTGGGGACAAGGACCTCAAGAGCCAAAAATTCTGCTTCTAAAACTGAAATTATGGAGTGAACTTATAAAGAAGTCTGCCTGTCAGTGTGTCTGTCCTGCTGCCTTCCTTGCTCCTGAGGTACTTTGTTAACTAAGGTTACCTGTTGGATAGTCAGCTATCCACCGTCAATGAATCGTTGACAGCTTCTGCTGGAACGTGAGATTCTGCAGTTCACAGACTTTTGTGAGAGAAAAAGTGGATCTTAAAGAGCCTTTAAAAATCTAAACAGCAGGGCTGGAGAGATGGCTTAGCGGTTAATGCACTTACCTTCTAAGCCTAAGAACCCTCGTTCAATTCTCCAGGTCCCACGTTTAGCCAGACGCAGTGACGCAAGGGTGCAATGCCACACTGGTCCACAAAGGGGTACACACACCTGGATTTCCTTCACAGTGGCTGACAGGCTGCTGGCCCAACCATTTTCTCTCTCTCTCTCTTTCTCTCTCTCTCTGACTCTCTCTCTCTTAAAAAAAAAAAAATCTAAACAGCAGGGCTGGAAAGATTGCTCAGTGGTTAAAGTGCTTGCTTACAAAGCCTGATGACCTGGATTTGATTCCCAAGTAACCCCATAAAGCCAGATGCACAAAGTGCTGCATGCATCTAGAGTTTATATGCAATCACAGGAGGCCCTGGCATGCCCATATTTCTCCTTCTTTCTCTGTTTCTCTCTCCCTCAAATAAATAATTAAAAAAAAAATTCAAACAGCCACAGTGTCTGCCTGGTACTTGAAACAGACAAAACACAAGCTTTATAGTTTCAATAACATATAGACAAGGAACTTTAAGTAATAGTTCTGCCTCTTGTCCTGGTAACCTAGAAACCAGCAGCTCTGCCTGTTTGTGATGTGGCTGTACCACGACTCAGTGAGCAAACAGCTTGTGTCCAGCAGCACCCATGGTGTTTGGAGCTGTGCACCAGAACTCCAGGCCCTGATGCTGAGAGGAAGAAACGTGTGATTGGAAAGGCAACACGTGGACACCCAAGACTGTATTCCTTCATATCTCAGCCTAATCATTTCAAAGATCAACAGATTTCCTTGAGTAGAAAGCCTTGCAAACCGCTAAACAACACTGTTCCAGCAGCAATCTCTCGTGGCAACCTCCCATCTCCTGGGAAGTCTAATCTTTCCTGCTCTTTTCCTTAATAAACTGGATTTCCTCTTGTCTGAAAATAAAACTTCTCTTTTCCAAAAACTGATCTTTTCTTGTCCATGAATTTCATTCTTCCAGAGAGTGAGATAAATAACCAGGGTCTATAGAATATCTATAGCTTGAGTGGCTTTGGGGACCACATCCCATCTCAGCCCCTGAGTTAAGCCTACATAGGAAATGAGTGAGATAAGGCTCTTGATGGAACATATTATGAAATTTTTAACAAAATAACTGATAAGCCCTAATAACTTCTTTACCCAATTATTTCTAGACATTTTTTTAGTTGCCACAAAAATACCTTATTTGAAACTTTTTTTTTTTTTTTTTTTTTTTTTTTTTTTTGGTTTTTCGAGGTAGGGTCTCACTCTAGCCCAAGGTGACCTGGAATTCACTATGTAGTCTCAGGGTAGCCTAGAACTCTCAGTGATCCTCCTACCTCTGCCTCCCGAGTGCTGGGATTAAAGGCATGCACCACCACGCCCGGCTCTTATTTGAAACTTTTAAACAAATGAACCAATTTGGCATTATTAAGGCAACATTACATTCTTGGAATAAACTTACTTAGTATGTATTAATATTTATGTATTACTACATGTAGATTTCTAATATATAATTACTAATATTTGCCATGTTTTTATAAAAGTATAGAGTTATGATAACTTTTCCTGGGAAGACATGAACATTTATTCATCCCAATTATGGTGCCAACAACAGTCCAAAGAACCAATTCCACTCGAGTCTAACTTGTGTACTTACAGTAATATGGGTGAGGGGTTATTTACAGAGTCATGCAAACACAAAGTCAGAGACAACGCCAAACAGCCTTCCAGCACGGATGACAGTTCACAAAAGCTGCGTTTCAGGAGCGCGCTGCACAGCTTGCAGGTAGCTATGCCAGTAGGATCTCCTTTCATCAGCCATTGCTATTGCTTATATAACCTTGGAGAGGGACTTTGGGAATCTCTTGAATATCAAGAGATTTCTGAGACTTGTAAGACTTGTTTACATCCTAACCCTTGTAAGTTTCATTTGCTGTCTGAGTCTTATGGAGCCTTATTCTATGACAAAATGTTTCAGTTCTGAGGAAATTGACACATAGCACATAGTTATATACTTTTTTACTTGAAGGTTGCAGTTAGATTAGTTAGATTTGGTCATCAGAATACACATGTTCCCTTTATTCCCATTCTCTAGAAGATTTGGGAAGCACCGAAATGGCTCTTTACTTGAATATGTGGTAAAACTACTGTGTAAATTTGTCTGGGTCTAATGTTTGCCTTGTGGGAATTTTTCTATTGACTTTGAATCATCTTGACTCAAGAAAAATATTAATTTCACTGCATATTTTGAGACAATGAAGGACTGGCAGGTGAATCATAGAACCATTATTTCACCAAATTACAGCAATATAATTTTCTGTGAGAAAGAAAATACTCCTTAAGTTTCTACAAATGGAGGTTAGAGGGATTTCTATTTCTGTGGAAGAATTTCTGGCATTTCATTAGAAGTCACATGATAACTTATCAGCAACAATCAAAATTTTCATTACTTATTTATGCTTTAAATCTAGATTTGTATGCCAGTGGCATTAAACTTACCTTCACATTGCTATGACCAAAAGCAGCTGATGGAAGGGAAGGATTTATTCGGGCTTTAAGTCTCAATAGGAAGCTTCATGATGGCAGGGGAAAGATGGTAGGTCAGACATCACCACCTGCTAGCTTGTAGAACACAGCAGCAGGAGAGCAAGCCAAGCTCTAGCAATGGGGAGTTGAGCTATGTCACCCCAAAGCCCACCCAGCCACTCAGCTCCTGCAGCAAGGGTACGCCTACCAGACTGCTGCCAGCTACGGACTGAGCATCCAGAGTATGTGAGTTTATGGGGACATCTGACACAAACCACACATACATGAAGACTTATGCCCTTTCAGTGACAAGAGTGATGTCACAGTGCTGATTCAGACAATTTTCAGATTTTTCAATCACCTTTCATGTACTGCTTTATCTTCCTTACACCGTTCTCGGAATTTGTCCTAAATCAGGTAGCTACAAGAAAGTCAGTTGTGTTCCCGGCATATGTTAGCTTATACCAGGTCTCCTGACACCTCTTGTGAGATTTGCATAAGGATCTATTACTTTGATTTTGGTTTCCATCTAATATATAAAGAATTGAGAAGTAGTCACTCTTGACCTCGTGCACTGAAAAGCAGCCGCTCTCCTCAGATCTGTCTTTCAGAAAACCAAGGTCACACAGGAATTTACTACTATAAAATCCAGTGAAAGAGACAAAAACTGAGAATTAAAGGTTTGGCAGTTCAAACTGGTGGCTGGAGCCTGTGCTGATAAGAACTTTTGATATTATAATTGCCAAAGGCTCACTGTGGGCAAACTTGAGAGGTAAAAATTCTAGATGATTGACTGTCTATGGTGGTACATGGGTATAATTCCAGAAGTCAGGAGGCTGGGTCAGTAGGATTATGGATTTATGGACAGCCTGGGCTACATAGCAAGACTCTCAAAAGATCAAATTTAAAACAATGAGCAGCAAATTTTCTCAAGCTGTATTAGGATAGAGCATACTGCTCAGGTATATTGGGACAGCACAGATTGAAGTCACAATTAGTAAAGAACAATGTAGGAAGTGACTGTGTGCAACGTGTTAAAAGGCACTGGATTTTCCATTTGGAAACTTCATTTTATCTATAGTCAAGTCAAGTTTTTCTTTTTTTTCAAGAGTAAGAATAAAGCCATGGCACATTGGGTCATTATACTAAAGGAGAAAATCACAAAGAATGGTGCTAACAAATATAAATAGAAACACATAAATTAACTGAATAGATATAGCTTCTAAGGAGGTGCACCTATTTTTATCAAAAGGCAATTTAGGTATGTGTAGCACACAGAAGCTTCATAATCTGGGTCATGGGAGGACTGCCCCCTATTGGTAGTGTGCCAACCCTGCTCCCACCAATGCTGGTTCTCAGAAACTCAACCCCTTTTAGCGTCCACACAGTAGATGGGCAGGCTATCCAGGGAGACGTGGATAAGGATGGTTCCTACCAGAAGCACTCTTAGGATGACAGTCATCCAGCATTTTGTAAGCACACAGAATATACTACCTCTATTAATTTTCACAGAAGAAATGGAGATGCCAAAGTAGACTTAATTTTTCTATAAGACATGAAATCTAACAGCAATGAATAATAATGGCATAATTACAAACTTCTGTCCAAGATCTAGTTACAGCTGGACAAGTACTTTTAACAAATTGGTCTAAGTGTCCTGATAGAAATTAGGAGTAAGCTGGTAGTATTGACAGGGATTAGGGGCCCCAGGGCTACAGGGCCAAAAGTTAAGTAGCCCCAGTTTTTAGACAACTAGTCATGGTTACAGGATTCCCTCCCCCAGATAAACAGATATCTGTATGGCCTGACAGGGTCAACAAGCACAGAGAATATATAAGGGGTCCAGAAAGCAGAGTCTGGGAACAAAACTCCAGAAATGCCCTGACTTCCAAAGTCAAAAGCCCTGACCTATGCTGAATCCTCAGAAGATTGACTGGCTCATCAGCCTAGTAGATGCATACATGCCAAGTAAACAATCCAAACCACCTTAATTTGATGCTTAATTTACATCCCAAGGGCATAAGACCCCCTGATCCAAGTTTCTAGCAGGCTTCCTGCTCAGGACCCCTCCCAGCTTTGGAGCTCCTCCCTCTTTGCTTTCATTTTTGGCCTTATTTCACTTTATGCTTTACATTGTAGCAAACCCTTGTTTGACCTACCCGTTTACTATGTCTACACTTTTCATGCTTTGCAGGTCTCAAGACAAGAACTCAAGGCCCACTGGCTTGGGGAGGGTTAGTGATCATGGAGTGTCTGGCACTCTGACCCCTGAGCTAAGCGCATACAGAGAAGAAAAAGGCTTCACTGCACTCGTAACTGGTCATAGTCAGAGCTCCGGAGCCAAAAGAGTAAACAAGTATGTGCATGGTCTTAGCAGGGCTGATAAGCTCAGATTGTGTAACAAGTCCAGAAAGCAGGGTCTGAGAACTGAAGAACAGAAATCCCCAACATGCTGACTCACTAAAGAGTCAATTTGCATATCATTTTCCTGTCAGCCATTAGGAGCTCACACATAGACAGTAATCCATCATTTGTCTAACTTACTAGCCTATCATGTGCCCCCATATTCATTCAAAAATCCAAGACACACTGACTTAGTACTTGCATGGTTTGACTGTAATGTCCCTGTAGCCTCAGGTGCGTGTGATTTAGTTTCCGAGCTGGTCCCCATGTCGTAGAGTCCTTCAGAGGTAGAGCACTGCTGGAGGAGTGTGTCACCAGAGGTGGACCATGGGGTGGAGTGCAGCCCTGTGTTTCCAGAGTCAGCTTATGCTGGCTGGTGCAGGCTTCTCTCTCTCTGCTGTGGATCTGTGATGAAGTAAGCCAGCTTCTTCAGCCATGATGAAGCTTCCCCTGGAAACTATTAAGCCTGAAGTAACCTCTTTTAGCAGGTACTTTGGACCAGCAATATGAAGATAACTAAAGAGTATAATCCCCCATGCAAATTTATACACAATATCCTGCTTGGGACCCTGTCCAGCTCCGAAGGCGTCTGCTTTACTTTTGGTGACGTTTCTTATAAACCCTTGCTTAACATGCCCATCTGCGCATATGCACTTGCCATTCTTTGTAGGCCACAAGACAATGAACTCCAGTCACCACTTGGATAATTTTATAGTGTCTGGCACTCTAGCCTATGCTAAACCCACCTACATCTGAGAAAGGTTTGGTTGCTGTGGTGGTTTGAATGAGATGTCCCCAATAAATTCATGTGTTCTGAATGTGGAATTTGGGAGGTGGAACCTCGTTGGAAGAAGTGTGTTGGTGGGGGTTGGTTTTGGAGTGTCATAGTGAGCTCCTTCTTGCCAGAGCTCAGATCATTCTCTTGCTCCTGTTTTCCATCTGCTGTGACAGGAGTAATGTCCAGCATCTTCTCTCGGACCATTTTTCCCCTGTTATCATGAAGCTTTACCTGAATCTGCACGCCAAAATAAACCCTTTCCTTCTATCAGCCACTTTGGATCAGGTGTTTTGTCCCAGCAATGTGAGGGAAGTAAAATAGTTGCTTGGAAAACCAATAATGTATTTTGGAGGCTCCAGCAAGCTATGAAAAAAGGGTTAGTTAAAATCAAGGCAGGGGCTGGAGAGATGGCTTAGTGGTTAAGGTGCCTGCTTCCTAAACCTAAGAATGCTGGTTCCAATCTCCAGGTCCCAAGTTTAGCCAGATGCAAAGTGACGCAAGGGCACAATGCCGCACTTGACCACAAGGGGGCGCACACATCTGGATTTTGTTTGCAGCAGCTGAGAGGCTACTGGTGCGCCCGTCTCTATCTGTCTTCCTCTCCCTCTCTCTCTGTCTCTCTCTGTGTCTGTCACCAAAAAAATAAATAAATAAATAAATAATAAATTAAAAAAATCAAGGCAGTCAGGTTACTGAGAAGGTCTATATTAATCCCCTAGTACCTTAGGCATTGGGAATATTAGTTCTGTACTAACTCAGTTTCCTTTTGTGGAGGCCTATCTGTGTCAAGAAATTGGGAGAAAGTCCTAAAGCAATTGATGGTTCCTGACCAGGGCTACCCTCTAGTTATAGCGCAAGCTTTTTTTTTTTTTTTTACTAGAATCCATTTTTACTGCCCAGCAAAGGCTCCTGCTTTGTTCATATCCATTTGAGATGATCTGTTTGTTTCGTAAGGTCAGATAAATGTCTCAGAGCATTTGGTGGAGTCTATCTGGAGCCTTTGTAAAGGCCAGCACTAAAGATCTGATATCCTAGCTATCCAAATGCTCTCTAAGCTGCATCTCCTACAGCCTGACCAAAAAGGAGAAACATCATCGCCTCTTATCTTCAAGGATCATCTGCCAAAACCTCTTCACTTGTGTCACAGGTGACAGCCCTCCTTTAGAGCTCAACAGCACACAAGCTGGAAGCTAGACCAGTGCTTGCTAATCTCCCAGGCCCAGCCTGATCCTAACTCAGCTCTCCGACACCCATGTCTCTTTGACCACCCTTTGTTTCTGATTTCCTTTTTATCCCAACTTTTTGCCAGTACCTCCTGTCTCTGTATTACTATCCTAGTGTATTGAGTGGGTAGAGTTTATTTATTTTTTTCTCCCAAAAGAACAAAATTACTGTTTGGTTTGCAATCCAAAGAGGAGAATTCCCTCTTTTGAGAATATATAAAGAAGTAGGGGATTTGGAGTGAATGGCATACTTCCTAAGGCACTATTGTAGACCTTCCCATAATTACTCCCATGCAGCTCATTTACAGATGTTCTAGCTACACTCTAAAAATGGAATGGCCTCCCAGAAACTCTGCCACTAAAAGGCAACTCTGCAGAGCTCCCTGGCATGCATGCAGACAAGGAAACAAAGAGGGGATGTCTGAGAGCAGTTGGTAGAGCAGCGGCAGTTCCTTAGTCTCTAGTTTCTAACAACCTGGCTGCCTCCAACCCCACAGGCATGCCTCACTGCTGACTCTTCTCCTTCTTGCTCAGGAGCATGGGACATTATGACAGCTTCACTCTCCTTACCTGAGGCTGGGGAAACAATAAGGATGGGGCATCCTACATCTCCTTCTTGCTCTCCTCCTCCAGCTTCATTTCTGATGCCTCTGGGTTCCCATATTTTTTGGCTTTAATTTGTTCTGATGGCTTTTGATAGAGTGTTTGCTTTTATGAACATGTTTCAGATAAATGCTCCAACATCAGAGGGGAATATTATGAGAAGCCAACAGTGATGAGGTCTACATATGTACACTGGGTACACCTTAGAGTCAAGTCTGGTTCTCAGTTCTTTGGACTAATATTAAAAAATAGACCAGTAATTTAAAAATACTTCCAAAAGGATTCTGTGGGAAAGACGTCCTCTCTGGGTAGACCGGTGGGAAGCATAACCATTGTTGTTTCCTTCTGTCATGTCTTCCATGACACAGATGTTTCTGTCAAACTTACCCTTTATTAGAAGACATTTCTTTTAAAGGGGCTCTTGGCATAAAAATTAGAAAATGAAGTATGAGGGGTTGTTTATCTCCTTGGGTCTTGCTACCATCTGAAAAAGAAGAATAGATTCTCCAATGGAGAGTGAAGCCAGCCAAGCCACAGCTGAAACCACTGAGGAATTAGAGAGACAAGAATGCTGCTTTCATGCTGTTCCTGACTATCAGCACCAGTGTGAAGGAGACAGACCCTGAGGACACTCAACAGCTACCAAAGCAGAGACCAGAGGCTCCTAAGAGCTCATCACTGAAGTAGTCTTAAAACTCACACACCAGGGTGAATTTTGTAGAAGATGGGGTGAAAAGATTTTAAGAGCCTAGAGGCATTCTCCCCCCCCCCAAAAAAAAACAGACAGCTGCTCCCACAATGCATAACCCACAACTCCATGGGGAATACCTGCAACCCTGTTGAGGAGGGTCCCCATGCAGGGATGAGGGAAAAGAGGGTACCAACACATGATGTATCCCTACAAAATTGTTGTTACTACTAATAATAATAAATTTAAGAATAATAAAATGAATTTTAATGCCAAATTCTAGGTTTACTATAAATTTTTTTTATGAAATTTAAGGAAATGAAGAATTAGTAATCAATTGAAATGTTAAAGAGGATATTGGTTTGAGGCTATATTTAGTAATGAAGGATTTTAGGTAGTATGATTTTATCCTAAAGTAAAATGTCTAGACTTTCCCAAAATGGACAAGTGAAAGATGAAGCCAAAACTGCAGTGTTTAAACATGTTGCAGAATTCTAGTGAGTTACACAAGGCTTGTAAAAGATGAAAACTATGTAAGGATGATTTCAAAAAGGAAAAGTTTCCGGGCGTGGTGGCGCATGCCTTTAATCCCAGCACTCGGAGGCAGAGGTAGGAGGATCGCCGAGTGTTCGAGGCCACCCTGAGACTACATAGTTAATTCCAGGTCAGCCTGGACCAGAGTGAGACCCTACCTTGCAAAACCAAAAAAGCAAAAAAAAAAAAAAAAAGGAAAAGTAAATAGGTTATTTACAGTGGTTCTCAAGAGATTGTTGGCATCAGACTCTTTAAATATTCTTTGTACCCAAGAGGAAATGGGGTGGAAGATATGTGGCCAGCCCCCACTTTAAATAGGCAGAAACCATTATCTGAAAGTGCAAAGACAGCAGAGCTGGGGGCACCTTCCTAGTAGCAAATCACAAGAGAGAGTCTGTCCTGAACAAGGTGGAAGGAGAAGACCAACATCCCAAAGTTGTTCTCTGACCTACACAAGCACACTGTGGCATAATACACACACACCCATACACACACACACACTACACACATGCATATACACACACACTACAAACATGCATATATATACACATAATACACACATGCCTGCACACACACAATACACACATGCATATACACACATTATACAAACATGCATATACACACATAATACACATGTGTATTTACACACACACACACACACACACACACTAGAAAATGTATAATAAGAGTAAGCAATAACAGAGGAAACAATTCAGGCCAGCATCTATAGCATATTTATCACAAGGCTGGTCATGTTTGGTCAAAACCACAGCTTTGAGGGCAAAGACCAAAACGATGAAAGCTCTAATTTTATCATTGCTAACAAGAAAGTTTTCCTTCTGAGGAAAAGACTAAGAGGGAGGAAGAGGGGGGAAGGAAGGAGGGAAGGAAGGGAGGAAAGAAATGGGAAAGGATGCTATTATTTTCCTCGCTAATTTATAGGTGCAAGTAAGGTTAAGGTCACACTCCTTTGCAAGAAGACAGGCAGCCCCAACAGAGCCAACAGCCCCTAACGACACTATGAGCAAAGAAGCGCTGCTGGTGAAGAACTTTTTCAGGACACTCTATTTCTCTTGGAAAATGTGGTTCATCTAATTGATGACTGAGGAAAACCATCTTTTTAAACTTCCCACTCAGTGAGTCACCCTGGGGCGTGTCACCTTACAGCGTCCTGTGAGATCCGGTAATCAAGGGCAAGACAGACAAAGCCCCAAACTTAGACGTCAAGCACAGAGCTACGGGCGCTGCGAAACCAGAGCGATCCTGGCTTTCTAAACAGAGCGGTTAACAAAATTGTAGGCTGTAAAATGGGCTTGATCCTTTGAAGGATCATTACCTATTTTTACTAGAACCTGCACGATGGTTCCCTCTCAACATCCAGATGTGGGGAGTTGGTAAATGCCAGGTAACTACTTCAACCCAAAGCCAAGTGCAGGTATTACCTCCCCAGAGAGTTTCTTCTTGTAATCTTGTGAGAACTGCCACCACCAGCTGCGTGCAATAAATGGAAGCAAAATGGCAAATTCGGACAAGTTCTTGCCAAAAACAATTTGAGATACCAATAAATCATCATGAGAACTAAGCCAGATGGCCAGTGGAGCACCAAACCTTATTCTGTACAATAATAGATCCACTTTTGACTGTTGGGAATGTATTATCCTCCGAATGTTAGAGCTGAGGGTGGAAGTGAATAAGAGCATGGTACCCATGCTAGAGCAGAGAAAGAATAAAATGAGACCACTGAGTCTTCCAAAGCACAATGACAATGTGAACAGGCAGCTGAAAGGCATTTAAGAAGAGGAAAAAAAAAAAAAACAGGTGATGTAATGTCAAACCATTATTGGTTTTTAATATTTTATTTTATTTATTTGAGAAAGAGAGAAAGAGGCAGACAGAAAGAGAGAATGGGCAAGGCTGCCAGCCACTGAAAATGAACTAATTCCAGACACACCTTGTGCATCCAGCTTACGTGGGTACTAGGGAATTGAACCTGGGTCCTTAGGCTTTACAGACAAGTGCCTTAACTGCTAAAGCACATCACCAGCCCCCATTATTGTTAGTAAAACATCTATCTTTTTTTAAAAAGATTTATTTATTTATTTATTAGAGACAGAGAGAGGGAGAGAGAGTGAGAATGGGCATGCCAGGGCTTCTAGACAGTGCAAACGAACTCCAGATGCATGTGCCCCCATGTGCATCTGGCTTACATGGGACCTGGACAACCAAACCTGGGTCATTAGACTTCACAGGCACGCGCCTTAACTGCCAAGCCATCTCTCCAGCCCAATGCCTATCTACTTTATCAAAGACAGGGCAGGGTAGATATTTATGTAGATAACATGTGCAGATGTGACAGTAAACATTTGGGAGTCTTTAAAATTTATTTCACCACACTTTCTTTTGGTGGAAGGGTTGAAAAATGACCAAGCTAAATGACAGTGCCATAGGAAAGCTCTTACTCAAATATTTAAAGATAAATGAATGTGCTGGGCCTGGTGGTGCATGCCTTTAGTCCCAGCACTTGAGAAACAGAGGAAGGAGGATTGCTGTTGAGTTTGAGGCCAGCCTGGAGCTTAGAGTTCCAGGGCAGCCTGGGTTAGAGTAAGACCTTACCTAAAAAAAGAAGACAAAACAAAGCCAGGCGTGGTGGCACACACCTTTAATCCCAGCACTCGGGAGGCAGAGGTAGGAGGATTGCTGGGAGTTCAAGGCCATCCTGAGACTACCTAGTGAATTCCAGGTCAGCCTGGGTTAGAGTGAGACCCTACCTCGAAAACAAAACAAAACAAAAAAAGACAAAACAACAAAAAAGATTGATACAAATTAGGGTATTGAGGAAAAAGAAGGACACCCGACAGTCACCAGGTGTGGAACACCAGATGAAGACAGGTCACCAGATACGGAACACCAGATGAGTTAAGTTCAGTAGAAGTGTTTGGTCCTTGGAGGATTTTATTTGGGTAAAGTACAGTGCAAATGGTCCATTAACTTCTTTCATTTCTCTAAAATGAATAACTTAATACATCAAAATGTGTTAGATTATAGGTTTCATAAAGTTAGAGAAATAACAGAAACAGTATTTCAGACAAATGAGATCTGAAGAGAGAAAATTTGTTAGGGTGAATAAGATTATCACTACCTGAAATTTCTGAAAGCTTATTAAGATATGTAAGCTGTTTCTTCTTGCCATTTGAAGAAGAGTTTTTGGCATATTTGCTGTTTAGAATGATAAACTCTTTATAGACTCAGGAGGATTCTCAGAGGTCAAGATACAGTACTACAGGAGAGCATGTGTTTGTTTCCATGGAGCCTCACTGCTCGTTAGAAACAGTGTCATTTTCATTGCTCTGTAGTCCGATAGAAACACATCTCCAGATCACTCCCTTTGGTTTTCCTGCTCCTGAGTGTATGCACCTCCCCTTCTCTCTCTTTCTCTCCCTCCCTCCCTCTCCCTCTCGGTTTCTCTCTCACTTCCCCTCTCTTTTTCTCCTTGCTAAACTGAAGCCATAAACTCAAAAGAGAAATACATCTCCAGGTCATGATGACCACCTCTGTAACAGGTGTGTAAAGTCACTAAGTGTCTCTAAGAATTTGCACAAAACTCAATGGCTACAGAGAGAACTCTCTTAGTCTGGGGAGATCTAATGACCCCTTTGTGCTAGCCTTTGGACTTCTTAATACTTCTGAAAAACACCATCACAGTTAATGCTTTGGCTTTCTGAAAGCATGACATGTAGTGAGTGTTATAGAAGGAATGTGGTCATGAGTAGAAATGCTTATGAGAGCTGACCAACGAGATGGTCCAATAGAGGAAGCATTTGCTGTGTAAGTGTGAGGACATGAGTCCAGACCCCCAGGCACACCTAAAGCTAGATACCATAGCAGATGTGTATAATCCCAGAACTCCTATGGTGATTCGAGAGGTGGGGAGAGAAGAATGTCTGGGGTCTCACAAGACTAGCCTGGGAGAGCAGTAAACAATGAAAGATTCTACCTCAAGCCAGGCAAGGTGGCGCATGCCTTTAATCCCAGCACTCAAGAGGCAGAGGTAGGAGGATCACCATGAGTTCAAAGCCAGCCTGAGACTACATAGTGAATTCCAGGTCAGCCTGGGCTAGAGTTAGACCTGCCTCGACAAACAAACAGAGGTGTTTCAGTGCTGGGCACTCCTCCATCCCTTCTTCTCAGCACTATGTTGCCTTTTGGGTCATCCCAGTGGTTATCGCCATCTGAAAAGAGAAGCTTCTCTATCCAGAAGTGAGAGTAGTGTTAATATGTGAACATGAACACTAAGTGTAGTGCCCCCAGGGCAGCTTGGTGGGAATAATATATACATTTAGTCAGATAAGAGCAGGCTTTATACCCCTAAGGCTCATGACCTCCCCTGCCATAGACTTTTGCTTAGGTTTTTCAGTACCAGGTATGTATTCCCTCCCGTAGACAGGGCTTTCAGTACAATTATGGAGCAGTTGGTTACCCCAAGAGTAGACATGCCACGATTGCACCCGTTCAGTCATTGGGCCTGTCTGGCCAAGCTTGAATATTCAGTGCCTACTGTTTTCACTGCTGATGACTTCTGTCTCCCATATGGCTGCATGCAGTGCAGCTTTTTCCAGCTTTCAGTTGGCTGGTCTACAGGGAGAAGGTTTTCTGCTCAGCACCAGCTTGCTTTCTCAGTGACCTAGCCTCTCAGGCAAGAGATGTCTTCAGCAATAGGGTCTTACTATCTGTTTCTCGAGGGAAACCAAGGGCTTTGGCAAAAGCCTTTAATGTTTTGGAGGCTACTGGGACCTTCTTGGCCAACAACTCACTGAAAGGTATCCCACCCCAGGCACTGAAAATTTTCTAGTAACAGTCTACAGCTTCTAGATGTGCCATTCTTCAAAAAAGTAGGTTTACTTAAGTCTTATTCACAATATCTTGAATTTAGATGTTTCACCCTCCAAGGCTCAGGGACCATTGTGGAAGAGGGGCAGATAGAATGGAAGAGCCAAAGGAAGGGTATGACTTCTTACAATGCAACTGCCCAGACAGAAATTGGCCTAGATATCCATGGCCTTGCAGCGCCTAGCAATACCTTCGCAAGACCCTCAAAACAGAAGAAAAAGATGATGACATCAAATTAAAAGAGAGACTAATGGAGAGAGGGAGGGGATATGATGGAGATTAGAGTTCTAAAGTGGAATGGGGAGAGAGGAGGGAAGTATCATATGTTTTTTGTATGTAAGTATAGAAGGTGTCAATAAAAAAATTAAAAAATTAAAAAATTAAAAAATTTAAAAAAACAAAAATAAATAAATAAATAAATAAAACAAAAAACCCAAGAAACAAACAAACAAAAGATTCCACCTCAAACAATGTGGAAGGTGAGGACCAGTACCTGAAGTTGTTCTCTGATCTCCAAATACCTGTGCGTGTGCACACACACACCACACACATACACACACACATGCCACACACACACATCACACATACCATACACACACACACACGCATACACACACACAATGGTTATGGTGAGTTTCGATAAAGAATAAATATAGGTATGTAGTAGATATATAATCATACTGCCTCTATGCAGTACTGATGAGAATCACACAATTATCGTGTTGATGGCTGAAATATGTTCTTTTTTTGTTGGACGTGTCTGACAGCCAGGCAGATTGTTAGGATTGAATTGAAAACTCCAAAAATGAGCAAAACTGAAAACATGTACTTGGTTTCAAATGCCAGACCTATAAATAAACAAAAAAATTGTTTCTTATAGAAAACTGGAGGTCTTTAACAATTAAGTGCCTTAACAATTCATAGAAGGGGAGAGTGTACTAGGATTGCCTATTTTTTAAATATTTTATTTATTGATTGATTTATTTGAGAGAGAGAAAGAGGGAGAGAGAGAGACAGAATGGGCACACCAGGGCATCTAGCCACTGTAAATGAACTCCAGATGCATGAATCCCTTTGTGCATCTGGCTTATGTGGGTCCTAGAGAATCGAACCAGGGTCCTCTCAGGCCCTCATGATTTTACAGATTATCAGTTCCTTTCTTATTCCTGGGTCAAAATACCTGACCAAAAACACTTATGGAGGGAAAAGGGTTGAATTTATCTTACAGTTCCAGAGGGTAGAATCCATCCCGGTGGGGAAAGAATGGTGGCCAGAGTGGGAAGCTGACATCACTTCAATGTGGAGAAGGTAGAGAGAGAGAGCAGCAAGCCAGACCAGGCTATTACACCTCAAGGTTTCCCCAACAGTAAAACACTTCCTCCGTCAGAGCTCTGCCCACTAAAGGTTCTATACCTTCCAGAACAGCACCATATCTGGGGATTAAGTATTCAAACACATCAGCTTATGGGGGCGGATGACACATTTTGTATTCAAACCACCACATGACACACATGCTCTTACCTGCTGAGCCTTCTTCCAGCCCTGATCATGGATTTTCATGGTGTCATATGGACACACAATTAAGACAATCATCAAAACAAAGGCCTTTGTTGTGGATTTCCTAAAGGGTAGACAATTTTTCAAGTTCAAGCCCAGTGGAATGAGATTGAGTGGAGGGAAAAGGTGATAAACAGAATATTTAGTCTGACAATATGATTTCTGGAAAGTTTTAGCACACTACCAAAGTCTCACTATGGATCCCACGAGGTTATCAAATGAGCTGATTGGTCCAGCAAATGGAAGGAATTAGGATCTTACCCATGTGTCTGACTTTGCAGCATCTAATGTTGAAGTCCTCAGGCTTCTGTCATGTGTGGAGCAGGGCCACAGTCTTTTTGGCAGGGGCAGATGTTTGCCAGAGCTTGACTTTGGGGGACCCTCTGGGTCCCTGGAGACCTGTTAACTGTTACAATCGGCTGAGAATACTGTCTTCTTGATTCTGGTGTGCTGAGTTTATATCACTTGGCTGATGGGTGTGCACAAAATTTCCCAAGGGTATGTGGGTCCCCTTGTGTTCCAAATTTTAAGGAAACATCACCAAAGGCAGGAGAATCTACCTTACCTCTATAAATCTAAGCAAAGAGATACCATCAAACAATCATCACTACCAACATTAGCAAGTACAAGCAGTCAGAATTCTAAATTGATTTTATATCTGAGGGCTGGGCTCAGGATTTGCCCGAAATGTACTTTAGGATTTGGCTCTGAGACCTATCCTTAGTGATATACCTCCTTTTAATAAGACGTATCAAGGAGAGATTGGACTGACACAAATCAATTACTATCAGGTAAACATAATCAGTGAGGACAAGTTTGGACCTTTGATATAAAGGCAAACAGTGGCTGACTAATCAGGGCCAGGCAGAGGTGGAAGGCATGATCAGTTAATAGTTTAGTACTGTAAGCCAGCATCAGGCAGGACAGTCTGTTTGTCTGAATCTTGGTTTATATTGTAATATACTATAGTTATATTCTCTTACTGGGTGTTTAAGACCATGTAGGCAGCAAAACTTGACTATGTATTATATTTTAGAGGTCATTCATGGCACTGTAGGGCGACTTTAGGGACCTGTGAGGAGTTCCGTGACCCTCAGCATTGTTATCTGCTAGGATAAGTCAAGGCCATGCTGAGCCAAGTGGTCCTCCCTCTTTTGGGAAGCCTGGATGACTGATTTTCCTCTGATGTGACTCTCCTGTGGCAGACACATTGATTTGGAGTCCATCTGCAGGTCTCCGGGTCTTCCCTGATTAAGAAGACAGGCAACTTACCAGAGGCTAGAAGTTAGCAAGTGTCCGGTCATTTCCTGTGGCCTTCTGACCTGGGAGCAGGAACCAAAATACTCTAATGTTTCCAATTGACCTTGGCTTCTACATACGCTTATTAATCGCTCAGAGAGACTGTACATATCTGATTAGCAAAACAGATAGTTAAAAAGGTGCAGAACATATCAGGTTATCAAAGCACACCTGGTCAAAGAATGGCACAATAGTTTAAAATCATTCTGATTAGTTCATTCTGATTAAGTTTAGTTGTCAGGTGACAGTGTGAGCTATATCTGGAACATAGAAAACATACACATTTTGTCTTAAGTATCTGTCAGTTATAAGTATAGGCAGAACATGTTAGCAGCCCTGGAAACAATATTTTATCCACAACTTTAAAACAATTGATTTGATCTAGAAACTGTCAGGAAAAGACAAGGCAGTATAAAAACTTGGCATCTGCATTTGAAAACAACTTTGCCTCATCTGTATACTGTATGTAGGTACCAATTACCCCACAAACTGGAAGCAGAACAGCAGCATTTAAGATCATTTTCTAGAGCAGGGAACATGGCATAAGAGGCAATATATCTATAAGCAATGAACTTAAGATACAAGAAATGAGACAATTACTTAAGTAAAACCTTGACTGAGACTGATCATACATAGCTTAAGAATAAAGCCAAACCTGGTCATTATTGAGCTAAATTAGTCTGATTTTAACAAACATTAGAGACATCATGATAGACGTAAAGTGAATCTTCATCAACTACCTTTAATCATTGAACCATTTTTTAAAACTTTAACATAAGACAATATTTACAACTTGTAGAATATATGAAGCTTAGACAAGCTATATTAACATTGTTTGTATATATTGCAGGCTTTTCTAGAACAGGAGGAGTTTCTTCAGTTTCCCTAAGAACAAAGTCACAATGACTAAATCACCTTTTATAAGACTTAGACGATAATCTCAGTGATAGTCACCCAGTAAAACAGCATGAACAAGACAGGAACCATCTTAAGGTTACAATGTTTTTAAGATATAATAACTTTAGTAAATATTAAAAGGTTGACAAATAGAGGAATATAGAAAACTTGGTTGAGAATTTCAAAGTCAGTCTTTTACAACCTTATAACTGTTATTATGACCAGATTAACATCAGTTAAGTTAAAGTTTTAAATTTACAACCTAAATATCATAACATCCTGTAACCAGCTAGAGCCATTCTGTGTTAGTCTGCTATAAGCTCTAGGCTAATAGTCATCTTAATCTCAAGTAGTCTCTAATCTGATTACGCCTTCTAGTTAAGTTTACTCATACCTTCATGTATATACTTTTACCTTACAATCTGTGTAACCACTCTGTAACAATCTTCCTTATCAAACATTTAATACCAACATTTAAAGTTTCTTGTTCAGTTTATTTTTTTATCTCATTATAATTACCCGAAAAAACTTTTATTGTTCTTATTATAAGATCTTTTAATATGACCTTTTAAATGTTTTTTCTTTTGCCCTCAAAAGACTCTTTGAAATAATCTTTTATAAACAAGGAGACCAGACTTGACTTATATTATTTACTCAGAATATACATATAGATTTTATCATTTGTTGATTTTTGGAACCTCTTTTTATCATCTTTCTGAAATACATATTTAAAAATATGAAAGCAGATTAGAACATTATTAGAAGTTTTGGAAATTTTTTGATAAACTAAGTATTGAGTACTTCTCAATTTAAACACAAACCTTGGGGCTATTGTCTGTTAGCAGTTCCGTAGAAGCATAGAGAAACAAATAAACTTAAAACAGTTATACCTTTCTTATAAGAAGTCACCATCGGTCCACAGCAATTTGGGACTCACCCATTATCATGTTGGGACCAGGACCCTGAGATTCCCTGTGCCTGTAGCTCCCCCAGGCTCTGCAAGGCAGGGAGGCCAAGAAAGCAGAGCCATCAGGGAGCTCCCTGGGGTGGCATAAGCCCAGAGAGGTTTGTGCCTTGTCTCCCTGTCCAATAAGACTTGTGTGTCAGGTTTTCTCTCCTACTCCAGGGCCATCTGGCCATCACGTAGGTCAAGCCCTTCTGGGAAGCACTAAGTTACATATTGCGATTGCAGGTGCCTGCTCATGGGTGGTCCCCATTTTGTCCTTGTCTTAGAGCCGCCCCAGCTGTAGCATGTGAGAGCAAGACAGAGAGGTTTCCCCAGGTTTCTGGCACTTTCCTGGGACGGCCCCAGACTTTAGTTATTCCTGATTGACCTTTTGCCCCTGGGAAACAGGCAGGAAAGCATAACCCTTCTCTACAAGTGTGGAGGGGGTTCCCTCCTCTTCTGGGTTTAGGGCTTACGTGACTTTCATCACGTTAATTTAACTCAGAAGCATTTGTAAAACCTTGTAGCGAGACTTTTATCTTGGTTTGTCTTTTCTATTATTTAATTTCTTCCTCAATATCAAGCCCTAGAGTGGTGGAATTCCCCAGTAGCCCAGACAACGTTATCTCCTTTCACCCCCCTTTCTGTGGCCTTGGGTTTTGCCAATTTTAAGTTCTGCTAGCCAGAACCTCATTACTGGAGAGTGTTAGGAAGCAGCTGTGTGGGGTGCTCTCTGGCCTTGAAGCATCTGTTCTGACTCTAGTTGAGCATTTTGTTGTCGTTGTTGCTGTTGTTTTGTTTGTTTGTTTGTTTGTTTGTTTGTTTGTTTTTCTCAGGGAGAGTTTGGGATTTCTGTCTGGGGTACAGGGCAGCTTCCTGATCTTGGCATTTTGTAACTTTTAGGAATAGGAGAATCTTGCATTTTCCCCTGTTTATAATCTTAGTTACTTTCAGTGTTTCTTCTGGAGGTCATTCAACATTACAGTCTGGCCTTCCTAATTTACAGAGGCCTTTAATTTTTCTGGTGTCATCTTAGTCTTACACTCTCCTGAATATTCCCCTCAAAAGTATGGTTTTTGTTTTATTTTGTTTTGTTTTGTTTTGTTTTTTTGACCATGCTGCCTCGGACAGTGGGCTTGGTGGAAGATTTCCCCCACAATGAATTTCCCACCGGGTAAGTGCTGCAGAACAGACACAAAGACAAAGCCGTCTGCAGCCTTGGGGCTGTGAGCCACGTGCGGACACGTTCCTATCAAGCGAACTTTTCATATAGACTCCAGATGGCCATCTCCGCCTCTCACATTCATTCATCCAGAGTTTAAACAATTTTTCTTATCTAATCCCATTCATAACCCTGATCATTGTCGTTACAGAGACAAGCAATATCGTTCTTATCTAGCTAGTTACTGAGACCGAATACCATCTGTCAAGCTGGCGGAAAGAGGACGGTCACCTTTCTGCAGTATCAAGGCTCGGGGATCCCTCCTCTTGCAAGGATCAGTTCGCGCTGGCTCCTCCAGACCTGACCAAGCATAACCCCATTTTCCAGTTTCCCCCTGGGAATTCTTACTTGGTCCGGACGACTGACTCAGGCTTGTCTCCTTTCACTCAGGAACTCTGGTCTGGGATTTCACAGTCTCCTTGGGCCACCTGGAAGGGGCCCCTGCAATAACGCCGGGGTGCACACTTCCAAGGCCAGGGACCTCTGGCAGGCTGGGAGGCCCAGGAGCAGCAGTCCTTCCTGACCAAGCAGGGTAGTGGCGAAGGAAAATCTCATGGGCGGGGGGGGAGTGGTGCTCCAGAGATGTAGAGACTCTCTGGAAAGATCACTCCAGTGCCAGAATGAGGGAAAGTAGAGGAGTTTATTACCTGGGGTCCAAAAAGCTTGAGTAGCCCTCCAAAGAAGCTTTGGCCCCAAGAGGAGATTTTATTTCCATTTTATAATTTTCATAGTCAAGGGGATGGGTAACTGAAGAAACAAGATGTGACAATTTGCATATCAATCATTTCTGTAGTCGGGCCACCCTAACAATGAGCTCCATTTTACTTTGTTTCAGCCTGAACTGTCTCTCCTTACCATCCCTTTGGGCCCTTTCTGGACAGTTCCTTCATTGAGATTTTTTTCATCTGGTGACAAAGACAAGTTTTAGCTCCTCAGCAATGAACTCTCACAGTAACTCAGTGAATCAGTTCACCTTTTAGCTTCTTTTCTACCACAGTTAGACAGGAAGATCAGGAGATGCAGCTTCTGTGAATTGTCACCCATGTCGGAGAAGGCTTTTAGTGGTGTAACCACCTAAGAGTCATCCATGCTCCTATAAATAAGCTCAATAATTTCACTGGTTTGCCGAACTAGACGTTGGTAGAATTGTTTCTTTGGTATGTTGTCAGTGGTCATCTGGAGTGAATAGACATGTCATCCCAAGAAAAATCATATAATAAATGGGTATTGTATATAGCACCCAAAACTAACATTTTAGTTTTTTTATTTGCAATAAATCTAACGTGCAAAATTCCTCACTTTGTTTTTGTTCTATGCTGTATAATGTTGGTTGTTTACAATATTTAAAGGTAAGATAAAGTAAGTACATCTTATTTCTGAATGTATCAAGAGAACCTTATGGGATGCCTGAAGCAACTATTTGAATAGTCTAAAACTAAGTAAATAATAGTAGTGATATTTGGTAATAAAACTTGAACATACTGTGTTACAGAACCTGAACCTGGAATGAATGAATTTTTTTTTCTCTTCAGGCATCTCCTAGCTTGGACTCTGGGACTGACACAGAAAGAGAAGGCTATAGAAGTCCTCTAATTCTCACTCAACATATGAGAAAAAGACAGGCAGGTACTCAGAGCTCGGAGGGGAGAAAACAGCCTGGAATGAGGAGATGGAACTGACAGGCACTCCACAGGTTGCATAATTAGTGAGGGCCATCATGGGAGCTGTAATCTTATAAAATAACAAAGCATACTTCTGTTCATGGTCATGTGAGGCTGGAATCTCACTGAAGGATATGGTTTCACTATGATCTCCCAAGAGATTATACCAATTTGAATTACTTCTCATGATGTCATCTTTCCATAGGACTCTGTTCCTGAATATTAAATAACATTTTTATTCTCAAAATTTTTTAAATTAATATGTCCATGGGTGATGGGGTAAATGCTGTTTTATCCAGCCTCCTCTTCCCTGACACACTGTAGTCCCGGTGTCATGGCCAAGGGACTGTTCATTCGAGTCCATTCTTCTTTGGCAAAGGTTGCCTCTTTCCTAAAATTAATTGTTGCCAAGCTTTGATCTCTTTTCTTCAGTGTGGATTCAGAACTCATTTCTCACTCTCATATCTTCCCCCTTGTCTTCTAAGGAGAAAGAAAACCTCCATATTCATGTTGGATAACAAACCTTAGATCTTTCTCCTCCCCAAAATGCATTGCCCTGGGTCTTGCCTGATCTGAGATGTTGGGAAGGATAGGTGATTTAAGCAGGTTAACTTCCTACCACACACGGAGGGCAACTGTCCTTGAAGGTGTTAGAGAAGCTTGCAAAACAAGCTTTCAGGGGAGGAGGAAGAAGCCTTGCAAAGAATTTCTCAATTGGATCACAAGATGGAGGCTGGGGACAGAGTGTCCAGACTGAATGGGAATAAAAGGTGGCCACCATCAATAAACTGGTGCTTGATGCTTTTGCCCAGATCTTATCTTCTCTTAGGAGTCCTTATGGTTTGGACTCGAATGAGTATGTGTCAGACATACTGGTAGAAGTCACACCGGCAAAATGCTAACATCATAACAACAAAAACAGCCTTAGCACCACCTATTATCACAACCACAGTTGTGACAGAGAAAGGTTCACTATTGAAAAGTGAAAAATGAAGCTCCTTGTCCTCTTTGGTTATTTAATTATTTGCTTCATGACTGTGGTTGGAGACTCCAGGTTTCTAAGCCAGTCTCCAGATCCTGGCCTGAGTTTTAGCAATAAATGTGCTTGCCATTTGGAAGGGAGTTGAGGAAAAGGTCATGAGCTACACAATAGTCTCAAAATTAGTGTTCTTTATAACTTGCTAATTCCTCACTCTGTCTCCCATGTCTTTCCACTGAACTCTGGAGAACACGTAGTCTTTACCTGGCTTTCTCCCAATGCAAACTTATTTGCTATCTTTTGGGCAGCTCATCTTGATTCAAAACGCTGTTCTGTGTTTCTCCTGCTCTTCTCCCAGTTCCAACAATCTGCTTTTCTTCTTCCCATCTCTCATTCTTACCCATTCTGTTTGTTCGAAAGTTGATCTCCTCTACCCAGATTTTCCTAATCATGTTGCGGCACTTGTATTTATCTGCTAAAAGTTAAGTGCCTATTGCCTGTTCATATCCTGGGCAACATAGACTTTAGATCCTTAGAAGCCATATGAACTAACTGAAATTCTATATTAACAGGTTCAAAAGCAAATTGCCAGCTTATTTGTGAATACTTTTTTAATGTATAAAACACAGTGTCACTTTGCATATGCATGTTCGCACTACTGGCCTGCTTATACATTGATCAAAATCCCAGCCCCATGTGCAGAGTAAAAGCAGTAACTCACATCTTAAAATGACTCTATTAGTGTCATGCTAACATTTGTAATTAAACGGAAAATGACTTTCAAAGAGGCTTGGTGAATAGATTATTTTATTGTTGGGAAAAGTTAGTTGTGTTTTAATAATTTACAATAAATTTCTGTATTCTTTCAGGCACTTCAGGTGATAGAATAAACAGGCTGAATACTCTGCTGTCTAGCCTGCTTCTGATTGTGTTTAGTTCCCTTAAGTTGTCAGTGGATTGTATTTAGATCTAGTTGTTTTCTTCCTTTTAATTTCAGGGAAATATTTGCAACAATGAGTTTTGTAAAAGTAGATACTCAAAGAATGCTAATTGCAAGCCAGCTGTGGTAATACACATCTATAATCCCACCTCTTGAGAAGTGGAGATAAAAGGATTAAGAGTTCAAGACCAGCCTGGCCTACACAGTGAGACCCTGTCTGAAAAAATTAAATGCAGTCAGTTTATCAAGACATGAAGTATATACTAATGTGTACACATTCATATATACACAACTTGAACACTTTTCACAAGTGAACAACATCAAAAAGCCAATACTTTGCTTTAGATGGAACATCACCAAATAATTCCAAGAAATTTTCTCTTGAAATATATTGTGTCAATTTGTCAAATGTGTCAATACTTCAAAACTAATCAGAGCTGGGAAGATGGCCCACTGGTGATAGGTATTTGCTTGAAAACACTGCCTGTTGTAACTTATCTATTCACATATTGCCCACTTTTCTATTTTAGACATTCTTTGTAATTATTGTAATGGACATTTATAAGATACTTTGTCCTTAATTTTAACTGATCTTATATATTTTTAACTTCTATAGCCAATTCCTTTTTACATTTTTATAAAGCAATGGTGTTCATGATGAATGTGATAGGATGTGAACTCAGTGGGCGTCAGTCAAAGTACACTCCAGGTTTTTACACAGACGTGAAAGCACTTTAATGTGTCACTGATTTTTCCATTTTTTAGTTTTTATGCATTTATAATCTACAGTGAAATAATTCTTAGTCAAAAGTGTTTAAAAGTCATAGAACAAACATAATTTTCTCCTTCAGTAAGATCCCATTGTTTTTTCTTTTTGCACCGTCATTCTCCCTATCCCTACTGCACTAGGATGTAGGAGTGGGAAGGGAAACTCCATGGTGGATATGCAGTGAAACAGAACTACACAGGTCCCAACTGAGTGGTTGTGGATATGGTTGGAGACTAAGGGGTGGGGAGCATGCCTAGCACTGTAAGTGAAGAATATAAATTAGGATAAGAACCTTTGCATGGGTAAAAACTCCAGGAGAGACTTTGTTTAGGAGAAAATTTGTGAGCTTTGGACACATGATGATCTAGAAAAGATTCACATATGTGAAATATTAGATGCAGCTATATAAAAAGAGTTGGTAGTTTGGAATATGGCTGGAGGGAAAGCACACAAACTATTGTGGATATAAATAAAATGAACACTTCTCATTCTCATACTCTCTTGTATGCCATTGACTTGGTGAAAAAGACTTATTTAAAAAGTATTTCTTTAAACAAGTTGAAAAGATCTGCTTATCCTAAATCTTCCTAGATTGGTATGACTTTTTTTTTTTAAATAGAGGATTTGCCTTCTTAATGATAAATGTCCCTTTCTTCATTTTAAGTAGGTATTATTTCAGTGATGTTATTTCAGAACATTATCCAACAAAGACAGCTAAAAGAGCAATGCATGTCAGATGTCCTATGGGGTCAAGAAAAAAGAAGTTTGTTCAGAAGAGGAATTATGTAATGGTTCCAGCTCAGCTCAAAGACCATGTCCAGCTGGATTGGAAGGGACAGATTCCTGCCTTGTTGGAGCTATGGAAGCTATTGTTGTGCACTGTGAAATACTCAAGCCATCCACCACAGTTGGTTGACATGATTTACTATGATGAGTCAAGTACAGAAGGAAAATGTTCTTTATGATAGGACAGATTCCACGAGCTAGGGAGGAATACACCCCAGTGTTTAAGATTTTCCAGCGACCTCTTCCATCTCACTTTCTATCCCTCCCTAAATCATTTGCCAAAGATATTCTTTATGAGACACTGAAGTGGTCCCAGCTGTGGCCAAAAGAAAACAACAGGGCATAAATTAGTCATCTCCTTTTTTCCTGAATGTGTGCGCAGAGTTAAGGACAGGTGCTGTTAAAATAATAAACATCATGGAAGTGTTTGAAAGTGTTGCCAGTTCCTGTGACTGAAAGCTTTCCAGAGCTGGAATTATCTGGAGGCGATAAAGCAGACTTTGCCTGTGTTAGTATTAGGTTAAAAGATCATTAATGGATTGTGAGACTGTGATGAATATGGAAGAGGTTGCCTCGACTTTACCCCTTTGTCAGCTCTCTATCTCATCACTCTGTGAGCCTCCTCAAATGCTGCATTCCTGAGTGGCTGGAATTGAGTTGATGTCTGATTCCCTGACTAGCCACACAGACTCACAGTTATCCTACATGCCAGTGGGTAATATCTTCATGACTTTTATAGGTTATCTTCAGATAAGGGTCACCACTTCACAGCCCTCAAAAATTCCTGTTGGCCATTATTTTGTGCCAGCTTTGGAAAAGGAAACTACAGTCCTTTGTCCTATCAGGACTGGAAAGCATCCGTATCTTCTATGCTGAGGGCTAAAGCATCTGGTACTACAGATCCTTCATTCACTTTACAATGCCAGTTTTTGTTCCTTAAAAAAAAAAAAAAAGAACTGGATAGGCTGACTTGGACCCCAAAACACTGTCCAGAAAGTTGGAAAACTTTTCTAATTTTTTTGCTATGACTATCCTGAGGAGAGAACCAACTACCCTACCATAGAGTTACATCCCAACTCATAGGTTTGAAGTGACCCCTTTGCCATCTCTATGGAACATGAAAATAGGTTGCAATGTCTTTGCTTTTAATACATCTGGGAAATGTACATACAAACATAAAAGTACATTCAATATATATATTCATATATATTGCTTGCTCAATATCTTTCCTCTGCTGTTGCTTTGCTTCCAATAGTAATAACATTATACTAATAAAATATCATGTTACATGTTTAAGAATTTTCATCCAGGTGTGGTGGTGTGGACCTGTAATCTCAGCATACGGGAGGCTGAGATAGAAGGATTGTCATGAATTTGAGAACAGCCTGGGCCAGAGAGTGAGTTCTAGGTCAGCCTGGGATAGAGTGAAATAATGTTTCCAAGAAAAAAAAAAGAAAGAAAGAAAGAAAGAAAGAAAGAAAGAAAGAAAAAAAGAAAAAAAAAAAGAAAGAAAGAAAGAAAGAAGGAAGGAAAAAAACAGGGCTGGAGAGATGACTTAACAATTAAGACCCTTGCCTGCAAAGCCAAAGGACCAGGACCTGATTCCCCAGGACTTATGTAAGCCAGGTGCACAAGGTGGCATGTGCATCTGGAGTTTGTTTGCAGTGTCTGGAAGCCCTGGAGCACCCATTCATTCTTTCCCTCTCTCTCTCTCTCTCTCTCTCTCTCTCAAATAAATTAAGAAATAAAAAAAAACAAAAGGAAAAAAAAACAATTTTCATGAATGTATGAATATAAATAATATCGAAGTTTATCAAGAATAACAATGTAACACATTCACAATAAAATTTAAAGATGAAGGACACTCATAAATATGTTTGTAAATGTCATGAAATATGACAGCCCACATGCATATCATCAAGTTAAATATTTTCACTCAAGAGAAAAACACATTTCCTTTCACTTGGCTTATGAGACTGCCTTTGGCTTTGGAATCTTCCATTGGCCACCCTCTGGGTTTCAAACACAGACCTCACATCCCATGCAGAGACATAACCTCTATGTCCACAGAGCTAAGCTTATGTGGTGTTTAACAATAATAGGATCTATTTCCCACATTTGTCCTAAGAGCAGAAATTTATAATTCCAATAAAAATCTCAATAGAAAAGGGAGAGTAACTAGCTCAGAGAAACTCTGTTTAGAAGGTTATTCCGAAGTCTCTTCCTCACCACCCATGGCAAAAAAAAAAAAAAAAAAAAAAGACAAATGAGCTAAGAATTCAGAATCTACAGGGTGGGTCTGTTTTAGAATTAGTAATAATCCCTTCATAACAGCATATTACATGAGAAATTCTCTTTTGGGACAATGGTCTTGATATGATTTTTTTTTTTAATTTAGGCAAATTTGTTAAGTCATAAGTAGGGAGGGCAAGACACTTTGAAATCAGATATCAAGGGCTCCAACTTCTGGCATTTACTTCTAAGTTGAAAGCAAGAAAACGTTAAAATGTTAGTGGAGATTTGGATCAAGAGATGTCTGGAAAGTACTTGATGGAGCTTTATGGGACTTGGGACACCCACGTGGCAGACCGGGACGAGCACACATCATTGGTGCAAAGCAGGATTGACAGCCCGTCTAGTTTCTTGATCCTGCTGTGTCCAAATGAGAAACACAGTCAGTAGCTCAGACCCGGAAATGAAGGAAATGAGAAGCAGTTCAGTCATGTTGTACATTTCTGCAAAAATGCACTGCTCTCTGTCTGTAGCAGGAATTTGCTTTTATGAGCAAACAAAATGATGTCTCCTCTAGTCATCAGCCCTGTCTGAGACATTATAGATTCTATTTTCTCTCCTTCCATAACAGTTTTAAAAAGTAATATATGCCTATTGTGGGACATTAGAAAAATCTAAAAACAACAACAAAAAAATAAAAAATAACCACAAGAAATTTTAGATGTCAATATTTTAGTGAACTTTATCATTTCTGCACAGTGTACAGAGGCTCTTAAAATATTTTTATTTATTTATTTGACAGAGAGAGACAGAGTCAGAGAGAATATGGGCATGACAGGGCCTCTTGCCATTGCCAGTGAACTCCACATGCATGCACCACATTGTGCATCTGTCTTTACGTGGGTACTGAGGAATCCAGCCCAGAACATCAGACTTTGCAAGCAAGTGCCTTTAAGCATTGAGCCATCTCTTCCGCCCAAGCTGAGGATTTGGTGGGCCCTAGGCATGGCCTGTCAGTTCCAGTCCTTTGCCCTAGGGAACTATTTAACATTGTCTTGTGTTCCTGCTAATCTAAGCACCCTGTTCCTGCCTCTCACCCTCAAGCTGCACAAAGAAAAAATCAGAGCTGAGCTTTCTGCAGGGCTCCAGGCTCCCACATTTGTTCCATGAGCTTAGCCATCTACTAGCTTAGGATGGCTCTCCATCCACACTGGGCTGTAGTTTCCCTTTTACAGAAAAATTATTGCAAGAATTTTATGCGTTTAATGTGTGTTTTCTTCTTTCTTCATGCCTATCCAATCTGGGCCTCAGGCACAGTCATGCTGCTAAATCCAGTTATCACTCTGCAGTTCTGAGATACTTTGATCCTGCAGCAGCTTTCAGCACTGGGAATATTCTAGTCATCTTTGTGCAAACTCTTCACGTGACTTTAGTGACACCACCATAGACTAGTTGGTTTGCATTTTGCTTCACTGGCTTCGGCTGGAGCCTCTGGTTTCTAAACAGGACCTGGCAAAACACAGTTCAAAGTGTTTCAAGGGAGGTGAGTGGAGGTCATTCACCATGTCCAGGGTCCTTCTCATGATCAGGTTTCCTTCAGAACCTCTGTCAGGGCTCTGCTCTTGTCCCTGGAACACTGCTGTACATCTTCTCAGCACTCATTTATAAGTGATATCAACCAGTTCGAGTTACTTTAGGTATTATATAAGTAACCAACTCCACAATTTATCTCAAACACTAACCTTTTCTTTATTAATTCCAAGTTCAACAATTCAGCTGCCTACTTTCCATGTGCACTGCAGATAAAATGTACTCAAACTTAACATGTCCAAAATGAAATTCATTGCCCACTCAGATTGCACTGATCAACTCCATTCTTCTAGTATCTTGGGAAAGAAAATTAAAAGAATATCTTGTAGTCCATTTCTGCTGATTTAACCAAGTGCTTGGTAATTTGTAAAGGAAAGGTCTAAATGTTTTCCAAATCTAATCAGTCCAAACCTCAACCATCTGTGATCACGACACAAGCTTCCTGCCCAGCATCTCCATCACTCAGCTTTCTCGGCTGCCATCGGTGGTCTCCCCTGTGTACAGGTTGTAGTTTGCCACTACAATAGTTTAGTCTCTAATAGTGTCTCTAAGATGTTCTAGAAAGTATGTCTGACTCTAAGTATTTGTACTATCACTATCCTTTTCTGTTTGTGTGATAGTCACCTCCCAGTCCTGGACCACACCACACTACTGCCTGTCCTCAGAATGTTCTGTCCTCAGAATGGTCAGAAATCCACAAAGGTCCAGCTGGTTACAACTATCCACTCACTTCTGAACTTAGAGGAAATGTTACCTATAGGAAATGGGATCTGCCTTCTAGGCCAGGCATCTAAGAGCCCAGTGATAAAACCCCAAAGAGTAGAGGATTAATCTTTTATGGTCAAATAGTAAAGAACAATGTATTGGAGCTGTGCCAAAAATGGCCAAGCATAGATCTTAAAACATATGGAAGAACAGCCAGTACGGTTTCTGTCCTCTACTCTGTTCTTCCACTGTGCACTGACCTCATATGTGCCTGCTATGGATATGTGTATGTGTATGGATATGTGCATGCTTTATACTGCACTGCTCAGTAACAACTCATTTTTACTATTGAAAAGCTGAAGGTTATGGTATATTGACAGCTTAATTTGATATTGAGTTTGTATGCTAATATTTAACTTATCCTGGAGAGAATACTTAGGAAATAAATCAGGCTGAGGACCTCCTAAGTCTCAGGAAGTTCCCAAAACGTATAATATCCACAAGACCCCTCCCTAAGATTATTTAAAGAACAAACTGCTGGAGGGGAGACTCTGACTAGCAGAGCTGTGGCATATGGGTGAGGGGTGGGTTCAATGTGAGTGCTATAGAAGCAGAGAAACCAAATTATGTAATAGCCATGCCTCTTTGAGACAAGGGCTGCATGTCCTGAGGCAACATGAGAGAAAGCAGTCCTTGATGGACTGGCTTTTATGAGCCACTACGGACATGTGGTTGCTGCTAACTGAGGGGCCCTTGAATACCAAGGACTGGAAGACAATAAGAAAGGACAGGCTTTACTAAGTGAACCAGGAATGAGAAGGGGTAGGTGCTTAATGACCTGACCCCACAGGGCTGTGTTCCCAGGACAGTTGAGGAAGACACTAATCCAGCAGTGGCCTGGGGCTAGCATGTGGCTTCAGCTTCTTAGCTGGGTCCCATGGTGGGTCATGACGTGTAGGAGGTCGGAGAGGCTTGGGCTGATATAGGTGATGTGTACCTAGATGTGAATCAAGTTCATAAAATGTTAAAGCAACCTAGACAGAGAATAGAGAAGGGTCAAGCAGACAGAGGTGTCTGTTCAGATCAACAGAGATACATGTGGCAAGATTTGTGTCAAGCGAGACTTCCTAAAGTCAAATGCTATGCTAGTGAGCCTCTGGAAGGCTTTAAAGCAGAAGAACAATTCTCAGAAGGCTTAAATGATAGATCAATGCAAATGAAAAGATTAACCTTGTCCCAGGGGCGGGTTACTATGCATGCAAAGTGAGCCATGCACTCACAAAAAGGTGTGCTGGGGTGAAAATTCTTGGCTTAGCCCCTTAGAGCCAGTTAGTCCAGAGAAGCCAGCCTGAGGGGAAAGCAAAACAGCAGGTGGGAGAGCCATCTCCTCACTCTCCTTTGGTCCTGGGCTTGACAAACAGCCAGAGTGGGCCCCAGTGAGCCTGGTGGAGGTGGGGAGATGGGCGGAGGCTCCGTGGATGCATTTCAGGATGAGTAAGTGGGGCTTGTGAACAATGTTTCCAGATTATCAAAGTCCATATCCATGGTGCCATCTCCACTGTTGCTTTTGAGAAAGCAGATGATGCAAGCAATGGAAACTTTTCATGCTGCACTGGACAAGGACAGAGGTCGGTGTTACCTTTTTGATGACCAGAACAGATCACAAAAAAAGTAGAGAACACACCTAGAATGAACCCAGCCAGTGACCAAGGAAAACCCTTTTATGGCCAACCCAGGAGCCACCATTGAAGGATGCTCATCACTACTCACTCAGTGCCACTTGTCACTCTGCCACTGAATAGGCTGACATCTCTTGCCTTGCCTTCCTGTGAGGGCTGTTCTCTGACGGCTGCTAGCACCGCATACCAGAACTTCCAGTTGGAAAGTCACCTATACTTCACCTGATGTTTCACTCACCTCATCAGAACTGGACAGGAATACATTTCTCTTTAATGGCCTAGAACTTCATAAGATCATTTAAGGCTATTAAAGGAAGGAGTGGACCGCTTGACACCTGAAGAGAGTAGATAGTGTACAGAAGACCAGTGCCTGAACTCGTGTGCTTCTGGAGAATTATTAAAGCTCACAACTTTTCTTCGAGCTGCCAGAACAGTAGAAAGACCGGTTACATTTGCATGAAGATTAAAAACTGGATTTTAACTTTTTCTGTCTGGGAAAGCACAGCAACCACTTACCCGAGCTTCCTGATACGATTACCTCTATGATCCAGTCCTTTCTCTACACTCTTATAGCAATCTTCTTCTAAAAAAAAAATCGAATGTGTTCATGTTTCTACTCTAGAAAGTTTATTTTATTTATTTATTATTTATACTTCTATACTTACAGACAATAAACCATGGTATTTCCCTCCCCTCCCTCATTCCCCTTCAGAACTCCCCTCTCCATCATATCCCCTCCCTCTCTCCATTAGTCTCTCTTTTAATTTGATGTCTTAGCATTGACTGTCCTTCAGAGTCGGTCCTAGTCCAGTGCTTAAACCCCCATTTTAGCAACTTCAAACTAACCTTCTTTACACTGGATTTTCATTGACTGCTCTTTTCTGAAGTTAAACTTGCTTCTCTCCCCATTATGCTCCTTCCACTTGCATGCTCCATATATATATATTTACTTGCTTTCTTCTTCATTTACCGTATTGTTGAGACTCATAGTAAGCTGTCTCTACAATCTGTTTGCATGATTTCTCTATGCCACTGTCTTCCCATTGATCTGAAGCACGTTGAGAGTGGAGATGTTCTATTTGCTTTCATTCTTTGTTTTCTGATTCCACGTAAATCCATTTCCTGCTCAACACTTGGCCTTCAACACAGGGATATCAGACATCTCGGCCCTCTTTTGCATCAGCCCAATTCTGACTGGGCTTTGACGGGACCACATTCCAATGGAAATCTTGCCTTAGCTGGACTTCATGACTTCTCAAGTTGGTAGTCATAAACTTTCAGGCCTTCCCTTTGTGTGGCTTATATACGTAAATTTGACAATTTCTCTGTTCATTTGATATCAGGCTGCTTTCAATCACAAAGCGTCATCTTATTTTCAAACTTAGGGCATCTAAATTTATCCCACTTATGTCTAACTTTGGTGAAAAAAATTATACTGAACACTCTTCTAATAAGGATTGCTCTAAGTGGAAAGTTTTTAAGAATCTTATTTTTAAACCGGGCATGGTGCCGCATGCCTTTAATCCCAGCACTTGGGAGGCAGAGGTAGGAGGATTGCAGTGAGTTTGAGGCCACCCTGAGACTACATAGTGAATTCCAGGTCAGCCTGAGTTAGAGTGAAACCCTACCTCAAAAAAAAAAAAAAAAAAAAAAAGAATCTTATTTTTGAATGGATTTGTTAAACTGAGTAATTATTTATGGAAGGAATCTACCACTATTCCAAAACCAAAACCATAGTAGAGTTTACCATTGTTGCATTATGTGAAACTATCAATTATCTGCATAAAGCTTTCTAACTTACACAACCTTGACCCAAGAAATTCCAAGTTCTCATGACTAACCAAGGAAGGTCAGCTATTAAGAAGAATATAGACTATAGACTTTTGGAAATCACATGGAAACTCTGTACATAATAATATAATTTCCACAGAAATTTAAAATGAGTCAAATATAGTGGTGTATGATATAATCCCAGCACCTGCGAGGTAGAGGCAGGAGAATCAAGAGCCAGGCTGGACCACATAATAAATTTGATGCTATTCTGAACTACATGAGACCTGGTCTCAAAAAGAAAGAAACAAAACATGTGTTAAACTTAAGCATCCTTCCAGGTTTAGTTTCTATCCACTTGAACACACCGCAAAACTGGACTTCAGTTGTTGAGAGTAGATAAAACCATTTAAAAATTACTGACTACAAAAGCAGAGACACAACTCCTGGAAGTGTAGATTTCCTCTTTAAGACACTTTCCCTTTCTCATTACGTGGAAGGATCTCCTTTGAGGCCTGTAGACCCACAAACATGAAAATAGTTTTGAATTTCTAGCTTGAACTGAAAATTTCTCGGGTAAGGGTATAGTCTGTGCCAGTCTCAAATTTATCTATCAATGTGCACAACTCCTTCCAGCTGAGAATTTATGATGACAAATGGTCCTCTTCCTCCTCTTTTAGCTTTCTTTGAGTTTGAATCAAAGATTTAAGCTTTAATTACTACTGCTCTAATCATAGTATTGGTGTTATTGAATGAAGTAGAGTACATAAAGTTCTAGGCAGAATCTTTAGTGCCAGGATGTCAGAAATGTTGGGATCCGTCCGAAATCCTCTCCAGTGCTATTGTCTGCTTTGTGTATTCTACGTTATGGCAATAGGAACATGTTTGTAGTTGCTGAACTGATAGGAAATGATGGAAAGTGGTAACTGAATCCATGGAGGTTTTAAATATTTTTTAATATTTATTGACTTTTTAATAAAAAGGTTGTACTCTTTGGCTCCCTCCCCCCTGCCCTGACTCGGATGAGGGTCTTCTTTGGTAGATGTCATTGGTATTCTTTTTGGGGAGCAAAAAGCCTCAGTCAGTCTCTGCAGGGGAAGGGGAAACATAGTATTTCAGGCTATTTCCACCCACCCTGAGGCTCTTATCATCTTTCTTTTCTTTTTTTTCTTCATTTTTCGGTTTTTCAAGGTAGGGTCTCATTCTAGCCCAGGCTGACCTGGAATTTACTATGTAATCTCAGGGTGGCCTCGAACCCATGGCTATCCTCCTACCTTTGCCTCCTGAATGCTGGGATTAAAGGCGTGTGCCACCACGCCCGGCCTCTTATGATCTTTCTGTCCCTTGTTCCACAATACTCTCAAGGGTGGGTTTTAATCTGTAACAAAGTTCATAGAGCATGTACCTGGCTTGGCTTGAGTCATTAATCACTCCACAATGTGAATGTGTACCATGAAGTGTTTTAAATTTCCTATGATCATGCAAGACTGAACACACACACACACACACACACACACACACACACACTGCATGTCCCTTGCAACATGACTCTGCCAACACAAGAAGGCCATCACCCTAACTGAGATCCAAGCAAGGTCTCTTTTCTTTCTAAGTGGTCTATCTACCTAAGATACTTCATCCTATAAATGACAAGAAACCAATGTACCAACTGCCACTGAACAGGTGTAAAATAAAGCTCGTTAGGTATGAAAAAACATTTCACACATCAACAAAGAATCCTTTATGTAATATTTATTTATTTATTTATTGACATTTTCACATGGAAACTACAGACTTAACTATGAATTGCCATAATGGAAATCAGGTTTAAGTGAGAAAAACACCTGTTTTGCCATCAAATAGTATCCTGGTAGAGGAAAAGAAGATGTAGCTTCGAGATTGTTAAATACAGCATGACGTTAGGAATGTTATAACTACAATTGCAGGATACCACACCCAGGCATACACTCAGATCATTCCATAAATGCAGTATACATTGTATTCACTGCAAGTTATTCCTGTTATAGGATAATTACAGCATACTTTAATTGTGAGATTGAACTTCATTTTACAACTTAAATATGAAATAGAAATTTCAAAAATCATTTTATGGGTGAAATTTACAGTGAATTGTGGACCCAGTATTTCTCTCCCCATGTACCTGAGTTAGTAATTCTACCCTAACACAAGTAGAAGTACATTTCTGTTGCTGCCATAGAAAAACTCTTAAAAAGTATGATTATTGATGCTAAAATATCTATAAAGTTAAATTTTCTTTAAGAGGCATCTGTAAATTATTCCCAAATCTTTGGCTGAAAAGAGACTCATTCTCTTATCCAATTGAAATCATGAAATTAATTTTTCTGGACATGAATAACAGACATAGTTCCTACATTCAGCTAGAGGAAGGCCTGATCTACATACTTGAAAAGCTGGAATACATCATGTGTGGAACAGGCAAATGCCACGCCAAGAGACCAGAATTATGGAGAAACTAATAAGGGAGGAGGCAGTACAGGAGAGCGGCGAGAGGTGAATGCCGGGTGAGTTTTTAAATAGTGCAGAATTTAGTGCGGTGGGGATGAAAGGGGTTTCATAGAGCATTTCCTTAGAAACTTGAATTTTTTCTCCTTTGAGTATTTGAACAATTTTAAGTGAGTTCCAATTTTAAGAAGAACAAGTGGTAGTTTCTGGTTAAAAAAAAAAAAAAAAAGTCACCTTAATAAGACAGCAATTGGAGGCAAAAAGTTTAGCAGGACACTCGTGACCTCGGGCTTATAATTATGAATGAATGAATGAATGAATGAATGGTTTCTAGAGAAAAGACCAGGGATAGAGTGGTAATGGCTTTGTGTGAAAGTTTGTTCTTCTCCAGGCCCGCAGAGTTGAAGGCCAGTGGAGAGGTAGGCACTCCGCAGTGCTGGCATGAATCCTGTCCATTTTGAAACGGCAAGGCCTCTTTGAGAAAGGTGGAAATAATTTGCTTCTGCGAGGCAAAAGGATCCAGCAGTACAGGAGACAAGATGTCCACAAAGTAGCACCCACCCAGTTGGTGCTCACGCTCTGTTTGAGATGTAAGACGGGGGCTGTTCCTCCTTACTATGGGTGCCAGTCCTTATCTGATGTAAGGCCCCTCTTTATTTTGTCTATGATTGCCATTAGCAAGCTTCTATATCAGATTTCTGACTGACAAGCCCTCCTGTGCTCAGAGGTAACTTGGGGATTCCTTCTCCAAGAAGGGCTGGAGAGCCACCTGCAACGAATAACAGACCTGCTGCTGTGCCTTGGTCACTGCTGCTGTGCCTTGGTCACTGCTGCTGTGCCTTGGTCACTGCTTGCTGTTCAGGCAGTGGAGAAACACAGGAACCTGCCGTGTCCCACCTGCACTGAACTTCCTTGCCACATGGAAAATCCCTCGGGGATTTTTGTTCCTTCTGTAATTTGGCTTAATAACTACAATGGGCCAATTGGAAAAGAAAAGGATACTCACAGAGCTGAAGAGATGGCTCAGTATTTAAGGTACTTACCTGCGAAGCCCAACAACCCAGGTTTGAGTCCCCAGTACCCACATAAAGGCAGATGCACAAAGTGACATATGCATCTGGAATTTTTTCTTTTTCTTTCTTTTTTTTTTTTTTTTTTTTTTTTTTTTTTTTTTTGGTTTTTCAAGGTAAGGTCTCACTCTGGCTCAGGCTGACCTGGAATTCACCATGTAGTCTCAGGGTGGCCTCAAACTCTCAGTGATCCTCCTACCTCTGCCTCCCAAGTGCTGGGATTAAAGGCGTGCGCCACCACGCCCAGCTGCATCTGGAATTCTTTTGCAGCAACTAGAGCCCTGGTGTGTCCATTCACACACACACTCTCTCTCTTTGCAAATAAAAAATATTTTTATTTTTTAAAAAGGACACATGGGGCTGGAGAGATGGCTTAGTGGTTAAGGCGCCTGCCTCTAAGCCTAAGAACGCTGGTTCCAATCTCCAGTGGTTCCAATCTCCAGGTCCCACGTTTAGCTAGATGCAGCAACGCAAGGGCGCAATGCCACACTTGACCACAAGGTGGTGGATGCATCTGGATTTCATTCACAGCAGTGGAGAGGCTGCTGGCGCGCCCATCTCTATCTGTCCTCCTCTTCCTCTTCCTTTCTCTCTGTCTCTCTCTGTGTCTTTCTCCAAAAAAGAAAGAAAGAAAGAAAGAAAGAAAGAAAGAAAGAAAGAAAGAAAGAAAGAAAGAAAGAAAGAAAGAAAGAAAGGGAGGGAGGGAAGGAGGAAGGAAGGAAGGAAGGAAGGAAGGAAGGAAGGAAGGAAGGAAGGAAGGAAGGAAGGAAGAGACACTCACTTTGTGTTTTTCTTTTTCTTTAGAATAAGGATGTGGCCAGGGCTGGAAATCTCAGGCTGAGGGGTGATATACATTGTGTGGACAGGACAGGGACAATTTTGTCTGAGAAGGGGGATGGGAAGTGAACAAACATTACCATGAAAGCTTTACAAGCTGGGGCATCTGGGAAACAGGTGTAACATTCTCCCAGAAACTGCACCCGCTGATGGCTGGTTTGCCTGGGCTTCACTGTTCTCTGACTCCACGAATCAGCAGGAACTATTGCAGAAAGGAGATGCTCAGTGTTGGCTTATAATTTGAATAAATGAGTAGACGAATGAATGGAGAACATAACGTTTTCTAGACAAAAGACCAGGACAAGTATAGAGGGAGTGAACATTCCCCAAAGCCAAGGATGTTAGGAGCCTACACCTGATGGTAACCAAAGACAGGAACACAAGCAATAGCTATAAGAACAACTTTGATGTTATTTGAGGTCCTGATTGATGGGAGAGACCTGAAGGAAGAAAACAGGTCAAGGTTGACTGTGAAGTTTCCCTCCACCTTAGACAACTAGGTTTTAGGGAGCACAAAGAATAATGGGCTTTGAAGAGAGGATAACCAATTTGGTTTTGATTACACGAATACTTTATTCACTTATTACAAAAGAGTTTTAACTCCCTTATGACCAAGCTCATTTATATTTGTTTAAAAAGCAAATATGGGCTGGAGAGATGGCTTAGCGGTTAAGGCACCTGCCTCCTAAGCCTAAGAACACTGGTTCCAATCTCCAGTGGTTCCAATCTCCAGGTCCCACGTTTAGCCAGACGCAAAGTAACGCAAGGGCGCAATGCCACACTTGACCACAAGGGGGCGCACGCATCTGGATTTCGTTCACAGCAGCTGAGAGGCTGCTGGCACGCCCATCTCTATCTGTCTTCCTCTCTCTCTCTGTCTCTCTCTCAAAAAAAGCAAATATATCAAATAATATGAGATGCTATTAAATATGTTTATTCATATCGATCAACAGTAAGAGAGATTGTTTATAGCATAAAGAAGTCATCATGCATTTCTTTTGATAGCTAAAGATGATACAGAGCCAGAGGAACCACAGTCATAAGGGAACCTAGAATAATAAGTTGTATACTGGAGGTCTCCTTGGTGATTAGCAAACACCTCTACCTCACTTTAGGCATGAGGACACTGAGGCCATGTGAGGCTAGTGTCCTTCACTGTGCACATGTTGAGGGTACGAAGCCTGTTCCAGGTGCTTCCTTGGTACTGGAGATATCATAAAGAACACAGTACCCATACTCAAACGTTTATTGTCAGGACAGAGAAAGGCAGCTTTCAGGGGCAGGAGCACCTCGCCCAGCATAAGGAGTATTGTGAGGACAGCATGCTCAGACTGCAAGGTGCAATTAGTTCAGGCATGCAGCAGCTCTCAGAGAAGGTCATCTGTGAGCTGCCTGGGGCAGGGTGAGCAGGTCTATAGACATAGTGCATTGTGAAACAGAGTCCAGGTGGAAGCCAGTCTACCAAAAGGAATTCTAATCCTCTAATCCTTGGGAGATAGTAGTTCCCTGAATCTCAGTTCAGTACTGTTTTAGAAGGCCACCTCCCCCTGGAAAGTATGTAAAAGTTTAGTACAGAAATCAACAATCTTGCATATAAAACAGAAAGTATCAGGGCTCACACATCATCACATGTAGAGATTAAGATAATCTTAAATTTTGTCCTGCTTAAATTCCCATTTCCCCTTTAGAGAAGTTATTTGTATTATTATAGTTTTTAACTTCCCTCTACAATATTTAAACCCATGGGGACATGCCATAAAACTGAAATCTTGATGGAATTCTAAGGGTTACTTTACAGTGGTGAAGGGCAGGAGTGGGGGTCATGGGAACAGCTGCTATCCTGGGGCAGTCAAACAAGAGGAATTCTTGTAAGGAACTTAATAGTTCTCAGTAACACGGTCCCAAATCATTCTGCATTTTATTGTCACCAGCAATTTTTAATGTCAATAATAAAATACTAGTCCCTGCCCAGGAAAATTGTTCCTGCTGATCCCCCTGTGACTCCTTCACACTCCACTGCATGGACTTCATACACGGCACACAGAAGGCAAAGGGCCAAGCCTGAGACATTGTCTCTCAAGTGTCCATCAGCTAGCCAATCAACTCAGATGGTCACATGTTCTCCACTCAGTTTCCTCTATAAAGGGAGCCCAGCAGCCCAAATCAAATGACTTAGGGGACCCCGCATTGGTGCTTATCTTCCTGAAATTGTATCTATCTCCAGGGAAGCGTCCCATCCAAACTGCTCTTATCGGTTTCCAGCCAGGGTTCCTGACGCTTCTGCACCTGCAGGCACTCTAGGAGCAATCCTCACTCATCTTCTCCAGTTGGGCTGTCTGGCAAGTGCTTGGTGGGATGAACACGGAGGGGTCTCTGATGCCTAGCTGAACATCAAAAAACCGTGTGGACATGAGCACAGTGTAATTCTTGATGAAAGTTTCCTGGACAGGATAGCAATCCTTGGCTGTGTAAACACCGATCCAGGTTTCATCTGTGGAGGAAGAAAGTTGATCTTTTAAGAGGGAAGAGAGGCAAAGTGCCTATACTTTTTCTTATTATGTTAAAATGAACACAAAATAAACTGTACAACCATTGTTCAGCACACGTTGGAAGCATTAACATTGTTCTACAACTATCACCACCATCCATTTTAAACTCTTTTCTTTTTCCCAAATCAAAATTTCTGTACCTTTTAGACATATTCCTATTCCTAAATCCATTCCTCTCCCCAGGTCTCAGAAACCAGCATGTTTCTGTATGTGTGATGTGATGGGTTTACCTCCTGTAAACACTGTAATGTATAGCTGGCTTATTTCTCTTAACACAGGGTGTATTTGTACCTCATATACCAGAATTTCCTTACTTTCAGAGTAAGGATATAATATTGTGCTGTACATATACACCACATTTTATCTATTTATCTACTGATGGGTATTTGAGTCACTCCAACCTTCTGCCTACTGCGAATGATGGACATGGGGGTTCACATCTGTGTCCTGGGTCCTTGCCCTCATTCTTTTAGGTAGATATCTAGAACTGGTTTAATTTTTTTGAACAAAGTATCACCTTATTTCCCATAGCATGATTGTATATATGCAAAAAAAAAAATCTCAGAAGTAAAAGGAATAGTTTTTTTTTTTTTTTTTTTGGGTTTTCAAGGTAGGGTCTCACTCTGCTCCAGGCTGACCTGGAATTAGCTACGTAGTCTCAGGGTGGCCTCGAAATCACGGCGATCCTCCTACCTCTGCCTCCCGAGTGCTGGGATTAAAGGCGTGCACCACCACGCCCGGCTAAAAGGAATAGTTTTATATCAAAGTAGATGTGTTTGTATTCAAAGAAATGAAGTTTCTCTGGGCACTACAACTTTAATGAGTGAGATGGAAGGAAAAGTTGGCACTTAATTCTGGTGTGTGCCTCAGAAGAATCTGTTCAGGTCACAGGCATGGGAAGGATCAGGAGTAGCCAAAACAAAGGCTAAGTCTGTGAAGGCCAAAGTGACAGAGAAGTGATGGTGGAAGACAGCACTGTGTCAGATAACCTGTTTAGGTCATAGGGCCACACAGGGGTGAAGTGCATGGGGGGACTGTAAAGGACTTGAAGCACTTCATATAACATTGTAAGTTTCCCTAACGACTACCTTCCTTTTAGACTTAAAGTTGTATTCCCCAATCATGCATCCCAAGATGCAGTGCTCAAATTCCTTCCACCCTTACAGGATCTAGCCGACTTGCGGTCAGACCACTCCTGGACTGTGATCTGCTCCTGAGGCCCTCCAATGGAGTACTGGTCTTCAAAGGTAGAGTTCAGTGGGATGTCAAGAGGATCCCAAGGTTCTGTCAGGGGGATCTTTGAACACTGTTTGGTGGCTTGTTCAATCTGAAACATCACTCCATCTTTATAGAGCAAAATATATTCAAATAATCTGAAAGATAAAAGAAATTCATTTAGGACTTTTTTTGTTGTAGTCATCATGTCTTTTACCAGCATAAAGTCAGAAGATCTTTGACATAAATTACTTTAAAAAGAATCACTACATAATAATTTATTTCTTCATAAACATTACTCATACAAAACCACCCAAATAATTAAAATTCTGAAGTTAAAACTAAATATTGAGAGCTGGTGCCAGGATTCAGAGGCTAAAGGTGTTCATTTTGAAGCCTGCTAGCCCAGGTTCCATTTCTCAGCACCCATATTAAGGCCAGACCCCAAAAAATGGCACAAGTATCTGGCATTTGTTTGCAACAACAAAAGCCTCTGGAGTACCCATACATATACACAAGAAAATGTATGCACAAAACATATACATGTGCTCATTAAATAAAATGTATTTAAAAAATTAAGTATTTACTGGATGAATGATAATCAATGGCCTAATACATAGAGGTAGAATTTCAGCACCAAAAGGACATGGCCTCGCTTTCCCATTTGTGATCATGTTAAGCCATAGGGGAAAACTAGGATTTCACTCTTGGATTGGTTGAGTTCGTACAGTACTAAGTCAAGGAATTACAGGATTATCCTGAAAGAGAAGCAGGAACTCACAGAGGACCGATGGAAAAAGTCCTTGTGCCTCCTGGACGGCCTGCTAGTCATGAAAACAGACACACCTCACATAGTCTGGAGAGCCCGAGTCAGCAAGGACAGAGCTTAGGCGTCCCCAGAGCCAATGTGTGAGTTTGCCTACATGCTTTCCGCCCTCTCTGGTGACCATATGCATCGCCTGCATGCAGGAAGGAGAGACTTGAGAGGGAAGTCCTTCAAGGCTGTGCCAGAAGTCGTTAGGTAGTTTTATGTTGTATCCATCTTTAAGCTAAGTAATCCTGGCATTGGGTAAAACCTAGTGGGTTCACTAGCAGTTCTAAACTCAGAATACTGCTGCTGGTTGAGCAGAGTTGAAGTCTGACTTCAAAAGGAGAAACTCACAACAGCAGAGGGCCAAAGAACTGAGAAACGTGCCTTTCACAAGGAATAAAGATGGCCAACCACGGACAGAGTACTCGCCAAGCACATGTAAGGCCGGGACCCAACCCGCAGCACTCAAGAAAGGCAGACAGCTATCCAGTGATGTCTGCAGTGGGAATCACTCCACTAGGCAGTGTCAGGGACGATGCATGTTCTCCATCCCAAGTCTGAGCACAAAATTATTTTCATCTGTGTTATTAGCAATGAAAACTACCTGTATAGTCAAACTCCTAGCACTCTGCTGTGTTTTGTTGTAGTCAGTTCCACGTTGCTGGGATGAACACCCAAACCAGGCACAGATTAGAGGAGGAAGGGATTTATTTCAAGTTTACAGATCCAGGGAGAAGTTCCATCACTGGTGGAAGAAGCTGCTTCCATACACTCAGACAAAGAGGGAAACCACAGCAAACAGCACTTACCCTGCCAGAGTTTAGACTGCTCTGCATGCCTTTGGGCTGGAAATCCAACCTGGCCCCAAACCCACCTTAGGGTTGGACTCCAGGATCTACCCCCAGTGACACCTCCTCCAGTCAGGCAGCTTTCATAAAACAACTGAATCTATGGGGACATACCAAACTATCATAGTTTCTATGGCTAGTGTGAACATGATGTCATTCTATACATTTAGATATATCCCACTCAGATCAGAAAAGATATGAACTGGCTTACAAGAATTAAAAAAATGAAATAAAATTAAAAATAAAGTAAATGAAAAGAACACCTGTTGCTTTTAGGCTTGTGGGAAGGCAGGACATCGTAGGGAGCATGTAACAGAGCATACTTCCCTGTTCATGCTCTTCAGAAAGGAGAGAGAGAGAGAACAAGGTGCTAGAGCCTCAATATCCCCATCAAAGGCATACCCAACGTCCTCCAACCAACTACATTTACTAAAGGCTCTATGACATCCCAATGATGTCACAAGTTGGACAGCAAGATAGCCAGAATCCAAATGATAGCAAGCTGCAAACAGTTGCCCTGAGAGAGGCATGCGTGGGCCAGCCACCTGCAGCAGAAAAGAAAGGAACACTGAGGAATGGCTTCTTTTCAACTTCACTATTTCTGAACTTTTCCCAATTTAACTTTAAACTGTAAGGTGTTAGCATTAGTGAAACCAGGTCTATTATGAAATGTTTAATTATTTAAGAAAAGGGCACCTTAGAGTGAGGTTATGCTGACCATGTCTTGAGTAAAACTAAAACTAATCATTTCAGGGCAGAAAAAACAGGAATGAATGATTTTTTTCCCAAAAGCCAACATAAGTATGAGTAGCAATACTGTTACAGACATTTGAGGAAAGAAAATTCCCATGATTCTGCAGGGGCTCACATTTATGTGAAGACACTGACAGCTGAGATGCTAGTTTCTCCATCACAAATAGCTTAGAGGGCCCAAGGCTATATAAGGAGGGAGAGACAAACACAGAGATGAGCTGAGGAGAACTGAGTCACCATTATGGGATGCTGTACAGGTAATAAACAAGAGGCAGGATCAAAGCCTGGCTCTGACCAGAGGTAGGAATAAGTCATAAATAATGCCCCCGGGTACAGTCAACCACAGTAATGTTCTATGGATGGACAGGCAGGCAGATAGCCCTGGGTCAACACCACCTCCTTGCTGGCCAGACAGCAAAGAAAACACAGTTCTTTGGAGAAGTAGATGAGAATTCCTACAGAGGCTTGCCATGCACTGCTGGACCACAGCTGTGAGCAAGTTCACGGTGGGTCAAACCCAGCCGAGGGCTCAGAAGGCCAATCTTTCCAAGGCATGCACTGTGCAGAGCAAGTATCTATGATTTGGCTTCTCCCTACATGGGACTAAAGATTTTTGGTGCTTGTAACAAAATTCTTAGCATGATCATATCTTTCACTTAATGTTAGATTGGTGTTCTAATATAGGCTCTGTGATCCTTATGTCTTCTAAAACTCTGACAACCTGTAGAAATGTTATTTCTTTACAGAATAGGTTTACAGTTTTTGTAACTGATTCCTGTTCAAGGTAAACAAATTCAAACAAACCAGAATGAAAAGGGGGAAGTATGAGTTGTCCAAAAATTCTTGTTGTTTATTTCATTTATTTTTTCTTTTATGTGGCATAAAAATGAATTTTATTATGACACTTTTAAAAATATTTTTTATTTATTTGTGAGCAGAGAGAGAAAGAGAGACAGAGACAGAGAGTGAGTATGGGCACTCCAGAACCTCTTGTCCCTGCAAACAAACTCCAGACACATGTTCCACATTGCGCATCTGGCTTTACGTGGGGGAAACCAATGAGTTTTGGTGAACCAATGAATTTATTGGGATTGCTTACAGGAGCATGGATGACTCAAAGTCAGTTGCATCACCACAAAGTCCACCCTAGCATAGGTGACAGCTCACATTAGCAGCTGCTCTGGAGCTCACTGAACTCAACTAGCAGACATGTCTCTGGTAGAAGAGTCTCCCCCAAGCAGTTGCTTATCTTTTATATAACCTTGGGGGGAGGGTCTCATAACCATGTAAGTTTTAGATCTCCCACACTTGTTAACCTCCTGCATCTCCTGAGCCTCCCTTCTCCCTCCATGGGGGACATTTCAATTCAGAGGAATCTGATATACAATTATAGGTAGTATTGCTATAAATATGGCTATTGGTTACACAAACATATTTTGTAAATTTTATTCATTATTTACTTGTAAGCAGAGAGAGAGAATGCGAATGAGTGCAAGAAAGCTTTTGCCACTGCAAACAAACTCCAGATTCATGTGCCATTTTCTGCATCTGGCTTTAAGTGGATACTGGGGAATCGTATGGTGGCTGTCAGGTTTTGCAAGCAAGTTCCTTTAACTGCTGAACCATTTCTCCAGACACATAATTTTATTTTTAATATATGTAATATGCTTGTTTTACAAAAATGAGATTGTTTCCTACTTACAACTAAAAATCAACAATTTGTTCTTGATATCTTTCCAAATAAAATATTAGAGGTATAAGGAATCATTTTTCCTAATTCGTTAACATGATTTCTTTTAAATGTACAGAAGAATTAGAAGATAATTACAATGGCCACCTTTATATCTTCCAACTGCAGTGAACTATTGTTTTCATCTTGCCAGATTTACTTTAGCTGTTTTCCAAATACTTCTTTAAAACAAGGTCAAGGTATCCACATAACCATAGTACCTTCAGCTGTGATCTGCTGACACCACTTCATTAACCTTTGATCACAAGTGTGCTGGGCTCAACCAGAGCTCTCCTTGCCCTGGTCACACTTCGTGAGACAACTTAGAAACTGGTATCAATGCACTGAGTGTCATTGCTCTGAGGGTCTTTCAGTGGTCAGAAACTCATATGTTTACCAAGTCTCTTTTTTAATCATGTTGCATGTTCTTTGTCATATGTCCATGGATGGCCAGCTACTTTCCATGTGTTCATGTGTTTCACGTAGTCTGTCTTTATCTGTATCTAAGCCTATGTCCATTGTGTGTTCTGATTTTAAAGTGTGCATCTGTTCACAGATATATTTTAAGATGATGCAAGTTGTTGGAAACAGGTTTATAATATATTTAAAATAAATTCAAATTTTCTTAAATATGATTATGCTCTTAATGTATACAAAATGCCTACTTTTCTGTTTCCAACAACAGATTTCTTAGATATTACCATACTTTTACTAATATTTACTAAATGGTTTATAAACAATTATTTTAAATTCATATATATTCCATTAAGTTAAGCCTTTATTTTGTTTGATAAATAATATGTATTTCTCTACTTACAATAGTAAAGTTTCTTAAATATTGTTCTTCTCTTACATGTTTTTGCACTGGATAAAGCCTTTATTTGTTTGATAGAAAACTTATTCGAATAAATAAAGATTTGGCCTAATTATACAAAATCTCATTGTACCTATAAAATGAATGACTAAGAAGAATAAATGAAATGATTAATCAAAGTTGTTAGCTTTTTCAGCCTGATGTACTTTCATTAGTCCTTCTAAAGCTAAGACCTCTTTTGATATTTGTACCAAGTAAGTAAAAATTATAAGCCATCTATATTACATCTGTATTAAACACTATTACAAAAACTTTTAAACCTGTTAACTAAAAACTTTAAAATTAAAGGCTGGAGAAGATGGCTTAGTGGTTAAGGTGTTTGCCTGCAAAGCCAAAGGATCCCAGTTTGATTCCATAGGACCCACATAAGCCAGATGCACAAGGGGCACAAATGTCTGGAGTTCATTTGCAGTGGCTGGAGGCCCTGGCGCACTCATTCTCTCTCTAACTTTTTATCTCTATCAAATAAATAAATAAAATATATTTTTTAAAAACTTTAAATTAGTTAATTTCTTAAATTTACTCATGTTTAAATAATTCAAAATTATTCAAGATACTTCAAATGCTTCTTCAATATTAATTTCTTATACTCCCTAGATGATAATATTACTATCAACATTAATTAATTCAATGATCACATTAGTCAAACAATGATTGCCTTACAAAAACAAATGTTAAAAAGACATCTTGGTACTTAGATTTTGTCAACAATTTGTCTTGGCTTAATCATCCCCCTAGTTTACAACCACTTGGCATGATTCCACTTTGGTGGTCATTGGATTGTCTGTGTTTTGTTTGTTCTTTGTATAGTCAGAGGAATTGGCCTAAAAATACTTGCCTGCTGACAAGCAAAAGTCTGGATCATCAGACAGTTTTTAAAAGAAAAGAAAATGGGGGATGTGAATTTCGTGCTTGTTAACAACAGGTTAATCTTTGCACAGGCTACTCCCAAGGACGTGGAAAGCCATGAGCGCTGGGTGCTCCTAGGACACAAGGAACTCAACAGCTTCCACAAAGAGTTCCTGAGGTAATAAGCATGTTCCAAAACAAACTGTTTGAGTCCATAACCCATGACCTGCCTTATGCTGAGAGCAATAAATATTTTTCAGTTTAGCCTAAACTCCTCATAACTTTTATTGCCTTAAGCTATCAATAAAAGCTGCAAGTCAAGTCAGCTGGAGGCAGCACTCCCCTGGAGCCCCCTGGCTGTCCTTCAGGTTTCATCGTGGGTGTTGTGTGCTCGTTTCATACATCTAACACTTGTACACACTCCTGTCTTTCAGATAAGAGAGCAAGCACGCCATATCTACTTTCCCCACCGTGCTTCTTCCCTGCTTCATCAACACAGTTTTCTTTTTTCTTGTTTAATGGAAAGTACTTATTTTAGCATACAAAGAATTAGGTTTCTTTATGTTTTTTCTCCACATAAATTATTTATTTTCCCCTCCCTGTCTTTTCTCCCAACCTTCTACCCCTTCCTTACGCCCTCTTTTGCTCATAGCCTGGCTTCCACTTTCATGTGTCTAGATTTATTTTGACCAGCCCTCCCTTTCTCAATACCTCTTGCTCCCCTTTTAAGTTTTCCTACCTAGTTTTACAGCCTATGCCCACTTCCACACCCCCTAATCGCATGCCTAGAAATATTGAAAGTGAGGATCTGCATATGAGAGAAGACATATGATTCTTGTCTTTCTGGACCTGGTAAGTGACTTAGTGTAAGTCTCTTAATATAATCTTTTCCAGTTCCATCAACTAAATTGCAAATTAAAACCAACTGAGATTCCATCTCACCCCAGTCAGAATACCAATCATCATGAAAACAAATAACAACAAATGCTGCTGACGATGAAGGGAAAGGGAACCCTTATTCACTGTTGGTGGGAGTGTAAAATAGTACAGTCACTATGGAAACCATCATGGAGATTTCTGAAAAAGCTAAAAATGAAAGTCCTATATGATCCAGATATTCCACTCCTGAGTATATACCCAAAGGACTCTACATCCTCCCACAGTGACACTTGCACATCCACGTTTATAGGGCAAAGACAGGGAATCAACATAGATGTCCATGAATGAATGACTGGATAATGAGAATGTGGAATAAACACGCAATGGAATTGTGTGTGGTTATAAAGAAAACTGAAATGTGCAGGAAAATACAGTTTTCTGTATGGCTACGGCACAGTGTATTTTGCATAAAATGCATCAGCTATTTAGTCAGAATCCTGCAGATGAACACTAGTTTTTTCCATTCTTACATGAATAAAAAATAAAACCCACAATAAATAACTTTGTGCTGTGCTGTTTAGAGCTATATGTTTAAGGAAAGACTAAATGGATTACAAGATAAAAACATTAGTGACTGTTAAATAGTACAAGATTTCTCTCCATACAACTATATTTTGCACTTTTACCAGCAACACATCAGTGCCTACTTTCTTTGTAATCCTGCCAACAGAGGGAGCCATCAAACTTGGATGTAGGCCCATCTGATAAGTATGATGGGGCAATGGACTAGAAGGGCTTTGAAAAATTATTTATTTTTAACATACTGCATATTTGTCATGTTCCCATAGGGTTACACTCTTATGTTCCCACTCCCCTGCCCCCATCCCACTGAGGGCCCTCCTCACTGGGATTATCAATAATCACTGTGGGATCATGAATATATACCACCCAATCCGTATGCGTGGGGTAGGGGGACAATGTCTCAAAGAAGTTGAAAATATAGATGCACAACACCTTTACAATAGGCCACTCAAATATGAAGTGTAAAATCTGAGGAATTTTACCAAGTGCACAATCTGGGAGCTTTCACCCAGTTCAAGATAAAGCACTCCCGAAGCCTCCCTCCCATTCCTTCCTTCCAGGTCCCACCCTCTGGACAAGCAGGATGATTTAATTCACCATCACTGGTGGGCAATGGAGAAAGCTTCATGTCGAAGCAGCATCTCACTTTGTTTTCTGTAAACTGACTATTCGTTTTTAGAATGAAATTTTCAGTTGATTCTTCCTAGTTTCCTATGCCCTTTAAGTTAGATTTTTGTGTCTAATTTACAGATTTTTTTTTTCTGCAGTGAAAAGAATTTTACATTTTAATGAAAATTTCTAGTTTTGTTTCAGAATTTTGTCACGGTTTCAAATTTATAAAGGAATGTATCAATTTTTTCTATCATCCTGTGTGGTTTTATTTTGCTTATATTTAGAAACTTAAAACATCTGGAACTTTCTTATACACAGTATGATACACCACCAATTTTTTTTTTCTTCAAGACATTCTAACAGCATTGGTTGAAAACCCTACATTTTCCCCAGGGATTTGAGATCCCACCTTTATCATATACTAATTTCCAGATCAATGTAGATATATTTTAGGGTGCTGTCTGTTCCACTGGGGTTCCTCTTTATTAGCCAGCATTATATTGATGCATTTAGAAACACTTAAAAATGTGTTTCAATGTTAGTCAAGGTTACTAGACATCTACTGTATACTTTTTCAGGAATTTCCCTAATAATCGGGGTTTTAATTTTTCACCATAAAATTTAGGACATGCAATATTCAGCTCAAATAAACCCAACCACAAACTTTTGTCATTTTTACTTGGATTGATTTTAATTTATGTATTACTATTAAAAGAATTAAAATCCTTGCCATGTTGAGTTATTATATCTAAAAAAAGTTTACTTGTCTTGGTAAATTATGTATACTTCAGGAATAGTCAAAATTATTCACATGCAAGTTTTGCACATTTCTTTCAAATTACTCCTAAATTGTTTGTATTTTATTGATGATACTATTTTAAATAGAACCTCTTCTTCCATGTTTATTTATAGCAGGCCATTTCCTATATATATTAATACTATAGATTTTTAAAATTTTTTATATTCAACCTTATTGAAATCTCTTATTTTTGAATTTAGTTTGATTCTTTTGTGGTTTCAAAGTCAACTCCATCCATATCACTAAAAAAGATGGTTTTTATCTCTTCTTTTTAACTCTCATGACGCATGCACAAATAAAAAAAATCATATAGTTCAAGCATATGTTAATCAGATTTGTTGATACCTGTTGCATTAGCAACATGAATGAAATAAGTAAAAGCCATTGTCTCATAGGTATTATCAATCTTATTTCTTACAATAGTCCTATGAGGCCTGGGTGTGAATTCCCCAATCCAGTAACTACTCTAATAGCCATGAGGCAATGGCTTTCTTATCCTAAATTGGAATATTCAAGACAAAAGGGGAAAGCCTGTGGTGGAGTTTACATACTGGCAAATTTAGATGGTTGGCATGTTATGAGCATTTTTATTATTTTAATAGATTAGAAAATGTGAGGCTCAGATTACAACTTAATAGGAAACACCTGGGCCAGGACTAGCCTCACTGTCTGATCATCTACCAGATGTATTCTAACTCCCTCATCTTAGGTCCCTTCACCACCACCTCAGGGAGAATCAGTGACTCTTTTGGTTCATTTAGAACTAGGTGGCCATTAAATTACAGACAAGGGAGTAAACTGACATTATACTGTGATTACAAAAGCACCGTGGCTTCTATGGAAGATAGTGGTCCAACCCTGGACTTGTTTAACATTTGACATAATAGATGAGTAATACATGTGGGCCCTCTGACTCTCAGGAGGAAAATCTGAGCTACATCTACTCCATTCTGGCATACGTGAAGTCTGAGTTACACCCTACAGTAATTATGAGACATAAAAGAAAAAAACTTTCAAAATTCATTGTGCCCTTGATACCAATCACAACTAACAAAAAGAAAAATTACTTGAGAATTCAGACTAATGTAAAGTCAAATCAAAGAATAATTTGTGTGAGTAAATTAAGAAGCTATAAGGTGATGGACCTTAGGTACTTGGATTGCAGTTCAAAAAAGAAAAGGAATTGAAGAGTTTTCTTCTCCAAAAGTATAGCTCAATGCATATTAGCTATGTGTAGCACATATTCATTCACATAATGGAAGATAACAAACACGTTTCTTTTTTAATAAGACAATGCTTAGGCTGACCATGGGCACTCAAAGAGGAACAGCCTTACAAGTGCTGAGAAGTTCATGTTGCTGTGGTTCACGGTGATTTTTAGAACCATATTACAGGGTATGCTGAGCAATATTGTCCAGGAACATATTGTCAGAAATGCAGTTTGGGGGGCTGGAAGAATGGCTTAGTGGTTAAGGTGTTTGCCTGCAAAGCCAAAAGGACCCAGGTTTGATTCCCCAGGACCCACATAAGCCAGATGCACAACGTGGTCTGGAGTATTTTTTGCAGTGGCTGGAGGCCCTGGTGTGCCCATTCTCTCTCTCTCTCTCTAAAATAAATAAATAAATACAAATTAAAATATATTTTAAAAAAAAGAAGTGCAGTTTTCAGTTGAACTATGGCAGTATCCCCCAAATCTCACACCCTCCTTCAGCTAATGTAATGAAATTCCAACATATATATGTTTGGGATTTTTTTGGGTGGAAAGATTTAATATCATGAAAATAACCATTCTACCAAGATAAATAAATTCAGTGCAATTCCAATAAAAATTCCAGCAATATTCACAAAGTTAGCAAAAAAAAAAAAAAAAAAAAAAAAGACCTCAAAATTCTTATGGAAGGGGCCGGAGAGATGGTTTAGTGCTTAAGGCACTTGCCAGCAAAGTCGAAGGACCAGGTTCGATTCCCCAGTACCCATTTAAGACAGAGGCACAAGGTGGCACATGCATCTGGAGTTCATTTGCAGTGTCTAGAGGCCCTGGCATGACCATCCCCCCATAAATAAATAAATAAATAAATAAATAAATAAATAAATAAATAAATAAACTTTAAAAATATTCATATGGAAGTCTACAAGCTTCAAAGAGCCAAAAATATCCTCAACAAAAGGGATACTACAGGGGATGAAGAGATCGCTTAGTGGTTAAGACACTTGCCTGCAAAGTCTAAGGACCCAGGTCAATTCCCAAGAACCCACATAAGCCAGATGCACATGGTGGTACATGCATTTATTTTGCAGTGGCTAGTGGCCATGGCACACCCATTCTCTCTATTTGCCCCCCTCTCTCTCTTTCTCTCTCTCTCTCAAATAAATTTTTAAAAAGGGATACTACAGGTTGTATCACCATAACTGACTTCAAGATATACTACAAAGCCAAAGTAATAAACACAGCATCATATTGCTACAAAAACAGACACATGGATCAATGGAATAGAAGATCCAGGTTTCAGTTCTAGTAACTACAGCTGCCTGATCTTTTACAAATAGGCCAAAACCACACACTGGGTAAAAGATAGCATCTTCAACAAATGGTTCTGGAGAAATCATGTAGAAGAATGAATCCAAAAACACTTCTCTAACTTTGTACAAAAATCAACTCCAAATGGATCAAGCCCCTCAATATTGTAAGACATGAAACTCTAAAACATCTAAAAGAAAAAAGTAGGGAGAATACTCTAAGATGTAGGCATAAGTAAATCCTTTCTAAATAAGACCCAAGTAGCCCATGGAATAGGACAAACCCCAGCCACTAGGATTTCATGAAACTTAAAAGCTCTTGTACAGATAAGCAAACCATCAACAGAGTCAATAGACAAACTACAGAATGGCAGAAAGTCCTCAACAGCTACACATCCAACAGGGGTGTAACAACTAGAATATACAAAGAACTAAAAAAAAAAAAAAACCTAGCAAAAAAAAAATAGGGCCTGGGGGCTGGAGAGATGGCTTAGCGGTTAAGGTACATGCCTGTGAAGCCTAAGGACCCTGGTTCAATTCTCCAGGTCCCACATACGCCAGATGCACATGGTGGCACATGTGGCTGGAGTTCATTTGCACTGGCTAGGGGCCCTGGCAATCCCATTTTACTCTTTCTCTCTCCCTCTCTTTCTGTCACTAATAAATAAATAAATAAAAATAAAATAATAATAATAATAATAATAATAATAATAATAATAATAAGGCCTGGAACTGAACAGAGTTCTCAAAGGAAGAAAAACAAATGGCCAATAAACATCTAAAAAGGTGTTCAAAATAGAATCTTTAGCTATCAGGTAAATGCCAATAAAAACATGATTGAGATTCCATCTTACTCTAGTCATAATAATTATCATCAAAAAATCAAATGACAATAAATGCTGCCAAGGGTGTCAGGAAAGAGGAACCTTCATCTACTGCTGGTGGGAGTGAAAACTTGTACAGACACTGTGGAAATCAGTAAGGAGCCTCAAAAATATGAAAATAGATCTATCATTATATACTACTCCTGGCCATATACCAAAATTCTACTTTTTACTAAAGAAAAAGATATGCTCAGCTATGTTTATTGCTGCTCTATTCACAATACCTAAGAATTGGAAACAGGCCAGATGCTCATAAGGCAATGAATAGATAATGAAGATGTAGTACATATGCACAATGGAATTCTACTCAGCAGTAAAAGTAAATGAAATAATGAAATTTGCAGGAAAATGAGGTCACACAAGCTCAGACACTCAACTCCTACCAAATCAGATATTCAGAGACACACAGACTCCCAAGACCTCATCACTGAAATGGACTTAAAATGAACCCAACATAGCTCAAGGAAATTCGCAGAAGAGGGGTCAGAAAGATCATTAGAGCAATAAGTTGGTTCATTATGCACAGAGACATTGCCTCTCCCCCATAACTGATGGCTACCGCCACAATGCAAGACCCACATCCCCATGGGGGAAGGACAGGGAGAAGGCTGACAATGGTACCATCATGGCTGTATACACACTATATGTATAACTAATTAAAAAAAATCAAATGTCATATGTTCTGTCTTGTATGCAGATCCTAACATGGAACAACTTGGTCTGTTTGAAAGTTGTAGTAAGCATCAGTAGTCCTGCCAATAAACTAGAAAGAAGCTAGAAAATAGCAGAAACAGAGAGGAATTAGGTAAGAGGTTCTTGACAGGCAAGTGATGGGACAGAATACAAAGGATGGAAGAATCATGGGAGGGATAGGAGTAAGAGGGGTTGGGAGTGACTTACACAAAACTAACAACATAAGTAAGTACCATAGGATACTTCCTCCTGTTTATCTAATTAAAATATATAGCATTTTATGTTTTATATTTAATTTACTTATTTGAAAGAGAGAGAGAAAGTAGTAGATAGAAAGAAAATAGGCATGCCAGGGCCCCAGCCATTGCAAATGGACTCCAGGCTCATGCATTACCTTGTGCATGTGATTTATGTGGGTATTGGGGAATTGAACCTGTGTCCTTTGGCTTTGCCACTAAGCCATCTCTCCAGCCCCTCAAAAACTTTTTTAAATATTATTTATTCATTTATTTATTTGACAGAGGGAGAGGGAGAGAGAGAGAGATAGAGAGAGAGAATGAGTGCCCCAGGGCCTCCAGCCACTGCAAACAAACTCTAGATATGTGTGCCCCTTGTGCATCTGGCTAAAATGGGTTCTGGGGAATTGAACCTGGATCCTTTGGCTTTGCAGGCAAATGCCTTAACCACTAAGCCATCCCTCCAGCCCTCAAAAACTTTTATTTATTTTTTTATTTATTTGAGAGTGACAGACAGACAGAGAAAGAGACAGATAGATAAATAGAAAGAGAATGGGCATGCCAGAGCCTCCAGCCACTGCAAATAAACTCCAGATGCATGTACCACCTTGTGCATCTGGCTTATGTGAGTCCTGGGGAATCAAGCCTTGAACCAGGGTCCTTAGGCTTCACAGGCAAGCACTTACCAACTAAGCCATCTCTCCAGGCCCTTCAAAAACCTTTTGATGGGTATACCCTCTCTTCTTAGCCAAAGTATAGTGGGACCGTCTCTCTAGAGTCTATGACCTTCCTAGACGTAGGCTTCTAATTTGGTTCTCAGTGCCCAGCATGAATTCCCTCCACAATGGGCCTTATATCCAATTGAAGAACAGTTGATGACCCTTCCCTGTAGCCTGTGTGCCACCATTGCACAGGTGTGTGCATCTTGCCCAGCTGGTTGACTTTGTAGCTTGCAGGATGTCCTGCTTGTTCATGCTGTTGGGGACCACTATCCCGCAGCAGCTCCCATAGCCCTGGCCTGCAGTATGAGAGCTAGTCATCAGGGACCTGGCTTCCTTCTCAGTCCCATATGATCTCTCATTATCCTGTACTCAGTCTGTGGTGTCTTCAGAAATAGCCTCTGGTTAGTAACCAAGTGCTTTGACTATAGCTTGCCCTGTTTTGGGGACCTTACTGACCTTTCTGATCAACACCTCTATGTGGGATGTAATCCATTTCTGGCACTGGAATTTATCAGCCAGAGCCTATGGTTTTAAGGTTAGATTTTCTCCACCCACTACAAGGTATTTCTGCCTGGACAATTCCCACTGCTCCCTTATTAAGAGTTATATATTTCAGGCTCAAAAGATGGCTTAGTAGTTAAGGTGTTTGCATGTGAAGCCCGAGGATCCAGGTTCAATTCCCCAGTATTTATGTAAACCAGATGCACAAGGTGCCATGTGTGTCTGGAGGTTTGTTTTGCAGTGGCTAGAGGACCTGAAATGCCCTTTAATCTCTCTCTATCTACCCCTCTCTCAAATAAATAAATAAATGAAATATTAAAAAAGATTTTTGAAAGCACTTTGTTTACCCGCATTGATCCATGCTACACTAATTGTTGGCTAGAGAATCTGCTGTTTATACAGATGGTAGCAAATAACTCAGAGAACCAAGATCCATCAGTATGACAAGAAGACAAATCCAACTGCCTAGCATGAGACAAGTACATCTCTGTCCCATCTGCCAGGGCCCAGGAGACACTACAGAGGAAGTGGCCATTTAACCCCAAGTGCTCCTCTAACTTCTAGACTGATAACCTTCTCCAAGGAGATGGTGGTAGTCACTGAGGTCACCCAAAACTCATCAAAGAGGGAACCAGAGGATTCGGAGAGCTCAGCACTCATAACATGCCTTCCAAGGCCCAACGAACATTGCGGAAGAGAGATGAAAAGATTGTAAGAGTCACAGGGGGGGATGGTGTATACTGAGACATTGCCCCTCCCCCAGAAACTGGTGTCTTCATGACCTACAGTGCATAAAAACCATCCTACTGAGAAGGGTCCTCAATGGACTGGAGAGAGGGTATAATCCTAAACACTGTAAAAATTACTTTAATTTAAAAAGGAAATACGAGATGTGGTAGTTTGAATGAAATGTTTCCATAGGCTCATGTATTTTTAATGCTTGGTCACCAACTGCTGGCAAAGGTGGGGTTTTGTTGGAGGAGGTGTGTTGCTGGGGTCAAGCTGAGGGGATTTTATAACAAGGTCTCTCTTGCCACATCTCAGCTTAGTCTTGCTGCTTTCCGTCAGCAGCTGTGGCAAGATGGGATGCCAAGTCTCTGCTCTTACATCTTTTCCCTGCCATGCTGAAGCACCTTCACATCAGCTGCTTGTGGTCAGGTGTTTTGTCCCAGAAATGCTAATGTAACTGAAATAGAAAAGTGACACCAGAATGGAGTCATTTGTGTCTAGAAACTTGACTGTGTGGCTTTTGGTCTTTTAGAACTGATTTGTGGGAGAAATATGGAAGGATTTGAAACCTTGCACTGAGACACATTGCAGTGCTATAATTTTCTGGACTATTCTGGTGAGAATTTGAAAGACCTAAGAGTAGAAAGAATGTGGACTATGGAGTCTTGGCTTAAGAGAGGAAAAAGCACTTTTCCAGAACTAGTATAGAGACAATCTGTGTGCGAGGCTGCCTGTGCTCTTTCCATGTCCTAAGATCTTAAGTGAAACTAACTGTACAAGGACTAGACTGGTATGTTTGTCAGAGCACAGAGCAGAAGGATATGGAAGACTAAATCTGGCACTGAGATAAATGAAAATTGGCTGGAGACTGCAGCCTGGTTTACCTGCGCTTGCAGCTCAAAGAATCAGACAGCTGTTCTGCATCAGCGCAACAGGAAGAATGCTGACTCTTGAAAGGAGGGGACCTGAAAGAAGGATTTTTCTGCTCTTCAAAGTCAGCTTGATTCCCTCCTTTTCCTGGGTTAACAAATTTGGTAGCCTAGTTGGTACTGTTTAGAAGTATGACAAATACAGGAAAGAGAGGGTCATTGGATTTGAAATGAATTTTTTGGAGGTGGTCCTAGGCTATGGGAAGCAGGGTCATAGTCCCTAAATAGAGCCCAAGAGGTGTCATTGCATAGAACTGTGGGTGGAAGTGGAGATCACAGGACTTGGGAGGTGCCACGACTGTGGGACTACTCGCTTAGGATGGATTTTGTTCCTAGGTGGTAGTCAACTTGGTTGGTTGCGTAGAATTTGGATCACAGAAATGACTTCATGAGTCCTGGACACTGGACATGTAGCTGCAGGATTTTCCTTCTGTGGTACCTGCTTTATATTGTTATGCCTTCCTTTGCAGTGGGAATGTTCACTCTATGCATTAGGTGCTAAAAGTATTTAACTTGCATTTTTATTTTCTAAAGGCACAGTTAAAAACCCGTCTCAGATGAGACTTTAGATTTTGGATTTTGGCAGTGACTGGAGTAGACTTGGCTCGTGGCAATTTGGGAGGAGACTTGGTGGAGGAGGTGTGCTGCTGTGGGAAAGCTTGGGGGCTTTTGGCAGCTCTCCCTTGCCAGAGCTCAGCTCACTCTTCCTGCTTTCTATAAGCTACTATGACCAAATGTGATATCCAGACTCTTCTCTACCATCCTCTCTCTGCCACACCAAAACTTCTCCTAGAGAATGTAAGCCAAAGTAAACCCTTTCCTTCCCTCAGCGGCTTTTGCCGAGTGTTTTGTCCCAGGAATGTGAAGGTGACTATAAAAGCAGATGACCTTTCTTCAGAGCTAGATATAACCTGCAGAGATCAAATTCAAGAAAAATAGAACTAGTTGACAAAAACTTGGGCAGAATTTTTTTTTAAGTATATTAAAAGTAGTCCAGGGCTGGAGAGATGGCTTAAGGGTTAAGGTGCCTGCCTCCTAAGCCTAAGAACACCCATTCAATTCGCCAGGTCCCGCATTTAGCCAGATGCAAAGTGACATAAGGGCGCAATGCTGCACTTTCCCACAAGGGGGTTCACAAGTCTGGAGTTCGTTCACAGTGGCTGAGAGGTTGCTGACGTGCCCATTCTCTATCTGTCCCTCTCTCTCTCTGACTCTGTCCAAAAAAAAAAAAAAAAAGTAGTCCAAAATCAGTTTGGTATCAGACTTCATTTCTAGAACTCTGAATGCCATAAAAATGTTAAAGCAAAAAGACTGCTTTTATCTGTTGAATTTGATAAACCCCCCAAAGCTACAATGTAAACAATAGCAAAAAGGAAAAAGTTTTCAGTAATTAAAAAAATCTCTGAAATAAGTAAGCAACCCCAGTGTCCTCTCTAAATAAGTTCTTTTTACTGATTAAAACATATCAAAGAAAAGGATTCATATAAATAAAAAAGTGATAAAGAAGAACTTTCAGAAAACAATAAAGGAGTAAAATTGGTTTATATTTAGGTTCTTAAATAGAAGTTAATATGATCAAGTTCCTCAGACATTTGTTCAAAAACACACACACCATAAAAATTCCTCTGTGTGTCTACCAAGCAGCAAAGTTGACCTTTCAGAAGCTGGATTCAGGATCATGAAAGCAGAAAGGCAACAAACCACCAGAGCTCTTTAAATTCTTTTCAGCATATTAAGTGAGACCTAAATAAGTACTTGGCATGTTCAAAAGGAGCCGTCCTCTGAGGTCAGAAGATGCATTCACAAGTGTTCTTTTTTTAACTCCTCATGGAGAGTTGAGCTCTCATGACGGTGGCTTCTCTGGGATCCCAAGCATCAACTAGGTCATACGGGAAGGTGGGCAGAAGAAGCACCACTGTCCTTGATGACAGCGCATGTGAGAAAGGGGACATATGTGGCTTGATTCTGAAATGTAGGCCCACCACTTCCAAAAGAAACCACATAAGGGTTGGAGATGGCTCAGCGGTTAAAGGCACTTGTTTACAAATCCTGATAGCCTGGGTTCAGTTTGCCAGTACTGATATAAAGCCAAATGCACAGAGTGGCTCAGGCATTTGGAGTTTGCAGTGGCAAGAAGCCCTGGTATGCTCATATTCATATCCTCTCTCTCTCTCTCTCCATCTTTCTCTTGCTGTCTACTTATAAATAAATAAAACAATGTTTAAAAAGAAACCACATGAGGGCTGGAGAGATGGCTTAGTGGTTAAGGCGCCTGCCTGTGAAGCCTAAGGATACCTGTTTTAACCTCCAGGTCCTATGTTTAACCAGACACAAAGGCGACTCAAGCATGCGATGTTACACATGCACACAAGGGGATGCATGCTTCTGGAGTTCCTTCACAGTGGCTGACAGGCTGCTGGCACACCCATTCTGTATCTGTCTCTTTCTCTCTCAAATTAAAAGAAAGAAAGAAAGAAAGAAAGAAAGAAAGAAAGAAAGAAAGAAAGAAAGAAAGAGGAAGGAAGGAAGGAAGGAAGGAAGGAAGGAAGGAAGGAAGAGAGAGAGAGAGAAAGAAAGAGAGAGAAAGAAAGAGAGAGAAAGAAAGAGAGAGAGAGAGAAAGGGAAAGAAACCGCATGAGAACACAGCCACCTGTGCCCTGGCACTTACATGGGTCTGAGGTAAGTTCTTCTTCCTGAATTCCCAAACTTTGTCCCCAAAAGGCATGAATTGGTAGAACCATCCAGGCCCATTGCTTGATTTCTTCTGAAATGGGAAGTTTCAACTTTTCAGATTTAATCTACAGACTCCACTGTCCAAGTGAGTTCTTGGGCAAGACTTTTGCTAGGGACTCTTGCTTCCTCAGAAGACGCATTTTTCTTTCTCCGTCTTAACATTTTGATTCATCAGCTCTTGGTGAGGCACTCTAGGTGGAAAGATTCTTCCAAGAGGTGTGTCAGCAAAGAGTTTTGTGCGACTGGTTCAGAAGATGTGGAGCCCATGTAGAGGGCCTGACTCACTCATCACAGCCATGTCCACAATTATCTGCAAGTCTTGCCATGTATGTATGGATTTAACATATGTCTATGAAGAATGTCTATGCGCCCAGAAATTTTTAGTATTGAGTGGGGATCAAATATCACCAGACCTCCCCGCCCCCACCAAAAAAATTCTTCTCTCAGTTCAAACTAGAGTGTCCATAAAGATCAGACAAATTAACTGGCAAGACAAAATCACACAGTGGTAGTATCCTGCGGAAACAAAAACAAGGAGTTCTGGAGAGTGGCATGTGTGGAGGCGTATGTTGAATGGTCACAGAAGGTCCCTGTGAGGGGCAGTAAGCTGAGTTCTGAAAAGAAGAGGAGCCAGGCGCTCAAAGATGACAGACTTATCAGAGTGGGTAAGCTTACATGGACACTGATAACTGAAAAGAAGCCCATGGTGAAGCAGCATGGACCATAAGATGTATGCTATATATATTGTAAAAATCTCCTCAATATTCAGAAGATGGTAATATCAACCATATTGTCTGGGAAGTTGTGGATAATATTCATTACTTTCTCTTTTCACATTTGTTTCAGATATACCTCTATCATGAATATATATTATCACTATTATCCATTCTCTCATTAATGTGTTCAAAAAATTCAGTCAGGCCCTATTTTAAGACGCTAATATAGCAAACCAAACAAGGATCCTTGACCTTATGAAGCCTTACTCTGGGCAAGGGGAGGCAAGGCTGATTAGGGAACACACTTACAAATAACAAACAGTATATTAGGTAATGGCAAAATTCTTTCAACATACAAGCTCTATGAGTATATGAGAATGTTGAGAGGGGATACAGTCAAACTTAAGAGTGGACCATGCAGTGTTTGAGGGAAATGTCTTCTAAGTAAGAAAAAATAATCAATACAAATTCCAAACCGGTTAACATGCTAAGGCTGTGGGCTGGCAATGAGGGCCAGGAGATAAGATATGAGGAGATGGGAAGCAGATCCCACAGGGTCTTCCGCTCCTTGTAAGGACATCTACTCCTTGAGGAAGGACATTAAGGAAAATGCAGATGGAAATCACTATAGTGTTTTAGACTGAGAAGTAGAATTTTTTCTTTAAAAAAAAAAACAGAGGGCTGGAGAGATGGTTTAGTGGTTAAGGCGCCTGTCTGCTAAGCCTAAGAACCCGGTTCCAATCTCCAGGTCCCACGTTTAGCCAGATGCAAAGTGACGCAAGGGCGCAATGCTGCACTTGAACACAAGGGGGCGCACACATCTGGATTTCATTCACAGTGGCTGAGAGACTGCTGGCGCGCCCATCTCTATCTGTCTCCCTCTGTCTGTCTCTCTCTGTGACTCTTTCCAAAAATAAATAAAATAATAAAAAAAATTTTTAAAAGCAGAATCGCTTAAATCACCATTTTGAGAATAGACTAAAGGTGGCCAAGACAGAACTAGGGGATCTGACTGGAGTATGTTATGAAGATTCAGAAAAAGGATGGGTTGAGACCAAAGTAATAGTAGAGGTGTGATTAGATTATGTGATCAACCAGATTTGCTTATCAATTACTTTTGGCAAGTGGCAGAAAGAGAAATCAAGGTTTGTCCCAAGAGTTTTAAGCTGAGCACCTGGAGATTTTTTTTTACCTGAGATAAGCTTTTTACATGAAGACGAGTACATATGGCTTGTTTGCTTTGGAATTTGGGGTGGTTGGTCCAATGATATGCAGTAAAAATAACCATTTTGGACATGCCAAGTTTGAGATAACTATTAGACTCCAAAGGAAGAAGTTAACTCAGGAGCTGGATCCGTGAGTGTGCACTTGAAGAAAAACCTCTGGATTAGATAGAGCTAAACATGTAGGAGGCCTCCATGAGGAAGTGGCATTTAAAGGCATGGCTTACATGACATCACCAAGACAGAGGGTTTCGACACAAAGTAAAGGGAGAGAAAGCCCGGCCCTGGAACTTTCTATCAGTTGCAGTCCAAAAAGAGGAGTAGGAACAAGGGAGCTTGAGGAGAGAAAATGAAGCAAAAGAGGGAAACCAGAATGGTGGTGTGCTGAAAGCCAAGTGGAAGAAATGCATGAAGATGGAGGAGCCACCCAACAGTAGAGTGACGGCTGCCAAAGGTGGGTGGGGGTAGTGTGGAGCTCCTGCTCAAGCCCAAGCATTCTCCGTGAGCTTGGGTGAGGAAAGTTTGGTTGAATGAGTACAAGAAAGGTTGGTCAAATTAAATTGGAAATAGTGTAAGATTTGCTTTAAATAGAAGAGGAGAATAAGGTCTTAGCTATTATTCTACAAGAATTCTTTTCTTTATAAATGGGTAAAATAGAAAAATATTACAAAGGGGAAAAATAGAAGATTTTTACTGGAATTGAGAAATATAAGACTATCACAGTTTTTCCAGGAAAAACAAACCACTAATTGGTGGAATATTTTCAGATCTTTGGGCACTTTGCCCTTGACCACCTTCTTTAAGGTCAAAATCAGGAAGAAACAGCTCAAGGTTATTTGAGAGACTAAAAGATGTGTTCAGAACAATATAGTGACCACGTCTCGGTTCCATCTATGTTAGCTTTATCCTCTAACAGCTTCTTTTCTTATCTTGGTCCAGGAAATCTAATGGCTTCTTTACCTCCTGGGATTATCCACTTTGCCACTTCCTTTCCCGCATTGCCCACTTCTGCCCTATCCTGAAGCCAGGGTCTATAGACACCCCCTAGATGAAGTCTCTTAAAGCAAACACATTTTTCCAAGAAACTCTCCTTGATGGAGAAAAACCTCAATATTGCATATAAGTATGGTTTATTCTTTGAGGATCAAGAGGCCACAAGCATTCAAAGTTCCTGAGTTAATAAAAGAAAATATAAGCTTTAGCCATCAGAGAGGAAGAGAGAAAGACAGGCTGGGGTAGGAGTCATCCTTCCCAAATCCTCAAAGTCAAGATTTCTTAAAATGAGAGTCCAGTCTCTGCACAACAGGGTTCATGGTCAAATAAGTTTGCTGAACACTTTATACTCATCTACCTTCCTCTCTCTGGGGGCTTGCAATCATGATATGCTGAGAAATACAAAAGATAGCAAACATATACATACAAAAAAATTGTAGCCTAACCTTTCCCTTCCCTGGTTGAACAATTTGGACTAAAGCCACTAAGTAGGTTCTTTGGGCCTGCTTTGCAGGGAGGTGGTGTCTAAAGCCTCAGTGGGGTGAGGCAGACATCCATGTGGTGCAGAGACATTTTAGCCTGCATTGATTGGTTACCAGTGCAATTGAGGGTGAGTGTCCTGTTTTTTCACTGTGTGAGATTTACTGTGTGAAAGAGCCAAAAGAAGAATGTGCCCTGATAAATTGGATTAGAATGGAAGGCACCTTTTAAAATATTTCTAAATAGATTAGAATTGGCAATTTGGAGATAAATATAGACTTCAATGTCTGTATATCTGAAGGGTGTGTGTGTGTGTGTGTGTGTGTGTGTGTGCATTAAAATCAGAGGCTCCTTTTTTTTCTTCTTTCTCAAGACAAGCCTATGAGCAGTGCCAACTGAAAGCAAGAAGCACAACAACCAGGTCACCAATTTTGACTTCCAGATGTCCTTCTCCAATATAAGCAACCAGGACTCCTTGAGAAATTGTTTATTCTGGGCCAGAAGCAGGGAAAACGCCGATGATCTTGGAAGATCTTACTGTGCCAAAAAATAAGGAAGTGCTCAGAAGAATAAGATGTTCTTCAGAACACCAAAGCCACTGGAAGAGGCTCCCTGGCCATGTCTGAGAGAGCAAAGCACCATGACAGCAAATGAAAACGAATGAGATCCTTGAGTGCATTGTGGAACCAGTCAATGTATAAGCGGAAAGTTCAGGAACTGTGTGTGTGCATCAGGTCTAAAAATGTCTTCCCTCAAAATGTGTATTAATGAGGGAAAAATGTGTCACTTCACAATGAGAACACTGACAGACAAAACTCAGTCACTTGGACAGAGGCAACATCAGCAGCAAGCAGTGTTACCTGTGAGATATTTTGTCAACATTGAGTGATCCGAATCTACAGATGAGGAAATATAAGATAAGACCAAAGAGGGGATAACTGAACAAAACAGAAGGTCAAATATCTTTAAAAGTAGCAAAGTGCCAGGAAAAACCTTAGGAGTTGTTCCAGTCAGAAAATAATTAGAAGCACAGCACCTTAATGTAATGATTGAATTTAAAATCCTTTCATTTGCTGTAAACACCACACCAAGTTAACCAGCAAACCTGAATGACACCTGAATTTCAGATGGAATATCTTTTCTAAACCAATGTTGACTTCCTGTTTTATTGTCATTCCAAAAGTATACACGGAAATGTCCTTGTACGTAGGAACACATGCAAAAGTGTTTGAGAATCATGAGTGTAGGTTGCCAATGCACTCTCAATCAGTTCAGGGCTATTCAGAAAGCACTTTGTAATATAATTGCAATGTGTCTGTAGGTGGGCAATAGTTTCAAGATAAAATGATACTATGTGTTTGCGAAAGAATTGTTATCTTGGGCTAGAGAGATTGTTCAGTGGTTAAGGTGTTTACCTGCAAAGCCTAACAACCCGGGCTCAATTTCCCAGTACCCACGTATAGCCAGATGCACAAGGTAGTGTATGCAACTGGAGTTCATTTGCAGCAGCTGGAGGCCCTGGCATGCCCATTCTCTGTATCTCTCTCTCTGTTCTCTCTCTGTTTATCTCTCTTCTCTGTTTGCAAATAAATAAAAAAATATTTTTTAAAGACTATCTTCATCCCCAAATACCCAAAAATTTTGAAGTTAGCTAGTGTGATATCCCCTACAATTGAGCTCTCCCATAAATAATACTATTTAATTCTTTTTTGTTCTTAATATTTTATTTATCATTATGATTTGGCAGCAAAATATCATTTTTATGAGGATTAAAAGACATACCTGAACGAGAGCTAGTTTATGCTTGACTAGGCTATAAAACTTATCTAAGGCGGGACAGGAAGGACTTTCTTGGCAGATAATATCAGAGTAGTCTTAATAGCACATGAAACACCGTTGTCATTATAGAAATGAAAGCCACATCACACTGAGTCCCTTTACACATACTAGGGCAGTTAAAAGAAAAGACCAGCCTGACTTCGTGCTGGAAGGAACTGGGGCAGTAGGAACTGAACACTACTGTCCTGAATGGGAAATGGGAAAAATCACAGTGAGAAAAATTTCAATAGGTTTTGGTAAACTATCTACACATCTATGTCATAGACTAGACATTCCATTCCTACTTATTTGTGAAAGACAATGACAACATAGATTTAGAGACTCACAAATTCACAAGAGTCATATTTATGACAGACTCACATGGAAGCAACTAACATCTGCCTATTTAATCCTTAGTATAAGGAAGGCTCAAGAGACAGAAGAGTCCTCGGAGTTTAGGGTCAAAGAATTGAAAGACAACCTTTTTCTTTTTTTATGCACGAAACCAGACTTGAAGAAAAAGAATAATAATAATTCTGAATTTACCTACACTAAGGGACAAGTTGAGAAAAAAAAATTAGAATCTGTGTCAGTTCATGTCAAGTTTCATCACGGTAGAAACAATTAGCCTGATACAATAGAAACCCCAATATGCTTTCACAATATTAGTTAATCCTGTATTAACCAAGTTTTAAGAAAAACACCTGGAAATTTTTAGTATCAGAAGAGGTATAACTCATGGAAATTAGGTGAAAATATGAAAACTAGTAAGATTCTGGGAAGTTAAGGAACTTATCATGGTAAAGTCAGCATTAGAAGCCATGATTTGTGCCCTATGACTAACATGCACATTTCTGCACTCCCCAGTACATGCAGCTGGCTTCCTATAAAATCGGTGTAGACAACTACTTATTTTGCTCATGGAGGAAGTAAAGGGTCTGAGAAAATTGAGATAGACATAAACTAAGTAGAACTTGACTGAAAACCTACTTTTCCTTCCATTCATAACATATTTTTCATCATTTACAAATAAAAATCTTTGGTAGAACATGTAAGTTTAATAATAGAATAGTTTTTAAACCTCATCTCTATGCATATACATTCAACGTCTCTGTCTCTCCACATCAGTATCTTTGTAAAACCCAGCCCTGAACTCATCATGTGGAAGTAGCAGGAAGTGACTGGTGGTCTCACAGAGTTTATCCAGTATCCACACTGCTTCTAGAAAGTTCACCATATTGACTGAAATTTTAAAAAAAATCTTGGTTTTCTTTCAGCCTTCTGAACATAATTGTTGTGAGCTTAATCAAGGAATAAGAAAGACAATTGGAACCAGAAAGCACAATAGTATCAATTACTAATATTTCCCGTTCTATGTTCAGGCTTGTCTTATCTGAAGCCTATTAGGTTTTTTCATCTTTTCCATCATCTCAGAGAAAAGAGAGCCTGGAAAATCCTAGTCATTCTACAGTAACTGTCAGTGGAATTTTCCATAATTATCTGGATGCAAAATAAAAATCTTAAGAAGTTGATCCAGTTCTAAAGTGTACTTCTCAACTTACCAATAAATATGAAGAGAAAATCTATCCATATTTTGTTCAAATAACATCTGGTTGCTTGGCTATACTAATAGTATTTGAAATCATTTTGAGTTTGTGCCAGTGAATCTACATTGAAAGAGTTTAAAATGTATTTATGCACTAAACATTCTTTCCTGCATCTGACTTAAGTCCAGTAAGAAGACTTTGAGACAGAGCCTTGACAAAAACATGGAAAAAAGAATAAAATTTCTTTCTAAAAATCAGTCTAGGAAGTAACATTTAATGGCTGAAGGCAGAGTGATTGGAAACCATGAGAAGGAAACACAAGTGTTTAGAACAGCAAGATAGGGTCATGACCTCCACTGCAGGTGTAGTGCACATGTGTGAAGACCAAACTAACCAATCAATGGCCTCATGGAAGAAGGAGGGTTACTGAGCCAGGCTTGCGAAGTGCTGACCTATGCTGTGTTGAGAGTGGGATCAGTCTGAACCAGCAGGGCAGGGTAGCAGGGAGCAAGACCCAAGGCATCACAACTGTGAAGGTGAATGCACGGCTTTGCTCTCACCTGGTTACCATGAAGCATCTCTCTGGACCATCATGTCCTACTCACTCCAGGAAAGACAACACTGCATGTAAGACCAAGCCTAGACCAAGCAATCATCAAACCTTTCTTCAATGCATTCACACCAACTCTTGGCTAATAACCTCCTAATTATAATTTGGTGACCCAGTTAGTTCTGACTGCAGGGAGAGAATGATCTAGTCTTGTGGAATTGAGATCGTTGCTTTCATTGCCAGCTATAAAACTCACTGAAATCTGCATACTCTTGAGGCTGTTTACAAACAAGGATACTTGTGCATACACCTAGATCAAATTTGTAAGCACACAGTGCCTGGCAGCAATCTCAGACATATGGGAAATTAAATTCACTAAAATGGTGGAGGTGATAGGAATAAGTGTAACTGTGCACCAAGCATCTTCTATGTACACTTAGATGTTATATTATGTGCTTTATACATTTGAGCTCATCTAATCCCCACAGTCAAAAGGGGAAACTGAATCTCAGAAAGCTGAAATAATTCACCCAAAGATCCACTTTCAGAAAGTAAATTCAGAATTAGGGCTATCTGACTTTAAAGCAAAATTTCTTTTTGGGGAGAGACAGAGAGAGAGGGAGAGGAAGACAGATAGAGATGGGTGCGCCAGCAGCCTCTCAGCAGCTGAGAAAGAAATCCAGATGCATGCGCCCCCTTGTGGTCAAGTGTGGCATTGCACCCTTGTGGCACTTTGCATCTGGCTAAACGTGGGACCTGGAGATTGGAACTGCTAGAGATTGGAACCGGCTTTCTTAGGCTTAGGAGGCAGGCGCCTTAACTGCTAAGCCATCTCTCCAGCCCCAAAATTTCTTTTTAAAAAGTATTTTGAGGTTCGAAACCCATGGCAGCATGGGGAGGTCTGCGGGGTCCCATCAGGCCAGTGTCATTCCTGTGCAGACTTCCTTGTCAACCTCTCCTCCAGGGACAAGATGCTACTGAAGGAGAATCAGAAGACAAGGGGAGCTGTTCAGGGAACAAAAGAAAAGAACGCTTCTTCCAGATACTGTTCTAGAGCAGTTAACTACAGCTTCACAGACTGACATAAAGAAATTACCAGGAAAGCTTTTAAAAACTTAATTTTGAAAAGAAAAGTGAAGGCCATGAAAAAGGAAGTAACTCCAAGAAAAAAAAATACAAAAAAGTACAGTCTACCAGTCACACTGAAAGCTACTTGGCTGTAATGCTGAAGACCAAGATCTGAGAAATTCAAGACAACAAGCAGCCAAAGCCTTCACCCACAACTCTGTACAGCCCAGGAACCAAGAGAACTACTGTAAATACATCCTGTCTCTGAATTGCAAGAGATTGCCTGTGAAAAAAAAGCCACAGTGTCGTTTTGAATAGCACTATGGGAACCCAGAAACAACAAAATGCCAGGAGATTTAAATGTTGGTGGATGCCTAAAAAGATGAAGAAAACATCCAAGTGGACTGAAGCTAAAGCTTACTGAGAAATCTGTGCTCTGTATGTACAATTTAAAATTAGTTAATGTAGATTTATTTCTCACAATCTAATAATTTATAAACCATTATAAAAACTGTAAGCCTATTTTTGGAATGGCCCTGGCTACATTTCTTCTTTCTAGAATACAACTGTGCCATATAGACTTTGGAGGTCCTGGAGGAAAAATAATTTAAAAGGAATTGTTTTGTTTTCTTTTTGTCCACTAAATTAAACATAGGCAGTGCATGCATATATATATATATATATATATGTCTGTATGGGCATTTCCAGGCCTCTTGTTGCTGAAAACAAACTCCAGGCACATGTACCATTTTGTGCATCTGGCTTTACATGGGTACTGGGGACTCAAAACTGTGCTGGCAGGCTTCAAGTGCCTTTAATCACTAAGCCATAACCACAGACCCTCAAAAAATTCTTAATTGTCAAGAATACCATTTCTTGAGAAGAATCCTTCTCCTGGCAACACTCCTTAGCATCAGTTTTGAGCTTTGGGCCATTGCAGCCCATCTTCACCATGAGTTCTCACTAGCAGACTGCTATTGTACCAGCTTCACTTATGAGCATATATATGGAATGGTGGCCTATCCTCATCTAGAGTGAGGAAAGATAATCCCTACCTCATGGAATACCCCATGACATCAGTATAATTAGCAACAGATGCCAGCAGCAATGGCTTTCCATTTTGTTTTCTTTTTCTTTTCTTTTTTTCTTTTCTTTTCAAGGCAGGGTCTCAAACTAGTCCAGACTGACTTTAAACTCACTCTGTAGCCCAATCTGGCCTTTAACTCACAGTGATTCTCCTGCCTCAGCCTCCCAAGTGCTGGGATTAAAAGTGTGCATCACCATACCTGACAGAAACAACCTTCTTTTTCACATTTTTTCCTCAAATATTTTATTTATTTACTTATTTGAGAGAGAGAGGCAGATAGAGAGACAGGGCACTACATGGCCTCTAGCCACTGCAAACAAACTCCAGATGCTTGCACCACCTTCTGCATCTGGCATACGTGGGTACTGGGGAATCAAACCTGTGTCCTTAGACTTGGTAGGCAAGTGCCTTAACTGCTAAGCCATCTACCCAACTCAGGAACAGCCTGATTGACTCTTCTTTTTCCCTTCCAATTGTGCCACCACCTGACCACTCATGTATCCTACAGTGTAATCTTGTTTTCTTTTTTTAAAAAGAATATATATACTTATATATATATATATATATTAAGATTTTTAAAAATATTTTATTTCTATTTATTTATTAGAGACAGAGAGGGAAAGAGAGAGGGAGAGTGAAAATGGATCAACCAGGGCCTCTAGCCACTGCAAACGAACTCCAGATGCATGTGCCCCCTTCTTCTGGCTTATGTGGGACCTGGAGAATTGAACTGGGGTCCTTAGGCTTCGCAGGCATATGGCTTAACCGCTAAGCCATCTCTCCAGCCCTTAAATATATTTTTATTTATTTCTTTATTTGAGAGAAAGATAGAGAGAGAAAGAGGCAGAGAGAAAATGAAAAAGAGAAAGAGCATGCTAGGGCTTCCAGCCACTACAAACGAACTCCAGATGCATACACCCCCTTATGTGGGACCTGTAGTGTTGAACTGGGATCCTTTGGCTTTGCAGGCAAATGTCTTAACTGCTAAGCCATCTCTCCAGCCCCCTACAGTGTAATCTTTGCAGCACTTCTCTAATGCCACTCTTCTGTCTCTGTAACCTGTCCATTCTTCTATGTCTTTGCCCCTAGCTTTCTGTCTCCTGGACCTCTACAAAGCTCTATTGATTTTTCGCTTCTACACTTCCCTGCATTGCTCCATTTTACATTCATGTCTTGAGAACACTCCCAGTGACCTTCATGCCATCTAATCATGGCATCTCACCTCTTCAATATGATCTCTCAGTACACTCTGGGCTTTCAGCGCCCGGAGTGTTTGGCCTTTATGCCTGAGACTGTACTCAGCTCTGCAAGCACACTCTTAGAGGACACCATGCCAGACTGGGAAACCACCTGTGCCCTCTAACCTAGGCTTCCTTCCATGCTGCCCCATTCAGTTCACTAATATCTCATCTGCTCTGCGAAGTCTGGGTGCCTATCATCTTACTGCATAAGGATGATTAACTTAATGATTCCACCGCGAGAGAATGACCTCGCCAAAAGCAACCAGAAGCTACTCTGTTGGTTCAGGGTCCGCCATGAACAAAGCCTTGCTCAATGAACAAGGGGTAAATGAAGATACTCAATTGTACTATACTTAAACTCTACTTAATACAGACACCTCACTGTATTGTAGTCACCATAATTATGATAATATCTAACTATATTGTAATTAGTATGCCAAATAAAGATACCTCACTGTACTGTAGTTGCTGTGCCTAATGCAATGTAAACTAGGGAAGCTCCTATATGTGGTCTAGTGGGTGTCAGAATCTACTCACTTTCTTAAAGGCCTCACTTGTGTGATGGTAAGAAAGTTCTTCCATCTCCCTAGACCTTGGAGTCCCTCTGGGAATGGAGCCTACATGAGATAAGTTATAAAACTCAAACCAAATGATATAATATTTAAGTTTAAGCACTAGTGAACTACTTAACACACATTCAAGTGGTGATTACTATGTACTTCAATATCCAATAAAAATTCATATTCTTGAAAGTCTTTGCTCAAATTTCCATTCTTTCCAGGCACTCATGAAGAATTGTCCTTAGGTATCCGGGGAGGATTGGTTTCAGGACCCTCTGGAAAACCAGAATCTGTGAATGTTCAAGTCCCTTCTGTAACAATGAAAAAGCAGGGCTAGGAAAGAGGCTCAGTGGATAAAGCGCTTGCCACAGCAGCATGAGGACTGAAGTTCAGACCCTAGAAACAAGCGATGCAAAGGCCTAGAGGCCAGCATGACTTTGAACAAACACAGACAGGAAAGCTGGGCCAGGGAGATGGTGGTGAGCCGAAATTAGAAACTATGTCTTAAAGGCCCAGAAACAAAATGACATTCCAGGAAACGGTGTCCTCTGTCAAAATAACGGGGAAAGGTGAATTGTGATCCGTGCGTGGGGGGGGGGGTACAGCCCTTCTGGGAATATTGTGCAGCCATTAAAAATAGAGGGGGAACTAATAAGATGGCGAGTAAGAACATGTAACAGAGGGTGTTGTTTTCTTTTTAAAGGAGACAGGCACTTGCTTTTTAGTATGTAAAACTGCTTAAAAAAAAGAAAAAAAGACCTTAAAGGATTAAATAGAAGTTTTAATAATAATAGGGCTATGTGTTTGTGTGACAATTTTTCATAATCAATTCCCCACACTTTTTATAGTGTCCGTAATTCCTTTTAAACGTAAAACAAAAATATTTCTTAAAGAACAAATATTCTACATGTCCCTTTGCAGATGACTTCGGGAAAGAAGTGAAATGGGGCAATACCAAAGACACGTCCTAAGCTACCAGGGCTCGAGGAGCCGGGGCCTGACTCAGCACGAGGACTTGGGTGCCCTGCCCGGCCTGTCCCGGCCCAGCCCGTACCTCTTGCAGGGGATCAGCGCCTTCCGCTCGTCCAGCACCCTTACGCGCTGGCTGAGGCCGTCGTAGGACAGCAGGGCGCGGCTGTTGCGGCCGCTGCTCTGCAGGTAGAGAACCTGCCGTCCTTCCCACTGCTGCGGCGCGGCGCACGGCCGCGGCGTCCCGGCGCCCGTGCCCGGGGAGCCCGCCGAGCCCAGGCCGCACACGCAGCCCAGCGCCCAGACCCAGAGGCCGCCCAGCAGCGGGGCGCGCATCGCCGAGGCTCCGCGGGGACCCTGCCGCTCCGCGCGTCCCACCACGAGTCAGAGGCCACCGTCCGGCCCCGGGCCTGGGGACGCGCGAGCAGACCGCGGGGAGCTCGTTCTGCCCTGGCCGCTGCCTACCGCAGCTCCTCGAACCTGCTCAGTGCTGCCAACAGGAAACGCTGTGGCAGCGGTGCCACCAGCATCCCGAGGGCATCGCGATGGAAGAAGGCTGGGGCGGAGAAAGGGGAGAGTGCAGGAAAAGGTTGTGTTTCTTCAAAACGGCCGCACTCACCAGGTAACCCCTGGCAGGGGGCGCTCTCAAGGTCAGTATGTGGTAAAGAGCTGGTACACTTGGTGTGTCGCTATAACTTGCCTCTGGGTAAAAGGACCACCTGTCTCCAACAAATTATGTGGCAAGAGGGGGTCCCTCTTGAAGAAATGATACCAATTACAGTCGTGCCAAGCCCCGCCTCCCATCCATGCGTTTTGCATATAGCCTGGAACTCAACAAGCATCCTCACCCATCACTTTGCAAAGCTTCATGTCTTGAGGTTTGTGTACCTGGGGATCTGGTATCTGCTAGAACAAAATTAATTGGAGTTTGTGTTTAAGCAATGTTGCGATCTGTAATATAGAATTAAAAAAATGAAAGTTCCCTACTTTCCAAATGTATAGCTTCTTTCATTTGCACGTGTCGTCAATGCTGCGGAGGAGTGAGCCAGTAAAAGTGGTTGAGCACATTCCTGAATGGGGGACGTGAGGACAATGGGGGCAGTGTTAGGGTTCAATCACTTACCAGCAGGACAATCTGGAGCCAGATCACTCAGGGCTTTAAAAGCCATGTTAAAGATTTTATTAACATTGAGGACCGTGAGGTTGTCAATCCTGTAACAGATTGTCAGGGACATGCCTTAGAAAACTCGGTATGAAAAATAGGCGGTTCTAGAAAGAAGTGGAAGGCCAATCAGGAAAGAAGCTGTTATAATCCAGGCCAGAGATCCTGGTTGAGTAAGGCAATGGGGATGAAGAGTGTGGGTGGAATTGGTAATTACAGAGGCCGATTTCCGTTCAGGACAGAGGTTTCCAGTTTGGACCACGGGGTGTTCAGTCCTGAGTGAGAAAGAAAGTATAGACTGGTGACTTTGAGGTGACGATGCGAGGCCTGGAGAAATGGCTAAGCAGTTAAAAGCGCTTGTTTGCTTGAGGTGACTGTAGTATGTTCAGGTAGGCAGTTGGGTAAAACTTCAGAACCCAGTGGAGATTTGGGGTTTGGAAGCCACAGGCATGTAGGAGGTCTCGGAGAGCAAGAGATCCTGGTGCAAGGGGACATTTGGCAAAGAACTTTCCAACCCTTGGTGTCAAAAGTGCCAAGATTGAGTAAGGCTGGTGTAGAGAGGAGAGTTGGGGTGAAGAGAGGGCTGTCCATGGAATCCCAGAAAACAGCAGAGATTTAGGAGGGGGAGAGAAGCGGTGACTCAGCAAGACAGAAAGGGAGTGAGTGACCACCGAGAAGCACTGTGACTAGGGGCACTTCCTCAGCTAAAAGACAGTGGGTTGACACTATAGCAGGGTCAGGAATCCCAGCCTCCCTGGAGGCCACAAATAGGACAACAGGCAGTATATCTTGACAAGTCACTCACCTGCTCTTCCCAACTGTTGCCAGTGGGCCTAATGGGATCAGTGGCTGGGGATGAATCTGGTCCCAAAGATCTGGCTGGCTGAACATTTCCTTTTTCCTGCTCTTTTGCTTTCTTTTGTTCCTTTCTTTTTTCTTTTCTACTTTTTTTTTTTTTTTTTAGTAGGGCTGGACTTGAACCTAGCACTGAGCTATATATTCCCAGCTATTGCTCTCTTTTTAAAGGACACGCAGTTAGAGACTATCAGGACAACACATGAAGCTGCGATGTGGAACCTGCCTGGGACAATACCCAGCATGCATCAGGTTCTTCCAGGTTCGGCACAGTGAGTCCTCTAAGGTCTCTGTCCTCCTGTGGCTCACAAAAAATGGCAGGAAGTTCTGTTCTTTCTTTTGTTCTTCTAGTAGGAAGCCAAGCTGAACATGTTTCTTCTTCAGCAAGGTATAGATTCAGGGTTTTACTACTGGAAGGGGCTTCCAATAGCAACTGGGCTGCCCCTGTTTGGTTGATATTTCCTAAGCTGTTTGGCATCTTGGGAGTTTGAGGGTTGCTTATAGAAAACTGGAATACCCCCTAGATTGGCCTGGCCCTGCTGGAATAGTCTGCGCTGCCCCACAATCACACCAAATGTTTTAGGTGAACCTTGAAAAGTATTTCTCTCTTTTAGTCTTTTAACTTACCAAGTTTAATTCATTTTCCCTAAAATCCAAGAGAATGCTTTGTCTGTATTTGTCTCTATGCCTGGCCCGTGGGAGAGGGCCAGTAAGGGTCAGCTGTGCTTGTTTTTCCCCCAGCAACTTTAATCTTCTCTTGGTGAAATTCAAAACTAAACTACTCATGGATGGGTATAAGCTTGGAAGAGGAAAAAAGAAAATATCCTTAAATTAAGATTTCAAATTAAACCATAATTTTAAAGATTAACAGTCAGAAACACGTTTCTATATCACTAATTCCTTAAGCAAATATACACTAGAAGTCTTGCTGCCTGAAATTTGAAGAGAACTTACAATAGCGTCACCTCGCTTTTCTGTGACTAGCGGGACCACCTGTTGGTTTGCTGTTTTCTTCTGGTTTTCACAAGAAGGAAGGGGGAATGTTTGTCAGTAGACACTTCTCAAAGCGGACGAGGCCGTTGTACCTCTGGGTAGCTCTAGGTTGCTGGAACAGACACAAACCAAGTGGCATTGTGGAAAATCCTGAGCTAGAACTGAGTCCACTAGCAGCACCAACAACAAAATTCTAGACACGACTAGGGGCGGGCTGGGATGTGGTTTACATAAGCTGTCTATCCTGTCCCAGCTTTCTCTGTACTGGTTCTCTCGCCCCCTACTGGAATAAACAAATGATTACAAACAAAATTAGAGGGCAGCTCCCCTCCACCTCTACACTTGGGGGAACTGGAGCCAGAAGCTCAGTCAGTCTCTCTCTCTCTCTCTCTCTCCCTCTCTCTCTCACACACACACACACTCATCTCTTTTGCACCCTTTGATATCCAGTGTTCAAAAGGGCTGATTGCAAGACGCGCCATTTCTTGGTCCTAAAGGAAAAAAAAAAGTCCAGCCAAACCGAAAAAGGAGGGGGAGTGCGAGGCTCGCCTCCTTTGGCTGCGGACGGGCGGAGATGATGTCACCACGTCTGCTCCGCGGGGCCAGGGGTGGAGCAGCCGAAGGGAGCCCGCCGCGCCTTGCCCGCAGCTGCCCTGGGAGTCAGGGGAGGCGACGGGATAAATAGGGTCCCACAATGGCCGTGGCTGGCTGCGCTCGGAGCTGCGGGATCAGGGACTGGAGCCGGCCGCACGGGTCTGCGTCCTGGAGGCTGAGTGCAGGTGCTCGGTGCTCCGGAGGAGTGGGGATCTGCGGCCGGGGGGTCCTCCTAATCCCCCTTGGCTGCCCAGTTGAGTTTGGGGAGGAAGGCTTTTCCTGCGCTCCTAGGACATGCGGGTAGTGGGGCGAGCGGGAAGACAGGGCTTTCCTGCGTGTCCGCGTGGAGCGGGAGGCAGCGCCATGCTGCGCTGCACCCTGGCCGTGCTGTGCCTGTGGCTGCGCCTGGCGCCTGGCGTGCTCGGCGCGCCCTGCGAGGCCGTGCGCATCCCTATGTGCCGGAACATGCCCTGGAACATCACGCGGATGCCCAACCACCTGCACCACAGCACCCAGGAGAACGCGATCCTGGCCATCGAGCAGTACGAGGAGCTGGTGGCCACGAACTGCAGCGCGGTGCTGCGCTTCTTCCTGTGCGCCATGTACGCGCCCATCTGCACGCTGGAGTTCCTGCACGACCCCATCAGGCCCTGCAAGTCGGTGTGCCAGCGCGCGCGCGACGACTGCGAGCCCCTGGTGAAGATGTACAACCACAGCTGGCCCGAGAGCCTGGCCTGCGACGAGCTGCCCGTCTACGACCGCGGCGTGTGCATCTCCCCCGAGGCCATAGTCACCGACCTACCCGAGGGTAAGAACGGACGGACGGACGCAGGGAGAAACGGAGAGGTGCGGGCTGCGGTGGAGGTCACGTGGGCACAAGGAGGCCACACCTACAGCTGCCCACCGAGGTCAGCTGAGGCTCCAGGAAGCTGGCTCAGAGTTGGAAGACTCCTTCAAAGGGATACCCACGGTGGGGAAAGTACAGGCGCTCCATTGAGGCGAATTTGCTTACATGGAAGCCACGGGTCGGCAGATATAACCATATGTGTGAGCCAGCGATAAGCAGCTGACAACTGTTAATTCGCTACATGTTCAAATCAGCTCCACCAGATAGGCTAACACTCTCCATTGAGCATAATGATTACCCCACCCAACTGATGTCGACTTTTGTTTCACTTCTTTTTTTTTTTTTTTTTTTTTTTTGGCCGTTTTGTGGCTTGTTGTTGGCAAGGAAAGTCTAATTTCACCTGAAATAGAACCAATTTTTTTGGCATTGTTTTATCTATTGTGGCCCTAAGTCAAGTTATCCCACACTTAGAGATTGGGGATGAGGCTGTAGCTCAGTGGTGAAGTGCTTGCCTAGCATGCATGGAGCCCTGGGTTCAATCCTCAGGCGAGGGGGAGGGAGGAAGGCAGAGGAAGCACTGGGAGAGAAGAGAGGGACTGGCAAGTAACGGATCACCAGTCCCAGTCCTGCAGCGTGGCTTTGGGAAGGAGGGGTGTGATTGAATCAGGCCAGTGTCAAGGGCGTACGTCCTCACCCATTTGGGTTAGGACATGCTCCGTCTCACCGGGAGGAACTCCTTCAGCCTGGGGGTGGCAATAGGAAAAGGTAGTTATCAATCACATGTCACTTTACTATACCATCGTGTTGGGCGACGGTCACTGACTATGCCACATCACTCTTGTGTTTCAGATGTGAAGGGGTTAGACATCACGCCAGACATGATGGTGCAAGAGAGGCCTCTTGATGTTGACTGCAAACACCTGAGCCCAGGTGAGCTCCTTCCTCAAGGATCCTCACCTTCTTCTCTGAATGATTTCTCTAACCACTTTCCAGCTTATTTTATCTATTTTGCTCTTTTAGATCGATGCAAGTGCAAAAAGGTGAAGCCAACCTTAGCAACTTACCTGAGCAAAAACTACAGCTATGGTAAGTCTAACAAAGCCATTCACTACGAAACTGAACTCACAGCAGTATCTCTGATAACGCTGGGTCTGCAGGCTGCAGCAGTGAAGGGAAGTATTAATGATTTTTCACATGAATTATGTAGTTTCTAGACAGCTCAATGACAATCACAAAGTCTTGGTTTTCCAGATAAAACAAGGAAATAAAATAAGTGAAAGTTGTGTGTGTCATGACGTTTGACCTCTTGCCCTGATTTAGTCTCTGTGAGAATTGCTGAGCAGAAAATGGCAAACAATCTTATTCTCTTCCTGAGGTTCTGCTGCCACAGGAAGCATGGAGTGTGGTCCCAGGATTTGATTATCTGAGGCCCAGAGAATTAAGATCTGCCCATGTACTTTCTAACTTATAAAATGCTACAAGTATTTATTGTTTAAAGAAATCGTGTCAATCAAGAAACCCTATGGCTACAGCATTGAAATAATTTCAGTGCCCTCCTCCTTCTTATTTGAAAGAACCATTTACTACTTTCTTAAAGAGAAAGATCCATCATGGTATTTTAAAATTCTTAAGTATTTTAATTTCTACTATCATCATTTGAAAATAAATTTAAACTATGTCCTTTGAAAATGTCTTGGGCAATGTAATGTATTCATTATTTCAAGTCAGAATTTTATTTTATTTTAAAAATAATTTTACTTATTTATTTGCAAGCAGAGAGAGAATGAGAGAGGGAGGGAATGGAGATTCCTGTGTCTCTTGCCAGTGCAAATGAACTCCAGATGCATTGTCTTAAAATGCATCTCTTTATGTATCTGGATTGAACATGGGTATTGGGGAAATGAACCCAGGCCAGCAAGCTTTTTAACTGCTAAGCCATCTCTTCAGCCCTCAAACTCAAATTTTATATCAGTAAGAAACTTTAGAATTTATCACACATGACAGTAGGAATATAATAGAAATTTGGAAAAATAACCTATCATTAAGCTGCCAGATTTGAGAATCATACATAGCCAATGTAAGCAATTCAGTAATGACAATAAATGCATTCTCTCCTCATGTTTCTTTACACTTGTTCCCTGTAGATACTGTCTTAACTTCATCTACTTAGTCCCTTATCCACCCAAATCCATCCACCCATAGGTGCTAATCAGAGTTTCTGTGAAGATGGTCTCCAGTTGGAGGTGGGGGCTCTGCCTTAGAACCATTTTGCTGGTGAAACCTTTGCTGTTACATGCTTTTGTCTCTTCGGAAGGCTGCTTCCCAGGATAGAGTAAAAAACAAACAAAGTTACAGAAGCAGTAATAGTAGCAAGGGCTTCAAAAAGCCAGAAATTAAACTTGATCAAAGGCTGTGACTTGGACACATAACTACTCCCAGCCCCTTCTCTGCTCACCCCTGGTCTGCTTTGTTAGATAGTAACAGAACAGCAGTCAGAGTGTCCTGGTAACTGAAAAAATTATATGATTCTAGCAATTTTCTCGGTAAAACAAGAGTTTAAGCATAAGATGGGTGGTTGAAGGAATATAAACTTGACAGTGATTTGCAAATGTGAGAATACATGGCACTCGCTCCAAATCAGCTTCCCTGCTTACAAGGGAAAGTAGAAGCAGGCAGCCTGTTTCTGGGAATGGTTTGCTGACCTACCCAGACTAACCTGGCTTTTTCCATTTCATTTCCATCTTGCAGAGTAATTGAAGCATTTTAAGACAATGTTGACAGAATGGGATGATTTGTATTTATATTTGCATATATAACTAATGGGCTTTCTGCCTGCACTGGGGTTTACATGGACAGGACTGTAATCACAGGAGGGAATCTTTAAGAGAGGTTCAGAGATGGCTCAAGTATACCACCTTTAGCTTTCCCCCAGAGGCTTCAATAACAACAGTCATAGAGACTTTTTAATTGCAGTTATTCATGCCAAAATAAAAGCCGTGCAGAGAAGCGGCTGCCACGAAGTCACGACAGTGGTGGATGTAAAAGAGATCTTCAAGTCATCCTCGCCCATCCCTCGAACACAAGTTCCGCTCATTACGAATTCTTCCTGCCAGTGTCCACACATCCTGCCCCATCAGGATGTCCTCATCATGTGTTATGAGTGGCGTTCAAGGTAGGCTCCACCAGGCACAGGAATGCCTATTGCTTCCTCCCAAAACGCAAGTGTCACTTAGCAGTCATGCTTTTAAAAAATATAGTGAAACAAAAAAAGTATACCTGGTAAAAAAAAATTATATACATATACATATACATATATATATATATGTGGTGAAACAATACAAGTTGTCACTTTTTTAAAAATTTTATGTAAGAGAGAGTGATGGAGGCAATGAGTGGGTGCGCAAGGGCCTCGAGCCACTGCGATCGAACTCCAAATGCACGTGTGTGACTGTAGTAGAGACTTCAGATTCGCTGAGATGAACTTCCAAACCAGGCACAGTTATAGAGGAAGGGGTATTTATTGAAGCCTACAGATCCAGGGAAAGTTCTATAATGGCAGAAGAAGTTGGCCCCCTCTTAAAGGACCAAGCAGAGAGAGAGAAGAAAAAGCCATACCACAAAGTACACTTCAGGAACTAACTCCAGGCAGAAGTAGGCACTTCGTATATCTTTACATTGGAACTTCAAATCCACCAGGAAACCTTAGGGCTGGACTCTAAGATCTGCCCGTTGACACCTCCTCCACTCAGGTGGCTGCAGATCTAAATTACAAAGTGTAGTAAAACACTGAATATATTGGGAGCCATCTATTCAAACTACCACAGCAACCTTGTACACTTGTGTCACCTTGTGAGTCTGGCTTATGTGGGACCTAGAGAGTCAAACATGGGTCCTTAGACTTTGCAGGCAACCACTTAACCACTAAGCCATCTCTCCAGCCCCACTTGTCACTTTTCAAAAAGTATTTTAGTCAAAACTTCTGCTGGGATATGTATTGTCTAAATATTAATTAATTCATAAACTTTATATCCTAAATTTCCAGTCAGTATAATAAAGGACAATTAGACATGTATTAATAGAGTCTTTAAAAACCTACTCCAGAATCCATTAAGTGATTTAAAACACATAGGCTAGTAAATTATTTTTGAGTATGAACAACTCGTTTTAAATAAGTCAATCAATTTTTAAAGTTCTCTTCAGTAATTTAAAGGTTAAGTAGCCATCTGAGACTAAGGTTCTTGTGTTTTCCCATGTACATTTCACAGCATCTACTTGATAGATTATTACACTCAAAAACACATAAGATGACTCTGAATCTAGGGATATAGAATTGTCAAATCATCACAAAACAAAGTATGAATAAATACACACATACAGCTTTAGCTGGGAGGTCTTACCCACTCACATCCTTTTTCTGATCAGAGTTTGATGCCTCAATATATTCCTTATAATATAATATTAAACTCTTCAGCCAGATACCAGGACACATCCCAAAATTTGTACTGTACTTCTCCAGCAAAATCAAACATTTTTTATAGAAGACATCCTTTCTGATTCTCTGGCATCTATGCACACTTCTGTTTGTTGAAAATGGTCTGATCTGTATAGCTTCTTCCTCTGTCTTCCATCACACATTGCACCCCTCCTCTGCTGCTGAGTGTTCTTGGCTTTCTAGCATCTGCTTTCCTCAGGAAACAGTTAGTTCTTCTGGGTTCATCTGTGTCCTGTTTTCATGAATGATGGTAGTATGAGATGCAGACAGACATACCAAGTCACTAAATCATTTTTGGCCAGATTACAAATCCATCAAACTGCAAACATTTTTGTATGTATTATTTAGTTGCAAAATTATTCCTTTGAAAAAGCAGTATACTTTTCACTATACTCTAAAATAAATTTAAAATGGATTAAACTAGAAAACATTTTAAATCCTTATCAAAGAGGATTAAACTATCTGATTAAAAATGTGACTACAGTAATGCAAAGAACACAAGAGTAATGAAAAAAATCACAAAGGGAAATTTCACAGCATACTTTGATCACATTTTTTTGTTTTATTTTTTGGTTTTTCAAGGTAGGGTCTCACTCTGGTCCCGGCTGACCTGGAATTAACTATGTAGTCTCAGGGTGGTCTCAAACTCACGGCAATCCTCCTACCTCTCTGCCTCTCAAGTGCGAGTGCTGGGATTAAAGGCGTGCGCCACCATGCCCGGCTCCTGATCACATAATTTTTATGTACATAAAAATCATAAATAAAGGAGCTGGGGATACGGCTTAGTGTATAAGGCGCTTGCTACACAAGTTTGGATTCCCAAGTCAACATAAAAGCCAGACTCAGTGGCACCTGTCTGTTACTGTGGCACACCTACAGTGAGATGGAGAACTAGGAGAATAGCTGGAAGTTCACTTGTCAGCCTGACAAATGAACACACTGGTGAATAGTAAAGAACCCTGCCTCAAACAAGATGGAAGGAAGGACCAACACTGGAAATTGTCCTCTGACCTCCACACATGTGCCTGTACTCACACGCATGCACAGATTAACATTTAAAAATTACAAACAAGAAAAGAAAAAACAAAATTTGAGAAAATACTTTGCAATAGGTATGACAGAGAAATTAAGATACTGGTCTAAACAGAGTTAATGTAAATTAATATTCAAAATGTTTAGAATACTATGCATAAATCCATAGACAAGCTCTATGATAAATGTCAATAGCAAATAAACATTAAAAGGACCTTTGTAGGCTGGAGAGATGACTCAGCAATTAAAGGCACTTTCTTGCAAAGCCTGCTGGCCTTTGTCCTGGCACCCACATAAAGCCATGCATTTGGAATGCATTTGCAGTGTCAAGAGGCCCTGGCATGCCTCTCTTCTTTCTCTCTCTCTCTCTGCTCACCAATAAATGTTTAAAAAAATTTAATACATTTGTGGGCTGGAGAAATGGATCAGCAGTTAAGGCACTTGCTTGCAAAGCCTAATGACCCTGGTTTGATTCCCCAGTGCCCAAATAAATCCAGATGCACAATGTGGGACATGCATCTGGGGTTCATTTGCAACAGCTAGAGATCCTGGTCCACCCATTCTCCCTCTCTCTCTCTATGTGTGTGTGTGTGTGTGTGTGTGTGTGTCTGTCTGTCTGTCTGTCTGTCTGTCTCCTCTCTGTCTCCCTATACTTGCAAATAAATGAAATATTTTTTAAAAATACCTTAAAGACTTATAATTCCAAAGCTCAAATAAAGCAGAATGTTTCTTTTTTCCTCAATTATTAATGTTAATGAATTGGATGAATTTGCAAGCACTTAGTAAACAATTAGGTATTCTGTTAAAAACATTTTTTGCTGTTTTTTGTTTCTCTGTATGTATGGTCATGCTGTGAGTACAGGTGCACATACACCATGGCAAGAGTCTGGTGGTGGTCAAAGGACATCTACCAGTGTTCACAGCTGTATTTTACAGGCTTGCTGGCCTGAAGTTTCTGGGACATTCTTCTGTGTTCACCCCACTTCTTGCCACAGGCACACTAGGATTACTGATACATACTACTGTGCTTGGCTTTTCTGAAGGTCCACATTCAAGCACTCTTGTTTGCATTGGAAGCACGTTATCCAACACACATAAACACACACCCCAACAACCAAAATAAAAACCCTTTGACCCAGTTATTTTACTTTTAGAAACCTCTCCTAAAGAAATAATAGTAACCAACTTCACAGTAAGCACACTGTTATGCACAAGGGCATTCACCACAGCACTACCATGCAGTAAGCACACTATTATGTAAAAGGGCATTAATCATAATACTGGTAACTTTAGACAAAAGGGGAACTCAACAGGAGATAAATGGCTAAATTGATATTCATACTTGCACTATTATATTGTTTAAAGTTGATTTTTGAATTTTCTGATTGTATCAGAACATGAATATAATATAATAATGAAAGAAATGTATGATGTGAATATATAATGGGATCTGAAAAAATATTCCAGAAGAATAAGGGAAAAGTTCATAAATGATAAATTATGGGTATGTAGGTCATGGGGATAAGGGTTGGTAAAAAAAAAATTATAATTTTCTGTATTGTGAGTCCTTTTACTTTTATAATCAAAAGCTGCTTAAAAATAATTTTTTTCAGAATGATGCTTCTTGAAAATTGCTTAGTAGAAAAATGGAGAGACCAACTTAGTAAAAGATCTGTTGTAAGTATGTCTAGGAAACTACATGTAACAAAATTCTACAGAATTGGGGAACTCCTCTCTTTCTTTCATCTCCACACTTTCATAGGAGCCAGCAATAGCAACAATACCTGTCTTTTTAATATGCAGTTTATAGCTGTTCTTACTTGGAACATTTTATCAGGAACAGTCATTAAAATTCATGGTTAATTTGCTTGTGTTCAGTTCTGATGTGCCAGTTATTTCCATGTCAAATTGTGGGGGTTTTTTGGTAGTTTTTTTGTTGGGTCATTACTATATTACAACTTAATTGTTGGAGTAAACGGTGAAAGACTTGAACATAATAGTCACTGAGATTGAAACAAACATATATTTGTTGAGGTGCAAATGCCTAGTTCTAAAACATATCATAAGTAAATATACTGTATTTAAAATAATATAAGCGGAGCTGGGGAGATTGCTTAGTTGGCAAAGTGCTTGCTGCACAAGTCCTAAGTCTGTTCTTCAGAACCCACATAAAAATGCAGGCACAGTGGCACATACCTGTAATCCCAGAGCTGGAGAGTCAGAGAAAGAAGGAACCCTAGGGATCATGGCCAACCCATCTAGCCTAACTGGTGAGCTCCAGGTTAGTGAGAAATTCTGCTTCAAAAATGGTGGATGGCTTCCTGAGGTTCGACACCTAATGTTATCCTCTGGCCTGCACACACACACACACACACACACACACACACACACACGGTAGACTTTTAAAAAGTATCTTATAAAGAAAGTAATTATTTTGTGGCAAAATCCATAATTGAGGTAGTAATGTCATGATACTGATAATACCTTTAGAATTACAACTCTTCTCTGGGTGAAAAATCCTACAGACATTATCCTATCTATGATAATTGGTTTAAACATTTAAGCATCCATAATCCTGAAAATAAATCTAGATATATTCAAGAAAATATATATTTTCAGCTTCACAAAAGGGACTTCTCCCACCTGAGTTTTCTTAAGTTTTCGGGAATAAAACTTCTTGAGCAAGCAGGAAACTATGTTAATAACTGACATAGAGAACAGCTACAACAGAGAATGTATGTGAGTAGCAGAAACTAACATAGATGTGCAACCTGAGCTAAAATCTCCCAACAGAGACTCGTGATCTGCTCAGTCTCATGAATTATGAAACAATGTCAGAAGGGTAGACTTCCCAGGTTCCTAAGACAGCACCAGTAGAGAAGAAAGAATGCTTTCAAGCATCATAGCTCTTTGGCACTGGGAATGTAGTTCCTCTGGTAGAGCACTTGCCTAGCATGGTCAAAGCCCTGGGCTCATCCACAGCAATACAAATGCCAGCAATCCCACCTGGGAGGTGAAGACAGGAGGACAAGAATTTCAAGTTCATTCCCAGCTACATAGTTCGAGGCAAACCTGAGACACTGAGACCCTGTCTGCAAAACAAACAAATAGAATCACAGTCATTCAGGCCATCCTCTGGCAGCAAATATCCCAAGTTCAGTAAGAATTTGAGGAAATATCACCATGGGAGAGCAGTGTGCAATAACAACTGGATTATAAAGCCAACTAGAATCAAATCTTGCCCTAGGAGGGCAAGGACAGTATCTTCCTTTTCATTACATTTCCAGTACCTACAACTATGGCTGACCTATAGTCTGGCTGGGAAAGTTTGCTGAATAAAATGTACTCTAACAAAGGAGGACCTGTGTGTTACTGTCTAAAGCAGTGTCTGGTCAGAAGGGCTCACTTACACTGGTTTCTGAGATGAGCTTTATAAAGGAGCCAGCTTCTGCTCTCTGGTTATCCACAGAATGACTCATTTCCAGTGGTCTGGGCAGCTAGCACTTTAGTGGATTGCACTACTTCCCCTTTATCCACATTTTTGTGTCCCATGGTTTATTACCTGTGGTCATTTGCAGTTCAAAAATACAACAGAATATGGTATATATTTTGAGAAAGAGACCACATTCACATAATTTATATAGTGCAGGGATACAATTACCTTATTCTTGCTCTTACTTTGCCTAAATTTTAAGTTAAACTCTATCATAGGTATATATATATATATATATATATATATATATATATATATATATATATGGTCATAGTATATTATAGAGTTCATTATTATACATGCTTTGGGTACTTTGGAACACATCCCCAGTGAATAAAGTGTGTACGTAGTTTTTTTTTTTTTTTTTTTTTTTTTTTTTGCTTTCCTTTGGATGTAGCTGAACACATAGTTTTTAAAAAAAAAACCCTGACTTTGGGATTAGGGAGTTAAGAACCTAGATTCCCAGAACCCACATAAATACCAGGTGATCATAGCCACCACCTGCAGCCACACCATTTAAGAGGCAGAGACAGGGGTCCCTGGGTGAGTGACAGATCCTGCCTCAGTAAATGAAGTGGAGAGTGAATGATGTTGACTTCTGATTTATAAGCCTCCCCCCCTAAGACACACACACCCTCACACACACACAAAATGTTTATTTATGGGCTTGGAAGATGGATCAGTAGTTAAGAGTACTCAGGTGGGAGGACCTGAGCTGGAGTTCAAATCCTCCAGAGCCCACATAAAAGACTGGGTGTGGCCACACACAGGTCTGTACCCCAGTGGGTGGGACACAGACCAGAGTGCTGCTGGGGCTCACTGACCTGACTGCACTTCCAGGTTGAGGGAGACCCTGTCTCAAGGAAGCAACTCGGCAATAGAGAAAGAAACCCGAAGCTCTCCCCTGGCTGCCATAGCATAGCACACACTTCTACACACGGGCGCACGCGCACGCATGCATGTATACACAGAAACCAGACTTTTGCAGGAGGTGTGGTAAATTTCACAATTCTTGGTTGTGTAGGACTGGTATATTACACGTACGGACCCGAAGTCCACAGGGCGAGGCTTGAAATCCTGAGTGGGAACTTTGAATTCTAGCTTGACTATGGACCAGCTATGTGAACCTTTGTTTACATTATGACAGCAATGCCCAAAAGGTCTGCTGTAGGTTTAAAAGCAATGCATGCTCTTCACATGCCAAGCACTTTCCCTCGTACACATGAGTCCTAAGTGTAGAGGAGTTATATAATTTGTAGCTGTCATGCCATTGCAGTGAAATTGCACTGTTATAAAACTTGCACTATAAATTCTGATACCAGTTTAATAGCCTAAAAGGGTGACATGCATTTGATGGTCCCATTTACAAATCACTTTCCAGCAGTGGGAAGAGAGGCTGCGGGAACAGCAGAGAACAATTCAGGACAAGAAGCGAACGGCCGGACGCACCAGTCGCAGCAATCCCCCCAAACCAAAGGGGAAGCCACCTGTTCCAAGAGCAGCTAATCCTAAGAAGAACATCAAAGCTAGAAGTGCTCAAAAGAAACCAACTCCCCAGAAAAGTGTGAACTAATTACTTTCCAAGATGGAGACATCCTGACAGGATGAAGCAGTATTGCCTGGGACAGGTGCGGAAGGACACACACCCCTTGCCTTAAGGACTCGCTGCAACCCTTTTCACAGGCACATCTGCAGCTCTTTTCTTAGTGATATGCTTCAGTTTTCTTGTTAAGACCCTAACTGTGTCAGTGGCCGGTCCTTTAGTTTGAAAGATACCAGGGTAAAGCTGGTCAGAAAGCGTTGTGCGCCAGGAGTGGCCTGTGTGCATATTCTGTGGGACCTCCATGGGAGACAGTGTGCTTCTGTTCAGACAGTTTTGCCTCATGTAAAATTAATGCTGTATTTCAAACAAAACACTTAATTTTTTTTTACAAAAGTGCCTTATTTCTGTTTGATTTCTGTTAGGAGGTTGGTGATAATTTTAAATGGGATTGAAGACAAAGGGCTTCTGAGTAAAGCAAGGGGAGTGACTATTTATAACATCTCTGTGTGTTCACTGTCTGCAGAAAGAGTTTTCTGATGAACAGTTTTGTTTTTTAAATAGAAACATAGGAGGTGGGAACTTGTAATGCTGTTTGTAAGATTTTCAGCTCTGATTTTAGCTAAAATCTTTAAAAATTAAACTTGTAATGACCAACCAATAAAAAGGAGAGGTAAATAGTCATTGTCTGGGTTCTTATTTCCCAGTGCGCATGCCTGGCTGGAGATGCTCAGATCACCATGTTTCTGGTTAGTATCTTGGAAGCATCGCTAGAGGTAGAGTGTTTCTTTGTCCTGCTATGATTTCACACCCACAAGAGGGCTGTGGTCCTCATCTCCTTTCCCAGGACATCTTGGCATTGTGACCACCACCAGGACAGCACTTTCCCTGCCATTGCAAATGCTGAAGAGGTCCCTGTAAGGACATGGTGGGGGTGGGATGCCAACATTGGATCTCAGTTGGTTATAACAGCCACTCCACTCTAGCTCTGCATCTGTGTTGCTGAGGAAGTGGAGTGATATGAAAGCCTAAGTCTACTTTCTACTTTAGAGTTACCACCATCCCTGTTTGTCAGATGAGAGCTAAGTTACATGTAGCATTCATAGAGAGATACAGAAGTGAGCTGTGTGGTAAGGCAGGGGAATGAGAGGAAACAGGGTTAATAAAAAGTCTGTGGTGTATATACCTGTTGTCTGCCAGCATTGTTATCCCAAGATGCTAGTTAAAACAACTAAGTAAATTAACTCACAGTATCAATGAAATACTCAATGTGTGACTCCTAAATCCAAACCTCTTTGGGTCTTCAGGAAATCCTGATAGATGACTCATACAGCAGCCCTAGAGGAGCCAGTGGTTGTCTATCTCACCTGTTAGCATAGGAGGGACTCTTCAGCAGAGGATTTGGAAATAGAACTCTTCACACCCTGTGGAAATGGAAAAGAAAAACACTGATCTAAGAATATTTAACTAAAATCGAATGAAATAAAAGTTGGGGAATGACTTTACAAATCTAAGCAATGTTTACATTGAGTATTTAACTCAAGGTATTTACTGAACACAAAAGTAACTGAATTTGAAAACAAAACTTGACTTTAATTATCAGATAAAGATTAACCAGACCACTGGCTATTATTAAGAGAAGGCTGAACTGAGCACCAGGCCACTCAGAATGGGAATAGGAGAGAATAGGAGGCCTTCAGTGAATTCATAGCTGACTTAGATTATGGGTAGTTTTCATTAGAACAGAGTTGATGCCACCTCATTTCATTGGCTCTAATGTGTTCAGTTATACATCACTCAACAAACCCTTATGCTATTGAACAGCCAAACTGTTCTTAACTGAATTACTGAGTGACACAGTAAACATCTTGATAGCCAAATAATCTGTGCATATCTTTAACTAGTTCCTTAGGGTACTATTGATTAAGTAGGTGTATGGAGCAAAGGTCTTGATCGCATGATCAGTCATGCTTAGAAGACAGGAGAAGGAAAGTGCTGGCTTCACGCCATTTCTCTCCACTCCCATAATCTTCTATATATGTAACCTAGGAACTAGAAGCCTCCCTTGAGGAGCTTCCTCTCTTCACATGTGAACATCAGCTATATCGGCAGCACTTCCAATCCTCCAGACAGCTGCAGAGAAATGATGTGGTGTATAAAGTTTCATCATGGGCCAGTCATGGTGATATGTATGATATATGTCAATAGCCAAAAGTCATGTGGACAGTTGCTGAGTAAACTTTATCTCTTTACTGAACCACTAAAAAGTTCTGACTTTGGGGTCATTTAAAGTAGTTTCCAATGTTTGGGCTGTGTCCATGTCAGGAGATCCACTGTAGCAAGCGTGAAGGACAGATACTGAGGTTCCAGCCTGAGAACCACAAAATGCAGTACCGTATGCATTATGTCACCTCTGCAGGACATCTGTGTAAAGGGAACAGCAGCTGAAGAAGGCATGCTGGCAAGTATTATCTCCAATCAAGAATACTTCATGTGCCCTGCATCGGAGGTGATTGACAGGGCAGCTATAGTTTGACCTCAAATATCCTCTATGTGCTGGAGGTGAGGTCTCTCAAATGGTGCTAGTGGGAAGCTGTGACACCTTCAGGAGCTGGGGCCTAGAAGGGTAAGTTTGGACCCCTGAGAATGTGTTTTTGAAAATGGCCTCTGCTACCTATTTTGATTCCCAACACGATGAAGTTAGCAGGCTTCTCTGCCACACAGTCCTGACTGTGGTCCAGTAGAGACCACTGAAACACTGAGCTAAAACAAACATCTTTTTAAAAAATCTTTATTCTCTTACATAGGTCATAGTTTTATATACCTTCTCCCCATTTCCTCGAGGGTCCTCCTCAGTAAAGTTATTGGTGTTCAGTGGGGGTAATTAGGGCCTGTCAGTCTCTGAAGGGTGGTCTGTGCTTCAGGATATTTCTAACTTCCCTGAGGCTCTTAGAAGCTTCCTGACCACTCTTCCAAAACAATCCCTGAGCCTTGACAAGTGTGTTAACAGTTGTTTTAGGGTTCAGTTCTCTGCAGCCTCTGTATTTCTGCTAAAAAATCTTTAAAAATATTTATTCATTCATTTACAGGAGAAAGAGAGAAAGATGCAGACAGAAAGAGAATGAGTATGGGTGTACCAGGGCCTCCTGCCACTCCAAACAAATTCCAGACACATGCATCACCACATTGTGTATCTGGCTTTATGTGGGCACTGGGGAATTGAAAGTGGGCAATTGGTCGTTCAGGTTTTACAAGTGAGCGCCTTCAACCACTGAGCTCTCTCTCCAGCCAAATCACTATTTTTTGCTTTAGTGGGCCGTTTTTATTCCCCCAAGGTAGGGTCTCACTCTAGCCTGACCTTGAACTCACTATCTCGTTCCAGGCTGGTTTCTTAAGTCATAGCAATCCTCCTACCTCTGCCTGCCAAGTGCATGGAGTCAAGGTCCCTACGCCCAGCTCCTCTTTTTGAACTTATTATCTTAAGTATTTTGTTATGGCAACAGAAAGCTGAACAACACATAGGCTAATGGGGCCAATAATTATGAAATCCTCTACTAAAGAATAGAGATGGGGATGGGGAGATGATTCAGTGAGTAATGTCCTTCTCTTCAAGCCTGAGGACATGAGTTCAATCCCCAGAGCCCTCATGAAAAAGCCAGGCTTGATGGGATGTACTTGAAATCCCAGTGTTGGAAAGACAGTGACAGGAGGATCCCTGAGGCTCACTAGCCTGCCAGTACAGCCTACTTGGTGAGTTTCAGGCCAATTGAGACCCTGTCTCAATAAAAGTGGACAGCACCGGACAGCACCAGAGTAAGAGCACCTGACATTCACACACACACACACACACACACACACACACACACACACAGTATGTGCACTAACATATTCTTGACCCTCCCCCCCACACACTCAAATACACACAAATGGTACACACAAATGGGGACAGTTCTGCCTCAGGGAATTCATAAAAGTTTAGCTGTGACCGGCTATTGAAAAGACACACTTGTCAAAAAGGCATCCCATTGCCTTCTTCCTAAACCCATCCCCATATTGCACCCAAATCCAACCATCATGCATATCTGATCATGCTTAAGTCTCAACCCTGAGCTCCAGGATGTGCCCACCTACTTTTTTTTTTGAATGTATTTCTCACTTAAATTTATTGTAAATTTTTTCTTTTTATCACTCTGAAAAAATGTGTGTGGTTTTCTTTTTTTAATATTTTTTATTGAGAACTTCTATATTTACATACAAAAACACATATTTCCCTCCCCTCCCTTTAGAACTTCCCCTTTAGAACTCCAATCTCCATCATATCCCCTCCCTCTCTCTATTAGTCTTTCTTTTAATTTGATGTCATCATCTTCTTCTTCTATTATGAGGGTCTTGTGAAGGTATTGCTAGGCACTGCAAGGTCATGGATATCAAGACCAATTTCTGTCTGGACAGTTGCATTGTAAGGAGTCGTACCCTTCCTTTGGCTCTTCCATTCTATCCGCCCCCTCTTCCGCAATGGGCCCTGAGCCTTGGAGGGTGTGACAGAGGTGTTTCAGTGCTGGTGCCCACCTACTGTTGTGTCCTTACCTGCCGGAGGCAAGAAAGCTCCTGAATTCTTGCCCTTTCTCTCTCAAGTACAGATGAAACTGAAGGGGTCACTTACTTGGGTTCTGAAGTCATTCTAGTGTCTTTTTAACTTTTCTTCCCCAACCCTAGAAAATATATCCAATGACTTCCCCACATACCTCATGCTCGTGTATCCCTCTCATTGCACTCAATCCACTCAAGATCCAGATGATACAAGTTAGGGTTGAATTGATGATATTTCTTTGGTTACTGTTAGATTTCTGGCTATTTGCCTCAATCCAGGAAAAATGGACATTATTAGATTTCTGGCTATTTGCTACAATCCAAACAAATAGTCTCTCTTTATGTCTTGCACATAAAATGTTTATACAGATAAATCCATGAATTTCCACATCTGAGAGTAGTTTACCATCTGCTGGTAAAACGTGGTACTACTTTTAACATCCTGTATCTTCCTTCTGCAAGTTGGAGGATGTCACAGAGCTCAATCATGTAATGAGCACTCAAACACCACAGGGTGTGTAAAATAAGAGTGGTAGCACACAATTAGAAGGAGTAGGAAAGATACAGGGAGTGAGGAAGCTCATATGGTTATTTCTCTGCAGAATCAAGGAAGCCAATGATTGGTTTAATTTTTTAAAAAATGAAGAAAAGGGGGAAATATTCTCACCAACAATTCCCATTTAATGAGATATATATAATTTGCTTCTCAAATAGTGTTGGAAAACTGGAGTTTTAAAGCACATAATCTCTAACTAATATCAGATGATCAAGTTTGTGTTTTAATTGTATTACCATTAGAGTTCAGAAACCAAATTGTTCACACAACAATGGCATCCTAACTCACCATCCGCTGTGTTCCTTTGAGTTTAACTAGAAGTAGGATGTCACAGCTAATGTGCTAGGAATTCCATAGAAGCCTGAATATGGGCTCAGGGGTTCATCACCACATGAAACATCCTTCAGTTATAGCCTAAGATAGAGAAAAAATATCAAAACAATGGAAACTTAGATTTATTTCCATCTCCAATCTATGGAGATAGCTTCATCATCTTACCTTCACAGTTAAGTGGCATTATGAGAGTACAAATTATGAAAGTTGATTGCTATATGTTACCTTCTAGAGTTTTGGGCTATAAAATTAGATTCACATTTTTGACCAGTTTCTAATGACTAGGGCCTTGCAACCTTCATTTATTCTACATATAATTCCATCCCAGGCTTTAGTCACTCTGAAGTATACATCCTTCTAGTTCACATTCCTCACCAGTTTAGTTTTGTATCTTGCTATATACACCACTGTGATGGTTTGATTCAGGTGTGCCCCATAAATTTAGTTATTCTGAGTGCTAGTCTCCCCAGCTGATAGCATTTAGAAATTCAAGCCTCCTGGAGGTGGTGGATTGTTGGGGGTGGGCTTATGGGTGTTATAGCCAGTTTCCCCTTGCCAGTGTTTGGCACACTCTGCTGTTCCTGTTGTCCACCTGATGTTGGCCAGGAAGTGATGTCTACCCTCTGCTTAAGCCATGACTTTCCTCTGCCATCATGGAGCTTCCCTTCAAGTCCATAAACCAAAATCAACCTTTTTTTCCCCACAAGCTTCTCTTGGTTGGGCAATTTCTAACAGTAATGCGAGCCTCACTGCAACAGTAATGTTGGTACTGAGAAGTGGGGTCACACCTGACTGTGTGGCTTTGGCATTTTGCAACTGATTTTCAAGAAGAATGTGGATGAATTTGAAACCTTGGCCTAGGAGACACCTTGTAGTGCTGTAAGTACAGCTTGATGGATTATTCTGGTCAGAGTTGCAAGGCCTAAATGCAGTAAGAACTAAGGACTGTGAGATTTGGCTTATGAGGGTGAAAAGGAGCTTTGTCTGGACTGGACTAGAAGCAGTTTGTGTGAGAGGCTTGCTGTTATGCCCATGTTCTGAGAACTTGTGCAGGGTTGCTTTGCATAGAAAGAGACTGGTGTGTGCAGAGGGGTATGGCACAAAAAGAAATCTTTAGGCTGAAACTGCTGCCTGTTCAGCTGGAATTATATGAGAGATTACAATCATTGAGATTGGGCCGGCTGACCTGCATTGGACAACATGAAGAATGTAGACTCTTTTGAAGGGGCCTGAGTGCTCAAGGAGTGTCCTGTTTTTCAAAGTCTGGAGAAGCCTAGCGTGGTGGCACACGCTTTAATCCCAGGCAGAGGTAGGAGGGTTGCCATGAGTTCAAGGCCACCCTGAGAATACAGAGTAAATTCCAGGTCAGCCTGCACTAGAGTAAGACCTTACCTCAAAAAAAAAAAAAAAAAAAAAAAAAAAAAAAAGCTGGACTTGGTGGCACACAGCTTTAATCCCAGCACTGGGGAGGCAGAGGTAGGAGGATCGCCATGAGTTCAAGGCCACCCTGAGACTACATAGTGAATTCCAAGTCGGCCTGAGCTAGAGTGAGACCCTACCTCAAAAACAAAAAAACAAACAAAACAACAACAACAAAAAAGTCTGCTTTATTCCCACCCCCGCCCCCCGGATTAACAAATTGGTACCCTACCTGGTATTGTGGAGTCTAGCAAATGTAGGAAACAGAGGGTCATTGAATTTGCAACACAGTCTTGTGTTTTGGAAACAGCCATGGGCAATGTGAAGCAGGTTTTCTAGACTGGCTGCATGGAGACCCAATGGAGCTGTGAGGATGAACCATGGGTGGCAGTGGAGACCCAGTAGAGATGCCAGGACTATGAGATGGCTGCTAAGGAAAGTATAAGTATTTCAGGACTGTGAGTGGCCTACTTGGAGGGGCAGAATTGGAACTCCAGAGACTAGTTGCTGGTTAGAATTATTGGACATGGAGATTTGTCACTGACTAGAGTTGTTGGTCTTGGAGCTACAGAGTTTGATGTCTGCCCTGTTTAAATCTTGTATTGGTTGAATATTCCTTTGCTATGGTCAATGCCATCTTTTGCAGTGTGAATGTTTATTCTGTGCCATTATGGGTTTGGGGGGATTTTTTTTTTTTTTTTTTTTTTTTTTTTTTGGTATTATGGCTCAGTTAAAAGACCTTGGAGTATGGGGATGTTTGAACATTATTAGGATTGATAAAAACTATGGGGACTCTTAAAGTCATACTGCATGCATTGTATTTTATATCATGTACGGATATCAGGGGCAGAATGTGGTGCTAGTCTCTCCAGCTGATGGCAATTGGAAATTCAAGCCTCCTGGAGGCAGTGGATTGTTGGGGGCGGCCTTATGGGTGTGATAGCCAGCTTCCCCTTGCCAGTGTTTGGCACACTCTCCTGTTCCTGTTGTCCACCTGATGTTGGCCAGGAAGTGATGTCCACCCTCTGCTCATGCCATCATTTCCCCCTTGCCATCATGGAGCTTCCCCTTGAGTCTGTAAGCCAAAATAAATTTCTTTTTTTCCCCACAAGCTGCTCTTGGTTGGGTGATTTCTGACAGCAATTCGAACCTGACTGCAGCAACCACCTTATGTCCTTTCTTGAAATTGGGATGAATATAAGGATCAAAACATGTTTGAGGATCACAATTTTATTGTTATTATACACATTCATGCAATTTTTCATCTTGGGTGAGCTTTCCTTTGAAGAATCTTTGTTATGCTTCAGAGACAGTTGTGCCACATGGTCTTATGTTGGCATAAACTTATACATTGTTGTCTCAAACATCTGTGAAAAGAAAAACAAAACATTTACCTAGTAAAAGATGTGGCAATGCTCTGCACTAATTTTAAAGCAATTAGGAGTTTCTATACTGAACCTTGACCATAAATCTCTTAGCGTAATCACAAGGGAGCAGAAGCAGGAGCCTCGTCTCCACCCAGACACTGCTCAACTCAATGGGTTAACCATCAATAGGAACTTAGAAAGCAACAGGATCATGAATAAGATTTTGTGAAGATTAAAAATATGGACATGTAACCACAGAATTCTAAAGGACATTCTTAAGGGTTCAGAATTGCTGGTTGAGCTGGGTGAGGAGCTGAATTTGCTGAGAAAGACAAGGAATCACCAGTGTGGTTCTTTACTGGAGAGGAAAGGACAGGCATAGACTGGAAAAGATAGACCTTATTGGTCCAACTGGACTCTGAGGACAGATATTTCCAAGTAAAGAGATTTTTGCTTCTCTATCTGGTTGAAGAGGAATTTCCTGTTATTTACAATCACTTCAAGAACTTTATTAAAGGCCTACCTTTAAGATATTTGATTACATGTAGTTTCTTTAAAATGTGTCATAAGACTAAAGTATTTTTCTATCATTTGGGGACATTTTTAAGCCCTTTGTTGCAAGGGATTCATGTGTTCTTGACAGAACTATTTTATTTTACTTTTTTTCTTACTGTTTTTACAGTTCAAGCATTTATACATACACATTCAGTGGTATTAATTGTATTCATATTATTTCCTACTACCACTATAATCCAGTGGGGTCAAGAAAGATACTGTATGAAAGTCTTTGTGACACATCAGATAACAATTAGCTTAAGACAGAGACTCACAAACTAGGGGAGAAGGTCTTGTGCACCCCACTGTGTCCATCTCTGTGGCCTGCATTCAGTTACTTCAGCCAGCAACATGTAATAAGAATCCAGGCCACTAGAAATACCAGACTTTGATTTGGTTCTGAGGAAGGCAGAGAAGATGGGAATACTTCTGCTATTTGCAGGGCAGTCTTATCCTAGGCCTAGTCCTAACCAACAAAGAAAAATGATCACTAAAGAGACACGTGCCTTGTGGTGCATATTCTAGCTTTCCTCTAGACTCTCAAATTCATCTTCTGGAAACATCCTGTCAATGCATTCTGATGCTTCAAGTAGAGTAGATGGTCCATGGACAGCATTTTTCAAAATATTTATTCCATATTGGGCTCTGAGGCAGTCTGGGGACAGTAGTTTTGCTTCTTCTGGGTCTATTGGACCCATCATTCTTCTCCATTCTGTAATAGCATTCCATTTGGTCAAAACCATGATCAGAGATGGTCCCCTGCAAACAACAATGCTTTAGAAGGCAGAGTATGTTTCCAATGACATGGAATGCATGCATGGATTAGGACAGAACACTTTTGTGCATCCAGGGACCTTTATGCTAACTAACATGATTGTGAGTTTTCATTTTTAAATGTTTTCCCTTTTCCAACAAGATTTTGGGTTCGATGAGTATAGTAGTTTCATTCCAGAAAATATTTGTGAATGGATTCTTACTTTTGCCACTTTGGGGGACCATATAGGCCTTGTCATGGACCAGGGATTTGTTGCTTGATGGTAACCCTGTAGCTTGTAGCCTTCAGGGAATGCTTGCATTACTGAAAGTCAATTTGCACAGACCACCCTTATTTCAGGGTGGAATATACAAACTGACTGGTATGTGTGAGAATGCAAAGACCTGTCCATCTCAACCTAACACAGAACCACTCAGGTGAGCCAAACAGAGGAATTGTTGTGTATGCACAGCACCGTCTTCTCTCTCCTAGTAATCTGCTCTTTCTTTTTCCTCCATTCCACAAATTGTCCTAAATACAGTTTGAATCCTAAAGTCTGCTTCCCAGGAAATGTGAACAATGAATTTGAAAAATGGCTTTATTTTTCTAAGCAATGTGAAGTTACTCAAAGTCCCTAGGCTTCTGTTTATATTATATAAATAATACATATTGATCATTTGAACTCTCTGTATTGCCTTTCTATACTCATTGATGAAAGATTAGGGACTAACTATAGAGGCAAGGTGTACAGTTAAAAAGATTTGTTAGTAAATATGTGTATATAATACCAAAACATTTTAACTCAAAGTAAATTGATACAGGTGGTCAAATTATTATGAACTCTGTGAAGTTAAGAGTATAGACAGCTGGTGCCTGAGGATGACAAATTCCAGCCCTGGTTTTCAGTTATTTCACAATAAAAGTGGAAGTTCTAGTAAAAAAAAGTACTTTAAAGAGTTGTTATAAGAATCAAAGACTAACATCTCAAGATTAGCCAAAAGCATAAAATTAAGTAAACAGGCAATAAATATTAGATTTAATTCTTCTGGAATACTTACATAGTATAAGCTGCCTGGAACAGATGTGGAATATGGAAGTTCAAAAGCAACATACTTAGTATTATAACATTTATGTAACTATATGCATCTCTTACATATAGATTAAGAATATGAGGGGTTAGGGAGAAGATCCAGTTAGTAAATGTGCCTGCTGAAAAAGCACGAGGATCTGAGTTCAACCCTCAGTATCCATTTAAAATGTGGGACATGGTCATAAAAACCTGTAATCTTGGACTGGAGAGATGGCTTGGCGGTTTAGGCGCCTGCCTCCTAAGCCTAAGAACCCGGTTCCAATCTCCAGGTCCCACGTTTAGCCAGATGCAAAGTGACACAAGGGCACAATGCCACACTTGACCACAAGGGGCGCACACATCTGGATTTCGTTCGCAGCAGCTGAGAGGCTGCTGGTGCCCATCTATCTGTCTTCCTCTCCCTCTCTCTCTGTCTCTCCAAAAAAAAAAAAAAAAAAAAAAAAAAACCCTGTAATCTCAGCACTGGGTGGGGACAGATTCAGTGAAAGACTCTGTCTTAGGAAAATGAGGTGGATTGGTGATAGAGAAGAATACCCCATACCCTCCTCTGGCCTCTGCACTCATGTGCATGGGATTATGGGCATGTGGCACATGTGCATGTGTGCATACACACACACACACACTCCAAAAACACGTGACAAGATGTCCTACACATACAAAGGCAAAAAAAAAAAAAGTGAGAAAACAGTTAACATGCATAGAGTACTTAATATAAGTCACAGGCCAGTCCTGACTTTTCCAACTTGTTAGTCAGATTTCAGAACCAGCTGTGAGATAGGTTCCATTGTTCATCCTGCTTTACAGGCAAGGAAACTGAGGAACACAGTTATCATTGGAAAAGCAGGAATTTGAGCCCAGACAACCTTCTATTTGGAGTGTGAATAATTAAAGAAATAGAAGGAGGGAGGTCTGAAAAGTGGAGCAAAGCAGGGAATGAAGGAAACAGAGAGGAAGGGAAGGAGAGGGAAAGAAGGCGTAGAAAAAATAAATATGCCCCAAATGTTATCAAGATGTCTTTTCATGAAAGTGAATTAATGAAAATTAATTACAATAGTTTCTGCATTCCTCATAGTTTCCTTAATAAACATTTACCACTTTTACAATGCAAGCATTACATTTCAGAAACTTACTCAGATAAGACTTCCAATACATCATTATAATATGGTTTATTAGCTATTTTGAAGTAAACATTAATTGCATGATCTGGAGTCAGGACCATCTCCTTCATCTGGGTCAGATCAAACCTGTTCTTCTTGATGAGCTCCAGGATCTCATCTAGGGAAACAGACATTAGGATCTTTCAGACTGTTCACTTCATGTTCAAGTAAATTAAAATAACAGAAGAAAGCCAGGCGTGGTGGTGCACTCCTTTAATCCCAGCACCCTGGAGGCAGAGGTAGGAGGATCACCATGAGTTTGAGGCCATTCTGAGACTATATAGTGAATTCCAGGTCAGCCTGAGCTAGAGTGAGACCCTACCTTGGAAAAACAAAAAACAAAACAGAAGAAAATAATAGTTTTATTTCTATACTGTGGTTTAAATATCCAAAGTTATGTGAAAATAAATTAGATTTTTTTAAAGTACTAAATTATCTCTCAGGAGAGCTTTAGGATATTCCTATTCAGTTGACTCCAAGTCTTATCTTTTCAGAAACCACTTGGAATACCTAGTAACCTATGAGAGCGGCAAGGAAGAGATCTGCTGGCAAACTAAAGACTGTATTTTCATCTCTGTGCTCTAAGCTTCCAGGATCCCCAGCTAGCTCTTTATAGAAGAGAAGAGCCAAGATGCACTCTTCTACCTGCACAGGCAAGGCACTACTCGGTGAATAAGGTAAAGCAAATCTCGTCAAAAGTCACCAACAGCCTAAATTTTCAGAATTACATTATTATCTGCATGAAAGGAACCAACTGAGAAACTGAAACATTTCTAGTAAAAGAAGAAAAGGAGAAGAAAGAATAAAAAGAAGGAAGGGGATAAGGAAAGAAAAGAAGAATCACTTTCTTGCTCTATGGTAAAGGCACACAGAAGTGCTAGCTAGTCAGAGAGGGAAGGTGAGTGTGACTTGAGCCATAGACAGCATGAAGGCTGGCCCTTTCCTGTAGGAAGGAAACAGCTAGTGTTTGCCCAACAGAAGCACTGTGGAAACAAATGTAAACAGAAAGCAAAGCCTTCCTCAAATAAAATTGTCTGGTCACAAAGCCAAGCCTACACTCATGAGAAGATAATTATTATTTAAAAAAATGGTATATATGGCTTCTACAACTACAGTCAAGGGGCAGTTCTCTTTGGAGAGCTCATGGATTTCTTTTTAGCCATGTTGACCTCTTAAGTATAAAAAGAGTAAGGTGGGTAGGTCATTGAACAGGCGAGCAGGGAAAGGATGTGGCAGGCAGTGCGTGCAATATATGACAATTTCAGAAGGGAGAAAGGGATAGGATGAAAACCAGGAGCTGGTGATATAAATGAAGACGATTGAAAAGAGCTCTGTCTTGTGGAGAAACACAATGTAAGGAACATTTACAACATGACAAACAGTACCATGTTCAGATTCATACACTAGGAAGTTAATCTCCTTTGAGGGATGAAGGATGAATTAAGGTGAAGCACATACAAGTAGCATTGGAAGCAAGATGCTTGGGGACTAACGCAGTCTTTGGAAGGTACTTAAGGCAGCATTTGGGAAAAGAAAACTAGCTTGCCATTCTTGGCTTGAACATAAAGGAAGGAAATGGCTGAGGTTAGTGTTTGAGAATCACAAGAGCACTGTAGGGATCAGGCACAGACTCAACTTTTTGCCAAGGTGGGTCAAATGACTTCATTGCATAAAACCAAGAAAACATTCTGAACTGAGAAGCTGAACAAGGCAACCTGACCCCACACAAACCTCTGAATTATTACAAGCCAATCTAACATATTAGCAATAAATGATTTGCCAATTAGTCCCTGAATTCCTATAATAGGAATATAGGAAACTGAATCAGTTTTCTGTTTAAAATTATTTTTCTTCCCCCATCAAGTAAAAAAAGAAGAAAAGAGAAAGGAAGGAAGTTAGGAAAAAAAGGGATGGAGGGAACAAAAGACCAGAAATCCCAAAGTAAACTGTAACACAATACTTTAATATGAATTAAATAGTGGAGACATGAAATTATGAATTGGAACTTCAGCTTTAAAAAGGAGAAATAGGCAACAAGTAGATATGAAATAAATGCTGACTGCGTTCAAAAAAGAAATTAAAGAAAATGAATTTTGGGCAGAAATTAAGACTAAACAAAAGATTCCTAGTGGAGGGGAGGGTATAACTTGAACACATTAGAGCCCAGTGGCAACAAGAATAAAATAAGCTAAGAGAAGAAAAATCAAATAAAACAGAGAGGTTAATTATAAAGTGAGTATAGGAGTTTGAGAAAAAAATATATATATGTGTGTGTGTATCTGCACATGTGTGTATTAAATAGTTTAATATCATAGATAATTATTAAATATTTAATTGGATACTGTTGGTTAAATATTGACTATTTATGTTAATTTTACTTCATCATACCAAAAGAAGAGAATGTTTTGAGTTAAAAGACATAGGTTGGGCTGGAGAGATGGCTTAGCAGTTAAGGCACCTGCCTACAAAGTCTAGGGACACTAGATCAATTCCCACGTTTAGCCAGACACAAAAGTGATGCAAGGGCACAATGTCACACTTGCCCACAAGGGGGCGTACGCATCTGGAGTTTGTTCACGGTGCACCCATTCTATCTCTCTCTGTCTCTCTCTGTCTCTCTCAAAAATAAATAAATAAATAAAGCCATAGGTTGTTGTAGGTGAATCTCAGTGCCAGGGGTGGGTCACTCCTCCAAAGTGATTTGTTGATCAAAGAGGCCCATGGGGCCCTTAAAATAATGAAGGTCATTACCAAAGCACTTGGCTACCCACCAGAATGAGATGGTGAGATTATAATGCTAAAGACACCACAGATTGTGGTTGCAGGGTATTGAGAAATCAAAATGGAACTGAGATGGAAACTATGTACATGGTGGATCTCTGCCACAGTGCAGAAAGGTGCTCTGTGAACCACTGTGGGAAAAAAGTTCTCAACAGTTTGAATAAACAGTGGATCCTGCACCTACAAAATCAACCAGCCAGGCAAGATGTACACACCAGTGCAAGAGTGGCATATAAGTTGTAGGAGTAATTGACTTCTTTATGCGTGGATATGGAGATCTACTCAGTGGGAAGGAACTCATGCCTGGTTCTGAGAATCCAGTCAAAACCTATGGTTTGGGAGGGTATAGACCCCAGAGGGAAGCTTCCACTCTACCTTGGTTAAACGGAGACATTGTGTCCATCCAAAAGCCTTCTAAGGCTGGGAAGATGGCTCAGCAGTTGAAAGTGCTTGCTTGTGAAGCCTGATGGCCCAGGTTTGATTCCCAGTACTCATATAAAGCCAGATGCACATGCATTTGGAGTTGCAATGGCAAGAGGTGCTAGTATGCCCATTCCCACCTCTCCCTCGCTGTCTCTCTCTGCTTGCAAGTAAATAAATAAAAATACCTTTTTACAAATGCCTTCTAAATATATATGTTTAAGCCTTTTGATTAATATATATATATATATATGATTGCATATTATGCTTGGATAAGGGGAACTGCTCAGTGGAAGGGATATATATATATATATGTATTATATACATATATGTGTGTATATAGGAACTTAGTTAAAGAGAAAAGACTCAGATGCTCCTTTAAAAGTAAGTACTGAACAAATTTTCCTAATAAAAGAAATTTTAAAAGCTCACAGAATGAAAAAATAGTAAGTGAAAAATAACATGGAAAATAAATATAATTCAAAATAAGACAGAGTTGAAATAAAACATATTATTTCAAAAGAATAAATGAGCCTATAGCACACATTACAATATTTTAAAGAGATCTAAAAGCATTAATCTAAGTTTATTCTACATGCAAGTGACAGACCTAAAATGAAGTTATTCATAAGGTTAAGAATAAACATGCAGGTAAAAGTGTGTCAGGCAAATGCAAGTAATGAGAAACCAGAACATGCACGATTGCTGTCAGCGCAGCACTAGATGAGACAAAGGAGGAACTAGCATATTGCTTAAAACCAAAATTCATCATGAATTCTGAATCACAAATATCTATGGAATAACCCATTACTCACCATTATAACCAGAACTACAGTACTCAACAAAATGTTAGCAATAAATGATTAATGCATTTTCCAACAATCTAAGATCAGATTATGAAAAAGTAAATTAAGAATATTCATTATTAATCAATCAGTGAGATAAGTCTACACAATGAGAATAGAGAATATTACTTTCACACACAGAATCTCCACAAATGTTTAACATAAAACAAACCTACAACAGTAATTTCAATAGAGAAATAATGTAGCAACATTCACTAATCTCAGTATAGTAAGGCAAAATACCAATAAAAATTCCCTTTCTGTATTGGGGCATGGTGGCACACACCTTTAATCCTAGCACTCAGTACTAGGGAGGCAGAGGTAAGAGAATCACCTTGAGTTAAGGTCACCCTGAAACTACATAGTGAATTCCAAGTCAGCCTGGCCTAGAGAGAGATCTGACCTCAAAGAAAACAAATTTCCTTTCCAATAGAATATTTTTAAAACACCCTCTTTAAAAATATATTGAATAATTCTGAGGTCCAAGAGAAAACAGAAACAAAAGCACAACACTTCTACAAAATAATGATAATGTGAACACTTACATGCATTAATCAGGGTTCTGTAGAGGAACAAAACCAATAGAATGAATATGTATTAAAAAGGGGATTTATTGTACTAGCTTATAGGACATAGGCTGGGCAGTCCAACAATAGCTCTTTGCAAGCTGGAGAGTTGAAAAAACACAGTAGCAACTCAATCCAACAGGCTGGATGCAGGATAGGTTCTAACACCTTCAGAGGATAACTGAATGGCAGATGCACACACCTGTATGGGGCAAGGGGAACCAGCAAAAGGCACACACCAGAGAATAGCATGGGCAGCCAGGAAAAAGTTCCCCTTCTCCTAGAGATTCCATATATAGTCTCCCCTCTGGGAGGACTGCCCACTTGAGGAAGACTTCCTTCCTCCATTAATCCTTTCTGAAAACACAATCACATATCTGCACCAAAAGCATGTCTCTCACTCACTTTCAAGCCCAATCAAATTGACAATAAAACTTAGCCATCACTAGATATTAGAACATATAATTTAAGAGGAAATTACAGAAAATTAATTATCTTGGAAATTTTTAACAAGAGAAGTAAAAGAATAAAAATAAATGAATTAAATATCTAATTCAAGAAACTAGAATATTTAAAACACTACTGAAATACAGAGGTGAAGAAATAAATCAATAAGTAAGGAATTAGAAAAAAGAATAAAAAATAATTTCTTTAGAAGGTAATCACAACAACAAAAGGTAAGAGCAAAGTAAAAATAAGCTGGAAACAGAGAAAATACAATAAGAAATGATAAGCAAATGTCTTTAATTACTAAGCCCTCTCCCCAGGCCCAATAAGAAGAAATTACTTTGATAACTTGATGTAGGTGATATGTGCAGAGGAGCTGCAACATTTAAACAGATCAATTTCTATGAAACATGCAAAACAAAGGCCTAAATGTTTTCATAGGAAAATTCTACCAAATCTTCAAACTTTATCCCTATCCAGTGCTACTTGAACTTTCTGAGAAAATATTCATAACTTTCATGAAATTTGCAAGTATTTCAAATTTGATAATATTTATAAAAAGTATACCAGTTTTAATTTTAATTCTTAGTAATATAATCCCTAAGCTATAAGCAAGTTATATTCATAACACTTGTTTTGAGATTCTTCATAACTAAGTAGAATAATCACAAGAATAAATATATGGCCAGGATTAGTAATAACATTAATGTGATTTTCCAAGTGAATATACTGATGGAGAGAAGCCCCATTATTCCCAGCCACTCTGAAATGGCCAAAAATTAAAACCATTTTCCCACTGCAGTGCTGGGGATTGAACTTAGGGCTTCTTCACACACGGTGGGCTACACCCAAGCCCAATATAATTTTTATTATAGAACAGAGAAGAATGGGAGAGGGCAGGAGAGACTCAGAGAGAAATAATACATGCAAATATAACAATAAACTTCTCAATCAAGGTGAAGGGGCTGTAGATATTCATGGTACTATTTCAGTTTTTCTCTACTTTGGAAATTTTCACAGAATCTGGAAGAAACATGCACAGATTTACTTCTATTTTGAAATATTTACCTCTTTGTTGGTGCGTTACATGAGGTTTAATCAATGCTAGAGTGCTCTGAGGAGGAAAGAAATGCTCTATTTCTTTTTCAGCTATCTCGGTAGAGCTGCTTCCATACAACTGGTTGATTGGCAAGTTTCCCATTGCAAACTGTGCACATAAACTTTGAAAAAGAGGACAAGCTTAGAATCCGTCAGGACACCAAACCATCTATGCAATGTGACAGTGCTTATATAAGTTGCTGAACAATAATTAAGTGACAGCAACCCAGTTCAGATCTGGTTACTGTGAAAAAGGGAATAATCACACAGAAGACTGGAGAATGTTAGATCCTTTCAAAGAAGTAACAGTCACCAGGAAACAAAAAATGTGAACACTTAAATCACAGTAACCATGGATATTGAAAGAAAACCTACTAAAAAAGAAATAGGCACTATACTATAGTGAAAAGACCCAGACTGGAATCCTGACAACTCTGTTTCCTTGCTCTTTGACTCTGGACAATGATGACATTTCTTTTTTTAAAATGTTTTTTACTAACAACTTCCATAAATATAAACAATATATCATGATCATAATCCCCTTCCACCCTTCTTCTTCCTCCTCCCACATACCTCCTCCTCTACTGAATCACTTCTTCTCTCTTTTCTATTTTGACCTAATCATTTTTCCTCCTATTATGCAGGTCTTATATAGGTAGCATTAGCTACCATGAGGTAATAAATATGAAGGCCACTTTGCAGGGAGAGCTTACAGTACTATCTTCCAGTCATAAAATGATATAAAAAAGATGACATTTTTGTGCATTTCTTGCCTCAATTCTGCTTCAGAAGTACAAAAGTCCCTTAACCTTGGAGTGTGATTTTTGAAGATGACTTCAGATGACACACCTGACATACTGCTTTCCTATTCAGCTCTCAAGAAATATGTCCTCCCTTGATTTCATCATTAAATGTTATCAAGTATTTATGCCCTTGATTCCATATCAAAGATAACAAATTATCAACACTGAATCTAGGAGGTACTATAATGACATTCCCAAATGTATATTTTGATGGTGAGTCAAAATCCAGTCAAGTTGACAATGAAGATGAACCATCACAGCTCCATCCCTTGCCAACCCGACACCAAAATACATAACTTTAAATCATATACAAGGTGCCATGCCTTATGTTGAATTGATGACAAAATTTAGCTGATTTCAAAGCTTCATCATTAAACAAATGAAATTGCCGTCAAACTGTACATATTCGGTTAATCATCAATGTTTCAAAATGTTTATGATTAATTAAAGCACCCACAACTGTGATTATAATCTTTCTCAAAGAAATTTGTCATAAATAAAAGGTAGGGGCAATGGCCTATGGGGTAGGCATTCACTCCTTGTTCCAAGGTCCAAGTCAAACATCCCATGACCTTTCCTTGCAAAAATGTGGCCATTTGCAAGCTTACCAGACTTTCATCAGAAACCATCTACTACTTCCTCAAGAAAAGTAGCTTTACTGAGATGCTCCCCTGGATGAAAGCCATAGTTTTTGTACCCCAAACCTAAAATGAAATGAAAATGTATCTCATGGGAAAAGGTAGGGGCTCATGATATAAGTGGTACCTCTCAGGCTTATAATTACTGGCTTCTTCAACAGTTCTTGGTCCCAGTAACTCTTTCCAGTGTTTCAAACCATTCTCTCTCAATAAAACAAGGACAAGAGATGAACTACTGTTAAAAGAAGAAAGAATTAAAGGTATGAATCAATAATGATGGCATATAGATAATACAAATGTTTGTTGTTATGTCAAAATGATTCTCGAGAGCTCTAAAATTATCATCCACTGGTATCCTTTCAAGAACATTTTACAAGAGGCTGGAGGCAGAAAGAACAAGGGAAGAGAACCACTGTTTCCTGTAGAGTGGCTCCTTCATGGTTCCCCAGTCGCCATATTTATTGCTGTCTCAGCTAGTACTACAGTTGCTATTATCTCATTTATTTCTAGAAATAAATCTCTAATATTTCTAAAGCTCTGACCAAAAGCAGTCAGACTGATGCTCAGGTCTGTCAGTCCTCAGCTTGGACTTGGTAATGTTACATACTCTGGATTTCTGTTGTCCTATTTAACTGAACAGTGACAGCTTCCTCTGGGACCTTCCCATTGCTCCAACAACATTCCATGAAGGCAAAAGAAAGCAGGCAATTGATGCAAGAATGAGGAAAGGGGCAGGAGTGACAAGTAGATGAGGAAGCTGTTTGTATAAGTTAGAGGTTGGCCCATCAAACAAGAACAGATCAAGAAAGGTTGAAGTGATTCAAGATCAAATCATGAAGTGCATTCTAACACTGAACTCTGTGTTACCTGATCATGTATTCTATAAGCTCCTTAAAATAGTCTTCAGTTTCATATTCCTTGCACATACTTCTTGCTTCCCTTTCTGATAGTACTACTTGTCTTTGCATCAATATTTCAAACCCTTCGTCATTAATAATGTTCAAAACATCATCTAAATGAAAACAGTCATGGAAAAGTAAGTTTCAAACTTAACAGATCTCTGGACATATACACAAAGCACAATGCAGTATCACAAGGCCATCTACTATATTTAATTCTCATGTGAATTATAAAAGTTCACAAAGATAACTTCTTGGGTTTCAAGGTAAATGGAAATTATAGCATGATAAACTATGATGCTTCTTCCAATTTCCCCTCATGCAAGAATCATGCACAAACACATACAGAAGGGAGTCACAGGAAAAATCTTCTTTGGGATACAAGCACTTTGTATGTGTATAAATAGTAACTTAACTAATTGTCCAACTCGGGTATGTCTTAGTAAATAATACTTATTCTTACTAACTACCATTAGAATTTATAAAGGGAAAGCCAGTTTCTTTCAAAACAAACTTACTAAAAGTAGAAAGATTTCGAACTTGATTGAGGATGGATTTGCTTTGCTTAGAACGACAGAAAGAATGCATTGGCTGTTGAAGCATGGAAGTTCTCTGAAGCTCATGTCAGTCCAAACACAGGGAACAATTTGGACCTGGACACTGTGCTAAATACTGTTGAGAGAGGGAATGGAAGACTGCATCTGAACCTGTGTTGGTCCACCTCGAGGACCATGGGCCACTGGACATGGGAAGCTGGGGCAGAAGATCAGTTGAAGTGAGGAGGGGAAGGGGTGGATTTAGAGGTTTTTCAGGGAGTGCAGACATCACTTCATCCTTTTGAAAAGGTGCCCAACTACAGGGGAGTAAAAAAGTGAGGTATCTATTGGGCAAATGCTGGAATCCAATGATCATTTCCAGTTTGCTTTTTCTGTCATTAAATTGTGTTTATTAGCATATTAGAGTATATCTTTTTGCACTAATCAGAAAAAATCTAGTCTTGAAAGAAAAATGGATGTAGGAAAAGAATAAGGGCATCTGCAGGCATGAAGTCCTTGGGAAGCAGAGATGTCATGTCATATGTTGGATAAGAAAGAGCCTTGTTTTTCAGGTGTGTCTTCCTCCCTCAGTGAAATTAAAACTAAAAATTATAATTAAAACTCCTTCAACTTTCTGAATGGCCCTTGGCCATTTTGTCCTTTTCATAGAGAAGGGAACTGTCTCCTCTGTAAGGCCAACTCTCTATACCTTTGCTATAGAAATAATTTCTCAATAAATTCTGCCTGTCCTTTCAGTCAATTGGCCAAATGAATCACATGGCACAATTCAAATGTGAAGGGCTGAGGAGTGCAACTGAGGGAATGGGTGGCAATAGATACCATGACACTAGTTTCTCCTCAGGCAGGACATCTTTTTCAGAGTAGTTTCAATGCTTAGTATTACTGGCCAATGCCAAGTATAGTTATGTCCCTCCACTAAAATCTGCATCTGCAGATTCAACCAAATGCAAATAATAACTGTGACTAGGTCTGTGATGGTTGCTGAATGTGTACTGAACAAGTACAGAATTTCCTGTCATTTCCTAAGCAATAGCCATGAATGCTATCTTACCTCGGTATTTCCTCCACCAAACAAATTACTCCATTATATATATTTTTTAATTCAGTCAAGTTTTCAGTCTATTTATTAAAGGACATTTTACCTGATTCTAGGTTTTGAGTATTATGAATAAAATCACTGTAGACATTCATACACAGGATTCTATGTAAACACAAGCTTTCAAATAAACTATATAAATATCTACAATGATTACTGGATCATGTGTAAAACTGTGTTTAGCTTGATGAGAGGCTGTGTTTAGAATGTACCTCTATAATTTTCCATCCTGAGTGGCATGAAGGAAAGTTCTGACTGCCCTGCCTTGCTACTCTTCCATATTGTCAGCTTCTGGAGTCTAACCTAAACTAACAGATAGATGATGTCTCATTGTTGCTTTTAATGATAATTATTAACCTTAGTGGAAACTACAAACTTTAGTTAATAAAATGGTAACAATGCTAGCTCATTAATTATAACAGTGTATCATAACAAAGTGCCAAGCACTCTAATTATTCTTTCTCATTTTATTCTCAATTTTACAAAGAAGAAATAGGTTTGTTAAAATTTCTCATTCACTTCCCACTGTTAGCACTGCCCATAGCTCTGAATTGAGATGTTGCAGACATGAGGGTCTCTTAAGCTTCTAGTACAAGATTACTGTCATGGTAAAATGAAGTCTAGCAAAGACACAGGTTAAAAAACACTCTGTAAACTCTCAACTGTAAAATGTTTTATTCATTGTTATTGAAAAATTAGTAATTGGACATTCAAATTCTGTCTACAAAGTATAAATTTGTGCTTCATTTCCTACCTTTCCTTTCTTCATAGACATCTGGTCGCAGCAATGCTAGAGTCTGTTCTAATTTTAAGCCTTTTGTTGCTTTAAAATCAGGGAAGAATATATCCATTAATTGAGTAACATAAGTCATATTCTCTTCAACATCACAAAACTGAGATATATGTTGTCGTTCCAAATATTCTTGCAAACTGTTAAAATTCAAAATATAATTTAAGATTACTATAAGCTGAAGATTAATAATAAGGCATGCAAATTAACTAATAATATGCTTCTGAATTAATTGGAGTTTAGTAATACAAATAAAAGACTGAATTTCATGTAAAGATAAGTCATATTTTTCTTTTGTGTATAAGAATATGATATTTGACTCAAGTTTTTATTGAACCACTCTATAAATTAGTTACAAAATTGTCTGTGTTGGAAATTGTAGCTTGAACTTTTACATGCCTGCTTTCCCAATCTGGGGCACAAACAACAGACCAAAGCAAGATTGCTCCAGAACCATTTTGGTGGATCAGTGAGTTTATTGGGATCAGTTACAAGAGCATGGCTGTCTTAAAGCAGTGCATCACTGGAAAGCTCACCCAGCACCAGTGACAACTCGTAGAAGCGGAACTCACTGTGTCCACTTAGCAGGCGCCAAACCGGTCACAGATTCTCCAACCCAACACATGTGTGAGGAGTTGTCTGGGGAGGGGTCTTCTGACCTTTAATGTTTCAGCTTTCTTAGACTTTTTTTACCTGCTGAGCCTTCCTCCAAACAGGTAGTATTTCAACTGAATGATTCAATTAGGAGGAAATTACTGCACAACAAATTTTATAAGAGAATAAGCAATACTCAAGATAAAATTTATTCTTTTAGATTTTTTTCTTTCCTCTAATTCCATCTTTTAACCAATTATTTGCATGTAGATTTCTTATTTTCAAATAGGTTTTTTCACCTTTGTATTATTTACTTCTTATTGTATTGGATTGTAATCAGCAAATGTGTATGGCAAAATAGGAATTAAAATGTTTGCTAAAGTTTTATTTGTGAGCAAAGATAATTTATTTGGGACACGTAAGAACATTACATTAATTTACTACATACCATCTATTATATATTGTTCATAGAATATACATGTTTCAGTCTCCATGTCACTGCTGATTTGGTCTTCCTGAATGTTATTTTCATCCATTTTACTAAGTTTTTGAATAAATTTATCCTTAGTTATTTAGTTGCTACATTGGTTGAATCATAATTTTTTGGGTTATCATTAGAAATGTTGACTACTACATTTTATTCTTTTTCCTCAAATTGACACATTTTTAATGAACAAATTTAATAATTTACTTTTCCTGGCTACTTTTTTTGACAGTTTTACTTTCATTTTTCTTTGTTTCTCCTAAACAGAACATAGAATAGTGAAGTTGGTTAAATTTTTAATTTTTAAAAAATTAAGCTTAGAAAAAAAACTTGCAAGAAGACTAGGACAGTGACCCCCCCCCATGTCCTCTCCATCTGGTCTGTGCTATTGTCAATGTGGTTCTTCTCCTTCTCTTCAGCTCTCCCATCCACAGATGCAGGGCTGGAATGGGCACCAAATATGACTGTGAGTTAGCAGAACCATTGAAAAGTAAGGTGCAGATATTCTAAACAAATGCACTTAAATACTGAAGGAAATTTGTGTTGATATGAATCTATTATCCCATGAACAGTCCACTTTCAAATTTCACCAGTTTCACATTCATCCATAACAATTTTTTTACTAATTCAGCATCATGTCATCTTTGCAGTTGTCCTGTCTCTTTGGTCTTCAGTCTCCAACAGTACCACAAACTTTTTGCAGCTTATAATACTTAGGATGCTCATATTCTAAAGAGTCTAGAAGCCTGGATTTGCAGATCACCTTCCTTTTAAATGGTTTCAAACTTTAGGTTAGCCTAGCGCTTTCCATTATGTTCAACTTATGAATCTGTAGGAATACCACATTAGCAATCTTTTGTTCTTGGTCCATCACAAGAGGAGTTAGATGATGTCAATTTAAAATATATTTTATTTATGTGTAAGAAGAGCAACACACACACACACGCACACGCACACGCACACGTACACATACACAGAGAGAGAATAGGCATGCCAAGGCCTCATGCCCTTGAACTCCAGACTCATGTGTCACTTTATGCATCTGTCTTTACATATTTGGGAATTGAACCCAGGCTTTGCAACCACTAAGCCATTTCTCAGGCCCAATATCAATTTTTGACATTAATGATGATGTTATCATGGTTAATGTAAAAAATGCCCAGTTTTTCCCAAAAGCTATAATTCATACTTTATAAATAAAGCAATCCATGAGGGTATTACATGAAAATATGTCATTGTTTTCATAATGATTCAGTGCCAAATGAGTATTATTATAATAATTTGTTGTAATACATTTTACCTTAATCTGATGTCTCTATATTTACTATAGTATTAGTCTTTTAATTTTAGGGGAATAGACATAGTCTTTGCTTTATTTCTTTAATAATCATGGTTTTTCTTTTAAACTGTGGTTTCTGTTTTCTTTCTCTCATTTCGTTGGTCTACATATATTACTACCCATTCCATGATGTTCCTTATTTACATAAAGTTGTGTGGTTACCCAGGCACCAATGCTGATTAGATTCTACATTTTCCTAATGTCACACAAATATTCCAAGCACTTCTTGCCTTCTAGCATTAAAATGTCTTTGAATATCTTCCTGTGCTCTACCAGGCAAATATCTTGAAGGCAGGGGCATAGTCTTTCATCAGTACCTGTGTCTGCAAATATCTCTTTTCCTCTGAAATAATTTATTCTCACTTGCTGACATGTGTGAAACTGGTGTATAAAAGTCAGACAAAATGCAAAGGAGATGCAAATTGATAACAAAGCCAACCTTAGATCAGACTGTTTAATATTTCCACCTTCATCATGATTCCAAACAACGTTAGGAATCAAATACTCTTCAAAACTAGCTTTTCTCTTCTATAGCCTCAACAATTCCTATAGGGTTTAATTTTAATAGTATGCACGCACTATTCAAGTTTGCACACATTTAATATTGTCTGTTAATTTAAAATGTCATCTTCAGAGGCTGAGGCAAGATAGTCCAATGTACAGTACTTATCTGGCTTTTGGGAATGCTTGGATTTGATCCAGAAAGATTTGCAAGTCATTCATTCAACTTTCAAGTGACTATCACACTTTCTTAATCCAGCTTTGAATTTTTAGTTCACGTCATGATCATGCTGGTACGAATGAAATTCTATTGTATATGCACAACACTTGGATTGTAAGCAGAGCATTGCTATGTTGTCATCATTATTATCTGAGTTCATGGGCTGTTCAACCTCTACTTGATTTTGCCAACTAGGCTTAGGTTCTGGTTTTTATGACATTTTCCTTTCTCTTCCTGTTCAGAAACTCTAAGTAGGTTATTGATTTTCTTTATTGGCTTATTGTGAGGATTGCTGTGACAAATTGTAGAATTTCTATAGCAAATTGTTTGTGAGCCACCAAGTCTGTGTTATAGAAGCCAGAAGGCTATTACTCACTAGCAAGAGCAAATATATATATATGCAATGCTGTTGAACTTCAAGTACAAAAACTTGGGAATGCTACTCAACTTCATCATGTCTTTTCAGGGGTGAGGAAGAGCTGTGAAGTCCAATATCAATCTTCCCCTTGCAACCAAAGTCTGTTTGTTCTAAGGAAAGCCTGGAGTTGTCTCCAGGTTCCCCCTCCTGATATGAGCTCAGGTGCTTCTCAACATCAGTGAAGATTGCTTCACACCACCCTCACCATCTCTCAAGCTGGGCACCTCAGCTAATCCTGTGGCCAACTATTATTGCAGGACTGTTTTGTTTCTGGTAATGGATGAAGAATCAGGGTGCAAAACACACACTGACTGGACTACAGAAACACCTTTAGAGCTTGTTTTAGGAGTTGTATCTATTATTTAATTATTTATTTTTAGTTTTCTGAGGTAGGGTCTCGATCTAGCTCAGGCTGACCTGGAATTCATTATGTAGTCTCAGGGTGGCCTCGAACTCACAGCGATCCTCCTACCTCTTTCTCCCAAGTGCTGGGATTAAAGGAGTGTGCCACCACGCCTGGCCCTGTATCTATTATTTTTTTATGAAAAGTATGAGAGTGCCTGTGTTGTGTGTTCACAGCTCTCCCTCCTCTTCCTAGTCAGCCATTGGAACATCAGGACATTGCTGACATGGAAGAAGTGTTCTTGTGGAAGATTTCCCTGTAGTCAGGACAAATGTGAGCAAGTCCTATAGCCTGCTGTCCTAGACACAGCTCATTTGCATGGAAGGGAACAACAACCATTCCCAGGCTCTAGCTAGGGGAGACATGGCAATTAAAAAAAAAAAAAAAAAAAAAAGGTGGATAATGCTTTTGATGTGTTGTTGAATTCGATTTGTGAGGCTTTTTTCAGGATCATTGTATCTAAGTTCATTAGGGATATAGGCCTATAGTCTTGTATCTCTGATTTTGGTATTAGGGTGATGCCAGCTTCATATAAGGAGCTGGAGATTCTCCTGTTCTCTGATTATGTGAAACAGTTTCAGAAAAATTGGTTTCAGTTCCTCAATAAAGTTTTGATAGAATTAGGCTGAGAAGCCATCCGGTCCTGGACTTTTCTTTTGAGGAGGGTTTTGATTACATTTAAATCACAATGGATGTGATAAGTTTGTTTAGGAGATTAATCTAGTCTGAATTTGGTTTTGTTAGGTTATATGTGTCTAGGAATTCATCCATTTCTTCCAGATTATCCAATTATGTGGACTACAGGTTTTGGAACTAAGTCTTGATTATTTTCCAATTTCATTGATATATGTTGTGACCTCTCCCTTTTCATTTCTGCCTTTGTAAATCTGAGACTTCCCTTTTTTCATTTGAACAAATTGGCCAAGGGTTTATCAATCTTGTTTATTTTTTTCAAAAACCAGCTCTTTATTTCATCAATTTTCTTAATTGTTTTCTTAGTTTCCAATTCACTAATATTTGCTCAGATCTTAATTATTTCTTTCTATGTGGATCTCTAAAGGTTGGATTCTTCTTGTTTTTCCAACACCTTAAGGTGGATGGTTAGGTTATTAATTTGAGATCTTTCTGTGTTTATATGAAAACATTTAGTGCAATGAATTTTCCCCTTAGGACTGCCTTCATTGGGAGAAAATGTTCACCAGCTATACCATTGACATGGTCCTAATATCTAGAATCTACAAAGAACTAAAAGAACTAAACAATAAAAAATCAAAACATGGGATAGAGAACTAAACAGGGAGTTCTCATAGGAATAAAAAAAGATGGCTAACAAACACTTAAGAAAATGTTAAACATCCCTAACCATCAGGGAAATGCAAATTAAAGCAATTATGAGATTCCATCTTACTTCAGTAAGGAGAGCAATCATTAAAAAATCAAACAACAAATATGGGGAAAGAGGAACCCTCATTCACTGTTGGTAGGAATGCAAACTTGTACAACCACTATAAAAAATAAACATGGAGATTCCTGAAAAAGATGACTATAGAACTACTGACAGACCCAGTTCTTCCCTTACTGGGAAGTTACCCTGAATGTTCCGTGCTTCACTACAGAGATGTTTGCTCAACCATATTCATAGCTGTTCAAGTCATAATAACTAAGAACTGGAATCTACCAAGGTGCCCATCATTGGACAAATGGATGACCAAGCTGTGGTACTTTACACAATTGAATTCTACTCAGTAATAAGAAAAAAAATGATACAATGAAATCTGTAGGAAAATGGATGGACTTAGAACAGCTCATACTCAGCAAACACACATGATTACAGAAAGACAAACACTGCATATTCTCACTCATCTGCAGTTCCTAACCTGGATCAACTTGAGTTGCTGGCATACCTGACAGGCAATTTGAGGCCCAGACAATAGGGATGAAAGGGTTTGGGGGTAGGGAAGGGGATTTGGAGGGGCGGACAAACACAAAACTAAACCTAAAATGAACTGGTATCATAAAACCTTCCTTCTTGAAGGTAGACTAAAAGATTTAACCCTCCCCAGTAGTATAGGGGAAAGTCTGAAAAGAAGGGTCCTAGAAAGGGTGGAATAAAGCCTAACCTGGAAAAATTTGGCTCTGGCCTGTAAATCACAGTAACAGAAATTGGTCCTACCCACATTAAGCTATTGATCAGAGAGACCTACAAGATCTCCAAAACAAGACAGGCTTCTGTCAAAGCACTTGATTATCCGCCTGAAGTAAAAGGTAAGACCCTATTGCTGAAGACTCACATGCTGCCAACACAGAACCCAGAGAGACCCAGCTGGAATCTGGAAGAAAGCTAGTCCTCAGACAGCCCATCTATTGCTGGAAAGTGCTACATGAGCTACTGGGTGAAAGTGACCAACAGCAGTATGAGCAATCAGGGGTCTAAGCTACTCAGAAACAGCCTGACAAGAAGTACACACCAATGCAGTGGTGGCACACCGCCTTGGTGGGTAACCAATGGTTTCTGATTGTCTAAGAGATCCACTCAGTGGAAAGAAACCCATACCTGGAACTGGAAATCAGGTCAACTATTGGCGAGGACACAATGCCTCTGGGCTTGACATCCCAGCCTGTGGTTTTTACAATCTTCCCACCCACTCTTCTACAAAATTCTCTGAGCCATGCTGGGTGTATTTTAAGTCTACTTCAGTGATGAGCTCTTAGAAGCCTCTGGATTTCTGCTTTGGTATGTGTTGAGTATCCTCAGCATCTGTCTCCGTTCCCCTGGCACTGATTGTCAGGCTCACAACAGAAGCAGCACTCCATTTTTGCTCATCTCCCCAGTTCCTCTGTGGTCCAAAGACAAATGGTATCCCTCAGTTTAGAAAGAAAATGATGTGTACTTGGTCAAGGCAAGGTTGCCAGTCTAATTCCATTCTCACTCTGCCAACAAAAACATTTAAGCATTTATTTATTTATGAGAGAGAGAGAGAGAGAGAGAGAGAGACTGGGCACACCAGGGCCTCCAGCCACTGCAAATGAACACCAGACACAATCGCCACCTTGTGCATCTGGCTTATGTGGGTACTAGGGAATCAAACCTGGGTCCTTAGACTTTGCAGGCCCCAAGTGCCTTAACTGTTCAGCCATCTCTCCAGCCCCAGTCAAAACATTTAAACTGCTCATGTTGTCATGAGGCTGTGGAACAACCAGAATCCATTACTTCTCCAAGTTGCATGTAAGGTAGATTTCTTGCCTGAGACAAGGCACTGGTGGGATGCTGACTCCTCTTACTTCTCATGTGATGGCTGCTTTGTTTCCCCACTTGTTTTGAGCAGATCAAAAGATACAGGTATAAACTGGGTGTTTCATCCCAGCACTCGGGAGGCAGAGGTAGGAGGATTGCTGTGAGTTTGAGGCCACCCTGAGACTACAGAATGAATTCCAGGTCAGCCTGGGCTATAGAGAGACCTTACCTCAAAAAAAAAAAAAAAAAAAATATAAAATCTGGTATTTACCCACCACTCCCCCATTCAAACCCTCCACACATCAATTCAAACCCTACCCATGGTTCATGAAGCCCTTTGTCATCCACTTAATTTCCATACCTGGCCCTTCATCCTGCTTAAAACTTGAAACTCGGGGCTGGGCGTGGTGGCTCACGCCTTTAATCCCAGCACTCGGGAGGCAGAGGTAGGAGGATCGCGGAGAGTTCGAGGCCACCCTGAGAATACAGAGTGAATTCCAGGTCAGCCTGGGCCAGAGTGAGACCCTACCTTGCAAAAAAAAAAAAAAAAAAAAAAAAAAAAAAAAAACAAACTTGAAACTCAGGACGTTTTAATTCCTTCTTGGGTTTGGTAGCTCAGAGGTAAAGTTCTTGTCTAGCATGCACGAGGAGCTGGCTTCCATCCCCAGCACTATAATAACCAAAGTCTAGAATTTCCTGTTGTCTAAAAAGTGGGGCATTGCTAGGAACCAGGAGATGTAGCTATTTAGTGATTACAGCAAGGAAAGATCTGGAGAGTCTTAGAAAGAGAACATGCTACATAGCAGCAGGAGACCCACCCACAAGCATTGTGAGATGCCTTTCAGTCCAGCAAACTCCTTTGTCCAGCCTGGAGAGCTGTTGTATTAAACTCTACATTCTGATTCTTCAGAAGAAAAAAGGTGCAAACATCAGCACATAAAATGAACAGCCTGCAGGCAGCTTATGTTCAATTTCAAATATTTAAAAATTTGTTAACAAAAAATATACAATTAATTATTTTGTTATTAGCTATTTAGTATCAGTTAATGTGCAAGTTAAACAGCAGGTCTAAAGTTTTAGAGCACATGGAAAAGGAAAGAAACTCTTGGTGATGGAGGGAGACTGGGTTTGAAGTGATTATGCATGGTTCCAATACCCCCTAGGCCAGACGGGTGAGCCCAGGGTTAGAGAGACAGAGTTCCCTGTTTCATGTTCTCATGATAAACTTTCTGGGAAACCGTACTTTTTCTGAATATATAGTGTTTTAGTTTGATTGGAAGAAATACCTGTGATTTCATCATAAAAGCATTTGCTCTTAGGTGTTGATATACTCTGTCACTATACCCCATCATCTGAGGACACATTCCAACTGAGAAAGTCCTGCTTTAGCTACCTGTACCGTTTCTTCTTGGCCACCCCAAGTGTGCCTCCAGTGTCACCCTCCACTTGTGCCTCAGATGGTCCTTCAATTTCCACCTCAAGCTGAGTGTCAGTTTCCTTCTCATCACTCTGTGGTTCTTCTCCTTGCGATACAAGGACCACACAACTCAGGTGAGATGTCATTAAAGATATGAACTCTTCAAAGTCAGGCTGTAAAATACAATGGTAACTGTCAACCCACGGTTTCTGGTACAAGTGGACTAAAATGGCAGCTATTGTGCGAGAGCTTTATGGTCATATGACAAAGGCGTGTTACTCTCATGAACCTTTGTTGGAGCCGTGGAAATTTACTTCTACCAGGAATTGACTTTAAGGCTAGTTTAACAGGAAACTTCTCAGTGGTTAAAGTCACTTGCTTGCAAAGCCTGTTGGCCTGGGTTCAGTTCCCCAGAACCCCTGTAAGGCCTGACACAAAAAGTGACACAGTTTTCTAGCATTCTATTTTCAGTGGCAAGAGACCTTCCTGGCATGCTCGCACACACACATATGTAGGGAATTGAGAATAATTTTTTTTTTTAAATTAAAGGCATTTTAACAACTACTCAAGCATTTGGTTATTTCCATGTCATCTGCAGGGCTTGTGAAAATAAAGCTCAATCCTAGAGTTTCTAATTCAGTAACTGCCACAGTTTGGACCCCAGATGTCCCCGGTGGCCATGAGCTACACCTTGGTCACTGGGATGCCACTGGGGTGATGATGGGAGGAAGTGAGGTCGCTGGGGCACTGACTGGGTCCCTGGCTCCTCCTTTCCATTTCCGTTTACTTTGTGGCCTTTCTGCAGGAGAAACTTTGACCTCCCATGGGCTCCACATCATGACGTTCTGACTCATCATGGGCACCAAACCTACTGGTGCAAGAAACTCTGGACTGAAACCTCTGAAAAAGGAGCCAAAATGAGACCTTTTTCTTTGTATGTGGATTTTCCTGGGTGTTCTATCAAAGTGATGGAAATCTGACTGACACAAAGGCTGTTAGCGTTTGTAAGCTGAATTTTCTTAAAAGTTTATGGTTGTTACTAAGCAGGCTGGTCCAATCCTTTGTTGCTCATGTGTGGAGGATGGGCCAAGAGAAAAGTCTGGAGAGATGTAGTCAGCTCTAAGAGGTGCTGACTAGTAGAACCTTCTGTGTTACTTGTTCTCCACTCTCCAATGCAGCACCTGCATTTGGCTATTGAGTACTTGAAATGTGATGAATGCAAATAAGACTACATTTTTATTATTACTTAGTTTGAATGAATTTAAATTCAAAATAGCCCATAATAATGGACAAAGCATTTTTAGAAACTAAATTCCCAATCCTCTCATCAGTACATTTTTCAGTATATGCCAGTACCACCTTGATCATGGTCCTCCAGGCAAAAGAAAAATTAACATGCATATTGCACTAGAGGAAGGGCTTCATCTTAGGAATGGGCTAAGAGCTTCTTCCATTCTTTCCTAACCAATGACTAGGGGCATCTTCAGCCCAGGGTGGAAGGTTGTAGAAAATATTGGCCATTCATTTCCAAAGAAAGGAAGAAAAAGAAGTCAACAAAACAAAACCAGAACATTCAATTTTGCCTGGGTGTAATTATTACTTCTACTGGAGAAATCAGCAAGACATGGAAGCCATTGGGACGTCAGAAGCTAGTTTAGTTAGTCAGACTTACTAATTTCCTTTATTTCAATGAAGAAACTTAAAGGAATCACAGTATCTGAATATACATGATTACACAGTGGCCTTTTAAACAGTTTTGTGGTGATTTGAATGCACAATGTCCCCTCTGGCCTGAGTAAACTTCGTACTTAGTCCCCATCTGTGGAGGCTTTGGGAGGTGGAGCCTGGCTGGAGGAGGTGTGTTGCTGGAGGGGATGGCCTTGGAGTTGGCGAGTGTGGATGCTCAGAGCTCATTCACTCAGCCTGCTCCTGCCCTGCTGCTGATCTGCTGCTCATGTTTTCTCCCCTGTGATGAAGCTTCCCCTTTGAAACTGTAAGCTTAAAATTAATCCTTTTCCTCCCATAAACTGCTTCTTGTTGGGTGTTTTGTTCCAGCGACTTGAAGGTGACTATGAGAGCTTTCTTACCCGATCTTCTACTTGACCATAGAAGTCTCTCACTTCTTCTTCACTGAGAATCTTCTTATTTTCTGCTTCAATGACAAATCCTTTTTTGATAATCTTCATTGGGGTCAATTCAAATCCAAAAGTGATATTGGACCACATGGAAAACAAATTAAGGATGTTTCTTTTCAAGGCCTAGCCAATCACCCAGAATAAATGCATTTCATGTAAAGACCCCAGCAAACTTCATAGGGCAATAGGTTTTAAATTTCTTAGAAATTCCAAAAGAAGGCTTCTTTCACACTCCCTATGTACCTGAGTTTTCAAAGCTTGAACAATGATTCCAAAATACTTATATTACAGTGAATTGCTTCAAACTATAAAAACACTACTATAATTTAGGGGAAAGAATTCAAAAATTAACCATGCTTTACTTGTTCCTTCAATGACCAAGTTCAGTTTCTCTGCCATTTAAGCATAATGAAGTGTAACAAAATGAAGTTTTGAGGCAAATATGACAATTTTGATGGGTCCTAAGTGATTAAATAAATGTGGAAACTAGATTCAAAGCAGTCCAGTATTATTGCAATATTATATATTGGTAACATCTGCTCCACTTCACTTGGGTTTATCTAGCACCTGGCACACTGCTCCAATGATAGAAATAAACCCCACTGGTTCTCCTGTCTTTGTAGAGCTTTTCTCACATCTCAGTGACATTCCTCTGCCTCTTGGCTAGCATTTCACTTAAACAACCTCTAAAATCCCAATCATGCCTGCAGCAAGCTTCATCACAAACAACAGAAAAGACTGTAAGCAGCATTAAGCTTCATGATGTCTGCTTCCCTATATTTTAGAAATGGAATGTGCTTGTTTTTATGTAAAACACTTTGTACTGTCTTATTATGTAACCTCTTAATGTATTCTGTAAAGATGAGGAACTCTGCAGATATTCATTTCTGAAATTTGTTTATCATGCTAGAGCTAAAGAAGGTGCAATGAACCAATGAGATAGCACTGCCTCAACTGAAAGAACTCTGTAGTTTTGAAAATTTTCACCATTTTTTTAAATATGTTCTCATAAGGAAAAGTAAACAATTGGCATGTGGTATGATTTTTTAAACAGTTGATAAAGCATAAACAATACATTTGAGAGTAGAAAGAAGTGTGATGGTCCTAACTCCACCATATATACATACCAGAATCTGGACTCAAGATTATCATGAGGAAGTAATATGAATTAAAGCAACATTCAATTGGAACACACAGTATATGTCTTACAATCTATGGACCATCTACTTATGGTGACTTAATCAGTATCAATGCCTCTACAACTGAAGGAATAATGAATGGTGGGAGCTCACCAAGAAATAACCACCTCCTCTAAACACAGCAGCCTATGGAGGTCTTCCATTGCATAAGCTGACTTTCTTTGAATTTTGGTATGATTTTGTTGTTTCAATACAGTCATTATTCAGAATTGGCAAACTATAGGCTGTAGTTAAAAACTCGCTTACAGCCTATATTTGAAAATAATGTTTATTGAAATATAGCCTCACCCATTCACTTACATATCATTTATTGCTGCTATAGGAAACCTTAAGTAGAGAAAAAGATAGTCTCTATGATCCTTTATAAGAAAAGTCTGCCTACTTCAGAATTAGAAAGCAATTTACATGTATGTAAATATAAGTTAACTTATAGTTATTTTAGAAATATTTTATATTTAAAACATAGTTTAAACCATAGGCATATATAAAAGATTGGCTTTGGCTTAAAAATCATTGAAAGATTTCTTATCATGTATTGAAAGGGACCACTATTTGTGACAGCATACAGGAAATAAAGCAACTGATGTCAATGTGTAACAACACTACATTGTCAGTAGCTGAACAAAAAGAACATTCATTGTAACTCAATATAAAACTCAAAGTTTTACAGCTTATGCAGGATGCTGATAGTACAATCATTTAAAAGTACATCCTCATGAGTAGATGGAGTTTTCACAAGACAGTGCTCAAAGCCTTTAAAGGTAGCTAGTACTAGCAGATCACTGTTATTCTAAGGAGATATTTTACAAATAATTTAAACAATTCTTGGTAAATATTACTTACTTTTTCTTTAATTGCTTGATATTTTCTCCGAATAATAGCTTCGGGCTTGATAATAGCAATATTGTAGTCTTCATCTAGGGGGAAAATAAAATTTAATTTTCTTGGCCATAAGCTAGGATAAGGAAGAATATGGCAATTTGAAGTGTAATTTCTAAAGTGTGGTGAGTTTTTGTGCATTCCCAGCTGTTAAGTATTGATACCTTACTATACAACTTCAAGTTTCTACTTAGAAGCAAATCACATTTTTTATATTTAAAGACAAGGGGAACACTCATAAGGGTTTGTAAGGAGACCAAAAAAACAACAACAAAAAAAAGAGTTTGTAGGCATTTGTTGTTTGCATTTAATTCATATACATTAGAATTCCACTCATTATTTATATGCTCTGATTCACCAGTGAGGGCAGCTTCAGCCATGATTTATACAAGTATCCAGTGAAGGCATCAAATTCTATAAACTAAAAGCATTGGCATCAAAGAAGAAACTATTTTCACAAGTTTTTGGAATATGGCAGATGAACTAGGAGTCAGCTGCTATCAGGCATCAGGCCACCCATGGTCCTGACCTAACCTTTGAAAAGTCCTGAATCAGAAAACAATGGTATAAGGCAAAGGGATCAAAAAAAAAAAAAAAAAAGGAATCATTATCTATGCACTTGGAAAGGCATGAGTCATCATTTATCTGAACAGTCTGCACTTACTGACAGTGACATTGCCAGCTTTTTATGCTACAAATATTATTGCAATGAACATGCAACGAACCCTTGCCATTACTTACTAACACTGTCATCATGTGATTCCCCATTTTCTTCTGTGAAGAAGTCTGTGAGTGGAATTTCATGATACTAGAAAAGAGAGACAAAAGTAAAACACAGTTGTTTTAATGAGGCAGTGAAGGAGGGTTTAGAAATGTTTCTAAGAAATATTTGTAGTCAAGGAGCAGAAAGTGTAAAGAAAAGCTCTTGTACTGACTTCACTAACATGCTTCCCCAAAAGGCTGTAACACTAACCCTATGCTTTGGATCAAGGGTGCCCAGAGTTCCATGTTTGAAAGACCTAGCCTCAACTCCACAGTGCTAAGGGGAGTGGGGCCAGTTGTAAGTTGTAGGAAGTTAGATAACTGGGGACATGCCCTCAAAGAGGATTGAGGGAAATTGATCAACTCCTCATTTTTTTTCTTTTCACTGCTTCACCTCCATCCTTTACAAACTCCTCTCCATGGTTCACCTCTTAGTCACAGCCCCAAAGCAGCCAAGAGAACTCTGAAACCGAGCTGAAACACACATTTCCTCATAAGTCAACTGTCTCAGCTATTTTACCACAATGCCATAAAGCTGCCTAAAAAATGTTTTAGGGGAAATGTGGTATATTTAACATTTACAATAGTTGCTGATTGATAGCATTACCTGAGGGCGAGCAATTTCACCTGCCATGACTTGCTTTTCTTCATTGATCAAGCTTATAACTTTTTTGTTAATAAGTGGTGCATTTGCTCCCTGGATCTTTGCAACAATTTTACCATTCTGCGAGAGAAAGGCAAATATGAAAGAAAATTTCATTATCAGACTGAACTGAGAATGAACCAGAATTCTGGACCAAATTGCTCTCCCTGCTCCTCATCTTTACCAGTCCTCTTTCAGCTAGTTTTAAGTAAAATATTAATGATACGAAAGCTTGCCTTGATTTGGTAAAGTCATCTCTGAGTGCCATGTTCAATCTGTCATTCTTCGTGCAACCCAAGCAACCTTACTGTGTGTCATCACCCTGAGGAACATTTTCATGATGCCCTCCACCTCATCCTTATTTTAAATTTGAGAGATTCTGGACAAGCCTCCCAATAGTGCTCTCCCTACTTTGTTCAGGTGCCTGACCCTTTGGTCTGTATTTCCAACTTCTATTTATTGAGCATCTACTTACTGACATGGGAGGACATAGGATGGTATGGAATGAGAGGCCTGGTACCTAACTTAATTACAAAAAACCCCACAAAACTACAAAAATGTAGAAGAGCAACTAAAATAGGTATCACTAAGAGAGGCCGAAAGCACTCTAAGCACCTACATGAACATGTCCTGATCAAGGCGGTCCTCCAGCATGAAGGATCTGTGAGAGATAACGAGGTGGAAAGGAGGGCATACTATGCAGAAGGAACAGCACAAATAAGGATGTAGACACAGCAGGAAACATGGAAAATGAGGAAGCCAGCTGAGAAAGTGAGGTTGAGCCCAGTATGTTGTGCAGATCCAAACACCAAGGTGTACCCAGATCATGCAGAGGCCTGGGCATTTTGGAAGAGGCAGCTTCCCTCATAAGTGCAATGAAAATCAGCTGGGCCCACTGTCATCGTGGGAACATTTACATGAACCAACAAGAAGCTTCAGGCTGGTCCTGTGATCAGAAAATAAGCTTCATGCATAAATGGTTATGGATGTTGAATATTAAGACAAATGTGTCTGAAGCATGAATTTCTGGAGGAGGCATATTAGAAGAAAAGTTCATTAGTAGAAAGTAGGTGAAAATTCACAGCTAGGTAGCGGGCTGCCACTGTGGGTGCACACATCTCCAGGATGGCAGCAGGACTCGGGTTTGAGAATCAGACTCTGAGTCACTTGCCAAACTCTCTAGTCATTTGCCAAACCTATTCTAAGGTGAGAACAAAGCTTAGCTTAATGTAAAGGATCACTAATTAGCCAGGAAAATAAAGCAATTAAAGTACTAGTAAGAAAAACTGATGCCTAATGAACTGATGCATTTTGCTTCTGTTCATAACAAAGCCTGAAGAAAAGGTGACCACTTCTAGGCTGCAGGAAAATTGTTACAAGAAAGATTCAAATCTAAGATGAGTCAAGGAAGGAGAGCAAAAGCTCTGAGACAGTGGCATTGACCTTGGGAAGCTGGCTAAATCAATTCCAGTCCCACAGAGAAAGCTTTATTGAAGCCCAGAGATGTGAATACTGGAAAAGAATGATTGTTCGAAGGACTCCACGTGAACAGTAGCAATGGTTTATTCTACCATAGCATTGTCTGGAGGGATGAGAGAGCACAGACTGATGGCCCACTTCAGCAGTATGGGCATCTGTCCTGGTCAGGCTGAGTCACATGGCTGGGTGGTAGCCACCCAAATCTCCACACTCCCTAGACTTGCCCCACACCCTGGCCTTCTTCCTTAGACCAGCGCTCCCAGCTTCCACTCCTGCAAGAGCTTCCTCATGGTCCGTGAACCAAACAAGCCCGCATCTCCCTGGGTACTGTTACTCTTCCTGATTCCTCAAACTACATCTAGACCAGTTGTCATCAGACTGGGTCTTAGAACAAAGATCGTATTTCCTCAGAAAATATTTACTCTCTGGTTCTTGCAGAAAAGGGTGGCTGATTCCTCATCTAAATCAGCAAATCCTACAGATTCAGTATAGAGCAAGATCCTTAATGCATTATTTTCATTAAATTAACTCAGAAACTCAGCTCCTTAAAAGAATTGTAACAGGCTGGAGAGATGGCTTAGCAGTTAAGGAAGCCTAAGGACCCAGGTTCGACTCCCCAGAAGCCATGTAAACCAGATGTCCAAGGTGATGCATGCACACGAGGTCACACATGTTCACAAGGTGCTGCACATGTCTGCAGTTCAATTGCAGTGGCTAAAGGCCCTGACATACCAATTCTCTCTCTTCCTAAAAATAAATGAAAAATAAATAAAGAGTTATAACATTATTATTTAATAGAAGCAAGAAGTGATACCCAAGAACTTTTAAGTAATTGTTTCTAATGCTGAACGCTAAGTACCACAGACCAGAATATAGACCAAGGCCGATCTATGTCCTCTGTGAAGCCTCTCTTCTTCTCCAGTTCTCACACTTTCAGACCTCTTTCTTACTCTTTAAGTTGTGTGTGCTCATCACAAAATACTGGGAAAGTACAGAAAGGTGTAAAGAAGAAAAAATATACAAAGCCTCCCCCCCACACAACTATAGAAGCTATACATTCTATATTATTTCTATGCATTAGTAAATATAGAGTTAAAAGCTACATATATATGACAAGATTGTGACAATAGAGATCTCAGTAAAAACACAGGACCTGGTCTGGGGAAATGGCTCCACAGTTAAAGGCACTTGCTTTGCATGCCTGCTGGTCCAGGTTCAATTCCCCAGGTGCACAAAGTGACACATGCATCTGTAGTTCATTTGCAGCAGCAAGAGACCCTGACACACCCATTCCCACTGCCCCCTTTCTGTTAATGAGTAAAAATATGTTTAAAGAAAGGACTATTTTTGTCCAATTCTTGCCTACAGGTCATTTAAGAAACTTTCATTTTTCATTCCTTTAAGTACTTCATCACATAAATCTCTGATAATTCCCTCGGTAAAGATAAACACCACCTTGTTTTTCTATTTTCTAATCAGGTCACTGGATAATAGTCTTAGTTCTATCATCCATTGCAAGATCTCAGAGATCCAGTGATTAAATATATTATTAGATAAGCAGAGATAAGACAAACAAGGCATAGTTTCTATCATAAACAAATATTTCCACGGTAATTTCCGGTGCTACTTGTTCTTCAATGGGAATCTGATAATGCAGTAACAAATGTTATACTTACAAGACTAAAGAGAAACACAGGCTCACATTTATCTCTAAATGACTGTAAGGTTACAATGTTGTCAGCTTCTGCCTGAAAAAAAATGAGCACTTTAATGCAAGAATAAACTATATCTATATCTATAACATTCAATACACTATGTTTGAACAGTACAGAGATATGTACAATTTTTGTGCTTTCGGCAACATTTTCGGCTCTGTGACACTGTGGTAAGGGTCGCACTGCATCTGCTGTCTGTCGTTTGGCATCAACGGTACCTTCCAGCATTCTCCGTTATTCCCCTAGCCGTCAGCCAGTCTCACTTCGTAGTCTCTACCTTCTTCATGGCCTAGTTCTGCCAAGCCTTTACAACCTGGCCCAAGGGGTTTCCTTTAAGGGGTCTCCTTTACTCCCCCCTGCTACGATCATTGCTGGCTCCACATTGCACTTGACTGCCCCCCAGGGAAGATTGTTCCTTTCAATACTGTACCACAGGCAGATGTGGCCCTTTTTCATCTGCTTTCTTTTTTAAAGGAAAACAATCAATGATTTTCTAACCAAGACTTCTGGGGTCCCTCAAGAGCTGCCAGAGCTGCTGAGGGGAAGCCAACTACGACTTCCTGAGCTCCATGTTAGCGACAGGGCCTGTGTTGGACTACTTTTAGCATTTTGGATTCTATATAGTTTTATTTGAAACAAAGTTTCTAATGCTTTTAAGTGAAAAACCAAAAAGTCTAAGAGGAACTAATTTATAATATGATGTACAGGAAGCAAACATTATATTTAGAAGTAGTCTTGGTGTCATGATTACAATGTTTGTATTATAACTAAAAGCATTAAGTGTTAAATAATCAATTTTGATTATTATAAATAGTATTTATTAATTTTTACATGTTCATGTCATGCTATATAATATATAAATTTATATGCACACACACACACACACACACACATGAACTTGGGTCCATAGATTCAACCAGAACCAGTTGGGGATGGAAAACTTTAGAGAAAAAATTGCAGAAGCAAGCTCAGGGACAGGAAGGAGGCCTGTGGAGCAGAGCTCCTGGCTCTGACTGACAAGAACATTTTAGGCAAATGGGCATGAGGATTTTAGACTGGGAAAGAGATGAGTGAAAACCAAAATAAGGGTTCCAGTCACCAGATGGCCACCTTCCCCTTGGTGCCCTAGATTCCAGCAGGTGGAGCAGGCCCCCAGGGAGGGGAACATCGTCATTTAACTGCTGAATATGGTGGTAAACTTGCAGGAAGTCATCACGGATCACGTCAGGCAGCCAACAACCAGGTAGATGCTGGGCCTGTGCCCAGAAGAGAAGCAGCAGCAAGAAGGCTGGACAGGCCACTCAATGTGCCAGATAGTCAGCCTCATATGGTTGGAGGTTGTCAGTGGTCTGAAGTTCGAAGAGGCTCCCCTTCCCACATTCTCTAGAGGTGATGTCACAGGTGGGCAGTGGGCCCTGTCATCAAGGCAGCCTGACCAGTCAGGGCCCCAGTAGAGTGATTTTGAAGTTAAGTTTGTCATCCATGTCCTGTCCTAACGTGAGGTGGGCATCTGACTCTTACCACGTGTTTCCAGAACTACGAAGTCTATCAAGGAAGCCAATACCACAGGACAAGAACCTTTGGGCTTGCTCAATCTTAGCACCGGTGAGAACATGCACTGTCTTGACCTGATGACCAAAACATTGTGACTGTGTGACAAGAACTGCACTGAGGAGGTCCTGCTGCGGTATCCTGACAGAAGTGGAAATGAACGGCACACGGAGGTCTTGCTGCAGCATTCCACATGCCGAGGGCAACCCTTCCCACAGGAAGGTGCCACCTGAATCTTCACCTACTACTTACTCCAAGGATCTGCCCAGCTTGCTCCAGGAAATGTGGTGGTTCTAACTGGCCTCTGATTGGTCTTCATGGCACTGGTCATGGTTCTGTGTGAATCTAATGAGGCTGTCCTGGTCCTCATTCTCTATAAGGATGGCTCTGCCTCTACTTCCCATCTGCCTATGACAGTCAAGCTGGTTCCTGTCCACCTGGATAGTGAGGTGTCTGAAGTCAATATATATCATTTCCTGCTCACTGTGGAGAATAGTGAGTCCTCTGGGGGCAGTTTTGTCTGACCCACTCATCCACCTTTATAATCCGAGTGTCTGATGTTTTTGGAAGCTTTGCATCTTTTTGGTATTAGATAACTACTGTGTATGTAAAATAAGGTTTTTATTGGAATTAGGATGAGAAGTTCTAGAGACATTTGGAAGAATAAAGGGGGCTGTCTCGATTATTGGCTATCAAAGGTAGATTAGAGATGATTTAAAGTATGTAGTTTACACACAAATATCCTGCATTTTATATGAGGAGCATTCACATCCAATCTACTGGGGATCCTGAAGAAAATTGTATGCATCTCTAGTGTTCAGTGTTTTTAAAAAGATGTAGCAGAGCAAAACTTCCACTGACTCTCCAACTCGGTGGGTTTTAGCACATAATCCGCTAGAGTTGACTTTTGCACTTAAGTTAACCTTTCCAGAAACGGTCCCAATTCCTTGCTTAACTGCAAAAAACAAGCCTTCCAGTAGAGGGCAAGCCCTCCTCCCTGCAGTTTCTTTGAGCAGATTTTGGTTCATAAATATTATCTCGGAGTATGTGGGTATACTAATGCTGACCAAGTGCAATCACAGCAGGAGACACAGACTACTCAGAAATATTGCACACGTGCTACTAATTTCAACACATGCCAGAACTGTGAGTAAGGGACATTAAAAAATAACTGTACAGTACTAAAACTTCTCAGTTGAGTAATGATGATATAATTCCCATTATACATCTACTCTGTATGCTAACTAAAACAATGAGTAATAAAAATATTAAAAAAAAAAAAAAAACAGGGCTGGAGAGACAGCTCAATAGATAAGGCACTTGCCTGCAAAGCTTAAGGACCCAAGGTTGATTTCCCCAGTGCCAACGTAAAGCCAGATGTGCAAGGTGGCATATATGCCTGGAGTTCATTTGCAGTAGATACAGGCTGTGGTGCGCCCATTCTCTCTCTTTCTCGCTCTCTTTCTCTCTCCCTCTCTGTCTCTCTCTTTCTTCCTGAGTGCTTCTTTCTCTCACTCTCTCTCTCAAATAAATAAATAAATAAATAAATAAATAAATAAATAAATAAATAATTTTTAAGTGAAAGAAAAATCTTGGTGATATAGTTCTCATTCTTTTTCCAAACTAAATCTTAAAATTTAGTGTGCATATTTTTGCTTAGAACATATCTTAATTATTGACCTTAAATTCTAAATTATTTAATCTAACCTTAACCCTATCAAAAGATTCACATAGCTAAATTGTCCCAAACTTAAATTTTACAATAGCCTGATTTAATAATATCAATTTAACCTTTGGCTTAATTGAAAATTTAATTCTTCAGTTGTGGAAACACATTTCACATGCTCTGTACCTTTGTTGTATAGTAGTTGCCATATTGCATAAAATCCTAGTTCGCTGATAATTTGGTGTAGATTAGTTGAATAATCTATACAATCAAATCAAATGAGTTTGGCTATAATATTTTAATCTCTTATCACATTTGGTAACTAATAAGTGAAGGGGAATCACTACCATTGGAAAATTTGTAACTGGGTGACTCCCCAGGGTCTATGCCATGACATCCAGGAAGCAGCTACTACAGACTTTATTCTAAGCCACACACTCTAACAATGTCATAAGGAAGAAGAATCAAGTCGTCAATTGAAATGCATCCATTTTTATAATTTTGTGAGGTTCACAATCATGGCAAGTGACCACAACATCATAGGAATCAGAGAAAAATCACATGAACTCCTAAATCTATATAACTAAGTATAAGGTAAAACTGCCTGTAAACAAGTAAACATTGTCTGTATTGAAGACTGGCAGGTGGTTGAAATTAAGTCAGTACATAAAAGTATTAGAAAAGCCGGTCATGGTGGCGCACGCCTTCAATCCCAGCACTTGGGAGGCAGAGGTAGGAGGATTTCCGTGAGTTCTAGGCCACCCTGAGAATACAGAGTGAATTACAGGTTAGCCTGGGTTAGAGTGAGACCCTACTTCGGAAAGAAAGAACAGAGTATTAGAAGACACTTACAACCTAATGCAACAGTAAGTAACAGTTTCATGAAAATGAAAACCTTACAACAGCAAAATGAAGAAGTTCATCCTCGTTCAGCTCATTTTTCAATTTTCTGAATAGAGTTTGCACTGCTTTGCAAGGTCCACACCAGGCTTGGTAAACATCAATCACTAGAAAACAATAACATTTCTGAACCAACAGAAGCAGAGACTCTAGAAAATTAGCATACCCATTTACTAGATCAGGAGCCAGGGAAAGGATGGAAGGAATTCAGGGTTGAAATGGAGAGTTGGTGCCTGTGTCGCTAAGGTGCACTTGGACAAACCCAGAAAGGCCAGACAAATGGGGAGCCCCAAGTACCTGTTAAGCCCTTGTTCAGCAACATCTCATCCCAAAGGCTTTGATTGTTGATGACTGACTGCAAAAAGGCAAACATTTTAAAAGGTACCAGATGACATTGTACCAATGAAACCTACCGGCAGGCCTTACCCACCTGTAACTGGACTTCTCGCTTCTTGCTTGCCATCTGTCTACTTTTCCATGAGAAAAGGAAAAGAAATACAAAATATAAGGAGGAAATTTAAATATTTCTTTCTTTATGTATTTAACATCATAATTTTCTATGGGGAATATTCCTTTCACAAATAATGGGCCTGGGCAGACTCTCCATTTCTAGAGGCTGAGGTCCCAGGTATTGGTTGCATACTGGACTCAAATGCTAGCAGCCTTGAGTGTCCTATTTTCATAACAAACCTGAAACAAAGCAAGAACATAAACAGTGCTGTGTTTTGTGTAAAGCAAGCCTGCATGTTTCTGAAACATTCCCATTACTGAGCGTTTTCTCCGTTTCACATGCATAGACGTTACTTGTGCATGAACACACTCATTCCTGCATGCCTGTTCACACCGACGTCTCTTATTTGTTTGGGAAAAAGTCACTAGTGCTCTGCCGAGCACAACATGCATTTTCTATGGGTGGATTTCTACTCGGCGGATGTCATCAGGTCCCGGGTCACAGACACTAGAGGAAAACAAAGGCCACCAAGACTACATCCCAGCAGAGGTGCTGAGAGCTCCAGCAGGAGAAAACCTCTGAGGTAGGCGGGGCATTGAAAGGAGAGATGTGCACAAGCCTGGGGGTTTAAATCAGCGCCTTGCGAGGGCTGAGGCTCTTTGCAGCATGAACTCCTCCATGTCACCTACCTTGGCCCTGGGGACTGGCCTGCCAAGTGTCACCTGGCTCCTGCTGTGCTTTCTTCCCCTGCGGGTCCAGCTAAAGGGAAGGGATGGGATAAGGGGGAGAGAGGGGGACAACGTCCAGTCCTCCAGCCCTAGCATCTCCCTCTGGGCTCAGGCTCAGGGGCAGACAGGTTGGCCCAGGGCAGCCCCTGACGCGTCCTCCACCTCCTCAGAGGCACCAAGGATAGCCCAGTGCCCCCACCATTGCCATTCCTCCCTGCCTCAGCAGCCTGCTGCCAGTCCTCCACACCCACCCATCCTGGCTCCAAGCTGGCTTCCCAAGAGTCAACTGAATCACCTCTCTCCTTCCTGGATACCTGGTTGAGGTTACAGTAAAGGACGTGTAGTCCTCGGGTGAATGCCCAAGGGGCTCTGTCTTCCGGCTCCACCTGACTCTCCAGCTCTGCTGGGTCTGCCCTGGTGGGGGGCTGCTGTCCGCCCCTCCCCGCCTACGACGTGGGCCCCTGGACTTCCTCTTCTCCTCTGTTAACTGTTTAGAATTTTAGTTGCTCAGAGTTTTCACGTACCCTTCCTTCAGCTTCCCCTACGATGAGCCCATTTTCTAACCGTACTATGATCACCATGGAAGCCAGATGCATCCACACGGGGCTTAGCTACTCTGTGGGCCTTATCATCTCAGTGTTCTCTCTGAGGTAGTTTTCTCTGGTCCAGGACCCCGTGCAGAGTTCCACATTTACGTGTCATGACTCCTCCAATCCTTCATAATTCATCTGCACAGTTTTTGTCTACTACAGTTTTGTTTCATTTCTTTGATTATGTCATTTGTAGAATTGATACCAAAAATATTTTTAAGGTAACTGAAGGTGGTCTTAATTGTAAAAATAATAAACATTAACATTTAGCTATATCTGAATTTCAGTTCATTAGTGTTAACTACATTCACATTGTTTTGCAAACCAAACTCCAAGACTTTTTCATCTTTTAAACCGGAATACTCTACTTAATGGACAACTCTTTATTCTCCAACCCAGATCCCTGGAAATTATTATTCTCCTTTGTTTCTACAAGTAATTTAAACAAATCCCCCGTTCTTACCGTTTGACTTATATCTTTTCCACTTATCAACATGCCTTTTAGCTTGCCCCCACTTGCTTTTGGAAGACAAAAAAAAAATCTCCCATTTGTTGGATCAAGAAACTCTCCTTCATGATGGCTCTTCCTAATGGTGTTTGTAATGCTTGACTTTAACACACCTGTGGGATGTGTTTGCACAGCTGCTGTAACAGCATTCTTCCTTACCTTTGCCCATAAACATCTAGGGTGTCAGGCCAGTGTATGGCCATTTCTTAACTTGCCTTTCCTATTTCACACTGACAACTGAAAAATATAAACTTGTGTCGATTGATGGCATAGTCCTGGCTTCTGATTTTCTCACCTTAACATTGTTTTATAAGAAATGACTATTTGATTTCCATCCCTGGTCCTGGCATAGAGCTCCTCAGCTTTTTAGAATTTCCTAAGTGATAAGAATATTAATAACATTTTTGCTCCTAGTATTTGACCTTTGTTCCTAACACAAAGCTCCTAAGTCTCTTCAAATTTCCTGAATAATAGAAGAATCTTTTGTTATAACGCAGTGCCTCTTGGCAGATGGACTTCTGGATGCCATCAGGATGAGGACCATTGGGGACTTGGCCTCTCATTAGAAGGTTGAGACTGTTAGTCTACCTGTTACCCACATATCCATGAAAGAAAAAGAAGCTGAAGATTGAGTTTAAAAATCAACCATATCTACATGATGAAACTCCATAAAAAATCCCTATGTGACTTTCTAAGTTAGTGAAAACATCCACATCCACACATTAAAAGGGTAGCACATGCCAGCTCCATGGGGACAGAAATTCTTGCACTATGGATTTCCATCTCTAAATACTTTATAATAAGTCACAATCACAAGCAAATGCTTTCTTGAGTTCTATGAGCAATCACAGCAAACTAAATAGAGGAGAAAGTCAGTGGAACTCCTAAATTGTAGCCCAGTTGAACAGAAGTAAAAAATTCAAGCAATCTTATCCAGGAAAGTAAATAGATAGTAAGGAAAATAAATGGTTAGGGACTTGCCTTTCATCAATTCACTTGGAAGTAGAAGTGGCCTAATGCTCTATCTGACAGAATTTTCTACAATTGCCCTTTACTTTCTCCTATTTTTTTAGATGAAAATGCTATATTTTAAATCCAACTTTAAAAGTCACCTGAATTAATCATTTTCTTTGCCCACTAAATATAAAATTAAGGTACTCAAAATAATAAAAATCTTAATATTGAAACTTAAAAAGAGACTTAAAGAACTTATTACTGCCACAACCTGCTTGGAACTGGAAGATTAGTGGGCTTGGAATGGAGAATAATTTTGTTTCTAAATCTCAACACTGAGGACAATAGCTGGCCTAAAATTAATCAAGAAGAAACTTAGAACATCCCTGTCTACTCCGTGGCTGAGACACCTACAGGTTTCCAATAAACCAAAATAGCAGCTGCCTCCTGACTTTCAGGGACTTGTTTGTAAAGCAACTGAAGTAATATTATGTAACCATCTGTATATTTCCTACTGTGTTTATAGAAGGTCACAATTCTTACTAGACAAGAAAGGAAAGTTCAGGGTAGTAAAGAACATGCTAATTGATATCCTTACAGTCAGAATCTGGTAAAAATTGACAACCTGGGGTTGGAGAGATGGCTTAGTGGTTAAGGTGCTTACCTGTGAAGTCTAAGGACTCATGTTCAACTCTCCAGGTCCCACAAAAGCCAGATGCACAGGTGGCACAAGTGTGCAAGGTCACACATGTGCACAAGGGGGCACACATGTCTGGAGTTCAATTGCAGTGGCTGGAGGCCCTCCTCACTCTCACTTTCTCTCTCTGTCTTTCTCTCTTTTTCTGTCTCTAAAAGCACAAGCACATAAAATAAATGATCACCTAATTAAAATACTACCGTTTTAAATTGGGATAAATTACAATCAAATACAAATTACAATCATAAACTATACAATGTTTGTTACTTCAAATTCTACAGAGACAATTGATTTTTACAAATTTTATTGACTACCAAACTCTTGCATCCACAGCCAACTTAATGGCTACAGTTTATTCAAAACATGCCAGAATTAAAATATGAATAAATGTTTGTCTATAATCAGATTCAGCATCATGTCACATGAATGTGTGGGAATGCTATTTAGTGTTTTCATTGGGTAATAAGCATGACAAAGTAAAATGGTGAAGACTTATGTGAGGATTTCCCCTATTCATTAATAACATGGATGAGTTCTTGCTGAATCAGATTAGAACTTGCAAATACAGAAAGAACACTTTGCAGTGGCCAGGAATTGGGTTGTTGGTGGAATTTTTAAAATTTTTATTTGTTTTAATTTACCCTTAACTTTTCAGAGTGAAGGTTTGCACTATTTAAAAGCAATTAAGTTAGCCTAGACCAATGGCTCACACCTTTAGCCCCAGCATTTGTGAGGCTGGGGTACAAGGATGGCTATGAGTTCAGGGCCAGTCTAGGCTACAGAGGGAGTTCTAGGTCACCCTGGACTAGAGGGGGAGAGATGATGTGGGATTACAGTGTCATTTCCTCCTGTTAAATTTATAGTCTAAGACTCCAGACTTGAATCACAGTATTCCTGTTCCATGAAAAGGCCAACAGTTTGTGGGTGTGCTCATCTCACCAAAGGTGATGTGTAGGCCAAAGAATCCTGGGTGTGCAAAGCTTCCCAAAGAGAAGGGCAGGTCAAAGGCTTTCTGGTCCCCAGAGTTGAAGGGTGGAACAAAGACCCTCAGGTACTCAGAGCTCCCCATAGATGGACAGATCAAAGAATCTTGGGTACATGGAGCTCCCCAGAAATGATTGGTGTGGCTACAGCTTCCTGAAGTGGGCAGATTTCCCAGAGATGAAGGCCAGGGCCAATGGTTCTGTAGTGTGCAGAGCTTCATAGAGATGAAGGATGGGCGTATGGCTCAAATTAATAATTAAATTTGTATAATGTAAAGCTCAGTGGTTTCAAATGCAGAGGAGGGATTTTCAGAAATTGCTACTGTGATAATCAACAGAAAGAGCATCCCTGTGTCTTGGCTTCTACCTACCTGGAAGTCACACTGAACTGTGTGTCAAAGAAGCAGGTATGAAGATGTTGATTCCAGCTTGGTACATCAAAGTGAAGCTACAGAAACTACTTACATATTTAGAAACAGGGGAACACTTTTTCCTCTTGTGAATAGAATTGCTGCTGGATTTGGGGGTTCAGGAGAGGTCTCCCAAACTTATGAACCCCAATATTGACTCCTTAACCTATTTAACAAAGAATTTATAAAAACAGACTCAAGAATATGAATTACTGAGTTTATTTAGGTAGAAATAATAAATTGTGAAGCTTATTTAAGGGAAATTAGGGTCTAGGAAAAGGCTGGAGCAGAGTCACAAGCACATGGAAGATAAGATCTAGGAGCTTATGGAGGGAGATTTGGAAAAAACATACACTTGTGTGGAAGGAACAGCATCGTTCATACGGTCCATTTAAGAGAAATAGAGGTGTAGGAAGAGGCTGGAGCAGAGCCACAAGCACATGGAAAAGAGGATCCAGGAGCTGATGTAGGGAGATTTAAAAGAAACATACACTCATGTGGAAGGCACAGCATCTACCCTGAGCCTCCCCCATGGAAGAAACTTAAGAGAGTAAGTGGTGATGGTTTACAGATAGGAGAGAGAAAGTACTAGAAAGACCAGGAAATTCAAACGAGAAATGGGTAATAAGGACAGTCACACCCATGGTTACCCTGAGTTTAGTGACATTATACAGGTAGCATGCCCAAAGTTTAGAGGGAATACCCACTTGGTAGAACTAGAATGTAAAGGAAATGCACACGTGGTAGACTCAGAGATTAGAGAAAATTCATGCATAATTAAAAACAGAAGTTATCCCAAAGCAGGACACAAATGAAGGCAAGCAGAAAACTACCAAGGCCAATAAAGAGTGTTCTCCACTACCCAGCCAGGCTGGATAGGGGACAGCCAGACTTACACGTGTCCAGACAGATCACAGGGCACAGAGAGGTGGGAACAGCACAGATAAACCTTTATAGTGGATTAAAAATAAATTCTTCAGTCTGGGGAGATGGCTTAGTGATTAAGGCACTTGCCTGCAAAGCCAAAGGACCCAGGTTCAATTCCCCAGGATCCATGTAAGCCAAATGTACAAGGTGGCACATGCATCTGGAGTCCATTTGCAGCAGCTGGAGGCCCTGGCACACCCATTCTCTCTCTGCTTCTATCTCTCTCTCTTCTCAAATAAATAAATATTAAAAATAGATTCTTCCTTCAGATTCAGGTATGTAAGGTAAAAACCTGATTAGTCTGCAGAGTCAAGGGGTGGACCCCAAACATAGTGTGCTAGACCCTGGAGGCAGCAGGGGCACTGCTGCCATTGTGAACGAAACGGGGTCAGACACCAGAGTTCCATTCCTATCAAACTGGAATGTCATTTTCTGGTTCCCTCTCTGGGCTCCTGTCCCTAATTGAAACTGCCTAAAAGAACCTAGATTTCACCTACGTGTACTTCAGAATGAAAAGCAGAGGTAATATAAATGACTCACAAGGAAAAGATGATGGTATTCAAAGAATGTAACCATGGAAGGGTGACTAGAGAAGAACGCTAGGCACACATTGAAAAGACAGTGTCTATGTTTGAGCAAAATTATCTGTGATTTGGGATTCCTCTATGCTTTCTGTATGTTCCATGTGATTGTATTTTTTTATAAAACCTAGTGAAAAGTTTACCTTTAAAATTTTACCTTGATCTTTGTACCATATATCCTCTTTGATTGTCTTGAATTCTTTTCAAGAAATCTTTGACTTATGCCAAATGTGGATTACTTTTACATGACGTAGTTTTTCTTCTACTTTATCATGTTATCTCACTTAATATTTCACTATCTTTTTTTCCCCTAAGCTAATGGGCATTTCTTTTCTTTTTTCTTTTGCATTTTTTCATCGTGGCACTACCTGACTTTCTTTGACTAGATAACTAACTTAGTTTTCTTCTAAAAATGTTTTCTCATCTACTCTGGGGACACATAGACTTTGGAGTATGCAAGTTGGGATTAAGCCTTGGGCTTTGCATTTTCCTTAGCCTGGCTTGGACATGATTCTGAATAATCTTTTCAACATTACTTTTATCATGTTCAAAAGAGGACTATAATCACACAGTTGTGAGATTAAAACCAAAAGGAAGCAAAGAAGACTGGTGGAGAGTCAGCACAGCTATTAATGTCTCCTCTTTCCCTTGACTGGTGACAAACCCTGATGGCAGGTATAAATTTTAAAGGGTATGAAGTGAACACTTGGGCTGGAGAGACTGTTCAGTGGTTAAGGCTCTTGTCTGCAAAGCCTAAGGACGAGGGTTTGATTCCCCAGTACTCACGTAAAACCAGATGAACAAGGTGGCACATGCATCTAGAGTTTGTTTTCAGTGGCTAGAGGACCTGGTGTGTCCATATTCTCTCTCTCTCCTCTCTGTCTCTGTCTCTTTCTCTCTCATAAATAAAATAAATAAATGAAATGAACACTTGCCTCATGTGCATCAAGCCCAGGCTCAATCCCCAGAGCCACCAAAGAGAAAAAGACGCCCCAACTATTATGATATCTAACAGTGAAAAGTCGAGCAAAGCTTTCACAGGAGTGTGCGGATTCTCTTTTTTAAAAGACCCCTAACTCCCTAAAACACTAAAGTCTTAAGAACTTTGAGAAATTAATACAATGAATTCTAAATTCGGTCTTTTCATTTTATTCTCCCTGAAGCCCTTATATAAACATGTTGATACAGAATTGAAGCTGGTTGCTTTCTCCTGGAAGGGGCTTGCCCACGGAAGCATGGACACCACCTTGTCTGCCCTGGCAGGACTAGAACTTCTGTCTGATTCTGTCTTATCCAAGATGGCCGCAAGCAGCAAGTCCAGTGTCCGCTTCCTGCTCCTTTCTCAGGCTTAGCACCTGCTGAGGGGGAGGGGCCTTCCTAAATCAGCCACATGGCCAGCCAACCAATCAGCCCCTCCAGTACACACCTGAGTCTGGTGATGATCATCCTGATTCATATAACTGGACCTGAGCCGCATGTGAGAGCCTTCTCTCTTCCTTGCTGAGACCTTGCCTCTTACCCTCTTTGCTCCTTAGCCCTTTCCCCAGTGGCTTAGTACCTGGAGGGAGATAAGGGGGACTTTCTCAGTCTCCCCTCCCCCTCCCCAGCCTGTCTGAGAAAAGGAGAATTTCTGTTTGCTTGGGCACTTTCCTCTTACCACCCCTAAAATAAATGCCATAATTCATAACTACACTCCCCTCCATTCTCAATTCTGTGTTAATGTATATAAGGACTGGAGACTTAACAGGCACTGGTGTGAGAGTTCTAATCACACAGGGCTCTCTCCCAACTCATTTTCACTGGTGTATTCTTTTAAGAACAATTCAGAACGTTTACTGTGTATTGTATTTGAATTTTATAATTAAACACACTTAAGTGTAACTTCTTAAGATATCCATCAGGTGGCAGTATGCACTCCTGTGGTGGCAATTACTTAGGAAGCAGGGGGCAATGTTAGCAGGTTTCTGATCACATTCTGCACTCAAGACTCTGAGGCCTTCCTGCCTGTGGTTGCTCATTGGGAGGGTTAACCTCAACCTGGAGCACTAAAGACACACAGAGCTCCGAGCTCCTACACCAAGGCTCTGTACTGATTTTCCTAGTGTCCATCAGCTTGTTTGGTTTTTTTGTTTGTTTGTTTGTTTGTTTTGTTTTTTGTTTTTTAGACAGAATCTTGCTATGTGGCCAGGGCTGGCCTCAAACACAGTCCTGCCTGAACCTCCTGAGTACTGGGATGACGGGTGGGCATCTTGAGGCTTGGCATAGTTCTTCTCAGTTTGAAGAGGAAAAGGTTTCCTAGCCGCCAGGTGGTACAGTCTGAACACATGTGATAGGGCAAAGTGATAAATGTGGCACAGGAGCCAAGTCCTGCCTCTTCCAACCTCCCACTTTGTGGCAGACATCATTAATCAATCATATGGTCCTATTCAGCCTTCTTTTCTTTTACCAGAGACCCTCCAATTCCAATATAAGAGCTTTATTTGCTTTAGAATTAGAAACTTTTGGAATTCCAACATGAGTCTGGGGTTAGGGTTGCATGTCAATCAGTGATCAGTAGCAGGACCAGCTTTTCCAAGGTAAGTCTTGCAGAAAGAAGAAAAGCCTCTGATCTAATATCTACTGGACCCCCCTCTGTAGTGGGTCCCAGGCCTCCTAGATTATATTTTGTGTTTTTATATTATTAGTGTCTGTGGTAGTTTGATTTGGCTGTCCCCAATAAACTTAGGTGTTCTGAATGCTAGGTTCCCCACTGATGGAAATTTGGAAATTAATGCCACCTGGGGGCAGTGTATTGTTGGCAGCGGGCTTATGAGTATTACAGCCAGTGTCCCCTTGCCAGTGTTCGGCACACTCTCCTGTTGCAGTTGTCCACCTGATGTTGGCCAGGAGGTGACTTCCACCCTCTGTTCATGCCATCGTTTTCCCCTGCCATCATGGAACTTCCCCTCGAGCCTGTAAGTCAGAATAAACTTGTTTTCCCACAAGCTGCTCTTGATCAGGTGTTTTCTGCCAGCAATGCAAACCTGACTGTATCAGTATCTGTATACTGCAAAGATATCTTCTATTTATTTTCTAATTGTATTCTAATATGTAATTGCTCAGTATTCAAAAAGGAAAATTACCTTTGGTACCAAAATTTTCACCTGATCTGGATGCAGAATTTCACTTGATACAGGATCCCACATAGACCCCTTACCTTCCCCCCCAAAAAAAAGAACTACATTACAGGTTCAATTTGAAAGATATTTCTACAAGGGGAAAATGAGACTACTAAATAGCCCTAACCTCCTTGTTGGCTTTCATAGTGGCTGTACTAATTTGTACTCCCATCCACCAGCATTTGTGAGCAGCTTTCTTTTTTTTTTTTAATTAGTTTTTTTATTGACAACTTCTATAGTTACATACAAAAAACACATGATATTTCCCTCCCCTCCCCCATTCCACTTTAGAACTCCAATCTCCATCATATCCCCTCCCTCTCTCCATTAGTCTCTCATCTTTTTCTTCTATTTTTGAGGGTTGTGAGCAGCTTTCTTGATGATAGCATTTCCCTAATGGCTAAAGATGTGAACATATTTAAAAATACATATTAGCCATTTGTGTTTCTTCTTTTGTGAACTGTCTATTCATTTCATTAGTCTGTTTTATGATTGGCTGTTTTATTTGTTTATGTTTAATGTTTTGCAGGCCTTTATAAGTTCTGGCTCTTAAGCCTTTGTCTGAATTACAGCTAGCAAAGATACTCACCCATTCTGAAGGCTGTTTGCTTTGTTGATGGTTTCTTTGGCTGTGCAAAGCCTTTTAATTTCATGTTATCCATTTGTATAGTCTTGGGTTACTTCCTGTGCTGTTGGAGTCCTGTTTAAAAAGTACATGTCTATGCATATACTTTGAAGTGTGTAGTTTCAGTGTTTCAGGTTTTAGGCTAAAGTATTTGATACATATCATGGAAATCCGTGTGACAGTTTCTTAAAACATTAGAAATAGAACTGCAATATGACCCGGCTATACCACTGAGTATATAGCCCAAGGGCACCACACTCTACTACAGAGATAATTACACATCCATATTCATTGCTGCTCTATTTATAATAGCCAATAAATGGAATCAGCTTAGATGCCCATCAACAGATGAATGGAATGAAAATATGGTTCATATTCATAATGGATAGTTACTCAGCAATAACAAAAATTGATTTATGAAATCTTCAAGAAAATGGATGGATCTGAAAAGATTTATATTAAGCAAAGGGACTGAAACCCAGAAAGCCCAGTTTCAATGCAGCATGACTATGTATAGAATAAGTTTATCACAGCAGATCTGTAATGATCACCTATCACTTTTTCAAGCAGTCTTGAATATCAGAATGACCACTGGTAATATTAGAGAACAGATTTACTAAATATCATGTTCTATAATTATGTGTCTGTGAGTTGCTTTAAAGAGACATACAGATCTGTTAGCACACTGAGGAATGACAGTATTATTTAGAATTCCTATTACCTGATTTTGCCGGACTCCTAATCCAGGATGCCCAAACTCCTTTATAAACTGAAAATATAATTTAGAGATAGGCGATTATCAATTTGAGGAAAAGGAGCAAAGATAATGGTTTACGAAAATATTAGATGCTTAACCCACCAGAGTGCTTAGAGCCTCCCTGCCTCATGCAGTTATGAGAAATTATCTGACATCCCTTACACATAAGGATTATAGTTATTCCTACATATAAGAAACAGTTTTTTCATGGTGAGGCCTGCACAGACAGGGTAAGATCAGCTACCAGGCAAAATGCAGAAACAGTTCATGTAGACCTCAGAAGATGTAGGATCACAGTGGTAAGAGTGGATAGTCTGTAGGCATCACCTTCCTCAGTGTCATTCATGAAGAGCAACTGGATGCAGGGAACCCAGGCCACATTGGTAAGGGTGATTAGTCTATAAACCTCATCCTTCCTTATGGCTGTACACAAGAAATACCTGCTGGGCGTGGTGGTGCACGCCTTTAATCCCAGCACTTGGGAGGCAGAGGTAGGAGGATCACCGTGAGTTCAAGGCCACCCTGAGACTACAGAGTGAATTCCAGGACAGCCTGGACCAGAGTGAGACCCTACCTTGAAAAAAAAAAAAAAGAAAAAGAAATACCTGATGTTTTTCTGAGCCTTTCCTGAATATAAACTAGAGGATGGAGAAAAATGGCCTCCAGAGGGAGGGAAGTGTTAATTTTAACACAACTTCACAATGAGATCTGTTATGTCAAACAAAGGTTTAAAAGGTAAAGTTAAATGGTCTCAAGGGCTTCTTGCGCCTGCTATCTTTGCTCTAAGAGACCACCAGGCTTATGCAGGGAATGCCACATCAACTTAGCGCTTTTGGCTGCACTCACACTAAGGACATCCCAGACTGCCAAAGGCCCCTCACAGACGCAGCCACCTCTAGAACAGTCATCCCTCCTCCCTACGCCGAGGACTCAAAGCCTGCCCAGGCCCCCAGTCTTCCCTTTCCACTATATCCTTCTCTCCTGCCACTGCAAGAAACAGGTTTTGACCAGACATGGAGACCCACTCCAATGCACATCCCATTTCTTTTCAAGATCTGTGACAGTAAACAAAACAAAACAAAAAAAAAAAAAAACCTTAGGCACAGTAAAATATATATGCCAGAACCTGCTTCATTTTTGTGATAGAAAGTTAGATGCAGACCTGACCAAAATGGCCGCCTAGTGACCATGTGTGCCAACCTCCAGCTAGGATCATGATCCTAAAGGTCTCAGTGACTTGTTTTTCCAGTGAAATAAAAGTTCCACATAAGGCTATTGAGACTTTAAATCAGACTTAGCATATTAAGATTTTTTGGGATCTTGTATGCCTGCTCACATTTTGCTCACTATTATTTAAATTATCTTAAGAAATTATCATGTGCCTTTTAAACTTGTTGACAACTTACTCTGAGGACAGGGTAAGTGCTTCCCTATTTCAGATCTAATCAGGTTTATCTCATGTGTCCTCCAAGACCCTTATCCTGGGACAGTCTGTCCTCCTAACTCTGTGACAAGGGAACAGAGAACAACAAACAGCTCAAGGGTTAAGAACATTAAAATGTGCACATGTGCATGGATTGCTTTAAGACGATGTTAAATTACTAGAAATGGGTTTACAATGTATTTTAAATGATTTATCTCTGTGCCTTTGGCTTTAAAAAGGAAATGCTTAATCATGCTTATGGCAAGTACAGACAGATGTTCCTTAAGGGTGAACAAAAATCCCAAACCCCAATCCTGATTTTTAAATTGCCTTACATTTTCAATTAAGAGATCAAAATTTTAAATAGCTTTTAGATGTTTAGTATAATGATTTAAATATTTTACAAATTGATATATTTGAGTTTATTAATAAAACACAACACTATTAAAATGTTTTACCTCTAGTATTAACTGTTCTATATTTAAGATATAATATCTTAATTTCCCTGTTTCAGAATAGAATTATAAAGAAGACTAAAAAAGGACATATTTTTATGCAAGAAATGTTTTTGTAAGGTAAAAGATTGCTCCAAATGGAAATATAGATAGAGATAAATTAGAAGGTTAAGATATGTTGTATAAATGTTATGAAAGTTAATGTAAAAAGGTTTTTGAGTTGAACTGAAGGAAGTTTAAAGTCTGATTATACAAAATGCTGTTAATTAGCCCATGATATAAAAATACTGAAGATGCCTGTATTAAAAAGGTTAACATATGAAGAGTTTGTCTCTCTGTATTTTATTTTTTTATTATTTTTATTAGATATGGAAATATTTAGTATATAAACAACACATGTTGGTACCATCCTTTCCCTCCTCCCTGCCCCTTTTCTGAAGAAGTCGTCCTCATTGGTGATGCAGGTCAACCTCATGGGGATTGTGGGTAATGCATTAGGGCAGGGGGGAGAGGCAATGTCTTTGTGCAAAATGTCCCAACTTGTTGCTCTAACAATCTTTCTGCCCCCTCTTCCACAAAATTCCCCAAGCCATGCTGGGAGCATTTTAAGTCTACTTCAGTGATGGCAGTTAGGAGCCTCTGGATCTCTGCTTTGGTAGGTATTGAGTGTCCTCAGTATCTATCTCCTTCACCCTCCAGCACCTTTGTGCTGATATCAGATTCACTAAGAAAACAGCACTCTTGCTCATTTCCACAATTCCTCTGTGGTTTCAGCTATGGAGTGCACTGAGTCATTTATCTCCTCAGGTCCAGCTCTCATTTGAAAAAGAAGCAGATTCTCCAATGGAGAATGAAGTCAGCACTAGTTAAATGGGATATAACCATTATTAATTTAGAGAGAATTAAAAGGATGTAGACCCTCTTATAGTCTAAGGTTGGTGGGAGCTTGACAATGGAAAGCAGACTCATTATCTGGATATGATTCTGACTTGTTTCCCAGTTCCAGATATGGTTTTCTTTCCACTGAGTAGATATGTTAGCCAATCCAAGAGCAGTTGGTTACCCACCATGGCAGTGTGCCACTATTGCACTTGTGTGCGCACCAAGTTGTTTACTTCTTAGTCGCTTAGACTTTGAGTTACTTCGACAGATGTTGGCCACTTTCCTCCAGTAGCTCATGTAGTGCCTTCCAGCACTAGATGGGCTAATTGTCTGGGGACTGGCTTTCCTCCAGATTCCAACCAGGTCTCTCGATGGTCTGTGCAGACAGTGTATAGTGTCTTCAGCAATAGGGTCTTACAATTAACCTCTGCTTTGTAATCAAGTGCTCTGACAGAAGTCTGTCATGTGTGTTTTGGGAGATCTACTAGGTCTCTCTGATCAGTAGCTCATTGTTGGTGTAGACCACATACTGGTACAGGGAATTACAGGCCAGCACCAAGGGAAAAAAAAAAAAAAACAGAGAAGGAAGACAAACAAGAGAAATTCGAGATGGGAAGATTCACATGTAGGCTTATTTACATGACTGCTAAGAGTTCCATGTTTGCCAAGTTCTTTGTTACATGGGCTTCTTCACAGACTTTTCTCATGAAATGACTTTTTTTTTTTCCTCAGAGCAAAGCAATCCAAGAAAAATTACAAACTTTAATAAAATCCTGAATATATTGGGGACATCTGTTCAAACTACCACATTCCACTCCTGGCCCCCAATAGATTCATAGTCATCTCACATTGTGTATTGTGTTCAGAGCAAATTCAAAGGTCCCCAGTCTTTACCAACTTAAGATAGTTCCAAAGTCCTAAGTTTTATCTAAGATTTAAGATTGTCTCTTAATTGTGAGGCTTTTTAAAATCATAACAAGTTATATTCATTCAACATATAAAGGCACACAGTAACCATTTTCAACTGCTCTAAGGCATAGCAAGGAGAGACTAGAATAATGCAAACACAATAATCATCAAGCAATCATCAAACTTCTGCAGTGATTGACAGTCTCCAGATTTTCCGATTCTGCCACTTCAGCTGGACCAAGCAGCCAGGGAAAACTTCCATCCCTAGCCAACAGCCTCCATGGTAGCCCTTGAACAGTCCTGGAATATTCAAAACATCTTCGTGTCTCCATACAAACCATGGTCCATCTTCCAATGGCTTTGCCACAAACCATGGTCCATCTTCCAATGGTAACACATTTTTAAAAGATTTATTTTGCCAGCCTGTCTAAGAACAGTCATAATGTCGTTTAGCCAGATGCAAAGTGACACAAGGGCGCAATCATGTCATGTCTCAGCAGTGGCTGTATTTTTATTTTGTTTTGTTTTTGTAACACATTTTTTAAAAGATTTATTTTTATTTATTTAGAAACAGAGAAAGGGAGAGAAAGAGAGAGAGAATGGGCATGCCAGGGCCTCTAGCCACTAAAATAAACTCCAGAAACATGTGCATCTGGCTTATGTGGGACCTGGAGAATTGAACCTGGGTTCTGAGGCATCACAGGCAAGTACCTTAAATGCTAAGCCGCCTCTTTAACCCTCAGCTGGTTTTGTTCTTTGTGCTAGCAATGTGAAGCTGACTGCAAGACAACCCTTTTAGTTTTTTGACATATAAAATGTTCCTAAAAGATGGATTATATCTAATTTAAGTAAACTTATTTTTTTTCTTTCGTAACAATGTTGTAAAATAATTATGCTGTTTTGAACTGCAGTTAATAATTATAGTAAATAATAATTGTGTTAGTAACAATGGCAAGTTTTTCCTGTCAAATTGAAATAAACATTCATTTAGATATTGATTTTATAATGGATTTAATAAAACATGAGTTCAACATTTATCAATAACATTTCAAGCCTTTAAAACATATTTTTATATGCAACAATATTTGTGGGACTTTGGGCCTTCTATTGACTTTGCACCACTGTGATCCACTGCTGAGGAAACAGCTTAAGTAAAAAGTATTTCTTTTGGCTCTCAGCTTCAGCATCCATGGCCACTTGGGCTGATGGACTTGGGAAGAAAACCATGTAAGCAGGAGCCTCTGTCCTTGGCAGACAAAAAGCAGAAAGTAAGACCAGAAGGAGCCAGAAATACTAATATCCAAGAATCCATTCCCCAGTGACCTACTTCTTCCAGTAAGACTCCACTCTTCCAAGTTCCACAGCCTTTCCCACAGTGCCACCAGCCCAGAACCAAGTGTTCAAACATATGAGCCTTTGGGGGGTGGGGAGCAGGCTACATTCAAACCCTAACCAATGAGTGGACTCTAGCCAGTGCCTGAGCTGCCTACAAAGCACCTGTCCTCATCCCAGAGTAAAGAATTTGGTTTCTTTTTACTGTTGCTAATCTCTTCAACAATGGTGCCTTCCTTGCCCTTAACTTTTAACTTGTTCTTTTTCTAACCACAATGCATAGTTTTCAACTCCTTCGAATCTGTTTGTAACTCCCAGGGCTCACTCCAAATTCAACTAGACACACAGCAATAATCATGCCATGGACTGAACTCAATCTGCCAGATTCAACTGTCCATTACCTTTAAACTTGTAGCTTTCCACAAAACTTCATGACACAGACAAAATGTAGACAAATTCTTTGACAGAATTCAGCGTGGATGGCTTCTTGTATAATTCCCAACAGAACTCTTGCCCCCACCTGGAAGCCCTGTAAATGCGGCCTTAGCTGTTCACTTCTACTTACTTATAGCAGTTCAGCTCCTCCGTCCTACATCCCCGTCCTTCCAAGCCTAAGAAGCATATGTTTAGAAGTAGTTCTAGCAGTGACTCCACTTCTCTGGTACAAATGCGCTCTTGTGATACTGTAACCAAACACATGACCAAACAATGGCTCATAGTTTCAGTCCATGGTCACTTGCTCTATGCACTTGGGCAGAATATTATGGTATCATGAGTGTGCAGCAAAGAAAATTCTTCATGGTTTGGAAGATAGAAAGCAGATAATGAGACAGGAATGAGCCAGGACTAATACATAAAAATAACTGACCCCAGTGACCTTCTTCCAGATAGGTCCTACCACCCAGTATTTCCAGAACCTATCAAAAATGAGGACCAAGTTTTCAATGCATGAGCCATTTGAGAGGACACTTCATAACAGCCCTGTATCAACCTTTTTCTTGCAAAACAGATGTCACAGAATTAGGAAAAAGAATTTATACCACTCTGAATCCCACATGCCAGGGCCTCTGCCAATTTCCACATGTTGGCATATTGTTCAGCCTCACTACTACCTCTAACACAGGAACATAAGGAAGACTACACATGTCTGAAAAAAGCTCCATGGTTACTAAGCAGTTTGCTCCCTCGTTTTTCCAGATGACCCCAAAACTCCTTTGCATGAACTATGTTCTCTTATTGTCCATGACAGCATTCTGGAGGGAGCTGTAAAGTTAAACAAATATAGTAAAAAAGGGAGTATTATTTAAACTACCACAATTGGCTTCATTTTTTTAAATTTAACTTAGCTGATACAACTGTTAGTTTTATTTATAAGACACTACTTGGTTGTATATGGTGCTTTGGAAAACCATACAAACAGTTCCATATTTCTCAAAGGTTTGGGACTCTTAAAAGTCCGTTGCCGGGCTGGAGAGATGGCTTAGCAGTTAAGGTGCCTGCCTCCTAAGCCTAAGAACACTGGTTCCAATGTCCAGCGGTTCCAATCTCCAGGTCCCATGTTTAGCCAGATGCAAAGTGACACAAGGGCACAATGCCACACTTGACCACAAGGGGGCGCACACATCTGGGTTCCGTTCGCAGCAGCTGAGACTGCTGGCGCGCCCATCTCTGTCTTTCTCTCTCCCTCTGTCTATCTCTCTGTGTGTCTCTCTCCAAAAATAAATAAAATAATAAAAAAATTTTTTTTAAAGTCCGTTGCCATGCTCAGACTAGATCCAGTTTCTTTTCACCTTGTTCAGTTTTTCTTGCTTAATAGATTGATATTTGTAAACAATAGATATTAGAGGAAATCTCTGCTTCCCAAATTGCTTCTATGTCCTAATGATAATTGAACCACACCAATGCCCAGTATCTCCTGGAAGAATTTCCTGCAACTCATTTGAGCACTTTGTCTCAACTAATACTTCTCTCTAATCACAATGCCAGCAACTATAGCTGTACAGAGAACCAGTCATTTTTAACAGGCAGCTGTCTCCAGTGGAATGAATTAAGGCTTTTCTAGAGCTCAGCTTATCTACAGAGTTCCTAGCCATAGGTTATTGTGATCTTGAAGGGCAGAAATGTGGAAAAAACATTCTCAAATCAGAGCTTGGCAAGAGTAAATGTCTAGAGAGAACTGAGAAAGCCAATAGATGTACTTAGCTGAAGTAAATACCTACTAAATGAAAGAAAAATAAAGGAAGGAATGATGTCAATTTTTGTATGGCTAAGAGATAGAACATAGTCTAAGACAAACTGAGGAACTGAAGTGCTCTTTACAGAAAAGAAAGCAATCAATCTTCATTATCTTTGTGTAGAAAATTATCTTTGATTAAGAGTGGTCTAACAATTGCATGTTTCAGAGCAGAGAGTGGAAAATTTTCAAACTACAAGAGTAGCTGCTCAACTAAGATTATTTTGTCATGGTGGCATACAAACGGATTCCAAGGCCAGCTTTAGGGGCTGGCTTAATGGATGATTCCTCCTATAAAACACAGCATATCCAAGCAACAGACAGTTGTTAAAGCAACACAAATTTCATTATAAAGAACCAACTTAGAATTTTCACTCTCTGAATAATTGTGAATAAAATATACCCGAAATGCATGGTGGGGAATAAAACACACAACTATCACGAGCAGGAAGAAGAAACTCTTCATCTGGGCTCTGTACTCTTGATGGGCCCACATGTCAGGCCAGAAGGCCCTGATCAACTGAAAGATGACCATCATTTGTATGAGGAAGAGGATCAGCACCGTTGTCATCATGACAACAATCATGGAGTAGTTCATGATGATGACGCCCATGGAGCTGAGATCTCTATAGAACTCAAAGCATCGCCGTTGCTCTAAGTAACTTGGGTCTGTGCCATATTGTAAAAAAAAAATTGGCAAAAATATGAAGCTACCCACCGTCCAGATAACAATGCTTAAAAGTACTGCATGGCACTTCTGTAATTGTTGCATTTGTAGTTTCTTAAAATAGATGAGTAATCGAAGAGTGACGATGGCCACATAGAAAACAAAGGTGAGATACATGTGACCGTAGATGACACCGCTCACCACTCGGCAGGTGAAGGGCCCAAGCTCCCAGACCACTGAGAGGTAGTAGCTGAGGCGGAATGGAAGGCTGACCAGGAGGATGGAGTGCAGCACCATGATATTAAGGACGATGGTGGCAATGACAGATTGACTGGTCCTTTTCAGCATCATGCATGACATCATGACTGTTCCAGTTGTGCCACCAAGTAAAACCATGCTGTAAACTGCTATCAGAATTGTCCTGCAGTGCGCATCACAATGGTGCAGGACTACGTTTGAGATGTTTGACAGGGTGGATGTATTGGTCACTGCCATGGCTTACCACAAAGAAGTTAGAAGCTGTTGAATCAAAAGCAGGGCAAAGTTATGCTGTGTATACTGAAACCATGTAGAAAGTGAGCAAATATTGTTTGAATGTAAACTCCAAAGCTGTGCACCCAGGTATCCTAACAAACATGTTTATGCAGACATATCAAGGTAAGGGGTAGCATGAGAGATGTTACCAACATCAGGTATACAATTTAAGAGACAAAAAAAAAAAAACCTCAATAATCAAAATAAATGGTATTTTAATATGATATATTTTTAAAATTTTGAATTTTTAAAAATTTATTTTTAATAGCATGGACATACTTAGTTTGTAAACAACACATGTTGGTACCCTCCTTTCCCTCATTCCTTCCCCTTTTCCAAAGGGGATGCAGTTTATCCCCATGGGGATTGTGGGTCATGCATTGTGGGGCCAGCAGTCAGTTATAAGGGAGAGGTAATACCTCTGTGCATAATGTCGCAACTTGAGACTCTAACAATCTTTCCGCTCCCTCTTCGACAAAATTCCCTGAGTCATGTTGGGTGCATTTTAAGTCTACTTCAGTGATGGGCTCTTAGGAGCCTCTGGGTCTCTGCTTTGGTAGGAGTTGAGTGTCCTCAGTGTCTATCTCCTTCACCCTTGGGCTGATTATCAGGTTCACTGTGAAAGCAGCACTCTCGCTCATCTCCCCAGTTCCTATATTTTTATTTATTTATTTGCAAGCAGAGAGTGATAGAAAGAAGAGAAACAGAAAAAAATGGCACACCAGGGCCTCCAACCACTGCAAATGAACTCCAGGTGCATGTGCTACTTTGTGCATCTGGCTTTACATTGGTGCTGAGGAATCGAACTTGGATCATAAGCCTTTGCAGGTAAGTGCCTTACCCATGCCTTAACCACTAAGCAATCTCTCCAGCTCCCAATGTGCTATTTTGAGATAAAAATAATGAAAAATTCATGATGAGCAAAATAACAAAATTTTACATAAAGTCAGGATCTAAGAAACACAGATTAGATTTACAAAATGTGAATCCTCTATTGTAAGTCATATTAACTTTGGATACTGTAGGGAAGCCATGTGAATCATGTGTAATTGTCAAATACTATAAATTCCTTTCTGGAAGCATCTTTTGCTCAGAAATCTGCTGGAAGCTTGCATACTCCCTACATCTCTTCATATTCTTGCATAGCTGCGCTACGTTTTGGTGAAAAGCAGTTTGAAGATGGATCTGCTATTTGTTATTTAAGTTCTTCAGCGTGAGACTTTGAGGAGCAGTGATCTTGTAGCATGCAGTAAGAATGAGTGCTGAACAACCTGTCACCCTGTGTTATGTGCAGTTCTGTATTTAGATACTGAAGGAATAAGTATGAGCCATGAGCTTCATGGAGCTTGAGCTGTGAAGTGAGGAGGGTGCACTGCCTGGATTACATGAATGTTTGAAAATTCATTGAGTTCATGTGCTACAGACAACGTTATAATTTTTTAAAGCTGTCTAAGTGTGATGATTCTCAAGGGTAAACTCTAAGATATTTTCTCTTCTTATTTTAGTTTACATAAAGCTTCTTCTTCATCAACTATTTGATAAATCTCTGAATACTGAAAATGGTAGTAATCTTCAGACCCCCTCCCCACAGTATGAGTGCCAGGAATTGGTAGCTTAAGATTCTCTTTCTGGAAAAAATCTGTGCTATTTCCTCATGCACCTCTTTCTCACTTGGCAAGAGTAGATCATATGTATTGGAGCAAAAGTCATTCACAGTATAAATATAAACAACTCAGTTCTTATGCTAATATAATCTTTTGCTTGGAGAGAATAAGTATTATTTTAATTCTATTTACTCCAGCATAGTTATTACCCTCAGTAAGATTATATTGTAACCTACAAGCATTAATTTTATATTAATATTCATATTAATTTTTATAGGTGAAGTAAGCATTTTAATATAGTATATCCATATAAAACATGTTTTATATATGTGAAGTTTTATGTGAAATTATAGTTCTATATGATTTTAAGAACAACAAATATGATAAAAATTTAGTTGTTAAATTCTAATTATCTCCAAGCCTAAATAGATAAGATTTAATTTTTGAAACCATGTTAAAGCAATGAAAACCCAAACGATTGATGGGTTTCCCCTGTGCATGGCGATGTCTCCTAATGTAGAGTGATAGTTGGAAACAGGCAGCACTGTGCTTCACAGCTGGGGAGGAACAGGACAGATACTTGAAGGTCCCAGTAGCTATAAACACTGAAATGGTGGGATGGATGTATTGCTCAGTGGTTACAGGCACTTGCTTGCAATGTCTGATAGCCCTGGCTTGAAAGCCAGATGTATCTGAGTTTGTTTGTTCTGGGGCACCCATTCCCTATCTCTCTCAAATAAATAAATACATAAATATTTTAAAAGGATTGGAATACATATGGTTTGCAAGATTTTTATTTATTATTTTATTTATTTATTATTTATTTACAAGAGAGAAAAAAAGAGAGAGAGAGAGAGAGAGAGAGAGAGAACGGGCACTCTAGGGCCCCTAACCACTGCAAACAAACTTCAGAGGCATGCATCACTATATGCATCTGGCTTATGTGGGTACAGGGGAATCAAAACTGGGTCCTTAGGCTTTGCAGGCAAGTTCCTTAACCACTAAGCCATCTCTCCTGCCCTTTTGCCAGATTTTTGTGAGAAGTAAATTAGATTATAACCACGAAAAAGATGAATCATGACATGTGTAGGAAAATAGATGGAACTGAAAATCATTATTTTAGATGAAATTAAACAGACTCAAAAAGACATATATTGCGTGATTTTTTCTGATGAATAAAACCTAGATTTTATGTGTGTGTGTGTGTGAGAGAGAGAGAGAGAGAGAGAGAGAGAGAGCAAAGGATAATGACACATATTACGAAAATGACACAATGAAACACATTGCTTTATATACTAATTTAAAATCAATTATTTTTTATTTTTTAATTAATTTATTATTTTAATCTGTTCCCATTTTAATAAAGTGTTTATATTACCCTTATCTATGTGAGTAAACATCTTTAACTTTCTCTCTCTCTCTTTAAGTAAAAACTGGGTATGCACACATCATGTGTTGGTACCACCATTTCTCTCCTCCCTGCCTGCATTCCACTGAGGGCTGGTCCTAAGAGATTCTCTGACATAGTACATGTCATCAAAGTGTCCATGTCTATTCTCCCTCCATAATGTTCACGAAGATGTTTTATAAACACAGCACCTGAGGTCCTTTGTTGTTGCTTTTCAGACTCTTCCTAAAACTTTTGAATTCATGGAAATAAGTCATAGTGAAGGGAAAAGTCAGGCGGCCACTTTTTTTCTTTCAGCTCTGTTTTCTCTGGTCACCACACCGCTATTTCTAATATCCTTCAAAGCCTATAATTCTAGACATTTCTTTACCCATTAAAACCAAGTACTGAAATTTCTAGATACACACCTTCCCATAAACAAATGGCTAAATGTACTCACTTGTTCTTTTCCTGTTGTAATTGGCTTCTGTGGGCAACACAAGACACTGTGGTCATTTGTTGGTGTATGGCAGACAGGCAATCCACAGTTTTCTAGAAGCAAGACTCCATTCACCACAGCAGTGAGATGAACCTGTGGGAAGAATACCAAACTGAAGGAAGAGCCCAAGTTTAGCCTGAGGGCTTGCAAAGCTAAGCAGCTAGAATGGAGGGTTTTGATAAGCCATCTGAGCCACACGGGGTGTTTATCTCTACAGCAAATGGAGGAAGAAGTTTAAACCTCTTCCTATAAGTAAAGGTTTTCATTTTCACTATCAATAATGTATTTGAAAATATTTTCCTATTAAAATGAAAAAGCTTACAGTTTTTTAATGTTATTTCTCATCTTACTTTTATGTTTCACATTCAGAATAAGAATGTTGCGGGGAAGTACTTAACTTCCTGTACCACTTTCATCTTCTTGGTATCAGCTCAGAACAGTTATAACTTGGACTTGGACTTCCAAAGGCACCTTTTTCTATCTTTGCTACCATTTGGAGATGGGGTTCTTTTGAAGCTTGACCCTCTGGTGATGGAATGTCAACAAACGTTCATTTTCTTACATGAAGTAGCTCACCTCCTGTCCTAACTTCACAGTCCCATTTAACTATCCTAAAACAAAGCACAATGTTAAAGAAGCGTCAAGTAAAACATAAAGACTGAAGGGACCAGCACATATTGAGCAGTTGCAGGCCTCAATCAGCTGTTGTTTTCTGAGGTGGGGTCTCACTCTAGCCCAGGCTGACTGAAACTCACTCTGTGTTTCTAGGCTGGGCTCACACTCACAGCGGTCCTCCTACCTCTGCCTCCCAAGTGCTTGGATTAAAGGCTTGAGCCACCACACCTGGCTTGATAAAACTTCTAATTGCTTTGGAAAAGAATATTATTCCCCCGTACCATCTGCTGTATGATGATCTCACAATGCTTATAGCCACAAGGACAGACACCAACAGAAGCTAAATGTAATAACGATACATGCTTATTAAAAAATGACTTAGGGCTGGAGAGATGGCTTAGTGGTTAAACGCTTGCCTGTGAAGCCTAAGGATCCCGGTTCGAGGCTTGATTCTCCAGAACCCACGTAAGCCAGATGCATAAGGGGGCGCATGCATCTGGAGTTCGTTTGCAGTGGCTAGAGGCCCTGGCGTGCCCATTCTCTCTCTCTCTCTCTACCTGCCTATTTCTGTATCTCTCTCTCTCTCTCTAATAAATAAATAAAAAAATAAAATATTTAAAAAAAAATGACTTAGTGGTTAAGGCACATACCTGCGAAACCTAAGTACCCCGGTTCAATTCTCCAGGTCCCATGAAAGCCAGATGCACAAGAGGGCACCTGAATCTGGAGTTCATTTGCAGTGGCTAGAGGCCCTGGTGCACCCATTCTCACTTTCCCTCTCTCTCTTTCCCTCTCTCTGTCTCTAATCAAATGTGTTCCTGGAATCTTAAGATAAAGTGTGTTCCCATAGAACCATGCTATATTTAGGGGTTGTTTAATGAACTAAAACTGGGAAGTAAATTAGTTGTGACCAAAAGTGGATCATGAGAATAAAGCAAATATTATTTTGTGAAGAGCACCATTATGGATTACACAGGATTTCTTCTGAGGTATGTGTGCTGCACTCACAATACAGCTAGGAGAACACACATAACCATACTTTTATAAATGAACTTGACATTGCAATTCTTTAAAGAGGGAGCTTAGCAATAACTTACCTTGGACTAATACAATTTTTATAATAAATGAAGCCAACATAATTCAGGGAGCAGGTAGAAAAGTGGGCATCTTTTAAGATGTCCATTGGTGGGCAGTCTCTATTCCTGAAAGAATGGATGTGTGTGTTTTCACCTGTCTCTCTCTTTCATCGGCACAAATGGGTCTCCTCTCATGGAGGCACGTGACTTTTAATGCCAAGTATAAAGGTAGATTATCCTCACCATCTTCTGTGCAGGCCCAGGAAGGTCATTCTTTTTATCTCACTCCTCCTATAGTTAAGATGCCCAAGGCCAGCATTTCTAAGCATCTTTAACAGTCAAGCACACCAACATACTTTTTTTAAAAAGTAGACATATTCTCTGACATATATTTTCTTGCATGTAGAGTGTCAAATAAGAAAACCACAGTTGGTATAGAAAGGTCTTGGATGGTAAGAATCACAGATATTAGTCACTGAACATATACAAATAGACAGTTTGCACTTTTTACGTTTGTGGGCTCCACATGGTCATATTTCAGCCTCAGGTGGAAAGCATTTGGGAAGAAAATATGGTTGTTCTAAACATGTGTAGACTTTTTATTGTTACTCGTTAATAATATGTTTATCTAGAATTTACATTTTATTAGGTATCATAATTGATTTAAAACACACAGGAGGAAGTGAGGTGGTCATACACTAATGCTACCCTATTTTATAGCATTCACAGGAGAACTGAGAACCACGGGATTTTTTTTTTTTAATTTTACATTCATGTTGGTGCCTCCAGTAGCCTCCTCCCTGTCCTCCCTCCCCCCCCCCGAAGGGACCCTCCTCGTTGGGGAATGTGGGTCCTGCATTATGGGGGTAGCCAACAGTTATGGGGGAGAGGCAAAGTCCCTGTGCATAATGACCCAACTTGTGGCTCTAACACTCTTTCCACCCCCTCTTCTGTGAATTTCCCTGAGCCACGTTGGGTTCATCTTAGTTCTACTTCAGTGATGAGATATTGCAGCCTCTGAGTCTCTGGATATCTGGCTTAGTAGGAGTTGAATATTCTCTGTGTTTATCTCCTTTAGCCTTGTTCTGGTGTCAGGTTCACCAAGAAAGCTACACTCTTGCCCATTTCCCCCGTGAACCACAGGTTTTGATATCCAAGTACTGACTGGTTCTGGAACAAAACCCCTGAGGATACCAAGGACTGTATATCTTGTCTTGAAAAAGTGCTTCGCCCTTAAAGCACTTGCCTGCCAAGTCTAAGGACCAAGTTTCAATTCCCCAGTGCCCATGTAAGCCAGATGCACCTGGTGGCAAATGTGTCTGGAGTTCATTTGCAGTGGCTAGAGGCCCTGGCATGCCCATATTCTCTCTCTTCCCCCCAACTCTCTTGTAAATGAATTTAAAAAAAAAATCAAAGTTTTCTCTGTATCTATAAAAAGGGTAAAGATTATTTTTGTTTTATTTATTTATTTAATTTTTAAATTTATTTCGAGTTTTACATTCATGTTGGTGCCTTCGATAGCCTCCTCCCTGTCCTCCCTCCCCCCCGAAGGGACCCTCCTCGTTGGGGAATGTGGGTCCTGCATTATGGGGTAGCCAACAGTTATGGGGGAGAGGCAAAGTCCCTGTGCATAATGACCCAACTTGTGGCTCTAACACTCTTTCCACCCCCTCTTCTGTGAATTTCCCTGAGCCACGTTGGGTTCATCTTAGTTCTACTTCAGTGATGAGATATTGCAGCCTCTGAGTCTCTGGATATCTGGCTTAGTAGGAGTTGAATATTCTCTGTGTTTATCTCCTTTAGCCTTGTTCTGGTGTCAGGTTCACCAAGAAAGCTACACTCTTGCCCATTTCCCCCGTGAACCACAGGTTTTGATATCCAAGTACTGACTGGTTCTGGAACAAAACCCCCGAGGATACCAAGGACTGTATATCTTGTCTTGAAAAAGTGCTTCGCCCTTAAAGCACTTGCCTGCCAAGTCTAAGGACCAAGTTTCAATTCCCCAGTGCCCATGTAAGCCAGATGCACCTGGTGGCAAATGTGTCTGGAGTTCATTTGCAGTGGCTAGAGGCCCTGGCATGCCCATATTCTCTCTCTTCCCCCCAACTCTCTTGTAAATGAATTTAAAAAAAAAAAAATCAAAATTTTCTCTGTATCTGTAAAAAGGGTAAAGATTATTTTTGTTTTATTTATTTATTTAATTTTTAAATTTATTTTGAGTTTACATTCATGTTGGTGCCTTCGATAGCCTCCTCCCTGTCCTCCCCCCTCCGAAGGGACCCTCCTCAAAGGGTAAAGATTTTAAGTAGAACAAAAGAGAGGAGGAAAAAACTTTAAGAAGAACTCTGCGCTGAAGACAGAAAGAAATGGCCTTACTTCTCAGCAGCCTATGCGCCATCCCTGGGGCTTCTCTTCATTCTTGGAGTTCACCCAGGTCTTTGTACATTGTGTCCCCATCCTACAGTAAGGGACTGAGCCTGGGAGCAGCCCTGAGTAGAGGTTACACAACGAACCTTACTCTTAGATTTCCAGCCCCACTTTCCTGTCCTGCACTGCAGCCCATAGCCTTAATCAAAATGCCACTGCAGCAGGAACTTGGCCCATATTCCAGAAGACTTTTTTCTATTTTTTGTTTATTTTTATTTATTTATTTGAGAATGATAGACAGAGAGAGAAAGAGGCAGAGAGAGAGAGAAAGAGAGAGAGAACGGGTGCATCAGTGCCTCCAGCCACTGCAAACGAACTCCAGATACATGCACCACCTTGTGCATCTGGCTTACGTGTGTACTGGGAAATTGAGCCTTGAACCGGGGTCCTTAGGCTTCACAGGCTTCACATGCTTAACCACTAAGCCATCTCTCCAGCCCTGACTTTTTCTATTTTTGATGGTACTGTATGGTAAGCTATGTTGGAAGCTCCTCAAAGTATGGATATATTCAATCAAGAAGGGGGAAATATTTTGTTCAACATAGACTCTTCCTGTGGTCTTTGTAATTTCAGATTCCTGAAGTTGTGTGGGAACCATCGCTGTGCTTTAAGGGCCAGTGTGATTTTAGTATACAAAATGCTGGTTACCTCTTAAAGTTGCTATACAACATGGTTTAGTTTCTTTTCTCTTTCTGTTTTCTATTCTGTTTTTTTTTTTTTTTAATGTAAGAAAGATATTATTTCCTCAGAGGAACAGGAAAGGAACTGGCAGTTTTACTAAAACATGAGAAGTAGATCAATAGATTAAACTCAACTGTTTCCTGAAATTATAATTATCTTTAATTTTTTGACATCCAGAGGGAATTCAAATGAGATATGATTCAAAATTTATCTGATTAATGTTGCAAAGGAAACTTGGTAAACATTCATAGAAAGAGCCTCTTTTTAGGGTGTAATAACATCCAGAAGCAGGCTGGCATATAAACACGTGGCACTCGTGCCCCACAGTAGCTCTTTGAAAATCACCCTCCTGGAGCAAGATTTCATAGCATCACTGTTCTTAAGAATCACCTGGGATCTTATTAAGATGAACATTCTATCTCAGCCTTTCTGAGACCTGAGATTCTTATTTCTAACTCACACCCAAGCTACACACAATAGGACAGCAGGATCACACTGCATTGTATGTATAGTAGCCATTTGCACATGTGGGTACTTCAAATAGTAAGTAAAATATACAAGTTCACTTCCTCAGTCACATGAGCCACATTTCAAGAGCTCCTTCAAAGACAGCTCCATTGAGTAGCTTTACCCAAGAAAACACAATCTATGAAATAATTCCTAATCACTGATTTCTTTCTTTATCCAAATTGTAGCAATGAGAGGATTTCCAGAAAGGTATGATCAACTCAGACATGTGACTGACAGGAAAAGTAAGCTAACTTTTGAAAACTATCCACTGACCATCGGAGGTGAGCAGAGTGAGAAAGAAGCAGTGGGAAGAACATAGGATCAAGGAAGGACTTTGGAAGCTTTTTGCACATGTATATTAATTCAAAACTGTCTCTCTCTTTTTTTTTATTTGTGAGAGACAGAGATAGAGAATGGGCCAGCCAGAGGTCTCCCAGCTGCTGTGAACGAACCCCAGATGTGTGTGCCCCCTTGTGGTCAAGTGTGGCATTGCGCCCTTGCATCACTGAGTCTGGCTAAATGTGGGATTTGGAGAATCAAAGAGCATTCTTGGGCTTCACAGGCAGGCGCTGTAACTGCTAAGCCATTTCTCCAGCCCTCAAACTGTCTTTTGCCACAGGAAAATTAGCCCTGGACACTGGTTTTGAATGACCAATCAAAACAGGCTCCATGTGGCCTACTTTGTGCACTGACCATTCAGAGAGCTTATATAAATACCATTAGCTATGAAAGATTCAGAGTCTCCCGCACCAAGCAGCAGGTCTCATGCTTCCAAAGAAACCTCACAGCTCCTTCTAGCTAAGCAGAAACATAGTTACTTGTCTTTATTGTATCAGTGGCTACAGAATTCATTGTTCTTTTATGGGCTTCCGATAGGATGAAGAACAATTTCACTAATCCCTTTTTGCTCAAAATTTAATCAGACCCTTGAAAAAATCTCTTAATATGTGGCACTCATAAGTGTCTTTTCATGTTACAAAATGGTGACAGCTACTTCAGTTTTCAAGCCCCTCACATGGTCTTCTGGAGAGAACAGAAAGAGTAACTATATCTCCCTGGTGCTTGTTTTTATCAGAAAGGAAAGTCTTGCCAAGACCTGATATTAAACTTCAATTTTCGGAATAGATTCTTGTTGATTTCTCTGTCTTAGAACTGCTACACTTCATTCTCCTTAGCTAGATCTGGGTCTCTCTTGCCTGAGCCTCCTGGCAACCAGTGAAGTACTATAATGCAGTGAGTGTTGTAATGAGGGAGCCCCTAAATCTCTTAGAAGGCAACAGAGCACTGACTGTTCTCGTGTGATCCTACTCTGATACAGATGATAACTTCAGCACATGACCCTGTCCTGCAGGTCTCCTCTATGTCTCCTCAGTCCTTAGATTCAGACACATTATCTTTATTCCTTAATTTTGATGGCTTCCTCCTTTTCTTTTAAAGACTTATTTCATTTTATCAAGATTCAGTTAGATATTGTACCTGTAACAGATTTCCTCCTTCAAGGGTAAGTGCCTCAGAAAATGCTATTAAAAAGTAGTCTGGTTTCTGATCTTGAGGTGATATAAAGTCATGTTATTTTATGTGCCCTCAAGAACATTTATGTTTTCTGTACATCATATGGTTCAGAAACAGACTTCTTACTCAGTGTCACTTATGTTTGATAATCTCACTGTCTAATTTATGTTCTTGGGGGCGTTTGCATCTCCAGGGATATCTGCATCCTGCCTTTTCCTTGCCTTTGGCAAAATTAAAATAAAGAAATGAAGTGTGATTACAATATTAAGATAACCTTATATTGAATATTTGTCACAAGTATTTTTTTTTATTTTTTTAAAGAGAGAGACACAGAGAGAGACAGAGAGGGAGACAGATAGAGATGGGCACACCAGCAGCCTCTCAGCTGCTGCAAATGAAATCCAGATGCGTGCACCCCCTTGTGGTCAAATGTGGCATTGCGCCCTTGCATCACTTTGCATCTGGCTAAACGTGGGACCTGGAGATTGGAACCGGAGTTCTTAGCCTTAGAAGGCAGACGCCTTAACCGCTAAGCCATCTCTCCAGCCCTGTGCTTTTCTTTTTAACAAAAAATATACTAAAGAACAATGAAGCATTGTACCAGAAATTTATAAAAAATTTCTGAATACTTGGTTACCAAACAAAAAAATTCAGAACTGACAGAAAAGCATTGTAAAATCATGAGTATTACAATGAAATCCATTGATAATCCAGTTCAGCAACTGATGACACTATAAGGCATCAAAGCTAGAGAGGTGGTAAGCTTTGCTACATTCTCTCCTTGAAGAGATAATCTTCCAGGATTTTCACTTCAATGACTTGATATTAAAACAGCACAGTTACAGCTTCTTTGTACCATCACAAGAGCCACTCAAAATGAATTGAAAACATGAAGAGAAACTAAAAGCAAAGCCGCTCACAGTAAAACATCAAGGAAAGGCCCCTGGATGCCAGTCTGGGCATCACACACAACACAGAAGTAAAAATAAGCAAGTGAGGATTTCTCGCCTAAAGTACTATGCAGAAGAAAGGGAAAGTCAATAAAATGCAAAGGCAGCTTGGGAGTTGGGAGGAAATGTTTCTAATGTGTATCTCTAATAATGTATTATTCTCAAGTATATGTGAGAAATTCAAATAGCTCAATAATAAAAACAACTAGATTAATAAGTGGGCAAAAGACCTGAATTATATTTTTTTTCAAAGAAGGTATGCTATTAGTTAAAAAGAATCTCAACATCACTAATCATCAGAGAAATACAAACCAAAACCACAAGGAGATATTACCTCACACCTGTTAATATAGTTCTGCCAAAATGACAAGACACATCTTGGCAAGAATTGGCAAGCATGTGGAGCACACTCGGTGGGAATTGAAAATGGTTTGATCATTACAATATAGATGTTGTTCAACTGGGTTAAAAAATACCTATATTGGGGCTGGAGAGATGGCTTAGAGGTTGAGGCACCTGCCTGCTAAGCCTAAGAATGCTGGTTAGATTCTCCAAGTCCCACATTTAGCCAGAAGCAAAAAGTGACACAAGCACGCAATGCCGCACTTGCCTATGGTGCATGCATCTGAAGTTTGTTCACAGCGGCTGAGAGGCCACTGGTGCGCCCATTTTTTCTCTCTCTTTCTCCAAAACAAACAAACAAAAACACCCTATATTGGCAATATATACATGTATATAATGAATCCCAATTTCCTATATTCATTCCGAATTATTCACAATAGCTATGGGAACAACCTAAGTTGGATAAAAAAATTGTGGCATATAATTATTCAATGGAATATTATTCAGCCTCTAAAAGATAAAGATTCTTCCATTTGCAACTACCTGGATGCACCTGAGGAAACTACTAAATGAAGTCAATTGGATGCTGAAGAAACACACCACGTGATTTCACTTATCTCCACCACCACCCTCACCGCCAGCAAGGCAAGCATGTCTTTAAAAGTAGCTGATCTCACAGAAACAGAGTTGGGGAAGTGGTCAAAATAAAGGAAGTTGGTTCAGTATTGGGGATGTTGGTGAAAAGATACTAAAGAAGGGAGGTTAGTCAAAGAGTGCAAAGTTGCAGTTATAGAGGATGAATGTCTATAGGGCCAACATATCTGCCAGAAAACTAAGTTAACAGTATTGTACTCAACATGAAAATCTCCTCGTACAATTGATTTTATATATACCCCAAAAGAAAAGGGGATGAATATGCTGATTTATTGAATAGATATCATGTTACTCTGTATATTTATTATTACCTAAATGATACATTTTCAACATACATTACTTTAAAAGTAAGAAAAGTAGGCAACAGCACCATCATCAAGTAATCAGGCTGCAATGGAGGATGTGACATGTACCCTGTATGTCAGAGCTTCCTTCAAACCCTAGTGAGGCATGGATTCTACACTGAAAATACATGTACACAAAGCATTTACAGTAATTGACAGGCAATCTGAGGAGATTTGTGAGCTTCTAAGGGTACAGAGCGTGTCATGTTGTAAGTAGGAGAGTGGCAAGGGCAGATCTGTGTTTGGTTTCTCATGGGGGGTGTTCAGCTGGTTCTATGCAGGGTGCATGTCCTCCTTTACTTTTCACCTAGAAAGAGTAAAAACAAAAATTATATCATACAATCTCCAGGGCCTTGCATAAATAACACTGGTTTTTTAATTTAAGAAACAGTTTTTCAGAACACAAATTTAAATGTGCTATGAGGTATCGTTCTACCAAACTTAACTCTGTGTTTGAATCCTACTGTGTATCTTTGCTGAGTTTTGTCTTTAATTATTGCCATCATCTTTATCTCTCTTTCCAATCATGTGCATGAAAGGAGAAAAAAAAGTGTTTAGTTCCTGCTCCAGAGAGAAGCAAAGCCTTTGCAGGGTGCACAGTGTACCTAATCCGAACACATTCCCCAATCTTAGCTTGTAATTGTCTTCATTCCTCAGCAAAACTCAGATACCATTGAGAAAGTCATTTGAATTCCTTTTACAATTATTTCTGCTCCTCCATGTCATTGTGATTGTCTTCTCTTTAGTAATACGCAATTTTCTACACCTATGGTGCATAGAGCCTGAGCACAGATTTTCAGCCAGACACTTGGGTAGAATCATATTTTTGTCATGTTCTGCCTTGTGTACTTGTCCTTGGGTCTGTCACTGAACAACTCAGGCTTCCACTTTGAGCACCTGGAATAAGCAGACAAGAACTTCTACACTAAGTATTGTGTTGTTGGAAATATGTACAAAAGCAGTAGCTCTGTAATAAAAGAAAACCTGGCATTGGTGAGCTAGAAAACAATAAGAGCATAACATAAGAATAAGAACCCACCACTCCTGAAGCATGCAGCCGTCCTTTACCCTGACCGCCACTTCCTGCTGCCCAAGCAACCATTCCCCATTTTCTAGTTGCCTCTACAGTGAGGTACGACTACGTGGCTAAGTTCAACATGGATGGAGTTGGCAGGATTTGGTTGGCAGCCCAGCCCAGTTAGAGGTTTCATAATTCCTCAGTATCAGTCTGTTTCTAAACATTTGCCAGATGAACGGTAAGGAACATGCAGCTACTGTCTTAGTTTTATGTTCTGCAAAACTCAACTTTAATGCTCTTGCAGGGAAACACCCAGCACAAGCAGGAATCATCCAAAACATAATGACCCAAAGACACCAAGTGACAGCAAGAGCTTTACAACAATCCTGGAAAGTGCAGTGTCATGTGTTCCCAGAATACGTGGTAGCATGCTTCACAAGAGAACACATCCAAATCCACAAACGTAAATGCTTTAAAGCAAGAAAGTAGTCAGAAGGTGCCCCTTGGCACACGAATCAGAACAGAGAAGCGACCCTTTTCAACTTGGTTTCACATCACTCTTTTACAAAGAGATGGCCCCTTTGAGGTCCATAGGAATTGAGAAGGCCATCTCTAGTCTTATAGCATAACCATGAGCATGGACAGAGGGGGAAACATATACAAACCTAAGACAAGAGAAGCAACATTATTCTGAACAGAAATTACGAAGAATAATAGAGGACCCTTCAGATAAAATAAAGGTTCGTGGGTCTCAAAGCATGGTCAACAGAAAGAATTCTCTAGCTGAGTAGAGCGGCTCACGCCTGTAATCATAGCTCTTGAGTGTCATGACTTTGAGGCTAGTCTTAGTTATAGAGTGAGATTGTTTCTCAAAAATATCAAAAAGAGGAAGGAGACGGAAGAAAAAGAGGGGAAGAGGTAGAGGGAGAGGACTTTAGAAGAGAATGTTATAAATTTAAAGTTCAAACAAAATATTGCTACAAAGTAGGAGAAAAATGACTTGTCAGAACTTAGAAAAGAAATAAAAGACAAAACCTGTAAATACTGTATAGTAAAACATATATTAAATTTTAGAAATGAATGAGAATAGAAGATAGGTGTAAGGAAATTTCATCACGTGAATTCAATGAGAATGTTGATATAATTAAGAGACCATAAAATCTTAGAAAACAAAGATAACCAAACCTTGTTATGATTAGTTTTCCTTGAATGTATGAATAAAATGCACTAAAAGTATTGAATATTTAAGAAAGAAATATCTGAAGTAAAATAAAGCTTTAATGAAAAAATTAAAGTATGTGTACTTCAAAGAAAATAGTAAAGCCTTGAAAAATAAAACATAAAGACTTAACCCTAGTAAATAAAATTTCTTGAACAGTGTTTTCCATGGGTTCTGAATAGACAGCATCCCCATTCCTACCCACATACACACACCACACAGGAATTGTCACAAAGTTTATATTGATCTTTTACACATAGCAATATCAAAGGGAAAAGAGGAACATTCCTTCCACAGTTCAGACAGGCCAAGAAAGTTAGTCATACTTTATGCCTATCTATGACTACTCTTAGGTACACTTCAGATATAAAGTTAATTGGGTATGCCACAAGCCATGGAGGTATGGCACTTTAGCAATTAAAAATTACCCAGCTCCTAAGCCGGGCATGGTGGCGCACGCCTTTAATCCCAGCACTCGGGAGGCAGAGGTAGGAGGATCACTGAGAGTTCGAGGCCACCCTGAGACTACATAGTGAATTCCAGGTCAGCCTGGACCAGAGTGAGACCCTACCTTGCAAAACCAAAAAAAAAAAAAAAAAAAAAAAAAACCCAGCTCCTCAGCTCCTAACTAAAACAGTGGAAATGCTAGTCACAGCTTTAAGTGTCCTAGCCCCTTTCCCGGAAGATTGCTGGCTTCAATTTCCTCACAGATCAAATAAAAATTCTGGAAATGGGGCTGGAGAAATGGCTTAGTGGTTAAAGCGTTTGCCTGCAAAGCCAAAGGATCCTGGTTTGATCCTCCAGGACCCACGTAAGCTAGATGCACAAGGGGCACATGCATCTGGAGTTCATTTACAGTGGCTAGAGGCCCTGGCGTGCCCATTCTCTCCCTGTCTGCCTGTCTTCCCCTTCTTCTTCTTCTTCTTCTTCTTCTTCTTCTTCTTCTTCTTCTTCTTCTTCTTCTTCTTCTTCTCTCTCTCTCTCTCTGCCTTCAAAGAAATAAATTAAAATTAAAAAAAAATAGTAATAGTAAGTGTCTGAACACAGTTCTACAAGGATCCAATGGCACATGTAATATTTTAACATGATTTTTGACATTACAAAAACCCTTTCAATGAACAATACTGGAATGTTAGAGAGCTCTTTCTTATTTTCTGTGGCTTAATTGTTGAGTGGCTAAAAATGCATTGTATATTGAAATCATTTGCATTTTCTCAGTTTAATTTACTTCCCTGTAATAGGAATTCTTCTTTCTGAAAATGACAAGCAAAATCAGAAAAATTTTGCTTAAGACTTATGTAATTACATAGATATTATATTTATAATTCTATGTGCAAGATATGACCTCCTTGCCTATACAATAGTTCTATTTCCCACTCTACCTCTCAAATTGCCACGAGCTGGGGACCAAGCATTCAAATACATGAGATTACTGGGACAACTGATTCAAATCACCGCACCATCTCTCTTCAGATATGATTCCAGAATGATTCACAGTCCATTAAGCAGAACTGTAGAGCAGATTTTGTCAGTGTTCTGCTAGACAAATAGGAGACAGTGTTCCTCCTGTTTCTTTCCTAACCAATACTGGGAACAGGCAGACATAAGCCAGTTACTTATCTTTGCTCTTGGAATGCAACTGATCCTTGGTGTATGTGAGACCGGTTTCACAACCTCCCTCAGATTTCAAAATCTCAGAATAATAAAATCTCTTCTATAAAATGGAATAGCATGTGCATAAACCTATACACACCCTTCCAGATAGTTTATCATATTTAGAATCCTTCTAATGCTCAATACAAGAATTGTGTAAATAGTTGTTACCTTGTGTTGTTTAGGGAATAATGACAAGAGAAAAGTTTGTATATGTTTGGAATAAAAATAATTTTTCAGGGTTGGAGAGAAGGCACTTGCCTGCAAAACCTAACAATCTGGGTTTGATTCCTCAGTATACACTTAAGCCCAATGCACAAAGTGGTGCATGCATCTGGAGTTTGCATGGGCTAGAGGCCCTGGCATGCCCATAGTTTCTCTCTCTCTCTCTCTATCCATTTATCTATCTATCTATCTATCATCTATCTATCTATCTCAGTTTGCAAATAAATGAATAAGATGACATAATTTTTACAAAGGTAATTTTTCCTCTAGAATAGTTTGAACTTGCACTTGGAAACCACAGAAACAATCCCTGTGTCTACACAGAGACGCCTGTAAATGATGGGGAGGACCAGCTGTGTAAGTCTTTGAACCAGCCCAATCATTTACCCAGTAGTGCTGACATCTCACATGTTTAAATTCATTCCCACTGCTTCATCTTGTTGTATTTGCAATAGCAGTTATGTATTCTTCTGCTCAATCAATCAATTTGCCACATTAACAACCCACTTTAAAGCCACCCAGCCCTACCCAAGCCTTTAAGAATGTCACCTCAATTTTTCCTTTTTCAAACTCCCTAAATAATTGGTTTTTCTTGAGCCGGGCATGGTGGTGCATGCCTTTACTCCCAGTACTTGAAAGGCAGAAGTAGGAGTATTGCTGTGAATTCAAGGCCAGCCTGAGACTTCATAGTAAATTCCAGGTCAGCCTGAGCTAAAGTGAGACCCTACCTGGAGAAAAAATAATAATAATAATTAGTTTTGCTTGATCAGCAAGCATTGCTAATGTTTTGAGTGAATTCCCACAGTAATATTCTGAAACTTTGAGACACTATAGGATCTAGACAGTTTTCTTGGCTAGGCAGTCAGACAAGACAGTGAAGGAGAACAGGAGCAAGATATCCAGGCCCAGAGGCCCAAAGAGATGCCATCTTTCCTGTCCTGGCAGGACTAGAACCCACATCTGACTCAGTCTGGCTGCAAGCAACAATTCAGCAGCACTTCCTGCTTCTTCAAGCTTAGTATATGGGAGTGGGCTGGCCCCTCCTGAGCCAGCATCTGGAGACCACCAACCAATCAAATCTCCCCTGAGTCTGATGATGACCCTCATCATTCATACAAAGGGTCCTAACTACATGGGTAAATCTTTTGGTCTCTCTTCTTCCTCAGGATCCATCTGGGCACACATATTTCTCAGTTTCGTCTCCTAGCTTGGGCTTCCCTGCTAGTTTTCCCTTTGGGTCCTAACTCTCCATAAAATAAACCTTATAATTCATAATTCACTCCCCTCTGTGTCTGTGTTTTCAATTCTTTGTTCACTTGGACAAAGACCCAAAAGTTGGAGGTCCACAAGACTGGGATCTCCTGATTTTTTTATAGAATTTTATTTTATGGATTTTTCAGCTTTGAAACCCCTCCTCCCAAAGGAGTCTGTGTTCTCTCTGCTTTCTTTACCTATCCTTTTAAAATAAGCTGTGCTTTTTAAAAACTCTTTCCTGCCTTTTAAATCTTTAATTGGCAGAGAAAATGAACTCCAAAACCCCTAGAGGGTATCAAGTTGAATTTTGTGAATGACTAGTTGAGAGAAAAGGCATTTAAGACTCTGAGAAACTCTGAAATGATCTGGAATTTTATATATTTATAAATGGCTGATGGAGGATATAAACCAGAGTCACCCTTTCACCCATTCATTCATTCTTTGAATATGTGTTTATTGAATACCACTAAGACTTAATTCATAATAACAAATAAGTTTTAAATTTTTAAAAAAGCATTTCTTTCCTAAAACTTAAATTGTAATGAATGAAATAGAAAAATATCAGAAAATAAAGTTACAATTTGTGTAACGATAATCTTCAAGACTATAAATTAGTCTAAAAGGCAGGGAATGAGGCTCTTCAGAGAGAGGAATCCAAGTGCTCTTTCTGGGGCTACACTGAAGAAGATGTGGATGATATGGAGGAACCAGCCAGCCAAGGGGACACAGGCACCCAGTCAGAGCAAACAGCAAAACCTCAGTGGCCAATCAGGCGACAAGCAACAGACCAAGAAGCCTGTGGGAGAGAGGAGGGGTCTGGTCATGAAGTTTACATTCTAAGCTGAGTGGGATGGAAAGCCATTGGGAAATTTTCAGTGGCCACTAACAATATCTAAAAGTTACTCATGTGGTAGGAATAGTAGAAGTTGAATAGGCAAAGAGAGGCTATTCCGGTGGCCCACAGGTTAGTATCTGTGAGCTTAGTGAGAAGGGGTCAGAGATATAGGTCATATATCTAAGGCAGAGTCAGTATTGGGCAGTGGAAGGCATGAAGTTGTGAAAGATGCCCTGCTGCGAAGCTAGAACACATTCCTCTTGCCAATAATCTTATTTGTAAACTGTCATCATTGCAAATGAGATATTGTGGAGAAATAGACTGTCCCTCTGGTGATCTCCCACAGCAGGTTCCTATAATTGTATGCATCACATCACTCTGTGCAGTTTTCTCTGCATCTCAGAGGGTGACATCCAACTCCTTGGCTGAAGAGATGGCTCAGCAGTTAAGGGTGCTGTGCATGATCTCATATGCATTTATCCCTTCCTTGGTATAGGCTGTCATAACACCTCTATGGGTGGCTTTCTAAGAAGTCGCACCAACAAGAAATTATTATGATAGATACAAATAAAGAACCATTGTGAACTTTCTCCTCATTCAGTGAGAACAGATCAACAATGTTTGAATTTCAGTCCTGAGCGTGTGAGTGGGAAGGACAGGCCCTATTCAGACACCTTTTCTCTCTGCATTCCCTGCCTTACACTTGAAACCAGTGCCACCTTCTATTTCCTATCTTCTTTAGAATGCTCTTTGCCTCATTGTAGCTAATTCCTTATTCCTTCAGTATTCTGTTGTTCTTAATTGTCAGGTTTGGAATTAGACCATTTAGACAACAGTTTACTTGGGCCCAAAGTTTTTCTAATGCAAATAATAGCCTGGCAGGGTTCCAAGTACGTAAGAAGAGGTGAGGCTCTGAAGCTAGTACAAGGCAAAGGTTTCAAGTCTTCTTAAGGAGATGTAAGGTGTAGGTGATGTCTGGTTCACAGGAGGTGGGGATTTTGATGGAGCCCCATGATCTCATTCTGAGAAGCAGGCTTTCACCTCTATTTTGTGTCACTGTGTGATAGCTGGGAGGAGGAATTGTTGTCCCTATCGTTGGCCTATGAACTAACATAATAGAAGGTGTTGATTCTAAAATCCCAGATCTAGTTTGAGTTTACTTACTGGGAGGGGTAAAAAAAATCAACTCTTTGAAACCTCATTTCCAGAACAGGAAATAACTTCTTCAGGCAAGATAGAGCAGGGCTAGAGGAAGAGGAAAAAGTGGGGGTGGAGGAAAATGTTCCTGAAAGCTTTACACTAAAGACTCACTCCTCTTTAAGAACCATGTGGTTTCTGAGGGGAAATGAGATAGCCAGTCAGGAGAGAGGGTCCGCAGAGGGAACACCATGCAAGACAGCTTAGCAGAACCAGAGGGCAGGATCTGATGCAGCCTACCCAACCCGCTCTTTCGCACCTTAGTCCTGAGCCAGCCCGAGTCCATATCAATCAGCTCTCAGATTCCCCTGGGTCTGGGGGTAAAGCCCATTACTATAAGATTATAACTACATCCTTACTGGGTGAGCAGGGCCTCTTGTTGCCTTTTCACCTCTCCTGAACTTGCAGGTCCCAGCTCTTGTAAGACCCCTTCATCTTGGCCCTGATGGGCTGAGGTGGGGGTGGGACCCCTAGCCCTATTCCCACATGGGCTCCCTACCCCCAACTCCATTCCACATGGCAGGAGCTCTCTGTTTTCCCCCTCTCCTTCTCTTAACCTAATATAGTCTCCCTAAGTTTTACCCTCTGGTCTTAGTTTAATTTAATTCTTTAAATTCTCGAGACAAGAATCCAGGGCATACTAAATTTGGTACATAGGCTTACTGATGTATTGACAAGAAAGCCCAAAACCCCTGTTACAATTTCCATCTCCTGATTAGACCTTGATGGCTACAAAGAGTATTGACTATAATAATTTCCTGGCATTTGTTCTGAGCAAATAGGCAAAAAGGGGTGCCATTTACTGAGATGTGAAAGGCTACTGAGGAGAAGAGATTAAGTATTCAGCTCTGTTTACATTAAATTGAAGCAGCTTATAAGTGGTAGTTTCAATTGGTAGTTCTATATTTATGGATAGAATCCAGGAAGGAGATATGAATGGGAAAATCACCTTATAGGCGACATTTATAGTCGCAGGCCTGTGTGTGGAGAGACGGGAAAGTTTTGGGGACTGAGTCATATTTCCTAGCAACTGCTCCTTGGGAGACTGGGTTTATTATTCTTGCCATGCCTTTCTGTGAACTTAACCAAAGCACAATTCATGGCAAACACATCCTTAGCTTGCCAGGTTTTTTAAGAATATTCACTTTCCAAGCCAGCTAGAACAAGCTTAGTATTCCTGATCTTTTAATATCAATGAGAGAGAATTAATTTCAACAAACTAAGAATTTCAGAAGTCAATTCTTTCAAAGCAGCTGGATGTGTAGTCATCTCTTGAATGTTTGCAACTAACTTGGATATAAAATATAAATATTCCTGGGGTTCTGACGGCATTTATGAAGGAATGTCTCATCTAGGATCATGTTGGCAACAGCACTAGCAGACACAGCCCTTTTATCTCCGTGATACACCAAGACGGCCTAAAGGGTCTCTAAGGCCAAAGATGGGAAACTGACTGATATAGCAAGACAATAATGTCTGTGTTCTTTCCACAGCCGCCACAGTGCAGGTCACATTTCATGATTAGTATTTGTTATACTATCCCATGATGATCGTATGGATTTTATGCTCAACTACAACAGGTTAATCTTGGCACAGGCAAAGTCTGGAGACATAAACTATGCATTTGGGAGTGGGCTCCTAGGACACAAGGAATTCAACAGCTTCTACCAAGATTTCCTAATGTGATAAATATGTTCTAAAATAAAAATTTTAATCCACAACTCTTGATCTGCCTTATGCCAAGAATGATAAACAATTATTCAGTTCAGCCTAAACTCCCAATAAGTTGTGCTGTCTTATACTCTCAATAAAAGTTGTGAGTAAAGTCAGATTGGGGCTTCACTCTACTGGAAGTTCCCTGGCCCTCCTTCAGATTCTACCTTGTAAATTACATGATCATTTCATGTCCTTCCAGGTGTGCAGGACAATACCAACATTATGATAACAATACAGTGAATTGCAGGATCAGAACCACATGCCCTTTCACCTCTTAATAGCTATTTGTTGCCCACCTATGTGTCTGACCTAAAATCCTGGTGACTATCATTTAATAAAATGTGACATTTCAGAATATACTACAAACCACCAGCTTCTATCTACCCAAGGGCCAAGAATGTCATCAGATAGCACTGAGGACCCATAGTGGAGATTTCCTTGTTTTGCTGTAAACCACCTACCTAAAGGCTTCACCCAGAGTATTTGAAAAGTGCCTTGATTTATGGCTTTCTTCTGTAAATATAAAACCTTAATGAAATTGTTGACATGTTGGAACATGAAATTGGGGTAACCGTGGTCACTCATATCTGGCTCCAGAATAAGGTTATCTCTTATTCCATTTGAGATGAGAGCTGCACATTTTGTCTTGACAGTGGAGGAAGTTGTATACAAGGACAGGGGCACTTCCATGACCCCATAGTTGCTCTGGGTGCACAGGGCTGTCCACTGAACACAATGGTAGTAGTAATGCCAAGCACAAAGCTGCAGTCCTGGTAGTTTTTTATGACCTCTCCAGCACCCTGGCTGCTAACCCAGCAATGGACAGCTTCTTGCCTTGCTAAGAAGTCACTGGCAGGGCTAACAAGTCATACAAGGCCTAAAAGATCTCTTATCACTGAGGACTAGCAAAGGAGTTAGCAAATCTCTCTATTGAGGCTCTGAGGAATTCATCATACTTCTGCTGACCATCAAGAAGAGACGGACCCCTGCTATTTTAATAACCCCAAGGGGGCCACATACCTGGCTGGTATCTGGGGAGAAAACAGTTCAAAGAAGTTCGCTTCCTTCACACTTTCTAATCCTTCTCTCTTCCCTCTCTCCTTGGACATAAAACACCTCTGGCCCAATGCTGGGTGGACACCTCGCATTTCCAGAATCTCCACTGCAGAGATGTACAGTGTCTCTCGATGACGAGACTCTCCTCGTATAAAGTCTAACTTCTCTGCCATCGATACTCCTACTTGTCTCAACTTCTAACAAATAGGAGAGCACAATTGTGACCAAGTCATATGAAAGCACTTTTGAGGAAAAACTCTCTGAATGAGGCAGAAATAAATTGTGGCAGGATTGGGTAATTTTGGACTACTTATAAAATTAAAAATATAAGAGGTTGTTAGGTAATGATAAAATGTAAATGGTGGCGTTGGGAGGGGAGAACTGAGTGAGTAAGAGTGATTGCCGCATAAACATGATGGCCCCTAGAGGGCTTGAGTTCAATCCCAGGCATGCAGGTAATAAGAAATTCATGTATGGCCTCATACGTCTGTAACCCCAGTCCTGAGGGGGTTGAGGCTGTAGGATCACTGGGATTTGCTGTTCAGTCAGTCTGACTGAACACAGAAACTCCAGGTTCAATGGGAGACTCTACCTCAACAAAGCAATGCAGATGAGTGACAGAGGAGAAGACCCAGTATTCTCTTCTGGCCTCTGCATGCATATGCATGTGGCATGAACACATGCATACACATGTACATATACTACCATATACGCATGACACACACACCTCAACACACATACCACATGCACACACTCATCCTCAAAAATTGTCAATAATAAAATGTAATGTTAGGATAAGATTTTATGAAGCTTAACATGCAGTAAAAATGTTGATGCAAAATAAATAGACATCTCAGCCAGCTTTGGGTATACATTTTGGCACTGTTCTCCTCGCCAAGTGCAATGCTACTGGTGAAATTATGAAAGGCAATGCACAGATTGGAGAACATGTCAGTCCATTGGATTGTGGTGAAACACACTGACCACCATTCAGAGCTGGCTAGATGTCTCTCTGGAATCTCTTGAACTTGAGATTATGTATACCTACCTACAAGAAGATAGGCAGATTTGAGGGGCTTCCAGGAGGTAGGTGTCGACTTTGCTACTCTTGACATTTAAGACTGTTTTTCTAAGAACAAAAACAAATTTTTTTTGACTCCTTTTGGAATGCTAAAGGATTCTTTCTGGACTTCACTTAGGGATGAGCTGAAGAGCCATGTTCAAACTTACTGACCAAATGTTCTCATCTTTGTACCAAAACTCTGATTTCTACGAGACCTATTATGGCCTAGTTTTTTTTTAAAAACGGCCAAAAACTGTTCAGTGCTGAGAACATAGAACATTAGGATAAACTTAAAATAAGACAAACAGTGCAAACTGTGGTCCCCAGCCTCTTATTAGCCCCGCTACCATCCTTGTCTGCCTTAAAAGCACTGTGTGCCGCTTGCTCAGAGTTGATGAACAAGGCTCGTCCAAGCCCTTCTGCCCTCAGTTTTGGCTTCTCAGATCTGGGTCTCATTTCCTCAGATCTCTGATGCAGGTAGCTGCCTTACAGGCTGAGCTTTCTGGGCATTTTCAAAGCAGTGCCAAATTACTATGTCCTTTGCTGTGGACTCACATGATCAGCTTGTCCCTGATTGCTGCTCCGAGCCCCTATCACAGGAGCATTTCCTCATTCCAGCGAGTGCCAACAGGCAGGACACTTTTTGTCTGAGGCCTTGTCCCGCATCTTACTAGAAGTAAGTAGGTAACACCCATCCAGTTAAGGTGTGATAGCCTCACAAATGTTTCTGACACTGACTTCACACCCCAAAGCTAAAGTGAGAATAGATTTGACTGACACTTGCGTTTGATTCTCTCTACACAGTTTGTTTCATGTACAAGAAGCCAAGCTCCTTTCTCCTTAACTCAATGACTTGTCACCAGAAAATTAAGAAATGAGCAACAGCTGAGCAAGGTAACGTTTAATGGGTACCAGAGGAAGTCAAATATTGATCTCTCTTGATTCACAACCTGGTAGACATTGAACATGAGCCAGCCCGAGTCATGATGCTCAGAGAACTGGTCATATTTATTTAAAAAAACAAAAAAGGCAACACATATGCAGATTTCTCAGGCATTTTCCTAAAAATTTAATGAAATGCTGCAGAAACAAATGAAAATGTTATCAACTTGAAGTAAGTATTCTCAAAATATAGGAAATTTTTTTCCTGTTCATAATGTTGACATTAGTAAACTCCCTGTTATTTTTTTTATTTTTATTTTATTTTTGGTTTTGCAAGGTAGGGTCTCACTCTGGTCCAGGCTGACCTGGAATTAACTACATAGTCTCAGGGTGGCCTTGAACTCTTGTCGATCCTCCTACCTCTGCCTCCCGAGTACTGGGATTAAAGGCATGCGCCACAATGCCCGGCCTCCCTGTTATATTGATCCTGTTCATGGTGGATCAGTGATTCTCAACCTTCTGAACCCCAAATAAAATCTTGCTTGGATCACAAATATTAGGCAACACTTTTCCATCATAAACTGTAGATTGTAGATAATTTTTTAATTGTAAAATGTTTAAAGCCTTCCTATACTAAATTATAGCATATGTCATAAAAAATAATATGTATTTTAGCATATACTCAAGTATAATCACAAAAGAGACAAAATAAGGCTGTCTGATATTGATACCCATATATAATAACCATCTGAATTAGGCAACTAGAATTATTTATAGGACTATTTGATTGTATTTTTATGTCATAAATAATAAAAATCATGCGATTTTTCTAAGGTAATGAACCACTCTAGGTAACATTCTGTGGCAACCACCATAAAATCTTCCCTTGATATCTAGGGTAGTTATATTCCCAGAAAATTCAAAACCTTTGTACCATTCCAAAATGCTGTGCATTTTATGAAAATGAAATAAAATTAACTATTTGCTCTGATTATCACCCATATGTTTCACTGCACGAATTTCTGACCGATTATTCAAATACAAAGCAAGAGTAGATAATTCGTTTTTATATATGCAAGGCGAGATACCTATCACCGACCTCATCACCAAGTACTTCTTATAATAGTTTCATCCAAAAGTGGTGCTTGAGGCTAATTTCACCCTCTATCACTGTGTGACATTCACTTCTATATCAAGTAAAGATAAAGACCAAGCAATCTGAAAACTTTCTATTCTGTGAATACTAATGGTCAAGATATTTTAGATTAGAGAGTGTTACATTTCTATATTTATTTTACATAATACTTATATGTAGAAGGCAGAAGAAATAAGCCTTTTATTACAACATATTATGATATGGAGAGAAACATAATTACTTGTTATTAACATATCTAAAATCTGGACGACCATAATCCAATCTACAAATGTTAATTTATGAGGTACAAATTGTGATAGCTATAAAAGAGAAAATCTGTAAGAAAATGAAATTTTAAATTCTTTTGTTTGTCCTTTTTTCTCTTTTAAAATGGAAAAAAACTGGATACAAGTCAAGTTTACAATATGTTGCTGCAGCGATCACCTAGTGAGGCAACAACTCACAGGACACTTCTTCCTCAGACAAATTCACGGTCCGTAGAGTAAAACAACTACAGAAAAGCCTGGTTTTTCTTAATCATGAAGAAGATATTCTTCCTGGAAATAAACATTATTTTCAATTAGTATCACAATCAATTTGTTCTTCTATTCATACCATTAATTACCTGAGGTTTTGCTGAAGTCTTAAATGTGAAGGCAGGTTCATTCTTTGAAAAGTTTCAAGACCATGAAACTTTGAAGGCAAAGTATGAGCAGTGGTGGGGAAAAAAAGGCAAAACGAGGAGGAAAAAAAGAAATATAAACCAGGGCTTATGAATGCACTTTAACCATGACTAGTTCTTCGAAAAGAAGTTCAGTATGCCATATGTCACAAGGTAGGAATCAAGTTACAAAATGTTCTTCAGAATTTGGAAATAAAATATAAGCAATTAATATTTTAGAGGGTTATGAATTTATTACTTTCAAATACATATATTCATTTATTTTTCAAATACTCAAAAAACTTTACTATAGTCTTATCTCACAAATCCCAAACTAAGAATCATTCCATATATCTCTTAAGAGTTCTTCTCTTCAACATGCACCTTACATTTATTTAAAGATTATATAGCTTCAAAAGTGGAAGGTAGTTCTAAAGATTTCAGTACAGCTTCCTATAGCTAAAGAAAATTTTTTATTAATTATGGCCTAAGACATCTAAAAAGTTATTTTAAAAAACAGACAAGAATAAAAAATGCAATTAACCATCCTTGGAAATTCTTTAAATAATTGGTCAGGAACATTTCCTATATTACAATTCACCATTAGTTAGGTGTGGTCAGCATGCTTATACATGATTTTTGGAGGAACAGTACAATTGGTGATATTGAGCTGCTGATCCCCGTGTCCTTAAATACAACACTTAAAAAGAAAAATCTAGAATAGCTTGTTAGAGCAGAAGTCCACGAGTTTGGTTTGTATTGATTTCTAGATAGTAGACTTCACTCCGAAGTTCAGAAAAATCTAAAAACACCTTATTGTTCCTTTCTTTTTCTCTCCTCCTCCCAACCTCTGTACAGAGCGTGATCTGAACAGGCCAACTTGTCTGGTGAGTCAGGCAGAGTTTATCTTTTTGGAGTTGTTTTCTAATCAGGACTTTCCACCACCTAAGATGACGTAGAGTGAAGTACCTTGTCATCTAAATCCAGTCAAAGTCTAAAAACAGATCATGTTTTAACCTCAGGAAATCAGAATGTACTAACCAAACCATCACATCTTTAGACCCACCTCGTCTGGAGGGGCCAAGAAGACACTGTTTGCTGGAATATGCTTCAGCAGTGTTGCAACTCTGCATGGGCTCTCATGCACCCATTTTTGTACTCACCCCTCACAGATGCCAGGGAGCAAACCGGGAGTGGGCTGAGCACTCTGGTGTCTTATACTACTTTTGTTTGTCTGGTAGAAAGCATGGTTCTGAATCATCATTGCAGTCTTGGCTAACGACACAAAAGACAATTCCATAGGTCAATTATCTTTTGCTTAAACCAATGGCTCCCCACAAAAACAAAGATCAGCAAATCATAGCAGCTAATTGCTGTTATGCTCAGAAATATTTCATTGTAAAATGCAATGTTGTGGTTACAACCCTTGGAATGTGTCACGACATACAAGTAATAAATCCTGAAGAACTGGTAGGGCAGGAAACATACAAGGATGATGCCTATAAAAAACAAATTTTTCAATTGAGCCCAGAACTCCTGGTGGGACAGTAAGGAGTGGCGTAGCTTCCGCACCATCGATAATATGATGAAAACCTGAAAGACCAAAAGGATCACTGCGGTGGCGATGACAGCAGTGACGATCATATAGTTGATGACTTGCACATACTCATGGGCAAGCTCTGTATGGAACTTAAAGCAATAGTGTTCATTGTAATCCCCGTGACTTCCATACTGAGAAACCACGATGGGCACCACAATGACCACCACTGAAAGCCACATGGCAGCACTGGCCGCCATGGCATGCAGTTTCCTGTAGAATTCCACTTTGTCCCTGCGCTTGAAGAAGACGAGGTACCTAATGCCCAGGATCACCACATAGAAGAGGAAGGTGAGGTACATGTGTATGTGTATCATGGCACTCACAAACTTGCAGAAGGGTAGCCCAAATGTCCAAGTCTTCTTGATGAGATATGTCAAGCGGAAAGGCACTGTGACCAGAAAGACTCCGTGGACCACCACCAGGTTGATGACTGCCATGGTCGTCACAGAGCGAGAGTTCATTTTCACCAGCAGGAACAGGATGGAGATGACGCCTGCCACTCCACCAATGAGCACTACGAAGTAGAGCCTGGCTAAGTGGGGTGTCAATATAGGATCACAAGAAGAATTCCCAGAGGAATTGTGGCCAGCCATCCTTCAAGCATTTCCTGGAAGAGAAAAAGCACGGGTATACCCAGCAAGCTTCCCTCGCTTTCTATACAGATCCTCCAAGGCACTCGCTAGGTGGCTTTGGAGTTTGTCCTGTTTTTTTGTGGCATATGTGCTTTAAGAATGAGTGTAATAGGGCTGGAGAGATGGCTTAGCGGTTAAGGCGCCTGCCTCCTAAGCCTAAGAAGGCTGATTCCAATCTCCAGCGGTTCCAATCTCCAGGTCCCACTTTAGCCAGATGCAAAGTGACGCAAGGGCGCAATGCCGCACTTGACCACAAGGGTGAGCACACATTTGGATTTCATTCATAGCAGCTGAGAGGCTGCTGGCCCATCTCTATCTGTCTTCCTCTCCCTCTCTCTCTCTCTCAAAAAAAATATTAAAAAAAAAGAATGAGGGTAATAAATAGCCTCTGCATGTTGGTTATGCCCTAGGTCTAGAATAGTAAACCATTTATTTTCTTATTCCATTTTATATCACTAATAACATAATACCACAGGCTAAATAACTTTACAAAAAAGAGGTTCAATTTGGCTCATAGTTCTAAAAGCCTGATGTTAAGGAACCATACATCTTTCTGGCGGAGTTGCAAGGTGGTAATAGGACACAGCGGGTGTGCATGTGTCTAGTCTCTCCCTCTGCTTCTAGAGCCACTGGCACTGATTATAGACTAAAGATAATATCTAACCCAAACTTCTCAACCTAAACACTATAGCTGGATTGTTTCCAACATCTTAATATCTCACAATGGAGATTTAACATCAATGCATGAAACTGATGTTTCAATCAAACTAGCAGCTATTGATTTTTGATAGGAACATCATCTAATCTCATAGTTGAGATGGCCTTGCATAGATGCAAGTTTATGAGCTTCAAGTATAGGGATATACATCTATTTATATTTGTTCCTATATAAATATAAATATGTAAAACAATCTGCACTACTTGTATGAGGGTTGCAGATCATGTAGTCCTAACACATGACTGAGGACTGGAGCAGCTGTCAGATAGATGGAATGCTGAGGGAATGGATGAAGTATCACAAAATATTTTTACACGTGGTTGCAAATCTCCACATCCTTCCAACTAATTAGTAAATGACCCAAGGATATTCATATTTAATTCACCTAGGATATTGTTTAATTTGACAACAGGTCAGCAAATTCAAGGCATGAGAAAAGCTATATGAAGATTTTTCTGCATTTCTCATTATAATTATAATGTCTAGCAGCAAGGCCTTGGCTAAGTGCTTCCCACTGAAAATGTGGAATGTCTCCTGCCTCCCAATCCCTGTCTTCAAATGCTTTGCAAATTCATAAAAGACCCACTGTTATTTCTCCTCTGGGTTCCTGAAGGAACCTGTTCTCAAGTACAAAAAAAATCCTTTCTAATCTGTGTTTCAAATTCTAACTCATTATTAGTAAAGATTTTAAAACTTTAAAATTTCACTAAATAAGTCATCTTGAACTTTGTATTTAAATCTTTCCAATCTTCCCACCTCTTTAAGATGAAGGCCAGTGTTCTCACATGAGCAGAGTGCTCTAAGATATGATGCAAATGTTGATTGATGAAGAAAAGAAGTCTTAGTCAAGCGTAGTTTGCTGCCTTGGCTGATTACGTAACAGTGCAGAGCTCTGCTTCCTGATAGGGTTAAGACTCAACCTGAGCAAGAAAGCAACTGAATCAATCACTGGGTACCTGACCTGTGTAAAACATTTACTTACTTCTTGATCATCTCTTCATACAATGGATAATTAACTCAAATTATAAACCAATTACTAAAACGAATGATATGTACAGTATCTATAAATCTCAATAAGATTATATCATGTGACTTCTCAGTGAGGAGATAATGCTCCTAAAGGGGGAAAAGAATTGGTGTTGAGGTGCAAAATCCATTATTCTGTGTATAAGGGAAAGGCATATATATATACATGTGTATTTGTGTATGTGTGTTACCTAAGCAGATACACAGCTATATCTATAGTATTAAATTTTCAAAAGGAGAGTAAAGGCATTTTAGGGGGAAATTATCTAAAAATGCCTTATTAGAGAACAATAATTTCAAAAAAGTTAGGAGTTGCTGTAGTAAGTGAAAGATGCCAGCCACAAAGACTGTATACTATAAGGCAAACTAATGTGAGAGATGGCAGATAAGTAGGCCCAGGTTGTAGGGGTGGGATTGTATTTAAAGAAGCATATAGGAATCTTGGGGAGATGGAAATGTCATATTGGCTAGTACCGTAGTTAGTTGGCAAAGGTCATTGAATTAAAATTAGTGACTTTTCTTGCATATACTTACACCTCCACATGATGGTTAAACTTGCCAACTTGATTGCATTTAGAATCACAATGGAATCAAATCTGTCTATGAGGGAGTTTCTAGATTGGGGAAGACCACCCTTATTATGGGCAGCACTGTTCTATGGGCTAAAGGTCCTGAACTGTACAAACAGCTGCACACAGGCATTCATTACTCTCTGTGTCCTGACTGGAGACCCAAAGTCACCAGTTCATTCATGTTCCTCCTGCCATGTCTGTAACCTCAAACTGTGAGCTAAAATAAAATCTTCCCCCTCAAGTTACTTTTGTCAGGTATTTTATTGTAGCAAAGAAAAGTATCTAGTATATTCAATAAAATTACTGAACTTAAAAAATGTAAAAAGCCTAACTCCAGAATCACATGCTTTCCTCATTTTCCTGTTTGTTTCTCCCTCCAATAGAATCCAAACCACTTGATGATAAGAACTTGCTTTGATCCATGTTCACCTGAAGAATCTGGAATGGGGCTTTGTATAGAGTATCTTCTCAATAAGTAAATCCTGAGTGAATGGAATCAGCATCTCATAAGTTCTCATGTAAAACAAACCACCAGATAATCTAGAAAAGAATGAGAAAAAATTGTCATCAGAATTTGGACATATTGAAAGGCTTTGAAAGGATATTTTGAATTGAGAAGTCGGCCTTCAACTACATGAGCATTCACGAGAGCAGAGGAGATATTTTTTGATACAGAAATACTCATAAAGTCTAATTACCTGACAGTCTCTTCAAATTTCTAATGCATATTTTAGAAAAATGAAAATGGAACTTAAAGAGAATGTATGGGATATAAAAATATATACTAAGGAACCAAAGTATAAGTGAAATGCAAATCTAATATGTTAGTGACTGCACAAAACTAAAATACCCATTGACTGCAACATGGTAAGAGTGAGAAAAATAAGATTAAAAATGCATGCTAAGATTTTTGTTTCACCAGGAAGGGGGCTAACATTGTGATTTAAAGAAGGGAAGTAAGAAGTATAACTTTCAACTCATCTTATGGCAATCACTTGGTAAGCAGAAGTTGCATTTGTGATTTACACATTATGAGAAGGAAACATGGATCACGCAAATCCCTCCAAAGTTAGCAAGCACAAAAACAAGCACACATTAGTAGAAGATCTATTTAAAGAGGAAATAAGAAAAGTCAACAAATCTCACAACCTCTAAAAATCTATTTGATTGGCTTCTATACCTACATAGCATGTAAAAAGTTTCCCCACCCTACAAACTTTATTCATATTTCACTAACAGTCATTCAAGTTTGAAAGGAATTTGGGGGTCTGTAACAGACAGCTTCAGGTTCGCTGAGATGAACTTCCAGACCGGGCACAGTTATGGAGGAAGGAATATTATTTATTGAAGCTTACAGATCCAGGGGAAGTTCCATAACAGCAGAAGAAGCTGGCCTTTCTTCACAGGGCCAAGCAGAGAGAGAAAAAGCCCCCAGCCACACAGCACACAGAGCCAAAACTACAGCCAAAAGCCCAGCACACTTTAGGAACTCCTGCTAGGCACATTTGCATATCTTTACAATGGAATCTCAAACACACCACCACACCTTAAGACCAGCCCCCAGTGACATTGCCTCTAGCAAGGTGATTGCAGATGCAAACTATAACTAATAAAACACTGAATATATTGGGGGACATATATTCAAACTACCACAGGGTCTTCAACATCAATGTTTAAAAATGAAAAGTTAGCTTGGGGGGCTTTCAGTGAGGTGAGCTCTGCCCCCATAATCAAAAATCCCGGGGCTGGGGCTGGAGAGATGGCTTAGTGGTTAAGGCACTTGCCTGCGAAGCCTAAGACACCATGTTCAACTCTCCAGATCCCATGTTAACCAGACGCACAAAGGTGAGGCAAGTACAAAGTCACACATACCCACTAGGTAATGCAAGTGTCTGGAGTTCAATTGTAGTGGCTTAGCCCTAGCCAGCTAATTCTCTCTCCCTATGTCTCTCTCTCTCTCTTTGTAAAAATAAAATAAAAACTTTTTAAAATCCAGGGGCTGGAAAAGATGACTCAGTAATTAAAGGCATTTTCTTGCAAAGCCTAATGGCTTGGGTTCAATTCCCCAGTACCCACCATAAAGACAGATGCACCTGGAGTTCACTTGTAGCAGCAGGAGGCCTTGGCATCCCATTCTCTCTCTCTCTCTTCTTGTGTAATAGACAGCTTCAGGTTCACTGAGATGAACTTCCAGACCAGGCACAGTTATGGAGGAACGGATTTATTTATTGAAGCTTACAGATCCAGGGGAAGTTCCATAATGGCAGAGGAAGCTGGCCTGTCTTTTACAGGACCAGGCAAGAGAGAGAGAAAAGCCACAAGCCAAAGCCACACAGCACAGCACACCTCAGGAACTCCAGCTAGGCACACTTTGCATAGATTGAAATCCTAAACCCATCACCACACCTTAAGATCCACCCAGTGACACTGCCTCCAGCCAGGTGGCTGCAGACGCAAACAACAAACTAATAAAACACTGAATATATTGGGGGACATCTATTCAAACTACCAAATCTTGCAAATAAACAATTACAATTTTTTAAATTCCATTACATTAAAAAGGGGGGAACTCCGGTTCAGCTATTACTTCCTGTCAGCTGAGGGGCTAAGCATGTAACTGGTGTGGATATACCTTCTTGTTACCTGGAAGGGAAGTGGAAGCTGACCACTAAGCCCCAGGAGTTGGAAGGTCACAGTCTTTGCATTTGAACAGGACACTGTGCTCCATAAGCACACTAGTTGCCTGCTTCTCCATATGGAGAAAAGGTCCCTGCGTTCTTTCCATTTCTGGAGGAGCTTCGCACAGATCTGAGTTGCTGAGGTGCACTGTGGGTTCTGAACCCCAGATATGTTTCTCAGTCCTCTTCTTGTCCAGTGGTTGGGATGTGTTGTCAAGAAGTAAGTCTGGGGCTGGAGAGATGGCTTAGCAGTTAAGGCACTTGTCTCCAGAGCCTAATGCCCTGGGTTCAATTCCCCAGTACCCACATAAGCCAGATGCACAAAGTAGTACATGCATCTGGAGTTCATTTGTAGTGGCTAGAGAGTCTGGCACACCCATTCTCTCTCCCCCCCCCCTCTCTCTCATATCTATCTCTCTGCTTGCAAAATAAATAAATAAATAATTTTTAAAAAATATGTACTTGCTTGCCAAGCATACTGGTCCAGGTTCAATTCACAAGAGCCACCCACATAAAACTGCAAAAGTTAGTGTTTTCTTTTCTTTTCTTTTCTTTTCTTTTCTTTTCTTTTCTTTTCTTTTCTTTTCTTTTCTTTTCTTCTTCTTCTTCTTCTTCTTCTTCTTCTTCTTCTTCTTCTTTTTTTTTTTTTTTTTGCAGTGGCAGGAGGTCCTGGTGCATCCATATGTATATGTACACACATGTGCAAATAACAAATAAATAAGTAAATAAATAAATAAACAAACAAAAAGTTTGTGCAGTGCTATGCCTAGAAATCTACAGTGGGCAGGGCTGCCATAGCCTTCTTGACACCCTCATTACTGAGTTCCCTAACTTCATGCAACAGAGAAACCACATGTCAATAAACATGTAAGTGAGGAGGACTTCAGACAGACAAAACTTCACTCAGTCCTCATTTCCTATGGTTTTGCTTTCCACATTTTCAATTGTCCAGACAATTACAGGCCAAAAGTGTTAAATGGAAATGTCCAAAATGTAAATTTTAAAATATTTTATTTTTATTTATTTATTTATTTATTTGACAGAGAGAGCGGGGGAGAGAGGGAGACACAAAGAGAGAGAGAGGGAGACAGAGAATGGTCACACCAGAGTCTCCAGATGCGTGCACCCCCTCGTGCATCTGGCTAAAATGGGTCCTGGGGAATCGAACCTAGGACCTTTGGCTTTGCAAGCAAATACCTTAACTGCTAAGCCATCCCTCCAGCCCTAAATGTAATTTTTAAATTACATGCCATTGTGAATAGCACAGTGAAATCTCACTCAATCCTGCTCCTTCCCTCCTAGGACATGATTCATCCTTTGCCCAGCATGCCCACATCCATGCCATGTACCCTGCCTGCCCTTTAGCCACAGAAAAGCCACTAGTTAGTAGATCCCAGGTTGCTTGTGCTCACTTAAGTGCTGTTTTAATTAAAAGTGGCCATGAAGCCCAAGCTAGAACTCAGATAAGCCAGGGGGCTTTACAGTGCTTCTTTTAACTGACAAGGTGGCTGTTACTGACTTAAGGATAGAGGGCTGTTTCATGCCAAGGTTGAGGGAACGAAAATCCAACCTAAGAAAGTGTTTTGTGTCTGAAACAAAGACAAAGAAATAGACCAATTGTTCTGCCATGCTTTGAATTGCAGAGGTTATGGTGGCAAGTGCTTAACTTTAAAGGAAAAGGCACTGAGTTTAGTGTCTGGTACTTCCTACAGATTTGGCTGTCCAGTGGGCTTCGTGGATTGTACCCCCACAAATAAGATGGGGCTACTGTATTCAGTAATGTTGTGATTTCCCAACCTCCAAGTCTTCCCACGGTCCATGCAGCACCAAAATATCATGAAGCAAGGACAGAAAAGTAGTAAAGAAAGCTGTTGGCACATGGCTGTTTCACTGAACTCCCTCTGAGCTCCAGCCACTGAAGCTCGGTGGAGCACCTTCCTTTCTTCACAGCAAATGATTCTTGTGTCTGACCAACATTTGTTCATCTGCTTTGATACTGGCTTCACTTCCTCATAGCAACTAATAGGACTTCCTTTATTTTTCTTTCCTCGGGACTTCAGTCTTTTTATTTTATTGTGTAAAGTGTAACTGAATTAAAGAAAGAAAGAAAAAACTTGATGAACAGAACTTTTCCCACTGTTAGAAGTAAGTCTGCTGTCCAAGAGTGACCACGAGGCAATGTTTTCTTCTGCAGAAGTGTGCAGTCACAGAGACAGGCAGGCAAGCACACCCAGAGGGCAGTCCCCTGGTTTCATCCTAACCCTAATGCAGGGTCCTGGGTGGGGCTCACTCTCTGCTTCGTCAGACAGAGCTTGGCCTCACATTCTTTCTTTTCTTTTTTTTACTTTTTCTTTTTTTTCTTTCTTTCTTTCCTTTTTTGTTTTTGTTTTTGGTTTTTTGAGGTACGGTCTCACTCTAGTTCAGGCTGTCCTGGAATTCACTCTGTAGTCTCGGGGTGGCCTTGAACTCATGGCAATCCTCCTACCTCTGCCTCCCAAGTGCTGGGATTAAAGGTGTGTGTCACCACGCCCTGCTTGGCCTCACATTCTCACATGACTGGCTAAGCTTTGGTTCCAGGACTGTTGCTTCAGGAGCGGCTTCCCACTAAATGACATTCTCTAGAAATGTTTCCCTATCTTGTCTAACCCTGTAATGGAAAAGACTAAATGTCTTTCGTATTTCTCACATTGGGGAGGTTCCCTCTGTTACAATGAAACCTTGCCCTGAGTTTCTTTAGCTTTTCAGCTTCTTTGTTTAGCTGACCAAGGTTCTGATTCTGCATTTTGAAGACATGAGGTTTTATCTATATCATGGAACTTTGATATCTATAGAGCCAGGCATGTACTGAGTTGCTTCACCGCCTATAAATTTCCACTCTGGATAAAGGAATCTAGTTAGCAGGTGTTCATAACCTCTGGTTTGTTAAGCCTATAAACTCAAGTCTATGCAACATGTTGGATAGATAGATAGATGATAGATAGATAGATGATAGATAGATAGATAGATAGACAGAATACTTTAGCATATTTCTTATCAGTATCCTTCTATGCATCTCTACCAGTTATAGTCAATTGCATCTCAATTTTCAACCCATATTTTTCACTAGCAATATATCAAAGTACAGAGCCTGGAGATACTTATACTTTTAAATGACCATATAACATTTCATCTAATCGATGTCTCCACAGTTGTTTAGTGAAGTGTAGATTTTCATGTTTTGTTCAGTGCTGGTATGTTTCTAACACTGCTGTTATAAATAACCATGAAAAATGTTTTGTGAGTTAAGCATTTTACATATTTTGCCTGATTTCCCAAAGGCAATATATAAGAAAAGAGTGGGCTTATGATGTGGATATAAATTTATAGTATCAAATTGATTCACATTAAAATATATAAAATATTGCTTAAAGTCAAAAGTTGATTTTTGCTTTCTAAGTTAAGCTATTCCTAGAAAATTGATTTAAATTACTTTATATCCAGATGACTTCAATCCGTTATCACTTGCTGTTGTTATAGACAAATTTCTGGAATAAGCAAGACATGGAACTGAAGGGAAATAAACCCATCATCATATACCTCATTATTCCAGGAGCCACACAGTGACAGAAAACTCTCCCTGAAGTTTTGAGGGCATCCTGCTATTCCCTGTGCCTCCCTCTCATAACCAAACAGAGCCCTGAAGAAATCACTGGACTTCAGTGGTTCAGATGCCACACCAACTGAAGGGCTTGAAGAACCAGGGTTAGAGAGTGATTTTAGATAATGTTGAGCCTATTTATGAAGGGAAAGAGAATTTCACTGGGGGAGTCAAGTAACATCTATGGTTGGAAAACACCACAATTCCAAGGCAAACTTGATCTGTAAGCTCTGCCTGAGCAGTAGGGCTTTCTTTTCTCAAATCAAAGCAAACAAGAACATATCCAGGTCCATCTCTTGAAACTTAATCTAATCCATTTTCAGACCCAGAAGCTTCTGGTGTCCTTTCTCTCCAATAATGGGCATATTTTATTAGCTGGCTGATAATTGATATATTAAGTCTTGAGTGCCCCTCCCTCCCCCCAAAAGAGGCAATGAAATGGATATAGATATAGATAGATAGATATAGATGATATGGATAGATAATCTACACATATTTCCCAAGGATTCTAGCATATGGGTATTTTTTTGTCCCAAATGCTAGAAGAAATTGAGAGTTGGGAAAATGAAGCAAATCTCCCGGAAGCTCTTAGCTCACAGTTAGCAGAATGGGTCTGGTTCTCTGTGCCCCCTCATGAGAGGAGAGCATCACAAAGTCCCCATGGGGTGGTAGCAGCAGATGCCTCCCTGCTCCTAACTGCTCCTCCCAGCAAGAATCTCCTATAGTCCCTGGCTTTTCACTGCACTGTTTATCTCTTTGTTACTAGCTGAAGGCAGTTTGAATACTAGCAGGGGACTTGGAGAAATAATTAAAATGGTCCAATTCAATACTCTCTTACAAAGCCAATAAATGCTGGAAAAGCAGTTCATTGGATTTTGATGTAGGCGAAAGCAAAACACATTCAAATGTTAATGACTAAAATGAAATTTGTCCAAGAATCTTGAGCCCTTTCTTAATTTCCTTTCGCTGTTTGAACTCTTGAGTCTTTCTTTCACCTTTGAGATGGGAAGTCCTGCTGAGGGTTGGAGCACCAGGGCTGGTACATGTAAATGTCCTTGCTCAGTGCCCAGTGATCCCCAGAAGAATGACCAGATGATGCCCTTTTATGGAAGGGACAGGCTTCAACCACAGCATGCCTTTCTTCTGCCTGACTCCCGATTCGTCTCCCAGACCTTTCTTCATCTCAAGAGCCCCTGAAATCCACCAGCTTTCTTTACTCCTCACTCCTTTCTGTTAGTGCATTCCTCCTACAGAGGTAGGTGCTCCTCATGAACAATGACCTTCCCAGCACCAGCTTCCTCTCGGTACTAGTTCCAGCCAGGCTCTGATACTCCCTGGACTTGTTTCCTCTATAATTCCTGCGAGAGCCTGTTCAATAACTGAGTCTGCTGTCTTCATCCTTGCCTTAAATCTAGGAGAATTCCTATAAAAATTGGAGTGCTGCTTTACATTGCTATTCCCTCACCTCTTTCTTCCAAAAGTTTATCTCCAGTCCATACAACATGGGGTGAAGTAATTTCCCTCAAAAACTTTGGATACTGACAAATTGTGTCACAAATGACCTCAGTGTCCCCCAAGTATGGCTGAGGTAAACTCTAAGAACTCTAAATTAGCCAATGTAGTCCCAGTTTATAACTGAGCTGACTGACAATATGTGCAAGATGAGGGCTGGTATTTTTGAAGAAAGGAACATAGTTGCTAGGGACTTTTTGGCATGTTCTATAAAAATTAGGGACCTATTTTTCCATCATTAATCACAGAAAGATTCATACCTTTAAAAAGAATGGTTAAGAGCTGGAGAGACAGCTTAGTGGTTAAGCACTTGCCTATGAAGCCTAAGGACTCTGGTTCAAGGCTCGATTCCAGAGTACCCATATAAGCCAGATGCATAAGGTGATACATGTGTCTGGAGTTCGTTTGCAGTGGCTAGAGGCCCTGGTGCGCCCATTCTTTCCCCCCTCCCCTGCCTCTTTTTCTCTCTGTCTGTTGCTAATAAATAAACAAAAAAAAATTTTAAAGAATGGTTAGAAAAAACTGTCAATTATCAATTGAAGGAAAAGGAGGCTAGGCTCAAACCTCAATTGGAAAAGTTCTTGCAGATTGATAAGGAGGCTCAGCGTAAGAGTCTATGACTGCATGGAGACCTGGGGTTGCATTCCTATCATGTTCCATCGCTTAGCTCCCATTGACTTGTACCTTAAACTCAAACAGCAGAGACAGTACTGGTTACCAAGCAGCTGAAGCTCCCTCTCAGATTTGTGAACATCAGATCTACGTGGACATTTTAAAAGAACAAGTCAGTGATGCCTTCTATCACAACCTTCTAAGGTTACATAAGAAAGACAAGATCCTTCAGTGAAACTCACGGATACACAAATAGAAAATCTGATTCTTTATGCTACCAAAATCCCCTTCCTGGAGAAGGATGAAGCTGAGCCCCACTGAGCTTCTACATCTTCATTCAATGCTGCTGCTCTGTCTGGGAAGTCAGTGCAGCCCCTTAGCCCGAGCTCAGTGAGCCAAGGAGACCTTCATTTCCCAGTCACTCTCCATCTATCTTAGCCTTGAAGTAGATGTGCACAGAGTTCTAACAGAAGATTATCATCCCTGCTCAAGACTATTCTTTGCCAGCCAACAGAGTTTTCAAGAAGCTCCCATGAATGAGGGTACCACTGATTTTGTCTTAACTAAGCTCACCAGCTAATTCAACTTTTTTAACATTTTCCTCAAAAGTTTCTATTTTATCTTGAATTGTTCTTTCTTCAAAGCAGCCAGTACAATGTATAAATGTAATGCTTTTCTTATTTTGTATATTGATTTCTCATTTTCCTTACTAGATTAGAATCTCCTCAAAGGCAACAAACATAGTTGTTTATTGCACCATTAACATGATGCTAGATACATAATAAAGATTTTGTGGACTATTTGCTGAATTTAAGGTTTCTTATCTCTCATGCTATGTGTAACCTTTTGAATGATAGAAACTTTTAATAAAGCTGATTTATTTCAGCAAAGAGATGAAAGAATACTGTAGGATATGACACCAGAGTATTTATTTCCTGCTACATTTATTATAGAATTATTTTAGGAACATTATTAAAAACTTGTATTTCATTTAAAATGTACCTGTTTATCCAAGCATCATATAAAGGTGGTTGAATAATGAATTAAATACACAGGGGAAAACAAGGCCCGTAGGCCTGAAGTATAATGAAGAAGGCAAAGGAATGTGGCAACAACACACAGAGACAGAAGCAGACTGTGTCATAAGAGCATTCTATTAGGACAATAAGCCACTGGAGAGAAAGATAAACACAAGATCAGCTGCTTTTAACATAGAACAGAAAGATGAAAAGGATTTGACAAACAGAGAGCAGGGGAGAGAAAGAAGGTAGAGACAGGAAGTGTCCAGAAATGGAACAGAGTTAGCCACATAGGGCAACTACTAAATACTGGAAGTCCTGCTAGTGGTCAAGTGGTCTGAAGAGCATCAGTCTGCAAGTTCACATCACCATGTGGACCTCTGGTCATCTAGGTCTGGTTTGTCAGAGATGTTCCCAACACACTGAACTTTTGGTGGGAGTCGTGGGCTTTCAGTAAAATATGTTTTCAGGTCTCTTTCTGGTCCAGTTTTAGGTATACATCCTAGAATGAAAGAAGTCTAGCTTCCCTTCTGAACATTCAAAACCAGATTTACATGTTTCTTCCCACAACACCTCATCCATAGCTTCTAGATTTCATTCCTTCATGATATATACAAAAATGTAAGAAATTAAGTAAATTTGAATGTTAGAACTAGACATAATGAGCAAGGGTTATCTGTCACTTGTATGTCCTTGGTTCTGACATGGCTGTATTCCCTGTTGATCATATCCATCATGGGAAATTGAAGATCACTGGCTAAGAAACCTCTCAGGTACCTCCCTGGACACCTTATATAGAGTGGTTATTTCTAAATGCCTCCGGTGTTCTTGCCTCACAGCAAGTACTTTATTGATCTTTAATGTATAAGGAAAATCCTTAACCTTGGGAAGCAAACAAACTGAGATGAAACTTAACTGTAAGCTCAGCTATTTTCTGTTCTCTTTTAGAAGAAAAGAGAAGTAAATAAATTAGTTGAAACTTTGCTCTAAAGAGAAATTAAGGGAGCTCATATAAACTGAAAGAAATAGTTTTGCAATATCTGACTTCCTGAGTGAACATAACCTAGCTCACCAATTAATGCAGAAGTTACCACTTTCATCCCAGAATAAATGATACTCTTGTCCCCACACTTTAAATTTTCTTGATTATCTTTCTGGAGAGAAACAATTCTGAATGAAATGATGAAATGGAGTAATTTTTGCCTTTGGAGCCCATATTTTCTACCAAACCCTAGGCATTACTTCTTCTTTTCTGTGTCCCAATTTCTGTCAGTAACTTACCACACATGGTTAAGAACATTCCCACCTAGTTCCTCATGTTCAATGTCACCATTTCATCTCCCCCAAGAATTTCTCATTATTCCTTCCGATAAATAACTCTATTACCTACACTAAAAGGCATATCACTTTTATACTATCACAGTAGTTCAAGTTGTAAACACCTAGTGATTACTCTTCCACAATAAAGTGAGATGCCTTGGGCAGGAATTGCACCTTAGTCCTTTTAACTTGCCTCATAGTTCTTAGCAAGAATGCTGAGTACTCAGTTCCAGTGGATGCTGGTGCGGACAATTATGTGGTCTGCCTCCCAAACTTCATTTCTGCCTTACTGAAAGGCTAATTCCATTTGAAGATCCATGTCATTTCAAAAGGTGACTTCACACCTTAGATTCATGGTTTGGAGTTTAACAGAGCAGTGTGTCTTTCCTCCACCTTCCTCTGACTCACAATGGACACATAATCCAAGATAATCCAATCAGAATGAATTTCAGGACTTGTTTTAAGTCATGGAATATGTATGTTTGAGGTTGAGAGATGTCACAGTCATATCTTCACCATAGTGAACGTTAACATATTAAATAAATACCTCAGACATGCATACTCCTCTGATCTCAGGTAATGAAACTACATTTTAGTATGAAAGAAAACAGGAGGCACAGTTCCCTGCTAGGTGTTGAGCCTATTAAACTCCAATAACAACAACAAAAGAAAGTTAAATTGGACATATAAAGACCATACTAGCAAAAATGCTATAATGTGCTCATGTAATGAAACTAATAATATAAAGTCCCAGCACAGGTGAGCAGCAGATGATCTTCCTGTTCTTCAATGTCTAGAGGTAATTATCATTAAAGAAATTATTATGATACTGTGCTTTTAAAAATTCAAGGTAAGCCGGGCATGGTGGCGCATGCCTTTAATCCCAGCAATTGGGAGGCAAAGGTAGGAGGATCGCCATGAGTTCAAGGCCACCCTGAGATTACATAGTGAATTCCAGGTCAGCCTGGGCTAGAGTGAGACCCTACCTCGAAGAACCAAAAAATGAAAAACCAAAAAAAAAATTCAAGGTAAACACCTTCTAACTTTCATGAGGATAAAACTAACACAAATGAATTCACTGGGTTCTGTCAAATGCCTAAGGCTTAAGACATACGTTAATTGGAAGCTATTGCAAAGAGCTAACAGCTACATCCTGTTTCTACACTCCACAGTAACAAAGATAGTATAAGGTGGCTTGCCACATCAGCAGGGAGCAAAACCACACACAGAAAAACAGTCTCTTGATTTCTTACAGCATGTCTTTAAAATGAAAAGTGTTCCTTGGAAAATGAGCCTAATATAAGGGATGAAGCTCCAATTTCCTTGTCTTCAAGGGTACTTGGATAAATCTAAGTTAGCTGGACTGCTTTTAGCATTTTTTTTTTTAAGTTTAAATGGGTCAAAAAGTTGTGTGGCCTGCAACTAGTTACCAAGAGTCCCACATTAAAGTTACACTATCAATGGAATACTAGAATGCATGAGTACATAGAAAGTCTCCTTTACAAACTTATATTTCTGTGACTCAAGTGTGAGGAATGTCTGGGGGGGGTGGCTCAGTCAGTAGAGCACTGCTGCCCAAGTGTTAGGATGTGAGTTTAGACCCCCAGCTATTATTAGTGTCCACTGAGGGGCTAGGGGCATCCACTTCTAATCCCAGTGCTCAGAGACAGAGAGAGAAGATAATCCAGGGCAAGCTGGCTAGCAGGACTAGCTGAACCAGTCAGCTCTGGGTTCAAACAAGTCTCTGTCTCAATAAATAATGTGGAAAATGATCAAGAAAGACACCTGACTCCAGTCTTTAGCATCCTTACACATGTATAGACATGTGAACACACCACCACATACCATGTACAAATGCAAACCCAACCAACAATAAAAATGTGAGGAATATACACTGTTATTATTCATAAATTCTTTTAGAACCTTAGAGGAAAATACAGGCCTTTGGAGTCCAAAATACCTGACTAGGTCCATTGACAAAACTGTAAACTAGTACACTTTCAATCACCACAACTAAATGCAATAACTTAAGCAATACTGAGCCTGCTCCCAGTCTTTCCACTTAATGTTTATGTAACTCTCTTCACTTCAGACTTTAGCCCTTCAGCTTTATAAAGGACGGTAATGTAGGCCTTGCTGAATCCTTAGGTTCCTAAGGGCATAAAAAGGGATCATGCTCACATTCACCACCAAAATCCCATTCCGTACAACATCTCAGAGGAAAATCGAGGAGTCATTTGGGGTGGAGAATTGTTGAAATAGAAGACATGTAGAAAACAGAAGAACTATAGACAATAAAGCAGACAAAAAAGATGTCATTGCTCTCCCTCAGTACATTTTACGTGAAAAGACCACCGTGTTCTATTGCTAAACTGCTGTGGGTATGCAAGGTGACAACAAAGAGATATTTGACTTAGAGTCATGTATAAGGAGATTTTTAATAAATACTAGCTGAAGTTAGAATATTCAAGAAGAGAAATAGGCTTTGATCATGTGCATACATAGCTGATGGGAATTTTGCAGATAGAAATGGGTGCTCTTTCATAGCCATGTGATAGACAGTGATTATTTCAAGTAACTGGACAATTGCAGATAGCAAGCCTAAGAATGTTTGTTCAACTAGTAAAGCTTAATGCAGGCAAGTGAAGCACTGAAACCATGTGAAACACAGATAAATCACAGAATATAGTGAAAAAAGAAAAAAATCTGAGCAAGACCAAATAGATACAAACACATTGACTAAAAACACGTTTTTACATTTCTTTATCTATATGAACATATCTATTAGAATCTAGTTGTACTCTATCTGAATCTTCTTCTATGTAACAACACTGAAGTTAGTTGATAACACCACGTATATTGGTGTATTTGTGTGAACATCCTTGTACATTCTTGTACACACAACTCCATAACCACCACACATGGCCTTGCAGTTCCTCCCAAAGCAGAAACACAACATATTTCTGGTTCCTATTTGGCCGAGCAACTTGCTTTGTCTAGTAGATGAATGTGGCAGGGACAGTGCACTCATCAAACAGCCTCAAACGTGGATGTTTATATATACTACTCCCATGTCTCAGTCATTACCATGAGAAAGGCATGCTGGTCCCAGGAAGAGGAAGAAAGACACACATGGAAGGGATCCAACCTTCTAGGAGAGCCCTCCCTAGCTGGCACACACTGGCAGGCTCCACTGAGGTGGACAGAGCCACTCCACTGAGACAGAACTCTTGGCTGACACAAAGTCAAGGCACAGGTCCCTGAACAGGCTCCCAAGTCTTGGGGTACTTTCTTACACAGCGTTTTCTGGCAGTAGCTAACTAAACACAGTATTGTCAACAGGTAACTTATATTTTTTAATTATTGTGCCCATCTGCTCATGTATTTTAGTGGGAAGAGAGACCATTCTGCCAACATTCAAATATCAGACTTGCTTTAAAAATAAAGACTTCAGGCTGGAGAGATAGCTTAGCAGTTAAGGCACATGCCTGTGAAGCCTAAGAATCCAGGTTCAATTTTCCAGGTCCCACGTAAGCCAGATGCACATGGTGGGGCTTGTGTCTGGAATTTATTTGCAGTGGCTAGAAGCCCTGGTGCACCCATTCTCTCTCTCTCTCTCTCTCTCTCTCTCTCTCTCTCTCTCTTTCTTTCTCTCACTGTAATAAATAAAAATAGACTTCAATTCATTACCTAAAAAACTCATGTACCACTTAGAGAAAAAAATTATTTTGGGCAAGACAGTCTGGTTTTCTTTACATCACCTTTTGGAAATACAAGCCAAAATATGAGTGGATAAAATGATAATCTAGGATCTTTGAAGGATTTCTTTATAATGATGTGAGGAGACAGAATGAATCAAACTGCAGCATCCTTGGGTTTAGTCTGCAACTAAGTGTAGCTGGGTCCTTATCTCTATTTTAGGTTAAAATCTCCCATAACACCTTCTAAAAGAAAAAGAAGTTAATTGAGTGCACTGTAAAAAGAGCAGTGGGTGTAGCAATAAAATACTATTTTTATAATCTTAAAAGTATTTTAAAACCACTAGTGCTATAATTCTCTACCACACAAAATTGCTCTGAATTTCTTAATGATAATGACTGATATCAGAAACAAAGCAACAGTCTTTGATACATTCGGGACAGGTGTTATCACATTGACTCAACATAAGCCACATGCACAAGGGGCACATGCATCTGGAATTTGTTGGCAGCAGCTAGAGGCCCTGGCACACACACACTCTCTCTCTTTCTCTATCTCTCTCTCTTTTTTATTCCTCACACACTCTCTCTCAAATAAATAAATAAAATATTTTAAAAATACATTGCTTGAAAAATTCTTCATCTCAGGGTCCACTAAACATGAACCTTCACAAGCCTTTAACTTCCTTTGTATTCAAATGTTGAGACTCCATAACTAACATTGTTATTATTATTATTGTATTGTTATCTTTGAAATATAAGAATGGGAGCAATTATTAAGACTTTTATTAACCAGGCATTTGAGCTTTCACACATTGTTGTTGCCCTGCTATTACAGTTAGTTTTTACGTGATGAAACTAACAGTTATGCAAAGGTAGGATCCAACTGTATGAGGTCAGTACCCTGCAGATGTCCCTGCCCCTACTCCCAAGCATACCTGGACCAACACACACATAGTATCCTGACTCAACCTTCCCTTTCCAGGAATAATCCAGGCCTTTTATGTGTGTATAGTATGGCAATATTGCTATCAACACAATATAATTGCTAGTTTTTCCAGTTTGTACAAGGTCAGCTTTAGTTTGTCTTACTCCCTAAAGAAAGCATCTCAATTTACTGACACCTTGCTACTACTTACTATTAAACCAAATAGGAAGAATTGCATCCTCCATGTACAAAAGAAAGTCAAGAACAACTTTCTAGTTAATTAGAACACAGGCTATTCTTAGCCAACTTATTCTCCAAGAAAATTTTCAACAAGCAGTTTAAAAAAAAATGCTCACAGCATCAGAGACTAAATTTGGAGCTTAGGTCAGTGACAAAACCAGTTCCCCATCTATTCTTATTATGCTTCAGGACAGTGCATAATATAAAAATATGTTTATAAAATTGTATCCTTAAATCTGTGAGTGTGCTGTGGTAGTTCAAATGAGCTCATGTCTAGATCCAAGGCACCTTAGAAGTCGCCTGTTAGCTTAGAGGTCATGCACACTCCTGTATCTTCAATTTGGAAATTTCTTTAGTATCTGAAAACTTCCAGGGTCAGAGGATTCATATTCTAATGTCAGAGGCAGAATGTAATATTGTTAGACAAAATATTTTATTTCTGTGCAATAAACTCTCTGGCATGTATTGTTCTGTTCTTAAGAGCTTTATAATACGTTGTCCCTTTCTAAACGGTATTTCCTCGTAACGGAATATGCCTCTCAGCTTTCTTTGCTTTCACAATTGTCTTCCTTTGTGCCCTTCATCTTTTGTTACTCAGGGAATAACTAAGATTTCCAGCATAGAGCATGACTGTAGGCCTGTCTTGGGAGTCTTGCCTTTATCTTTTGCAACTGACCTATCTTAAGTAAGTTACTTAATATTTCTATACTTATCAGCCTTTATCATTAAGGTGGAGTGATCATAATGCTACCTAGGTCTTAACATTGTTTTATTATGTGCTTTTTAAAATTTTATCCTTCTTTCATTGTAGAGGAGGTCTTTTACTGTAATTCATTTTCTAAATTAAAATTAATTGATTTATTTTAAAAAGGTTACAGTTGTATATCTCCTCTCTCCTAGACCCAATTTTACTGAGGTTCTCTTCAGTGGGATTACTGGTATCAGTGTGTGACAATTAAGGCTTCAGTCAGTCTTGGTGGGGGGGGTCTGTTAGCAGTCTGGTTCAGTGCTAAGATCTCGGTAGCCTCTGAGTTTCTGCTTTGATGTGTTTTGATTAACCACTGTCTCTGGCTGTTTCCCTGGAGCTGGCTGTCAAGTTAGCAGTGTGAGTAACACTTATGTTCCTACTTCCTCTGCAATTTTCTCCTGGGCCCCAGTAGTTATGGTTTAGGAAACACATCTCCTGGAAGGTTTTTTCTTTTCTTTTTTTTTAATGCATTCAGAGAATCTGTGTAAAGTCTACCTTAAGATCAGGCATATACATCATCACACTTCAGAAATGTTTGTTGTTGATGTGAGTGATGATAATAATAATAATGTGGTATCCAGAATGTTCCTCACATATCCACGCTATTTGGGCACCCTAATTTGCCAACAACCTGCATAAATTATAATGTCAAAACTAAAGGTATAAAAATGTTATAATTAGAAAAACTTAGAACTGAGTGAGATGTTTGTCACTTGATCTGGATATTTGCTGTCTGAACTGAGGTAGTTATTTGACCTCTGTAAGCCTATAGTTTCTCATTTATAAAATATAATAAGAGAAAAAGCCTTGAAGCATTATAACTTTATGCAGATTCTAATTTCCAGTGCCAAATATACAAACACTGAGACTCATGTTGACAAGCAATAAGCATTTGCTATTATGACAGAGAAGGTTCTGACAGGTTCAGGTGTAGCTGGCTATGTTTTGTTTAATTTTGTTTTGTTTTCATATACATACCTAAAGTTTTACTTCTTAGTGTTTCCATACAAATCTGATCACAGTCTGTCTGGCTTCACCAACATACTCTTTAATGGAAAGGAGGTAAAGGGAAGAAGAAAAGAAATGGGTGAGGGAAGCTTGAGAAAGAAAGAGGAAGGAAATGAGGAACTGCAAGTGAAAGAGGAGAGTGGAACATGCCAGGTGGATGGGTTGATGTCTCAGAGGAGGGAGCAGCCATTCATGCAAGAAGGGGTCACCTCTAACTTTCCTTTATCCATGTGCAACCCCACAATAGGTACTATAGATAACCATTGTCATCCACATGAAAAGAAAAATAAATACCCTACAAAATCCACATATTACTTATAAGAGGCAGTAATGCAGAGGAAAAAAAGACATGAACTTCAGTATCAGACACATTTTCCCTTGCCTTACAGCTATATGTTCATAGCATCCATCATTAAACTCCTCCTCTTGAATATCAGGTAATGTAGAAATTAAAAATAGACTTCTTCCTGGTATTTACAGAAATCTGGAGAGTTGAACAGAACCACTTCCACTTGCATTTGGTAAATGCTTTAATAAGCATTTCAGTGTTACAAGCTAACTGATAAGCCTGAGTTTATAGGCTATTGCAAAGCAATGGTTCTTGATCCACAGACTGCCTTCACTTCTTTGAATATCCTAGCAGCCCTAGTTATAAAGTTTTCTGTTAGATGCCACCAAAAATGTGAGATGACACTGACATTGTGAGTTGAACTAAGGTAAAGCTACTGTTTTCTGTGCCCTGGCCTGCAGGCCAAGGGCTTCAGGAGAAATTTCTTCCTGTTGGCTTCAGGTTTCCTCCAAACCACCCTTGTGGAAACATAAGCAGCTGTGGTCTTCAGCAGTGGTTCCCAAAATCCCCATTTCCTGATTTCCAGAAGAGGAACCCCCAACTTTCTCTGTATCTTTTCCCCATAGCCAGTCCAGTGCTGCTGCAGCTGAGGCCCTGCACTGGAGTTCCTCCAGCATGGGACACTGGGCATGTCAGGTCTGCTCATGAGACTGGGACTGCTGTTTCAGTGCTGGCTGCAGCAGAAGGTCTGAGGAGTATTTAGACATCAGTAAGAGCTGTCACTTCTGGAGATAGGACCTTGCCTCTCATAGTGTTCACATGCTCTCCAGATAATTCCAGTAGATGCAGTAAGAAAACTTCTCTCTTACTCTCAAGTTCGAAAAATTTTTTATTTATTGATTTTTTTTTATAAAGAGGCTAAATTTTGAGCACAAAGCATAGGTCTCTTTTTCATCACACTCTACTCTCATAGTCACTTTAAATCATTCTTTTTTTGTTTGTTTGTTTTTGCTTTTGTTTTTTGAGGTAGGGTCTCACTCTGGCTCAGGCTGACCTGAAATTCACAATGTAGTCTCAGGGTGGCCTCAAACTCTCAGTGATCCTCCTACCTTTGCCTCCTGAGTGCTGGGATTAAAGGCGTGTGCCACCACACCCGGCTTAAGTCATTCTTATTAAATCTAAATTTATCACTTTATGCACAATATATTCTCCTGACACATTGAGAAGAGGTCAGGAGGGCTAGCAATCTTTAATGTAAGGACATTAAATTGTCCTTAGGACAATGAGCACAAGCTAGAACCTACCTTTTATAACACACTCCCAGAACTTTTTCTACTAAGGAAACATAATATTTAAAGAGGATAATATATTTTAGGTGTTTTATGCTACAATTCAAACACATCATTAGTTATATGAGTTTTAGAAATGTATGTAATGGTTAATGTGGCATCAAGAACACAATCGTCCAGTGATATATTCAAGGGATTGGTTCCAGGATCCTCTGGGGGCATAAAATTCTGCATTGGTTTGTCTTTCAGTATTTGTATATAACTTGTTTAAACTCCTTGTATCTCCTATATAAATTTAATTATGTCTAGGTCACTTACAACTACTTTATAATATAAATTCTATGTCTGTAGTCACCACATTATTTGGGGGAAAATGACATAGAAAACTGTTTGCAGATGTTCAGCACAAAGGTTTCTTTTGTTTCTTTTGAAATTTTTCAATTTGTACTTGTTTCATTGACTCTAAGCATGTGGAACCTGCATATATGCAGAGCCAACTATATCTATGAAAAAATGTCCTTCAAAAACAAGCATGCTGAATCCAGAGAAGCTTTTGGAACTTATCCTGTTCCTAAATTATGTGTTCCTGAAGTTGCAAATAGAAGTATTTCACTGTATTCTTAGCCTTAACACAATGTTCAGTATTTAATATTGGCAGAGAGGAAGTGGCAAGAGCAAGCAGCGCTGGGCTGTAGCACACAACCTAACCCAACCCCAATGACATACTTCCTCAAAGTTCCCATGGTTTTTATCTGTCCCTAAACTATTCAATGCCCATGTCATAGTGTTGGAAAGTGATTTGCAGTCTACTGGAAGAGTAAAGGCCTAAACAAGTCTTACCAGGAGTGGACCTTGCATGCCACCCAACTGATCAGGGATGCAAGATGTGAAATAGTGACACAACTTTTACAGGGGTAACCAACTGCTTTCTGATTGGATTTGAGACTGCTCCAAGGGATGGAATTCATGCCTGGAACTAAAAACTAGTCAGAAGCCTATCACTGGGAATGTCATAGGGCCTCAAGGGGAAACTACTACTATTGTTTTGACAAATGAACATGTTATGTGAATCAAACTGCCCTCTGTATGTGTTTATGTCCACAGATTAGTGTTCCCCTCAGCTTTGGTCAAATAGGTGGTGATCACTTCAGAGACACAATACTCATCAACATGCTAAAAATAAGTGACTGCTGAGCACTCAGCCTTAAATAAATCACCTATTTACCTGCTCCAAGGCTCAGGGAAGACTGAGGAAGAGAAGGCAGAACAATATAAGAACTGGGTCATGGGGAGGAGAACTGTAGAATGCTGTCATCTGTATATTGCATGACTATTGCTCTCAGGGACTCAAAATACCTATGGTTACCTGCACATATATGAACCTGTCAACTTTCTGTCACAGATAGCATAGGGGCTTATGAGGCTCCATTCCTCCCTAAAGAGCTATTGGCAGTTAATAATTACAAGAGGAGGTGGAGATATTTTCTAAAATGAGGTAACCACTGGACAGTTCTGTATGTCAATAAGTAACCCTCCATCCATACTCATAGAAGAAACCCCACTTAAACACAGTGCAGCATGACATCAAAGTAGAAGTGGGACTAGTGGAGAAGGGCAACATTTACCTTCATGTTGCTGGGACAAATAACCCAACCAGAAGCAGTTTATGGGAGGATAGGGTTTATTTCAAGTATTCCAAAATGGGGGTGTTTTTTTTATCAAAATACATAATGTACTTGCATACATTTATCAAATTTTTAATATGGGTTAGGAATATGGAATAAGAAAGAACTCACCCCCAGCTTTCTTTACTCCACAATGAGATATTCAAACCCCTGATGCTCAGAGGCTCTTCTGAGACATCCTGTTTAAAATCCATGGAAAGACATTGGAAACAATGGCCTCAGGGGATTTTTACAGAAAGTCATCTTGAGAACCACTGCTTTAGTGTACTCCACTGTTACCTTCTTTGCTGCCCCTGTGCATCAAGACTCAAGACAGTAACAGAGACCAGGAAGAATGAGGCTCAGATGAAGGAGAAGTAGGGAGGGACTACAGTAATTGATAGTAAACAGGTAAGTAGAGGGACAGAAACAGGGGGTGGAAAGGTCTAAGGAGGTACAGGGTAAAGGGAGGGAATAAGGGGAAGGATGGAGGATACACAAAGCTAAATACAGTATGAATAAATTAGTGTGAGATAGATGATAGAACCTATATAGAGATGATAGATAGATAGATAGATAGATTAGTTACTGAAAATGTAATTGAGAGATGGAGAGTGTGAGATAGATGATAGATACATGACATAGATATAGAGATGATAGATAGATAGATAGATAGATAGATAGATAGATAGATAGATAGATAGATAGATAGATAGATGATAGATAGATAGATAGATAGATAGATAGATAGATAGATAGATAGATATTGGGCAGAAGTACCCTGCTCAGGTGGAAAAAGCTTTACCCTAAAACCATAGGTTGTTGAGGTAAATCCCAGTGCTAGAGATGGGTCACCACCTTCCCCAGTGAGTTCCTGAACAGGGAGGCTACTGAGATCCCCCAAACAATACGGGCTATTGCCAATGCCCTTGGTTAACCACCATAATGAGATTGTAAGACTATTGCTGAAGACACCACATGTTGTAGAAGAAGAACACTGGTAAGTCAAGATGAAAGCCTTCTCCCTGCTGGATAACTGTTATAGGGCTGGAAAGTGCTGTATAGGACAGTCTTAACAACAATGGATGGTGCAAGCTACACAGGCAGATGTGCCCATGGTTGCAATAGTGGCACATAAGTTCTGGGGGCAACTAACTTCTCTCTGACTGGAGCTGGGGTCCACTCAGACAGAGGGCATTTAGGCCTTCTTCTGCACACTGAGTCAAACCCTAGGGGCCTGCATAGACCCCAGAGGAAAGATACCACGTACTTTGGTTAAAGGGTCACACTGAGTACATCAAGCTGCCTTCTAAATGTTGGTGTTTCTGCCCATTGATTAAATCTGTACTCACTTTTGGTTAGGGAAGCTTCTTCTTACAGATGGCAATGACTATGGGAAGACCAAAGCCTCATTAAGGTGATGAGAAGAAGAGAAAGCTCAGTGCTTAGCACTGGGCAAGTCATCTCTATCACACACACCAGGGCTCAGGGAGCATTGCAGAGGAGGTGGTGCAGAATGTGAGTGCTGCTCTCACTGCTGCCAGAGAAGCTTCTCTATGGAGATGACAATCCACAGCGAGGAGGCTCAAAACTTAACAAAGCTCAACATCAGAGGCTGTTGAGAGCTCAACATTAAACGATGCGTCTCTATCACTCTCCACAGCTCAGGGGACACTACTAAAGAGGGAGTGGAAAGAATGGAAGAGCCACAGGGTAGGTGGGAAAGAATAATTTCAGACACTGTCCTCTAGACATGAACTGAGGGGTTCATTCATGACCCCACGTGTGTTGTCATTATCCCTACAAGACCTACACATATTGAGCCAATAACATTTTGACATAGAGGACGGTGGAGGGCAAAAAGAATGAACCATCAAAACAGAAGAAGGACTGCTTGGAAGGAGGAGTATACTCAGTGGAATGGGGATAGGGAACAAAATAGAGTAATATAATGGGAATACAATCAAACTACCATATATTCATATGTTCAAATTCTCAATAAAATTGTCAAGGATTTTTCCATATTAAAAAAAAAGAACTTGGGGCTGGAGAGATGGCTTAGCAGTTAAGTGCTTGCCTGTGAAGCCTAAGGACCTCAGTTCGAGGCTCAATTCCCCAGTACCCACGTAAGCCAGATGCATAAGGTGGCACAGGCATCTGGAGTTCGTTTGCAGTGGCTTGAGGCCCTGGTGCACCCATTCTCATTCTCTCTCTCTCTTTCTCTCTCTCTCTCTCTCTCTCTCTCTCTGTGTCTGTCTGCCACTCTCAAATAAATAAATAAAAATGAACAATTTTTAAAAGAACGTGAATGGTAACACTGCTGCTCACATGTGCTAACCTTCTTCATAAAATAAATAAATAAACACTGCTGCTCACAATTTTTTAGCAAACAGACATGTGCTAACCTTCTTCATGTAGTAACACTGCTGCTCACATGTGCTAACCTTCTTCATAAACCCCCATAGCACTAAGCGTAACACTGCTGCTCACATGTGCTAACCTTCTTCATAAAGTCCCGTAGCACTAAGCGTAACACTGCTGCTCACATGTGCTAACCTTCTTCATAAAGTCCCGTAGCACTGCGTTATGCTGTCCAGGCTCAAGCGTGACACTGCTGTGGGAAACCCAGGGCTTGGCATCAGAAATTCCCTATCCTGGGCTGCAAGGCTACCCAGGAGGACGTGAGCCTTGATCACCTCCTTTGCAATGTAAAGGAAATATTGCCTCAGTCCAGGCTGGGATTGAGCTGGCCTGTGCAATGCAACTCACCAAGTCCTTCTGGAAAGCTCTTTGTACTCTTGATAAATAGACACATTTTCACTCATAAATCTTAGTGGAAGACCCAGAAAACCAGCTGCTCACTCAGTCAATTTTTTTATTTGCATGTGTAGTGGTGGGACAACTAGGCCCTCTTGCTGCTGCAAATGAGCACTAGATGCTTGGGAGGCAGTTTAGGGGTAATAGAGCCCTACAAGCAAAAGCAAAGTATTTCCTTGAGACTATAAAAGGGAATCTGTTTATTCATGATCTATTTTTCCCTCAAGCCTCCACCTTGCTGGAGACCAGAAATATCATGTCTTTCCTTATCTATTTCTTTCATGTAAGAGACAATCACTCCCCACCAAGAAGAATTCTTTCCTAGGAATATAAATGAAATTAATCTTGTTTCTGGAAACATGGTGACGTGCCTGGACACCTGGCAGAGGAGCTGCACTGACTAATCAGCTCCCGCCCAGTAAATTCCCATAAAAAGATCCCAATCAGAGACACCAGGAGAGCTTTCCCATTCCCAGGGACACCCTCCTGGTTTACAGCAGGAACTCTGCTTTCTTTTCTTCTCTTAAACCATATAATAAAATCTTTCTAAACTTTACCCTTTATAGTCTGTTCATTCCATTCACTGATTTCATTAGACAAGACTCTGGAAGCCCCTGCCTCAGTGGAACTTTTGCAAAACTAAGAACATCCAGCACCCTAACTCCTGAGTTAAAGCCCAACCAAGAGCAAAGTATCGCTCCATTGTTGTCAGGATAACCCAAATTCCCGTATCATTCCCACCACTTTTTGCATCTCTGAGGCCTCAAATTCACTATGTAGCTCAGGCTGGCCTGGAATCAAGAGTATAGTACTTCACTTGCCTCAGCTTCACAAGTGTGGGATTAAAGCTATGCATGAATACAACTGACTTCTTACTTCCTCTTTATATACCATAAAACTTTTGACAATATACAATTTTCATGACATGTGATCGATGCATTTGTTTTATATGTATAAATTGTGTCGGTCCAAACAATTTTAGGTTCCTGGAATTCATGGATTAGAAATAAGACTTTAAATCTGTCAGGCTCAGTCCTCTCTCCCATGCCCCTCTCTGCTCTGGCCATGAGGCGAGAAGGCTACCTTCCTCAAACCTAAACCACCACACCATCTAAGGCCCCAACTCTCCCTGGACAGCTGCCCCTCCCTAAGGGCATAAAAGACGCCCCAGGCATAATTCTCCCTCTTTCTTTCCAGCCCTTTTCCTTGAAGGAGTGTGTGTGTATGTGTATGTCTGACTGACTATGGCTGTGTTTCAGTATCTCTCCCTCTGTCTGTCTGTCTCTGTCTCAGCCTCCCATCTGTCTTTCTCCCAACACATACCTTACCTCTTAAACTGTGTGGATCTGAGCCAATAATAAAATACTCCTTTGACAATAAACTGGTCCTAGAATCTCTACTTCTAATATTATCTCTTTAGTGATCTATATCTATTTAGCATCTGATTTTTTATCTGATTTTAACATATAAGGCAAAGTAGATTTGAGCATGATTTTAGGTATGATTTCTTTCCTGAAATTAAGATGATCTACATATGTTTTGTCATATTTGTCTCATGGCAATGGATCTGAAATAAGCCAGTTCAGCAATTTAGCTGGGTAGAGTTTTATAGAATACACATGTGTGTGTGTGAGTGCACACATGTGTGTGTGGGGATGGGATTTTAGGTAGCTAAATAGCCATTAGTAGGCTGGGAAGCCATTGAAGATGGACCACTCTCCCATAACCATCTTTGGGCCCCACCTCACATTTCCAGCTTTAAGACTTAAAATACTATATGATAAAGGTAAACATTATTAGGATTCCATTAAGGCTCAGTGAAGGAAACCTGTTTTCACTTATTAAAAGAATCTGTTACACCTCTGACCCTGGGTAGAGGGTCTTCCTCAAAGTTTGAACACTATATGTACTATTGTCCCCTCCATTAACTAAGTCTGTCATTCACTGGACCAGGACACCATCCCTCAGAAAAGCTGATTCACCCAAAGAGATGGAAGGAATAAGTATCTCCTTACTGAGATAACGTGTATCCCAAGAGTTCCATCCTGAGAGCATTTGTTATAAATCTGCGCTGCTAAGGCTAGCTGCATTGCTGGATTCTAATTTCAAGTGTAAGTTTTTCTTGGTGTTTATCTCAGTGGGTATGACTAAAGTCCTAAGCATGCTTGCCCTGACACTCCAGACCTTCTGACAGTTTTCCTTGACTGACCCCTGGTTTCTACAGCTCTTGGCTCATTTCCCCTGATTAGTAACTCCTCTCCATGCCCCTCCTTCCAGCAGCTGCTGGGGTTTACGATTTGCCAGCCCTGTCAGATGATCTCTTCAAACTCCAGTCAAATGATCCTCAAGCTTCAGAATCTGTGTTTAAATTCTTTTATCAATAGGGCTAAGAGCCTGTCCAAGGGAACCGGGTGTAAGAATTCAACACAGCTTTCCTCTCCCCTTCTCTCCTTTCTCCCACTAACCTTGCTGAGCCTGTGCCTGAGACCTTGGCATCGCCTGCTGTTATGGGTACCAGACCAAAGCAGCAATGCCTCTCCCCAAATTCTCACCTAAGTCACATCGTGCAAGGCTTTTTTATAAGCAGTCGGCCAGAGAACACAGGCCCCCTCGCCTGCCCTGGCAGAACTAGAACCTTTCCCACCCAGCCTCATCCAAGAAGGCTGCAAGCAACACTTTCCAGCAGCAACTTCTGGCTTGTCTTCAGCTTAGCACACCTGCGGGCGGGCTCCTCCTGAGTCAGCCTCTTGAGTCCACCGACCAATCCGATCTGTCCCTTTCACACCTGAGTCTGACGTGGACACTCGTCTTAACAGTGTGTCTGATCCATGAATGCGCCTGGCATGTGTGCTCTTCACTCTTCTGGTCTTGGCTTCTGGCTCCCCGGGGAAGCGCTCCCCATGCCCAGCCTGCCTGGGTAGAGGGAGGATTTCTTATTTGGGCACTTTCCTGTCTTTTTTGGCAGTGCTTTCTCGCTTCCTTACATCTTAAGATCTCTCTTTAACCTCTGAGTCTTCATTACCTCTTAGTCTTCTGTGGTCTCTTACAGGAGGTGTCTCTTGCCCTGGGCCCTCCGGCTTTACCTTCTCCAGAGGCTTCTTCCCAGGAGATTTCTCAATGGAAGATTTTCTCCAGCTCCCCTCTCCCTTTTCAGCTGGGAAGGGGTAGAATTTCTTTTTGCCTTGGGCTTCCCTCCTAGTGAAGGCGTCAGGAAGAAGCTAGCTTCACCCAGGTTAGCCAGGGGCAGGAGCCCAAAGAGAGAACCAGAAAACATCACCCTGCGGGCTTTGAGGAGCTGCGAGTCAATTTGACCCTGTGTCATCCACAACGACTGCGCCACAGCGCCCCCTACGGCCTCCGCAGTCTAGCTCACTGCCTAGGTTAGCAGCCTGTGCTGGTGCCCTGGATCCACTGGCCAGCCCTTTGCTCCCCTGCATGCCTGAGTCTGACGGCAGAAATAAATCCTTCCTAATTGACCATAAAGGCTTTTCCATGCAAACTTCTTCCCCTCTCTCCCCTAGGATCTTGCCGAGGAGAACACATAGAAATCTGCCTTTCCCCTTGTCTGTGAGCCATGCTGGGAAGGGGAGAGAGCTTTTCTCCTTCCTGGAACATCCCTATTTGCCCTCTACCTGGGGGCTTCTCACTTTGCTTACATATATGAATTTTTCTTTTTTTGATCTCTGAGTCTACTAAACTCTGGTTCTACCATATGCGTATTTTCTCTAAACTCTGGGCCTGCTCTGTGTATAATTCATCTAAACCCAGGGTCTACCCCTACATGCACTGAGCCATCTCTCCAGCCCCTTGTAAATCTTTTGGTATGGTCTTCCACATGTATGTGGAACTGCTTCATCCTTTTTCTAGACACCATTTTCCCCTAAATAAACCTCACAATTCATGATTTCTCCCTAAATAAACTCAATAATTCATAATGTGTCCACAAGTCTGTTTTTGTCAATTCTTTGTTGAATTAGGATAAGGACACAAATATTGGCATTCACAGGCCTGGGAAGCCCCAAAATCTTGCATCACTGGCCTTTGCCCCACGTCTTAACTCTCCCTAAAATAAATATTATAATTCATAAGTTACCCTTTTTGAAGTCTGTATTTCCATTTATTTTATTTTATTTTTTGCGAAACTGTATAAGAACCCAAAAGTTGGGGTTCCCAGGCCTGAGCTCTCCTACATCTTTATGGGATTGAATACTTACCTGGGCCCAAAATTCTGCATCCCCCATAATTCCTAAAACTTGTCCCTCCTGTGACCCAGTGTTCCTAGGCGTCTTGCGCTTTTGCTTGGATCCTGCCATTTTCTCCTGGCTTCAAGTAAAATCTTGGGTCAAAAAACAGGGTTGTTTTTTTTTTTTGTTTGTTTGTTTGTTTTTTTTTTTTTGGTTTCCTTCATCTTGAACCCTAACTATCAGTTGTGCTGTGACACAGCCAGAGATAACTCCAAGACCATTTGTTTTTGGGTCCCCTTTCCCGCCTTTCCCGTCTTTGCCATGCCTCTTTCTATCCCTTCTCCCCCCCAGTAGCTAGCAACTTTATCAGGTGGTCAGAGTACCTGCCTTCAGAAATGCTCAGCCTTGAGCCAGGTGACATATATATTCCGGACTTCCTTTGCCCAATATCAGTTGAAGCAAGAATGCCTGTTATTTTCTCTGGTTTCTATACTCACCCTCAGGACATCTACAGGGGTAGGAAAACATTTGTATTCATTTCTCCCCACCTGATGGAGTGCCAGATCTCAGGCCTTCTGAAGCTATGGCTCAGAGCTAGAGCCTCTCATTATTTAAAATCTTGATGCTCTTGTGTACCTAAGTTCACATAGTGTGTTGGCAAATAGCAATCTCCCTCTCAAGCTGCTCCTCCACTATGGAGTCTTTATTACTCGGCCTTGTTATGCTTTCTCTGCTCCAAACCACGTTTTCAGCACTTTTTCTCTGCTCAGCCTCTGCCAAAAGCTGAGTTCCAAAGTTTCAAATCCATGCCTTTTGTAAAGATTTCACTTATCTCTCCTTTCACCCTCACCTTCTCTCCTCTGCTGCAGTTTCGGAGGAGGGAAGTGCAACATCTATGGCTTCACTGAAAGTCCTAGGTACATTTACATTTCTTATAGATACATTGATTATATTCTATCTAAACTAATATAAGCTAGAAACATTAGATATATGGCATTCCTTCAATAACAGTTGAACTAAAATTAGGTAGCATGAGGGCCGGGAAGATGGTTCAGCAGTGAAGAGTGCTTGCCACTTAAGCATGAGGGCCTCCAATGGGCCAGAGACCACCGAGTTTGGCTCCCCAAACCTACATAAAACTTAAGCATGGCCGCTCATATCTGTAACCCAAGTCTCAGGGAGTAGAGATCAATGAATCACTGGAACTTGTTGATGGACAGCAGTTGGGGGTTGAGAGAGAGACCCCCATCTTGTGGTGATGAACTATAAGAACAAACTGTGGAATTGAACTATGCGAATAAGCATTGCCCCCATGATTCCACAAGTATCACCCCTCCCCAGCTCCCTTGCTTATATCATGGTCTCTTTGTTTTTTTCATGTATGGTATGTGTGGTGTGGTATTGTGTATGTGTGGTGTATGTACATGTATGTGCAGATGCAGATAATGTAATGGTGGTAGAAATATGCCAAAAAACTTGAACAGTGGAAAGCCCTAAGATGAGATAAGAAAAGGAGGAGGAGGTGTGACTAGAGAGGCTGCCCCACCCCTGACTGTTTACTATCCTTGCCCCCCTTTTACAGTTTATTGTGGGTTTAACTTTAATTACCACTTACACCCCATTGTAATTTTTGTTTGCCAAGCTGTTACATTTTTGTAAATCTTTTGGAACCTCCTCGTTCAACTGTCATGTACTGTCGTGACCCATACTTGCTTATACTATAAAATCCCTAATAAACTTGAGTCCGGGGCTGACTCCATTATGGAGAAATCCAGGCACCAGTCTGCTGGCATAAGTAAACTTCCTGTCCTTCACCTGACTCAGCTGCTGGTCTCTTGACTCCCAGAAATCCCCATAACACATACACCCATATGCATGTAGAGGCCAGAGGCGAATGCTAGGTATCGTTTCTACATCACTCATTCATTAATCCTCTTAAGATGAAGTCTCTCTCTGAATGTGGAGCTACAGTTTTCATGATCTGCAGTGATTCTCCAGTCTACTCTCCACAGGACTGGGGTAACAGACATGAATGGCAATACTAGGCTGTTTATGTTCATCCTGGTATAGATTCTTCTAGGCAGTTTCAATTAGGGACAAAAGCCCACAGAGAGAACCAGAAGATGCCACTCTACTGTGGCAGGAATGGAACTCTGATCCAGATTTATTCACAACAGTTGCAGCGCCCCCTGCTGCCCACAGTCCAGCACACTACCTAGCGGGGCTGACCTTTGGGGTCTGCCCTTCGAATCTGCAAACCAATTGTGTCTTCCCCTTACATAGCTGAATTTGATGTAAGAATCTGTGTTCAGTGAACTATAAAGGCTTGTCTGTGCTGTTCCCAGCTCTCTTTGCTCTCTCTGCCCTGTGATCTCTATCTGGACACATATAAACCTGGCTGGATAGGAAAAGAACAGAGCACTGTTTCTTGGCCTGGGTAATTATCTGCTTGACTCTGCTTAATGCATTGGGGTAACTTCTCAGTTTAATTACATGTATGATTTTCCTCTGATCTCTAAGTATACCATGTGTCTATTTCCTTTACACCCTAGATTGACCACATGAGTATTTCCTCTAAAACTCCATGCTTGCTGCCTGTGTAATTTCTCTAAACTTGAGGCAATGATGGGTATAATTATCTTTACTACCCATTTCTCACTGCCTGGCACTTCTATTCTTAAACCATCACCTGACTCTTAACTTTCTTCCATGGGGAGCCTCAGGGTAGATGCTGTGTCTCCCACATGAGTGTGAGCTTCTTCTAAATCTCCCTACATAAGCTCCCAGGTTCTATCTTCCATGTGCTTGTGGCTCCACTCCAGTTTTTCCCTAAAAACATCAATTTCTCTTAAATGAATATCGCAAACTGTGCTATTCTTTTCCCATGAGTATGTGTTTTTTATCATCTATGTGCTTGAAATTCTGTTCCATACTTTTCCTAGACCCCAATTTCCCTTATATAAACCCCACAATTTGTGATTTCTCCCTAAATAAACTCAATAGTTCTTAATTTATCCTTCTTGAATCTGTTCTTATCAATTCTCTGTTAAAAATAGGACAAGAGCCAGGTGTGGTGGCCCACGCCTTCAATCCCAGCACTCAGGAGGCAGAGGTAGGAGGATTGCCATGAGTTCAAGGCCACCCTGAGACTACACAGTGAATTCCAGGTCAGCCTGGGCTAGAGTGAAACCCTACTTCGAAAAAAAAAAAAAAAAAAAAAAAAAAAAAAAAAAAAATAGGACAAGAACTCACTAGTGGAGTTCATAAATTTGGGAGCCCCTCCTGAACCCCAATATTCTGCATCAGTATTTACTGGGTAGTCCTCTAAGAAGATGGTTGCCTAGAAAATACCACAAAGGTTTATTTCAGGTTTGGTTTAATTATGGCCATGAGTAAATAGAAATAAAACCTGAATATAGAGGTCATCTGGAGGAAAGATGGGGCTCAGGAAAGCATGAGTGAGCACCCCATCTTCTCTTATCTTGGATCTACAGAACACGCAAGCCCTATTCAGGAATCTCTGAAACCCTTCTGTGTGAGGAGTAAAGGAGAAGACTTAAGTACAACATTACGCAGATGAGAACCCGGACCCCAAGGCATGTTTGGATGATAGACTTGAGGTCCTATTATTGAAGGTTTGGCCTTTTGATTACATCTGGGTCTGATTTCAGTCCTTAAGGAGACTAATACACATGTTCTCAGTACAACTGCTAATCATGTGAACAAAGGCGCTATTTATTACAGAGAGATTCTGTGCACACTCACAGCTCGATTCCATTTAAAAGCAAATGGTACACTGTGCTTTCCCATATAGCTTCTGGGGTGATGTGGGAGTTTGGGGCGGAGGTAGGTAATATCCTCTTTTAGGTAAGGAAATTTCAAGAATAATATAATAACATAATATACACAGAGTTGTGCTGGCTTTTTATTAGTATTTCCTACCTTTTAAAAATCTTTTCTCTTTACTTGGCCAACTGCTCTGAGCCTCTGGGCCCCAGCCCATGAGGTGTGGGCTAAAGCCTCTAACTGGGAATGCCTGGTGTGAGGATGGCACAGAGTTTCTAGAGACTTGGTGTCGATGTCTCATCAACCCCTGCACCTTCTGTTCCCATGAAAACATAGTAATGACTGCCTTGCGTTTGCAATCAAAGGAGGAGTGCTTCCTTCTCCAAGGCCTTGCTTGCACAATGAAAGAGCTCAGAGGGCTCCTGGAGACCTGCTCTCGACCCAGCTGTGTAACCTCGGGCAAGTTTCCTTAACTCATTCCTCTCTCTCTCTCTCTCTCTCTCTCTCTCTCTCTCTCTCATTTTTCTCTCTTGATCTAGCCCAGAGTCTGGGCAAACACTTCCACTGAGCCACATCCCCAACTCTCACTTGACTTTTTGTTTTCCCATAGGGTCTCACTAAGTTGCTCAAGCTGCCCTTGAACTTGTGATTTCTCTGGCTTCAGCCTCCCAGGCAGATAAGATTAAAAGCTCATGTTACCAGCAAATTTTTTTATCTTAAATTTTAAATTGCCCCTGAAAAGGGAATAAACTATAAACTAGAGACTAGATATTGAATTCCTTTTTATTTTTAATAAGACTATTCCTGGAGAGAAAAGCATACATTCCCACTTCCCACCCCTGCTCCACCACTCTGGGGGAGGGGGAACCCTGACAAGCAGGCACCCATTGGGCAGACAAGGGAGCTCAGTCTGAGCATCTGCCAAGGAGCAGAGTGTTGCCCTCAGTTGTCTGGCTATCTGGCTTTTGCACTGTGCAGAAATGCTTCTGCTTCAGTCCAGTGCTTCAACTTTGTGCACTCCTACCCAGTCCCAGAGTAGGAAGGCCTGGGAGCCATTAACAAAATTTCACTCTCCAGTCACTCTAGCCCAGAAAGTAGGTTACCTGAAACCATAAAAGGTGTGTTTTGCTTTCTCTCTTATGTGAGCAAAATGGCACAAATGGCACTTTTTTTCAAGAAGTGTCTTAGTCCCCAGAAACAGCAACCTGAGGTCAACAAAGTATTTTGAAATAATAGTTATATGAACATTTGAAAAAAGAAGTAACTTAGAAACTACTATTTTTAGGGCATTTGGCACTCTCATAATTCAGTATCTATCACATATAATCTCAATGATGATGTCTTTACCATTTTGTTTATTTGTTTAGGAGACTAGAATTCATATCATCTGATTGATCATCCATTCATCTTCCCATTACTACTATTAATTGATTAAAATGTTGACTAATTAATTAATAAATAAACAAACTCAATTTATAAAAAGAAGTCAAGAAGTTTTAAAACTGGAGATTTAATTTTTTCCAATAAAAAATTATTCAGTAATGAAAAAATCCAGAGGCTAAACTGTTGTTAAGCTAAACTGTTCAAATTGTGTGCTAGTGGTTTAATTTTTAGACTGCATTATATTTCATTCTACATGAAACACATTATTCCCTATAGATAGGAAATAATTTTATAAAAGAAATTGAAGTAAAATTATTTGAACAGATTTTGTTCTTATGTTTTTGGATGTTTTTTTCTTTTATTTTTTGTAGGATCTCACTCCAATCCAGGCTTACCTAGAACTCACCTTGTAGTAGCAGGCTGGCCTCTAACTATAGTTATCCTCCTGTCTCTGCCTCCCTAGTGTTAGGACTAAAGATGTGCTCCATCATGCCTGGCTGTTCTTACTTTCCATTCATTTCTAAAAGGTTCTTTTAGGCCTGGAAAGATGGCATAGTGGTTAAGTGCTTGCCTGTGAAGCCTAAGGACCCCAGTTTGAGGCTCAATTCCCCAGGGCCCACGTATACCAGATTGCACAAGGGGGCATATGCATCTGGAGTTTGTTTGCAGTGGCTGGAGGCCCTGGTGCGCCCATTCTCTCTCTGTCTGCCTCTTTCTCTCTGTGTCTGTTGCTATCAAATAAATAAATAATAAAAATATTTTTTAAAGTTGTTTTAGATTCGCTTTGCCATATAGTACTTTGAAGTGTAATGGAAAGAATTTCAACATGCTGGGGATGTAGCTCAGCATTTGCTTTCCGAGCATGTGTGAGGACCTAGATTTGATCCTCAGCAAGTAAAAAATAAAAGAATAACAATGAGAAGTATTTTAAGTAACCATTGTTTCACACATAAATTTGAATAAACTTCTTTAGAAATTCCTTGGTGTCTGACTGACATTTATTTATATTGATTAGCGTTATTAAAATCATTTGAAACTATGTATGACAATGTTGCCAATAACACTGAAATGATTTTGATAATAAAAAAATGAGCACATCACTTTAAAGATGAACATCTGAGTACTTGTATATAAATCTATAGCAAGTCTTCCTGATGCTTAAATCAGAATCCTTTTTCTCTCTAGTTCTTTGGAGAAATTCTTGACTTTGTCCCCAGTTAATTTCTAGTACAAACTAGGTTTCACCTTCACAGAGTGTGTCCCACACAGCAAGAAGAGATAAATCTTTTCTAGAATGGAGGGCTGTGGTCAAAGAAGTGACTTTTTCTTTCTACAGCAAGTGCACCCAAAGATCCTGAGTTAGAGCCAGACTGGCAAGTTCAGGATGCTGCTTTGTATACCACTGCCCAGGGCCCAGCGCTCAGGTCTGCTGCTTACCTTGGAAAGTCAGGCTTCTCCAAAGATCTACAGAGTTGGGCTGCATGTGGGGCTTGCAGACAACCCACAGAGGGCTTCTCCAGTAGCAGGACTGCTCCAGCCCTTGCACACTCTGCTGTGTGCACAATGGCCCTGAGCAGCCACCAAACAAAGGAAGCTAAGGGGCACTGAGTTCCTCATGGTGTTGACAGACCACAAAACCTCAAAACTATTTTAAGCATGCTAGCACCTAAACACCAAGCTTTAAGGGATGAACAGTCCAATCTTGAAAAAAATGACAGGAAAACCAATAATCATGAAATATTTATTAAAATTTTATGATTACTATGAGCTAAGTAATTTTTACTAAATTTTGTATAAATGGAGGATTAAAAGCAATGATACTATAAAAAACCAGAAATAGGAGATGAATTTTGTATTGTGTTTAGGGTGAAATATGGATGTGTGTGTGTGTGTGTGTGTGTGTGTCCTGCACTAATGACCCAGGATCCCTCCTCTTATAACTTCGGTGAGTAGTTCTTGCACTGATTTTTATTAATGCAAAACACTGACTAAGATTGACACCATAATCATTTCACGATTAAGAGGAAAGACATGTAAAAACTCCAGATTATTCTAGTATTCTAGTTGTGGGGAAACAGAATACATTTGTCCATAGATTCACTTTTTACATTCAATTTAACATCAAATTAAGCTTACTGTACACATAATCATAGATATCATTCAGATATTAAAAGAACTAGAAGTTCCTCAAACCACTGTGTATTTTATGTCAATATTATAAATTAATATCTTGTAAATCACAAAATATTGTGTAGAAACTTGTCTGTTGTTTATTCTAATTTGTTAAGCATCCACATTTGAGACATATCTGCATTTTTAAACTCTACTTAATCATGTTGGCATTTTGAAAATACACTATGGAGACATCAATTTGGCAGTAGCCATGGGTTCTCACTATATCAAAGGGCCTAATGAGACAGAATTTTAGTTTCTGATGCTCTCTGGTCTCCTTTGTAATACTAGGACAATATTTTGAATCAACTTTTTGCAATTTGTTTTTAGTCATGCTCACATCTTTTCATCATGAACATAACAGAAGTTATTCCAACTATCTTTATAGTTTTAACAGAAGGACTTTACATCAGGAAGGTCTTCAGTTTCATCAGATGTACGTTCTTCCTATCACATAAGTAAAAAACACATGCTTCAAAATAACTCATGGTAGAGGGATTTCAAACTTTAGTAATTGTAGACTCTTCAGATAAACCTTCCTATGGAAATATGAGAGAGAGATAAGGAGGGGGGACTTGAAGAGTCTCAGACAGTGAGGATTTCAACTGCTTTGATTTGGCTAATAGATCCACTCAGTGGAATGGGACTCATTGCTGAAACTGGGAAATAAGTCAAAACCATGTACAAAAAATGAGCTCAGTCTCCAAGATCAAGATACCACCAAATGTGGGCTAGAAGAGGGCCTACACATATAAAATTCCCTCCAAAATCTCTATGGCCATCCCTTCTATCTAGTACTAACTTCTCTCTCCATTGGAGAATTTGCTTATCTTTTTCAGATGGACAACGAACCTGAAGGGAGGATCAGCCAATCACACCTCACCAGAGCTCCAGCTAAAACCATAGAGTAATGCGGGGGAAGGGCAAGAGTTCAGCGTTCTTGGTGATTACCACACCAGAAAAAGGCTGAAGGAGATAAACACAGAGAACAACTAATTCCTACTAAGCCAGATATCCAGAGACACAGAGGCTACCAAAACCTCATTACTGAAGTAGAACTAAAATGAGCCCAATGTGGCTCAGGGAAATTCACAGAAGAGGGGGCGGAAAGAGGGTTAGAGCCACAAGTTGGGGCATTATGCACAGAGACTTGGCCTACCCCCCCCCCAGAACTCTTGACTAACCCCCCACAATGCATGACCCACATTCCCCATTTGATGAGGGTCCCTTTGGAAGAGGGAGGACAGGGAGGAGGATAATGGAGTCACCGTTATGAATGTAAACTCAGAATAATATAAATAAAAAATAAATTATATAAAAAAAAGAAGTAAACCCACCTGCGGAGGGAGCCACCAACAGTTGCCTGGCTCCCAATTTGCATCCTTATTCAAGGTACTGCTGATTCCTGACTGAAAGGTAGAAAGGGAGCCAAAGCACTGAGGAGAGAAAGCTATCTCGTTTAAAGTGCAGTATGAGCCTTCAAGGAGCACGGCCCCGTGTTATTACTTCAAACTTTCATTTGACACTCTGCAAATGCCGTGCCTTTTGAGACGGCGTGAACTAGAAAGAGCGTACTATCATGGAGCAAGCTTAATGTCACGTTAAACTAAATGACCCCATCATTTTGTCCATTCCCCATCCCCCGCCCTATGAAAACAAAAATACTGTGAAGGAGAATGGTACTGCCCAGATTAGTAAATTCTCAATCACAATATTAAAATTTAACCCAAATTTTAAGGTAATTGGCACAAAATTTAGGGTCTAGTCCCAATGTGTGTGGTAAAAAAAGTTGTTGCCTTCCATGATGACTGAGAACATCCCTTCTAGTGGGTTCTTTTTGGTTTGGGTTTTGTTTTGTTTTGTTTGTTTGTCTTTCTGGTCTTTCTGTCTCTGGTAAAGACCCCCAGAGAAAACCACAGAAGTTTTAAATCAGTACAAATCACGTGATCTCCTTGCTAGGTGGGTGCACTCTGCTCTTTAAAATCTAATTTAATACTAAATCCTCTGCACTAGAAGCATTCCTGTGTACCATTTTTAAACGCGCAGGGTGTGAAGAAGCATTATCTTGAACATGCAGTGTGTAACAAGCATGCCCTTGAACATGCAGTTTGTAAAGAGGTGTGATCTTGAATATGCAGTGTGAGAAGAACTGTGATTTTGAACATGCAGTGTGTAAGGAGGTATGACCTTATGTGTGAAGAGGAATGATCTTGAACATGCAGTGCATGAAGAGGCATGACCTTGAATGTGCAGTGTGTGATGAGGCCTGACCTTGAGTATGCAGTGTGTGAAGAAGTGTAATTTGAACATGCAGGGTGTGACAGAGCATGAAGTTGAAGTGTGTGTGAAAAGGTGTGTGTGAACTGAATAGGCACTGTGTGAAGAGGTATGCATGGTCTTGAACATGCAAGGTGTGAAGAGGCTTGATCTTCACTGTGCAGTGTGTGAAGAAGTGTGATCTTGAACAGCACCTGCCCAGCAATACCGTTTCTGCCTGTGATGACAAGTCTCTCCAGTTCTAATGAGTAAATGTCTCGCCAACAAAATAGCCTGGCTTGTATGCTTGCTTATGTCATTAAGATAAACAATATGTGTGAGTCCTCCTCACTGCTCTGCACTCCTGGCTTACTAAAAAATATAATAAAACTTTCCCCAAAAAGTTCATGCATGTTTGAAAAATGGAAATGAAATAGTATTTCATAGTTGAAATAGTATTTTAACAATGTTTTTTAAATCAATTGGAAATATTTAAACTTAAAAAATAAAATAACAAGCCGGGCATGGTGGCGCACGCCTTTAATCCCAGCACTCGGGAGGTAGAGGTAGGAGGATCGCCGAGAGTTCGAGGCCACCCTGACACTACATAGTTAATTCCAGGTCAGCCTGGACCAGAGTGAGACCCTACCTCGAAAAACAAAAAAAAAAAAAAAAACTAAAATTAAATATTCAATTTATAAGCAGTGATACTAGATTAGATACAGACAATGAGAGGCCAGTATGTAATCAGAAAGTAGACAGAAGAACAGTGCTGGTGAAAAAAATAACAAAAACAGCATGAAATCATACCTCAAAAAACAATATGTGTGTATGTGTGTGTGTGTATAAATTAGTAAGATAAAATTTTTAAAACCCAAACATTAGAGATAGATACAGGTGAGGGGTAATTTTTTAAACATAACTGTCGGAACATAACTGTCTTAGACAAGCAGCCTGAACAGTTTTTTTTTTAAGTTTTTGGATTAGAATGGTTGACAAAATGTATATAAAATTCTATGCAGAACAGAAGTGGCACACTTAAATGCTAAAACAGCCCCACACACAAAAAGAAAAGGTCCAGAAGAGGGCCTGGAGGGAGGAGGAGGAAAAAAGAAGGCAATTGAGGGGAATATGTATGAAAATTGTCAATAAAGAAGTTAAAACTGAAAAATTATGATATAAAAATATTTTTGAAGGCCAATAAATTTGTTTTTATCTATGTGTGTATGTGTCAGATAAATTATGATTTAAATACATTCTTAAACATTCTTGAAAACAAATCGGAATCATTTCCTTTGATAGGGTGTTAAAATTTCCAAATAATTACAATGCTGAATTACTGTAGTTAATACTATAGCTTTAGAATCTAATAAACCAAGCCAATTGTGTGGGGAAATGCAGAAATCAATTTTTATAGCGGGAGATAATAACATCACTCAATGATTGACTGAAAACACAGGTAAAGTTTCAGTATGGAGACAATAGACGGAGACGTGCTCTGATAGAGCAGTCACAGTGCTGGTCTGCGCTGAGGGCTACTTAAATGGCTTCATGGTAATTTGGACATTTCCCATTGATGAAATATGCCTCAAAGATAAAAGTATTTTTACATGAGTCACATGAAATATTCCGTAACCGTCGCTGATCATGTTCACAGTTGCATTATTTCTAAACAGTGCCTCAGCCACTTTCTTCTTCCCAGTTCTTGAGATTCACTATCCTTCTTTCCAAATCACTCACATGTCATACTTCTTTTCCTGGTATGATATGAAACATTTTCTTCCTTATTTTCAAATGGGTTTGGCTGATGTCTACCTGCCAAAATCTAAAGTAAATGACAGTTCCAAATCCATATTTAGAGTTCATTTAGAGCAAATTTGCATATGGCAATGTGTGCTCCTAGCCCTCACCTAGCCAATCAGTTTGCAAAGTAAACCTGGTTGAACTCTGCTTCAGAGCTTCAAAATCATCCCAATCCTTTTAAAGACATGTTTCAGTCTTGAGCCCCACACAGAAGTGAGAGTGATGATTGCACTGCAAATATTTAAAGAGTCAAGAAAACTATGAAGGGCAAAATCTCACCTCTTGTGTAATACTCCTTGACACTAGAAACCCTTCCAAATAAACATTCAGTTTCTATTTCCTCATCTTCCCACAGCTTGGCACTTAGAGTCCGGCATTGCTTATAAGCTAAAATGCATTCTTTTACCACCTTGCCTGATGTTACCAGCCACAGAGTAAAAGTTGAATCTCTTTTCCCTATGACAGGCCTGCAAGTCCTAGATGGCACTGGTCTTGTCTGACTGAAGTTTTTTTTGTTTTGGTTTTGTTTTGTTTTGTTTTACATCTGTGAGCTGTGATCTTTTAAAAACATTGTGGTGTGGTTTTGAGTTCCTCCACACTCTTGAGAGCCTTCAGTTTACCTAGTTCCTCCTTACAGGGATCTTTCAAAGCTGCTCCAAGTGCATCCAGTAGCTCCATCCCTCAAAATGAAATCCCTCCCCTGTAATGCGGTACTTTCTTGAATGACCACCTGGAAGTCCATCTTCTACCATCCTCTGTTTTGTGGGCCAATGAGAAGGCACTTACACAGTCTTTATGAAACTTTATTGATTTATTTTTTTTTTTATTTTTTGTTTCTTTGAGGTAGGGTTTCACTGTAGCCCAGGCTGACCTGGAACTAGTCTCATGATGGCCTTGAACTCATGGTGATCCTACTACCTCTGCCTCCCAAGTGCTGGGATTAAAGGAGTGTGCCACCACTCATGGCTTAAACTATTTTGCTCCAATCTTTTTCAGGCTTTTTTGGATCTAAAGTCTGACCTCTACCTTTAAATGTGAAAAAAAGTCCAATAAAGAAAAAATCAGGTTCAAATCCTCCTCAAGCTACCAGATGGGAACTAATCTGTGGGTGTTTTTTGCCTAGTTCTATTGCCCAAATACCGTGCAGTCTGAATTTCCATAAAGCAAACAATGTTCTTGCCAAATGCCTGGCTATGTATGACACGTTAAGCCTCACTGTGCTAAGTTGAGGAAGTCATTACGGAGGCCTCTGTTATAGAGTATATGACTGTGGGTTTAATTTCCTTTTAACAATTTGTAGAATTCTTTTATTAAAATATTTATTTTTATTTATTTATTTATTTATTTATTTATTTGAGAGAGGGAGGTGAAGGAGGGAGAAAAGGGGAGTGCCAGGACCTCTTACCACTGCAAATGAATTCCAGACACATGCATCACCTTGTGCATCTGCCTTACGTGGGTACTGGGAAATTAAATCAGAGTCCTTAGGCTTTGCAGACAAATGCCTTAACCATTATGCCATCTCTCCAGCCCATATTTTGTTTTTTAGTTTTCCTTTTCTCATTCCCCCTCATTCCTTCCCTCCACCACCTTCACCTACCACCTTTACCACCACTACCACCGTCATGGTGACCACCAGCAAACATCCCACTCAAGGCAAAGAGATGCAAGGTATGACCGTTTAATGTATTCAAATGCTATTTAAAACCTTTGTCAGAGCCAGGCATGGCGGTGCACACCTTTAATCCCAGCACTTGGGAGGCAGAGGTAGGAGGCCACCTTGAGACTACATAGTGAATTCCAGGTCAGCCTGAGCTACAGTGAAACCCTACCTCAAAAAAAAAAAAAAAAAAAAAAAAAAAAAAAAAAAAAAACCTTTGTCAGGCTGGAAGAGATGGCTTAGTGGTTAAGGTGCTTGCCTGCGAAGCCTAAGGACCCAGGTATGACTCTCCAAATCCCACATAACATAAACCCGAGGCACAAGGTAATACATGCACACAGGTGGCACATGCATACAAGGTGACACATGTGTCTGTAGTTTGTTTGCAGTGGCTAAAGCCCTGGCATGCCAATTCTCTAGCTCTCACTCTCTTGCTCTCTCTCTCTTTCATAATAAAAATCATAAATAAATAAATAAATAAATAAATAAATAAATAAATAAATACAAACCTTTTTCACCTGTGAAGAAATCACTACCAGGGATGGTGGTGGTGGTTATAGTGGTGATGGTGGTGAAGGTGTTAGGTGATGGTGATGGTGGTGGGTGATGGTAGTGGTGGTAAAGGTGGTGGTGATGGTGGTGGTCATGGTGGTGGTAGTAATGGTGGTGGTGGTGATGGTGGTATTGTTGATGGTATTATGGTGGTGATGATTTTGGTGTTGTGGTTATGGTTGTGGTAGTCATGGTGTTGGTGATGGTGGTGATAGTCATGGAGGCAGTGGTGATGGTGGTGGTATTGCTGATGGTGCTGATGGTGGTATTGTTGATGGCATTATGGTGGTGATGATTTTGGTGTTGTGGTTATGGATGGTGGTGGGGTAGTGGTGGTCATGGTGTTGGTGATGGTGGTGGTAGTCATGGAGGCAGTGGTGACAGTGGTATTGTTGATGGTGCTGATGGTGGTGGTAGTCATGGAGGCAGTGGTGATGGTGATGGTATTGTTAATGGTGCTGATGGTGGTGATGGTTTTGGTGTTGTGGTTATGGATGTGGTGGTGCTAGTGGTACTGATGATACACAAACAAAAGGTTTAGTTTTGAAATCTACACCTAGAATTGATCTGTTATATTGGAATAACTGTTGATCTTCACCTGGCTTATCAGAGCATAAGGAATTCTACTTAAATTCATGTCAGGATATGATAAGATATAGTAGGGCAGTTGCTATGGTTACAAATTAAATTATTGGTAACATGAAGATAGCCAAATCTACATTTGGTTACACTGAAGGGTTAGATTCAAAGCTTATATAAATTATCAAGAAGCACAGTTTCATTGTGCTGTGTTTTAATATATGTGCATATGCATTTGTGTGTGTGAGTGTGGAGTCCCACATGCCATGGTGCGCATGTGGAGGTCAGAGGACAACCTGTGATAATCAGTCCTCACCTTCCACCCCGTTTGAGGCAGGTTTACTTATTTTTTCATCCAGGCTAGCTAGTAAACTTCTGGGGAGTCTCCTCCTTACATCTTACACAGGAGTCAGGGAAGACAGACAGGCGTGCCTCCACGTCCAGTTTTATATGAGTCCTGTGGATCCAAACTCAGATCCATATGCTTCACAGCAAGTACTTTACTCACTGGCCATCTCCCAGGCTGTGTTGCTGCCATTTTTAAATAATCTGTCTTTCTAGAAGTAGAAGAACAGCACTTACATTGTGAGAGTCTGAAGTCCTGTGAACACAGAAGTTTGACTTAATTAGAAATTATTAGTAAAAAATACAACTTTTAATACAAAATTCCAGTTCAGATCATCAGTAAGATTCAAATACACAGAGGTGTCCATACACATAGACACACTGAAGAGTCTTATAACTGTTTGAATCACCAAATGAGAAGCTTTATTCCAAGTTAAGCCAGGTTAGCAGTCAATCATGAACTTCAGGTGCTCCTACCCTGAGTACTGAAACAAATTTGGACCTGTGCTCTGACCTTAATCTAACTTCTTGCCTCACCTTCAACTCTTGCTTCTCTCAGATCTTGGCCATTTAGTTTTAGTTTGTGTCTCTTCAGTGGCCTTATGCTCCCCCTTGGGACCTGAAGGCAGATTTGTTTCTTCAGTTTAGACAGCCTTGACACCTGATGACACCTTAGCCTCACTGTCAGTTATAATTTCCTTAGTTACCTAACCCACCTTCAGATGAGCAGGTCCAGAGTCCCATGAGAACTGTCAGTTCTTTTTTAAATTTTGTTTATTTTTATTTATTTATTTGAGAGTGACAGACAGACTGAGCGAGAAAGAGGCAGATAGAAAGTGGGCGTGCCAGGGCCTCTAGCCTCTGCAAATGAACTCCAGATGCAGGTGCCCCCTTGTGCATCTGGCTTATGTGGGTCCTGGGGAATTGAGCCTTGAACTGGGGTCCTTAGGCTTCACAGGCAAGCACTTAACCACTAAGCCATCTCTCCAGCCTGAGACCTTTCAGTTCTTGACAGAGAAATATTAGTAGCAGTTGTAGAGGCCTTTGCTTCACTGATTCTCAGAACATCCTATTCTCATTTTAAAAAAAAAAAAGTTTCTTAATTTTACTGCATACATTTTTATCTATCTGTTTTGGGTCCTACAGTTACAGAGTGCATTTCTTCCAAGGATTAACTTGTTAATTCATTCAAAGGATGCTAGTACACTTGTTATTTTGGGCATTCTTGCCACAGTTCCAGAATGGTCTATGAGTTTGTCTACCTTTGCTGGAGGACTGAAAGGTCCTCGTGATGCAGGGCCATCACTCTGCTAGGCAGTCTCAGCATTCATAGAAGTCCCTGTCACATCACCACTCATTTTCCACCACCTACAACATGTACAAGAAACCTGAATTTACCTGCATAATAATTTATGGCTGTAAATTAGCTCTGTGGTAGAACATTTGTGAAACATGCATGACACCTTGGGTACTGTTCCCAATAACATAGAAAAGTTTACAGTCTCATTTGTTTTGATTTAATATCCATATTTGTATCTCAACAGATAAAGAGGTCTATGAATTAAGAATTCTGCTGATCTAGAACTGATTCACACTGATACAGCGTCAAAAATACACTGTATATACCCAATGAATGTCTGATTAATGGATGAGTGGATTGACACTAACACTATACTAGGTCAATATTGAGAATTTCATGGTTTCACATTTTCCTCACAATAAATTCATGAGCAGGTATCATTATTAATTTTTAATAGATGAGGAAGCAAACCAGAAATGTTGTGATAATCTAAGAAGTTAAGAAATGCTACTGTGACTTGGAATTATATTAGGTAGAGTCACATTGAAGACATTTATAATACTAGTACCTAGAATTTATTGAATATTTCAGCTTTCAATGAGTCTTTTCTTCACATTGTTTTATTGTGTGTTCAAGCAACCCTAAAAATCAGTGATTATTTATACCTGTTATTCCTGTTCTTTACTGTTACACTCATGTGGCCTATAAGACAATCTAAGTGTAGATAACTGATATTATATTTTCACTGGGTGAATAATACTTCTCCCATTGGGGCCAATTGAGGAAGTAAACACGCAAAAAAGTTTCTATTTTCTTGGAAATAGTATTACCCAAACACAATTTCTTTATATCTACATTTGTTCTTCTAGTTCCCCATTACCAGAGAGACACGTCACCAAATTGTCATTACTAAATCATTTCAAACCCTTATATGCCATTAGTAAGGGGATTAGAATCAGTTCACAAGGCCTTCTTTTTATTTTCTCTCATATATGTCATCTCAGACAATTAAATACTTAAACCGTAGTGTTTTGTGATAGGCAAGATTAAGAATTAGGTTAATCTTGCTGGGCATGGTGGCGCACGCCTTTAATCCCAGCACTCGGGAGGCAGAGGTAGGAGGATCGCTGGGAGTCCAAGGCCACCCTGAGACTGCATAGTTAATTCCAGGTCAGTCTGAGCCAGAGTGAGGACCTACCTCGAAACCCGCCCCCCAAAGAAGAGGTTAATCTAATTTTGCCATTTCTTATTTAAGTGTAGGATACCACTCAGATCAATATATTAAATTAGTTTTTCTTAGAAATTGATATTTATTTTCTAATTTTCTCTTATTCATCTACATAAACTTAAGTAGACATCATGAACTGAATGAAAGTTTCCTGTGTATTGATCCTTATGGCATACACTGTTCTTGTTCAGCCAGGAGTTTCACTATTTCATTTTAAAAGGGAAACAGTTTTGTTAATTTGGCAAAATGCCTAGAATTGGTGGATTTATCCTTAGCCAATAAATTCTTAGCCAACCTTGGTGGCACACATCCTCTTTCCTAGTGATTGATTTGTCTAAGATGGGAAAATAACAGTCCACATTGGGGCTCCCTCCTTGCCTGGGATTAGTACGGCTTGAAGCCTCAGTCATAGAAGTTTCTTACTACAATGGGCACAGGTTAATGCAGAGATGCATAGCTGGAAAAATTGCTCAAGATAAGTTACTACTCTGTGTTCTCCTTCAAATAGGACATCTAAACCTCCTCCTCCAAGGCTCAGGAAACATGAACAAGGTTGGGTTAGAAAGCCAGTAGGAGCAGAAGTAGGAGAGGAGGGTTGTGAAAAGCTGGCCTCGGGCTACGACAGGGCCATTACATTCCTGCACTCATGGCAGCTGTTACTTCCAGCGCAAGATGGAGCCTGTCAATACTTCCTCTTCGATGGGGGAAAGAGAGCTGAGGCTCTGCACCTCCCAGAGTAGTTAAGGGTAGCTAATGGTTTGGGAGAGGAGGAGTCATGTTTATCAGCAGTGTCACCACTGATAAACTACCCATTCCACAGTAAATAATTTCTATCCATGATAATGCAATACATACATACATACATACATACATACATACATACATACATACATACATACATACGTACACACATACATACACACATCCAACAGAGCTGCCCTTTCTTCTTGCAAGCCCACTTGAATGGGAATAGTACCTATGGACTTTTTTGTTTGTTTGTTTGTTTGGTTGGTTGGTTGGTTGGTTCATTGGTAGTTTTCTTTGAGGCAAGGTCTCATGTAGCCAATGCTGGCTTTGAACTCATGATCCTTCTTCTTCGGCCACCCAAGTGTTGCAATTATAGGCATGTGTCACTGTGATCCATGGCCCATCGATGGCTTCAGCATGAGGAACTAGGTCTGAGAGCAGGTAGTCAACATGCGGAGACTTGCATCTCAGATCATTCATGAGCTGATCGCCTTTTCAAATGTTTTGTATACCATGATCATACCCCTCCCGAGACTCCCCTTCCCAAATCCCATCTGCACTGAATCCCTTCATTATGCAGGTCTTGTATAGGTCAGGAATATCAAGGCCAATTTTTGTCTGGATGATAGCATTGTAAGCAGTCTTTCCTTTCTTTGTCTCTTACATTCTGTTCATCACTTCTTCCAAAATGGTCCCTGGGCCTTGACAGGTGTGGGGTGTGTAAGAAGCTGATCTTTCACATCAGAGCATCACAGCACAAAATCCTACTTGACCACACCCTGTCTAAGAAATTCTTCCACTGGGAGGTACTTTGATTTAGACACAACCTCAAGTCACAGTTAGTTAAAAATAGTTTAAGTTCAACCCCAACTCAATTAATAGATTACTAGTTGCAACTGAAGAAAAGAAGATGGAATTTGCATCCTAAAGAGGCAGCTTGAGAAAAGGTTGACACACAGCTCTCTCCACTTGGGCTAAGCACTAACCCAGCTGGGCCACCATGTCTTCTTGTGAACACAGGGAAAGGAAATGCACATAACATATGGCTGATGTCTGGCTAGAACCATTTCCCACAGGGGATGGAGGAAGTGTTGTCTGGATGACTGGTGTGCCTTAACCCATTTAAATGGGTTTTCCTGACAAAGGGCATATTGAAAGTAGGAAAATTATATTTCTGTGAATGAGATTTCTTCTTACATGTTGTGTCCGGAGAATACGAAGATGTCAAGTTAAGGTGAGTCTCACACACTTGTCAATATCCAGCTTTATATCAGTGTTAATCTTCTCCCATTTTTTGTGATCCTTTGTCTTGTAACTCCAGTCATGAGCATCTCAAGCAAAGAAATGAGAACTAAACACTGGCTTTCCATATGCCATTGTGCCTGCCAGCCGAGTTCTAGTTCCTTTCCGTGTGTCACTCTATTTCCTCTGTTATCTTTCATGTCATCTCTGTGTTCATGTCTTCTTGTTTGTTCTTGAGAATACACTGGAGACACTTCCATTTTATGTCTAGGATTCATATGATTTGAAGTTCTTAGGCTTCTTTTTTCATGTCTGCATTTTTGCTTCTTACTCTAATCTCTATTACAGAACTAGTGGGATTGATGAGCAGACAGGACAGAAGGAAGATGAGGGAAGAGGAATGAGAGGGAGGAGGCAGAGTGAAGGAAGAGAGACAGGGAATCTTGCTGCCTCAGAAAGGCAGTCCACAGAGAACACTGGGAATCTGGTCTCTTCCCAGGCATCTGCTGAGTGGAGGTTTCTTGGTTAACAATATTTAATGTAACTGTTCTCCTTATATCTTCCTCTTTTCTTTCCCCACACTGCAGTATGTACATTAAGTTTGTCACAGGATAGGAAAATAAAAAACTCTTTCTTTGTAGCAGTTATCTGTGTGAAGGGACAGAGGGACTTGAAGAAAACTCTGAAGAGGTCTCCTCAGCCTTAGGATTTGCCCAGGTAGGGCAGAGCAGAGGAGAGAAGGGTTTGTGGAGTGTGCTAGGGAGGGTCCTATGCTGTCCCGCTGGTCATATCACCATAGGTCCGAGAGGAGGCCGCCTCGTTTTGTTGGCAGATGGGGCTGTAGAAACCAAATAACTATACCCGTGGTAATGATTGCTTCCTTTCTTAAGCCTTCTTAGTTAAAAATTGCATCTGAAAGAACCTCAAATATTGTTCAATGATTTGTCAACCCTGAGAAATTTCCTGTGTGTGAAGCATGAGGGGTATTGCCTTGAGCTGTCACTATTGGCCAACATTGACTATAACTTTGTCACTAAGCCACCAAACGACGCAGCACAAATGTAGATGATCAGGAAGAGACCAGGCGATTCCCATCTCTCGTATGTGTGAATGAGTGAGTGTGTGTGTGTGTGTGCGCCTGCTGATCTGCAAATAGCTTTGTTGTTAATTATGAGTTCCATCACCAGTCTCCATTGTTTTTAATTTATAGTAATGGAGGATTAAATTAATTATACATTTTGAAGACAATTATATTTTCTAAAAATGACATGTATTCACTTTGGACACTTTAAACTGTAGCAAAGAAAATAATGAATGTCACCACCTAGAAATAAACACAGCTGAGGTGCTGATATGTGTACATTTGGGTGGTCACCAAGAGTTTCATGTGGTGGAAGAGCTGAGTTAGAAATTAAGAGTTTTGATTTTTGTTCAAGTACAAGAGATTGTGGGCTGGGGATGTGGCTCAGTGGATACAGCACCCACTACACATGTATGAAGTCAGGAGTTCTGACTTCTGGCACAGAATTCCAGTGCTTTGGAGGCCAAGACAGAGAATCCTTGGGCAAGCAGGCTATCTTGCTAAATTTACAACCTCTGGGTTCATTGAGAGACCCTACCTCAGTAAAATAAGGTGGAGAACAATTGAGGAAAACATACAACATCAAACTCTGTCCTCCATACACACATGCACCCATACATGTGCACATACCTATGCAAAAAAGAACTGTTATAATCACCTTGTTATTAAGTTATGCAATCATATATTTCAATACTTGGAACATTCTAATATCTTCATTGTGGAGTGATTATTTTACTACTACAAAAGATAAAAGAAAACTATCTGGTTTATATTTAATATTTTTTGCCTTAAATACACTTTTAAAAATAATATGGGCTGGGCTGGAGAGATGGCTTAGCAGTTAAGGCATTTGCCTACAAAGCCAAAGGATCCCAGTTTGATTCTCCAGGACCCACATAAGCCAGATGCACAAGGAGGCGCATGCATCTGGAGTTCATTTACAGTGGCTGAAGGCCCTAGCATGCCCATTCTCTCTCTCTCTCTCTCTCCCCCTCTTTCTCTCTCTCAAATAAATATAATAATAATAATAATAATAATAATAATGGCTTTTGGTTGTAGTGTCCCAAGAAAGGTTTTTACCTTAAAATTAGTTCTGGATACCTTTGTTTTAAAATCTCTTAGTCGGGGAGGCTTTCTTTTGAGTAGGTCACTGTAGTCCTAACCATGGTTATAATAATTTCAGTTTGGTCTTACTCCTAAAACTTTCTCATGAGAAAGGAGCATAATAAACATAAGGACATCATAATGCGTTACTAGTTAAACGGTATAGATTTCTTCATTAAAACCAGAAAAAAAAGTGGGGATTAATATTCCCATTCCTTGTAATGTCCAGCAGGTTCTCTAAGACATGAGGTATACCTATTCACACAGTGGTGAGGTTTTTAATAGCAAATAACATAATCCTATTTTGCTAATAACAAGAAATAGAAAGGGTTAAAGGCAGTAATTATACCAGCACAGTTTAATATCCCCCTCTTTTGAAAACCAGGTGTTCTGGTTTGAAATTAAAATGACCCTCATTGGCTCATGTGTCTGAACACTTGATCCCCGGCAGATGACACTATTTGAGAAAGTTTTGGAAGCTTGAGGCCATGGAACCTTGCTACAGGAAGTTGGTCATTAGGGACAAGCCTTGAGGTTTTATAGCTCAGCCCCACTTCTGTTTGCTGTCTCTATTCCTGGCTGGATGCACTGTGACCAGCCAGCGCTCTGCTCCTACTGTCATGCCTTCGCTACCATGATGGAACACATTCCTTCAAAACTGTAAGCCGGGATAAATCCTTTCCTTCCTTAAGTCGTAGCAACAAAACAATAACTCATTAAAAATGGTGTGGAGAAGTGGGGGACATCTAATTCAAACCACCACAGGGACTTGCCATCTACTTTTGGCAGGTAACTGAGAACAATGGCAGTACCTGATCCTGTTTTAGGGGCCTCTGTGGTTTCCATTATCAACAACTCTTTAAGAGATATCTCATCCTTGGTACTGTAATTTGCCTTTAATACTCCATGGCTTCTGGGAGCAGCTTTATCTGCTCACATAGGGACTTTTGTTTTAATACTTTTCAAATTTGTATTTTAAAATAACTTCTCAGGTCTTAGGTTTCCATATGGAATATTCATATATCCTTAGTTTTGTTTTATCATCCCACTACCCGATTTTCTCCCTTTTCTCCCTTTCCCATACCTGCTTAAACTATACCCCCCACACACAATTACTCCCCTCTACATTTGTATCCCATATATTCTATTATCCTCCCACAAAATCTTTCTCAATGCATGGCCCCTTTATAGCTTCCTGGCATCAATTGACTCTTACTCCAACTTATATACAAATCTAAAAATTTAAAGCTATTATTTGTATATGAGAAAGAAAATGCAGTATTTTTTTCTTTCTGATCCTGGGTTACCTCACTCAGTATGATCTTTTCTGGTTCCATCAATTTTCTTACAAATTTCATAATTTCATTTTCTTTTACAGCTGAACAAAAAACTCCATTATGTACCACATACTCACTATCCATTCATCAGCTGATGGGCATCTAGGCTGATTTCATTTCATAGCTATTGTGAATTAAACAGAAATAAGCATGGCTGAGCAAATATCTCTGAAGTAGAGTATAGAAGCCTTGGGGTATATGCCCTGGGTGTTGCAGTTACCTTCATGTTGTTGGAAAAGCATCTGATTAGAAGCAGCTCATGGGAGAAAGGGTTTATTTCAGATTGTATGATTCAGGGGAAACACCATCCATGGCAGAAGAAGCTAGCTCTCTTCAGCATCCTTGGAAGAAAGAAACCACCAGCAAACAGGACCAGTCAAAACACACTTCAGGGCTGGATTTGAGATCCACCCCTAGTGACACACCTTCCAGCAGGCCTCTGTATACTTAAGTTTCAAGCTTAATCAAAATACTTCAGGCTATGTTAAAACAAAACTTTCTTAATTAATTCTTATGTCACAGGAGAAATTGAAAAGAGATGCCAGAAAAATATGTTGCTAGAAAGATTTATAGGAATTACTTGAGACAGTGCATAAAGGAAGTTCATAGCCTTTCTTAAATACTGAATTGGAATGTTATGAAAGTAAATAAATCAATCATCTAATTCAAGAAGTTAGACTGGGAATAATAAAGATAAAATCTTAAAATAACTTGAAAAGGAGAAAAACCACAACAGAATTAATTTTAATTTTTAAATTTATACTTAAAATAAAAATGTGTGCTGCCTTGTTGAGACAGAAATGAATCAATCATTCCTATAATCAGGAATTTGGGCAGCACAAGTAAGCACAGGAAATGATGACAGTGGCCACAGGATCAGAGGAAATGAAAAGAAGTTTAAGTTTAGGCTAATAACTTTGAAAAGCTAGATAAAATGAATAATTTTCTAGGCAGATAAAATTTATCAAAATTAACTGTAAATTAGTGTAAGATGTTATCTGAGAAAAAACAGAGAAATCAAAGAGCAGCCCCTTCCCCAGAAAAGCAGCAGAGCCAAGGTGTCTTGCAGACAAGAACCTTACACTGAGCAATCTCCCAAGCCCCAACTTTATGTATTATTTTCTGTTGAAATATTTCAAATATACCATACAGAATTGCTTTTTGTGTGGTGATATTATCTTTAAAAATGTCTTTTCAGGAATGAGTTTAATAAGGTATATTTACTGATTTGATAGTCATGCTAGTATTGTTTGCAGAATGTTTTCTGTTTGTAGCTCTGGATTTGTATCTTAGACTATTGGTTAATTTCACTTGCATGGGAGTTATCTTTGTGTTATGATAACTGGAAAGCCTTTAGTTGTTTGAATTCTTTATTCAATATTATAAATCTTTTGTTTGTTTCACCGTAATAATACAGCATCAAGGATCTTATATCGATGGTTCTCTATTCTCACCAATGGTAGCTATTTTTTGTCCTTGGAATTTTATGGTTAAAGTAAATGTTGGGGCTAAACTGACAAAGTTGGAAACCCTTGAAAAGAACCAAGAGGGCTATGAGAGAGCCAAGGTGACCAGATAAGAGGAAGTACATATGGCTCTGGGGAAACAAACAACAAAGCTGGCCAACTTCCACGAGACCCCCCTTGAGGAGGCACTCTGGCCCAGAAATGGGGCTGGTTTTGACTTTGATTCTGTTCTGCCTCTCCCTTGCAAGGCTTATCAATGTGCACTGACCCCTGCGCCTGACCTAGTCACCAAGACGAGGGGAACGTGCCCAGTTCCTTGAGTGCAAAGGAGACAAATAGACCCCTTGTGATTGGGTCAGAGCTATACTTTTCTGTATCTCAGTCCCAGTATTTAAAGATCAACTTGTATCCCCAGCCAGAAAGCCTTGTAAACCCATTGACAATATCATCCTGTGGTGGTGGCTCCTCTCCTGGGGGACCACTCCCCTTCCCTTAATGATTTCTAATCATTTTCTGCTTTTCTCTTTACAAAACTTTCTTTCCACAAGTGAAACATCTCTGTTCTAAAACTCACTCTTCATTGTCCATGAATTTCGATCTTTGAGTTCATGTGACAAGGATCTCAGACTCTCTGGCTCAGAGTGGCTTTGGTTACCTTAGATTTTCTGACAAGGTAACCCTGAGTTAAGTCTACCTAAGAGCTGAGGTAAAACTCACCAAGCTCAAAGTGACTAGTCCCACAGACAGACAGCCAGACACTTGGGCATCTTGACCTCCTGAAAGTTACCATCAGTACGAAAACCGATATTGTCATCCTGACTTATGAAAGAAGGGCACATCTGCAGTGACCGTTTGACTTGGTGATACTCCATCCAATGGAATCTGAGAATAAGGACACAATGTTTAAGGTTTAATGTTTAAGGTGGTTCCATACACTTCAATAACACTATTATTACAACTTCAGGGTTAAGGTCACATCTTGTTTTAAAGATCTAGGGAGAAGTTATACTCTTATGTCTTGTGAAATTACATCTTTGTGTTCTTAAGTCCAATTGATATTTGTAAGATATGTAAACAAGGGCTGTTGGGTTTGAAGACCTTCAGAAATCTCATTTGGGGTTATTGACGGTAAACTCTCACCTAGGAAATCCTGCTTCCCACATGGCACGACAGAGTATGTAGAAAACACCCTTCCACTTGGCTGCCTCCAGGCCAGTGTCTGCAGCACAGTGAGTGATAGCACATGAACAGGGAGCTCTGCTCAAGAGGAACCTGATACAGAATGGAACAAAACATGATGCAGAAATTTCAGAAGTTTGGCATTTAGAAGAAACTTGAAAAGGTCCCTTCAGTGACCTCTGTGACCACAACTAAGACACAAACAAGAGGCTTCTGACTGTCTCAGTTGCATGAAACTGTCATCCAGATGTCCAGGGGATTATCACTCTCTAGGGGATTCATTCTGAATCCACAACAGATGTCTAAGAATCAAGAAGGAGTCAGATTGCCAAGCTATCCCTCATTGCACTGGGTTGTAAATTTGTCCAACAGTTAAGTGTTTCCAACATCTCCGTAGCAAGTAGGTCCATGAGCCAACCATTTCATGTTTCCTTTCTTTCATGCTGTGTCCTAGGTCCAGTTCATAGTGACTATTGCACGATGATTTGTTAGAAGGGTAATTTAATACCTACCTAGTACAGAAAAGTGCTTGAGCTTGCATTGCCGGCCTAAATTGGTCATTCACCTACAAAAAAGCATAATTTGCTTGATTGCCTACATTAATCTGCTATGTTATTAAAAAGGGCTTCTATTTGTTTAGTAGCAATGAGGGGACTGGGACCATGTGGAGTGAACTGACTAGGCACCGATAACAAGAAGTCCGTTGCAGAGACTGATTCTGCAAGCCTCAGTTCATCAGGGCTAACCATATTTAAAGGATAACATTTTGTCAGCCTTAGAAACATAAGGCAAAGCTGAAAACAACTTGAAGAATTTACACATGGGCTGAAGAGATTTCTCAGTGCTTAAATGCACTTGCTTACAAAGTCTGACAGCCTGGATTCAATTCCCCAGTACCCACGTAAAACCAAATGGACAAAGTGACTCATGCATCTGGAGTTTGTTTACAGTGGCAAGAGGCCCTGGCATAGCCATATATTCTCTCTCTTTCAAATAAATAAAAATATTAAAAATAGGGCTGGAGAGATGGCTTAGCAGTTAAGACATTTGCCTGAGAAGCCAAAGGATCCATGTTTGATTCCCCAGGACCCATGTAAGCCAGATGCACGAGGGACACATGCATCTGGAGTTTGTTTGCATTGGGCTTGAGACCCTGGTGTGCCCATTGTCTCTGTGTCTGTCTCTTTTTTCTCTCTCTTCTTGCAAGTAAATAAATAAAATTTAAAACAACTTAAATATTAAAAATAATAATAATTTATACATGCTTACTTCCCCAAAAGGTCAGATAACTAAAACCAATTGAAAAAGAGCAGGTCATTGTAATAAAATACTATGATAACTAGACATAAACCACATGGAAGAAACAGGCATGTTTGTCTGCAGCAAACACGGGTTGAAGGCTTTTAAACACTTCCTCTTACAACTGAGACAACTGGATTTTACACTGAATTGGACAGTCCTCTAATTCAGGATACAGTGGGGAAAGTTGAAATGTGACATTACTGGGGGGTTCTCTCACAACTCTTTTTTCTACAAGTAGACTTTATGGGAGCTATTCCTGTAGCATTTAATGATAAGTTCCTAGCTGTGTGAGCATTCACACTGTTGGCAAATATTAACATCAACAAAGTTCATGACAACAATTAAATAAAAAAACTGTTAAAAAAAAAAAAACACCAAGTATGTCTTCCCTGAATCACCACCTCTTTTTCCCAGAGCAAGGGAAACTGCTCCATCAATGAGAAGAAAAAGTCCTGGCACGTTTTCAAAGTACTTGGGACTAATTATGGGCAACTGTGGCCAGCAGATGTCTACAACCCAAGCACTTTCCTTTCTTGAACCCCTGCATGATGTCAGCAAAGCTTCCAAAGGTACTGCTACCACTAATTACAGTTAACTAGGTAGCAATAAAGAACGGGGATGTATTCTCACATGTCCAGAAGCTAGAGTCTGAACCAGCAGCACTTCTGTGGAGAGTAGAGCATCGTTTGGTGTGAGGAAGCATCGATCAAATCTCTTCCATTGCCTTTAAATGGCCTTCACTGTGTATCTTCTTCTGTCTAAAGACTCCATCTCAGCATGACTTCATCCTATAGTCTTTTCCTCAAGAACTTCTTTTTAAAATTTTTTTATTTATTTGTGAGCAACAGACAGAGAGAGAGAAAGAGGCAGAGAGAGAGAGAAAGATTGGGCGCACCAGGGCCTCCAGCCACTGCAAACGAACTCCAGATGCATGCGCCACGTTGTGCATCTGGCTTACGTAGGTACTGGGGAATCAAGCCTCAAACTGGGGTCATTAGGCTTTACAGGCAAGAGCTTAGCTGTTAAACCATCTTTCCAGCCCTTCCTCAATAACTTCTGCAGAGATCTTACTTCAAATAACATCACATTTTGATGCTCTAGGTAAACACACTTGTGGTGGCCATCATTCTCCCCACTATAGAATACCTAATCACAGCCTGATTAACACAGGCTGCACAGTAGCTGAAGTGGTCTTTTATTGTACCTCCCTTTGGGCAATGAAAGACATCTTTTTAGATGAATTTAGACTATCAAATATTCATAGGCAGCAGCTCCATCCCTTTTAACCTTCCTGGCATCACTGTGGACTGCTCCCCGAGAAGTCTGAACCTATCTGGAGTTTGTCTGCACCAGCTGGAGGCCTTGGTGCACCCATTCTCTAGATCTATCTGCCTCTCTTCTCTCTATCTCTCTCTACTTGCAATTAACTAAATAACTATTTAAAAATTAAAAAGAATACAGAACCAATTGCAAAGACAATGCAGAGGTTATGTGTAGTCCACAGGGATCATTGCAAGCTGGGCACGGTGCTGCACACCTGTAATCCCAGCATCTATGAGGTGGAGGCAAGAGAATCAAGAGTTCAATGTCACCCCTCCGCTACATAGGGAGTCTCAGGCCAGGCTGGACTACAACTACATGAGATCTTGTCTCAACACCCCCAACACACAAAAAATAGAGCCCATTAGAATATAAGGACACCAGGCTTCCTTCTCTCACAACAGTGACCTTGTTTGCCAAAGCAACATCCTTAAGGAAGGAGATAGTTATGAGATTTTTTTTTTTTTTTTTTGGTTTTGCAAGGTAAGGTCTCACTCTAGCTCAGGCTGACCTGGAATTCACTCTGTAGTCTCAGGGTGGCCTTGAACTCACGGTGATCCTCTTGCCTCTGCCTCCCAAATGCTGGGATTAAAGGCATGCGCCACCATGCCCGGTTAGTTATGAGAATCTGATTGGACCTGTATCTTCCATCATATATCCTGAGGAAACACTCAGAGATATTAACAGGACTTAAGTTGCAAGGCAACATCCTTATTAACTGAGTGCCAACATGTGGGTCAGGAGAAGGAAAAGCCTGTTGTGACACACACTGAATTAACACAAACAGCGCTTGCTATGGAACATGCAGAGCTAGTTTTTTTTTTTTTTTTTTTTTTTTTTACTAGTTTGTAAACATTCTGCTTATGAAGGGAAAAAGAGAGAAAGTACTCTAAGAGTGGTGGGGCACATGGAGGGTGAGGGGTGCTTTGAACAGGGTTTGTTCCCCACAAACTCATGCAGAAGCTGAATCTCCAAAGTGTTATGCCAAGTTTACTGAGAGGATGGAAACTTAACCTGATCATGAGGGCAACTTGGAAAGTGTAATTAGATGGACCATTAGTGGGGAGTCCCCATGCTGGAGTCCTGTGGCTCTCTGAAGAGGATAAGGAGACAAACATGTTGCCTACTCTTCCAGGTGTGAGGCAGCTCAGGAGCCAAAATAAAGCTACTTTTCTTATAAAGCAGCCTGCCCTGGATGCTTTGTAATATTAATGAAAATTAACTATTGGGTGTGACAGTGGCAAGTGGTTTGGGGCTGGGATGATGGTACAAAGTAGTGGATATAGATATTTTTTATCACATGAACCAGATAGCAGGAACCAGAAGTTAGCTCAGTGATTAAAGCCACTTGTTCCACAAGTGTGCTGACCAGCATCGGAATCCCCAGCACCCAATGGAGTCCAAAGGCAATACAGAGCAGAAGGCAGAACCAGCAGAACTTAAGCTCAAGCACCAAGTAGTTGACCTTCCCAGCTGCAAAGGAGAAGAGATGCCCTATCTCACACAAGGTGGACGAAGAGGACCAGCACCCCAACATTTTCCTCTGGCCTCTACATGTACTGTGGCACACGCGTGTGTGTGCGTGCATGCCCCCGCTGTCCCCCACACAAACCTTGAAATTAGAAGTTTTTAAAAGTCAAAAGAAAATAGTTATTTTGGGCTCTGTGGAGCCAGATAGTTTCTATTGCAACTAATTAACTTGGCCATTGAAGGATGAAAGTAGTCAGACAATGCATGAATGAATGGGTGTATCTGTGTTCCAATAAAATTTTATTTACAAAAATAGGATATGGCTCATTAATACACAATTGGAAGAATAATAAACTCATTCACAATGTTAAAAAATTGGTACTTGGCAATTCTATATTAGCAATTGTAAAATCTTTTTAATTTGTATTTTCACAGATAACCAAACCTATTGCTGACCCATCTGTCCATTCATTGAGGAAATGTTTAAAATGTTGTCCATGAATTTCAGTTTCAGGGCAGTAAAACGCAATCCATGATAACATATTTGGTTTCAGGGCAACATTTCCAACAGTGTCCAGAACACTACAAACCATTCTAATATGCAACAAAATCTGAGAACTAGATCTCTGTCTTCTGTGGCCCATTTTAGACAGCCCTATTCCAGAGTGAGGAGTCAGGGCAGTTAGTTCAGTGCCTAGTGTCCTCTGTGGCCCAGTTTATTATTTTATTTATTTTTGGAGAGAGACACAGAGAGAGACAGAGAGGGAGAGGAAGACAGAGATGGCGCCAGCAGTCTCTCAGCTGCTGTGAACGAAATCCAGATGTGTGCGTCCCCTTGTGGTCAAGTGCAGCATTGCGCCCTTGCGTCACTGCATCTGGCTAAACATGGGACCTGGAGATTGGAACCAGCTTTCTTAGGCTTAGCAGGCAGGCGCCTTAATCGCTAAGCCATCTCTCCAGCCCTGTGGCCCATTTTAGACAGCCCTATTCCAGAGTGAGGAGACAGGGCAGTCAGTTCAGTGCATAGTGGCCTTCAGTGTAGTCTTGGATTTCATGTCATAATTCACAAAGACCACCTGATTCCTTTGCTCCAGTCCTGAAGCACAGGAGGCAACATGGTGTATTTTCCATCCACAGGTGCAAAGACAAGCCCATCATGTTTAAAGTAAAGAAAATTTTGTAATATGCCTTAGATGGCCTTACTGTTCATAGAGCCCAGCATAAGTTCCTTAGCAACTGCCGTGGTGACAGATTTTCCTGTTTACATACTTAACCCCCTAAAGTAAGCCAAGCCTATATATGCCTTCCCCTTCTGTCTGTCCTATACGGCCTTGGCTGAGTACAGAACTCCCGGGACACCCATCAAGTCCTGTCACAAAGAAGCAGAAAGGAGCTGTAGTGATAAAGTTTGCTGATGACATCTATAGTAGTTAGCATGAAAGATTTTTTTAGTTGTTTTTAGAAAGAATAAATGAGTTTATTGCAAGGGCTGTGTGTTAACTTGTGCCATATGCCAGATTAATTTTTTTTTTTTTTTTTTTTTTTTGGTTTTGAGAGGTAGGGTCTCCCTCTGGTCCAGGCTGACCTGGAATTAACTATGTAGTCTCAGGGTGGCCTCGAACTCTCGGCGATCCTCCTACCTCTGCCTCCCGAGTGCTGGGATTAAAGGCGTGCGCCACCACACCCAGCTTTGTTTTTTTGTTTTTTGTTTTTTTTGTTTTTTAACAGATAGACAGTGCTAGAAAAGATGGCTTAGTGGTTAAGACATTTGCCTGCAAAGCCAAAGGACCCCAGTTCGATTCCTCAAGACCCACGTAAGCCAGATGTACAAGGAGGCACATGCATTTGGAGTTCGTTTGCAGTGGCTGGAGGCCCTGGTGCACCTATTCTCTCTCTCTTTCTCTTTCTTTCTCTCTCTCTCAAATAAATAAATAAAATACATAGTTTTTGAAAACTGCATAGACAAAGGTGCCCAGAGACAGATACATAAATGAAGAAAGCATGGTAGAGAGACACATGTAGCTCTATCACTCACAAAGAAAAAGGAAATTATGTCATTTGCAGGGAAAAAATGATGCAATTAGAATCATCATATTAAGCAAAATAAACCAGACCTAGAAAGACAAATATCACATGTTCACTTTCACATGTACTAGATTATAGAAACTAGATTATACACACTCTCACATATATATGTGTATGTGTGACATGAAAATGAAAGGGACTATTTGGGAAGGGAAATGAGACTAGCAAGAGGGACAAGGAGCAAAGAGAGGGTGAATATGGTCAAAGCACATGATACACTTGAACAAAAATGTCATAGTACTCATAATATTGTGCAATAAATATGTACTTATAAAATGTTTACAATGATTTTTATTAATAATTTTCATTAATGCCCTCTGGTGGTTTTGAATGTAAATGTCCCCACAGCCTTGGCTATTTTGGATTAAATTTAAGCATCCTACTTATGTGTCCAGCAGGTGGAGCCCTGCTGGAGGAGATTTGTCAGTGGGGGCAGTTCCTGAGTTCAGCCCTATGGTGTGTTAGGAATCAGTTCATGTTTGCAAGTTATTTCTGTGTTCTTTCTCTGATCTATCATCTATCTGCCTGTCTATCTATCTATCATCTATGTATCTATCTATCTTTCATCATCATCTTTCTATTATCTATCTATCTATCAAATCTATCTATCTATCATCTATCTATATCCCACGCCCCCCTTTGCCCTCTCTTCCCCATTCCACTATAACTAAAAGCTTTCTTCTTCCTCTTGGATCCTTATCCTACATTAAAGCTTTGTCTATTATTATTTTTTAACTGACTGATTTAAACTTGGGGTCACTTGCTCTTACAGTCAGGCTCATGTTATTGGGATGAACTTTCAAGCTAGGAATTATGAAGGAAGGGATTTATTGTAGCTTACAGACAGAGGGGAAGTTCCATCATGGCAGAAGAGGCTGACCCACTTTCACAAGTTCATGCAGAGAGAAAAATGCTACCACTACCTTCACCATAAGCAAGGACACTCCAGAAACTCCAGGGAGAGTTTAGACGGTTTTCCATATCTTAGGCTGGAATTTAGATCTGTCCACTGTGACAAACACCTCTGGGCTGGACCCCAGGATCTGTTTAGTGACACCTGCTCCAGCCAGGTAGCTGGAAATCCAAAAAGCTTTAAAAAAAAAAAAAAAAAAACCTCCTATACCTATATGGGGGGTATCTGTTCACACTACCACATTTGCATAAACGTGGAAGATGAATACCACTGTTCGTGCCACTAAAGGAAATGACTCTCCCTGTCCCAACATCATCACTTGCCATGACTTACTATGGAAAGTGTGGGACCTCATGAAACCCCCACATCTATGGTGAAATATTGACAAGCTCACTCATGAGCAGGAAACCACATCTGCTGTGAGTTCATGAGGGTAGCAGTATTTTCAGCCCCACCATCCATCCTCCTTCTCATATGTTCTTTCCACCCCTTCTTCTGTGAGGTTTCCAGAGCCTTGGAGTATGTCTTATATATGCCATGGATAGGGCTAAGCACGTTCTAGTCTCATACTTGTCATCTTTACCATCTATACACCTCTGTCTTCACCTCTATCTAGCCTTTGCATAAAGAAACTTCTGTGCTCAAGGCTGAGAGTACTAATCTAGGGAGCAAAGACATTTAGAAGGAAGTTTGGCAATCTGTCTAATTAGGATAACCATAGTTATTGTCCCTACCTCAGGACCTAAATCCCTAACCACAGGCTCTTGGCCAGCTTTACAGCACCAGGTATGATTTCCCTTCAGTGGAGCAGGCCTCAAATACAATCAGACAGCAGTTGATTATTCCTATAACATTTAAAATTCTTATTTATTTATTTATTTATTTATTTATTTGCAAGCAGAGAGATGAGAAAGAGAGAGAGAAAATGGGCACACCAGGGCCTCCAGTTGCTGCAAATGAACACCATATGCATGCACCTCTTTTTGCAACTGGCTTTATGTGGGTCCTGGGGAATTGAACTCAGGTGGTTAGGCTTTGCAGCCAAGTGCCTTTACCATTAAGCCATCTCTCCAGACCTCCTCCAAGAACTTTTATGCCACTTGTTGCAGTTCCCTTCTCACTGTTGGGACAAACACCCAACCAGAAGTAGTTTATGGGATGAAAAGGATTTATTTTGGCTTACAGTCCCAAATTGCCACCAACTGGGCAGCAAGCATTCAGAACATGTAAGTTTATGGGAGAAACTTAATTCAATCCATCACAACACTGTTGAACCAGTGGGCACAACTTTCCTTGCAGGTTAGATGTAAAGTACACAGGGTCCACATCTGTGTACAACCATCGATGACTTTTCTGACCCAGCAGCTTGCATAGCATCTTCTGGCATGAAGAGTAAATTAAATTCTAGGTAAGGAAAAGTCAGGATAAGGGTTGATTAATAAAGTTTATTAGCTAATTAAAAATATAATTTTAAAAAAAGAAAATGTGGACAGAAATACTCTGCATGAGTGGACAATGCTGTGCCCAGAAGCCATAGATTGTTACAATGCCAGAAATGAGATACCCTCCCAGTGAGGGGCAGTCCATGATTCCCCAAGTCAATATGGGTTATTGCAAATGTTTTTGTTGCCCAACAGAACAAGAGGTTAAGACTATATTACTCTGTTGCTGAGGACACCACAGAACACTGAGAAATCAAGCTGGAATAGACCAGGAAGCCTTCTTCCAGTTCACTAGTGGTCAGAGTTCTGGATCAGGCTGGAAAGGTTGCTGGGGAGAAAAGTCTCACCCAGCAGTGAACCTGCAAGCTGCACAGTTGGTCTGATGGGCAAAATGTGCTCACTGGTGCAGTGGTGGCGTTTCAGTTACTGGGGCAACCAATGCTCACCCATTAGATATGAGGCCCACTAGATGAGATGGAATACATGCCTGGTGCTGAAAACTTAGTCACCAGTCTGTGGTTTGAGATGTCATAGGTCCTAAAGCTACCACTGTTCTGTGGCTGTATGGATATGCTGTGCCCGTCAAATTGCCCTCTAAATCATTATGTTTATGTAAATAAATTAGAGCTGTTCTCATTTTTTGTTAGAGAAGGTCCTTTTTTTTTTTTTTTTTCAATTGGCAGTGACTACCAGAGAGACACAAGAGTCACCAAGGTAAGGAGAAAAAGCAGCAGTTGAATGCTAAATATTAGAAGAGACATATCTAGCACACTTGTCAGGCCTCAGGGAATGTTGGAGAAGGTAGCATGAAGAACATTAGTGCTGCTCTCACCACGAGCTAGAGCAGCTTCTCTATGGAGATTCTGTGGATACCAAAGAGACCCAAAATGTATCATTGTGCTAAAAAGAGGCTGTTGAGAGCTCAGCACTAAACACTGCAGAAGAGGGAGCAGAAAAAATGTTAAGAGCTGCAGGGTGGGAGAAGTTCTTTGAGCACTATCCTCCAGTCATGAACTGTGGGTTTATTAAATTTATTATTTACTATAATTACAATGGGTCAGTACTTCCAGTGATTTAGTTTCAAACAAGTAGGTATTACAAACATGATACACTCTGCTATGAAATATAAGTACACAATGAATAAATTGGCAGATACTTAAGTAGATTGAAGCCACATTTGTTGAGTATATTTCATAAACATCAGACGTTGTATCTGCTGCTTTACATAATTTACTCCTCAAAATAGAATTATTTTACCATTAAAAAACCATCTACAGGGCTGGAGAGATGGCTTAGAGGTTAAAGCACTTGTTTGCAAAACCTAAAAACTCTTGTTCAAATCTTCAGACACAAAAGTGACACAAGCATGCAATGTCGCACATGTGCACATGGGGGTGCATGCGTCTGGCAGTTGTTCACAGCAGCTAAAAGGCCCTGGTGTGCCTATTCTCTCAATCTCTTTCTCTCTCTCTCTCCCTCTGTCTCAGTCTTTCTCTCAAAAATAAAAAAAATCTCCAAAGATCAAGATTTATTATTATACTAGTCAAGTGTGGCAAACTGCAAATATGACCAAGACTTGCTTTTCTCTGTTTTGTGTTTTAATAAACTATTACATCATGTTCTACCTTAGATTAAAATTAAAATTATAGAGGATTTAAATTTGTTTGCCTTTTGATTACAAATTATGTATTATAAATCCATGATCTCATTTGAATAAGTATTCTAGATATGAGGCATTGAAAGTTCAAACATTAGTTTCATGACAGCCAAATCCTTGGAGTCCTTGGAGCCTTTCCAAGTTCGATCTTTGTGAAATGGTCTTTATACTTAAAAATTCTAGTACTCAGTGAACATGAAGGAAAGAGCAACTCTGTTGTGGAAACTTCTAGACAAAGCAACTGCATGACAAAGAATGTATTGACCTGTAGTCTCCTCACACAGTCCAAGGTAAAGGCAAAATTAGAGCTCCCAGCTCTGGGTCACGCTTACTTCTCTGGAATGTTCCTCACCCTAAGAGACTTCAATCAGCCCTTGTTATGCCACTGCCCATCAAGCTTGCATGGCTTTATCCCCGGCAGCTGTTCTCCTGGTGGTCTCCAAGGAGACGACTGCTTAGTTGAAGCAGCCCTTCTCTTCTTGCATATGATGAGACCAGGATGGACAGTCTGTCAACAGGATGGCTTTTTTCCACCTTGAGCTTGATTTATTTGCTTGTGTTTTACTACGAACAAAATTTTAATAAAAGATACCTTTGGAGGCTAATATGCTGCTTATTAAAACTAGGTCAGTTTTCAGCTTGTAATTTAAAAAATTCTCCAAAGATATGGAAGCCTGATCACAATCTAGCATAAAGGACTCATACACAAAGTTTGTCCTGAAAATGCCTGTGACATGCCAAAGGGAAATTTGAGGGCTTTGCATAACAGGATCTGGAGAAAATCCAGCCTCTAGATCCAGACACCTGCATATACACTAAGCAGCGAGAGCACAAAGCCTGGCTGCTGGAGCAGCCTCAGCAGTGGAAGGCCATGAAGCTTATGTGCGTGTGTGTGTGCGCGCGCGCGTGTGCACGTGCGCATGCACGTGTGTGTGTGCGTGTGCATGCGTGCGTGTGTGTGTGTGTGTGTACATGCAATGGTATGAGAAATATGGGTTGTTATAGTGAAGAAGCCAGTACCAATTGGGGTACTGAGCTGAAGGAGGACACAACAGATGGAACAGCCGAGGACTTTCCTAGAACCCTTGTTCCTGTGTGATTTAATAAAAATAGCACCCAGGTAGTCTTACTACTTGCCTTTCTTGATCAGCAAACGGATAATGAAATTGACTACAATGAATTTAAATTCTGTCTGAAATACTTTTTCATTTGCTTGTGTGTGTGCTGCGTGTTTGTGTGTATATATGTCATCATGTGTGTGGATGCATGTATTATGTAAGTGCATGCACAAATGTGTGCATGTAGTGGTCAGAGGTCAACATCAGGTGTCTTCCCCAATCACCTTCCCATCTGATTTTTTTAAATAGGGTCTGTCATTGAGCCTAGAGATCACTCATATAGCTATACGAGCTAGCCATAAACATCAGGGATCCTGTCTACCTCCCCAGTGTTGGGATTATAGGTGCATGACATCACACCCAGCTTTTATGTGGATTCTGGAGGTCCAAACTAAAGTCTTTGTGCTGTCACAGCAAGTACTTCACCATCTGAGTCATCTTCCCAGCCCCTGTAGGAAAGTTTTAAAAAATATGCATGTAAATGTATGCACATAAAACATACAACTATAGTACACACAAGCACACACACACACACACACACATGCACACAATGCTGTAGTGCACACAACAGGCCAAGAAGCTAAAATTGTATTCACCAGTCTATGGTGCTATTGAGTAGTGGTGGAAACTTTAAGAGATGAAGCCTAGTGGAAGCAAGTTGGGTTATTAGAGGAGGAACATGCCCAGAAGAGGGATATAGGATCCTGAACTCTTCTTTTTCTCTCTTCTTATTGCTGACATGAGGTAAATCATTCTCCTCAAACACAAGCTTTGACCATAATGTCCTGGTGTCACTACAGGACCAAATGACAATAGACTGAAACTCTAAGCCAAAATAAATCTTTCCTTTTATAAGTAATTTTTCACAGTAGGAAAAAATACATACATAAAGTATACTAATGCACCTAATATAAGTTATGATTTAAATATAAAACTATTCCCCATAGGTATATGTTTGAATACCTGGTCTCAAGCTGGTGGTACCACTTTGGGAAGAGAAGCCTTGCTGGACAAAGTAAGTCTCTGGTGATGGCTCTTAAGGATTTAAAGCCCAGCCCCACTTCTTTTCTGCTTCTGCATCCTGTCTGCTGATATAATGAGCTGGCTTCCTACTCCTGCCACTATGCCTTCCCCACCATGACAATTTCCCACAAAACTGTAAGTCAAAAGTATACCTTTTGCTTCTGTAACTTGCTTCTAGTCAGTTATTTGTTAATAGCAATAAGCAAGTAACTGATATAGAAAACTGTTACCAGAAGTGGGGCCATTGCTACAATAAACCTGATTGTGTGGTTTTTAAGTCTTTTGAAACTAGTTTATTGGAGGACTATAGAATAGTTTCAAACTTTGTGCTCAAAAAGCCTTACAATACTGTTAGCAGGGCTTAACGAGCCTTTCTGGTGGGAATTTGGAAGACCAGAATGCTAAGGGAAACACAGACAGTAGAGACATGGGTCTAAGAGGAAACAAAGACTGTTGGTAACGGGGTTATCTCCATAGCCACAAGCAGGATGGAAAGTACCCTCCCAGTTACTGTCAGCCCTCACCCTCTCTCCGTGCCCTACTCTGAGAAGCTTTACTGTTTCAGAGACCCACCCCCAGGCAAAACCCCAGGGTCAGTGCTAGAATGAATTCTAGGGAAATCCAATTATTGAAGCAAAGTTGGAGACTATATTAAAAAGTAGAAAGAGAGGTGTTCCAAGAAAGAGAAAGGAGAGTACAGGATATCTGATAAAACCGGTATGGGCTTCTCCAGAGTTAAAGTCATTGAGGGAAAGAGTAAGACTTAGCTGAGTGTGCGTAAAGGCTTCTCAGAGAAGGGTGGTGTTTCATGTCTTTCATAATGCATATATATGACATATATATGAATGTATATGGATTTGGCCTTATTATCCCTAAAGGTTACTAGGAAATTATCCCTCCCTTTTACCACTGTTCAAAGAATGTAATTTGTAACAAGGTTAAATGTTAAAGATTTGCCAGGTGTGGTGGCATAGACCTTTAATCCCATCACTTGGGAGGCAGAGGTAGGAGGATCACTGTGAATTTGAGGCCAGCCTGAGACTACATAGTGAATTCCAGGCCAGCTTGGGCTAGAGTGAGACCCTACCTTGGAAAATAACAACAAGAATGTCTCTTGCTGGGTGTGGTGACACATGCCTTTAATCCCAGCACTCAGGAGGCAGAGGTAGGAGGATCGCCATGAGTTTGAGGCTGCCCTGAGAATACAGAGTGTATTCCAGGTTATCCTGGGCTACAGTGAGACCCTACCTTGAAAAACAATAACAACAACAAATGTTAAAGAATGTCTCTTAATACAGTTAATGGTAGGTAATGCCCCAAATCTAGGAATGAGAGGGAGACTAACGGTTTAAGGTAGTATCTTGGTAGGCCGTTTGTCCTCTATCAATGATGTTTGGAGTATGAAGTCCATGTCTTTTCTCAGTAGTGAAGCAGATCAGATCTCTCAGGGACAGAACCTGTGACCCTTTTCCCATGCCATTATAATTTTCCCTATCTTTCTATCCTACTTCAGGCTAGAGGCAGTTCTTATTACATTATAGCAAATAATCTGTATATATTTTACGTATGTCCTGAGGATATGAGTTATAGACCATATAAATATTCTATATTTATGTAAAGTGCAACATAATATTGATGCATTCATTCATTCAAGTGCCTAATAAATCCTGGTCTTCTAGGATTTATTTATTTATTTTTTTCTCTGCTCCTTATACTTATGCTTTGTATAGCTATGAAACTCTTTTTCTTTTTTGTATTTAAAGCACATTTTGATAGGTTAAAAAAATCAACATCTCTTGCCTGCTACTATGGAAACAATGACTTGTCAACTCTGAGCACACTGAGTTTCACAACAGTAAGTAGAAGGTGTGAGGGCTTCAGAAGTTTGTCTCCTCACCTTGTGAGTCACAGACACAGAAGTAAGAACTGGAGCTGAGTGAACAGTACTGCCCTGCATGTGCTTGGCGTCCTGAAAAGTTAGCCTTTTTCTCCTGTCATCGCATTTTCTGATCACTATAACAATGCCTCATCCGAAGTATACTTCATAGCAGCTCTGAGTCTTCACCTTTGTGTTACTGCAGGACTACATTTCCCAAAGATCACTTTGCTTGTTATTTGCCTCTTAAAGCACCTGAAATGTGGACAAGTGCCCCTGTTCTCGGGCCCTAAAGTCTTTGCACGGGCTGTCTTCTCATCTCCAATGTTCTTTTTAAATGTTTTCTCCAATGCTCTTGAATACCTGTCCACAACTCAACCCACCACCCCATACACTAGAAGAGTGGGGTGGAAAATAAGGTCAAAATTTGCATATGAACAAAACCAGTTGATAGGGAAGAAGACCGGCCGTGTAACAATAGAAACAGCATGTTCAGAAAAAGGCGTGATATTCAAAAGTGCTGTCACAGTCACAATCTGCAGCCACGGGCACTATTTGAACTTCTAACTTTGCTCTAAGCTCTGGCCCACTTCCTTCCTTGGAGGTACTTCCTTGCTTAATAAACTTTCTCTGATTTTACTAATATTTCTGTGTTCCTTTCCAGTTTCTTGTTTTAGGACACAAGAACATGGAGACTGAGGGGTAGCTGCCATAAAACCTAACCCCTGCACAATTCCATCATCTTAGGTAAGCACTGGTCTGCCTTCAGACTTCAGCCAGCTACTGAGGAAAGTTGGCTGACCTTGATATACCTTCCTTCAGAAGAATAAATGTGTTTTTGTTAACCACTTGTGTGTTTATTTGATAAACATCTGTCTTTCTTTCCTAGCACCATAAGTTACACTGCTCAAGACAGTATGGTCCAATGTAGTCACATTACTTTGAGTACTATGCCTGGCACATACTAGATACAAGTACATTTGTTGAATAAACAAAATTTCAGCAATGACCACCCCTTCAGTAAGAGAATCATTTGCATAAGTGTGGACTCTGCCTTGGTGCTGCTGAACATAAGCCAGAGAGGGGTATTCACCAGAACCATGAGCAACACAGCCAAGGTCTTGGAAAAAGTCCAGCTTATTTAACCATGGTCAGTCCTTTTCTTTATAAACCTCTTTGACATATGATGCATAGTGCTAAAACACATACATTACCTAGGAAAATTGTTCTCTTTTTTGCATTCAGAACAATGATCTATGAATTCCATACTTTGGTTTTGAATGAGTAAGTTTATTAGGGATGTAGGAAACAAAAGTAAAAGAAGAAATCAGATAAAGAACAGAACAATAAGCTGTGCACTGAACAACACCCAGCAGAAATGACTGGAGTTTCCAGGCTGAAAGTCGAGGAGCAAATGGCAAGCAACAGACAAATTACAGAACATTAGGCTGGTGCTCAGCACACCCAGCAGATATGACTGGGGAAGCCCCGTTCAAGCAGTCAGCAAGAGTTACTGACGAATCAGGGGTTCTGGCCAAATATCCTCCACTCAAGGAAGGCTTCAATCAGCACTTCCCACCACAGACATTTTCATAGCATGGGATAAAGAGCAGTGCCCTCTGCCATTCAAGATTTAAGGACAGGGAGGACAGGGACACCAGACGGGCCAGGAAATGACTTACCTTCCAGTTGTTCTCAAGGGTGCAGTGTTTGTAGTGAGAGGGAGTCAGGCAGCTTTGTTAGGTAGTTTAGGGTGACGGCCCCAAAAGTAAAGGCAGGAATGTCTGCTCTCAAAATCTCCACTTTGCTAGAGATCAAAGGATGATCTGACTTACCTTTTGTCTACGGAAGTTCCCTAGATCTGTTTTTCCACAAACAACCTGAGCCTCTCCTGGGTCTCCTCTCCTAGAATTCAAACCTAATCCTGGTATTGTGGTTGGTCAAAATCAGACCCCAGGACTTGGCATCATGGCTAGCCTCTTCCTGAGCCAGCTTGTAGCCCAGACCAATCTCCATCACTCAGGCTAACCTGAACCAGAAGATGAGCCTACTACAGTAAGTTTATAAAACACAGTGCCTGAAACAACCTACACAAGTCCATCATAATAGGAGGAAAAGATCATGACATCAAAATGAAAAGAGAGACTGATTGAGGGGAGGTGGGGATGTGATGAAGAGTGGAGTTTCAAAGGGGAAAGTGGGGGGAGGGAGGGAAGTACCATGGATATTGTCTACAATTAAGGAAGTTGTCAATCAAGAAAGAAAGAAATAAGAAAGAAAGAAAGAAAGAAAGAAAGAAAGAAAGAAAGAAAGAAAGAAAGAAAGAGAAAGAGAGAGAGAGAGAAAGAAAGGAAGAGAAAAAATGCTTACTAGGGGTGAGCCCTCCCCTCGGCTGTTTGACCATCACTCCTGAACCTCCCGGTTCTGGTGAAATCCCCTCCTCTCAGCTCCCTGACCTCTACTTCCATGCGGGCTCTCTACTCTCTCCTACTCTGTACATGGCAGGAACTCTCTGCACTTTCTTCTCTTAATCTAATAAAGTCTCTCTAAACATTACCCTCTGGTCTATGGATTTTAATTGGTTAAATTCATAAGAAAAGAATCTAGGGTACCCTAAATTTGTTGATGCATTGACATATTGGTGTATTGGCAAAGAACCCCAAATTTCACATCTCAGTAGGTTATTTTGCTGTCCTCTTTTCTCTTGTCACAAGGGCAGGGGCTCAAAGGACACTTGGAGATAAACATGCTTGGATTTGAGATGGGGAGCAAGAGACCACCCAGCATATGGCAATATACTAATAGAAATGATATGACAACTATGTGAGCAACAGCAGGTGCACAGAAAGAGAAGAGTGACGATCTCTGTCACTGCTCTATGAGATTTGAAACATTTTATTGTGTCACTTCCAGCAAGGAAAAGACCTTCATATCTTCTTCTTCCTTATTCCCTGCAGCATCTGTTAGTCTAGGACACATAGCAAGCACTTAGTTAACCATTCATTAATGCTTGTCAAATTAGTGCTGATATAAAAGGAGAAACATATGACATATGGAAAACCATAGGCTTGAATTGAAAAACAAAGTCTTTTTGCTATACTAGAAAATGGCAAAAATGCAAAGTAATTGAAGCCTCTTTTTAACTAATTATGCAAACTGTAATGTGTAAAGACAAAGGGCCACTTGTTTATTGGACCTTTGAAAACATCCCCTAGGGAGTCTCTGGCTTCTGCATAAGAAAGACAACCCTAGATTTTTTGTTGTTGTTCATAATGGAAAAATTTTCACATAAGTATATAAACATCAAGAATGGCATAATGAACTCTATGCTTCAGTAATTTTAAAATGAGCCATATCTTGCTTCATTTATAGTTCCTACATTTCGCTTCCTAAAATTAAACTATTTTCAAGAAAATCACATAGTAGTGATATAAGATTTGGGGGTTCAGAGAAGGGCTGTTTACCCCAACTTTTTGTTTAGTAAAGAATTGATAAAATGAACTCTGAGAAGAGTAAATTATGTATTATTAAATTTAGTTAGAGAGAAATAATGAATTGTGAGGCTTATTGTAGAGGAAATTAAGATCCAAACAAGAGGTTAACTAAACTACTAAGGCAGGGGGCTGGAGAGATGGCTCCTTGGTTAAGATGCTTGCCTGCAAAGCCTAACAACCCAGGTTCAATTCTCCAGTACCCACGTAAAGCTAGATGCACAAAGTAGCACATGCACCTGGAGTTTGTTTGCAATGACTTGACGCCCTGGCATGCCCATGTTCTCTGGCTTTCTCTCTTCTGTCTATCTCTCTCTGCTTGCAAATAAGTAAAAAAAAAAAAAAAAAAACTATTTTTCTTTAAACGAAACACTCAAGCTAGAAGGGAATTCTCCTTTCTTGGCTTGTGTGAACAATCTCCATTACAGAGAACTTTCCAGGAAAATACTCTATAAACACATGCACGAGGCAAAACACGAGAGCCCAGGCCTGCAGATTCAGAAGAAGCACATGTGCACACACAGGAATGTGGGAAGCAGGACATGGGTATGCAAGCAAGGCACCCACACACGGAAGACAAAACATGAGAGCCCAAGCCAAAGGATTTAGAAGAAACCTACACACACACACACACACACACAGAGTACACACACACAGTACACACACAAAGGAGCAAAGCACAAGAGCACCAGCCCTTCTCCTTCCCCACACAGGAGTAAACTAAGGAATTGGTGGTAAAGGACTCAGGGCTTAAGGGACGATAACAGAGGAGAAAGCACCAAAATAGGGCCAGGACATTCAGATTCTGGAAAATGAGTAATCAAGAGAGTTACCATACCATGGCACACCCAGAGTTTAGAGAAAAATCACACATATAACAAAGTGAAAAGGCATCTGGGGAAAAAAAATACATGTAAGAAACAAGCAGAAAACACCCAGGCAATTAATAAGAGCCCTCCCCTCCCCCAGCCAGGCTGGAAGAGAGAGGGATACTGACACACTGGTTTCAGGTGAAAGATCACAGGTCAAGATGGGAGACAGATCTAACTAACTAAGAGAGAGGTTACGCATGTCAGAAGCCAGTTATAGTTAATTGGATAGCTTTTTGTCTTCAGACTCAGGTATGTAAGAGAGACCTGATTGGCTCATGGATTCTTGGGGCTGACCAGAAGCTAGCCGCTGGCTTGGGGAAGCAGCAGGAGGTGCTACAGCCACCCCCATGAGACAGGATCAGCTCCAAGCTCTAGTTCTACCAAGGAAGGTTCTCCCTTTGGGCCTTTGTTCCTAACTAAACTGTATTTAAAAGCTATCTTACTCCTGTTTCTCCTTCAGTAGCACTTTATCCATAAATGTGTCAAACAGAAAAGATAAGGACACATTTTGTAAACATATATAATTTAAAACATGTATATGATGTATTTTGGTCATAATTCCAATATCTTCTCAGGTACCTCCTCCCCCACCCCTGCCCACTGAACCCCTTCTTTCCAGGTAGCCCCTTTCTCTATGTCTTCTATTGATCTTTTTCTTTCCTCCACCATCCATGACAGAATGTTGATGGGCCCAATACTGTGCAGGTCTTGTACCTGTAAGGACATTTGATTTCCTAATTACTCTCCCTTGATGACTTGGCTGCTTTGAACACAAGGACAGTCTAACAGCTCAGTGGACCATCTTTACTCCTTTTGTGAACCCCACGGATGCCTACATAAAGATTGCAGCTGATCCTGAAGGCATGGCCCCTGCCAGGCTGCCTGAAAGCTTGTTGCATACTTTTTGCTATCACAACCCTCAATGAACTCTAGATGACTCTGCAGTCTTGACCAGAGGGGTAATATTTCCTCTAGGGTCTAACAGAGGGGTTGCTGGGACTGATATGAAGATGTAAAACTGTGACGGATCCAAAACACATGCACTGTGATTGGTGCTAAGAAACAAGGCAAGGCTGTGATTGGTCCAAACAAATAACGATGACTGGTCTAAAATAAACGTTGTAATTGACATAAACAAATAGCTCTGTTTGGCCCAAACATCTCTTTTCAGGATAAACAGGCTTTTCAGACTCAGTAAGTCAATATAGTTCCACAAAGAAAGAAGCCACAGAGACACAGAGCACAGCGGCTGGGAGGAGAGTAGAACAGCTGTGGCAGCGACAGCTGAGCAGTCTTCCAGCCAGACCGCCAGCAACAAGGGAGCTGGTTGTGTGATAAGGGAAGAGCGCAGCCTGGTGCACACCTGTGCATAGCTCCTCAAGAGCTCCAGCCTTCAAACTAGAAGAGGAACTAGTTGGAAAGATGAAGAGGTTCAGTGGAATCAGGATGTGGCAACAGGGACCAAAAAAGCTAATGATAAGGGTTTATGATCAAATTACAGCAAGTTCATGTATAAAAATTACCAATAAAAGAGAAGAAAAAACAAGTATAAGAACAAAATAGAATATATTCTATGAAAACAACATATGAACACAGGACAATGTGGAAGGAATCACAATGACAAACACAGAGCAAACCAGTAGACATCTAATACTACCAAAATTGGATAAAAGCACAAAAGAAACAAGAAAATACAGAGCAATCTTCCTGATGAAGATAGGCACAAAGTCCTTAACAAAAGATTCACAATATGAATTCAAGATCACATTGAGAAGATCATCTCTCACAACCAGATTGGTTTCATCTCAGTAATGCAAGGGTAGTTTAATAGATGCAAATCAATAAATGTAATATGTCATATTAGTAGACTTAAAGACAGAATTCACATGATCATCTTAAAAGATAAAGAAGTAGACTTGATGAAGTTAAGCATGCCTGAATAAATGGAATAGATGGACCATACCTTAACGTAATCAAGACTATATGAGACAAACCTATAACCCACATTATACTAAATGTTGAAAAATTGAGACTATTTCCTTGACAATATGGAATGAGACAAGAGTTATTACTCTCTCAACTGTTATTTAACATTGTGTTTGAAGTCTTATCTCAGGCAATAACACAGGATAAATAAATAAAGGGAGTAAAATTGGAAAAGAAAGAAGTCAAAATTTCCCTATTTTCTGACAAAATAATTCTATACTTAAAAGACCATATTGACTATTTTTAAAAGCTCTTGGATTTAATAAACATTTTTAGGGACATTTCAGGATACAGAATGTGGTGGTTTGATTCAGGTGTGCTCCATAATGTTAGGTGTTGTGAATGCTAGGTTCCCAGCTAATGGAGATTCAGGAATTAACACTTCCTGGAGGCAGTGTATTGTTGGGGGCAGGCTTATGGGTATTATAGCCAGTGTCCCCATGCCACTGTTTGGCATACTCTCTTGCTGATGTTGTCCACCTGATGTTGGCCAGGAGGTGAGATGCAACCTCTGCTCATGCCATCATTTTCCTCTATCATCATGGAGCTTGCCCTCGAGTCTGTAAGCCAAAAAAACACTTTTTTCCACAAGCTGATTTTGGTCTGGTGATTTCTGCCAGCAGTGTGAACCTGACTGCAACGCAGTATTAGGAAATCAGTACCTTTTATATATACTAGTTACAAAGTTGCTGAGAAAGAAATCAAGAAAAAATATTCCATTCACAATACCTCAACTAAATTTAGGAACAAAGTTAACAAAAGAGAATAAAGACCTCTATAAGAAAAACATCAAGACTGAAAACACAAACTAAAGAAGATACTGCATAATGAAAATGCTTTCTATGTTCCTGTATTGGCAGAATTAATATTGTGAAAATTACTCAACTTGCAAAAGTAATCTAAGTATTCACTGCAATCCCCATACAAATTCCAATGGCACTCTTTATACGCACAGAGAAAACAATCCTAAAATTCAGATTGAAACACAAAAGACCAGAGATAAATAAAAAATTCTAAACAGAAAGAACACAGCTGGAGATATCACCTTACCTGACCTGAATCTATGTTTTACCTGAGCCATAGTGATGAAGACAGCATGGTGCAGGCACCAAACAGACATGTAGATCAATGGGACATAATCGAAGACCTAGAGATAATGCCACACAACTATGGATACTTACTTTTTACAGTGATTTTGAAAAGGTACACCAGAAAACACAGCCTTTTCATTAATTGGTATAGGCAAATCTGTATATTTACCTACAAAAGAACAAAATTAGATCCATAGCTCTCACTGTACACAAAAATCAATTCATCTGAAACAAAGACAACAAATTTAAAACTGGAAACATGGAAGCTGCTGTGGGAAATCATTCTAAGACGCAGGCTTAGGTAAGAAAAATCTAAATAGAACCCCTGATAGTATAGTACCCTGCCCTGAAGATGGACAAATGCGATTACATAAAATTTTAAAGTTTGTGCACAGCACAGACAACTACCAACAAAATGAACAGGAAGCTTATAAAATGAGAGAAAAACTTCCAGAGCTAGCTTTCAGACAAGGTGGTTACTATAAAGAATATACTAAGAAATGCAAAATTTAACACTGAAAATGCAAAACTATTAATTAATAAATGGGCCAGTAAACTGAACAGACAATTCTCAAAGAAATAAATACAAATGGTCAGTAAATATATTTCAAAGTGGTCAACATTTCTAGTCATCAGAGAAATGCAAATTAAAATTACATTACTTTGAGATTAGATTCTATCTCACCCCAGTAAGAATGTCTGCTATGAAGAAAATAAATGACAACAAATGCTAGCAAGGATATGGAGAAAGGGGAACCTGTATTCATTATTGGCTGGAGTATAAACTAGTGCAGCCACTATAAACATCAGTGTGGAGACTTACTAAACTAAAACAGACATACCACTCCTGGTCTTATACCCAAAGGGTTCTGTATCTTACCATAGAGATAATTGCACATCCATGTTTATCACTGGTCTTTTCACAATAGCAAGGAAAAAGAATCATTCTACATGCCTATCAACAGAAAAGTGGATAATAAAAATGTAGTTTATATACACATTGAGAGTTTATTCAGCTATAAATAGAAATGAAATTTGCAATAAAATGGATTGAGTTGGAAACCATGATATTAAGTGAGGTAACTCAGGCTCAGCAAGACAAATGCTATATGTTTTCTCATACGGGGATCCTAACTTCTGTTCAATATGTGTATCTAGCTGGGAGTAATATGAATAAAGGCCAAGAAAGTAGACAGAGACCCATGAAACAGGAAAAGAGATGTTTTATGGGAAGGGGTGGAGAAGATGATAGAACAGCTGAGATATTAAAAGTAGAAGGGGGAATACTGGGAATGAAAGGAGGCAGAGGGGGAAAAGAGGCAGGAAAATAAATATGGAGGAGTAGGGGAAGGATCAAAATGAAATATGTATGAATCTACCATAAGATTATAAATATTAAATACCATAAGCATATAGATATAAAAATATTATAGGAATCAAACAAATATAGCAAAACAGTAATGTGGAGGAAATCAGAGTATTATTCTCACAACATTTCAAGACACTTAACTTTTCATTTATAACACACTGGAGGAGGATTACCATATTATTTAGCAATCTTACTTCTAGGTATATAGCCAAAGAAAAGGAAAGCAGTATGTCAAAGAACTGTTTGCACTCCCACAGTCATTGAAGAACTGTTCACAGCAGCCAAGATATGGAGTAAGTATTAATAACTGCACAAGTATGTGTAATTATTATGCCAATTCAAACTTTTAAATGGATTTTGTAAAGTTGAAATTTTTAAAATGTAAAATAAAATGCAAGAAAAGAATGGGTGCAGCCCGTTTCGCATAGACGTGGGGGATACAGCTCCTTCAACTTTTTCTCCCTGGTGCTGCATGCTTGGGTTCTTTCTCAGCCCTTCACTAAGCTGCTCACCCACAGCACCACTTTCACCTTGTGCTTTCTGGCATTGCCTATGCTCCAACACATAGTAATCCAGACACATAACAGAGACCCTTCCTCCTTGATTGGAATAAACCTCCACCCTTGGAAGGGTTGTGTGTGTTCCTGTGCATTACCAATTCTGGGTGATGATTAGGGAAAGCTTTTCTATTACAAAGCACTAAAGGATGAGTGAAAATTGAATGCAGTCATCCCTTCATATCTGTAGGAGATTGGTTCCAGGTGTCTCATGGATACAAAAGGGCCAAGGATGATCAAGTTTTTCATGCAAAATGATGCCTATCTGCATATAACATATTTATAGCCTCCTGTATACTTTAACTCATCTCTATATTACTTACAACAATTAATACACTATAGATGATGTATAAGTAAGCTTCCAGACTAGACTGAATAGGCAATAATAACAACAAAATGTTGTATACATTCATTACAAACACAATTTTCCCAAATATTTTCAGTCCAATTGTGATGATTAAATTGCATTTTTCAACTTGATTAGAAATCTAGAGACATGCCTCTTGGGTTGGGCTAAGATGTTGCTTCCAGGAAAGATTAACTAAAGGAGGAAATACTTCCTTCCAGAGTAAGTCTTCCTCCAAGTAAAAACCTTATTCCCAAATACCTGAGTCTATGGGAACATACATTCAAACCACCACATTCCACCCTGGCCCCAATAGACTCAGACCATTTTACCACACAATTTCATAATATTTGAACAATATGTACCACTGGATAAGGACAGGCCCCTTTGCCAACAGGCTATCTGACCCTAGAGCTACATAAATCACTTGTCTGAGGGCAAAGCTACCAAAACTATATGATTACCAGTGTGACTCATCCCAGGACAAGTATTACCTATACGCTTGATTGTTTCATAGGGAGAAAGGTTGCTTTCATAAACTTAGCTTTCCAGACTTGAGACACTCTGCAAGAAATCCCGTTATAATTTTCATGGAAATATAAACTCAAAGATCATTCTAAACCAGTGAATTTTTAGTATATTTTCTAAACTTATGTGCTCTCCTTTCACTGTTGTAATTGGATTTAACTGTACCTTTGCAAAAACTCTGCCATGAAGCTATAGTCTGTTCTTATCATTTACCCTAATAGATCCAAGAGACCTCCGGGAACGATGATGATATCACTGTGAAAATGAAGAGACTATTCTTTGAAGAAACTTCCTCTCTGCCCATGCTCTTATAGGCACACTGTGTAGTCTGCCTCAGTGGCCTGTCCTGGTGACACAGGTCTTTTTGAAGGTAACAAAGCCTTACCTCAATTCTTAGGTAGGCTTAACTCAGGAACTAGGGTGCCAGATTCTTGAAGATAACTAAAGATATGGAGTCAAAAGTTCCAGATTCTTTGTTTTGCAAAATCAAGAATGAATTTCATTGATAAAATGGTTGAATTTTAAAGTTGAAACTTTATTTGAGAGAGAGAGAGCAAGTTCAGAGAAACTTTATATTGAGTTTGTTGAGAAGCAAAAGAAGAAAAAAGAAAGAAGAGAGAGAGAGAGAGAGAGAGAGAAACCCTTTGCATCAGCAGAGAAGGGTCCTGAGCAGGTTGCCAATGAGTGGCATTGTCTAGAGATTCATAAGATTTTCTGACTAGACAAGATGATCTTTATAGTGACTGGACTGAGATATGGAAAAGGCAGTTCTGGCCCAATCATCAATCTTCATAAGGTGTCTATGTGTCTCCTTTCCAATCAAGGAACTGGCCATGTTTGCATCTGCATGCCCTCTATCCTGGTGACTGTGCTAAGACCAATAAAGAGAGGTGGGCTATGTAGTCCAGTTTGCCCAAACATAAGCTCCTATGAAATGCTTATGCATCTCACCTTCCTTGTGACCTAGCTACAGCCTCAGTGTATACTTCCAGGGACTAATGAGTTGTCTGGTCATGTAGGTCTCCACATGTTGTGCTCATTAGGTTGTTATTGTTTAAAATATTTAAAAGAGGGAAAAAGAAAGAACAAAGGCGTTCATGATTGCCCCAGCCTCTAGCCAGAGCAGAATGGCTAAAGATGTCAGGGACTACCTACTTTCAAGGTTATTTCATTCTAACTTCCCAACACAAAGAGAAACAGGGATGAACCAAGGGTGCTCTGAGTCATCAAGAGTCCTCAAAAGAGCCACGGAGACGGCATGCCTAAGGTCCTCTTTGAAGTTGTGTTTGTTTTTCTTATGTTGGTTTTGGTTTTTTAATTACCTTAATTCCCCTAGTAAGTCTTGTTATACTTCAATGAGCTCAAATAGTTGCCTATAACATGGAAGTCAGAGAAGATCTAGCTAATGACTAATAATTTATCTATTTTGATCATTGATATAATAACTATGTGTCAGAAATTATGTGCAGCTTTTGGGAAATGTGAATGAATAACACTATCTATGCCATTACACTATTCAGAATCAGGGAGAAGAAACAGATGGGTGGCTCATCTTCCTCTGAGTTCCAGAACAGCAAATTTTCTGTTCCCCTACATTCTAATGTAGTCATCAAGATACTACAAAGACTTGCTCTGAGAATAAATGTCATGCAATAAAAGGTCTACTGCATGGGGCTGGAGAGATTGCTTAGTGAGTAAGTGCTTGCCTGTGAAACCTAAAGACTCCTCCCTGTTCAAGGCCCAATTCCCCAGTACCCACATAAGCCAGATACACAAGGTGGCGCATGCATATGGAATTCTTTTGCAGTGGCTGGAGGCCCTGGTGTGCCCATTCTCTCTCTCTCTCTCTCTCTCTCCTCTGCCTCTTTCTCTATCTGTTGCTCTTAAATAAGTAAATAAATAAATAAATAAAAAAAATTCTACTCATGATTTCAAAGCCCTTCCAGATAAGCAATGTCAAATGTTAAGAATATGCAATTAGAGGATCTTTTCATCAGAAAAGTTGATATTTGTCAGACATCACATCCAAGTAAAAATATCCTGTAAGGCCTCCAATGTCATTTCCTTTTCTTACCTAATCTTAATGTGGCTTTCTAAATAAACTTCCTGTCGAGACTGGAAGAGCTAATGGGAGGATCCAGGAGAACATAGTGAAAATGTCATTTGCTCAATGTGGCTGCTTATGTTTTCTGAAAATCATAGTAATTAGTTTTTAATTATTTATTTTTGTTTTTGTTCCCTATGTAGCCACACTGGCCTGAAAGTCATGGTCCTCCTGCATTAGCCCTTCAAGGTATTAAAGTCACAGCTGTGCACCACCAGGGACTTATTCATTTAATCTTTGCTAAAGAGTGTTACAGAGCTTCAGCTTTCAGAGGCCCTGATCCTCAAATAGTGAGCTGGCCACCAAAGTTCAGGATCTGCACATCTAAGGCTGCATGCATTCACCCAGCACGCTCTACTGTATGCCAGTGGTGTGCGCGCAGTCTGTGATGGTCGTGACTGCCCCTTCATGGCCAGTACATGGTTCTCAAATTAACGTGGACCTGGGCTCACTTGGAGAGTCTCACAAATTGCTACTCCCTGAATTCCCTGAAAACTACACATACTATTTCTCTTTATCTCTCTTTCTCTAGGGATTCGACTGTGCAGCCAAGGTAGAGTCCCACTGGTCTAGGGGGACAGGAACATGAAGAAGCATGGATCACCAGGAAAAATTTAAGCAAATGAAGAAATGGGACTACATGAAGCCTTGTCTGTCCAGCGTAAAAGTCCAAAAAGGCTTCTCATAGGAGGCACAGCTCAGCAGAGACCCAATGGGTCATGACAACTGGCCAAGTGATGATAATGGAAAGACTAGAGAAAATAATTCTGGGCAAAAAAAGTCTCTCTGAAGTCAGAGAGACCCTGGTATGTTGGACATCATTTTTTTTTAAGTCTTACAATAGAAGAAAGACAGGTGATAAAACTTTAGCTAGGAAAAGTAAGCAAAGATTAAAACACAAAACTTGAAATTTTGAGATATAACTCAGGAAACATTTGGGAGACATTATAAGATCTGTGCATGAGAATGGAAATAAGATGTGATGTGGACAAAGCAATTGCCCTCTTGCATCTGGCTCATCAGAATGGCTTGTGGCCATGCCTTTAAATAGGATCAACCCAGCAACAGCAAGGTAATGCATAGACGACGGTTTCTAAAAGGGTATCATTGCCTTTTAAAGTCTTCCCTATGCCTGACCACTTTTGACATTTATCTTGTTATTCTTCATTTCCTTCCCAAGTATCAAAGTAGCTGCATCAATCTTAATTTACCAACCTGGAAGAGATTTCAAAGTAAATTATACCAGGAAAAATTTAAAACACTTAAATTTGAAGGACTTGCCAAAATCTCAGCATGATAAGCTGAGAAAATGCCAAGTTCTGAGCTGCTTTTATTCCCTGATGATACAGAGGTTCCGATTCATCTGCAGGATAATCTTGCTGAGTGGACTAGAACAGCTTGAAGCTTTGCTGCCAAGCATGGTAGTACTGAGCATCAGCTAACATGCTCTTTGAGAAACTCAGAGGAGAACGAAATTGCTTTTTGCTCAAGAAAGCCCTTCCGATGTCATTCCTTGGGGAATAGAGAGGTCATGAACTGGATTGAGGGAATGGTGAGAATGGATCCCAAGGGATAAGGCTTTGGCCAGTTTTCCCACTGCTAATAACAATCCTTGGCTATGTTACATTTACCTCATGGGTAAAAGTTTACCTATTGCTTATCTAAAGCTAAAACACTTTGGATTGTATTTGACCTAGTCAGTTTTTGCTAACACATTGAAGTTGGCTTATTTATCAAATTTGAATCAGTATACTTTATCTTCTGACAAGCTGCTTCATTCTGATGTGACAAGATCCAGATCTGATTTTTATTTGCTACCCTTGACGTAAATTACTTCTCACTTGATCTTTTAAAAGAATGGATTCAAGTTTACCTCCAGTTTTAGCACTGGGCTCAGTCTACTACTTACTCGAATTTAAACAAAATCAGAGCATCCCTGATGCACCCAACTCTCCCGTGGCTCTTATTAACTGCAGACTGTAGGTCTGAGAGGAGCACTAGATTCTGCTTTTCCAACATGCTTCCAATACTGCCAGATCATAAACCATTTTGTCCTGTACTTGTTCTGAAGCTCTGAGTTAATCCCCAACCCCAAAACTTTCTCCTTCATTAGTCTGCTTCAGTTTTCAGTATTAGAGAGAAACCTCTGGGTCAGAAAGGCCTTTGCCCTTCCAGAATCTCCTGTAAAAAATACTGCCCACAGAGGATTAATATTTGATGGTTTCTTTCAGCTAACAGTATCAGGGATCAGCTTTCAATCGATTGAAATACAAACCAAAATGGAATGCTAGGACTGTGGATACCAACAGCCAAGTCAACAGGGAACAGAGAAAGAAGCCCATTTGGTGGCAATATCCTTCTAAAGAAAGGGAGACAAACAAAACTCAGAGAGTGACCCAAGAAGATATCTAATAGACCAAGTCAAAGAGTGAAAGTCATGGAGCTGAATCCCACTCCTGTCCTAGAACCGGAGGGAAATTAGGCAGCCGTCTCATTAAGCTCCAAGTTCTAAATTAGGAACCATAATACCTGCCCCATCCCACCTGAGTTACTATGGAAATGATAATACCTGCCCCAGCCCACCTGAGTTACTGTGGGAATGGTGATACCTGCCCCAACCCACCCAATTTACAATGATGACTACATGTGACATACATATTCTTAGATATGACTAAGCTCCATTGCACTAATTATTCTTCACAATATAGTCACAGTGTACTCAATGCCTGAAAAGTTTGCAAAATTTTGACTAGCAGGAGTTTGGGGTGAAGGTGATACAGTTAATCTTACATGTTTCCAACTCTGTTATTTTCCCCTGTACTTTGGTTTATGATAGGTTTTCTCCTATCTTTTCTTTGATGTTGGAACTGTCTAGCTTACTTGCAAGGCTTTCCCCTGGGAAGATGACCCATGAAGGACAAAAGGGCACCGGCAGCACCATGGATGCCTCCTGGGATACTTTGCTTGATTAAAGTCCACACTGGAAACTGATTATGTCACTCGCCTTTTCCAGCTGACCTTGGGAACAGTGAAATTTCTCACCCCTGGTTTCCGTCTCTGTGAAGTGGAAGCAACAACTGCTATTTACAGGGTCCTTGTGAGACTTCAGTGGAGCATTGAAAACCATCTGGCCTGATGAATTATGAACTGTGGATCACTCTGCCTCCATCCCTACCACTATCCCTGGTATCTAATGAACATTCTTCTTATGGAAAAATATATCAAGCTAAAGACGGATTCTGGCCCTATTTTCTCTGCTTTTCCAAGCTTCAAATGTTCACTCCTGTTCTTTCAACCCTTCCTGATCTAGTTGAGCTACTGCTCTCATTGGTCCCCCAAACTGTAGTTGCCTGTGGTGGTTTAAATGTAAAATATCTACCACAGAGTCAAGTGTTGGAATACCTTGTCCCCAGCCCACGGTGATGTTTGGGAAGTGTGTCACTAAGTTAGCCTGGAGGTATTAGAGCCCAGCCCCCACTGGGTGCTCTTTATCTTTCCTACTGTCTCCCTGCTGATGTGACCCCAACTATCTGCTGCTGTGTACTTTCCTACCATGATAGACACTTCTCAAAACTGTGTGCCAATGTAAACCCTTTCTTTCCCTGAGCAGCTTCTGGTCAGATACATTGCCCCAGCAATAAGAAAGGAACTGATACACAGCCCAAACTACTAATGCTGCACATGCTGAGTTAAGTGTGATGGTTTAGAGCAATTCTTATTAAGAACAGATCTGAACTGGGAAATTCAAATTTCTAAGAAGGCAAGCATTTTAGCTACCAGCTGCTCCCAAAAGCTGTAGGTGTGTAATACTCTGACAGGCATATAATAAGCTCTGGAGAAAGGTTCCCTCCCTTCTCCCTTAGAACTCAGCCTCAAACTAAAAGCATATGTTTTGTTTCTCATTAAATGATGTTCAATTTGGACCACAATGATGTTTCTTAAATCTCATTTAATATAAATTTTGTTTTATATGACTAACAGATGGGGCCTGAATGCTACAGAACAGAATAGCTTTACAGTGTTATAAGTCACACTAGCAGGATGGCAGGCTCTGTGTGTCACTGCTGCTTAGGGCTGTCAGCAACCTAGCACTGAGATGGGGAATCCCATCGGAGGCAGGGCACAGACACAATCACACTGACATTACTTCACCTACCTACCCCACCCACAAAGCAGGAAGTTGTACTCCAAGCAGCAGAAATCTAAGCAAATGCAAGTGAGCATACCCAGAGACAGACAGCACACACACACACACACACACACCCCACCCACCCCCACACACCCTACCCACACATGTATGTATGTATGTATGTATGTATGTATGTATGTATGTATGTATTTGTGTGTGTAAGAGAGAGAACAGACCAGGGCCACTTGCCACTGCAAATGAATTCCAAATCCTTTATGTGCACCTGGCTTTATGTGGGTACTGGGGAATTAAACCTGGGCTATCACATCAAGGATGTGAAAGACCTCTGCAAAGCAAACTTGAAGACAATAAAAAATTAAAAGATACACGATGTTGGGATAATCTTCCATGCCTCTGTATTGACAGAATTAATATTGTGAAAGTAGCTATATTACCAAAGTAATCTACAGATCCAATGCAATTACTATCAAAGTTCCCATGGCATTATTCTCAGAACTAGGAACAAAACAATCCAACAATTCATATGGAAGTATGAAACCATGCATAGCCAAAGTGTGCCTAAGAAGAAAGAGCACTGATAGAGGTGTCACAATCGCTGGTCTAAAACTTGTCTGTAGACACATAGTAACAAAAGGAGCAGGGTACTGGCACAAAAACAGACACAAAGACCAGAAATAAACCTAATACTACTGTCTATGAATACCTAATTATGAACAAAAGTATAAAAACATACATTGTAAGGGGGAAACCTATTCAACTGGTGGTGCCAGCAAAACTGGATAGCCACCTGCAGAAGAATGAAATTAGTCCCACATCTCTCACCATGAACAAAGATGAATTCAAAATTGATCAAGGATATTTAGATAAAGCCAGAAATATTGAAAATACTAGAGGAAAACAAAAAAAATATTTTGACAGTAGGCTTAACCTGATTGAAGAAAATGTTAGAACCCTCCATAGAGATATGAATAAATTGAAGGTAAATCAAGAAATGGAAGACCTCAACAATTGGTTGACTAACCTTAATGAAGACTTGATCAAATGCAAGAATAAACTACAGGAAGCATCAAGAAAAATAGAACTCGAATTGAAATCATACCTCAAAAAAGAGATGGACATGATGCAAAACAATACAACAGAAAACAAAAATCAAACAGAAATTATAAAAACCTCTCTAGAACCAAGACACCAAATGCTGTCGGCATGGGCCAGAGAGAGAGATGTGGTTGAACCCAAGCCATCAGGCCTTGAAAGCAAGTTGCTATTGACTGCTGAGCCATCTCCCCAGCCCTTCATTTCCCTCTATTATCTCCTTCTTGATCCCACTTGTAACCCACTAAGTTAAATTGGGGTTGCTTGCATGAGAATGGGTAGAAAGTTATTTGGGGAAAGTAAAGAGCATGATTTCCCATCCCTAGAAATTATTAATTGCCAATAGCTGCATTAGGGAGAGTGGGGTTCTTATGAGCACCCCCTATTCCATGATAAAATGTTGATGTGCCTAGACTTGGGCATGTAAGCCAGATGCACAAGGTGGTGCATGCGTCTGGAGTTCCTTTGTAGTGGCTGGAGGCTCTGGTGTACCCACTCTATCTCCTTCTTTCCCACTCTCTCTATCTCTCTCAAATAAATAAACACATTTTTTAAAGTTTTTAGGGGCCCGGAGAGATGACTTAGCAGTTAAGGTACTTGCCTGCAAAGCCTAAGGACCTGTGTTTGACTCTCCAGATCCCACGTTAGCCAGATGCACTAAAGTGAGGCAAGCACAAGGCCATACATGCCCACTAGATGGCATAAGCCTCTGGAATTCGAATGCAGTGCCTAGAGGCCCTCATGCACGCATATTCTCCCTCTCTCTCTCTCTCTCTCTCTCTCTCTCTCTCTCTCTCTCTCCCTCCCTCCCTCCCCATCAGCAGGGGACATGATGGAGAAAGGCTTTACCCCTCCTAACAAGATTTCCAGAGAATGATTGCTAATAACTTTCTAATGGTTGCTGGTCAAGAGAGCACCTGACACAGCATAAACACTGACACTAGGGCAGCAGCTATTTGTCTCATACAAATCGTCCTATCTTCACAGGCAACTGTAACTGCCAAAAGACCATTTAACAAACGCAGCCTGGCAGATGCCGTGATGAACCTGCAAATTCCAGTTCCTGGTAAGCAGTCTACAGGCTTGCACACCTTCCCAAGCCCCCGCAGGTGCACAGAAAGCAACAGACACAAATGCAGGCTGCATGTTAATATCTCCAAAGTACAAAGAGAACGTTGGAGACACCGAATGAGAAAGCCATATTCAACTGGGTTGTTGTTCCGTTTTTCATCTTTGAGACAGGGTCTTACTCTGTGGCTGGCCTTAAACTCCTGATCCTCCTACCCCAGCCCTCCCCACCTCCTATGTACTGGAATTACTGCATGCACCATCATATCGGGCTGGAAGTGTTTCCTGAGTGCTAGAGTCAGAGTCTGGGCCCTATTAGCCTATCAAGCTAGGCTGAGCCACTCATCTTCACTAGGCCAATTAAAGTCAAGTAATGAAAAAAATCAGAAGGCAATTTATTTAATGTGGCTACATGGAAAGAGGAACAAAAATTCTCCAGTGACACTTCCCCAGTCGAAATTTGGGATCCCAGCATGAGGTTTAAATTTAAATGGAAGGCAAGAGGTATTTATTATATAACTAAGCAGTCTTGGTCAAGATGTGTTCCTCCTCATCATGTACTCATCATTAATCCTGCTCCAGTCTCCCTTGCAAGGTGTTCTGACAAATTGTCAGCACTGTGTGAAACCTCTTTCCAGAAGAGGAGCTCATCTCTGGCTGGCACCAGGACCCAGCATCTTCCTTATACCAGCATGAGATTCATGGGGAATTTTTTTTTTTTTTTTTGAGAAAGACAGAGAGAGAGGGAGAGGAAGACAGAAATGGGTTCAGCCAGCAGCATCTTAGCTGCTGCGAATGAAATCTAGATGCTTGAACCCCCTTGTGGTCAAGTGCGGCATTGCGCCCTTGTGTCACTTTGCATCTGGCTAAACGTGGGACCTGGAGATTGGAACCAGTGTTCTTAGGCTTAGGAGGCAGGCGCCTTAACTGCTAAACCATCTCTCCAGCCCATGGGGAAATTTTAATTTCTGGAGACTCGTACTCTGGTAGTTGAAGAAAGGGGAGGAGGGGTCCCAGTTTATTGGTCTCCCCCAAAATACCCAAAAGTGTAGGCCATAGTGGACACAGGTATAAACTATATCTTGTTACATAGAAGTCCTGACTGGTTTTCTGGATTGGCTGCATATATGGGTGCATATGAGGGTCAAACCATTAACATAAAGGCGGGTACCAAAACTGTGTGCACAGAGTGACTGGCACCCAGAAATTTTACAGTGAACATCTTTTCAGTGGGAGAACACACCCTGGAAATGGACATCCTGGTCAGACAAACCACATTTCTGATGACAGCAGATGAGTTCTGATTCAATGTGTATACTGGTGGTATACAGGTATTACCTGTTCCTCACTGGGTGATGTATATGAAGTAATCCTGATTTCCCAGTGGAAGCCACGGTGGAAAAGATCCAGGCCTACTCCTGACCAATTAATGTGAAACTCTTGCAAACTGTGGTGATGCTGCTAAGATAGTAGAGAATATTCAGTCCTCATTTGGCCCAAGTATTTTGGCCTTTATATACCCTATGTAAAAGGAGGCCTCCACCTGAGATTAAATGAGTGAGGCCAAGCTGGCCTTCATTTTCTACCATGCGTGTGGTGCAATAAATGCAGTCATTATAGACTATAGGCATCACCCAGCCATTCAAATTAAATGCCAGTGCTGACATAGCTAGAATGGTCTGGATTATGAGAAAGTATGGGTAAATGCTGGATGCCAGTCAGAATCTGGTCTTAGTTATGGACCACACTGTCTGCCGTCTTACAGTCCTGTAATGACTGATCTTGGCTCCCTACACGCTTGGCTAGTAAGAAGGCCTGCTTGATCTTACTCATCCAAGCCTACATGGCCGCCTTTTTACATAGGACATATAAAGGCCATAATACCTGAGCCAAATGAGGGATGGATATCCCCCAATATCTTAACAGCCCCACAGAAGTTTGCAACTGTTTCATAGTCATTGGTTGGAGGTAGGCCTGGACCTTATCTACAATGGTTTCTGGGATTGCTCTGGTCCTACCTGACCAGACAACTCCTAAGACTTTGGCAATTATTTAGGCCTCTGCACTTTAGACACATTTGCTACCCTTCCTTCTGGCTTTAGAGCAGCTCTCAAGCTAGTCATAGCAGCTTCTAAATCTGCAAGAGACTCAAGGGTTAACACAAGATCACAAATAGAGTGAAACAATGCAACAGCATCTGGTCTTTTCCGTTGGGCTAGTTCTTGGGCTAAGCCCATGGTCAGGCTCAACAAGTTCATAGGCTCTCGGGATATGTAGACTCTCCCCCGCAAGAGGGTCTCTACGGTCTTGTGATGTCCCTCAGGAAGCTGCCATTACTTAGTATATACTACTCAGCAGGGAACAGGCAACACTTGAGGGGTACAATAGGGGTCCCCTGGCACTATTACTTTCATTATTTTTCCTTTACCTTGAACTCACTGGCTGTCATCTATGAAGTGGCAAGACCATCCAGGATGCCTGCTTCCAGAATATATTGGTCCACTAGGAAGATATATATTGTATCTGGCCAGTGCCAGCTGTCCTATGTCCAGTGTGGCAGTAGCTGCCTTTGCCTTAGTGGCCAGCAATGTACCTGGCCAGTCCAAGGAACCAGTCAGGATTCCCAATATCACAAGGTAAAGTCTATGCCTGTGTCTTCCAGCACCTGACATCTATTGGGCATATTTTGGGAAACCAACATATTATTAGTTCAGTATGAGGCCTTCAGTCACCCATTGTTCTCCCTAATTAAGCACTTCTCTCCATGGCAGTCCAATAAAGTGAGGTCAGAGTAACCTGCAGTCATGCAATCCTGCAACTGGACCCAGATGGCCCACCCCACAGTCTGGCTGCACTGTTATTCCCCTCCCCGTTTCTAACTTCTGGTATCACTACTTCACAGACAGAAGATTTTACAACCCCAGCATTTTGCTGATGGCCTATCTTTTCTTTGTTTATGCCATCCAATATAAAGTCTATTGGAGTATTCCCTTCTGAGGCCCCCTCTCAGGGCCCCGCTTATTTCCTGCAACAGGTTGCACAGAAAGCACTGTGTTCCCTTTCTTAAGTTAACTAGAGCCTCATTCATCACTTGATGAATCAAATGCCCCAAGAGGATGTCAGGATGGTCTCCAACATCCCAAAAGTGGTCGTTGGGGCTCAGGCCACCACTAAGTGCCTTATATATGTGGCACATGGCTTAGCATTTGGCCCTGGGGAGTTTAGGTCAAGCATAGCTTTCCACATTCCAATTTCTCATGCTAACAGTTTCCGGCAGCTCACTGGGCAGCTGTCTTCACTCAACGCAGCATGAAGTGCTCTCCTACCCCCTCCCTCCCTGTCCATTCCCCCACCCCTCTGTCCTGTCTTACAACCTGCAACCACTGTCTCAGAGGGGGAATGTGGATATGGACACCAGTTATTCCATTTTTATGGCAGTCAGTGACAAGTTATTTACACGTTTGTCCCACAGGCAGACTAGCCAGGCTGGACAGGCTCTCCCAACTGCTGTTGGTACTGCCTTTTCAAATATGATAATCCCCTCCTACCACCCTCTTTTGCAAACTCATCCACCTCCACTGAACCCCTTCTTCTTTCCAACTATTCCCTCTTCCATCCTGGTGCTGTGTTCACTTCTTAGTTTACCTCCTCCATCATCCATGACAACATGGAAGAATCCAATATTATGCAGGTCCTTGCAGGTAACAACAGCTGCTATGAGGTCATAACTGCAATGGGCACTTTGGGTCTGGAAGATGGTACGGTGTTCCAAAGCCCTGCTCCCCATCCTTTGGTTTTTACAATCTTTTCATAATGGCTTCTGTAGACGTCCCTAGGTTTTGGAGGTTAGAGATGTCTCATTTAGTGCTGAGTATTCAACTATTACTTCTTTTCAGCACTTTGATGAGTTTTGAGTCTCCCTAGTAGTCACCACCATCTGTAAAGAGAAGCTTCTGTAACCAAAAGTGAGAACAACATTAATATGTGAGTATAAACATAAATATTTTGAGGGCAATTTGATGGGCATAATATACCCACTTAACTAAACAACAGTAGCAGCTTCTCCCCTAGGGCTTACGATAATCTAAGCCATAGGCTTTTTCTAGGTTTTCAGTATCAGGCATGAGTTCCCTCCCGAGGAGTGTGCTTCAAATCCTATAAAAAAGCAGTTGGTTACCCCATAGAACACATGCCACCATTTTACCAGTTAGCACATTTGCCTTGACTGTCCAGCTGTAGAGCTTGCAGGGTCCACTGTTGGTTAACACCATTGATGTCTTTTTTCCTTCAACAGAATGCATAGCTCTTTCTAGCAACATAACAGCTAGTCAACAGGGAGGAGGCTTCCAGCTCAGATCCAAGTAAGTACTGTCTTCAATCATAGGGTCTTATCATCTAGCTCTGGTGGGCAACCAAGAGCTTTGGCAATATATGGCTTCTGGGCACAGCATTATCCACCCCCATGGGGTACTTTTGCCCAAACTCTTTTTTAACATATATATTAATCCTGCAAAACTCACTAAATATAAGATCTAACCTCCAAAGCCAGAAGGGCAGCTCAGGAAGCAGAAGGAATTTAAATGATTTTCTGGGAGCCATGGGTAAATTTGACATGCTTTATTCAGTGCAAGGTACAGTACAGCATGCTTTATTCTGAGAAAAGCTCACAACACAAGAGCTAAGAGGGTACTTATACTAGTCATAATAAAGGTGGCAAGATGTTAATAACCTTATATAATTTGTTGATAGCATTTGCACTCAGCTGATTCATTCTAGACCATTTGTCCTGCTGAGGCCATCTTAGCTAATGCCCTTGTTTATATTTCTGTCACATCTGCCACACTTTGGACCTTTATGTCCCTCCTATGATTCAACATTTAATTTTTAAATAGTCTGGGCAACAAAAATAAAATATATAATTGCTTTAGGTTAATCACGATAACTGAGTAATGTACATTAAAGACTGGCCATTTTATTAGATTTATTGCTATAGATTTCTTTTTCAGGAATAATATAGAAGTACCAAATGTAAGATTTTTATTTTATATATGGAAAAAATCTTGCTTCAATTATCATTTCACAATAAAAAATATTGTGGATGATGCTTTCTGTGTTTCCTAAGCTTTCGTTTTTTTTTTATTGTTTGTTTGTTTGTTTGTTTGTTTGTTTGTTTGTTTGTTTTTAAGGAAGGGTCTTGTTCTAGCCCAGGCTGACCTGGCCTTCACTATGTCATCTCAAGCTGGCCTCAAACTCAGTCCTCCTACCTCTACCTCCCTAGTGCTGGGATTAAAGGCATATGTCACCATGCCCAACACAATCTTTTTTATATTTTTTTTATTTATTTATTTATTTATTTATTTATTTATTTATTTATTTGACAAAGAAAGAGGGAGAGAGAGAGAGGGAGAGAATGAGCACACCAGGGCCTCTAGCCACTACAAATGAACTCCAGATGTGTGAGCCCCTTTGTGCATCTGGCTAATGTGGGTCCTGGGGAATCAAACCTGTGTCCTTTGGTTTTGCAGGCAAATGCCTTAACCGATAAGCCATCTCTCCAGCCCAATCTTTTTATATTTTCTTGTTTTTCTTTTTTTCATTTTTCAAGATACGGTCTCGTGCTGGGCCCAGGCTGACCTGAAATCACTATATAGCCTCAGGCTGGCCTTGAACTCAGTAATCCTCCTACCTCTGCTTCCCAGGTATTTGGATTAAAGGCATGTACCACCATATCTGACTCCTAAGTTTTCATTAAAAGTGTTTCTAATTACAGATTTTGGGGTTTTCATTAAAAAAATATATAAAAGAGGTAATATATGTTTCTTATGAAAAGGTTATATTAGACATTATCAAATTTCTAATTAAGATATATTTGAGAGTTAAGCCAAAGAAGATGGCATGATTATATTATTAAAGTTTATTTAATTTCTAAGATTAAAATTTCAGGTTTTCTTAAATATGGTTGCAGGCTTACTCATATTTATAAAAATGGTTTACAAACAGGAATTTGTGTTTTATCTTTTACTAAATAAGATACCACTTGTAATGAAATTATATCCAAATGCTAAGTCTGTAGGTTTCTTGCCATATCTAAGCCAAGTCTCTGTATTCATACACAAAAAAATTCAATTAACTTTTCCTCTTCAAATTGTCTCTTCTTCCCTTCTCCAGATGACAATACTCCTTGTTTCATCACCTACTGCCTATGTTAGTTACTATTTTCAACATAAGTTATAATATTCCTAAATTATATTTTACATACAAACAGCGTTTCAGACACAAAAAATGTATATACGGCAGGCTCATAATGTCTAATAGATTGAAGTGATCCAGGAGTTTCTTACCGTTATTTCTCCGTTATTTCTCTCTCTCTCCTAAAGAGCTGCCTTCCTGCCTATTCAGTCTTCTATGACAGATCCTAGGAGTAAGCCTCTAGCAACATGGAGCCACAACAGTTTGCTGAGGGCAAAGTGTCACGTAAGCTTGGCCAAAAGGGACCCAAAGCTGAGGCTCCTAGTAGTCAGTCACACCTGTGCTATCATGACTTCAATAAGTGACCTCAACAATTATAGAGAGTTAAAGGTTACAGGTCTAAAGCGAAAATTATTTTGGGCTATATTATTAGCTTTCTAAATTAGCCAACTTATGTCTTTCCATTGTTACTTCACATTTTTTCTGAGACACCTCTTGTTCTGGATTATATTTCTTCTAGACATGCTCCTTTGAGGCTATAACTATACACGCGATCTCTTGCTTATTTCCTCTCAGGTAAAAGACACTTTCTTGCATACCAGTGCTCACTCAGATTTAGTGAGTTTTTTTCTGCTCTCCAGTGTCATAAGTTGGAGTCATGGACACATCTCCAACAATAAATATATCAGTCTTTAGTTAACCTACTTAACTTACCTGTTGTTATTTCCTCAATAACCATTTTTTGTTCTTGTATTCATAGGGCCCTCTCCAGCTCTCTGCTAGCTTGATTCACCAGACCACCTGCAGCATGCCATGTAGGCTTCCTCATCCTTCTGATGCAGCAGCACAGATATGGGCCTCTGACTCAGCTTGAAATAGGGAAGTCTCTATCTTAGCACAACTTCCCATTTCAGCATGAAGCAACTAAAGGTATCATCACCCCATCCATTCATCACCACAGAAGACTTCCCCTTCCCCTCTACCCCATCAAAAATATCCTCTATGTTCTTTTTGTTACTTTTTCTTGTTTTGTTTGTTTTGTTTTGTTTTGTTTTGTTTTGTTTTGTTTTGAGGTAGGGGCTTGTTCTAACCCAGATTGACCTGGAATCTACTATGTAGTCTCAGGGTGGCCTAATACTCAGTGATCCTCCTACCTCTGCCTCTGAATGCTAAGATTAAAGGTGTGTGCCACCACACCTGGCTTCTATGATTTTTTTTAATGTAAACAAAAAGGCTGGAATATAAGAGTCCCGGAGCTTTCTGCTCACCACCTTTTCTCTGCTCTCCTGCCCTCCATATTCTGAGCAGATCAGGGAGTCTGGAGCTACCTCCTGCTATGCTAATTGAGATTTTAAAGTGAGTTATCACCTCCCCACGTCCTCTGTAGGCCCAGACTAAGCCTAGGATCTTAGAACCCTTATGTGGTAGTTTGAATGTAAAATGCCCCCCAGTCTCATGTATTTGTGATTAAGCTCCATACTTTATCCCCCGCTGGTGGAGATCTGGGAGGTAAAGCCTTGTTGGAGGTGTGTTACTTAGGATGGACCTTGAGGTTCATTGGCTCAGCTTTCAAGTGTTAGTGAGTTCTTGCTGCTTTCTCCCAGATGTTGTGGCAACATGTGGTACCCAGCTACTGTTCTGCCATGATTCAATTTCCACTCAAAGCTATAAGCCAGAGCCGGGCATGGTGGTGTACACCTTTAACCTCAGCACTCGGGGGGGGGGCAGAGGTAGGAGGATCACAATGAGTTCAAAGCCAGCCTGGGCCAGAGTGAGACCCTACCTCAAAAAAAAAAAAAAAAAGTTGTAAGCCAAAATAAACCCTTTCTTCCCATCAACTATTTCAGGTTGGGTGTTTTGTCCCAGCAATGAGAAAGTAACTACTACAGAAAATTGGTACTTGGAGTGGGACCAGTTTGAAAGGCCTAAATGCTGTGAGAAGTGTGGACTGGGGAGCTTGGCTTATGAGGTTTCAGAGGTACAAGAAGGGACTTTCTTGCAGCTGTGCTATAAGCCATTTGTGTGGGATGTTGGCTGCTCTGCTCATGTCCTGGGAACTTAAGTAAAGTTTAATTTAAAGTAATGGACTGGTGTTTGGGGGCAGAGAGAACATAAGCAGGTTGAGATTCCAAGCACTGAGATTGACTTTATTTCAGATGCAGTTGTTAGAGAGATAATTTCCATTGAGGCTTGGCTAGGTTCTCTGCCTTGGGACAGTAGAAGGAGTTCTGCCTGTTTTGAAAGGAGGGGCCTTGAAGGAAGAATACTGAAGGAGTTTTCTGCTTCTAAAAGTTGGCTTTACTTCCTCCTGGTAGCCCACTTTGTACTGGTTTTGTAAGTGTGACAAAGGCAGGAAAAGGAAGGTGATTGGATTTGCAACCTGGTTTCTTAGAGATGACCCTCTCAGCAATGTGGAACACATTTGGGGGTTAGTTGTTGTGCAGAAATAGAGAATTTATGTAGCACTGATCAACATACAACATCAAGTTAGCAAGTGTCACCTTATCATTCAGTGGAGCTTTGAGCCCATAACGAATGGAGGGTTAATGACTACCTTCCTCAAACTCGCACATGAGGAGATGTGGAGCTAACACTTCCTCTCCTCATTTCCTTCCGACATGCTCACTTGCTGCTAGTCAAATGGCCAGGGAAGGCCAGACCAAGGAAAAACAGGCCAAGAGAAAGCAAGCAGGAGAGGAGTCTGGATGTGGCTAGGCCTCTGGAGGTAAAAAGAGGAAAAAGTAAAGGCAGCTTAGAGGAAGCAGCCCCCCTCCCCTCCCGCCCCTGTGGAGAAGTAATCCTAGGAGCCAGAAGAGCAAATCTGTACAGAGGGAAAGTAAAAAGGAAAACTTTCCATTCTGACCTAGAATTAAAAACTCTTCCCTGATTTCTTAAAATTTTCTCCTTGGCAAGGGCTCAGCCAAATTAAATATCCTACCCTCAGAGCATACTCATTGGAATTCCTGGAACCTGGATGGGGTGATTAACACAGAAGGGCCTTGAGCTCCTGTGCTCCTCCCTGGAGGCCAAAGGCTGTTATTTCCGCAGCCTGGCAGGGCTTCCTTTCTCTGCTTTCTGATGATAAGAGCTCAGTCATGCTTTATCACTTCTAACAGTAACCCATCTTCTCCAGTTCATTTTCACGTAATAACATGCTCTACTCAAGAAAATAGCTACTCAAATGAATAATCACGGAAGTGTTTCCAAATTAAGACTTTCCTAAACATGTTTCAATGGTCAGAATATTTAGTAACATTAATTGCATTAACTCGGTGTCTTAAATTTCTTCAATGGTTAAATTAAAACTGTCTCTTTTTATTGAGTTCCACAAATTATTTCCATTTTAATAGATACCAGATATGATGCTCTAGGTAATTTATCAACAAGCCCTGAATGTATATAGCTCAAATTAAAAACAAATGTTACACCAGCAGTGGCTCTGGCTACTGTCTATGTCACATCCTTGTTTCAAAGGTTAACCTTCAAGGTGGGCCTATTCCTACAGGGATGGTGAGAAGATGAGGGAAGGTAACAGAGAGAGAGAGAGAGAGAGTGGGGAAGGGAGGAGGAAGCAGGGAGAATGCTGGAAGAATGTAGAAGACTGGGATGAAACCATAAGGATGGGAAGCTACTGCTGCTTCTTGATAGGAAACCCAACCCGGCAGATTGAGACAACTCTGCAGCACTGTTAGAAACTATTCCCAGGACTGGCCGTGATGCAGAGATACTGAGATGTGTAGTAATACTTTAAGGTAGCTATAATAGAAGTGTAACACTGTGAGACTTAAACAACAAATATTGCAGGGGGGTGGGGGATCTTTGTTTTCTTATCACTGAAAATGGGAAGCCTTAAATCAAAGTGCCAGCAGGTCTAGTGTCTGGTTTGGTCCTGGTTTGTATATGGCTGCTTTCTCATGGTTTTCTTGCAATAAGAAAGATGCAGTGCTATTGGGCCTCTTATTGTAAGACCATGGTTCACAAGGGTTCCATGTTTATAACCCAGTTGCTTTCCAAAGGCCATATTTATGAATAATATCATGTTCAGGATTAAGGGATCAGCATGTGAATTTGACTGGAAGAGGACAAAGACATTCACTAATAAATAACACTAAATCTGTCCTGTCTTCATTAACACAGACCTTATAAATAGATGGTAGAGATCAGTAACAGATAGGTGATAAGTAGATAGCAGGTAGATTGGTCCAGAGAGCAATAAGAGATAGATGATAGTTAGACAATATATAGATGATAATAGATAGATAGTAGATTATAGATAGATGATAAATATGTGCTCAATAGGTAGAGCAATAGATAATAGCTAAATGGTAGATAGAAATAGATAGGACATGGATGATAGATTGATAGAAAGATAGACGGATAAGGAGTTGGCTCACAGAATTATGAAAGCTGAAAAGTCTCAGGACCTGTCTGTTATTTGAAGCTGGGAGACCCGAGAAAGCTAAAGGTAGATAGCATGCACTTGGAAAATGAAGGTGGAGAACCAGGAAAGTTGATGGCACCTAAGTTCCAGGAATGGGAGATGCTATTCCAGGTCAAATGGGCAGATCTCCTTCCCTCCCAGCAATCATTCACTACTGGAATCTCATATCTCCTTCCCCCATCGATGGTGATGTGCTGACAGGATCAGCCATGTACTGGAAGCCTTAGCTACTGTGAGGTCATGAGTGCAGTGGCCATGTAATATATGGAAGACAGCATTTAACACATTCATCCCCATCTTCTGTCTTACATCATTTCCACCCTCTTTTCCACAAGGTTCCCTGAACCTTGGGGGGATTGATTTAGATGTTTGAAACTGAGTACACACACAATAGTCACTTATTCTCAACAATTTGGCCAGATATGCATATGTGCATTAGCCACTAGCCATTGTACTAAAAGTCTTCTGTGATTGAGGCGTCAAGCACGACAAATATGTGGGAATAAATAGGTATTTAGAAGGCAATTTGACATGCTAACCATTTTTAATAACCACAGTAGTAGGTTCTCCCTAAGGCCTATGGCCCTAGCTATAGGCTTTTGGCCAGGTTTACAATACCAGGCATAAAATCCAACTTTTGAAGTGAGTCTCAAACCAAATCAGAAAGCAATTGGTTAACAGTATAAGATTCATGTCACTATTGCACCAGTGGGCCTATCTTGCCTGGCACACTTGTGAAATACACAGAGTTTTCAGCTGGGTAAGACACTTGATGGCTTTAACCCCCAGCAACCTGAATAGCACTGAAAGTTCCAAGGAAGTTAGCTGGAAGAGAAGACCCAGCTCAGTTCCAGCTTAGTTTCTCTATGTCCTATAACTGAAACATGTAGCATCTTCAGAAGTAGGGACTTGGGGTAGAGAGATGGCTTAGCAGTTAAGGCGCCTGCCTGCAAACGCCCCTTGTATTCTCCAGGTCCCACGTTTAGCCAGACACAAAAGTGAAGCAAGGGTACAATGCTGCACTTGCCCACAAGGGGCACACATGCCCGGAGTTCATTCACAGCAGCTGAAATAGCCCTGGCATGCCCATTCTCTCTCTCTCTCTCTCTCACACACACACACTCTGTTTCTCTCTCACTCTGTTTCTCTCTGTCCCTCTCTCTCCCTCTCTCTCTCTCTCTCTCTCTCTCTCTCTTTCACACACACACACACTGTTTCTCTCTCACTCTGTTTCTCTCTGTCCCTCTCTCTGTCCCTCTCTCTGTCTCCCTCCCTCTCTTTCTCTCTCTCTCTCTCTCTCTCTCTCTCTCTCTCTTTTCACACACACACACACACTGTTTCTCTCTCACTCTGTTTCTCTCTGTCCCTCTCTCTGTCCCTCTCTCTGTCTCCCTCCCTCTCTTTCTCTCTCTCTCTCTCTCTCTCTCTCTCTCTCTCACACACACACACACACACACACACACACACACACACAAAACATAGGGACTTGCCATCTAGTTTGGTTGGACAGCCAACAGCAATAGAAATATCTAACATTGGGCTGGAGAGATGGCTTAGTGGCTCAATTCCCCAGGACCCACATAAGCCAGATGCACAAGGTGGTGCATGCATCTGGAGTCTGATTGCAGTGGCTGGAGGCCCTGGTGCACCCATTCTCTCTCTCTCTCTCTCTCTCAAATAATAAATAAAAGTAAACAAAAAATTAAAAAAGAAAAATATCTGACATTGTTTTAGATACTTCTGTAACTTCCCTGACCAACAATTCATTGAGAGGCATATCATCCATGGTACTACAGCTTCATTTTGTTCAGGATGGTAGAAGTCATTCACTTCCTTGCTTAGGTTTATTTCAAGTATTTTTGAGGCTGTTGTGAACAGGATTGCTTCCTCATTTCTTTCTCTGTTCCATTTGTCATTGGCATATAAGAGAGCTACTGATTTTTGCCTATAAATTTTGTTTCCTGCCACTTTAATGAAAGTGTTTACCAACTCTAGAGCTTTCTGGTGGAGTCTTTGGGGTCCTTTATATACAGAATCATATCACCTGCAAATAATGATACTTTAACTTTAGCCTTTCCAATTTGTATCCTTTTTAGTCCCTTCTTTTCTCTTATGGCTCTAGCTAGACTTCCAAGTACTAGGCTGGAAAGATGGTTTAGCAGTTAAAGCACTTGCCTATGAAGCCTCAGGATGCAGGTTTGATAACCCAGTACCCACATAAGCCAGATGCACATGGTGGTGCATGTGTCTGGTGTTCATTTGCAGTGGCTAATGGCTCTGGTGTGCCCTTTCTCTCTGTTTCTCTATCTGCTTCATTCTCTCTCACTCTCCCCCCCCCATCTCTCAAATAAATAAATAAAAATAAGGTATTTAAAACAACAACTTCCAGTACTATATTAAATAGGAGTGGAGAGAGTGGATATCTTGGTTAGATTGGCTAACGGTTTGTCAAACTATTTTTCCTATAATTGCTGCATTCTAACTGATTGTACCACTAGAGCTCCTTGTTTATTTTTTCAAATAACCAACTCCTTATTTCATTGACTCTTGGCATCATTGGAAAATCATTTTTATTTAATTAATTCCTGCCCTAATCTTAAGTATTTCTTTCTGAACCAAAACAGAATATGTTCTGGAATATGTTCTCTTTGGAAGGGAAAGAATAAGGAGAAAAAAGCAGACAGAAAGCTAAACAACACAGAAAAGACACAAACAAGTACACACACAAGCATACACACTCACTCACATTCACACACAAAGGACGCAACAAAGGACAAGAGTAGAGTGGAGGTCAAGCTAGCCTGGTGAGAGAACAATAGGTGACGGAAACACACAGGTACAGGGACAGAAAGAGCTGGGTGGAGATACGGGATGTGAAAAGTGACTGACCTGTCGTTTGGCTGCTGTCTGGACTTCCTCAGTTCTGGAATGGCAAATCCTCTGTTAGAAAGTCCTTTCTTGCCTGAAGCAGGCAAAATAGTTAAAATGGTAAATTCCATATAATTTTAAAATAGAAAATAAAATACTAAGTCATTCTCACCCCTTTACAAGAAAATATTTTCTCCATACTCTGTAAGAAATATCCAGGTGGATAAATACATATTTTTATTTTTCCCTCCCTTCCTCCATTTCTCCCTTTCCTTTCCTTTTGAGGATAGGTAAATAATGCCCAGCAGAGGGCAGAAGAGGTTCAAAGTGGTATTCCCCCTCCCCACCCTGAATTTCGTGATCAATTTTTTGTTTTCTCTAATTTGCTATCTTAATTTAATGATGTTGATCCTTAAAAAGGAAAGTGTTTCCAAGACAGTCACTTTAGAAGACAGAATAACTGATGGTCCCACAGCGTGTTAGTTAAATTAGCACATAAAAGCCATTGCTCAGTGGAGTGGAGTTCCAGCTGCACTAGGCTTTCAGCTTTAATGTGGCTGTACATCATTTACCAGATCATTTTGCAAAGTTCTCTGCAGTAATTTTATTGCTATTCCCACACATGGACACTAAGAACTGTGCTTAGTCTCGGTGGAAAAACAGAGAGTACAAGACAGTCACTGTAATGGCACTTGGGTTGTCAGGGGCTCTTCCTCTCACCTGGGAAATGCTGTCATGACAAATGGCCGGAACACTGCTACCTGTCGAGAAAAGAATTTGTCTTCCTTCTATTTTCTCTTACTTTGATTTTCTAGAATGTGTTGTCAAGTTAGTCTTGATGTGTTATGATTATTTCAAGAAAATTGCTTTGTGGCTCTAGAGAATATTGCTGTTTTATGATTTTAGAACACCAAGGGAAATAGCCAAGAAAGAAAGTATTGTTTTAATGACAGAGGCCTTTTCCTCTCTCAAAGGAAAACAAGGCCTTCACTGTCTTATGTAAGGTCGAGAATTGTTTTTCTGACTTCTCTTTCCAAACAGCCTGGGAGCAGCACTTGTGGCATAAGGATCTCATGGAAGCCTCTGGTTCATGGCAGTGGACATTAGCTCTTTTCGCCAGCTCCCTTGACTGCCACTCAGGCTCCAGGTTAAATGGCCGTGGCGGCAGCTGCAGCAGGATGTGGTTCTTCTTTTTATTCCTAGATGCAGATAGCTTCTCATTCATTCACTGAACATGTGCCATGTCCCAAATGTCCATTATTATTTTGTCTGCTTTGAAATGGGAAGTGTAAGCATGCTGATAAGCCATGTGAAATACTGATTTATGTAAATACCTCTGTCTTCTGCTAACATGCAATTTTACTACATTGAAAACACACTAAAATCCTGGGTGCACATTCCTGAATGAACTGATAGCAATGTGTCCCCTGCATCAGTATTGCAAACCATAAGTGAAAGGCATCAGACAGTGGAAGAATACCGCTCTGAGAGAAAGCATGTCTGAATAAGAAATGATGGAGCAGCCCATGACCATGCCCAGTGCGACAAGCTTGATTCATTTCATGTCTGTCTTTAGGATGCTCCCTTTTCAATACTAAGAACCAAGTGCAGAGAGTGGAGGGAAGAGAGTTTGCTAAGAAGATGATAAAAACTGACAATAGCGACATGGCCTTGATTTCAGTGTCTGAGAACCTCACCTGGAAAATGATGCCCTGGGCTGTGTGAGCATTTGCTGCAGCATAAAAGCGCCTGTGTCATCCATAAGCCCCACGGTCCCGTGCAGGCGATGCCCTATGATCAGCTTCAAGAGTCAGCTTTTGTGTCAGAGCCACTTAGATCCCCTGAGCCCAGAGTTTCCCTGAGGAGAACATAAACAAACTCTACAGACTAAATAAACTTCCCCGAGGCTCCAACATGGAGATCATGGCAGGAGTGGCATGCCACAGCCAATTAAGATGTAAACCTCTTTCCTCGGTGGAAAATCCCGTAAAGAAAATGGTATCCAGCTGCCAGAAATAGATCACAGAGCAAGAGCCTGTCTCTGGACCTCCCATCTAGGCTGGAGCAAGTGGTGGAGGTATACAGGGTCTATCCAGTATACACGGAGGAGAGTGTGTCCATGTGGAGCTCCCTCACGGAAGGCAGGCATGATGCTCCTTGTCTGAAGCATGCTCCACTTGGCTTGCTGGCTCCAACAGTGACCAGGATTTTATTCCTTGGGACAGCCTTCAGTGTCTGCTGATGAGAGTGGGAAAGGATCAAAATCTGCATTGAGTATTCTGTGTGTGCCAGACACTGTGTCTTTAGAGAGAGAGAATATTATGGATCAGGCACTGTCCTCAGATAATAGATGCCAACATTTTGTTATGCTTGTTTTAGACCTTTTTGGGGTTGAATGAATAACACAAACTCTCCCTGCTAAAAGTTAATCCTCCTCTGCTTCCCATCACCTTGAATTTGATATCATCCCTGTCACACCGCTTTGCTATGTTATCTCAGTCCTTCCAACAACTCTGAGATGGATTTAACCCTCATGCTACATGTTATGAAACTGAGACCCAGGAGGTAGATGTTTGAGAGATTCATTCAGACGGTGGGTTGTGCTTGCTCTTATTTAATCCTACTTCCAAGGGAGCTCATCCTACCTTCTTGAATCATGGCTCATGAGCTTCTCTTTTTGAACCGGAGGGTCTCTTCTGAACCTATTTTCCCATTCATGTGAAGTCCAGTAGAAAGCTGGCTGGGGAGGGATGATATGGTAGAAATGCACTATCTTATCCCAGGCATGCAGGCATCACCTCTGTCCTGAAAGCTCAGGTACAAATGTAGCTGTCCTCCAGCGTGTACTGGAGCATGAAGCTGCATCCTACCCTCCACTGGTCCTATGCCAATAGGGAGCGCTCTGTAAAATGGTTTTCCAAGCCTCCTTATGGATTCATACACTTTGTTTTGTAGCCATGACTTTCTCAAAAAGGAGAAATCCAAAAGAATATAAGTGATGCATAACCTCTAATTAACAGTGGCTGCAGTAAAAATTGAAAAATCACTCTTATAAAGCAATTTGGGAATACTTTTGAACTACATAACTATTCTATATTCATTTTACAAAGCAAAGCACTACTGTAATTTAGAAGCATGTCCCACAAAAGGCTCTGGGGGCACTGCTGAGAGCTGTGATCTTTTGAGAAGTACTTTGGTCATTAGGGATATGCCCTCAAAGAGGATTATGGGACCCCTGTTCCTCTTCTCTGACCTCTTGGTAATGAACAGAGTAGTTTGTTTCACCTGTGAAACCCCCATTATGTGAAGCCCTTGCCAAAGACCAAATTAATAAATAAACTCAATTTTAGACAGACTTCTAGAACTGTGAGTCAAAGTTAATAGCTTCCGGTATTTCCATACAGAAACGAGAAGCTAACAAATAACAGGCACAATTTTGAGTATATATCCTAAGGAACTAAAGCCAAATAACAGGAGAAGTTGCATCCAAATATGATATTTACTATAGCCACAACTAGATAGGGTGGGAGAGATTGGTCTGTGACTAAGGCACTTACCAGCAAAGCCAAAGAACCAAGTTCGATTCCCCAGTACCCACCCAAAGCCAGATGTACAAGGTGGTGCACTTCTGGAGTTCATTTACAGTGGCTGGAAGCCCTGGTGAGCACATTCTCTTTCTCTCTATCTGCCTCTTCCTCTCTCAAATGAATAACTAAAATAAACTATATATTTTTAAAAAGTAGCAGTGAAGCCGGGAGTGGTGGTGCACGCCTTTAATCCCAGCACTCGGGAGGCAGAGGTAGGAGGATCACCATGAGTTCAAGGCCACCCTGAGACTACATAGTGAATTCCAGGTCAGCCTGGGCCAGAGTGAGACCCTACCTCTAAAAACAAACAAACAAAAAAAGTAGCAGTGAACTAACAATCCAACAAAAGTGTAAGTGTGCTACAGAAGGACTCCTGGATTGAATTGTGTTTGGTCATTAAATTGTTAATTCTGAAAGACAGCAGATCTTTAAATCTTATTTTAATAATTAGCTACGTTGAATTTGACAAGCTAATTAGCTCTCCTAAATTTCAAGTTTTTGTTCATAAAATGAAAAATACTGAGGTGAAAGAAAAATAAAGCTAAAATACAAAGCACCTGATTGTGCTCAACAAATTATACTTAATAAAATAATTATGGATGAGAAAGGTATTATACTTACTACAAAATATACCTATACAAAATTATAATAATCCAATTTATATAATTGTGATATTTTTATTACAAAATAATAAGACTTTGAGGCAGAGGTAGGAGGATCGCCATGAGTTCAAGGCCACCCTGAGACTACATAGTAAATTCCAGGTCAGCCTGAGCTAGAGATTCTGCCTCAAAAAAAAAAAAAAAAAAAAAAAAGACTTTGACTTGAGATAATGATATCAAAATTCCCACCCATATAGTAAGTCTCCTGTAAAATTGTTAGTCAGAATTTATAAAGTTTCCAAATAAAGTGGAATTTTTAAGCTATTGGTTAGAAACAAAGGAAGCCTTTTCAATCCCAAAAGAAAAGGTTCCAATATATTCTATATTGAGATTTTGTTGTGATTGAAAGAGTCTTGGACTAGGATCCCAAAGATCCCTCTGGTGACATCATGGAGTCAATGATTACCTACTCTGTGCTGCCACCCAAGGGTCCAGGATCTTAGTTTCCCCATCTGTAAAGTGTAGATGATCATAGCTCACTCATTTCTTAAAATAAACTGGATAATGTCTATGTAAATTGAAAAACCATTTGGCTTGCAAAGCTTTACTTGTTTGGATTAAATCATTTTAAAACAGTATGATCTCCTTAATAGTAACTTGGCATTTTATTCATTCAAACCAAGAGAAAATGGATAGTGGTTAATCTTGGAAACAACAAAAACCTTCATATGTATTCACCTCCAAGGAACACTAAGCTGATAGTCATCTTTAGTCACTCTAGTGGATCAAGCCTATGTCACTGTTGTTCTAGGCAAACCTGTGTTTAAAAATTGGAGTCACGTAAGAGCCAGAAACCTGGCTGAAATCAAATAGTTGGTATTTAAGGATGTCCTTGAACATGGTGACCTTGAAAATGCCATTGTTTTTAGAGAACATTGTGTGCTTAATATTTTGGCTTTATTGTTTTGGAACTCAAACCAGAAATGACAATTTCATCTATCCTAGGTTCCTGGCATGTTTATGAACAGAAATTAGCTGACGATGAGCTCATTTCTGGCCAGAAAAATCTTCCATTAGGTATGACATTTATCTGTTAATTTAACCAAGACTGATGTGACCCTGAGTGTGCACAAATGCAAGCACAATATTTTGTAGAGTTGATTACAACCTGACAAGGGGGAAAAGCTGAAGCAATCTATCAACATAGCTGCTAAGTGCAAAATTGTTATAACAAGGTCCAAGCAAATATATAAACACCAGAATAAACTGCTCTGTGAACAAAGAGTCTTTTATAACATGCTTCTAAAAATTAATCTTTTCATGTAGAAATTGTCAAGAAGCTAGCTGTGCATATTTCAAAAGAGATAAATAGCTACAGGATAATGTGTTACAAATTTTCAAAAGAATTGGCTAAAAATCCCATCTGGCTAGCAGAACCTGATGTCGCCTCTGCAATTTTTCCACTAAAATACACATAAATTTTTTTAATGCCAGTCAGAGTGCAATTTTTTAAAAAGATGCTTCAATGCATGCCAGAATCTGGGGGAAATTCCTCTAACTCTCAAGCCACCAGTTGATGCAAACAGCAGGTGAGTGACTAATGGCTGCTTTTCTCTGAAGACAACAGAAGCCTCTATTATAAAACAGAAGCACAGGTCCTATATCTGTCCCAACTTTAACCTTCTGGATCAGATTTCCATACTTATATCCCCTTAAGGCTTGGGCAGAGCTTTTGAAGACATCAAAATATCATTAGCCTCTTCCCAGGGTACCTCTTCTTTCTCCATCTAGCTAGAAATTATATATAACCTCCAGAGCAGATAAAGTGCCAAAGGCAAAGAGGATCCATATTAGTAACATGATGGCCATGGGCTAGTAACTTTGAAGCTTGCTCCAAGTGTCAGAATCTCAAGCAGCAACATAGACCCTAGTGGAAAGCCCATTAAAGCCCAAATAGTCTTCCATAAAAGCACAGGAAACATAGATCAGCACAGTGGGCCTCTATATACAGTGTTAAATATCATGACATCTTAAAAATCTGAGTATGAATAAAGTAGGGGTGTATGGAAAAATCAATGCAGACAGGAGAAAGTATCCTGAATACAAATTTCTGAAGTGACTTACTGAGGAAAACAACAAAAAAAGTCATTTTTAGCAATAAACTCAAAGCCAGAATTATATTAAATACGGGAAAACTCAAAGCACTTCCATTAAAATCAGGAATGAGACAAAGGTGTCTACTTTCTCCATCCTTACTCATGTGGTACTGAAAGTTCTAGCTAGAGCAGTAAGACTAGAGAAGCAAGGAACAGGTAGAAAAATAGCCAAGGAAGATGCCAAAGCAGACTTATTTGCCAATGATATTACTCTATACATAAGAGATCCTAAAGACTCCACAGAAAAATGTTGGAGCTGATACACACTTTCAGCAAAGTGGCAGGATACAAAATTAACATACAAAAATGTGAAGTCTTCCTATGTATCAATAAGAAACATGTTAAAGAAGAAATCAGGGAAATAATTCCATCAATGACCTAAAAATAGTACCTTGAAATCAACTTAATCAAGGAAGTGAAAGATCTCTACAATGGTAACTATAGAACACTAAAGAGAGAAATTGAAGATGACACTAGGAAGTGAAAAGACACATCATGGATTGGAAGACTCAACATTGTAAAAATGGATGTTTTACCAAAAGCTATTTATAGATTCTATGCTGTCCTCAATAAAATTCCAAAACAATTATTCACAGAAATAGAAAACACATAATATTAAAATTCATTTGAACATACAAAAGACCTTGGATAGCCAAAGCAATCTTGGGGGGAGAGATGGCTGAAAGTATCACCATACTTACTTTTTAAGGACTTCAGGGCTGCAATAACAAAAACATTATGGTACAGTTATAAAAGAGACATATAGATCAATGAAACACAATTGAAGATTCAGACATAAACCCATACAGCTATAGGAAAAACTGAATATCCACACGCAGAAGAAGAAAATAGATCCTGATTTCTCACTCTGCACAAAAATTAACTACAAATGGTTGAAATACCTGAAACTCTAACTGCTAAAGGAAAATGTAAGGCACACACTTCAAGATACAGATGTAGTGAGGACTTTCTGAATAGGACTCTAGTTACACAGAAAATCAGACCCACTATTCACAAAACAATGTAAAAGCCACTACTCAACAAAAGAATCTATTCATTGAGTGAGTACATAGCTCAAGGAAAAAACCTCTGCCAGCTGACAGAAGATTAATATCTAGAATGTTCAAAGAACACAAAAGTCTAAACAATAAGAATCAAACAACTCAATATAAAATGAGCATAAACAGACACATCCTTTAATTTCTAGATTTGTATGTAAGTTAGAGTAAGAATCTGTAGCACAGGCCTGGAAGCTAGAAAAGGGCTATGAGGAGGAGGAAGAGGAGAAAGCTTAAGATATGTACGTGGAAGGGAAAAGGAATGGAGGCAGAAAGGTCTATAGGGGTCAGGGAAAGAGCACGAAAGAGAGGAAGAAGTAGAAGGAAGAGTAGCCAAAACTAAAATATTTTGAATAAGCCATATGGAAACCTACTTCTTTGTTAGCTAATTAAAATATATAATTTTTAAAAGCTGGAGTGGTGGCGCACTCCTTTAATCCCAGCACTTGGGAGGCAGAGGTAGATGGATCGCTGTGAGTCTGAGGCCAACCTAAGACTATAGAGTGAATTCCAAGTCAGATCAGCCTGGGCCAGAGTGAGACCCTACCTCAAAAAACCAAATATATATATATAATTTTTAAAAAGAGAAAATTTGGGCAGAAGCACCCTGTGAAGGTGGATAATTCTATGCCCATAAGCCATAGGTTGTTACAGAAAAATCCCAGTGCCAGGGTAGGACATCTCCCAGTGAGTATTGGCCAGGAAGGCCCCTGAGATCCCCAAACAATACAGGCCATTGCCAATGTTTTACACATTCTAAGTCCTCTACTGGGGTCTTTCCATCTTAGCTCGTCCATCACTAAACACTTGGCCTTCAAAGGCTCTTCTTTGAATTCAGTAAATAAGTCTTTTTCTTTGAGAATGTGCATAAAGAAGTTGCTAGCTATTTTGAATAGCACCCATCTGTGACAATAGTCATGCCTATGGGTGGCAATTAATTAAGACAAGTTGGAAAGAGATGATGGCTCATGAGTAGGACGGAAGGAAAGGGGCACCACTTTCTTTACAGAATCAAAATTACTTATAACGGGCTGGAGAAATGGCTTAGCGGTTAAGGCGCCTGCCTGCTAAGCCTAAGAACCCAATTCCAATCTCCAGGTCCCACATTTAGCCGGATGCAAAGTGACCCAAGGGCGCAATGCCGCACTTGACCACAAGGGGGCGCACACATCTGGATTTCATTCACAGTAGCTGAGAGACTGCTGGCATGCCCATTCTCTATCTGTCTTCCTCTCCCTCTCTCTCTGTCTGTCTCTCTCTGTGTATCTCTCCAAAAATAAAAATAAACAAATAAATAAATAAAATTACTTATAATACCATATTTATCACATATGTATTTATAAATGGTATTGTATTTCTCACTTATGTCATCTAAGTGGTCTCTTTTTGCTCATGTGTGTAGGGTATTGTGGTGTGATGTATTGTGAGTGGTGTGTGCTCCTGTGAGTGAAGATGCTTGTGCACTCTGTGCTTGTATGTAGAGGCCAGAGGAGGCCTTAGGGTGCCCTTCTCTATTACTCATCTGTGTACCTCCTTGAGACAGTATCTCCCATAACCTGGAACTGAAGATTTTGGACATTGAGCCTTAGTCATTCTCTCTCCTTATCCCACCTACTGGAATTACAGATGTGCATGGCCATACCCAGTTTTTTATGTGGGTTCTGGGGGGTCAAACTCCAGCGGTCTTAGGCCCTCCCAGACCCTCATGCTTAAGCAGCAAGCACTCCTAACCACTGAGCCATTTCTGGAACCCTCCTTGTTTATTGCATGGGGTGGAGTAAGGACAAACTTTGGCTTCTTGTTCATGTCATCTTAGCACAGGAAATGCTGTGGTATCCATTTATGCTTATGGCTTCATATTCAGCAGAAAGTTTTCTATCTGATGTCATTTGTCAAGTAAGCTTTTAAAGCAGTCCTTTCCCTGAGTCCCTGGAAAAGGCAGCCTGTTTTAAAGCCACAGCATGCCACATCATCACCCAAGTTGTCACTACAGAGAAGAAGCGAGCTGGAAATCTGAAGTTTCATTACTTATTGCGCACAGAGCTAGTCATCTCTTTGAAGACATCTTAGAAATGCAAAGTGCAAATGTAAACTATGATGATAACTTAAAGGCTAACTCTGCCCTAAGCTTCATGACTTAAAATAGGCAGATTTATAAACAAAATTGTAGGCAAGTTGAACATACTAACTACAGGGGTGCCCAAGACCTAGTGAAATACTTGTATATTACATAAACATGAATGCATGAGTATAAAGAAATATTACCCTAAACAAAATATTTGTTCAAACAACAATAAATTATTTTAAGTATTTGATTAAATATTCCTTTTGATAAGTGCTTAGGATTTCAAAGTCTTGGAGAGCATACAGGTAGTTCATACCATCTTTGTACTGTCCAACAGAAAAGTCTGATTACTAAATCACCCTAGAATTAAAGATGCCATCGTATCTCTTCATGCTAGGTGGTGTACTCGAGTTCAGGAAAGTTACTGACAGATGAAGACATTCATTTTCACAAGGTGGAAAATACAGTAGAATGATGTTAAACTTGAAAAGAGTTAACTATTTTATATCTAAAGATTCCAATTGTTTGATAAAGAAAATAATCTGGGATGTTGAGGATAGGAAAAGTGAGTTCAAACAGCCAGGATTTCTCAATGAGTCACCCACCACTGACAGCAAAATTTGTAATAGGCCACACTGCCACCCCTTCCCTTTCAGGACACCTCAGAATGGTGAGGTAGCTTGGAAGCACAGGGAGCCTAGCGTTTCCCTAACAGATATCAGCCTCGATCTCTATGGATTTCCCTGAGAGCTGGATTCAGTTGTTCTTATCATTCCATTTAGTGAGAAATTTCAGGTGATGAGTAAGTTCCTAATACTTAAAACTCCTTCCTCACTTTCCATAGCTTGTATTTGAAAGGCCTGGATCATAGATTTCATTGGAAAAGTCTCTTAATAACTAAGTTATTATTAGTTCAACCCTGTATGCGCTAGGATGACTGGTATAGGTATTGATCTGGGGTATTCAAAGAGGTAGCCTGATTCCCGTATGCACCAAGATGGTTGGAAAGTAGTTTCAGCTTTGCCCAACAACAAAAAAAAAAAAAAAAAAAAAAAAAAAGTGTTTTACAAAATGTGCTGAAAATCAATCTCTTCTGGAATGAATGGGTCATATTTATGTTAGATATTCAAAAGTTAAGTCACACTGGTCCCTGGTCCCTTTTAAAGTAATTACATTGATCTCTGCAGTTTGAAGAAATACATTGTTCACTCCCTGAGTATGCTTTCAAGAGCCTGTATTTTTAGAAAGCCAAGACAGTTTATTTTCCCCTTTCGGTTCACAAAGGAAAACGTCTTCCTGAAGTTTAGCTAACTATTGTGTGTGTGTGTGTGTGTGTGTGTGTGTGTGTGTGTGTGTGTGATTCACCCCCTGAAATAATGAATTCTATGTTTTGTAACCATTTTTTGGTAAAGTCAAATCCTATATATAAATATATTTTTATTTATTTGAGAGATTATGGGTGCCCCAGGGCCTCTTGCTGCTGCAAACTCCAGATGCATGTGCCATTTGTTCTTGCTTTACATAGGTCCCTGGGAATCAAACGCTGGCCAGCAAGCTTTGCAAACAAGAGGCTTTAACTGTTGAACCATCTCCCCGGCCCAGTCCCTACCATTTTAAACTCACTGGTTCTGAAACATTTTAAGTGGACAGGATCCTAAATGATATTTCCCACACTCTCATTTAAACTGAGTAAAGTAAGAATTCAGATACTTCCTTTAGACTTAGGACACTCAGGGCCATAGAGCACTGCACACTCTGTGAGAGGATTCCACATTGGGAGGAAGCATTCCTGTGGGAGTGCTTCCAGGGTGGAAGACCACTCCTGCGAGAGGACACCCCTGTGGGAGGACACCCCTGTGGGAGTGCTCCCAATGTACGAGGACACTCGTGGAAAGGGATGTCTGCGGGTGGTGAGTGCTTGGGCCTGTCCCATGGAAACCTAGGCAATGTGCTCTTTGAATGCTGCCATCATATGTTTTTCTCATTTCCCCTCACATGTCCTTTCAGGTGCTGTCAACTCCTGGGAGAGGGAAAGAGGCCCTTCCTTTTCTCAGCTGCAGACGCCTTGACAGCTGACAGCCACACCTTGTCAGAGTAAGCATCCAGTATGAGCCAGGGGACCAGGGACCGTTTGGTCACTGCCTCCTCCGATTCTGTTTGAAATCATTTTCTCACTTTTGATTGTTTTCCTAAAAGGTGAAACTGCGGGAGACTGCTTGGCAGGTAGTTGGACTGTTCTTTCAAACAACCCTTTCTAATTTGTTCTTACTTGTAGCTATAATCATAGGTTTTACAGAAAAGCTTTGTGAGCCCCCAAGTTATATAAGTCTTAAATATTTTATTTTTCATCCACTAAAAGGAACATCAGGTTTTTCCTTTATTAAAAAAAGATGTCTGCGGGCTGGGGAAATGACTTAGCAGTTAAGGTGTTTGACTGCAAAGCCTAAGGACCCCAGTTCAATTCCCCAGGACCCACGAAAGCCAGATATGCAAGGGGGCGCATGCATTTGGAGTTCATTTGCAATGGCTGGAGGCCCTGGCAACCCATTCTCTCTCTCTTTCCCTCTCTCTCTCTCCGTCTTCCTCTATCTCTTTCTCTCAAATAAATAAAGAAATAAAAAAATTTTTTAAATCTAAATGTGCTTTAAAGTTTTCATGTGCAAGCAGCTCATCTGTGATGGGCGTGTGGGTGTAGCACCCACTCTCCTCTGGAGAGCTGGGTTCCAAGACCTCCAAGGAAAGATGAAAACTATGGCTAGCATCAAGCCTCATCTACGTGATTATTTATTATTATTATTATTTGGTTTTTCGAGGTAGGGTTTTACTCTAGCTCAGGCTGACCTAGAATTCACTTTGTAGTCTCAGGATGGCCTCAAACTCACAGTGATCCTCCTGCCTCTACCCCTAGTGCTGGAATTAAAGGCATATACCACCATGCCCAGCTGTACATTTTTTCTATACATATATATCCATGATAAAATTTAATTTGTAAATTAGGCACATTAAGAGATTAACAACTTCAACTAATAAAATAGAAAAAGTATAATTCTACTGCAAAGTTATTTAAAATTCATGAATTCTTTCTGGAATTTTCTATTCAGTATTTTCAGACCATAGTTAACCATGGGTTACTAAAACCTTGGGAAAGGGAATCTTGAACAAGGGAGGCCTACTATCTGTGATACACACATATTTGTGACTATCTTCCATATGGCAGAGTGAATGAGGAAAGGGGTCTTTCTTCCATTGATGCCTGCAAAGATGGTGCTGTTTTCAAAGGTGCTCTTAAGTTATTTTTATTCCTTAGTTATCTTGTTCAAGGTCACTAAAGGGTAGAGATGCTAGCAGAAGAGGATGCTTGACAAAGAAAGAGTTCCCGGGACTGGGGCTGTTTGTCTGCTTTCTCTGGGGCCGGGTGGAGGCCTTGGTGAACAAAAGCGGCAGTTTCCAAGAACAACAATGAGCTTCTCTGTGACCTGCAGCACAGCTGGCCACACTGGGCTGGCAAACCCCAGCGCCCTGGCCAAGACCCTGCTCAGCATGTCTCCCAGCCACGTCCACATCCCACAGCTCACGCACACAGAAATGCCTTGTTTTATCTTTCTGAGCTTAAAAAGGTATTCTTTCTAGTGAATTAAAACAAATAGCACTTATATTTTTTAATTTAACAGATGACTCCGGGGAACTTACAAAGGAGTAAATACTTAGAGCCCAATTCATGTTGAGACTGCTGTTACTCGAGTTACTAAGGACTCACCAGCCTGAAACCTCCATGCTTCATGCCTGGAATCAAGTAAATCCATAGTTGGCATTGCTCACCCACTCACTGACAGGCAAAGTTCATATACAAACCTGCTTCTGGGTGGGCATTAAGTTTAGCCAGTACAAGATAAATTAGATCAAAATTTAAATGTGGGGCTGGAGAAATGGCTCTGCCATTAAAGGAGCTGACAGCCTGGGTTTGAATCCCCAGTACCTGTGCAAAGCCAGATACCCAAAGTTGTCCATGCATCTGGAGTTGCTTTGCAGTGGCAGTAGGTTCTGGCATGTCCATATGTTCTCTCTCTCTCTCAAAAAAAACTAACTAACTAACTAAATAAATAAATAAATAAATAAATAAATAAATAAAATATTTAAAAAGATTTAAGTGTGTTTCTATCCATGTCCTCTATAGCTGGCTCTTTGTTCTTCTCAATGTCTTTGAAAACGTATTTAAATTTATGAGGAGTAAAAAAAATTACAAGGAGGAAATGACATGTTATACTGAGCCTTCTCAAATCTTTCTGAAGTTATTTCATCTTAATTGTAGAAAAAGTGAAACATTCACTACTAATAAGGGATACAGAAAATTATATCTTAAAAAATAAACAATCTCACTGTCCATAAATAGCAGCCCTAAAATGTTTATTGTTCCATTGTGTCGTCCTATATTTATGTCTTAAATGTGCTTATGCAATTGAAATTCTACACATAAAACTTCATGTTCTGCTTTTTAATAATGCCATTTGAGCATGTACTATATCATTAAAGTCTTTTTAAAACATAGTTTTAATAAATCACTGGGTATACTTTAGTTTGATGGTCATTGACCATCATGTTTGTGCACATGACATTGGTAACTTTTTTGGAAGAGGTTCTGACACAACAGGCTTTTGATTATGGCTGACTATGCTGCCTCCTTCACTACTATAGCCCATCAATGAAGGTTCTTTCAAGAGTCTATGAGAGTGTCAGGAGCAGCCCACAACTATTTGTTTTCCTGTGGTGACTTACTGCATGCCAGACACCATTTCCAATGCTTCATGCATTTTTCTTATTTAACTTTATATAGCGATGCAGAGTAGGTATTATTTTTATATCTTTTTTACAGATGAAAAATTGAGGCAGGGACAAATAATTTTCTCCCCAGACCATACACCCAGGTTGTAAACTCAGACACTATGTCTAGGACCAGAGGAACCTTACCAGCACCTAAAAATACTACATATATGCAATATTTAATTTTTTGCTAACTTGGTTAGTTTAGTTTAGTTCTGTTTTGTTTTTGAGGCAGGTGATCACTATTGCCCAGGCTAACCTGGAACTCACTCTGTAATCCCAGGCTGCCCTTGAATTTACAGCAATCTTCCTACCCCAGCCTCTCAAGAGCTGGGACTAAGTCCTCGGGTTTCCCATGATTATTTTTAAGTTCATTATTTTAATAGCCACTTTCTATGCTTTCCTGACATACTTGTTAACCAATTCTGTATGGATCTTCTCTTTTCATCATTTGTTATAAAATCTCTTCTATTAGATAAATTTATTAACTATTAAAAACATTCTTCCTGGCATAGAGAGATGGCTTAGGGGTTAAAGCATTTGCTGCAAAGCCTAAGGACCCAGATGCAATCCCCCAGTGCCCATGTAAACCAGATGCACAAGGTAGCACATGTGTCTGGAGTTTGTTTGCAATGGCTAGAGGCTGTGGCATGCCCATTCTCTCTATCTGCCTTTCTTTCTCTCTCTCTAATAAATAAATAAAATAAAACATTAAAGAAACATTATTCCTTAAAACCTAATAGTGGCTAATTATTGTTGCTATTTGACATTTATTTATATATAACTTTAAACATGTGAAATTTATTTATTCCTATAGTCAAAATACATTGAAATTTCTCTTTGAGATTGACTTCCTTGGTTTTCAGGCAGCCACTTCTTATGCAGAAATCAGATCAATATTAACTTCTGAAGCTACCTCTTTTCCTGTACTCACTAGCCAATATTCTTTCCCAGAATGTCAGGTTGTCCTCTGTGGACTTCTTCTATGTGTATGAAACTATTATAATGAAAGTTGAAAAACACATTTCATGATATGTCTAGAACTCCCAAAAACACAACTCATAAACCTTCAAAGAAGCAAGATTTTTTTCCCTCCTTTCAGCTTCCAACAAAGACAGAAAACAAACAAACAAAAAAAAAAGCACAGTGCACTCAAGTCACTGTGCATATTTTGGGACAGCAACAATTTGAAGGAAGAAGGACTTACTTTGGCTCACAGATTCACCATGTTCATCATGCAACCGGAGCAGTTCACATCAGGGTAGCCTGGAAGAGAGAAAGGGACATGCTGGAGCTCTGTAGGATTCCTCTTGCCCCTATTTTATTCCATCTAGTACATGGGATGGTGTCACCCACATTGAAGGTAGGCCTTTCCCGTGCTGTTCATCCTTTTTGGAAATGCCCTCATAGACACACTCTTCTCCTAGGTGATTCTAAATCTAGTTAAGGCAACAAAGTTTAACCATCACACATTGTTGTATGGAGTTGTTCTTCTGGGCATAACATGATGCCATCTTGAAGTAGAGATTGCTGTGGCTCTGAAGTCATGGCAACTTTGGAGCAGAAGAATACAGTGATAGCCAGGTCTATGGCAGTAGTAATGCAGCCATTAACAGTCTCTAGTAGATAGAAGAGGGGAGTCATAAGACCCTCACCTGGGACTCCAGCTATTATTTCTTACTGCCTCCCACCCCCAGACTGTCAGTGATCTTAGAATATGCTAAAGGATATAAGACTGAGAAGGTTAAGTGAAGAGGGGACCCCAGGATGCAGCTTCTACAAGGTCTCTATCCATGATTATCCATGATATGACAGGACTTTGTGGTGATGCAGTTGCCTTTGAGTCCCCATGATCCTTTAGATAATCCTTCACCCGTGCTCTGTAGGTAATCCCAATAAACTCATTGGCTCACTAAAATTGGAATTGGTACAAATTGCTTTGGTCTGTGACCTATATCCTCTTTGGAGCAAATAGACATGTGTTAACATCTCCCCAGGGGGAAAAAAAAATCATTCAACACACTGAGATATACATTGTTAATGACTCCTGGATCCAAAAGATCCCATTGGGTCCCAGAGTTCAGAGTGGTTTTCACCAATGCAAGTGCATTCCTCTTAGCACTGCAAATCACTTGGATTGAGTCTTGAATAAGAGGCAGAAAGTCATTCATGAGGCATTACCTTTAACATATAAACTTTTAAATAAAACATTTCCAATCAAGATATCTACCTTTTTGTGCTAGATCACAGCACAGCAGTATGTTTACAGAGCTCAGCATCATCTGATTATGTGGCAACAAAAATTCCAAATGCCACAATTAAGGCTCCTTTCATTCTGCCTTGCTGCTTGCTGCTTGCTGCTAACTCTTTACATAAAAGCTTCGAGACAACCACTTTTTGTCAATGTACTAATTTGCACAATAATAATTGGGAGTGTAATTTTCTGTTTAAAAAGAAACATACTAAGAGACCAGCATGGTGGCACACACCTTTAATCCCAGCACTTGGGAGGCAGAGGTAGAGATAGGAAGATCACCATGAGTTCAAGGCCACCCTGAGACTACATAGTGAATTCCAGGTCAGCCTGGGCTAGTGTGAGACCTTACCTTGAAAAGCCAAAAAGAAAAGAAAGAAAAGAAAAGAAAAGAAAAGAAATAGCAACATTTTAAGGAAATAGTACAAAGCTGTTCCATCTACTCTAAAACCTAAAGTTTAAAATCATTTACATTCAATTTTCATAAATTTATTAATTTATGAAGTTGGGCTGATGTTGAAAAGGGTTGATTTGCTGTTCCTTAGTAAACAAGTCTTTAACAGCTAGGAAAAGGAAACCTGTAATTATGAACAAGACACAAGCAGCCATGGTAGCAGATAGATTCACTTTACAACAAATATGAATTTTCCAAATCCATATATATTATATATTTTTTCCAATGGCCCTTCTTATCTCTTTGAGTTAATTAATGCCCAGGTAATAACAAAAGCTGTTACACTAACTTTAGTTACATGAGCCTAGGCTATGTTAACTTTAGTTAGATGAGCCCAGGTTCTATTCACTTTAGGCTTTAAAACCTTGCAGGTGTTTACTATCCAGTGTCAGACTATTTTATGTTGTGTTTTTCAACAAACAGTTCATAATGTGGAAACAATGACTTATAAAGTGTCAGGGGATGTTGAGCAATTGATATTAAAGATAATTACTGCAACGGAAGTCACAGTGATTTTCCAGAGACAATGAAGGCATTCCCTTTTAACTGTTTTTTCATACCACAAAGCTAGAATGTTTTTTAATGTTTGAATCAGCATTGAAAATACATCCAAGGAACTGAGGCTGTACCTCTGTTGGCAGAATGCTTGCCTAGCATGCAAGAAGCCCTGAGTGTATACCTAGCACTTCATCAACCAGGCATGATAGTCTTCACCTGTTACCTCAGCACTTGGGAGGTAGAGGCAGGAGAATCAGAAATTCAAGTCATTCTTGGCTACATAGTAAGTTAGAGGCCACCGGTTTGAGCTACATGAGGTCTGTCTCAAAAGCAAAATATATCCAAAAGGTGAATGGAAAAACAACTATTTCCAGAATACTCTGATCAGGGATCATTACTCATAATGATAGCTAACATGTATTGAACACTAACTACGTGTCCAAGAGTTCCTAATCGATTGACATTTGTTTCTAAGGTGCCATTATTGTGCTCATATTAGAAAAAGAAAATTGAGTCTTAAAGCAATCTCATGGTTTGCTCAGTCAGAATTCTGGTCAGATTGGGACAGAAACTTGACTCATCTGAATTAACAACCTAAACTCTTAATGTTTATGGAATAAATAAATGTTGAAGATATTTTGCTTATAAATGGTACACAGCTATTAATAAGCCAAAATTTTCCATTCTGTTTAAGTTTTATTCAACCAACATAGCATTCAATATACCCAGGGCCCTGGGTCCTACAGAAACATGCCAACAGTGTCTATTAAGCAAGAACATTTTGGTCAACTAAGATTGGTTGACAGTCCTCATATATGAAAGCCCCTCTTCCTGGTAACCCATCATCATCTTTTGCACAGAATTTTGACTGGGTAGAAATGGATTTCAACATGGCCTGGAGTAGCTTTCACTGGGACTCTTCCTTTTATGAAGCACTGAGGGACCATGCCTCATGGTCATTTATAACAATTTCTAAAGCAACTAGCACACTGGTATCCTAAGTCCTAAGCAGTGCTTTTCCATGTTTGTATTCCCTTGCCAGCATTACGTGGCCAGTTTCCTGATGGCATTAATATTCTGTATTGCATAAGATGTTGTCGCTGGGAAAAGCGAAGTGATGGTAACATAGGACTTCTCTGTACTATTTTTGCAATTTCTCATGAGCCTGTAATTATTTGAAAATAAAAAGCTTTAAATTGCTCTCAACTGTCATGTTATCAGGGAAAATGAACTTATGATTTTTTTTTCATTTGATATCTTAGAACCAACCAAGTTTCTTCTTGAGGAAATTTGATGAAGCACTCATGTGAAACATGCACTATTTGTTGTTACACAAGGGACAATGAGCCATGTCTGTAACCTTGTGTCAGAGGTCTGACAACTTGCCTTCCTCCAAGAATCTGCCTCCAAGAGGACTAGGTAGCCTCTGAAAAATTCCCATTGAAAATGACAATCAATGAAGAATCCCAAGTGTCTCCAGTGTACTAACCCTCGCAAACAAGAGGAGGTCGTGTGGTGACAAGGTGCGCCCTCCGCAGCTAAGAAGGAAGTGGCTGTGCCCTTCATCTGGCCGTGGATGTGGACACTTGTTGACAGGTCTCACTGGGACGGACCATTGGTGTCCTGGGTTCCAGGAAGGGAGCATGCTGTGGAGGGAAAAGTTAAGCAATGTCAGCCCAGATCAGAGCCCCACGGAGGTAGAGGTGCAGGTACCTTGTCCTGAGACATAATGTTCACAAGTTCCCCAAGAAATGTGCTCTCCTTAAAATGCCTATGGCACTATAACCTACTTTGGAAGTAAGACACTGATCTGAAAGGTACCTGAAATCTGAGTTACAAGGAAATGTATTAAAGATTTTCTCTGAAGGCTCCTGCATGAAATTTAGTCTTCACAGGTTTCTCTTGGGGAATAGAAAGAAACTACAACTGCTACGCTTCAGTAACGAGACTCAATCAAAATGCTTCTGGAATTCACTTTAGCGCAAATTGACTAGAAATGCTACCCCCCCAAAAAAATGATTGTCACCAGCCACTACTCAGGAAAACCTATAGTATGAAAAGGGATGAAACTCATAGCACAACTTCAGAGGGAGAGATCTGCTGACAGAGTTTTTTGAAGAAAAATAAATGTACAGGGAACATGAGGAACTCTTGCACAAGCTATTTTGAAGACTGTCCCATAAGCACCCATTTGTCTTTTGCTATTGTCTCCCTGTTAGTACACTAAAAATATCAAAACAAGCTTAAGCTTTTTTGGTTTGTAGAATGTCACCATTCTCTACAAAAGAGACAGAAGACTTACCTTGTGCCTCGGAAGATAGTTTATAACATGGGTAAGTGGCCTAGGATAAAACGAGGTGAGCCATGTGCAAATCTGCTCTGTTGAGATAGAATGTCTGCACCATGCACAGGAACATGCACAAGCCAGCTCAGCCGCTCTGTAGGCATGTTGAAGGCAGAAGGTGATTGTTCTTGGAAAGAGGGATTGAAGCCCCCAGTCCTGAGAGAAGGACTCCAGCAAGAAAGAAAGTAGCCAGTGGCCCTGCCAAGCAGCCATCTGGGACTATATTGCCAGATGGCAGCCAGCCTGGATCTATTCAATTACTATAAGTTCCTTGCCAAGAAATTTTCACCAATTCCACTATTTATCGAGACAATTGGACCTAGTTCAAAAACCACCTTTACAAATTGATTTGAAAGGGGCTGACAGATAGTGATGTCTGCTGACGGTAATATCTGAACTCAACTGGGGTTGGCAGTTCCCTCATTCCCTCCTAGTGGTCTTCTTCAAAAAAGTTTTATTCCTCCTCCTGTTGTTCTGCATATGACTGATCTTATGACATTGAAGTCCACTCACATTCACTTCCTTTAACTGCCAATACATTTTTCATTTCTCTTCTTCCAGTATCTATCAATATAAACTCTGTAAACTAAAAGTTGGGCTCTGGCTATTGGTACTGATCAAATGACATGCTTCCTAAGACAAAATGCTTGCATCTCAGTGCTTTTCATAGACAAGTCAGAGCAATGTTGCATCAAAAGTTCTCAGATTTTATTGTAAATCAACCAAAATAGATAAACCTGTGATTTGGGTTGTCCTTCTCCAACCAGTCCTTTTCATGAGCCTTCATCCATACAGTCACATTCCAACTCAAGACTATGACTCAAAGGTAAAGAATGACCTCAGTGCTACCAGACTGATAGGGACTACAATAGGGACAGCTCATTACCTACACGCAGTTCAGTGTGACACTTGCTATCGGCCACTGGTCTCCATCTGTTGTCTTTACTGAAAGCTGACAGTGATATAAGCAGCTTGCCCAGACTGTGACAAAGTAGGAAGAATTCCAAACATGGGACCAACCAAGCAAAGCCTTTTGAAGCAAAGCCTCTCCCCTGAAGAATAAATGAAATCTGTTAGTTTGTTACATTTTTGTCAGAAGTATGTATATCCTTGGAAGCAATGACAAACCATCTTCACTTTTGCCCAAACACTTGAAATTTTTTTAAATGTTTATTTATTTTTATTTATTTATTTATTTATTTATTTATGAGAGAGAGAGAAAAACAAATGGGCAGGTCAAGACCTCCAGCCACTACAAATTTCAGATGCATGTGCCATTTTGTGCATCTGGCTATAGGTGGGTACTGGGAAATCAAATCCAAGTTATCAGGCTTTGCAACCAAGCGCCTTTAACCACTAAGCCATCTCCACAGCCCCTCTGAATATTTAATTTGTATAGGGATTTTTTGCTTTCTTTGAAACTAATTAATGCTTGTTCTCATGCATCCTAAGGAATGCACTGTAAATGCCAGCAATAAAGTTGACTTATTTTGTGGTTTATAAAAGCTGGTAGATTGTAATGACTATGCTATGTTTCTTAGGCCATATAAATCTTTAAAATGCAAGAATTTTAGGTTATCAGTTACCCAGAGTGCCTCTGGATCATTCTACAAAAACTGCTTCTCCTCTCACTTGGTATTTGCTTCTGTTCTTCTTTTTCAGACTGGGAGAAAAGGTGCTCCTGATGCCTGACCAGCCACTGCCCATCAACCGTCACAGGGATAATTTATTGAATAAAGAGTTTTTATTTAGAAAGAAGCTGAAGGAAGATGACTGGAGCTTCCACCAGGCTGGCTGGAGTTGTATGTCTACAGAAGCAGCTATAAATGTGAGTGACAGTTTTCAAAATGGATGATAAGATAAAGGTCAGTGAAGTTGCAGTCGTGGGTGGGAACCTGGTGCCAGGCAGAATAATGTGTTAAAACAGCCATCTTGCACATGTCAGAGCTGTGAAGGAACTTTCCTCTCTTCACTTCAACTTGTTCTTCTCTTTAGAGATTGGCTGTACTCCAGATAGCATGACGATTTACCTGGGTTGTCATAGACCCAAATCAAGTCAAATGATAATTTTTAAATTTTACATTGTATGATAAATAAAGTTCCAATCAGACTTGATTTAAATTCAGTGTGGATGCTATGGTTTTATGTGTGGTTATTGTTTTGTTTGTTTTTTAGTGACTATTTGTTCTCAAACTACCTTTCAAACAATATGTGTATTTATGAAACTAACAAACATTGTAGCTAGGAAAGTTTCCTTTGGCAGATATGGGAATGTTCAGCCACAAATGTTCTGGACTTGAGAGATAAACCACATAAAATCTGACATCCAGGCAAAATATTGTACAGGCAAAGTGACATTTTATAATAATAGAGTAACAAATACAGAATGGAAAAATTCACTAAGGTGGAATACTGTCTCAAGTCCCAAAGATTATTCAAGGAGGTTAATCTAAACTAGACTTTTCTGTCTTCATTGCACCAATAATTATGTCTATGGCTGAAGCCCTCTTCAACTTTGAGGACAACAGTATTTCCAATCATATTGTCACAAATCTCTAAAAGCCTTTCTATCTAAAATCTAGATAATGCCTTCTTGTCACGCACTTTAATTTGGAATCAAATCAAGAGATGTTTTATAAATCATTCCAATGAATATAGTGCAGCAAAATATACCTCCAAAGTGATGTTGAATCAGATTATAGATGGAATTAACTGAGACAAAATAACCCTATTTGCCTGTCTGCCCTCATCTTCTACCCACCCCACTCATCAACTTTTGAAGATCAACAAGCCTCTCTCCATCACTCTCCATAGGACACAGTTGTAAAGGGTTTAGAAACACTATTGTTTAACACTAGGAAAAGAAAAACAGTTAAGACTTGGCTTTACAAAGTGGTTTAGATGAGGACAAGGGGAGGCTAGGTTTTCCTGTAGAGGAAAGCTGGAGTGTGCATCCTGTCCCTAGCGCCAGGAGATAGGTGTTTTGTTTTGTTTTGTTTTGTTTCATGTCAGTTCCAGTTACAGGCTCTTTGGGTTCACAATGGCCTCTTGGCTGGAAAATCCCCACTTCTCTTTTGCAGAAATGTGTTTCCACAGAACAATGGCCAAGGTGCAATACAGAAGGCACAAAGTAAGGTGCTGAGGAATGTAGTAAAAAGTGCTTCAGTTATGTCCTCATTGTTATTCATTTGACAGATATGTGATTTATATTAATACTCTGTGTGAGGTAGGACATGAGGTGCTGGTGGGAAATCAGAAATGATCTAAGAGTCTCATCTGTGTACATGCAGTCGTGTGAGGTCTGCAATGGAGGCTACTTACCAACATTTTATTTCATTTTTTTTTAACTCCTGAGATGATGCCTTTGATCATCAACTTTGGATCCACTGATCTGCAATAGCAATTTTTAAAAAACATTTTCTTGGACTGGAGAAATGGCTTAGTGGTTAAGGCGCCTGCCTTCTAAGCCTAAGAACCTGGTTCCAATCTCTAGGTCCCACGTTTAGCCAGATGCAAAGTGACGCAAGGGCCCAGTGCTGCACTTGCCCACAAGGGAGCGCATGCATCTGGATTTCATTCACAGCAGCTGAGAGACTGCTGGCGCCCATTCTCTATCTGTCTCCCTCTCCCCCTCTCTCTGTCTGTCTCTCTCTGTGTCTCTCTCCAAAAATAAAAAAAAAACATTTTCTTGATAATTCCATAAATATATAGATCATAATCCCCTCCCACCACCTTCCTTTCCCACCATCCAAAACCCCCTCCACTGAATCCCGTCTTCTTTTCAACTAGTATCTCTTCTATCTTGAGGTCTTCCTTTTTCCCTCTTATTATCACCAGCCACTATGAGATCATGAATATCAAGGTCACTTTGTGACTGGATGACAGCATTGTAAGCACTCTTCCCCTTTCTTTTGCTATTACATTCTTTTCACCACCCCTTCTGCAGCGGACAGCCTTGGAGGGTGTGACAGAGATGTCTCACTTAGTACTGTATCCACTGTCACTTCTCAGCACTTTGGTGAGTTTCAAGTCACCCCAGTGGTCCCCACCATCTGAAAAAAAGAATCTTCTCTAACCAAAAGTGAGAGCATCATTACTATATGGGCATAAATGTATGTATTTAGAGGGCAGTTTGGTGGACATAATATATCCATTTAGTCAGACAATAGTTGTACTTTTCCCAAAAGGGCTGAAGACCTCCCCAGCCATAGAATTTTGATTAGGTTTTCAGGAATTCATTCCTGTGGGGCCAGCCTCAAGTCCAATCAGAGAGCAGTTGGTTTCCCCCATAACCGGCATGGCATAATTGTACCAGTTGGTACATTTGGCATGGCTGGCTAGCCATAAAGTTAGCAGGGTCGACTACTACTTAAGACCGTTGGTGACTTTTCTCCCCAACAGGCTACACAGCACTTTACAGTATCATAACATCTAGTCAACAGAGAGGAGACTTCCAACTTAGCTCCAGCTTAATTTCTCAGTGACCTGCAGCCCAAGCATGTGGAGTCTTCAACAACAGGGTCTGATCATCTAGTTCTGCTGGGCAACCAAGAGCCCTGGCAATGCCCTATAATGTTTTGGGGGCACCAGGGACCTCCCTGGCCAGGAACTTGCTGGAAGGTATCCCACCCTTGGTACTGAAATGTTTCTAATAATAATCTATGGATTCTGGGCACAACATGATCCACCTCCACAGGATACTTCTACCCAAAATCTCACATGTGTACATGGGTGTGTATGTAAGATGTAAGTTTCCATATTATTCATAACCTCTTAAATTTTGATTAACCCTCCTCCCGTCCCCTCCTTTCCTCCATCCCCTCCCCTGATCCCACTTATACCATTTCATCTCCAGTATTCTGACCTTCTACTTATATATCTACTATACCTCACCTCATCTTAAGCTCTCCCCTCTCTCCCTTATGGTCCTTTCTAGCTTCCTAAACTCTACTACTGACTACTACTCTAACCCATATGCAAATCTAAATATCTGATGCTAGATAAATGAGAGAGAACATGTGGTGTTTGATTTCCTGATTGTATTACCTAAAATGGTGACTGTTATGTGTTTAGTAGGTAGAGAGGGTATTGGAGGATGCAGTCAGAGCTGGTGTATATAGAACTGATAATAATTGTAATCAATGTTGCCTTATATGTCAGAGAGGATGCAGCTGGTGTATAGAGAATTGGTAATAACTCCAGTGAATGTTTCCTGGTAGGTCACAAAGTATGCAAGAGGATGCAGTCAGAGCTGGTGTATAGAGAGCTGGTAATAATTGCAGTCAGCGTTGCATGGTAGATCACAAAGGATGCAGGAGGATGGTGTATAGAGAAATGTAATAACTCCAGTCAATGTTGCCCGGTAGGCCACAAAGGATATAGGAGGATACAGTTAGATCTGGTGTATAGAGAACTGGTAATAACTCCAGTCTCCAAGCCTGTAGGGCAGCATCTGTACATTGTGTTACTAGAAAAAAGACTGAGAACTTTTCATCTAAACACTGTGTTACTGCTTAGAAGCTGTGAAGCCAAGACTAAGCCACAAAATTCCTCAAAGGGTGATGACACCCATCACAATCATAAAGTTCTCTGAAGGAGACCACAGTAAGGCCTCTGACTAATGCCTGGGTCACATAAATGCCATGTTAGGCTCCATTTTTCCCCATCCTCCATGTCACTTGGTATATCCCTCCCCCCTCCCCTTTTTGCTTTGTAAAATTGCTCTCATTCTCTGCAATCCAGGCCCAGCCCACATTGTCCTTGAAGACTTCTCAGCGTGCCTCCACCCCCACCACCAAGGCTCACTGACCTCTTTGCTTTGTACCTCCTTGGGTTCAGGGCTGTACAAACTAATAAAATTACATGTTGGGTAGTCAAAGGTACCTGTTGGCTACTGCCATAAAAGGCATCTATCTAAAGAAAGCGTCCCTTCAGCATAATGCAGGGGAGACTGGTCAACACAGCATTGCCACTGCCTGTATAGGCATTAGTATTCTGAAATAATCATCAGAATGGCAGTCTTCCTCCACACCCACTCACTTATTTTGCTGGAAAAAAAATGCAAAACCTGCATTTCTAGAGTGAAATGGATCTCTCTGTGTGCACAGAGCAAATGCAGTGCCAGTGCTCAGCATCCTGATGGGATCATTATGCATTCCACTTACTCTGTGGCTAAATCTTACATTTTTAAACTAAAACACAATAGACTGGCTCAATGGTGTGCATCTCACCTTGTCTTTCCATGTAGACTGTTTTTATCATCCAGGTTATTCTCTGAAATGTGTCTGTAAAAGTGACCTAGAAATTTCAGGTTAAGTTTCTAACTTGAAAGGGGGTGATGGTGAGTAAAGTTAGCCATAGGGACATCTGTGCCCGCAGAGAGAGAGAGAGAGACACTTTGGAGTAAGGAGATTTTAGTTTTAAAAATGGGGGCTTGAGAAATGACTTAGCAGTTAAGATGTTTGCCTGTGAAGCCTAAGAACCCAGGTTCAATTCCCCAGGACCCATGTAAGCCAGATGCACAACAGGGCACATGTGTCTGGAGTTCGTTTGCAGTGGCTAGAGGCCCTGGTGTGCCCATTTACTCTTTCTCTCTACCTCTTCCTCTCTCTGTCTCTTTCAAATAAGTAAATAAATAAATAAAATTTCTTTTAAAAATTAAAATGAAAATGGGGAACAAAAGCTGAGTTATATAAGCAACACTGAATTGGCTTGCATAGTAAGAAAGGAATCAAAGTATGACTATTCATAAGCAACATGGAAGAAGAGTTCACTTGTGAGGAGAAAGTGGAATGGAATTCTGAATATTGTTTGATCACAATATTGTCTAGGAAACATTATATAAATCACATCATGTGTCATAAAATGACAAAATTAACTAAACTTATTGGATAAACTTTACCATTCTTCACGTCAATAGCCATTTTTAATATATCCACCTTTCATTCAATTTGTTTTAAACAAATTTGACTATTTCATCTCTCAAAACCTAAAAATAGGGGCTAGAGAAATGGCTCAGCAGATGAGTATAAGGGCCTAATTTCAATCCTCAGTATCCGTGTAAAAGCTAAGCCTGGTCACACATGACTGGTAACCTCAGCCATGTAAGAGGCACAGACGGGAGAATCACTAGGGCTTATTGGTCAGCCAGTCACCAAGAATGACAGCTCCAGGTTCAGTGAGAGACTCCATCTCAAGGAAACAATGTGGCAGAGCAAAGGGGGAAGTCATATGATGCCATCCTCTGGTCTTTGTACACAAATGCATGGGTCATGAACATCTGCACACATATGTGCATGCACCACAAACACACCAAAAAAGAAAGAAAAAAGAGATTAAAATCAAAAGAAAGATATGTCAAAAATAAGAACCTTATATTTACTCTAAATGACCAAAAGCCTAAACTACAACCTCTTATAAAAAAACATGAGAGAATCTTTGTGACCTTGGAGTTAGTAGAAGATTCCTACTAAATAACAGCAAAAGCATAAGCAATAAAAAAGTATAGAGAGTTGGACTTCATCAAAATTTTCATCAAAGTATATCAAGAAAGTGAAAACACTGTGGGGTAGAGACAGGGTAGGAGAGCAAGCTCTGGAAACAGACAGGAGGGTGACTTGGGAAGCTGATAGTGAGATGTTCCATGTCTTATGGGTTTTCTCCTGGCCTGTGAATCCCAACTTTAGATCTTTGTCCATTCTAACAAAGAATTGAGGAAATGGATTCTGAAAAGGTTAAATTATAAGGTTTATTTGGGGAAAATTGGCATCCAGGAAAAGGCTGGAATGAGTATACACACACATGGAAATTCAAAGGGGCACACATGGGAAGCGGAACATGAGGATGGAGAAGAATGCATGCAAAACCAAGTGGGAAGTGGAGCAGGAGGGTATAGAGGCTTTCTCCTTCACATTAGCAAGAAGAAGAAGCTAAGAGATCAACTAGTAAAGGGCCCATAGCTTAGAAGAGAGTAAATAACAAAAGAAGAAGGAGGGCCTGCCAGAACAGGACCTGGAGTTTCAGGCATCAGGAGGGGAAATTAATGGGCACCAAGCAAGTCTCTCTTATAGCTCATTCAGATGGGCTTTACCACCAGGCTCAGGTGAGTATGAAAGAGCTGATTGTTTTGGTGGGTTTTGTTGTTGTAGTTGTTGTTGTTTGGTGGGTTTTTTTTGGGGGGGGGGGGCTCAAGGGGCTGGCCCAAGAGGACAAGCATACTTAGGTGTGCCAGACAGGGGAAGAAGTAGGGTACTGTTGCTGAGGATGAGACTGGATCAGAAACTGAGTTTCAGTCCTGCAAAAGCAGGCGGGGTGACATCCCTTATGTCCCTCTTTGGGCCTTTCCTAGTTGACTACTTATTCAAAACCCACCTTGCTCCTATTGCTTCTTCACATGGACTCCCTGGAAAAGAAACCATCCCTGTCACTGCCAACCACCCCGAGAGTGACAACACACCAACACAAAAAGTATGCTGCAAAATAGGGCAGACACAAGTGGGTGGGCCTTCCAGAACCTCTGCAGTTCCAGACACAGAAGAGTACACATGGAAAGGATATCTGACCATCACATCAAAGTGGTATTGGAAGGCAGGGACTCAGGTTAGGATATTCAACAGAAATTGGCTCCCCACAGAGAAATCGCTCCCAGCAGGAAGGGCTTGTTTGATTACTAGGAGTCCTTAACCCCTCCCCCCCCAAGTCAGCTACAAAGAGTAACAGAGAGGGAATCCACACTCATCCCAACAAGGAAGAAGTACGAACTGAGGCCATTATAATATTTTCCATTTAAATTCATTTCTTTTTTTTTTACATTTTTGTACCTAACTTAAAAAATTACATGTTATTTTATTTATTTATTTATTTATTTGAGAGAGAGAGAGAGAAAGAGGCAGACACAGAGAGAGAATGGGCATGTCAGGGCCTCTAGCAGCTGCACACAGATGCCACCTCGTGCATCTGGCTTATGTGGGTCCTGGGTCCTTTGGCTTTTCAGGCAAGTGCCGTAATTGCTAAGCCATCTCTCTAGCCCCATTTTTGTACTTCAATTGCCTATTATTTTGTCTTAGCTTGTTTTCACCAGAATAGGCTTTTATGATTATCTTTTCTCTACGTCTACTATATTATATTTTCTCTATTATTTTTCATACTTTTTTAAAATCATTTTATTTATTTATTTATTGGAGAAAGAGAGAGAGAGAGAGCTAGAATGGGAACACCAGGGCCGCTAGCCACTGCAAACAAACTCCAGATGCTTGCACTACCATGTGCATCTGGCTTATGTGGGACTTGGAGAATCGAACCAGGATCCTTAGGCTTCACAGGCATGCACCTTAACTTCTAAGCCATCTCTCCAGCCCTATTTCTCATACTTTTTAAAAAATTCTTTTGAACTATGGTCTCATTGTAGCCCAGGTGTTCTTGGAAATCACTCTGTAGGTTCAGGCTTGCTCACAGTGATACTCCTACCTCTGCATCCCTGAGTTCTGGGATTAAAGATGTGTGCCACCATGCTCTGCTTTTTTCTTATACTTCTAATCCTTAAACTTTTCCTTTCATTCACATTTACTACCTTCTTTCCCACTTTCCTATTCCATTTTCATTTTGCTAGTTAATTGTTAATACTCATAGCTCTAAAACAATAAATTATATTTTCCAATGACTACTCTAATTCCACTGCATCTGAATCTTATTGGGGACATGAGTGAAATGCATACACAAATTAACACTGTGACTGCTGTGAATTTTTTGAATGCATTCTATTGTATCTGCCAGCTTCTCTCCTAAGTAGTTCAAAACATGAACCTAAGTGAAGACAACTCACTGGGAGACTCACATAAAACAAACAACCAGAGTGGGAAAAGGGAAAATTAAAAGCAAAGGACACATTCATCTCAACATAGTGCAAAACCCAACAAAGAAACTTCCTGAAAACATGAGAAACAAGCTATTCTGACAAGGCCACAAGCTGTCAATACTGGAAATTCACAGAAAATAACATAGCTGAAATGCCTGAAAACATTTTAGAATCCAACTTTTTAAAATGATGATTATGTTAGGCACAGTGGTCCATGCCTATAATCCTGGCACTCAGGAGGCTGAGGTCAGAGGGTTACGGTAAGTTTGAGTCTAGTCTGGGCTACTTAGTGAATTCTAGGTCAGTCTGGTCTAGAGTGAGACCAACAAAAAAAATTCAGTGCACACATAGATGAGTTAAACTGACAGATTAATGAAGTGAGTAAATCAATCTGGGGCATAGATAGCAAAGTGAATGGCATGGTCAGAAATTTGGAGGAGAAATTTAAAAACATAGGGGGGAGTTTAGCAAGGAAACTGAGAACGAAGAAAAATGAAACAGAAATGCTAGGAATGAGTCAATCGGTTAAAAAAAAAAAAAAAAAAACAGAAAGTATGGTCAACAGACAAGACCAAACAGAATAATGAACTTTAGGAATAGAGGACATGGTAAAGAAAATATATTCAAACACACATGAGGAAAAAAATTAATAAACATGACCAAAACTTCCAAAAAATATGGGACTGAAAGGGTCTGAAATTGCTTGAATCTCCAGATCCCATATGAACAGGTAGGTATGACCATGCACACATAGCCCCAATCTCGCAAAGGGGAGGTGAGACAGGGAATCACCTGGGCTCACCTCCCGCCCCCCAAAAGCTCCAGTGTCAGTAAGCTACTCAGACAGGTGTCAGTGGAGGGTAGGGGGTGGACTGAGGAGATGGTTCAACCATTAAAGACACTTGCTTGCAAAGTCTGCTGGCCTGGGTTCAGTTCCCCAGTACCCACATAAAGTCAGATGCACAAAGAGGCACATACATACGGAGTTTGTTTTGAGTAGCAAGGGGCCCTAGTGCACCCATTTGCCCTCTCTGTCTTTGACTCTGTCTCTCTTTCTGTCTGTATGTGTCTCCCTCTCTCTCCCTCTCTCTTTCTTTTTTTCTCTCCCCTTGCAAATAAATAATTTTCTTAATTAAAAAAATTTTTTTTTGTTTTTGGAGAGAGACAGACAGAGAGAGAGGGAGAAGGAGACAGAGAATGGGCGCACCAGCAGTCTCTCAGGTGCTGTGAACGAAATCCAGATGTGTGCGCCCCTTGTGGGCAAGTGTGGCATTGCGCCCTTGCGTCACTTTGCATCTGGCTAAATGTGGGACCTGGAGATTGGAACCGGGTTCTTAAGCTTAGGAGGCAGGCGCCTTAACCGCTAAGCCATCTCTCCAGCCCTAAATAATATTTTTATAAAGAAAAAAGAACAGGCAAAAGAGCGATAGAGGCTGACAGGACATTTGACATTCAGTTTCAGCCAGCATAGTTGAGCAACCCCTGCTCCAGGCAAGCACAGGGGATTTTTAAGGACATATACACTTGCATACATCATGCATGCCATAACACCCACACAGCATAGTACACATCAGAGTAGCATCAGCTCTCTTGTCAGCAACACTAAAAGCCCAAAAGCATGAAATAATGTATTTCAAGCCCTGGAGGGAAGGAAATAACTGCCATCCAATAAATGCTCTATCCAGCAAAGTTACATTTTATAATTCATGGACAAATAAGAATATTGCCAACAAGTTGAAGCAATGCACAGCAACTAAGATAGCACTGCAAAAATTTCTTAAAGGCATACTGTACAGAGAAGAAAAAGAAGAGTGCCTTATCCATGAGAGCCCTGGAAGAATATATTGTACAGGAGATGTAGATGACCAAAGGAGAGCTCAGGAGAATCCATCATGTCCAACACAATAAACAAGGAAACCGCTACTACTATTAGGAAGGAAGAGAAAAGAACTACCAGTCATGCATCCAAGCAAAGCAACAACCATCAAAACCACAGGACATAACAAACTTCTCTCAAGATGAACCTTAGTTGCAAACATCCTCAATTTATAAAGGATACAGACTGGATTTAAAAACAAAAATCCAAGAAACACACCTCATTAGCAAAGAGACCCACACACTGAGAGTCAAAGAATGGAAACCATCTACTAAACAAATGGAACCTTAAAACAAGGGGCATAGTTATTTTGATATCTGGTAAGTAGACTTCAAACCAAGACTACTCAGAAGAGATAAAGAAGGCCATTACATACTAATAAAGGGAACTGGGGCTGGGGAGAAGGGTCAGCAGTTAGAGTGACTGCTGAGCAAATATGAGGACATGGGTTCAACCCTGAGCACCCATGTTAACTCAGGCATGGACACACATACTTGTAACCCAAGTACTGAGGAGACCAGAGACAAGAGGATCACTGGGACTGATCAGCCAGCATAACCAAAACATGGTAAGCTCCAGGTTTAGTGAGAGATAGTCTTACAGAAATAAGGTAGAAGAGTTCTCTGGCCTCTACACTCATGCACACAGGATATGAGCATTTGCACACACATGTGCAAACACTGGATATACATACATACATATACATACTTTATATCATACACACAACAGCAAAAAAAGGTAGCCTTGCTTTGAAATCTACTTAATCAGATATCAAAATAACTATGCCTCTTGTTTAAGATTCCATTTGTTTAGTAGATGGGTTCCACCAAGTGAGGTTTCAGCTGAACACAGCCCTGAACTTCTCTAGTCAGGACAGCTGCTGAATATGTTCTGTAATAGATGGGCCAACTGTCTGAGGTGTCCTTGACCCCTGGGACCTGGTGGACTTGGTGTTTGACTTGGAAATGGTGAAACCAAGGCAGTGTGCTAGTTAGATGCCACTTGGAACTAGCAAAGGCTTATTCTAAAAGCCAGATTTACAGAAACCCATTTCTTCTGCAAGCAGGTTAAATATTGTTAATCTTTGCAACTCTATAATCAAATATAAAAATCTAAATTTAACACTGACCTAAGGTAGGGCAGAGTATTCTGTTTTTCTTTATATGGTCAGAAAATCTTGTTCTTGTGTTCTTATGGGCTTGTGCTAGAATTACAAGGAAGACAAGGAAGAAAATGAAACATGGATAATTGGGCTTTAGATATAGTATATTTGAACATGGAAGAATTAAGAAGATAGGCAGAAATATGAGCATATGAGATATATGGGTTTATAGCTCATGGGAAGTATCTGGCTCAAAGATTTAATTTGATACATATTTACATGAAACTGGTAATTAAGGTTCTATAAGAACAGATCTCCTTGAAGAAATACAATGAAACCCAAGCTATCTTCTGAGACATCTCAACATTTGTAGGTCAGGTGGCAAAAGGAAAAATCCACAATGAATGCCAAGAAGGAGGGGCCAACAGGATGAAAGCATGTGGTTGGAGGAAAACAAAAGTAGAGTATTGGAGCCGGGCCTGGTGGTGCACACCTTTAATCCCAGCACTCGGGAGGCAGAGGTAGGAGGATCTCCATGAGTTCGAGGCCACCCTGAGAATACAGAGTGAATTCCAGGTCAGCATGAGCTAGAGTGAGAACCTACCTCAAAAAAAAAAACAAAAAAAACAGTAGAGTATTTCAGAAGAAGCCATGACCCATGGTGTGCATGGTACTGGGAGCAAATGAGGATAACAGGCATCCTTCCAAGGCTGCAGGTTGTTAGCAGCTATGTCAAAGCAATTTCTGTGAGGTGGTGGGAAGAAGTGTTTGGCTGGATAGTTTAATGGAGGAAAACAAAGATAAGGAAAGAGAGATGATGAGGGAGTTACATCTTGACAGAAATGTTGCTATGAAACAGAGCAGAGACAACTCTTTCTTTCAATTTCCACTATGTGTGTAAGGCGTGTTTCTATGTGTTAATTTTTTTTTTTTTTGGTTTTGTTTTTTGAGGTAGGGTTTCACTCTAGCTCATGCTGACCTGGAATTCACTCAGGAGTCTCAGGGTGGCCTTGAACCCACAGTGATCCTCCTACTTCTGCCTCCCGAGTGCTGGGATTAAAGACGTGCACCACCACGCCCAGCTACTATTTGTTAATTTTTTAAGACACTTTTTGCTGCATAAACCAGTAAAGTTTGGAAGTGACCAAGACCACACAAACCACTCTGAGACAAAGATGAAAGCTTTTATTTGGGAAAAGCATAAGCTGCCAGGGCTGGGTCTCAAGAGTGGAGCACAGCCAACCTGAGTTTTCAGATAGTTGTCTTTATATGGCTTACTCCGTTGGGGGAAGGTGGGGAAGGGAAAAGTTGAATTAAAAAGGTACCTTTTATGGGAAACCTTGTAGGTGTTTCAGATCAACAGCTCATTGTGGAAGTTAACCCCATGCTGGCACTGGGTGTTATAAGTCTGCACCTAGGAAGGTGAGGGAGGAAAAAGATAGATAATATAAAAGAGAAAGTGAGTATAGAGAAGAGAGGGAGAGAGAGAGAGAGAAGAGAAAGAGAAGCAGGACAAGATTAAAGTTGGCCTTCATGATGTTCTCTCCAGGTTCCTGTCAGAGTACTTGGTGACCCACCAAAGGTTAATGGTAAGATCCTACTGTCGAAGACAGCATACGTGTGTGAGACCAAACACAGAGAGACCTGGCCAGAATCTGGAAGAAGGTCAGTCCCCAGACAGTTAGCTAGTCTAGTGCCAGAGGGTGCTACACAAGCAACTGGGGGGAAATGTCCAACATTGGTCCAAACAACTTGCAGTCTAAGATACCCAGCAGGAAACAAGTTGACGTAATGCTCATACAAGCGCAGTAGTGGCAAACAGCCATGGTGGGTAACCAACTGCTCTTGATTTGGCTAATAGATCCACTCAGTGGAATGGAACTCATTGCTGGAACTGGGAAATAAGTCAAAACCATGTACAAAAAATGAGCTCAGTCTACAAGATCAAGATACCACCAAATGTGGGCTAGAAGAGAGCCAACGCATATAAAATTCCCTCCAAAACATACATGTTCATCCCTTCTATCTAGTACTAACTTCTTTCTCCGTTGGAGAATTTGCTCATCTTTTTTCAGGTGGACAATGAACCTGAAGGGAGGATCAGCTAACCACACCTCACCAGGGCCCCAGCTGAAACCATAGAACAATGCAGGGGAAGGGCAAGAATAGAGCGTTCATGGAGATCACTACACCAGACAAAGGCTGAAGGAGATAAACACAGAGAACATACAACTCCAACTAAGCCAGATATCCAGAGACACAGAGGCTCCCAAAACCTCATCACTGAAGCAGAACTAAAATGACCCCAATGTGGCTCAGGGAAACTCGTGGAAGAGGGGGCGGAAAGATTGTTAGAGTCACAAGTTGGGACTTTATGCACAGAGACTGGGGCCTACACCCACAGAACTCTTGACTAACCTCACAATGCATGACCCACATTCCCCATTGATGAGGGTCCCTTTGAAAGTGGGAGGACGGGGAGGAGGACAATGGAACCAATACTATGAATGTAAAATCAGAATAATATAAATAAAAAATATATATTTATAAAAAAATAAAACAAATAAAATGTTTTTTAAAAAGAAAAAAAAGAAGACAAAAAATGTACCTTTTAGATCTAAAATAGCCAGGGTGTGAGATAAGGGGGCAGGAAACCATGACCTGGGGGCATTGTTAGGCAAGGAAGGGATAATGGCTGGGCGGTTTCTTGAGGAATATGGATAATCCACTTCCTTATGTCTCTGATGCCATTCTGCTGTCCTTGGTGATTTCATTTTGGGAGCCTTGTCCCAACCTCAATTTCAAGATCCTCCTGCTTTAGTCCTGGGATTACAGACACTTATCAGCCTATCTCACCAAGGTATGGTTTTGAACATACTGTAACATATCCTTCTCAACCCACTCACAATATAAGATTCAACTGACCAAGCAATAACATTTATAATAAATGAAGTGAATGTGGGAGGAAGTCTTCTGTACTTACATTTTTGTTAATTTCTGTACTATCCTCCACAGCTGAACTAACAATAGCTGACATTTTGTGAGCAATTAAATTTTGCCAGTAAAAATGTTTAATTTAATTTAACATTTGAAACTGCCTTGGAAGGCAATATTCTGACTACCACACACTACAGACAAGGAACTCAGGTCTTGGAGAGTTACAAATATTATATCAAACTGACAAACTGTCATTTGATAGAGGCAGGATGGGACCCAAATACTGACTTCAAAGTCTACATCCCCATTTTTTTTTTTTTTTTTTTTTTTTTTGGTTTTTCAAGGTAGGGTCTCACTCTGGTCCAGGCTGACCTGGAATTAACTATGTAGTCTCAGGGTGGCCTTGAACTCTCAGCGATCCTCCTACCTCTGCCTCCCGAGTGCTGGGATTAAAGGCGTGCGCCACCACGTCCGGCTTTCATCCCCATTTTTTGTGAAATAGAAACTAAGGACAAAAAATAAGGTATTCATGACACCGAATAAAAGCTGGGATCTTACCAGCCACACATGAAATTTATCAATTTGCCAATTTCATAACAAAATGAATGAGCATTTTTAATTAATAATCTCCAGCAGTACTTTGGGTAATTTTTCTGGTAGCTGAGGCTAAATGACTGGAGCTGTAGGTGTGATGTGTGTGTGTGTGTGTGTGTGTGTGTGTGTGTGTGTGTGTGAAGGGGACTTAGGAAATGCTATCAACCTCCACTGAATATAGAATATTTAAGACTAAATGTTCTAAATAAGGTCTCTGACATGACCGAGAAAATCATAAAGGAAGTGTCTAATGAAAGTAATCTTTTCCAGTTTATTGGGTTTATGAAAATGTGCTTACAGGACTAGCTTCCTGGTATAATAAAGAAAAAAATTCTACTCTTGGACATTTGACAAATCAGAGTGCTTCACTGTGCAGGTTCTGAGTAGAAAACTGGGCCTCACCTTGGCCTAAGAGATCAATAAATGTGTACATATTGGGAAAGGAAAAAGGAAGTTTGAAGGTGATTTCTGCACAACACAAATGTCCCAAGACAAAACCTGTTTAGCCCTGTACCAATAGCTGTTCTATTCTGAGAACAAAGTGCTACATCACCATGCTGTGTAGTGCTTAAGGCAGGAGGCATGCAATTATCCATGCATTTAGCCAACATGCAAATGATTTTGAGCTTTACAAATCCCAGCATTACAAAAGAATGAACAAGTTCTTGTATATGTTTGTTCTTGAGAAGTTTATGGTGTTCATGGGGAGGTGAGTTTGTTAGCTCATTTGCCAAATACCACCAAAATCAGGGTAATAAGAAGCCAGAAAAGAGGTGTAGCATGGTATGGAAGACTCATGACAAAGATGTAATATAAATGAATTTTTATTTTTTCAATTTTTACAAAGGTATATGTTTACTTTTAAAATTATAAATAAAAAAGTAAACCAGGTATGGTGGTGCATGCCTTTAATCCCAGCACTCAGGAAGCAAAGTTAGGAGGATCACAAAGAGTTCCAGGCCACCCTGAGACTACATAATGAATTCCAGGTCAGCCTGAGGTAGAGTAAGACCCTACCTCGAAAATAAAAAAAAAAAAAAAAGAAAGAAAGAAGAAAAGAAGAAAAGAAAAAAGTAAAACAACCACACACAATTGACTTGGAAGTGCCTTGAAGCTCCTAGTCACACATCTATGCAGTTGAGGTATAGTGCACACACTTCTTTTTCTTCATTTTATAATATACTATGTTTAATGTCATATGATAGAATTTCTAACAGTAAATTCTTTTCATGGAGGCTGGGGAGATGGCTCACCAGTTAAAGGCTCTTGCTTACAAGCCTCTTGGCCTGAGTGCGATATTCCTCAGCACTCACATAAAACTAGATTCAAAGCGGCATATGTATCCTATGGCAATGAAAGATGGAGTCATGAGAGTTCAAAAGCTTGTGGGCCAGCTAGTGTGTGCGTACACACACACACACATACACACACACATCATACACATATACACATATAAATAAATATTTTTAAGTTTGATATAATCACCTTCAATTAAAAAAAAAAATCTCTTCCTATGTACAGCCTATTTTTATGGCTATTGAGGAGATGACTTAGTGGTTAAAAGCACCTGATTGCAAAACCCTCCAGCCAAGGTTCAGTTCCCCAGAACTCACAAAGCCAGGTGCATAAAGTGGTACATGAGTCAGGAGTTCATTTACAGTGTCAAGAAGCCCTGGTGTGCCTTCTCTCTCTCTCTCTCTCTTTCTCTCTCTCTCCCTCCCTCTCACTTTCCCTTTTCCCTTGCAAATACAAATAAATTAAAATATTTTTAAAGAGAAATGGCTATTTAATGTTCCATTTATACAGATGAGCCATGAATGACTGAAGACATTTTCTATTCTTGAGCATTTGGATTCCATGCAACTTTTCATTGATGAAAAAAAACCGAGATAAACACTTATGTGTGGACATCTTTGCCTTCATCTTTGACTACTTTTTGTTGCTAACAGTGAGCAACACTGCTAGGTGAAGACATGAACATTTTAAAGGCTCTTTCCAGACAAACTATAGCAACTACCACTGCTGGGATACAAGTTCATTTGTTTTGGTAGATGCTAGACCAGTATAGCTATAAATCTAAAACTAATATGTTTATTAATCTGGTGAGCAAAAAATATTTATTTATTATCTGAATTCTTGAGTTCTTTATCAAATCATTTTCATATACTATAAGTTCACTCACATTTTGCTTTTTATTATCTGTTACCATCCTTGGCTCATTTAAGATTTTGAAGGTTTAGTGTTTTGATTATGTAAGTTGAGTGTATATTAACCAGCAACCCACTATTTATCTAAAGAAAATATGTCCAAATATCTTCCCCACTACTGACACTCATTTTCATTGTACCTCTGATGTTCATAAGAAAGTCAGACAAAAGCAAGGCAGAGAGTATGGCTGGGTCAGGAGGGTTATGGAGTGTCTGAGAACAGTGCACAGTTACAAAGCTGGTCAGACTGGAAACTTGTGCTGGGCGGCACTGAGAACAATTTGTACTTTGCATTTTATTAGTAGTCAGTGATGAACTATGAGAGGAATACACAAAGAATGTGCATAAAATTATCCACATCTAGAAATAGAGATCTAATGTTATACAGGAAGGTAGATTAGAAGTAGGGAGTTTACTGCTCAACTATGGAGCCTGCCTAGATCTTCAGGTTTTAAAAAATATTTTTAAATTTTTATTTGTTTATTTGCAGTCAGAGAGAGAAAAAGAGAACATGTTGCCAGGGCCTCCAGCAGCTGCGAAGGAAATGCAGATACATGTGCCACCTTGTGCATCTGGCTTTACTTGGGTAATGGGGAATTGAACCCAGTTCAATTGAAGCCAGATCATTAGGCTTTGCAGACAAGCACCTTAAGTACTGAGCAATGTCTCCAGCCCTTTTTCTTTTTAAAAATATTTTGTTTATTTGCTTGAGAGAGAGAAAGAGTTCACCAGGGCCTCATGCCACTGCAAATGAATTCCAAATGCATGAACCATTTTGTGCATCTGGCCTTATACCGGGGAAGTAAACCCAGAAAATTAGGCATTATAAGCCAGTACCTTTAACCACTGAAAAGTCTCTCTAGGTGAATGTTGAGCTTTTTTTCATGCTTAAAGAGCCAGGTGTACATTATAGTTTTGAGTAGAATGAACACCTCTGTCTCACAGAAATAAACAAAAGAGATAAAGAAAAGTGGTGCTATCAATAATTGCAGGATTTATGGGGTGGACATTAAAGGAATACAGACACTTCTTTTATATCTGTGGGATGAATCTGTTCTGACAATGCTGGAAAGACACAGTTTCAGTTTCAGCGCTTTCAGTTAACCATTAACAGGTTCTGTTGCTTGGGGCCTGCGGTGAGGCAGACTATCGTGGCAGGGACATGAAGAGAGAGAGAAATGTCAGGGTTCTAATATGCTCATTAAAAGCATACGCCTAATAATCTGACTTCTTTTCATTTTGCCCCCACCGTCCTAGATTCTATCACCTTTCAATAATGCTACAGGCTGAGAACCAAGCCCTCAGAACATGAGCCTTCGGGGAACATTCCAGAAGCAAATGATTGCATCTTCTTCCCTACATGATGCTGTATGACGGTCATCACAGTTGTGGTTTCTAAAGCAAACTTTACTTAAAGTAAGCTTCCTATATGCAATGCAGAGGCTGTCTCATTTCAGGACAGTCCTTGATCCAACATGATACTCAATAATTTTATGTTTAATATTAAATTACTGCAGGCTCAGCATTTTTGTATACGATGATATATAGTTATGTAATAATTCTGTGTGTGGCTGCAAAAAGTCTTTTCTCCAAATACAAGGAACTACCTGATAGTCATTGAATGAAAGTCCTCAGTTGTCCCCCTAGGGTCAGTTAGGAGTGGGTTTCTGTTGCAACAGAATGGTCTGCTCATTAGCTCCAGGCAGAAAACTCTTCTTTCAGCCTTAACCTGCCACACGATACCTGTGTGACTTTGGCAAGCCAACTAACATCACTGCCTCCCTGTTTTGATCTATAAGATAGGGATAATAAAAGATTGCTCCTTTGGTGGCTATGGAACTGAGCTCTAAAAAAAGCCTTTTCTCTACTCAGTTTTTGCCTCTGCATATTTGGAGTTTCAGTCAAGGAATGTCAGTATCTAAAGTAGATTATTTTCTTAAATCTTAATTAAAAAGTAACATATCCACAATCCGCTGCCTAAACACTGAAATATTTTCCCTATATAGTTAGTCTCTTTGGAATAAACCAGAAATAATCTTTCCCAAATATTATAAAATTTGCCTATTTTCATGAATGCCAGTGCATATTAAAGAGGATCTCACCTCAATCATGAAAGCCAGCTAGTAACAGCACAAGAATGTTAGTCATGTAAAACCTCAATGTTAGGTACATATATTTCTAAAAGATCTTTAGGTTCATCTAAAACATTTTCCTCAGGGAAACAAAATGTTAGTTAAGATTTTTGCCTTCAGGCTAAGAAGCTGAGAATTTTACTAACACTTGCTTTCCTCAGTCAAGTGCTAAATATTAGATTTTTTAGGGGAACAAATTCACCTTCCTAGAAGCAACTATCAAATGGCTTGTCACAAAAGCCATTTTATTAACTTGAAGTGAGGTCTGTATCACTTTCTGATTGCTCAGGCAAAATACCTGATGAAAATCGGTTTGAGGCAGGAAGGGTTTATTTTAGAATATAGTTTGAGGCTACAGTCCATCCTGGAAGAAAGGCACGGCAGCAGAGCTAGCCACTTTCAGTCCACAGTGAAGAAGAGGGATGAGTACTGAATGCACAGGACCCTGCAGTCCTATCTACCCCTGCTTCGCAGTCCCAAGAGACACACTATCCCATCCGCTCACCCCGTCACATCACAGGACTACACAATCCCATCCTCCCCAACCTGCCACAAAACCAGTCTGCTTTGTCCCATTCCCCCCTACCCCCTGTCCCCTTGGGCCACCTGACCAAACAGTCCAATACCCCGAACCACTGACCAAATAGCCCCTTCACCAAGTCCTTGGGCCCCCACCAGAACCTCAAAGACTCTTCCATCTGAGCAGACAGGCCCCATTGCCATCAGAAGCCTAATCAAGGCAAACATAAGAGGGAATAATCACTGAAGACACTTCAAGGTAAACTACAGCTTCCTCCTAAATTAAATAAGATTCCTACACTGTGATGGGCAGACCACAGTGCAAAAGGAATAACATGAAAAATCAGATGCAAGTAAATCCAACAAGATTGCCCAGTCCCACAATGGATGTCTCTAATCAAAATACAGAAAAGACAACAGGATCAGAACCCCAAAATGAAGTCACAAGCTATGCGACTGTGGCAAAGCAATTAACAGAACTTGCAGAAAACCAACAAATCAACAAAGGTCTAATAATTGTATTAATGCTGTCTTCGCTCAATTAGACCTAATAAAAAAGAATCAGGAAGTGTTCCAAAAACAGTTAAATGATTTGAAGGAAAGAAAAAAAAAAAAGAGGACCTCAATAATCAACTGGCTAAGCTCAATGAAGACTTAAATAAATGCAAGGATGAATTCCAAGAAGTATTAAGAAAATCAGAAAATGATGTGAAAAGGGAACTCAACAGCAGGATGGATACTATATATTAAAAGGCAATAGAAAATACAAACCAAATTGAACAAGTCCAAACCTCTATAGAAGCTCTCAAGAATAGAGTCAGTCATGTAGAGGATAGAAACTCAGAACTAGAAAACAAAACAGAAGAAACAGTTTGTGAGTCCAAAAATTTGAATAAGTTCAAAAATGTTTGTTATCAGAACATGAGGGAACTGTGGGATACCCTTAAATGTCCCAACTTTCAGATCATGGAAATGCCAGAAGGGGAAGAAATTCAGACCAAAGGCATGGAGAACTTATTCAATAAAACTATCAAAGAAAAATTTCCCACCTTCTCAAAAGAAAGTCCCATCAAGTTACAAGAAGCTAATAAAACTCCAAACAGACTGGACCAAAGGAGAAATTCCCCAAGACATAATATCATTAAAAAAAAAAAAAAAAAGCAGCTATGGAGAAACAACACATTACATAGAATTACTTACAATCTTGGGCTACAAGAGGGCCTACACCTATTAAATTCTCTCTAAACTAGTAACTGTTATCCCATTTATCCAGTGCTGACTTCACTCTCTATTAGAGAATCTGCTTCTCTTTTTCAGATGGACACAGAACCTGAGGAGAGAATTAGCCCATTGCACCTCACCAGGGCCCCAGCTGAAACCATATAGTAATGGGGGAAATGAGCAAGAGTGCTGCTTTCTTGGTGAACCTGGTACCAACACAAGGGTGAAGGAGATAGATACAGAGAACACTCAACTCCTACCAAACCAGAGATCCAGAGACACAGAGGCTCCCAAGACCTCATCACTGAAGTAGCCCTCAAACGAACCCAACATGGCTCAGGGAAATTCATGGAAGAAGGGGCAGAAAGATTGTTAGAGCCACAAATTGGGACATTTTGCACAGAGATAATACATCTCCCCCATAACTGATGGCTACCCCGCAATACATGACCCACAATCCCCCTGGGGATAACAGGCATCCCCAACAAGGAGAGTTGCTTCAGAGAGGGGAGGTCAGGAATGAGGGTAAGGATGGTACCACCATGTGCTGTTTACACAATGAGTATGTACATAACTAATAAAGAAAAAATGGTTAAAAAAGATAGACAAGCAACCATAAAATCATTGCATTGTCATTCATTTTCTTTACACTTTTAATTTTGTATGTCTCTCGCCTATTTTAATTTGGAAGCACAGAAGAGATAAAATCATGTTTGGTGGCAAATAACACAGGGCATTTATTAGCAAAGAATAGCAGAAATTAAACATTGATTTAAAAATCAATGTCATGATACAGTTGAGTTGAGAGTAATCTTTCAGCAAGCTGAAGCCTAAATCACAAAAGAAAACATATTAATACATCTATGTGGGTGGAATTATATGTGAGCTAGGATTGCTCAGTGCCTATGTCTTTGGGTAGACCCATCTGATAGATGAGCTTGCATATGCTGACCCCTTGAGTTGTGTGGTGAACAAGAAGGGAACTTACAAGATGTGGTTGTGATTCCTGAAGAGCATGTAAACAAGAGAAAGGTGGGAGAGTGAAATGGTTCAGAGCACCTGACTCCTGTGCTATGTGCCTGTTAAAACGTGGATATGTGTTGTAGAAGATGACAACTGGAGTCAGTGAAAGGAGAACTTCAACAGGCAACTACGTGAGCCATGATTCATCCTTCACTCTCCACCTTGCGTTCTGTGTTGTTTTGTCCATGTTTTTGAGACAGGGTCTTCTACTGAACTCAGAGCTCACTGATAATAAGCCCTGGGAACCCATGTCACTTCACTTCCTCAGCCCTGAAACTTCAGATGTGCTCTACCACACCTGAATCAGAATGCAGGGGTTTTTGAAAAGTCAACATTTTAATATGTTCATGTAAAAGTGTGATAGAGAAAAATTATGTGCAGCACTTACTCAGTTTCCTCCAATGGTAACAGTATAATATAGTAACAAAGCCAAGATCACAAATATTACAATGTAATGCCATACCAGGACACTGACAGGGATAGCTATGCAGCTTCCTCATGGGGATTTTAACACACATTTTTCCTCTTCCTTCTCTCTGACCCCTAGAAGCCACCAATCCATTCTCCATTTCTACCCTTTTTATTTCAGGAACATTACTTAAATAAAATCATATGGAATGTGCACCTTTAGGTTAGGATGTTTTTTATTCAGCCCTATTCCCTAGAAAATTACACCCAAGTTGCCATAGAAACAGTTCACTCCTTTACTGCTAAGTAGTATCCCATGGTGTAATGTACCATATTTGCTTAAGCAGGGGCCCACTGAAAGATGAGCCTCATTTTAATTTCACATGTTCCATGTATTTTTGACAAATAGATATAGCCACAGAATGATGGCCACATCAAATAATAGGGCATTAAAAAGAAATGAAAATATATTTTCACATAAGTTACATGGTGGTTTGTATCATTGTAATAAGCAATACCTAAACACTGCAAACAACCCAAATGTCCAGTCATAGACGAGTGCAAAACTGCAAGAATAAATTGTGATATATCAATTTAATGCAATTCTACCCCACAGGAAAAAGCAATAGTTGAGTCTCAAAAAATCAAACAGTAGAGAAAAAAAGGCAAGACACAAAAGACTGCATGCTCTATGATTCTAATTACATGGATTTGAGAGAAGGTCAAATTAATCTATAATGCCAAAAAGCACATAGTAATTACTTAGGCTATGTGATTGGACAGGGTAAAGGCAGTAGGATTGGCAATAAAGGGAAGTAAGGTTTTGTCTATACATGGTTTAAGAGAATATTTGAAGCCCTGAATGTGGAGACATTATATTACTTAGAATAGAAAGGTCTCGCTTTCACAGAAATTAAGAACTGGTGGAAAGTAACTTGGTTTATGGAGTAAAGAAAAGCCACAAGGTTGAAGAAACCAAGGTGTAGAAGACTAATGAATCCTGAAGGTGAAGACAGAGGAACCGTGGAGGAAGCGGATGAAAACTTCACACTTCAAAGTTGGCACTTTGCCATCCATTCCCTATACTTGGTTTGTGAGCTTTATACAGCTGTACATGCTGACCTTCTTGAAGGAAAGAGATAGTGGGAAAAGGCTTTGCTGGTTTTAGTGTGTATCCCAAGGATTCTTTTTGGAAGCCTCCTTCCCGCATTGCAGCACTGGGAGGTACTATAAACTATAGGAACTATAGTCTGGCTCAAGGTAATTAGATCATTTGAAGGATCACCATGGGTTCTTGAAAAAAGATTAAGGTAGGATGAGGAGCTAATTAAGACCTGTTTGGTTTTCAATCTTCTCCTTTAGAAAGAGAAAAGTTGATTTTACGTTTTGGAAAAATTCATTGCTTCTCTTGGGACATTTTTTAAAATACAGTGTGACATTGTCTACTGAGGACTGCTGGGAACAGTCACTATGCTTGCAGAATGCATATAATGTTAACATAGTACACAGCATTCCCAGGTAGAAACAAGCCCTCTGGGGTTCTTTCAAGATATGAACTGCAAAAACTTTAAGACTTTTGTCTTTAAATCAGAGACATAAGTTGAGTCTGTAATGCACAAAAGAGTAGAGGTAAATAGGCACAAATTCCAAGGGGTCATCCCTATGCGGTACTCATGAAATGGAAGCAAGCATATGTTAACTGAATGTTGCAGTCAGGTTCGCATTGCTGACAGAAATCACCTGACTAAGAGCAGCTTGTGGGAAAAAAAAGAGGTTTAGGCTTACATGAGGAAGCTAATCACGATAGCATGAGCAGAGCCACTCTCTGGTCAACACATGCCAAACACTGTTTGGGTTTTCAATCTGTAAAAGAGCTATATAAACTTAATGGGGACACCTGAATCAAACCACCACATCCCCCATAAACTGAAAGTGATGGAAAACCATTCAGAATCAAGTTTTTATTTCCAATGATGTTATACATCCCCATAATCCAAGTACATTTTACTAGCAGAAAGCCAACAGGGGAAAAATTCATTGCTTCTCTTGGGACATTTTCATGATAAAATACAGTGTGACATTGTCTACTGAGGACTGCTGGGAACAGTCACTATGCTTGCAGAATGCATATAATGTTAACATAGTACACAGCATTCCCAGGACACTCCTTTAGAAGGCCCCTTCAAAAGAGTCTGCATTCTTCCTGTTGCCCCATTGCAGGTCCCTCTCATTTGCAGCTGAACAATCACCCAAAGATTTCATTTTTCCTGAATCCTTCTTCCATCCTTGAAGAACACAAGACCTGCTAGCCCAGTGTGCTCTTTCTCACCCTTAAGCCAAAGGGGATAAAGGTCTTTCAGCTCTGACCAGAATAGTCCATCAAGCTGTACTTAAAAATCTTTAGGCCAAGACAAATCCTTTTGTCTTGAAAAATCAGAGCCACACAGTCAGGTGTGAGTCTCCCACTCCTTACCACTTTACTGTTGCAGTCAGGTTCGCATTGCTGACAAGCAGCTTGTGGAAAAAAAAGAGGTTTATTTTGGCTTACAGGCTCGGGGAAGCTCCATGATGGCAGGCACAAGCATGAGCAGAGGGGGACATCTGGTCAACATAAGGTGGACAACAGCAACAGGAGAGTGTGCCAAACACTGGCAAGGAGAAGCTGGCTATAATACCCATAAGCCCGCCCCCAACAAACTCTGTGAAGTTGCCATCAGCTGGGAACCTAGCAAGAACATGAAGTTTATTAACTGAATATCTAAGTTAATATACATTTTGTACTACCTGTGAGTTCAGTCATTCCCAACTGGTCTCTTCTCTTCCTGGACATCTGATGTTCAGATATCCCTGGAACTTGCCAGCTCATTTTAATAGACAAGAGCTCAACACTCAAGGAGCACCCATGCCTTATGAGACAAATCTCTTCACTTACTGGAATTGGCCCTACAAATTCTGCAACAGCTGGCCTAACCTCCAGCCATGGGTCACTTTGGTAAAAATTACACAACTAATCCTTCCCAACAGGGACATCTTTGTTTACATTTTATTTTCAAATTCTTCAATCATATGGAAATGTAAAAGAATTCTGAACTTTGAGCACCTATATGCCCTCCTTGCAAATTCAAGGATTGACAGTTTGCCAGATTTGATTGTTGTACTTCTAACAGAACATTCCTGGCAAGTACAATACCATTTTTATAGCTAAGTCAGAATAATTCTACAGCATTGTCCAATAACCCAGTGAATGTTTAAATTTCTCCAGTTGACCTAATAAGGTGAGTGTGTGTGTGTGTGTGTGTGTGTGTGTGTGTGTGTGTGTGTGCATAAGCGTCAATATACTAATCTCATTTTTCTTAGTGTGGAATATTTTTGTATCGCCATTTCTTCTTTCTTTTAAAATCCTCATGACATTGACATTTTGGAGAATCCAGTAAGTTTTTCTGCCCTTAAGGAGGAAGTGGATGGGCTTCATGGAGGCCAGGGCACTGGGGAGTGAGAACTACCAGGGCTATGGAAGCCACAGAAAGTGAGGGTCCCAGCAGATGAGCAGATGAGAGTGAGCTTCAAGCACTTCAGCTCACTCATAAGTTCACAGAGGGTGGTAGAGCTGTCAAATAACTGACATTGGTTCTCCAGTTAACCCAGCAGGTAGGTGCTGAGTTAGCTTGAAAAGATTCAGGAAATTAAGGATGGGATTTGAGTGGAAAATGGTTATCTGGATCTTTGTGTTTTCTTATCTTTCCCTCCAAATTCCAGAAAATACTACTAATAAAAATATCCCGAAAGGGAACCATAGGAAACCACAGGGAGAACAAAAAGGGATGGCCACCGTCCAGCAAGTGGATAACCTTAACATATACAGAATGTAGAGGGGGTTCAGTGGCTGTCTACCATAGGGTGGCATGACTCAAAGAAGTCAAAGGAGGCTATTGTTAAGACATAGAATAGATCTGTTCAGAAGAGCCATAAGTGGTGACATACACCTTCAATCCCAGCACTCAGGAGGCAGTAGTAGAATCATTCCCATGAGTTCAAGGCCACCCTGAGACTACATAGTGAATTTCAGGTCAGCTTGGACTACAGCAAGATAGTATCTCTAAACAACAACAACAATAATAAAAAAAAAAATGTTCAGAAGATTCCAGATGGCTCCAGGCTCAAAGCCTGCAAGTGAGGCAAGACTGGACCTGGAGCAAGCCTCCTAAAGAGCAGTGATTGATAGGAAAAAGCAGTGATAGGAACGGGCGTAGAAGCCTGGGCCTGTGAGCTGTGTCTACACTCAGAAAGTGACTGGGAGCAGCACCATTTCCTAATGAAGTAGAAAAACAGAGTTATTGTCTGAAGACACTGAAAGATTTGCTTAGAAAAGGTTGGAGCTCATGATCTGCATTGACATCCTGAGAACGGAGCAGAAGCCTGCCTGCAGGTTTGACCACATCTACCCTACAGAACGGAGAGCCCTGTTCACCCGCCGCCAGGCTGTCCTTACACCGTGAGAGAATTCATAACCACTGAAACACTTACACAGACATGGTCTGTGATCATAGATAAAAGTACTAGGGCATTTAAACTAATGATGTAGGACCACAGGATTATCAAGTCAGCCATCAGTAGGACCAAAATGAGAACCAGCTTTAGGTTGGGGGAGATGGCTCAGCTGCTAAAGGAGCTGTCTTGCAAAGCCTGCCAGCTAGGATTGATTTCCCCAGGACCCATATAAAGTCAGAAGCAAAGTTCATTGGCAGTATGGCAGTTCATTTACAGTGGCAAGAAACCTTGCATCAAAGAAGGTGGAGAACAGACCCTACCTCCACTCATGTGTGCCTATACACACGAAACTAATTAGATAAACAAACCAATAAGAAAATAGAACTCAGTCTAATAAGCCAAAGAAAATGGTTCTACATTTAACAGATTATTCAGGAAACAAAGCCAATTTTAACTATGAAAACAACAACAAAAACTATCGATGACTTTTAATTAAAATCACAGAAGAAATTTGAGATCTTATATCTTTCAAAGATGAATGGACCACTACAAAAAATGAAACAGTCAACAACACTCAAACACAAGAAGACTCAGACTAAAAGAATTCAAAACACAGAGTAAGGGAAAGCCAAGGGCATTTTTAAAAACACAGAGCAAGAAACAGAACAAAAGCAAGAAAGAGACATCTAGTTTTGATGCATGTCCAGTGGGGATTTAGGTAGAATTTCAAGGGATGACAATATAAAAACTGAAAAGAAAGAGAATAATGGAAAGGGGTTTGGAGAGATGGCTCAGTGGTTAAGCAAATAAGGAAAGTTTCCCTCAGGCTGAAGAGAGATGAGTCTTTATATTGAAAGGCCGGCACAAGGCCAGGTGAGAACAATGACAAAATGCACCCATTTCTGTCCTGGTTATAGCTCACAGTTACACAGATAAATCAGATTCTAAAAGGCCTCTGCAAAGCAAATGCACATGTATACATGCACATACAGATGCCCATAAACAGAACACAGGGAAGAGCAATTTAGTCTCATACTTACTAGCCTGAAGATGAGAAGCACTGTTGTTAGCAGCTCTGATGAAAACAATTCTGATATTTAAGAGTCTATAGCTAAAAATAAACTACCAATCAAATGTACTTGCAAAAGAGCAATGCAGGTTTTCAGGAAACTTCACTCCTTGTTCATCTGTCTGAAACAATAGAGAAACAAAAGCATATGCCTATGTATTTCAGAAGAGAGAGGGGTCTTAGATGTCAGAAGACAAAACACTGAAGAATCAGATGCATGGCACAATGCAGGTCTGGCCCTAGCCAGACTGCATGCTAACAGAAACCAGGCCACACCCATCGGGTTTTCTCACCAGGATGGCGGGTAGTCAACGATGTGTAAGACTCCATGAGATGGAGCAACCTAAGACAGGCACCATCGCATGTGATGGTCCCTTAGGGCCTGGGGTCAACAATGGCTTGGCAAAGAACCATGCCTCCCAGGGTCGACAATAATAAAAACAAAAAGGAGGATATGTATGGCACAATGCAGGTCTGCCCCTAGCCAGACCGCATGCCAGAAGAAACCAGGAAGTGGCTTCTGTGGACATGGTATCTTGCACAGGCCTGGCATGACAACAGCTACAGTCCCATGCTCATGAGAAACCTGCTGTGCTGTGAGATGATCTGTTCGGAGACAGGCTGTCATTGGTCACAAGAAGGGGGCCACCCCATACAATGATTGGCCAGCCAAACCCTTTAAACCTCCTACACTTGTTTGAATAAACGAGTTTGCAGCAGCTCGCCCTCTGCCTGCTTCCACCCAACTCCCAGAGTCTGTGTCATGACTCCACGCCTTTCACCCCCTACCCAGCGGAGACCCTGCTGTCCCTCCTGGGCTGGCCCTAGGGGGACCCCAACAAACAGAGGGTGATATAAAGAAGTCCTCGGCAAACAGTGAGAAAGTGGCCTAAGCTGAGTCAGGAAGTCAGAAGGCTCCTGGCACCAGCATATTAAGGACTTTAATGTGTTTCAGCAGTTCAAAACTCCAAGAAGGGCCAAGCAGAAAGGAAGTCATGAATGCTTCTATGAAGCCTTTGAAATGGACCAAAATTTGGAGGAACTGAGAAAATGTCAGAAGCATGAATCTGTTTGACTTTGGCTGGCTCTTTATTAGTCTGTCTTCAATGAGATAGTTAGAATCCTCCTTGTCAGGTCCAACTATGACCTTTGGCTCTACTATAAATAAGGTTACATAATTATAGTAGTGTCAATTCTGTCAAATCTTTAAAATTTATTTTTCTTAAAAGATACAAAATTAGAAAAGAATACATATAATTAGTAGAATATCTTTATAAACTATAAAGAAACTAGTGTCAAGACAGAAGGCAACAGGATGCAAATGTAATAAACATTGAAAACATGAAAATAAAGTAAAATAAAAAATACACTTTTCTAGTCACACACATTGATTCCTCCTCTGGCCCCAGGAACCCTGAGATGAATGAAAAGAAGATTCCATAGCCACACTAGGGAAAAGAAGAAGGAGAAGGAAAAAGAGAGAGAGGGCCTCAAGTTTAAGCCATAGAAAACAGAAATAGTATTTCAGGAAAATTATATATATCTTATAACCCACAGGCAAAATTAAGTATACATTCAAGATATAGCCAGACTTTAAGTATGATATTAGGAAATAGAGTAAACAGGGAAGAAAAAAAGCATTTGAAAGCAATATCATTATCATCTTCCCAGCAATCAGAGTTGTTGTATCCATAAGCAAGAGCAGTTGTTATCATAGGTAAGGTTTGCCAGGAAAAAGATAGGAGGCTGAGGCTAGTTCATAGGAGGCTCACCATGGAGTGTCCTTGCAAATACTTTAGAAGGAGGGAGGGAAGCAGAGATGGGCAGAGGAAGGAGTTGAGCTGCCATGTAATCACCACAGATGCCCCACTGACCTCTGGGAACGCTGCAGCTGTACTCGGGAATGAGCCTTCAACAGTTCATATTCTCAGCAGCATGGGGTGGGATTTGAGGGTGGTTGGACTACAGCACCTGGGTCTTGAGGGGTATGGCACCTGGGTGCTGTGCAGAGAATCAAACAGGAGTAACTATGAAAAATGCCTATTAGAAATTTTAAAATTTAAAACTAGAGTTATCAAATCTTTTTTAAAACCACAGACATATATAAAGACTAAATTACTGATCTAAAGTAGTCAAGGAATTCCCTCAGCTGGCAGTAAGAAAAAGTAGAAAGTGAATAGGGGGAAAAATGAAGTCTCACAAATGATAAGAACAAAATTATAGAAAATCCAAAGTGTAAGGATATAGTCAAAGAAACAACTGAAGAATTGGGACAGAGTAGTCAGAAGCAAAAGTTTAAAATATTTTCTAGATGGAAGATAAGATAAAACATGAAATTGATGAATCAAAAAGCATAAATCATTTACAGCCATGGTCTTAATCATTAAAAGAATTCAAAACAGAAAGAACTGTCTTATTGCTAAGAGCTATAACTTGGGATAAGTGTAAAAAAGAATTTTAGTTTTTCATTCACTATTTTATACTTTTTATTTAGTAATAGGCACATATCATCCTTAAAGCATGAGGAAATAGATTTTTACCTACCATGCAACTTATTAAGAAGTACCTAGCAATTAACATTCATACTGGCTCCATTTATGGAGTGTGTTGTGTGTGCAAGGCACTGTTTAAAAGAATTACCATTATCCTAGCATCTACATTGTATAGGTTCATAGAAAGATACAATAGTTTGTCTAGGTATATATTGCTATAAGAATTAGATCTGGAATTTTAATCTGTAAATTCCAATGCATAAGCTTTTAAATATACAGCAAAGTTTGCTCTGATGACTGGAAGTCCAGTCCTCTTGTCAGTATTTAGTATGAAATTGGAAGGACTCTCTTAGGTTACTGATTGTGATGGTTTGAATGTAAAAATGCACGTGTTGAGACACTTGGTGACCAGCTAGTGGCGCTGTTTGGGAAGGCTGTGGAACCCAGAGGAGGTGGAGCCTGGCTGGAGGAAGTGTGTCACGGTGGGCTGGCCCTGAGGTGTTACAGCAGGGCCGGAAAGTTGTTGGTTTTCTTTGCTTCCTGACTCTGGCGAGATGTGACATTTCAAGCTTCCTTGCTATGATGAAACTTCCCCTTGAAACTGCAAGTTGAATCAAACCGTTTTATTTCCATAAATTGTTCTGGTCAGGTATTTTATCCCAGGAAATAGAAAGTACCTAATAGAGTTGACCAGTGGTATTTCTTTGGCTTTTTGTTGATTTTAGAAAATGGGTGGTAGACAGTGGGTATAGATGTGAAGAGGCTTGATAACTCTACCAAACAAATCCACACACAGGAGAGCACAGTTGTTAGCAGGTGAACTGGAAGTCTATGGAGGTACATTTTGTTTAAAACTACAGGAGAATGACTGGAACAAAGGAGGAGATGGGGCTAGTACAGAAAACAATTTGTATGATTTGGAACAAATGTTCTTAGCTAATACACAGTAACAAAATGATAAAAGGGGAGAACTGGCAGTTGAACTCAGGGTAATGGTATAGCAGAGACAGTGAGAGGCATCCAAGAGCGGTGTCAAGAGTTTCATTTTGTGCTTCTCTTTGTAGGCGTAGTTATGGATTATTAGGCTACATGAAGGCCAACATAGTTGTGTTTGGTTGGGCCAGGGCTTGCTTGGGAGTCTCTTCAACTAGGACCTAGAGAGTCACATAGAGGGAACATATGAATTCCCTTATTTTCCCAGACCACAATGGAGCTGACGACCGAGTGGCTGGAATGTTTATGTTCTCCTTCCCAAATTATGTTCTGAATCAAACTTTCTCTCTCTCCCTCTTTCTCTCTTCCTTTATCCCTCTCTCCCTCTCTCCTAAACTGCAAGAAAATATATTTCTATTGTTTAAGCCAACTTCCGTTTTGGCACCCTGAGCAAAATAAGAGATCATTCCTTTCACATGCATTTTGGTCTCCCCTTTATTCCATTGTCCATTGAGTAGGTTAGCCTTAGTAACAAAACTGACCATAATTTCTTGCTTACAGTATCTCAGTGAAAAGCACAGCAAACAAAACAAAACAGAACAAATCCAAAACACTGGTCAATGGCTTACCATTTTCTTAATATGCCTAAATCCTATGAAATTACTCTCAAGGACTTCCACATTGTGGCTTTTGCCCACTCTTCTCATTGTTATGATTTTGATATTCTCACATTTCAGCCACATTAACTCCTAAGGCTCCTCTTACAATGTAATTTCCATAGTCTTTCATACAAAGAGACTTGCTGGCTTAGAACCCTCCCATATGATTCACCTCCTTTCCTTATTAGACACTGATCATTTCACTCACCCAGGCCTCAGCTCTTGTGGAGCTGGAGAGGAGGCTTCTTCTCCTACCTGACATGCAGATAAGGTAAGCATTCCTGTCCTGACGTGCATTGCAGACACCTCTCTTCTGGTATGACATACCTTAACTGTTAGATTCATTTTAAATCCATCCTAGGTAGAATGGAAGTGCTGGGACCATATACACCACTTTTCTCTTGTGCTCTCTGAAGTCTTCCTTGCCCCCATTTATGCTTGCTTTAAGGTATTCTGTGAACCTTCAGTGAATGACCTGGTGATGGAATGTCCCTTCATTTCAGACCTTTCTGCTTGTCCCAGGGCTGAGCATACTGGCCCTGGTTAACAGATATCTTCCTGCTGCCCAGACCACATTATTCCTGGTGTGGTGGCTTCCTGGGTCTTAGGCCATACATTCTGTCCCCAAACTGTTGAAGGTGAGTGACAAACCAGAAGGAGCCTAATTTCAACACAGGAAACAGCAGTCAATTCTCTAAGCTATGTATGAAGGAATCTGATTGCTTGTTTGGGACAGACTTGTGAAGCAAATTACTAAATAGTTTTTAAATATTTTATTTATTTATTTGAAAAAGAGAGAGAGAGAGGCAGATAGAGAAGGAATTGGAATGTCAGGACCTCCAGCCACTGCAAATGAACTCCAAATGCACGTGCCACCTTTTGCATTGAGCTTTACATGGGTCCTGGGGAATCAAACCTGGGTCCTTTGGCTTTGCTGGCAAGCATCTTAACTGCTAAGCCATCTCTCCAGCCCAAATTACTAAATATTTTTAAATGCACAAGACCACTTTGGAGTCCAATAAGTGTTTTTATTTAATGATTTATAAATGAGGGCTGGGGAGATGGCTTAGTGGTGAAAGTGCTTGCCTGTGAAGCCTAAGGACCCATGTGTGACTCTTCAGAACCCACGAAAACCAGATGCACAAGGTAATACAAGCACTCAAGGTTGCACATGCACACAAGGTGGCATATGCATCTGGAGTTCAATTATAGTGGCTGGAGGTCCTGGTATACGAATTATTCCTTTTCTCTCTCTTTCTCTCTCTCTAGCTCTCACTCTCATTCTCACTCTTTTGCATAAAAAAGGCTACTATGTTGGGCTTGCCTCAAAAAAATTATTAAAAATAAGATTTATAAATGAATATTGTGAGCACTTATATAGAACATGAGTTCGCATTGATTAAAAATACAACAGGCCACTTTTGATGGTGGCATTTTGATAAGCTCACACTCAGCCCTCCTAACTTGGAGTTCTAAATACAAAAGGAAGGATAAAGATTTGAGTAGCAGAGGATTGAGGTTTTTGAATCCGAGGGACTCCCCTACACATTTGGTGGTTTGATTCAGTTGTCTCCTATAAGTTTATGTGTTCTGAATGCTAGGTCCCCAGCTTGTGGCAGTTTTGGAATTGGAGCCTCCTGGAGGTGATATATTGGTAGGGGTGACATTATGGGTATTGTAGCCAGCTTCCCTTTGCCAGTGTTTGGCACACTCTCCTGCTGCTGTTGTCCACCTTATGTTAGCCAGTAGGTGATGCTCACTCTCTGCTCGTGCCATCATTTCCCCCTCACATTGTGGAGCTTCCCCTTGAGTCTGTAAGCCAAAATAAACCCTTTCTTCCTACAAGCTGCTCTTGGTCAGGTGTTTTCTGCCAGCAATGTGAAGCTAAGTATAACAATATCCCTCTACCCACTGACAATGTACAGCTCTGTTGTGAGGATACCACACTCCACTGAGCTTCCTTCTTAGCCATCTGTCTCTACTCTGCCCTGTTTTCATTTACTTAATCGTGAGACTGAGGGGTGGCCCTATAGAGGAACTCCTTTGTCTGCCTCCCTGACCATTCAAGATGCCACTGAAGCTGACCTATCTGCAGAGTGTAAATGCTCCCAGATGGGCTTCTTGAGGGTGAAATTGGAGGGTGGCACCTGCAGCCTGTTCTCTATGATCTTTATGTCTGTAGACGCATGGCCAGATGATTGGAGAAGACTTACAAGCATGAAGATACTGGTGCTTTCCCTCTGTTCTGGGCAGAGGCTGACATATGGAAGAGGAAATGAGATGTGTCCTTTGTTGATATGACCTGTCCACTAGCTAACTGTGTAGACATCTCCAGTAGCAAAGACCACATGTAAGAGTGCTTTTATGCACTAGGCCCTGTTCTAAGAACTTCACATGAATTAACTCATTTAATCCTTGCTCAGTAGTACTAGTTAACAGTTGTTTCATCCCATGAGCTGAGTGAGTTTTGTAGAGAAACACAGCTAATAATTAGTAATGCTGCACTTTGTAACCAATAGCCAAGCCCAGAGTTGGAACCCTTTATCCATGAAGACATCACACTTTCCACTTTACTAACCACTAGTGAATTCCTCTAAGGCACCTAGCAACACCTCTAAGATGTCTTCAGGTATGAAATGGGAAAAGGAGGTTTGGACATTACATAAATACAAGGGTCGTTAACAATTGGATGAACCATAAAACCAAACAATGCTGTTCCTCACTAAGGCATATGGCTGGGCTCCAAGAGCCCCTTAATAGGTGTCGTACAATTTTTTTTTAACCTCTTCTGAGCAAACAGCACAGTATACTTGAATGGAATCTAAAGAGATTTAGAGAAGGTGGGTCATGGGCTTTGGGTCCAAAGGCCAACTCCATGAGAATAGATATGACCCCACAGTAGCAGAAGGGGGGTTTTCAATGTTCTCCTTGCAGTAGAACAGGGAGGATTTCCAGTGCTTTCCTTGCAGTAGCACAAGGGAGGGGGGTTCCTGTGCTCTCCTTGCAGTACTATGAGTGGGTTTCCTGTGGTCTCCTGGCAGTAACACAGGAGGATTTTCAGTGCTTTCCTTGCAGTTCAAGCAACAATGGGATGTACTTGAAGAGAAAGAAGAGCACAGGTGTCTGGTGTTTGTTAAAGGTTAATTAGGTCACAGAGACTTGAAACTCTTTCTTTTCAATGAAGGGAAGTCGGACCAACTGAGACACTTTGGGGACTACTTTCAAAGGCCTGCATGATGGAAGGATGTAACTTATTCCGTGTGCACTGCCGAGGGCAGAGCTGTAGCCACAGGTTACACTGCAGTGGATTTACCTAATTGCTGGAGACAGTTATGACATCTCACATAGACCAAGCACTCACAATGCCTGCACTGAACTTAGCTAGAAGTTGTGAACAAATCCAACATTAGCACTACAACCATCTCTCAGTGCATCCCTGGTAAAGTCTCTACATGCTGACTTACTAAGTGACCTCCCTCCTAATAAATACCATTACTATTTAATAGACGAGGAAATAGAGACGTTCAGTTACTTCCTGTGGAATATCCTTAAGTTACTAGTTTATAACTTGGGCCCAAGTGTCCCTGCTTCTTGTACTGCCTCCACAGTTCTTTCTGTCTTAAGAGTTGAGACCAGGGCTGTCCACTGGATATATACTGTGAGCTACTAATGAGAGCCACATGTGTGTTAGTATTCTAATAGCCACACTAAAGTGCTGAAAAAGAAAGTGGTTGAATTAATTGTAGTCACACGTATTTATATCCTGGCCTGATATACACCAGCTGATTTATAATAGCATTGTCATTTATTGAGATGTTGTGATTAGTATAAAAATAATGAAGTTGCTCAGTCTTTCCACACTAAATCCATGTCCCTCAGTTACTTATGGAACAGTCAGCACAGGGTTAAAATTTAAATCTCCTAGTGGGGGGATTTTAACCCTAAAGGTGAGCTTTGTTTGCCCCTTAGATTCTGATGCTACTCTTTCCATTGGTCTCCTTTCCCAGCAAGGAAGGCATACTTAGCGACGGCCAGGGGAGATTGCAACTTTTCCACTGGAGACAAAGCAGAAATTGCTAAATTCCAAGAAGAGAGGTGTCTCTCTGAACCTGCCGCTGTCCTTTCCCACCTACCTGGGAGTTAACTACGTTGGCGTTCTTCTTTGAAAATGACTGGAATAATTTGCATGGTGCAGTAATTTATCCTAAGTACCAAATTCGTGGTAGAACACGTTGCTTTATGCAAAGCTATGCAACATTAGGGAGTCTCTGGCTTCAGTGACAGAAACCTTGTTTCAATTACAGTCACTACATAGGTGACAGAGGGGGAGAAAAAATTCAGTTATTTTTGCCACATTGCTCAAGGGCAGAGGCACAGTGTCAAAACAAACGCACCAGCCTCTTAGCATAGCTTGACAACAGCCCACCAAAGTTTCCCCTTAAAAATCCGAATCAGTTGCCCAAACTGAAAGCATGTGAAAAGCACGAGTTCCAGGCCCTGCGGAGGTGGCGCTGTGAGCGAGGGTGACAGAGTTGACTAGTGCCTGCAAAGCGCTGCGTGTGAGCTCGTCCGAGGCTCCGCACACATTATTTATAGCGGATCCGAGGCGTGCCGGGTGTGTGACATTTCCCTTTGAAGTAGGGGGACTTGGAAAGTCGTGGGCCCCGGGTCCGCGGCCCGCCGCCGCCGAGCACCAGCAGGAGGCGAGCGCGCCCAGCGCGGGAGCGGCGAGCGGGGCGCAGGTGCCGGGGGCGGCGGCCCCCAGCGGCGGCGGCCGGGCCGGGCGCGGAGCTGGCGGCGGCGGCTCGCGGGATGCTGGCGGGTGCACGCCGCGTCTCCGGCCGGCAGGAGGAGGGAAGAGGAAGTGAGGGCCGCCCCGGGCGGTGAGTGCGCGTGCCGGCGCGAGCGGAGCTGCCGAGCATGGGCACGCGGTAGAGGCAGCGCCGTCCCCACGGCCGCGGCCCGGCTGGCACAGCGCCTCGGGCTCCGCGACCCCCGCCGCCGCCGCCGGCCCGCGACCCGGCAGGTTTGTGAAGTTTCCCGCGCCGGACGCGCTGGCCTGGCGGCCCGGAGGGAGCCGGGCTGGGGCCAGGGGAGGGCTCGGCGCCCCGGGTCACTTTGGTTTCGTGCCCGGGCCCGCGGCTGGCACGGGGTGGCCGCGGTGCGCTGCGGTCGGGGGGTCGGAGTGGGGGCGGCGGGCGCCCGGGTGGGGACGCGGACCGGGACCCCGCGGAGACGGCTGGACGCGGGCCGGAGGGGGGCGCCGGAGCGCTGCCGCCGCCGGCCGAGGGCTGCGGGGTCCGACCGTGCGGCTGGGACCTGGGAGTCGACATTTCTGGGGCTGGAGACCCGGCGCGGAGCCCTTGGCGGCCGGCAGCGAGGGGAGCCCCTCGCCTCGCGAGCGCGCCCGAGGAGGGGCGAGGACGGGCTCCCGGGCTGCGGGGCTCCCAGGGGCGCCCGGGGATGTTCCGGCCGCCGGGATGCCAGGGGACGTGGGTTAGTGCAGACCCTCCCGGGGGGCACGCCGGGGTCCGCGCTGGGACCGGGACCGGCGGCCGGGAGCGTCTGCGGAGCTCTTGGCGTGGGATTGACCAGCCGAGCGCATCTTCGGAGAAGGGCGGCGGAGCGGGGGCCACGGCGGGAGCCTGCCTGGGCAGCTTTGGGGAAGAGGAAATGCAGAAGTGAGAGAGAGAGAGAGAGAGAGAGAGAGAGAGAGAGAGAGAGAGAGAGAGAGAGAGAGAGAGAGTGTGTGAGCGCGCGCGCGCGCATGTGTGTGGTCTGTGGGGAACCACGTACATAAAGACTCCCCTCCCACTGACCCTTCCCTGCCTCGGGTCCTTTGAAGTTGGCAGCCAGCGTTGTTTGCCACGGGACTTGTACTGACTTAAAGCTGCAGGGCCTGGCCCTTTGGCAGGGCAGGGACAGCTCTGAGGGCCTCTGGACAGCTCCTGAGATGCACTGAGTGTATTTCCTGAGGCCAGAGCACTTGGGATTGTGTGTCTTCTGCCTTTGGTCAGGGCCAAGATGAAGATTGGGAATCGTTTCTAGTGTTTTTCTCCCTAACTTGTACAACATTAAAGTAATGATCTACATTTACATCCCAAGTCTTTCAGCACAGCTTGGGAACTAGGGCTCCACTCTACTGCCACTCACTTCTCCATTGGAAAGACCAGTAGCCCCGCGGTGTTATAAAGGCCTCCTCTGATAATGGTTCTCATGAGCCTTCCCTCCTTCTTCCCCCTCCCAAGGGTATTTCAAGGATTACTGTCCCCACTTTACAGAACTGAGGATCCTAGTCAGTGTGGAGGCCAAGTTCCCTGCAAGAAGTGACTCCTGACTCAATCTTTTCTCTTTTCTTTTTTTAATGACTGACTTTTTGATCCTCTTACTATGGTATATTTCCAATTTTTGAAGGCTGTGATTAAATATTTATGGCTTTCTTGTTAGTTTTAGCTTAGTTTTTGTCGTTAAATCTGATGAACTGGTAAAACGGAAGAAATGGCCCTGAGTGTTGGCACCCGGATAAGAAGGAAGAGTCAGGAGGAAGGGTACTGGGGAAGAGGAAGCTGGCAAACAGCAAGAGGAAGCCCTAGACAGGAGTCAGGGGAACTCAGGGCAGAACAGTCACTGGACTACAGGGTGGGTGGGTATAAAGATGGACGGTGTGTCCTCCACAACACACAGTCTGTCCTTGTTAACTGCACCCACTCTGGCTCACATCACGTTTTTCTTGTTTTTCCCTAGGACCTTTGCACACACTAATTCTTTTGCCTGAAGAGCTTTTCCTTCCATGTCCAGATGACTCACTCCCTTGTCCCTTCAGGTCTCTTCTGCCCAGTTGTCAGCTTTAGGGGCCTTCCTTGTCTTTTCCATATAAACTAGCAGCTAAGCCACCCTCGTCCTCTCGTATTAGCCACTTTTTCCTCTTGAGTACTTATCACCCCTTGGCATTATATACTCATTAGTGTCTTTCATTATTGTCATTCTCCGATTAGAACGGGATTTCCAGGAGACTAGTGGCCTTCTCTTGTTTACAGCTGCAGAATCTAGATTAATTTGTAACCGTTGTGTTGAGGGAAGGAGAGTTGCCCTTAATAAGAGAGGCCACTAGAGAATTAAACCAAGAAAATGCTGCAGCATCTTGTGGCCAAGTGAGAACAAGCTTTTACTTCTTCCCTCATTCCCCTCCCCCCACACATTTCATAGCCCTTGTGTCTTGAGTGGATCCCTTCCTTAGAATTGCAGGCTATAGGGCTGGAGAGATGGCTTAGCGGTTAAGGTACATGCCTGTGAAGCCTAAGGACTCAGGTTTGATTCTCAAGGTCCCACATAAGTCAGATGCACATGGCGGCACATGCATCTGGAGTTCGTTTCAGTGGCTAGAAAGAGGCCCTAGCATGCCCATTCTCCCTCTCTCACTCTAATAAATAAATTAAATAAATAAATAAAATTAAAAAAAAAAAGAATTGCAGGCTATAGGAAGAGGCAACAAGGTGATGGCTTGAGGTGGGCTAAAAACCAGGCACTTCATTAGAAATCCATATTTACTCCTGATTCAGGTATAGCCCCGCTCCTTGTAGTCTTTTCACAGCTTGTGTTACTTTAAGTCAAAGAAGTGGTCCCTAGAGAATGAACATTGCTGCAAGCAGTGTGAAGAAGAAACATGCACTGTGTCCCTTTCCTCTCTTGAAGCGATGGACCTGAATGTAGAAAGCTGCCAGCAGGAGCTGGGGAAGGAGGCAGAGGGAGAAGCAGGGAGGCAGATTCAGGGAAGAGGAGTAGAGATTGCCTGGGAGAGGGAGGAGGAGAACAAGGAGTAAAATGATGAAGGGTTTTCTCCGAAGCTGCTGGGCCCTAAGCATTTATGAAACTTCAGTATTGAAGAGATCCCAAGACTTGAATGTTCTCAAATAATTTCCCACTTTAGGTGTTTGGGGTGAGTGAGCAGGGAGAAGTGTATTTGCTAAGGGAGAGCTTTGAAGCTGGGGCCCAAAGGATGTGGCTTTGGTAGTGGTGAGAAGCTGCACTTACTGCATCATCTGGCCCTCTTAGGGCTTCAGAGGGAATCGTTCCTATGAGGTAACACTTCCTTTTCTGACCCAAGATAGTGGGGTCCTTAAGGCTTATCACTGAAGTCTGCAGCTGCTTGTTACTGCCTACAGCAAATCTGAATAGATAGTTAGAAGACCAGGGCTTATTAAACCTCTGTATGTCACAGCGTCACAAAGCCTGTAGTGATCACTGTGAGAATTGTGCATCTCCAGTTCTAGCCAACTAGGCTCGTGCAACCCAGGAGGAGACCCTGATTATCCGCGTAGCAGGTCCAGACCATCAGTCTAAAACATGAAAGAGGAGAGAGCAGAAGGCCAGGGCTCTGGTGGCTACAACAGAAGTGTCATGAGTTTGAGGCCAGCCTGGGATAATAGTGGGTTCAAGACCAGCTAGAGAAACATAGCAAGAACCTGTTTCCAAAATAGTAAGGGCAAAGTTGTAGCTCAGCGATAGAGTCGAGCCTGCAATGTGGCAGCCCTGTATCCCGTCCTCAGCATCACGTAGAACAGCCAGCCCTGTATCCCATCCTCAGCATCACGTAGAACCAGCCCTGTACCCCGTCCTCAGCATCACGTAGAACAGCCAGCCCTGTATCCCATCCTCAGCATCACGTAGAACCAGCCCTGTATCCCGTCCTCAGCATCACGTAGAACAGCCAGCCCTGTATCCCGTCCTCAGCATCACGTAGAACATGCTCTGACTCTAATGTCGAGTGTGTACTTCCTCGTGGCTTGATATTTTGGAAGCTAGCATAATTCTAGGAAGCTCCTAGGACTCTTTTTAACCAACTTGCCAGGAATTCTGGTGGAAAGGGCCCTGAGGACCATGCTTTAAAACAAACTTAGCTGTTTCCCTGTACATAAATAATGCTGGTTTAATTTCCTGAAAGAGGCGCTGCTTCCAAATGAACTGAGGGCAAGGTCAGAATTTGATCTTACCTCTAAGATATTTTAAATGCAGCTGGTTATAGACCTTAACATAGTGCCAGGCTCAGATGCCAGCACCTTGGAGGGACTGAGCACCAGAATGACAAGCTTTTTATTGTGGTGATACCCAGAGACCTATCTCCAGTAGCCTTCACTTCACTCACAAGAAAATCAATTGTATAGCCTGTTTTTTTGGGGGGAGGGCAAGTATTAGTTTGCTTTTGAGGTTACAGATTTACTCTCTGGACCTTTCCAGTTTACCCCTGCTTTTCCCCATATGTGTGATTTTAATGACTTTAGAAATTTGCAAAGACAGTCACCCTCTGTTCTGGTAGTTGCCATGCTACTGTGATATGCAATTCGATTATGCATTCCAACTGACCTGTGCTTGAGACTGGTTAGTCCCAGAACAAAGCCTAAGGCCAAAAACTTCCATAGTGTCCAAAACATAAAGATCACAAAGGTTAGCCATGCAGACAGCATGCAACTCCCATGACATGGGTGGCCTGGAAAGCCTTTCCATATGCCTGCATGGTTATTTTAGGTGCAGCAAATCCAGGGTGCATGCACCATGCACACACTCATTGCTCAGTTCCCAGGATCACTTAGGTTGTCTGAATGTTAACAACAGCAACTTATCTGAAGCAGCCAGACAGAAGCCTGCCAAGCCTGCGCTTCAGCACAAATTTTTCTAACCTTTCACAAAATAAGGGAAGGTACAGTTTGAGTAGAGTTTTTTGTCAGGGGCCTAAATTGAGATGAGCAGTTAAGGATGAGGTGGGTGAAGGAATGCTAGCTCATCAAACAAAATTAGCCACAGCAACAACCTGGCCTTGTGCTGAGTGGAGAAATTAGTCACCTGCATAAATGGAGATGCGCCTCAGTGTTCTAGGGCCCCACAGACACTGGTTTCCAGAATGTGAGCCAGATTATTATTGGATCCTCAATTTGGGCTATTTTAGTTCAAACAATTAATGTAGGGAACCCAATTTCCTTAGTAAAAAAAAAAAAAATCTTGGCAATTTTACTAGCTGTTCCATTCTGGAACTGCTGTGTGTTGGCTGGGTGGTATTTTCCAGTAAGGGACAGTGGGTTGAGGGAAGAATGCTCAGGCTGGCCTTATGAAGTGTTGTGCCAATGGGGTGGGGTCATAGGATATCTGTGACTCTTCCTCTATGGTCAGTACCTTTTCTCTTTCTCCTAGGCTGCTGTTTTGGAAGTGCTGGGGACAAATCAGTTTAGTATTGCTATCCCAGTGTATAGATGTGGCTTGGAGCAATGCAATGTCACAGGGGTATTCAGAAAGTGGATCTGAGCCTTAAACACAAGGTTTCTGATTTCTTTTCTACTGTTGTTGCTATGTACCATGATGCTGTGTTGGTTAGTTGCTTCTCTTTTTGGTTCTCCTAGACTTGGCAGCCTCTGAGGCCAGGATCTGCATGTCAGGCTATGCTGCAGCAGCAGCCAGGAAGCTACTTACTCCTGTATGTTGTTAGAAATGCCCTTGATTTAGCAGGATGTGGTGGCTCACACCTGTGTTACCAGCACTTCAGAGGCTGAGGCAGGAGGATTATGAGGCCAGCCAGGGCAATGCCAATAGACCCATCTTAAAAGAAAACAAAGAAAAGGAAATTCTCTTTGACCAGGGTGGAGGTGGAGTGGGGATGGCTGAGTGGTAGAGAGTGTGCTCAGCATCTGTGAGTGCTTGCACCATAAAAACAACAAAAGAAATGTCCTTGGTTCACACAAACATGCCCTGGGTTGCCATGGCATCCAGGGATATCTCTGCTACCTGACGTGGAGTAGATCACTCTTTGGATAACTCATTCTCAAGTTGACCTTAGCCTTGAATTTGAATACTTCTGTGGGAGCCCATCATCCAAGCTCACGATATTAAATCATGAATGCAGTATCTTCATCAAAATGAGAAAGATTTTTGTCAAGGAAAATGAACATATTCTTTAGCCAACACTATTTCTCTTTGTGGATGAATTATCGTGAAGGAGAAGCATAGACTCAAATGGAAGGGAACCAATTGGAAGGGGAGTGAGTGTACATCATAGTGCTTCTGCCAGCTTGTCATAGCTGTGCTACTTCCCACGAAGGGAACAGGAGCCCAGAGCCCATTACACAGAAGGGTTTCTTCCTTGAGGGATGCAGAAGCTGCCCCTGCCCTTCCCTTTCTATCAGCAGACTGTTAGTTCCCCCTCTCTTGCCCCTTTATTTTGATTACAGCCTCACTGCTGTTGATGTGTCAGGCTGCTGTGCTGTGGACACTGCCTGTGCATTATAGGGTGTCTTCTAGCCTCCTTGCTCTGGTCATTAGATACCACTCACTTGTGACAACCAAAAATTGCCTGTACCTTTTACATTTTGTTGGCTTAACCTTCCTCTTCTCTCCCTCTTCCCTGCCTAACTGAAAACCTCTGCGTTGTTTTCTTGAAGAACCTAAAATAACTGTGAGTTATCTATCATCTGACTTCTGACAGCAGTTGTAGTTGCTCCAGTTTTCTATGTACTGGTTACCTCTTGGAGTCTAAGGTGGTGTACTCACAGAGAGGGGCTCACCCCTTATGTTCACTTATTCCCTTAGCTCCCTTCACTAAGACATTACAGTTGTCTTCCTAACTCAAACAGTTTGCAAGTGTGACTTTACTACTTGCTGTTCCTGGTACCCTTGACAGAAGAAAACCAGTGCTTTCCTGTCCCCATTTCCTGACAAAGCTGCACATTTGACTACCGGTTATGTGTACTGGGGCCCTTACCTAGCAGCTAGAGAGTAAATGAGCAGAGGATGGTCACAGGCTCAGCTTGGTTCCTTTAGAAACCGATTTAAGACATGTCTGCATGGGAGTCTGTTGATAGTGCTTGGCCTCCTCCTGTGCTTGCCAAAGCCCCCTGGCTGGTTGGCTAGTCCTGAATGCTGATGTGCCAGGGCAGTACTGTCACCAGGACATTGTAGCAGGTCAGGTATTTGTTTACTGAAGTCCTTTCCCACTTTGCTGATGAGGTTTCTGTCCTAATCTTGCTGCATTATTTTCTTATGTATTGTGTGCCAGTTTGTTTATTGTCTCTAGCTGCTGTGGTGGTCCGGAGAAGCATCTAGTGGCTTAAATCACATGGAACCTATTGCTGGGTTGTATGTTAGCTGGGTTTCCTCCAAGACAGTAGCCTTCTCTAAGTCACAACCCTGTAGCAACCCTCCACCCTTCCTTCCGCCCTTTGTGCCTTTTATTTTCAGCTTGAGATAGTATTTGGAGTGTGTGTGTTGTGCTCTGGGGTTCAGTGGCTAAGTGCTGCCGAATGAGCTATACTTTCCAGGCTGCTACACACAATTACCTTTGATTTTGAAGTGTAATGCATTTCAAAATATTTTTTCTCTGTTTTTGGGCTCTTTAACCCAAATCATAGCCACAGCTGGCTTTGTCCTTGGTCTTCACGAAGCATGTGGTTTGAGAAGTAGAGCCAGTGGAGAGCTTTGGTCAGACTGCACATTTTTGGCTGAGTGAAGAATGAATTCCAATGATACTCAGTAAGGCTGGTCTCCATTTGACTTTTGCCCACTTCTGCCTCCCCACCCTACCACGTCTTGGTCTTTCATAATAGTTATTATACCTGTGAACCACTCTGTAGAACTGACCACACCTTAAAGGGCTTGGTTTAGGAAATAGGAATCTGTACTTTTCTGTACTAAATAGTGTGTGTGTGTGTGTGTGTGTGTGTGTGTGTGTGTGTGTGTGTGTGTGTGTAAAAGGTACCTTTTACACATAGCTAAAAGGTACCTTTTATACACACACAGATAGCTCTCTTAATAATTAAAGGGCTTTAGAAGCAAAGAAACAGCTATATTAGCTACTAACTTCTGTCTCTGGCACTTCTCACATTCATAACAAGTCAATGTAAAGCACATGAAGTCTAAATTTACCAAGGAATGAATATTTCCATCACCTCTGGATTGAGGCCACCAACAACTAGTGACTCTGACTTTTTGGACCTGTGCTCTCACTGTCCATTTTTAAAATTATTTATTTATTTGCAAGCAAAGTGAGTGTGAGAGAGAGAGACCAAAAGAGCATACGCATGCCAGGGCCTCCAGCTGCTGCAAATGAACTCCAGATACATGGACCACTTTGTGCATCTGACTTTACATGGGTCCTGGAGAATCGAACCTGGGTCATTAGGCTTTGTAGGTAAGTGCCTTCACCACTGGGCCATCTCTGCAGCCCCTCACTGTCCATTCTTAAATTCTTGATTTTTCAGTATTTAATTATTTGCAGTTAGAGAGAGATAGAGAGAAGAGATAGAGAGAATGGGCACACCAGGGCCCCCAGCTGCTGCAAACTCTAGATAAATGCCCCTCTTTGTGAATATTGCTTTATGTGGGTATTGGGGAATCAAACCCAGGTCATTAGGCTTTACAAATAAGTGCCTTAATGACTGAACCATCTCTTCAGATTTTTAAGGAACATTAGAGAAGAATGACAAATTTATTAATTGTGATATGCTGTTAAAAATGTAGGGGTGCTACAGGTCAGCCTGAGCTAGAGTGAAACCCTAACTTGAAGACCAAAATGTAAATATAAGGGCAGGATATAGCTGAATTAAGTGCATGTATGGTCAGCATGCACAGAGCCCTGTGTTCTGTTCCTATCATGAGTAATAGAAGCAGTGTAAGAAGAGGTTTTTATGCTTAACATACACATGGAGATGTTCATGTTGAACTGTTGCTTTCAACACTTAACATAGTAGTTTGTCCACGGAGTCATTTCTGCAGGGAGCTGGGCATTTGGGAGGGATGGGGAAAAAAGGCCCAAAATGCTGATGATCCCATTTTCATGAGATAAGGCAACCTAGAGGGTAGACAGCAGGTAGGAGGAGCTAAAGCTGGCTGGTTGTTGTAGGCTTCTGCCTTGAATCCTATCCAAATAAACACCAAGTCTTAGGAAGAAGAAAAAGTAAATCCAGCAGTATGCTTGCTTTGCTGAGAAGTGGGCCCCACCTGCTGCCCTCCCATCTGAGACCCACAGCAGAGCTGGGGGAGGGAGAGGGAGAGATGGCCCGCTCTCCTGCTGTTTGCACCTACCCTCTGAAAACAAATGGAGAATTTGATGACTGGCTGGATTTGGAAGAATGGAAAAGAAATATTCTTTGGTGTTTAAAGTTAAATAAATATGTAGTTGTTAATTGAGGGTTCAAGTCTCTTTGTGACTATCCCAGCTGGTGACCTGGAAGTAAGTTCATTATCTTGGTCAGCTTTAGCTTTGGTTTTCACATCTGCTCTATGGAGTTACTACAAATCCCTACCTCTGTTGACATGGTAACTATAGTAATTCTAAAGTAGAGTAGCCCAAATGCATTTGGGTCTGCCCTGATTATTGATGTTCTTATTATTAACTTACTAGTTTCTATCTAGGGCTTTATTTATTTTAGTCTTCTAAAATTGGAACTTTAACATACGAACATATGACAATTTGGTCATATTTCCATGTGATTATATTCTTACATTTCCCAACCCCTGTTCCACTGAGAGCTCTCCTCAGTGGGGTTGTCAGTAATCACTGTGGGGTCATGAATGCACCAGTCAGTTTCTGTGGAAGGACAATGTGTAAGAATACTCCTTCTCGTCCTATGTCTCTTACATTTTTTCTGCCCTCTTCCACAGTGTTGTCTGAACCTTGGCAGGTGTGTTAGAAGTCTTCTTTAGTGTTGAGCTCTCAGAAACCTCTGATTTTCTGCTGTACTGAGTTCTGTCTCCTAAGTGTCTCTTACCATCTGCCTGGAAGAGGTTCCTAGGCTAGCAGTGAGAGCAGAAGAGAAGCAGAAAATGAGTCATGTTACCAGGGTGGTGTACCCAGATGAATGCCCTTTTAGAGTTAGCTAGATCACTCACTTCCAGGACACTGAGGAAAAATTGGCAGGTGTCTAATTCAGGTCCCACTAATGCTTCTCTTTTGAATCACTTGGAACCTTCCAGTACGTTAGAGACTGCTTCAATGTTCAATGGCATGTGGGTGCTATAAAGTGTTCATCTTTGTTCTTTAGTCTAAACTGGTTCATCAGACTATCAGCAGACAGAGTTTCCTATGGACATAAAATGGAGAAGTAAAAAAGAACATGACTGTGATCCCTCAGCGTAGCCCTGTAATCCTAGCATAAGAAATTGCACCAACTTCTCCTCAAAATATGTTCATTTGGAGCCATGCATTTTATGGCCACTATAAGCTGAAAGCGCTCATTCCCATTTTCATTCATTAGTTCTGGCCATTGCCAGTTTGTTTGGGCACCTTCTCTACTCTGTGCTTCCGCAGCAAGGCAGCTCGTGTACAGGCCCACCAGTTTGTTACTCAGTAGCTCAGATGCTCATTAAATTGTGACTTAGTTATGATTTTTATAAGTAGGCTGAAAAAAGAGAAACCTGAATTTAGATACTAAAATGTCAGGGATGGAAGCATAGGCTTGAGAAAGAAATGTGTCAGATGGAAAGAACTTCTCCAGACTTGGCTTTCAAAGTGGGGTGCTTGATTTCCGCTCCCTATCCTATCATGACAGTCACCAAGAGCCTCTTATCCAAGTATGAAGGGCAAATATTGTTTGGACCCAACAAATACTGTCTTCATTATATAAAATCCTTTTATTTTTATTTTATCAAATAGGATATAACTATGAATTGTTCATCTGGTGGATGGCAGTTTTGTAGCATTGCCTTTTTTTCTGCATATCAGGCTTGGGTACATAGCTTTAAATAGAATCCAATGTTAAATATATTTAAAGACATATAAAAATTCATGTAGTGAAATACAGGTTTCTGATAAAGTACTGAATAATTACACTTACACTAAATATATGTAAAAAGTTTAAAGATTCTAAGTATAGTAACTCCCTTGTGCCTGTTTCAGAGTCAAGGAAATGTAGGTGTCAAAGAGGTTGGATGCCCAGTATCACAAGCATTCACAACTGGACCCTGTTTTCTGCAGTCTTTCTATGACACACTTGTCAGCTGCTAACTACCCCTCCATTAGTGACATCCCTGTTGCCTCAGCTGAACAGGTTGCATTGGAATGTGTTGAGTTGAACTGAGCTTTTGGTGATGGCAGAGGGGGAACTATTGCCCTATGACCTTTGCCCCTCAGGTCAGTGTGAAAGAACAGTCATGACAGTAAACCATTAGCCCAGCTGTGGCCAGCTGCTTGTAAGATGACAGCAAGAAGAGGGCAGATGGTGATTCCTGTGTGTAACCTGGGAGACATCATTCCTCTGTAGCTAATATTTTGTTGTAATTATTCTGACTGAATTTGAATCTTTTCAAACTTGCTGTTAATAAATCTAGCATATGAGAATGTGCAATGAAAAAGTCTAAGATTTGGGACCGAAATCCAAGACTAAGACACATGAAGGTGTATGAAATATAATAATTCACCATGAAAGTTTCTGAGTCTGTTTTTATTTCAGAGTACATGTATCTTTCAGACAATGAGTGGGTTACTCTATGGTAATGTTTCATAGCTAGATTAGACCAAAGTCCAGGGAAATGTCACAATACCAGTTTTAATATATTGGATTTTTCCTTCTTTCCAAATCCCGAAATTGTGTTAGGAAGAGTGAAGCCCATGCATTTGAGATGATACACGTAAAAGAGCATTTAGGATAGGTTTAGGGGAGAGGAAGTTACCATGGCATTTCAGTCCTTGTTACTAGAGAGACATTGGCACCTTTGACTTTCTTAATTGCTACTATGAGGCCAGATGAGGCGCCAATGTTTGATTTTTAAATGCTTTGAAACTCCTTTCTTCACTCACAAATACTTACTGAGCACTGGCTGTGTAGACACTGTGAAGCTTCTTCCAGAGAAACAAAACCTAAAACTGTAGAAAATTTCCTAGGTCAGGTATATGCTGGTATAAGCATGTGCCTTCATCACATCCTCACACAATGCCATGTGTCATTCAAGCTGGGCAGAGGGCTAGAGAGGAGCATTAGCTGTTTGGAGGGTCTGAGGAGGCAGGGGAGCAGTATTACTGTGTCAGAGTGTCTGGAGGGGAGTGAAAGACTTTTACTGGGGACAAGAAGAGCCTTGTTGATGACAATAGGAAGGGTGTTTGGCTTTTGCAGGAACTGAAGCCCAGAGTGCCCAGCCTGGAGAATGGTAGTTTGGCATTAAGTAGGGGAGGAGGCTCTGCTAGCAGCCCTGAGTCTGGGCTTTTATCAAAGGCCAGTGGGAAATCACTAATGCTTTTTCCTCAAGGAGTGACATGATCATGTTATGCTTTGGAAAAACCTTCCAGGCTTCCGTGTGTAAATCTTGACATCATTTCAAATTGGTCACAATATGACTGCACTATTACCACTTGTAGAATCTAACCGTTTGCAGAAGATTCAACTTAGCCACCAGGATCTCCTTCAGGTTTTTAAGCAGCAGTTTAAAAGAGTGAGTTAGTTGTGGACATGGCAACCAGTTAGGAATGATAAAGGATCTGAATCTACAGTTTTGAGATCTCAGAAGGCCTCCGAATCATAGTGGTCCCAGGGAACCGCATCTTAGTACCTAGGTGGTCCTGATGCAGGTGGCCTGGCACCACTTTGATGAGAATCTTCCTAGGCAAAGGTGGGAAATCAGGAACCTCAAGGCCAGACCTTAGTTGGAAAAGGATGGAGCCTTTATATTGCCTGGGTCTCTTCTTCCGTGATGGAGGGATTTTCTTCCAGCTCACTTGAAATGATTTCTCAATCCTTTGAGTTTCTTCTGATTTATTTTCTAGTCCTTTCATATATGGCTGTTTCCTCAGTTTTGTGGCCCACTCTTTCTGCAACACTGATATTTTACTTTTCAGTTCTTTGTTATTTAGTGAGAATCATTATCTGTTAGTCCTGGTGAGGTTGACAGGCAGGAGTGAGCAAAGAGATGAAGCCCTTCTGTGGAGGTGGCTTGATTTGCTCTCGGGGACAGGAGACTAAGCACAGTGTACTTGGAGAGGTAGTTCATAATTGCTTCACTTGGGAATTCTTTGCAGAAACATAAAGGGCCAGGGGCATGGAGGATTAGTTGGGGCATCTCCTTTATCTTCCCTGTCCCCCGGGCTTGTCTCCAGATCATGTTCACAAACCAGCTCTGAGGAAGAGGGTAGGGTGCATTCATGTGTTCCCCAGCAAGTAGGTAACAGAGCCTGGGATTCCTGCTCAAGGGCAGTCAGGGCAAATGGCAGGCAGAAAAGCAGTAACACAAGGCCTCAGGCATTTTGGAGGGCTGCAGACATATGAGCTCACTTCTTATAAGGGAAGCACCTAGACCCATAGCTACCCTTGTCCTACATGTTTCTCTTGGTGGTCTACTCTTCTGGGAACTTTCTGGGATTTCCCAGTGCTGGCTCTCTGGACACAACATGCTTCCTGGGCTGGTGGTACCCATCACTGCCACTGATTTATGACATTTCACTAGAGTAGACTGGGGGACTTGCTCAGTGCCATGCTAAGCCCATAAGGGGTGCCCAGTGAGTGTATGTAGAAAGAAGCTCTGTTACCCACATAAACAAACTCTGTGCCTTGGGGACAGACTTGCAAATGGATTTTTTATTTTTTAATGCCTGAGTCAGAGCCCCAGGAGCACTAAGTTCAGGAATACTTGTCTGTGACTCTCTTATTCTTAATTTTGCTGAAGACCTTGCCTGAGGTCATTGTGAGAGAGTAGCTTCTGCCTGTAGGTCAGCAGGCAGAGTTGGTGTCAGATGTGGGAAAGCACATGACATTAGCTATGGCACAGTCTCATCCCATGGAGTCCTTGGTTTCTGCCTTGGTGTCATACCACTGAGCCTAAGTGTGCCCTAGACATAGAAGCTTTCCAGAGGTAGTAGCTACCCTTCTGTCATTGTATTAGTATTGCATTACTGGTGCATTCATTAATTGCCTGTCTGTCGCAGAGATGGGATATGAGCATAGAAGGCCTCAACTAGGAAGAATGTAAAATGAATTTCTTAGGTTAGACCCTGAAATTTCTGTCCCCTTTTCCCCTTATCCATAAATGTTGAACTTGGAAAGTCTTGTTTCTTCCTCCCCACCTCCAAGTTTCTGTGGGTGGCCAGGCATTTGTGACACACACTTGGGGGTTGGAATCTTTACCACATGTGTGGTTGCCCATACTTCATGTATTACATTTTAAGAGCTCTGTGGCCTTGATAATTTATGTTTCTAGACTATAATTGCGCATTATTTTTCTAGCAGCTATCCGGGGTTTCAGCTAGCAAGTGAAATGTGATAGCCTCTTGGCTCTTCTTTGCTGGGGTGACTTCTAATACTTAGTGCTGAGTGGAGCTCATTTCTTTCTTTTTCTTTTTCTTTTATCTTTATTTTTATTTATTTATTTATTTATTTATTTTTTTTTTGAGGCAAGACCAACAGACTGGCATTTTTTTTTAAATGAGTGTTCATGTGCGACCTTGCGTGATTGTGTCACTGTGTGTCTGGCTTACATGGGAACTGGAGAGTTGAATATGAGTCCTTAGGCTTCAAATGCCTTAGCCTTTATTGCTAAGCCATCTCTCCAGCCCTGCACTCATTTCTTTAATGGCAGGTAGCCCATATACAGCATACCCTAAACTGAAGTGTTCAGAATTTTCTCTGCAAGTAGAACACATTTGGATCTTTGAAACATCACTCTCAGACTTGCTATAGCCCATTTCTCCCTCAAGAGAATCCCCAAACAACCCCTTGCTTTCTCAGTGCAGGCATGTTGCTGCTTGTTCCATCTGCTCCAGTGATGTGCTTTGAAAATGGAGACATAGCTGCAGGATAGTCAGGGAGCCATAGGGCTTGCTATGAGACCTGTACTAAGACTGAAGATCACTTGACCACATAACCATCCCTCAGTCTAGGGCCACAGTGATATTTGGGATATTCTGGGCCTGATTAGTTCCTTTACTCTACTGTGAACTCACTCTAGGCAAACATGAGGTCCTGTAGAGGAAGGCTGAGAGACATACTGACAGGCTATAATTTTAGCAGTATAGATAGTAACATTCATTTTCAAGGGAAAATGACTTCTCTCCACTCTGGGTCTATAAACTGAGAATACATTGACCAGAACTCTGTCCTTATGATTCACTTTCAGTTTTTGTTCACTTAAACTGAAACTTCTATGCTTATACAGATCAAGTGAGAATTGTGGAGGCTTTTGTGTCAGTCTGTTTTGTAAGTATAACAAAATGCCCAGGCTGGGTACCTTTATAAAGAAGTGAATTTTGTCTCACAGTTCTAGCATACAAGGTTGTGGATCTGCATCTGGCATATGCCATTGTGGCTCGGGACACCACATGGCAAGAAACAGAGAGTGCATATGTGTCTATTTTTGCCTTTCCCTTTTATAAAGCCACCTGTGTTCCATCATGGAGGTTTCATCCCATGATCCATCCAATTCTAATCACCTCCCAAATACCCCACCTCTAAACACCAATGTTAGCCCAAGTGTCTGCTCTTTCAGTGATTTGTGCAATAGGAGTTAAATGTCCCACATGACCCTTTGGGAGTACTGTATATATATTATATATAATATATACATATATATATCATCTCCAAACTGTAGAGGCTTCCTGTTCACGTCCCGCATGTTCCATGATGAGCTGGCCGGGTCCCATGGGCCTGTGCAAATCAGACAGCTCTCAGTGCTGGGCTGCCGTTCCTGTAGCTCTGCCCAGCACTGTGTCCTCGGACCCTTGCCCTCTGTGAGGCTCCATCAGAGCCGTCCTTGAGTAACCCTTGGCACTTCCAAGTGCACAGTTGAAATTACTTGACACCTGTTTGAGACTTATAATTTGAGGATTAAAAACTATAATCTCTCAGAATTAAAGGTGCTTCTTGCAAAGTCTGACAGCCGAGATTCAATTCTCCAGTATCTACGTAAAGCTGGACACAGAAAGTGGGGCATGCATCTGGATTTCGTGCGTGCAGTGGTGGGAGGTACTTGTGTGCCCATTCATACTCCCCACCCCCCTCTCTCTCCCAAATAAATAATTTTTAAAAATAAGCTCTCATAGCTGCTATTTCCTCTTGTATCAATAGGAATTATGCCTATATGTGGTCAAGATAAATGAAAAAATGTCATTGGTGGACAGGGATATTCCTTGGCTTTGTCAGTGATACCCTTGATGTAAAGACCATTATATACTTGAACTTGTCCCAACACTGTGTGGCCCATATCATTGTTGATATGAAGTCACCAGGAGGCTCACAAAACACACCATTCTGGGATGCCTTCTGGTGCCTTCAGCTTTGTTGGCAGCTAGAAACACAGGCTAGATTTTAACTTTGGTAGAAAGAAAATGCCACTGCCACTTGACCTGTTTATGACTACCAAAACCGTTTGCATTTTTCTGTTTTTGTCTAATGCTTTAAATGTCAATACCAGAATGTGTTTCCTGGGTCTATTCTTTTACATTTAGAAAAATTGAGGCCTGTCTGGGATAGACTGCTTTCATACCTCCCTAATGCTCTGAGGAGTGTTGTGTGTGAGCCCCACTTTCACTCATCAGTTCCTTCTTTGAGCATTTGCTGCTACTCAGGGAAGGAGTGATTTTGCCTTCTCAAAGGCAGGAGGAGGAGTAATGGGCTCAGCTGCAGTTCTTGGATAATGTTCTCAGGAAGAGGATGCAGGGGAGTGCTGTGTGCTACTGGCCAAAGGTGTGCTTGGTGAAAGATACTGCCCCTGGTGGAGTTCTGTGGTGGTCTCGGCATTGAATTAGGGATCAAGAGGCCAGGGTCCTAGTCTCAGGGCTGCCACTGACTGTCACCTATGTCTCCATTTCTGGCCTCAGTTTTTGTAGCTATAAATGGTGAGGGAGGGGTTAGATACGATTGATGTAGATTGTCAGCTGCTCAGAACTCACCTAGGGATTTGAAAAGATTGTAATCTGGATCTCAGCACCAGGAATTCTGAATCTGTGTTTATACAAAGTCTAGCCTGCCCCAGGTAATTGTAGGAAGCCCCCTTTGGAGATCTCCGCATACCTTTTAGGTTCTCTTACTCTCGGAAACTTCCTTATCCTTTTGAATCTGCGTCCATCTTCAGCCTCCTTCCTAAAGTCATTCTAGCCTCCGAGTGAACAGCTGTCCTGGTGCATCAGTCCCTGTTTCTGTGCATGTGCTTATCACATCTTCACTCCACTGCTGGCCTGAGAGGAGCATATGCATGTGGGCCCATTAACCTTTTTAAATTTTTAAAAATTATTTATTTGCAAGCAGAGAGAGAGAAGTAGAGAGAAGAGAGCCAGATAGAGCAAATGGGCACACTGGGGCCCTTAGCCACTGCAAACGAACCTGGACCCAAGCACCTCTCTGTACCTCTGGCTTTATGTGGGTGCTGGGGAATCAAACCTAGGTTGTTAGGATTTTCAAGCAAGCACCTTAACCACTGACCCATCTCTCCAGACCCCAGTTATCATTTTATGTGGGTACTGGGGAATCAAACCTAGGTTGTTAGGATTTTCAAGCAAGCACCTTAACCACTGACCCATCTCTCCAGACCCCAGTTATCATTTTATGTGGGTACTGGGGAATCAAACCTAGGTTGTTAGGATTTTCAAGCAAGCACCTTAACCACTGACCCATCTCTCCAGACCCCAGTTATCATTTTATTTGCTGTGCATTGACCACTGCCGGGTACAGAGAATCTGCTCACCAGGGGAATTTTAAAGATGGCCAGATGGGAGAGTAGTGAAACTAAAGACCTTCCTTTGCCTCCTTTTCTGTTTTGTGTGACTCTGATGCATTATTGTGCTAAAACACCTCATTCTGAGGGTCTCCTGAAGACTCAAAGCCATGGTGTTGGCATGAGTTCTGCTCTGAAGGCCTTATGGTGTATGCCATCACAAAGGTAGGAATGCATACACAGGAAAGGACCACCTGGTATGACAGGAAACCAAAGTTGAACCATGAGGATTCCTATGCCAGGGACCCCAGTGATCTAGTGGCCTACTACAAAGTTTTACCACAACTTCTCCTACTACATCTTTGTGATATGTGTGTGTGCACATGTGTGTGCCCCTTGTACATGCATGCAGAGGCCAGAGAAGGGTATCAGGTAACCTCCTGTCCTCTGTCATTCTTGTGCCTTATTTCCCTCAGACAGTTTCTCACTGAACCTGGAACTCACCATTTTTTAGATAGATTGGCTGACCAGCATGATTTTCCTATCTCTATTCGCCTCAGCACTGGGCTTACATGCGTATGTGGCCACGACCTGCTTCTTACATGGATGTGGGAGATCGAATTCAGATCCCTGTGCTTGCACAGCAAGCCTTCTAGTTGAACCACCTTCCTGACTCATAGGCTCTATCCACTTCTTAAAAATCTCCATGCTTCTTAACCTAACCACAACTGGGGACCAAATTTTCAGCACAAGCACCTTAGTGGGACATATTTAAACCATAGTCCCCACCACAACAGCACTGCCAGGAAAGACTTAAATGTTTCAGACAGGACATGTGGTTCAGAGCATGTAGCATGTGACAAGGTGTGGCTCAGTGACAGATTACTCATCTAGCATGTAATTTCCAGCACTACTAAAATAATTAATGAAAAAATAAATGAATAAATTAAAACAAGAAGGAAATATCTCAATACTTCAGTGTACATAGGATTGTCCGCTGAGATGCTTAATCAATGCTGACCTCTTCCTTACTTTCCTGTCACACAGATAACTCTAGTCCAACTGTTGGCCAGAAGCCTCCAGAATGGGTGTGTGATCAGTGAAGAAAGTCAGTGAGGAAGAAGGCAGGTTAGCTACTGGCATTTGAAGGTGTTTTGCAAATCCTTCCAAATTATTATTTGTCATTCCCTTCTGTGTATCTCCTCACTTGCCCCATTGGATAAACCTACAGTGCATGTGCCCACACACTTTTCCACTGGTTATAGCCTCATTAGAGAAAGCTGACTTCCTGGTGTCCTCTCTTGTGCAGAGTTCTGGGTGGCACTCTGTTTGCATGGTGGAGCTCTACACACTGCCATGACTACATCTTGAATTTAAACACATCCTAATGAGAATAGAGCAAGCAGAGGGAGAGGTGACACTTCCATCCCAGAGGTGTGCAAGCACTGCGTATCTTGTGTTTGCTTCTGCTGGGGGATTCAGAATAGAATGTTAATTAAAAAGCAAAAAGTTCATCTTCTGAGCAGCCATTAATTTGTGTTGCTGTCCTTTTATCTGCTGAATCTTCGAATTTTTGAAAACATAAAGTGTGAAATGTATTTCCTCCAGGTCTTTCTAATGTGCCTTTTATTTGATTGTTTTGATATTTAGACTATATGTCAACCTAAAAACAATAGCAGTGTTACAAAAAGGGTTGCCACCACGGGGTCCTGATTATTTCAAGTGACAGACACTTGTTTGCCAATTCTTCCCAGCCCCTGTTGGGAGTAGAATGTTCCACTTAGTGAAGACTGCTAAGCAGAAATATAACAGGTTTAATTAGTTTGGGTTCTGCAAGCTCCTCTTGAGTTATTTTTGCACATAGGCAATTTTAATATTTGGGGACAAGCTGTACCACTTTCCACATGCCAAAAGTGATTATTCAGTTTTTTTATTAGATGTTATTTTGGCTTAGAAAATATTTTATATTTTATAGACTGCTGTGTGCCTTTGACCCAGTTCTCTTTTCCCAAATATGTATGTTCTTACCCATGGTGTTCATTCTTCACATTCGTGAGTGCCTTTGAAGTACCTATGTAGAACTCTTACTTTGTTCTCTTCTTGATCAGCAAAGACATGGTGGTCTTTTTGAGCTTGGTGGTCTTTCCACAGTTTCCAAACTGCCTAGCCTCCAACTATAGGTTTTTATTGTTCTATGTAGCAGATTTGTGTGTCCAGGGTGGATATGCCCACACAAGGGACCACAAGCCTTCCAGTGACGACAGAGTTTGCCACTCACAGAAGAAGAGTGTTGTCAGCCCCTATCTCCTCTCACTCTAACTTGCTGCAACTTGGAAATGAGTATGTGACAACTATTAAAAGTCCATTAAGCCGGGCGTGGTGGCACACGCCTTTAATCCCAGCACTCAGGAGGCAGAGGTAGGAGGATTGCCGAGAGTTCGAGGCCACCCTGAGACTACGTAGTTAATTCCAGGTCAGCCTGGACCAGAGTGAAACCCTACCTCGAAAAAACCAAAAAAAAAAAAAAAAGTCCATTAGAGGGCTGGAGAGATGGCTTAGCAGTTAAGGCGCCTGCCTCCTAAGCCTAAGAATGCTGGTTCCAATCTCCAAGTGTTCCAATCTCTAGGTCCCACGTTTAGCCAGATGCAAAGTGACACAAGGACGCAATGCCGCACTTGGCCACAAGGGAGTGCATGCATCTGGATTTCATTTGCAGCAGCTGAGAGGCGGCTGGCACGCCCATCTCTGTCTTCCTCTCCCTCTCTCTCTGTCTCTCTCCAAAAAAAAAAAAAAGTCCATTAGAAACAATTGCAGCTAAAAGCAAAGATAAGTGCATTATGCCACCTACACACATTTTTATTCATGAAGGAACTAAATGTTTGGATCCATAAAATGCTTATAAAATACTATACTAGGTCAATTTAATGTATGACTAGCTTAAAATGTTCTTCTAATCTTTCCCTCTCCCATTTTGTGGCTTTGGTTTTGTGGGCATATGATATAGGGTGACAGTCTGTTGGGATAAGCGGTGGCTCATTTTCAGTGCAGGTGGCTGTCCCCCAGGTTGAGGTGACTAGAGGTTGTTCACCTGGCAGCCAGGTCTGTACAGCACAAGTGTTTCCTGGAGGAAGTCAGGGGCTCTTGTTGTTGGCCAGGTACCATTATGCCAATACCATGCTTTTTGTGAAGTTTAGAACTTGAGAAAGTCTTAGTCTAAAAGGTATTAAAAATGCCCCTCATCTCTCTGCTGGGTTAGCCCACCACAGAGATTTTGTTTCATTCTGGGCACATCATCATTTTGTTCTAAGTAAGTATATATGTTAAATTGCTGAACAGGAAAAGAATTGAAATACTTGCGTTTGAGAGATAGTTTGGGCTGACTTTCCTTTTTTTTTTTTTTTTTTAATTTCTTTCTTTCTTTCTTTATTTTTCTTTTTGGCTTTGGAGTTAGGGTCTCACTCTAACCCAGGCTGACCTGGAATTCACTATGAGGTCTCAGGCTGATCTTGAACTCACAGCAATTCTCCTACCTCTGCCTCCTGAGTGCTGGAATTAAAGGCGTGAGCCACCATGCTTGGCTGGGCTGACTTTAATAAGCAGCTACTCTGTTAGGCTGTTCTCCATCTTGTGCAATAGCCAACTTGAAAGAGCAAAGGTTTATTTTGGCTCATGGTTTCTGAGGTGTTGGTCCTGGTGGATTGGTCTCATTGCCTTTGTGACTAGGTGAAAGGATAGCTGGAGGATAAGGTAGAGCAAAGCTGATGACCTCACGGTAGCCAGAATGCAAAAATAAAAGAGACAGGTGGGGCTGGAGTCCTAATATCTATTCTAAGGCCATGCCCCTAATGACTTAACTTTCTTCCTCTAGGCCCCCTCCTAATGGTTTCACCACTTCCCAGCAATGTCATGGGCTTGCAATGTGGGCCCTTGAGGGACATTCAAGATCCACACTGTAGATTTGCTCTTTGCCTTCTCTGATGCAAGGATGTTAAATGACCTGAAGGTAATGCCAGACCCTGGAGGTTGGGAATATCCTACTGCCTGAGGAGGCATGCTTGTTCTTAAAGAAAGCTTATGATTTAGCAGAAGAGGTAGAGACACTTTTTATTGACAGGATCTTGGATGGAGTTCCCAAGTTAATATTTTCTCGATTGTGGAGAAAATGAGTTAGACACTAAGGCTGGCTTTTAAGAAATTATTAATTAATTTAAAGCATTTAAATATTTAAAGCATTCTTTTGTTCATTTTAATATATGTTTGCAAAAGCATAACTGGTGTATCAACCATGATTTCACTGAATTTTTTCCTTCAGATGAAACTAAGCTGAAATGATTTTAAGAGAAATATCAAGTATAATGGGGCTGGAAAATGGTACTTAAAGAACTCAAGTTTGGCAAACACTGATGTCATCCAAAGCCAGGGTTTTGCTTATGGAGGAGTAGAGAATAACTTGCTGAGGTCTTCCTGTAGTGACCAACATGAAAGGGCAGCTAACCTCCATTGTTTACTTTGAAGGATGTGGAGTGATTCATTTATGTTATGCCTTTTTGTTACATTTCTTTAAATCAACTAGTATTCCTATTTTATTTGTTCAAAATTCTAAAGTTTCAAGATAGTGGGTAACTTTCCAAAAATAGAGTCTGGAAGAAGCAGAGCTGAGTGGCAAGATGATCCACACCATCCTCACTCAGTGAGAATAGCTAACGTCAAAGGAACCCTTGAAGAATAGCTCCTTTGTTAGGAGATTAGAAAGGCCTTCGGAGCAAATATTTATCAACAGCTTACAAAATGTACCAAATTGCTCAGGAACAGAAGACCCCAGACCTGTTCTGTAGACTCTGGTCAATGAAGGACTTTTCCCCCATGGGAGACACTGCACAAGACATCCCTCTGGAAATTCTCTGCCAAAGAGTGGAACACCTGTGGTCCAAATTCTGTTTTCTCTGTAGTACTAATGATTTTCAAACTTGTTTAACTGTGGCCTCCTTCTTCTCCAGTTAAACTAGCACAGTTGCAGAATCAGTTTTCTCTGGAGCTGGCTTGATCCTTTGAACTCACTTTACATGTGGAAATTCTAAGGCCCATGACAAGTCAAAGCTAGTTGTTGACAGAGTTTTGTGTCATTCATTCATTCAACAGATCCATATCCAGGGCCTCCCAATGTGTTAGACATTCTAGGAGCTGCAGGGAGATTTTAGGTAGTAAGTAACTGCATTGGATTGAATGTTTGTGTTTACTACTCCCCACACCTCCCAAAGTTTTTCTGTTGAAATACTAGCCACTGTTAGTACAGTATAAGAAGGTGGGCCCTAGGAGGTACTTGGGCCCTGTGAGTATAGCCTTCTTGACACTGGGGCCCTTGTAAAAGGGAACCCAGAGAGCCCCTCATCATCTTTCTGGAGTTTGTAGTTTACAACCTGGAGGAGGTCCTACACTAGAACTTGAACATGCTAGCATCCTGATTTCAGACTTCAGATGTCTAGAACTGAAATAAATATCTGTTGTTTAAGCTCATTTCTTCCGAGTATTCTCAAGACTGAGGGGAATGTCTTGTTCGTCCTTCATCTCTGTGTGCCCTGCTTTTATCATGAGGCAGAAACAACACAGCTTCACTAAATATTTGTTGAGTAAGTGAACAAGCAGTTGATGATTTAGAATCTTTCCCATCCTGTAACTAAAGCCATTTTAAAAAATAATATTAGTTTTAGAGCGCATTATTCTTTAGGAAGTTGAAGTTGAAACAAAACGTTCTAAGAAGTCCCCTGAGTGAAGCAGTTCTATTGCTGACCCCACTAAGAAGCTCAGCTTTAAAGAGTGCTGACCTTACCTGTTCATTAGAGGACAGGTTGTTTATGAAACAAGGTATCTGTATAGACTCTTCAGCATTTCTAAGTGTGTCTTTGGCTAGCATGTTTAGATCACAACTATTTTTGAATGTTTAGGATTTTGACCCTGTTATTCAAGTATTTGAGGCCCTACCCAAATTGTTAATATCTTTTTATCAGATACAGGTGAGACACAGAACCATGAGGATAGTCAGTCTTCCATGGGTTGAATTAAAGCGTACTAGACAATCTGTCTAGCTGACAGCTTTCTATTAGCACCTTGTGACATTCTGAATTTCTTCCTATGCCAAGGGCTAATGAAAGGCTGTGAGCTCCCTGTGCATTATGTGATTCAAGCATAAGGAAAATGGCTACTGAAGCTAAATGAGAGCTCTCTGAGAACCCACTGCACTAGTGGTAATGAGATGCCCAGATGGTCAGCGCCAGCCGAAAAGGTTAACACACGTCTTTCTCAGGAATTTGTGGCTAAAGAAAACCATTCTGTTATAAAGGAAATGATGTTCTCAGGCTCCTCACAGTTTGCTTTGTTTTGGGAAGAGGGGATGTGTCTTAGTGGGTCTTGAGCTCCTTCATACAGGGGAACCCATCCAGAGTGTCAGCTACTCACTAACTTCATGGATCACCATTCAGCAGAGTAGAGCCGAAAGTCCCTGCCCAACACTCAGGGAAAGCAGATCGGAGAGAAACACTTATCATTTAAAAGAAGAGAAATGGAAGCCATTCTGATGCCCTCTGTCAAATTCATTTCTAGTATTCTCGTGAAAACCTAGGTTTCCCCACAAAGGGCATTCCCCTGAGAAGGAATGATTTCATTTTGCATAGTTTTAAAGATCATAGTGTGTTTCAGGTTTTCAGAATGAATGATCCTTTCTTGGCTCTGGGCAGGCTTAGCGAGGTGGGTTAGAGTACCAGCCACTCAGCACTCACTAAAACTCCCCAAACCAGTGGCTCTTTGTCTCCCAGCTGCATGGAATGGTGAATGAGGACCAAAGGACAGCATGCCACGAAGTTTATTAGAAAGAGATAGAACGAAGCACCCTGTGGGAGAAGCAGAGCTCAAAAAGAGTCACCAAATGGCACTTGGGACTGCAATGGCTTATGTAGGTTTAGAAGAAATCCAAGTGATGATTCATATAGAAATCAAAGGTACAGACATGATACATCTACTTAAATACATCTGGGACTCTCTTATTGGTGAAAACATAAGGTGAGATTGCACAGGTTCAAAGGGAGCCCACCAAATTTCTAAGGAAGCTGAGAGAAATCAGGAAGTGGGGAGAATAATGGGCAGCCCTCCAAAATTCTAAGGAAGTTGAGGGATCAGGAAGTGGGAGAACAGTGGACAGAGGCAGGTGGTCAGCCTGTGTCCTGATGAGTCAGCAGCCACCATCTTGATGAGGACAATTTTCTTAGAATTTCAGGCCCTGGAGTGGAATTTCTTATTCTTGCATTTGGGGCAGATCAATGTTTTCCTTTCCTTGAGGGCCTGTGACCCTGACTAAACTGCCTACAATGCTACCTGGCTGGCAGTCTCTATCAATAGCAACATCTGTCATTTATATTTGAGGAAAAAGGGCAAAGGAGTGCCGATAGGAAAAAGTACTAGGAATAGATGTTTGAAAAATAAATGGAGAGCTATGAGTTTTATTTGGCTTTAGGAAGGAAGGCTTTTAGAGGTTAGTTAAGAGATGCAGGTCTATTAGATTTGTAGTTTAAGGGGAGTACCTGATGAATATGGCATTTTCTGCTTGAAAGAACACAGTGTAGGTTTTTCCTTACCTAGTCATAGATATAGTATGTAACATGGAGGGCACTGGTACCAGGTAGACAGCCAGAGATGCGGCGCCTGGAAGACTCAGTGTCCTTTCTTCTCACTTTAGTGGCTATGAACATTTAAATGAGTTATTAAATATCATTTTCCTTCTCTATAAAACAGGAGCAATAATGCAGACCTGTAGACCTTGCCATCTAGTAACAGACCTGGCATATGGGAGGATCCAGCAAGTAGCTTTTACTATGAATTATAAGTGGAAAAGTGTCTAAATGGGCTCCCCAACCCAAGAAAGGAGCTCCACAATGCCTTTTGGAGATGCCTTTGGACTTAGTGACCTTCTTATATGACATCATGCCTGTGTAATTTTTGATTGTCAAAAAAGCTGGAACACATTTCAGCATCATTTTCCTCATCCTAAAATCCTTTTTCTAAATGGAGAGGCACATATCTCTAGCTTCTTCTGGAAGTTTATATGCTTGTTTCAATGTTTTAAAATCTGACAAAACATTGGATGCTATGGAAGCCTCTTGCTTCATGACTAGACAGAATCCTAAAAAGTATTGTTAATTCCTGCCAACAGCCATGTCCTCCCAAAGAGCTGGAAAGCCACATGACCTTCTCTACTAATGCCACTAATATGCGGTGACTTGTTCCCGGTCCCTTAGGCCAAAGCAAAGCACAGATTTTGGAGGAGGAAAACCTAATGAATTAAGCCAATAACATCCAGCCTGTAAGTTCTTTGTCTAAACTCAGCAACTAAACTCTTTCAGGGCTCAACAAGACTTTGATGAATAATGCAGGCTTGTTTTCTCATTGCATTTATTTTGCTGGATGTTAAGCATGTAGCCAGTAATCAATAAGTTGTGTTTGCTTGCTTTGTGACTCAAGTTGGGGTGTGGATGAGTCTGTGGTGTTGACATCGAGGAAAGCTAATTTTCTCCTGCTGGGATTGGCTGTAATCTTGTTAGCCAGATGGTCTAAGCATTAGCGCTCACCAGCCTGATGAGGCCACAAATGTCTGAGTTACAATTGGATTGTGAACTTCACTCTTCAAAGGTGGCTGTTTTTACGAGGATAGAGGTAGTACATGTTTGCATTTGGGGGATAGGGACAGGTGTCCATCACTTTTTGCCTCCAGCAGTCCTCGCTTCATTTGGAAACTCTGGGAATAGTGTGGTGGCTTGAATGTGAAATACTCACCATAGGCTCATGTGTTTGAACACTTGATCCACAGCTGGTATGCTGTTCAGGAAGGTTGTGGACTCTTTGGGAGGTGAAATCTTGCTGGAGGAGGCGGGTGACTGGGTGTGTGCCTCAAGGTGCCATAGGCTGATTCCATGTCCTGTGCATGCTCTCTGTGTCCTGCCTGACTCTGGTGAGATGTGACACCAGCTTCCTGCACCGGCCTGCTATGTCTTCCCACCATGATGAACTTCCCTTCAATATAACCCCTGCCCTTCTATAAGCTGTCTTTGGTTGGGTGTCTGTTCACAAAAGTAACTGATACAGACAGGGACCAGTGTTTACCAATGAGAAGTGGTTAATTCTTCAGTACAGCCCCCTCCTGCTGAAGATGATAAAGCATATCCATTCTCAGCCTTACCTGTTGGGAAAACATTCAGCATAACCCAGAGCCATTCCCACTTCAGGCTTTTCATTTCCTGCCTGATTCTTTGAAGCTCCTTCTATTTGCTTCACAGTTAAGTCTCAGTGAAGCCAGGATTGAATAGCGGTGGGTGCCTCAAAACATCTCCAGGCTCAGTGGTTTAAGCTTTGGTATCTGGGGTGTGTGTGTGGGGGGGGTGGCTGTCCTCACAGGGAACAATTTATAGCATCTGGGGTGAGAACATGAAGTGTGACCCAAATGAACCGTGATGTTTTGATAAGGTTGTTGGATATCAAGCAAAATGGGTTTGTTAAGTGTGTAAGCAAATTTGAGCCCTGATGGCTGGTCACTGCAAAACATGTGTGCCCTGGGAGATCAGAAAATATGTGATAGACAAGGTGGAAAAAGTCAAGCTGGATGTATTAAGAAATAGGGGGAAAGCTTTTTGAGAGAGAACTTGGCATATATTTGGTATTTGTATCTGTTTTTCTCTTGAAATAGGATGATGTGTTGGCAGCGGCTTCTGGCTGCTGTCAGAGACAACATCTGTACTTCTTTGCAGAAACTCCGGGTTTTTAACTGGTGGAGATTGTGTAATGCTCCCACTCGTTATGCTTCTTCAGGAGAGAGCTGAGTCTCTGCTGCTCAAAGTGGGTGTCTACAAGGAAGGCATGGTGCTGGGGAGTCCTTTATCCACATTTTCATCAATGAAATTCAAGGCTGCCTGCCCAGTAGCTCTAGCTAGGCACACTTTGTTGCCTGGTTGGAAATAAGAGCTAGAAAGGTAATAGGGATACAGATATGCAAAGAGAGCCATGAAGACAGGCAGGACAGGAGTGACAGGTTCTTAGAAACCTTTGCTTTCTTTAGTCACTAATTAGTCATTAATTAATGCTAAATTCTGTTACAAATGTTAAAAGGAAAAACCTCTTAAAGTAGTTAAATTCAACAGCATGTTTTTCAGAGCAATTAGAAACAAAGCATAGCAGAACAATTAGAGAGTCAGTTAGTCCTCAGATGCAAATCAAGTTAAGAGAACTCAGGCCCATGATCAGGCTGCATTTAGGGACAGAAAACAAAAATTAGATGTAGAGAAGACCTAATTGGTCATAGCATAATTGGTTAATTAGATATAGCTCAACATTTTACATTATTCAAATCAGCTGGTCTTCTGCAATTACCTGAAGCTCAGCTGCTGGAGCTTGCCACACCAGCCATTTCCACGAGGACATGGATTCCTAGGTTAGTGTATTTAGCACGTGTGACTTCATATTGGTTTTTCTGTTGGGTCTGGCCCAGGGTCCTTGTCCCAGTTAGTGAGCCTCCTACACATCTTCTTCGGTATAATAGGCCCAGACAGTCAGCGACTGGCAGTGTTAAGGGCGTTGTTCTTCATCACTTCTGGCTAGGGGAATTGCCCTGGGTGGCAGCATCCAAGCAGCACGCAGAGTACCTTCTACCTGTGTTCCTTTCTCCAGGGCACGATTCCATTCTAGTTTTGGCAAGCTGGGAAGCGAAGTTCAGCTGGGTTCTTGTGAACAATGCTACTGATTATTCAGTATATAACATTGTCTCTACCCACCTCAATGCTCTTCTTAAACAGTGGTAGATCCTGGTTTGTGATGCCCGCCTAAATAACTAACACCAGCTAGGCACAAATGTGAATGCTTAGTTACAATGAGGATGGACAGAGCTGTCCATGGCAGCATTTTAGCTATGAGGTAAATGCATCTATGTTTCTTGATGTCCAAATATAAAATGTGTTAGTCCTGACCCACAGCCTAATAAAACTGCCCTTGTAGAGCACTTAGTCCTGGCAAGCATATGCCAGGACAGCAACTCTTGCACTGTCCTTCAGAGTAAAAGTTGCTCTAGTTTTTCTGGGAAGCAGTTTGGAATGCATTCCAAGGACTCATGACTATGTGCCTGGCCTCTGTGTTCTCACCTCACAGACTCTGAATGCCTTTGAGGGGTGGAGAGCATGGGCATGTGACAGATCTTCAGGAGCTATGAACCCAGTCACAGTTTATTCCACATTCTTTTTTTTTTTTTTTTTTTTGGAGAGAGACAGAGAAAGAGGGAGAGGAATACAGATAGAAATGGGTGCACCAGCAGCCTCTCAGCTGCTGCAAACAAAATCCAGATGCGTGCACCTCCTTGTGGTCAAGTGTGGCATTGTGCCCTTGTGTCACTTTGCATCTGGCTAAACATGGGACCTGGAGATTGGAACCGCTGGAGATTGGAACCAGTGTTCTTAGGCTTAGGAGGCAGGAGCCTTAACCACTAAGCCATCTCTCCAGCCCTTATTCCACATTCTTTAACTTCTCTGAGCTAAAATATCCCTGGTATGCAATAGACAAGCCAGACATGGTGACTTGCACCTTTAATCCCAGCACTCAGGAGGCAAAGGTAGGAGGATCACTGAGTTCAAAGCCAGCCTGAGACTACATAGTGAATTCCAGGTCAGCCTGGTCTGGAAAAGCAAAACCCTACCTTGAAAAATAAAATAAAATAAAATAAAATAAAATAAAATAAAATAAAATAAAATAAAATAAAAAAATAAATAATAAATAGGAAATAGATATGAACAGTGCACATATTTCAGTTTTGGTGTCAGGAGTACTTGGGATAAGGCAGAGAAAGCAACTAGAACTTTGTAAGTGCTTAGTATGTTAGCATACACTCTGGACAAAGATTTGTGTGAAGATACTTAGTTTACATTAGGCATATGGGGGGAAATGAAAACAATCCAACTGCCCAGTGTCAGGTAGGTGGTGAATTATGCCTGTCTGAAATAGGTATTACAACAATTACAAAGAGTGATAAAATGTTTTGAGAAGGGGAGATGTACATAAGTGAAAATAGCACAACATGAAATAATAGGATCTCTATTTCATAAGAAATGAGTAAGTTAGGAATCACTGAAATAAGTTCTATGAATGTGCTCCCACTAGATATCTCTGGATGTGGACAGGGATCCAAGCTGCAGTCTCATTTTAAAGTTTTTCTACATCTAGCAAGTTATTATAATTATTTCACACTTACAAAGACCCAGAAAGGACAACAAAGAACAAAAAGACTTATATTTTTAATAGACAACAGATAAATCAAGCCACCTACCTACTCAAAACCTTGAACTGACATCTCCAGTTGGTATAATCACAGAAGTTTCCCTCTTGCTTGTCATGTCCCCTGGTTATTCTTCTCTTCAACAAGCACCCAGACAAAGGCAAAGAATGATAGTCTCTTATCACTTACGAGACATTTTATTTAGTTTCATTATAGGCATTTTACCAGCATTTGATTTAGACTTGGAGTCTTCCGTGGTTTGAATATGGTTTGTCCCCCTGCGCTCATGCTTAGTAAGAGTTTAGAAAATGAATCACAAAGTGTGGTTTAGAGGTGAGGACTTGGGAAAGTGAACTGGATTGCATCAGAAGAGTTTCCATGATTGAATCTTGGTAGAGACCATGGAGACAGAGACATACACATGCTCCTGCCACGGTATGAAGTGGCCGACAGGGACCAGAGCCTTTGCCATGCTGTTTGTACTTAATGGCCTCTAAAACTCTGAGCTGTATGAAACAGCTCCAGAAAACTAGCTCAGTCCTAGGATGAGAGTGGAGCTCGTGGGGAAGTGTTGAGGATTATGGGTACACAGAGATCATTCAGGCACTCTGGGTGTTCTTCTACCCAGGTTGAATAATGGTGTTTAGTCTTGGTCTAAATGCCAGGATCCATAGCCTCAGAGCTGGGCCTTTGGCTCTTCTCTGTTCTCTTCCCTGCCTTACTAATAACCCTTTACTACCAAAACTGAAGTCCCGCCCCCAGCCTGTTGACTGACACCTCCTTATAATCGACATGGTGTCTTCTCTGATTCTTCTGCCTTTACCCAGAGATAGTGTGTGTTTCTGGACCTGCCATCTCTACCTTTGGCCCTGCCTGCTACTTATTCCAAGTCCGCACATGTTGGCCTGGTTATATGCATTGACTGACACACAGCAGAGACTGAAACTCATCAGGTAAGAGTGCCACTGGGGCATCATATGCTCTTGAAGCTACTGAAGCACTTTCTCCTTGTGAGAGGTCTGGCTCCAAGGGCCTGGGCAGATCCAATTCCAAGTTCTGGAATCTCCCCCTTATCTCATTACAGTGAACCAGGTCACCAGATACTGCACTTTAAAACAATGACCTGTTTTTTTAAATTGCATAGAATACACTGCATAGAATACAAGTGGAGCTCAGGTTGCTGTTAGAGAAGCAGTATAGCATCATTACTTTCTCTTGAGGAGTGCAAATATTCCTCAAGAGAAAAATCTCCTGTTATACACAGTTCACATAAGCTCTAGCAATCTCAAGGCCAGAAAAGGAATGGGGAATGGATGTTTTAGTTTCCCTTACCAGGCAGGTTAGGTTAAATGGGTAGTTTAGATAGGGAAAAAAGTGTAGCTGGTGAGAAGCCAGACACAGGATATTTATTTTCTGGAGCTGTCTTAACAAAGTATCAAACAGGGTGGCTTAGCCCAACAGAAACTTGCAACTTACTCTCGAAGGTAGGAGTCCTCGGATAGGATGTCAGCAGATCTCTACTCCTCAAGCCTCTGTGATAGAATCCTTCCTTACTGCCTCTAGCTTCTGGCATCCCCAGTTGTTTGCTGGCTTATGCAGAGTCCTGCCACTCTTTGCCTCCGTTCTCATATGGCTGTCTACTCCTCTGTGACTCTTGGTATTTGCACGATGCTGACTCTTTGTATAAGGACACCTGTCATAGTAGGATACAGCCCACCCTGCTGACCATATTTTATCTTATGTTTGCAAAGACCATGCTTACAAGTAAGGTCATCTTCACTGGTAGTGAATATGAGACTTTAACAGATATTTTTGGGGCACACAGCTTAACTCATAACAGCTGACTGTGATCTACTCTTCCTAGCCTGTCTTCAGGCATAGTGGCATGCACCTTTAATCCCAGCAGGGAGGCTTAGGCAGGACAGTCAAGGACAGCCGGAGTTACATGGGCTCTGTTGAGAGAAAGTAGGGAGAGGTGCCATAAGTACAGGAAGTATAGGCTGCAGTTGGCATAACACAGAATGTTCTTACTGTAAACTGTATGGATTTTTTTAATAATAGAGGGAGTGCACTCTAAAGGATTAGAAAGCATAGTAAGTTCACAAGCCAGTAAGGTGACTTATCATTATAGAATGATATGTGCATAAAAAATGAGTGTTTATGCCCCTGCAGCCTAGTAGATGGGTCTTCAACAGCATCTCTACAAAAGTCTGAGCCATACATGTGATGCCTTTTACTCTCCAAATGACAGGAGCTGTTCAGCTCTATTATAATCTTCCTCCTTTTTTGTTATGTATATATGATGTTTGTGTGTGTGTTCACGTGTGTGCTCACACATACCACAGTGTGCATGTGGAGGTCAGAGGACAGCTTTCAGTTCCTCTCCTTCCAGCTGTGTGGCAGAGTCTCACCTTGTCCACTGCTGCTTCCAGTGGATTCTCTAGTCTCTGCCTTCCTTCTTGCCCATAGGTGTGGGTAGGTTTACAAATGCTTACCACAGCATCCTGCTTTTTACATGGGTGTGGGGGTTCTGAATTGGGTATGTAGGCTTCTATGGCACTTTATTCACAGAGCCATCTCCCCAGTCCCCTCTAGTGTAATCTTAATATAGGCCTGCCATTGACTGAAACATCACTATGTGACTCATGACTGAATCATAAATTAGTGGGTTGTAGCAGAGAAAAACATGATCCGCACTTCTTAGTATGAGCAAAGCCCATGCCTGTGGCTTCTCACACCATCATGTGCTACTGCTGGTGTGAGAGGCATGTTCTGAGAAGGTCAGAGTGTGCATGCTTGCTTTCATGTAGGTGTCTTTGATAATTACAGAAGTAATATGAAGTTTTTATGAACCAGATAAGAAAACTGCTCATTTATCATTGGACTATCAGAAATCTCAACATACACATCTGAGGATGTCTCCCAAAAGACATTTCTCCCATCTCAGTACTAACCAGGCCTACCCTGCCTAACTTCAGTGAGATTGGGCACATTCAGGTTGGTCTGGCCATAGACCCAAAAGACTTTTCTGACAAAAGCTGGCAAAATTAATTGTCATTGAATATCAATTTCTCCGTAATAATCCATGGGACCCACTGGTTCCTAAAAGTAGAGCATAGAGCTTCCCACAGTGATTTCTTTGTCGCTTATTTGTGTGGATGTGGGGGAGGGGCAGAAACTGTAGTTGGATATCTTCTTCAGTTACTCTCCACTTTATTTCTTCATTTATTTTTAAAATACGGAATGCTTCACGAATTTGCATGTCATCCTTGGACAGGGACCTTGCCAATCTCTGTATCATTCCACTTTTAGTGTATGTGCTACCAAAGCAAGTGCTCTGCCTTATTTATTTTTTATTTATTTATTTATTTATTTATTCATTTTGTTTTTTTTTTTTTGAGGTAGGGTCTCACTCTGGTCCAGGCTGACCTGGAATTAACTATATAGTCTCAGGGTGGCCTCAAACTCTCGGCGATCCTCCTACCTCTGCCTCCTTACTGCTGGGATTAAAGGCGTGCGCCACCACGCCTGGCGATACTTTTTTTTTTTTTTTGAGGTAGGGTCTCGCTCTAGTCCAGGCTGATCTGGACCTCAGTATGTAGTCTCAGGGTGGCCTTGAACTCATGCTGATCCTCCTACCTCTGCCTCCCGAGGGCTGGGATTAAAGGCGTGCGCCACCTCGCCCGGCTCTACCTTACTTTTTGAAACAGGATCTCCCATGAACTTAGGTGTTCTGAATGCTAGGTTCTCAGCTGATGGAGATTTGGGAATTAATGGCTCCTGGAGGCAGTGTATTGTTGGAGACAGGCTTAGGGTGTTATAACCAGTGTTCCCTTGCCAGTGTTTGGCACACTCTCCTGTTGCTGTTGTCCACCTTATGTTGGCCAGGGGGTGATGTCCACCCTCTGCTCATGCCGTTGTTTCCCCCTCCATCATTGAGCTTCTCCTTGAGTCTATAAGCCAAAATAAATCCTTTTTTTTCCCACAAGCTGCTCTTGGTTGGGTGATTTCTGCCAGCAGTGTGAGCCTGACTGTGACAAGAGCTCACTGTGTGTTCATCTCTGAGTTGTGAAGTCATATGAAACGGCTTTGCATGAGAGCAGAGTGGCAGACACACACCTCTTGCATTTGCCCAAACCCCTTGAACAGAACCTGAGAAAGAGGAAACACTGATTCAGTCTATGACTAGTTACTAATAAAGACCAACAGTGGTTCATGTACTGTAAGTAATATGCCACAGAAAAGCTCACAAGGTTAATAAGAGGGAAAATTGTGTAGGGCGGATGTGGAAACTCTGTGTCCAACTTGCTTATAGACTTAAAAGTGCTCTGAAAATGAAAAGGTGTTAGCTTTAAGGCATTTATTAATTTTAAAGCATTGCATCCTGTCTTTTCCTACTGAAGCTGCTTTGGTAAGGAACAGTAACAGTCCATGGATACAGCAATGCCCTGTCTGCTACCTCACGTCCCCTGCACTGAAGAAACAGCCCCCATGCCACAGTGGCAAAGTTAAGGTAAAGCTTGTAAAACTGCTCTGAAAATGAAATGAAGCCACAGATAGATACATGCAGGCTGTTTCCACTGGATATGCAGAGTGATGGTGAACCTCCAGGGAGAATCCAGGCAGCTCGGCTCCTTGCTTATGCACCATTCTCCACTTTCAGTGAGAAGAGATGGCCTGAGCCCATAAAACACCCTGCCTCCCATCCAGTATGGTCTATAGATCCTGCTGGGCGAGAAGTAGAAGGTAGAAAAACAATAGCAAATCAATACTTGCACAACCATGTTCACTGGAGGATAAATTGTAACAGCTAAGAGGGAGACTCAAACTAAATTTCTATTAATAAATGAAAGGATAAAGAAAACCAGGAGGATATTACTCAACCTTAAAAAGAAAGAAATCTTGTGATGTGCTACAACATCATGAACCTGGAGGATATTATAAATAAGCCACAACACAAAAAAAAATTGAGAAATTTAATACATGAACATACTTGAATTTGATGGTGTTCCCATGCTATCACCCTGTTTTGTCTCCCCTTTTATCCCCCTATTCCATTGATACCCTCCTCTTTCCCAGTAGTCTTTCTGTTTTGATGTCTCATTTCTTTTGCCTCCTCTGTCCTTTAAGTCAAAATGTGGCGGACACAGAATGGTGCAGGACTTATGGGGGAAAATGTCAGCCACCTTGATTTCAGAATGTACCAGTCAGTTCATATCCAGAGAGAGAACACTCCTCCTAAGAAATGTTCCCTCAAGGGTTTGACAGAGATGTCTTGTTTAGTGTTGAGCTCCCAACAGCCTCTTATATTCAGCTTTGATGAATTTTGAGTCTTCTCAATGTCTACTGCTATCTCCATAGAGAAGCTTCACTGGCTAGCAGTGAGAGCAACACTCATATTCTTTCTACCACCTCCTTTGCAATGTTCCTTGAACCCTGGTGAATGTATGTGGTAGAGATAACTCATGCATGCTAAGCACTGGGCTTTCTCTTCTCATCACCTTGATGAGTCTTGGGTCTACCTAGTCTTCACTGCCATCTGCAAAAGGAAGCTTCTCCAACCAAAATTGAAAACAACATTAATGAGTGGTCATAAGCATATATGTTTAGAAAGCAATTTTATGGGCTCACTGTATCCATTTAGTCAAGGAACAGTGAAAGCATCCCTTTAGGGCTTATGTCCTTCCAACCCATAATTTTACTTTGTGCATATTTTTACCACAACAAAACATTTAAAATGAAATACCAGTAGTGAGCATTGTTTTTATATCATTACCTAGAAATTTAACTACTATTTACAAATCTATCTAGGACCCTGAGGGCCTAAGTAAAAGCTTTGACCAGAAAAGGCTTTGCAGCTCAGCACAAGCTCAGCAAAACTTCAGCAGAAAACAGCTCCAAAAGTCATCAGCACAGCAGGGGTTTTGCATGAAAAATAACCCGCGGAGAAAATAGTTACCCCAAACCTCCTGGAAGCCAGAGGTGCACTTTGTGTTGTGCCTCACCTTGCACTCATGATGAGTGCACTTCATTAACCATCTCCTTCGAGATGTTGTGAGTGAGGAATGAGTCTGCTTGTTACATGTCATCTCATCAGCTCTCCTTAGTGATGTCAGATGGCAAGTGTTCTGGTTACTAGTGTGTGAGAGCAATCCTAAAATAATGTCCTCAAACTATAATAGCAGGTCTCCTATATATCTATCATCCATCTATTTATCATCTATCTATCTATCTATTATCTATCTATCTATCTATCTATCATCCATCTATTAATCATCTATCTATCCATCTATTATCTATCTATCTATCTATCATCTATCATCTATCTATTTATCATCTATCATCTACCTATCATCTATCATCTATCTATCCATCTGTCATCTATGTATCTATCACCTATCTATCATCTATCTATCATCATCTATCACCTATCATTTATTTAGAGGCAGGGTCTCATGTAGTCTACACTGGCCTCAAACTTCCTGTGTAGTCAAGGATGGCCTTGAACTCCAGAACCTCCACCTCCCAACTGCTAGATGTGTCTGGCAATAATGGTTTTGTTTTGCTCATGAAGCTATAATTTCAATAGAACTAGGTTAGGTTAGATTAGGTTTGTGCTCATGTGGAGTTGGCCAAGGAAACTGACTGGGGCCTTGCTGGAGGACCCACTTTCAAGGTGGTCCTTCACATGCTGGGAGTTACTGCTAAGTGACTTGTGGGAGCCCAGCCACCTTAAAAATTCCTTACACTGTGCTTTTTCTTCCCTTGTACCATATTGATGGTTTTACTGCCTCTGTAGTTTTGCTTCTTAAAAAAAAAAAAATCCATCTAGTTAGAATCAAGCTCCCTGTAGCTCTTTTAATTGCTTCCTTTCTTAGAAGAAGTAGGATTGGGTCCATATTTTTGTCCAAAGCTTGATAGCTCATGTCTTTCTATGGCTTAGCATTATTTCACTGTATGGATGTACCAGTTTATCCATTCATTTACTGATATCTTGGTTGCTTCTGAGTTTTGGCTGTGTGCTGTCAACATTTGCATATGGGTTTCTTTGTTTTGAACTCATTGAGGTAGATACTAAGGTGTGTGTTTTAAGAGTGTATCCAGTTGTATAAAAATCGGTCAAATTGTTTTCCCAAGTGGCTTTTCCATTTCTCATTCCCATCAGCAATGAATGAGGATCTCTGTTGCATTATACCCTCACCAGTATCTGTGTTGTCAGTGTTTTCAGTTTTAGCTGTATTAATAGGAGAGAATATCACTGTTACTGTAATTTACACTTCCCCAATCATATATGATATTGACCCTCACCAGTATCTGTGTTGTCAGTGTTTTCAGTTTTAGCTATATTAATAGGATAGAATATCACTGTTACTGTAATTTACACTTCCCCAATCATATATGATATTGACCCTCACTAGTATTTGTGTTTTCAGTTTTAGCTGTATTAATAGGGTAGAATATCACTGTTACTGTAATTAACACTTCCCCAATCATATATGATATCAACCATTTTTCACAAGACACATTTTTAAATTTTTGTTTATTTTTTAAAAAATAAACTAATTATAAATTTACAGTAATATATATGTACATATATACATGCATATGGAGAAATAGGGAGGATCCTTAACCCGTATTCACCCAGTGGTGACATTTTACATAAGTAGAACATTGTCAAACCAGGACATTGACATTTCACAATACAATGAATCAGATTATGGGCTTCACCTGCTTTTACATGCACTCATTCTCTGGTTTAGGGTGTTCATAATTTGATGAACTTTTTTTGCATGTAGATGTTATTTTTGTGATGACCACAGTCAAGATTCCCAACTGTTATGTCCCCACAAAGCAACTCCCTGGAGCATCCCCTGTATAGTCCATGCTCCCTCCTAGTGCCCGCCCCATCCCTGGTGTCTGGAGACCACTGGCCTAACATATGTTTGAAACAGCTATCTCCAATTGATCCAATTTCACCCTGTCACCCTCTAAGAACTACTAATTGACTGATTGGTTGTTCTTTGTTTTAGCTTTTGGCCACATTTGGCTCTTGTCTCACATTGGCTATAGTGAGCACTCATATCTGTAAAACAGGACCATTCTTCTTAGATGTTGGGTGAAAGAAATTGTAATGTTTGTATATTTTCTACAGAGCTGAGTATAGTCATTAGTGTTAATGCAACAGATAAATGAGGCTGAGATTAATATATAATAGAAAACTTCACAGTAGGTTCATTAGCAAACTCCTTTAAGGAATGCCCTACTTTAGTTCATTTAAAACATGATTCAATTTACCAAAACATAATATATAAATAATTTTTCAGAAAGCCTAAAAATTTGTGTTCCTTAAATAGCAAATGATAATGCTATCAAAAAGCCAGAAAAATAATAGTGTATAAATGAGATGGGAGCTGCTGGGGATGTGAAGTGCCAGTGTGAGTTCTACAGTGGTAAATATGTTTTAACAATTGTGTTGTAGACAAAAGAGATGTTCAATATGTCAGGAACACTTTAATCAGTCAGAGCTCAGAGGGGATAAAAGTGCACATCAGAAACCAGCATGACTTATTTTGAAAGGTACTGGGTTTGGGAGTTGGACCACCCAGCCCAAGAAATTATTTAGTCAAATAAGTAAACTTTAAAAACAACTTTATTCTAGAGTTCCAGACACAGGATTACTCAGCCTCAGTGCTACTTACACGTTAGATCAGGTAATTTTTTTTTTTTTTTTTGGTGGGTGTATTAGGTTTCTGTCACTGTGAAAAAGACCTAAGAAAAATCAACTTAAGAAAGATGAATTTTGCAGGGCATTGTGGTGTATGCCTATAATCCCAGCATTCAAGAGGCAGAGGTAGGATCTCTGTTTGAAGCCAACCTGAGACAACACAGTGAATTCCAGGTCAGCCTGGACTAGAGTGAGACCCTACCTCGAAAAACCAAAAAATAAATGAAAGAAAAACAAATTTTGTCTCTTGGTTGGCTGGCAACATTGCTTTTCAGCCTGTGGCAGCACAAAGCATCATGGCAGGGAAGACACAGTCAAGCAGTGGGCCTTGCCTCCTGGCACCTGGGAAGCAGACAGTAGCCTGCACTGGCTGCCTTCCTCCTCTTTCCATTTTGTCCTATCCATGACCCCATACTAGAGGATATTAGGACCATAGTTTGGGATGAGTTTTCCCCTTAGGGCTGTCCTACATGCAAGTTGTCTCTGGTAAGACTCTCATAGACATACTCAGAAATGTGTTTTATTAATCTCTTAGGCATCACATTTAAGATTAATCATCAGGGCTAGAGAGTTTGCTTAACAGTTAAGGTACTCTCCTGCAAAGCCCAAGGACCCAGGTTCAATTCCCCAGGACCCACGTAAGCTAGATGCACAAGGTGGCACATGTATCTGGAGTTTGTTTGCAGTGACTAGAGGCCCTGGCATGCCCATTTTTTCTCTCTGTGTGTATCTTTCTCTCTAAACTACATAAACAAATAAAATATTCAAAAAAGATTAATCATCACAGTGGAGAAATGTTGTGTGCATTCTAGGATGGCTATCAGCATCTGTGGCCCATGTGTGTAGCTTGCACTAGTGCTCTGTGGATATCATCAGATGCCCCCAGGGGTAGTGAGAAGCATCTTTAGGAGCTAATCATTTTGTGCATGTGTGTGCACATGCACACACACACACGCACACACACACACACACACATATGCAAAACACACTATAATTTTTAAATTTTTACTTTTTATTTATTTATTTGAATGAGAGAGAGAGAGAGAAAGAGAGTCAGAAAGAGGGAGAGAGAGAGAATGGGTGTGCCAGGGCATCTAACCACTGCAAATGAACTCCAGATGCATGCACCACGTTGTACATCTGGCCTACATGGGTCCTGGGGAATCAGACTGCGGTCCTTTGGCTTTACAGGTAAATGCCTCAACCACTAAACCATCTCTACAGCCCCGATAATTTATTTTTAATTCATAATAATGATTTAGACCTTATTGTTCCTCATCTGGTTTTGCCCATTCATTTTGTTGTTGAGATTCAGCCATGCTTATAAATACAGTTTTTTTTTTTCCTTTTGCACATACTAGATGCTTGTTTGGATCTGCAATGTCCCTGAGGGGCCACAGAGTGAAGGTTTGGTCTCCAGCCTATGGGATTATTGGGAGATGTTGGGAACTTTAAGCAGTGGAGTCAGATGGAAGGAAGTCACATCAATCGCTGGAAGTGTGCTCTTGAAGGAGATATTGGGACTCTGGCTCCTTCTTTTCTTTGTCTTTGTCTTTCCAGCTAACAGGAAGTGAGAAACTTCCTCTATCACATGCTCCCACCATGACGTATTGCCTTGCTGTAATGGAGCCAACCAATTGTGGCAACACAAACAAGTCCTCTTTATAAAGTTGACTTGTCTCTGATACTTGTTACCATAGCTGAAACCTGACTAACACTTTAACTATCTTAAGACTATATTAAATTTCATCTATCTACTGCTAGATATATGTTATTTCTATTTTTACTGTAAAAAACTTCTTTATTTTTGTGAATATAATCGCAAGCATGTATGTGATTATCCTGGACAGTGAAAAAAAAAAGCTTTATGGAATTTACTTTATTATAAATTACCATATTGTCCTCCACAGAGACTATTAATTCATAGTCCCCTTCAGCAGTGTGTGTGATCTTGTTTACTCCATGTAATTATTGATGCTTCATCCTGTCAGACTCCAGGCTTTGTCCATTTGAAGGGTGAGCATGGTATTTTACTGCTGCTTGATTCATGTTTTCTCATTACTGGTGAGTCATCGCATTTTCAAACTTGAAGGACTCTTGAGATCTTATATTCAGCTGTATGTTTTAAACAGGCAAAAAAGAAACTTCACATATACCTTCTATGCTACTTTCACTTTTTTTCTCCAAGAATATTAGTTTTTTTCACACAGTTGCATGTCCCTCACTATTTTGTCACATTGAATTCTGTATCTCATCAAATGGAAACCTTTAGCATGCACAGTAAAGGTAGAAAGTCACAAGTAGGACAGGAAAATGAAGGAGTATGACAGCACAGATGTCTCCTGCTCCACTATTGTTTTATGTACAGGTGCTTGCATGAACAGTAGAATAAGCCCTAAATCAGTGAGTGAATGCAAGCTGGACATCCTGTGAGCCAAGTGGTGTCTTCTCTCTACAGCCTGAGCTTCTACTCAGTACCTGCCTGCAGCTACAGATGACTGTTGGAAGAGAAGGAAGGATTGATGCTTTTCTTACTGGGATGGTGTTGCTGTTCCTGAGGCTAGCCCACTTTTTAAAATGTGTATGTATTTATTTGTTTGATTTTTTTGTTGTTGTTTTTCTTTTTGAGGCAGGGTTTCATTCTAGCCCAGGTTGACCTGGAACTTGTTCTATAGCCCAGACTGACCTCAAACTCACAGCATCCCTACCTCAGGCCTTTTGAGGCCAGCCTTCCAGACACTAGTTATTGGGGGCTTCTTGAGTGGAGCAGGATACTTGGTTTCCTTTGTAAAGTTCCCGAAATACTGGTTGGCAGAGACCAGCAGGGTGGGATACAGCCACTGTGCATCTAAACTGTCCAGGAACCCTGATCCCAGCGAGTTTTCCTACTTGATTTCAGTACCCAGGGTATGCATTCATGTCTTATTGCTTTGTGGTGGCCCGAAATATGAAAATAAAGGAGGTAGTTCTAGCAATTTTGTTTGTGTTGGTCTGAGCAAACTGGGCCTTATTTTACTTGAAAGACCCATATTTTTGAGTTTCTGTGTGATTTGGAAGAGTAACTGTGAGTAACCAAGCCTTTCCCAGAGTTAAACATTGTGGGCTTATTTTTGTGCTAAGTGATAGACATGATGTGTGTTAATGTTTTATCAAGCTGAAAAATGTTTCTTGCCAAAAGACTTTTCTTAAAGACTTACAGCTTTCCATGTGCAGGGTGGATGTAGAGTTCATTTTTGTGTGTGTGTGTGTGTTTCAAGTCATGTATTGTGCAGACATCTGTAGGTGACCTGTGCTAGGCAGCAAGCTATCACAGAGAGGCCCTGATCACCAGATCTGCAAACTGATGCTGTAGTCACTAGAGGGGAGACGTTTCCTGCAGTCTGGGACAGAGGGAGGAACTGAGTCAGAGCGTTGGAAATTTTTCCAAAGTGAAAGACTTTGCAGCCTGATTAATGCAAGTGGCAGTGATAGATAGAGATAGGAGCAGGGTGAGGATGAGGCCTATGGAGGAGAAGAGGCTGTGACAGAGGGATCCATCTGCACAAAGGTCAGGAGAAAGGCTGACTTTGGAGAGAAATTGTTACCCATTTTGTTCCTCTTTTAGTTCGGAGGTATAGAACCACCAGTTCCCTGTTTGAGACAGTTCACACTGAGGGACTCTCATGATCACTCGGAAGCATGTCAGAGTGGCCCATCTGGTGGCTTCAATGACCCCACCACAGTGACTCCACTTCAGCAACTGCTTCTCAGTGATGTCTGGTCAATATGCCATTTGCCTTTCATTCCAAAACTCGAGGCAAAAACAAGAAGAGGTGGTAGCAAAGCAGTAGCTCATTTTGTAAACCAGCTGCAGTGATTAGTTATAACTGCAGACTATTCAAAGGTTAAGATTGCTTCAAACTCCAAAGAAAACTGTATAGAAAAGGACCCAGGAATCTTTGGGAACTCGGCTGTGGGACCTACTTTTCATACTGAGGTTGAAAACTTTGCTTCATGTCCCAGAAGCTGCCTGTGTGGTCCTGGGCCTCACAGGGTTGGGGTGGGGGCAGGGGTCATGGTGAAGAACGTGCTGGTCATCGAAGTCTCAATAAAAATGCACCTGAAGGGACTGGGGATTCATTACGTACTGGGCTGTTACCTCCAAAATATAGGGGGCACCTGAGGGTACTCCTCTTGGGATACTCTCCTAGCTACAGATGTCACTGTCAGGTGCACCCCTGGGGATATGCTTGCAAGCTGAGCTAGTGACCAGGAACGGGGTGGCGGGGGCGAGGCACAAGGAGGGAAGGATGTAGAAGCAAGGGAGTTCTCTGCACTGGAGACCCTTCACATGTGAGTGAAGGGAAGGGAGTCACGAAGAAGAGATGGGTCAGGGGGTGTGGATGAATGAGTGTGGAAAGTGCTGGCCCACACTCTACTCTCTAAATCACATTACTTTTGGGACCAATTTCAAAAGAATACTATTGTAATTTTAGGGAAACTACCCCCATTTCCTTTCCCGTTCCTTTTTTCCTATATTTTATTTTTTAGAATAGTTCCAGATGTACCAAAAATTGGAGAGTCTAGAGTGTTCCAATACATGCCCCCTTTTCTACAGCTTTCCTAATTATTGACATCTTGCAATACTGTGGTGCATTGATATTTTATTATGAATGATATAGTTTACATTAAGGTGTGCTCTTGGCATTGTACACACTGTACAGAAATTATGTGTTTCACCATTACACAAGGTCATGCATCCACTTTTTGAGCATCTTTAGAGAAGTTCCAATGCCTTGGATATCCCCTCTGCTCCTCTACCCCCCCCCCCCACTCCTCTGTTCCCCTGCTCTCCCTTCTGCTTCCACTCCTCTGGCCATTATTATATTTTTGGGAATCTCATTTCTAGAATACTAGTTAGAATCATGTAGTATATTGCTTTTTCAGACTAGTTTTCTTCCCTTAAAGACATACATTCATCAATGCATTTTTGTGTCCCAGTAGCTTATCTCTGTAACAAAATCCCAGAGACTATCAGCTTAAACAAAGGACAGATTTATTTGGCTCACTAGTTTAGATGTTTTAGTTCATATGGTTGGCCCTGAGGCAAAACAGTGTGTCAGGGTCCTGGGAAGCGTGAATCCAACTACTGGCCTAGCGGCAGTAGAGTAGAAAACCCCCAAGCCAAGAAACAGGAAGAGATAGGTAGAGCTGATCCTCATTGACCTCCCTCCTCACTAGGCCTCACAGCGTCACGTTTCCAGCACCTGTCAGGAGCTCTGTGCAGGAGGCTAAGCCATGGGCATATGGATCGTCTGAGGATATTTTAGACTCTATGAATACATGGGATTTTCTCACCAACAACCAGGTCTCACACATGTATCCAGTGGAGTAATGTATCCAATGGAGGTGTCTGTGGCTTTTTGAAGATGTATCTTGTCACATGTGTCGCTAGGCCTGTGTTACAGGGTCTTGTAACAAAGAGAAAGATAATGGTAGGAAGCAGATCAATTTTCATGGCCCAGAGCTGTCATCAGGAATGACCTGAAGATACAGGAAAGCCTTTGCATCACATGCGTGGGTTTGAAATCAGACAAGGGGACAGTCATGGGGAATTGTGATCGGATCTGGGGTTTGAACTACCAGTAATGAACTGAGGCCTTAACAAGTCTTCTTGTCATTATGAAACTTCCTAAACTTTCCTCTAAGTATGTTGGGGGGAGGGCTCTGTCATGTGAGGGTCAGGTGACTTGCTTCACAGAATGTCAGAAAAATCTTTTCTAGGGTTTATGGCCTATTTCAGTGCCAAACTTTGGGGCATTGTTATCTGAACTTCGTCACCCCAAGTTTCTGATGTGTTGTTAGGGGTCTCTCCACGAACATACACAAGGGTAGGTGAGCTAAGGGTGTCATGTAAATTAATGTTCCTTTCAAAGCTGAGAGTCAGACTTCTAGATGAGGGGACCCAAGATTCTTGATCCCCTAAGTTCTTGGCAAAATCCTTGGGAGTTTTCCCTTGAAAGTTTTGCCCCTTTTGAGCCCAGGTTGGAAGACACTGGTTTTGTCTTTTGTCCTAAAGAAGAAGATCCATCTTGGGCTTCAGTGGAGGTGATGGAGGAAAAGGAGGGTGGTGGGAGGGGATCATGATCTTGGTATATGGTCTATACATATGGAGGTTGTCAATAAAAGTCAAAAAAAAGAGGAAGGAGGTCTTTCTTGCCATCTTTATTTATTTATTTTAATATTTTATTCACTTATTTACAAGGAGAGTAAGGGGAATGGGGAATAAGAATGGGCATACCAGGGCTCAGTGCCACCACAAACAGACTCCAGACACATGCACCACTTTGTGTATCTGGCTCTATGTGGGTACTGGGGAATTAAACCCAGGCTGTCAGGCTTTGCAAGCAAGCACCTTTAACTGCTGAGCCATGTGGTGGTTTGAGTCAGGTGTCCCCCATAAACTTCAAGTGTTCTGAATGCTAGGTTCCCAGCTGATGGCAACTTGGGAATTAATACCTCCTGGAGGCGGTGTATTGTTGGGGGCGGACTTATGGGTATTCTAGCCAGCTTCCCCTTGCCAGTGTTTGGCACACTCTCCTATTGCTGTTGTCCACCTTATGTTGACCAGAGAGTGATGTCCACCCTCTGCTCATGCCATCGTTTTTCCTGCCATCATGGAGCTTCCCCCTCGAGCCTGTAAGCCAAAATAAACCTCTTTTTTTCCCACAAGCTGCTCTTAGTCGGGTGATTTCTGCCAGCAATGCGAACCTGACTGCAACAGTAAAGTGGTACCGAGAGTGGGGTTGCTGCTAGACACCTGACTGTGTGGCTTTGGCCTTTTGGAGCTGATTGTCAAGAGGAATGTGGAAGGATTTGAAACCTTGGCCTAAGAGACACCTTGCAGTGTTGTAAGTACAGCTTAATGGACTATTCTGGTCAGAGCTGAAAGACCTGAATGCAGTAAGAACTATGGACTGTGAGGTTTGGCTTATGAGGGTGAGAAAGAGCTTTACTTGGACTGGGCTAGCAGTTTGTGTGACAAATTTGCTATTATGCCCATGTCCTGAGAAGTTGTGCAGGGTTGCTTTGCGTAGAAATGAACTGGTGTGAGCAGAAGGATATGGCACAGAAAAAATGAAATCTTTGGGTGAACTCTGCCTGTTCAGCTGCAATTGAGAGATTACAACCTTTGAGATTGGGCCAGCTGACCTGCAATGGGGCAACAGGAAGAATGCAGACTCTTTTGAAGGGGCCTGAATGCTGAAGGAGTGTCCTGTTCTTCAAAGTCTGATTTATTCCCCCCTGGATTAACAAATTGGCACCCTACCTGGTATTATGGAGTATAACAAATGCAGGAAAGAGAGGGTCATTGAGTTTGTAACGCGGTCTTATGTTTTGGAAATGGCCATGGGCAGTGTGAAGCAGGTTTGCTGGATGCCTGCATGGAAATCCCATGGGGCCATGAGGATGGACCGTGGGTTGCAGTGGAGACCCAGTGGAGATGCCGGGACTATGAGATGGCTGCCAAGGAGAGCTGCCGGCCCTGGATGAAGTTTCCCAGGACTGTGAGTAGCCTAGCTAGAGGGGCGGGATTGGAACTCCAGAGACTTGTTGCTGCTCAGAAGTATTGGACTTGGAGATTTGTCACTGACTAGTTGTTGGATTGGAATTACAGAGTTTGACGTTTGCCCTGGTTGTTTAAAATCTTGTATTGGTTAAGTATTTCTTTGTTTTGCCCAATGCCATCCTTTGCAGTGTGAATGTTTTATTCTGTGCCATTATGGGTTTTTGGGGGGATTATTTTTGGTATTATGGCTCAGTTAAAAGACCTTGGATTATGGGGATGTATGAACATCATTGGAATTGATAAAAACTATGGGGACTTTTAAATTTGCATGAATGCATTACATTTTACATCATGTACGGTTATCAGTTTATGGGGGCCAGGGGCGGAATGTGGTGGTTTGAGTCAGGTGTCCCCCATAAACTTCAAGTGTTCTGAATGCTAGGTTCCCAGCTGATGGCAACTTGGGAATTAATACCTCCTGGAGGCAGAGTATTGTTGGGGGCGGGCTTATGGGTATTATAGCCAGCTTCCCCTTGCCAGTGTTTGGCACACTCTCCTGTTGCTGTTGTCCACCTTATGTTGACCAGAGAGTGATGTCCACCCTCTGCTCATGCCATCGTTTATCCTGCCATCATGGAGCTTCCCCCTCGAGCCTGTAAGCCAAAATAAACCTCTTTTTTTCCCACAAGCTGCTCTTAGTCGGGTGATTTCTGCCAGCAATGCGAACCTGACTGCAACAGTAAAGTGGTACCGAGGAGTGGGGTTGCTGCTAGACACCTGACTGTGTGGCTTTGGCCTTTTGGAGCTGATTGTCAAGAGGAATGTGGAAGGATTTGAAACCTAGGCCTAAGAGACACCTTGCAGTGTTGTAAGTACAGCTTAATGGACTATTCTGGTCAGAGCTGAAAGACCTGAATGCAGTAAGAACTATGAACTGTGAGGTTTGGCTCATGAGGGTGAGAAAGAGCTTTACTTGGACTGGGCTAGCAGTTTGTGTGACAAATTTGCTATTATGCCCATGTCCTGAGAAGTTGTGCAGGGTTGCTTTGCGTAGAAATGAACTGGTGTGAGCAGAAGGATATGGCACAGAAAAAATGAAATCTTTGGGTGAACTCTGCCTGTTCAGCTGCAATTGAGAGATTACAACCTTTGAGATTGGGCCAGCTGACCTGCAATGGGGCAACAGGAAGAATGCAGACTCTTTTGAAGGGGCCTGAATGCTGAAGGAGTGTCCTGTTCTTCAAAGTCTGATTTATTCCCCCCTGGATTAACAAATTGGCACCCTACCTGGTATTATGGAGTATAACAAATGCAGGAAAGAGAGGGTCATTGAGTTTGTAACGCGGTCTTATGTTTTGGAAATGGCCATGGGCAGTGTGAAGCAGGTTTGCTGGATGCCTGCATGGAGATCCCATGGGGCCATGAGGATGGACCGTGGGTTGCAGTGGAGACCCAGTGGAGATGCCGGGACTATGAGATGGCTGCCAAGGAGAGCTGCCGGCCCTGGATGAAGTTTTCCAGGACTGTGAGTAGCCTAGCTGGAGGGGCGGGATTGGAACTCCAGAGACTTGTTGCTGCTCAGAAGCATCGGACTTGGAGATTTGTCACTGACTAGTTGTTGGATTGGAATTACAGAGTTTGACGTTTGCCCTGGTTGTTTAAAATCTTGTATTGGTTAAGTATTTCTTTGTTTTGCCCAATGCCATCCTTTGCAGTGTGAATGTTTTATTCTGTGCCATTATGGGTTTTTTGGGGGATTATTTTTGGTATTATGGCTCAGTTAAAAGACCTTGGATTATGGGGATGTATGAACATCATTGGAATTGATAAAAACTATGGGGACTTTTAAATTTGCATGAATGCATTACATTTTACATCATGTACGGTTATCAGTTTATGGGGGCCAGGGCGGAATGTGGTGGTTTGATTCAGGTGTCCCCATAAACTTCAAGTGTTCTGAATGCTAGGTTCCCAGCTGATGGCAACTTGGGAATTAACACCTCCTGGAGGCAGAGTATTGTTGGGGCGGGCTTATGGGTATTATAGCCAGCTTCCCCTTGCCAGTGTTTGGCACACTCTCCTGTTGCTGTTGTCCACCTTATGTTGACCAGAGGTGATGCCATCCACCCTCTGCTCATGCCATCGTTTTCCTGCCATCATGGAGCTTCAAAAACACATTTTAGCTAAAAAGTGCCCTATAATTGGTGTTAGCCTAAAAACAAGAAAATAAAAATAAAAATTGGTTCCATGCCAAAAGATGAATATGCTAGGTGAAGCTGAGGTTTTCCCCCTTTTTTTTCCTTTCTGGTATGTGTGTTTGGGGAAGTTATTTTAATGTCCCCTTATATTCACAGAAAAGTGAAGACTGAGAATTATAGAATTAATGGGCTCTTTCAGGACATGTCAAGAACTAAGCATGTTAGAGAAATGGTGATACAAGTGACTTTAAGTGACAGGGCTTTTGGTCTCTGGAACGGTAAATTTTCCATTCAAATCGAATCACCCAATTTGTTCTCGATAGAACTAGCAAAATGCCATGTGTTATCTTTGTCACCTCCTTTCCCACACATTTGTGCAGTGGCTCATGGGGAGATGCAGTTAGCCCTTGCTACCCAGGGACCCTCAGATGGCAAAAGCTTTGGATGCTGTAGTACCTGCTCTAAGATGGTGCCAAATTTGCAAATACCTATGCACACCCCTGAGGCCCTTTGAATAATCTCTGGATGATTTATAATGTCCGTGCAATGCAAGTGTGATGTAAGTGGTTGTTGTATCTATTACTTAGGGAATGATGGCAAGGGAAAAATCTGCACATGTTCAGCACAGTTTTTTGCCCAAGTATTTTATCTGTAGTGGGTGAACCCATGGTTAAGGAGGCTCCTTTGCTGGGCTCTCCCTCCCTGTCTGCCCTGGGCTAGCAGTAAGCATGAATAGAAGAGTAGCCTTTGTCTCTTCAGGGTCGTTCTGTACAGCCTCTTCAATGTGTGTTTTATAGCAGGCGTTCTCTGACTGGAAGCCTAACAGAGGACTTAGAGTAACAGATGACAAAAGTGCCTGCCCCTCAATCCTGAGAGGGGATTCTCTAACCCCAAGAAATTCTGGATGTGAATGGAAGACTTGATACCAGCCCTCACTGTTATTTCACCTGGAGAGGGGATGACACGAAGGCAAGAGTCAGAACCTAGACTAATTCATGCTGGGCTAAGATGGTTCCTAGAAGGGAAACACACTAAACCCAAGATTGAAGATCTCTGTTCAGCCAAGAGGTAGGATGAGCTGTCTTGACTGGAGATCCCCATGCTAGGCTTTCCCATAAGCACTTGTCTTGATGGGTTGGGGTACATCCTTAGAGTCCATGTCCCTACAGTTTTTGTCCCTCTAGTCTATGGTGATTATGGAGGTGGGTTTGCACTGCAGGAACAGAGAGGCTGTTCCTGTGCCTTTCAGGGGAAGGGAGGACCCCATACCTAGGGTGCAGACCTGATCGTCAAATCTACCAGAGGACCTAGAAGAAGTATAGTCATCAGCCGCATGGTGACATTTTGATCAATGACAGACTGTGTATAAAATAGTGACCTGCAAGATGCTAATTTCCTATTGCCATCATAAGGTCTCAGCATGCTGCATTACTCATGTGGCCGTTGTGCTGCTGCTTTGAACAAACCTACCATGCTGACAGGTATAAAAGTAACATGTACAATTATGCATAGTAAAAAATGCTTAGTAATGGTAATAAATATTAGCTAAAGTATTTATACTACTATGTTGTCATTATCTGGTGCTCCTGCTTATGGAAAGTATTATAAAGCAGTATGATGTATTGAATGGGCAGCATTCTCTTCCATCTTGTTTACTGAGACTATATGGAGAGGTTGGCTTGTACCGTCTAGATTTGGGCAGTTAATTCTATGATGCAAGTAAAGTGACCAAATCTCCTAGTGTTACATTTTTCCCCAAATGCATCTCACTAGAAGTGACACTTGGCTCTATCAGTGTCTTAGCTCAGGCCATCTCCTTCCACTGCCTAAGAGGGATTAGGAGTATTATGGTTGGGACTTTAAATGTCCCCTCGAAGCTCATGTGGCAAAAGGCTTGCTTCCAGCTGATGGGGCTGATTGGAGGTGGCTGGAAACTTGAGGAAGTGAGGCCCAGTTGTAGGTGTGCCCTTGAAGAGTATACTGGGATTCCCCACCTCTTCCGAGTTCTTTCTTTCTCTTCACTTCCCATAAATGTTGAGTGAGCTGCAACAAGTGACAAAACCTCTGAAACTGACATAATAAATCTTTCCTCCATTAAGTTAGTAATCTCAGGCCTTTTTGTCACAGTTACAGAAAGCTGACTGACATAATGGGTCAGCTGACTGACACAATATCATTGTGATGTGACATGGCAGCAGTACAGAAGAGCATAGTGTCCCTCTGACCAGTCATCCTTCTGCAGAGGAAACACAGGCCCCCTGGTTTTCTCACATTAAAAAATGGTGCTTTTTTTCTTTGAGGTGTCTGGGAACCATTTTGTCTACAGGGAAATACAATAATAGAAAGAAATAGAGCAGAAAGAGTCTGTGGATCAGTCCCTTTTCATTTCCTACCTCAGTTTCCTTTTCCTGTTCCTTCAGTGAAACAGAGGAGTTTCAGAAAAAAGACATATAGTAACCATGATGTCTACATTGAAATGATGCATAGATTCAGTCTGCACTGGAAAGAGACTCTGTCTTGAAGACAGGACAGGAGAAATCCTGACACCCTTACTTCCTAGGTGACCGAGACAGCAACTCAAAATCCCTTCATTACTTTTTCTACTCAATACACTGATGAAAATGACCCTGAGGGCAGAAAAGGGCAGCAAACAGTGTCTCTAGTATATTGACAGGTGCTGTGTGTGAGCTTGTACCAAACTGAAGTCATCTGATTTTCGCGACAGTCCTAATGAATAGATATTAAAGTTGAAGCCACTGGAGAGGGACCCATACTGCCAGTCTGCCTCACAGATGCTGTTTATGACCATTTTTTACTAGTGTGTTCTTAATGTAAGTGGTTGTAGTAGACAGCTTCATAATGCTGGAATGAGCATCCAACTGAACAGTTTTATGGGATGAAGGGACTTATTCCAAGCTTACAGATCCAGGGGAAGTTCTATCAATGGCAGAAGAAGCTGCTTACTTCCATAGATCCAATCAGAGAGAAAAACGACAGCAAGCAGAACACCAGCAAAGCAAGCAGGACCCCCAGAGCTCAGACCTCTTTGCCTACCTTTGGCCTGGAATTCAGACCCACCCCCATCAACACTCCCCCTTAGCAGGAGTCTGCCTGCTAGATGCTGATGCAAACTCAATTTTAATAAAACACCAGAAACTGTGAGGCCATACATTCAGACTACCACAGTGGTCCAAAGGAGCTCAAACCTTCTAAGAGTTTCTGTTGAACCTTTGATAACTGACTATTCCTATTTTCAGCATACAATATCTTTTAATTGTTAGTAGAGTAGAAAGACAAATGAACTTCAGAAAGTCTGATTAGACAGGTCACAAAAATATCCCAAGTTTCTCAGGGGTCTGATTCTGTTTGAGATGTTCATATTAAAGAAGTTAGCAAATCTCTTTTTTGAGGCTCTCAGAAATTCAACATATTACTGCTGGATGCCAAGGAGTCTGTCCAGAGATCATGAAACTGCCCCATCCTCCCAATCTTTAAAGAAAGCAGCCTGTTGACTTATGAACCTGGGGGAGCCAGATACCTGGTGGGCACCTGGTGGGCTATCTCAGAGGAAAGAAGTTTGCCTCCACCACATCTTCATACCTCCTTTCTCCCACCCTCTCACTACCTCTAAAAAAGTCCCCTGCAAAAGCAACCTTGGAATAAAACCCTACTCCCCACCAGAGATGTCTACCTGCATCTTCCTTTCAAACTCACTTCTAACTCTTTTTTCCTTACACATATATTAGAAAAGTAAGTAAAGTTCAGTTTCCTTTTTAGAGTTTCTGACTATGGCCAAGTGTATAGTTAATCTCTCCTATGGAAGGGTTTGTCTTCTGTCTATACCCCTGTTTTCCTCAGGCTCAGGTATTAGATATAGACAAATAGTTCTTGGACAAGCCTGGAGCTTGTCCGTGAGTGATGTATCATATTTAATTTTCCTTTCTTCCTGTTTAGTGGAATGATATGATGCTATAAAATTTCCTCTTACTGCTCCTTTGCCTATGCCTTATGAGATTTCATGTATAACATAATCAGCATTAATTTCTGGCTAACATGTTGGAACACCTGTGATGTTACAGTGTAAGGGAAAGTGTATCTACTTAATTCTTTGAAATGTGTAAACAGTGCATATCCCCTTAATATTCCCCCAGTTTTGCTCATTATCTAGTGGTATGTAATTTTCTTTGATGTAAGACATTTTACAGGTCTATAGGGTGTTATGGGGTCTGGTGTCACACAAGTAAGACCACTGACTCACCAAGTGCTGGGTGTGAACTGACATTTTGCCCTCTTTACATAGGGAAACTATAAACGTGGATAATGATACAAAAAAATTCTTATGTGATAGCAATGCAAATGATTCTTGTGCATGAGGAAAAATACAAAGTACAGTTTTAACACCCTGTAGGCCATTTGCCAGTTCTGTGTCTACATCAGCAACCTCATTTCATCATTTTTTCAGGGACCGCATGCAGATAGGTCTTTTTTCCTGTCATCCTTTGAACCAGTGTCTCCATCCTGTTGATTATTTCAATTAAATATCTTGTTACTGTGGTAGTTTGAATGTATGTCCCCAATAGACTCAGGTGTTATTAAAATTGAAATGCAGCTTCTGCCCCTGGCAGGTACACTCCTATAGGTGGGGTGTGTCACTGGGGGCAAATCTGAATTCCAGCCTAAGGTATGTAGAATGACTTCTGCTGGGATCCCTGCTGTTTGTGGCCTGAGCATGCTTGCTTTTGGTGGTGCTGGTGGTGGTTTTGCTCTCTTTACTTGGTCTCTCTACTTGGATCTGTGAAAGGGGTCCAGCCTCCTTTGTCATTGTGGAACTTTCCCTGGATCTATAAGCCTGAAATAAATCCCTTCCTCTCATAAACTGTGTCTGGTTTAGAGGTTCATCCCAACAGTGTGGAGCTGAGCACAACATTAATGTATTCTCTCTCTCTCTCTCTCTCTCCATATATATATCAAGGCTTCAACTTTTGAAAATGATAGTAGAATCAAGGCTCTCAGAATGGAGGCTTGGTTTCCATTTGCCAAGGTAACGAAACAGTAAGCTCCTTATGGGCATTGGCACTAGCCATTCTAGCCATGGACATCTGCTTCATCTCTGACTGAGCTACACAGAAGGCAAAGAGACAAAGGAAAGTGAAAGGCATAGGTCCCTAAGCACACATCGGGTACCTAAAACATATGCTCTTCAAAGCAAGAGGTTCCCCATGTGTGCTTAGGGACCTATGCCTTTCACTTTCCCCTGTTCCTTCACCCTCTGTGTAGCTGAGAGCAGAATAAAACAAGGCAGGTGTAATAAGATATGTGCTTATTGGGTTACCTTCCTAAGCTCTATCTTTTCCAGCCCGGTTGCTCCTGAATAGAGTCCTGCTCTTCTGAGCTTTGCCAGGTGTTCCCCTTGCTTGGGGCGTGAGAGCTTGATATGAAACTGATCACTGCTTACAAGTGGCAAGAAGTTAACAGCTGTTTAAGGAAACCCTCCCTGTGAGTGGCACCTGTCTCTGCTCAGTCAAGGGACCCACATGGCGCTCCCAGTATCATCTGAAAAGTGCTGATTTCAGGTGAGGTCACCATTCTGAATTCTAATCGCCTTGTTCTGCTGATGCATTGGCACAGCTTGCTGCTGTGATAATCTACACATAGCTCTCCCACTACTAGTATTTTTAACCAAAATATTTGCAGAATGAGAACTCAGGTGAAAAGGCTTATTTAGATTTTTGGGAGATGGAAATGCTAGGGTATATGTCCTGAGTTTCAAGAGGTGGGAGTGGAAGGTGGGTTGGGGAAAAGCTATGAGATTTTGCAACTTAGGTGACACTTGCAAGAAGGCTTACAATGAATAATTTTTTATTCCAGAGAGCATTTCTCCATAATGAAGTAGACAGGTATACATCCACAGGTCGGGGTAGAAGTATTTGGTATTTCCTGTAGTTGAGGGAGAGCTGGATTCCCAATGGCAAAGGCTGAACACTGGCATCTTGAAACTAGCATGTCCCTCCACCTGAGTCCAAACGATCATACGTTCCATTTCATGATCCCCAAGGTGACAAAATGGGATGTTTCCTTTCATCTTGAAAGTACATGGTTTGCAGACTCTTGAGTAATTGGGGTGTTTAGGTAGTGTTCTGTAGTGTGCACATTTCATGTGGCAATCATCCTGGTTCTGTTGGAGGAAATATACATGTGCCAATCACCACAGTGGAGGAAAAAATGTCAGTGTTTTAAAATAGACCTTTTAAAACATTACCAAGATGCTTGGTGCTTGAAAAAATAATCTTCTTTTTGAACTTTGGAAGTCTTTTTCTCCATGCATAAAAAGGCAGGGGTTTATGTGGTTGTTATGTGGGCCGGTTTTATTTTGGACTCTTTGGAACTCAGTGTGAAGGCTAAAATCCTGCTATGTTGGAAAAGTGAAAGGAAATGGAATTGCTGGGTTTGGGTAGTGCTAAATTGACATGACAGAGTACAGATAACAGAGCACAGTCACACCCACAAATTAGCCCTCTCTAATTGGCCAGTGTGGAAAGTAGTCCTTTGGGATGCATTGTCATTTCTTTCCTTGAATTAAAGTGTTTTTCTTTTCTTTTTTAACCTATGTTGCTAAAAATAGAAAACCTGAAAATGTAAGCTGTGTGGTATTGAGGTGGCCCATGGTTCCTTGTGTTCAGGGGATTGTTTGAGGAAGCTCTACTTCAAAACCATGTAACTTACAAGCTGTTATTTTTAGAAGCCAAAGGGCTCAAATGCGTATTGGATTACTGACTTCATGTACTACTTCAAGTCCCTTTCCGCGAACCTCTGTGGGCACTCAGTATGTTTGTGTTGGACAGGTAGAAGCAGCTATGGGCGGGGGGTCTCTTCTGTGCATGACATACCATGTCATGGACCCAGCGACAGCATTCCTGTGGATGAGAGCAGTGATGGCCAAGGTCACTCAATACACTCTTGTTTAGTTCTAAGCAACAGCATGATACTGGTGAGGGTCAGGATGGCATCTGGTTTCCTCAACCACAGCATGCCCTATGCCACATTATAACACTGCATTCCTTTCTCCTGTCTCAACCACCAAGAGAACTGAAATGTGCTTTTTGTCATGTGGTGGCACATGGATTGCAATTTTACCAAAAAAAAAAGTCATCTATCAAAATTATATATCAAAAGTCAGGATTTGTGCTGGGAGTATAGTTCAGTACTAGTGTGTTTAACATGCTGTAAGCTCTGGCTTCCACTCCCAGCATCATAATACCCACCCCCTCCCATGTAGATAACGTCAAAATATCAAAATTGTTTATCACAACACTAAGTTTTGCTGGGTTTGGGTCATGATAAATTACCTTTGGAGTATTGCTGGGTGCGTCCAGGAAATAGCCACTGTCTCCACCTCCATTGCTTTCTGCCCCTGAGGGTACAGAGCTTCTATGCTTGGGACACTTCTAATGCATCTGTCCTCTTGATCACAACTCATTTCACGCTTTTGCTTTTAAAAAAAAATTGTGCTAGAGATGGAACTCAATGACCTTGTGCATGCTAGTCAAGCAGTCTGCCACTGAGCTATACTCCCAGGTTCACTTTTTGACTTTTAAGTTAGTTTTTCCCAGTGTATATTCCATGCAATGTTAATGGATGTGATGCTTAATTAAAGGCTTCTGTATTAACATCGATTTGGGAGGCAGTGGGCTCACCAGCTGAATCTGTTACTTTCCTGAAGGGCTTTCCCAACATTTACCCTATGAAAGTACATCCTAATCTAGGACCAGGAATGGAATAGACATCTCAGACATGTCCTTTCCCACCGGAGTGTGTCTCTAAGCATGCGCCAGGGAGCCAGACCTCATGCATTGCCTCTGTATCCTGCTGCTGCCTCTTTTTTCTCTTCTTTTCTTTTCTTTTTTTCTTTTCTTTCTTCTTCCAGTGGGAATGTGAGACAGAGAGGTTTCTTCCTGGTAGCAGAAAGCAGAGAAGGGAATACTAGTGTTCCACTGGTCCTCTCTCCTTTCCTCCCTTCCTTCCTTTCTTCCCCTCCCTCTCTCCCTCCTTTCTCCCCTTTCTTCCTTCCTTCCTCCCTCCCTCTCTCTCTTCCTTTCTTTCTTTCAACTTTTTATGTTGACCACCTCCATACACTGATCATACGCCCTCCCACTACCACTCTCCCTTATTCCCCTCCATTTAACACCTTTTCCTTTCCAACTAGTACCTCTTCTATTTTGATGTCTATTTTTTTTCCTTCATATTATGCAGGCCTTCTGCAAGTAGTGACAGTCACTGTGAAGTCATAAATGCAACTGCCACTTTGTGTTTGGAACACAGTATTCCAAAACACTTCTCCCATCCTTTGGCTCTCACATTCTTTCTGCCACCTCCTTCGCAATGGTCCTTGACCCTTGGAGGGTGTGATAGAGATGTCTCATTTAGTGCACTCAACTGTCACTTCTTGGCACTTTGATGAGTTTTGAGTCTTTCCAGTAGTTATCACATCTGAAAAGAGAAGCTGCTTTATCCAAAAGGAATATATGTGACCTTAAACATAAATATTTAGAGGACAGTTTGATGGGTATAATATATCCATTTATTTAAACAACAGTAGTAACTTCCCTCCTAGGCCTTGTGACTTTCTCAGCCATAGAATTTTGACTAGAGTTCTGGTAGCAGTCAGGAATTCCCTCCCATGAAACAGGCCTCAAATCCAATCAGAGAGCAGTTGGTTACCCCCATCACAGACATGCAACTGTTGCACTAGAAGCCACATCTTGCCTAGCTGGCCAGTTGTGCTACTTGCAGGATCCACTGCTGGTTAAGAATGCTGATGTCTTTTCTCACCCAACAGCCTAAATAGTACTTTTCAGCACCATGACAGCTAGCCAGCAGGGAGGAGGCTTCCAGCTCAGCTCCAGCTTGATTTCTCAGTGTCCTGCAGCCCAAGCACGTGGTGTCTTCAGTAGTAGGGTCTTACTGTCTAATTCTAGACAATAAGTCTAGTTCTAGTGGGAAACTAAAAGCCTTGGCATTATTCTTTATTATTTTGTAGGTCTCCCCGACCAACAACTAACTGGGAGGCATATCGCCTCTGGCACTGGTAATTTTCTGTACTTCTTAGTTGAATTGTGTCCCACATATAAGACATACAGGAGTCCTAACCCCTTAGAATCTGAGGAAGTGACGTTATTGGGAAAGAGATGTTAGAAAAAAAACTGGGAAGGGGGGAAACATGAAGGACTTGGCTCTATGAACTACATTTGAGAAGGGCTTGGCCAGGCAGGCCAAGAACAACTTCTCTTACCACCCAGGAGCTCTTATCCAGCAGTGGGGTCATTGGAATTCTTTTGTTGCAGGGCGTTGCACCTTGCCTAGGGGGCCTGGGCTACTTTAGGGAACCCAAAACTCACGCATTGTAAAATGGCAATCAGAGTTCAAAACTGGAGACATTCTAGTTCTAACAGGGTCATTACAGATGTATTGAAGATATTGTTACACTTAGTGGGGCGGGGGAGGTGTGGAGAGAATGGGCATTCCAGGGCCTCTAGCCACTGCAAACAAACTCCAGATGTGTGCACCACATTGTGTATCTGGCTTTTGTGAGTACTTAAGCTTTGCAGGCAAGCACCTTAACTGCTAAGAGATTTCTCCAGCCCCGAATACTAATGTTTTTAAGAAAGGGTAAAATGGATGCTGGTAAAATAGTTCAGCATTTAAAGGCACTTGCTTGTGAAGCATGATGACCCAGGTTCAGTTCCTCAGTACCCATGTAAAATTAGACATACCAGGCAATTCAATCAGTGCATGCGTCTTGAGTTTGAGGAGGCCCTGGTACCCCTATTTGTTCTCTCTCTCTCCCTCCCTCTCTCATAAATAAATAAATAAATAAATAAATAAATAAATAAATAAATAAATTTTTTCTTAAAGGAGACATTGGGTTGGAGATTTAGTTTAGTGGTACAGCCCTAGCCTAGCAAATCCAAGGCCCTAGGTTCAGTCCCCCGGTCTGAGGGGGGAAAAAAAGGTGGAGTGGGGGTAATATAGAGACAGAAGCACGCATGGGGTGCACACCACTGAAGAATAGAAGTACAGAAGGGAATCATCACAGACCTGGGGCAGGTTCTTCCCTGCCCCTTCAAAGGGAGCTAGGCCCAGCTGAGACTTTATCCTGGACTTCAGCCTCTAGAACTGGGAAGCAGTAAATTTAAGTTGTTTAAACCATGACTTTGTAGTGCTTTGTTAGAACAGCCCTTGAAAACTAATCCATTTGTGTTCTTGGCTTGAGTTCAGATTTAATTTCATGAAGTGCCAAGAGCACATTCCTGTTCTAGAAGCTTCTTGAAGCTTTTCTCTGTTCCTTTTTTTTTTTTTTTTTTTTTTTTTTTTGAGAAAGACAGGGAGAGGGAGACAGAGATGGGTACGCCAGCAGACTCTCAGCTGCTGCGAACGAAATCCAGATGCATGCCCCCCCTCGTGGTCAAGTGCAGCATTGCGCCCTTGTGTCACTTTGCATCTGGCTAAACGTGGGACCTGGAGATTGGAACCGCTAGAAATTGGAACCAGCGTTCTTTAGACTTAGGAGGCAGGCGCCTTAACCGCTAAGCCATCTCTCCAGCCCTCTCTGATCCTTTCTGAGGATTTTCCAGGGACCTGAATTTTCTTGCTATGGAACTAGAACCCTCGTTTCTATCTCCAGCCATGCTTCAGACTCATCCAGTGGACATTAGAAACACAAGTGGCCAGGCCTCCTTCCCGGGAGGTCAGTCAGTGCTGATGTCCATGTACTTCAAGAGAAGCAGGCACTAAGCTGTGTCTGTTTGGGGAGATGAGTCATACTGGTGAAGGGAACAACCAAAGTTTAGCAGTCAGCAGGAGAGCTTCACTGAGGTTTCCCAGCCCATGAATCCCAAGAGCCTGGGTGCAAACCCTTCATCTGCACCTTGCTTGCTTGCTGGCTTGCTTGCTTGCTTGCTTGCTTGCTTGCTTGACTGTCCGTACTGTGGATTCTTCTTTCACACATCAAAAGTCCAGGCCCTCGGTGATAAGCTCTGACTGGAGGGAGAAGACACTTCAGACAGCAGAGGCTAACCTCGTCCTTTCCAGCACCTCCTCCTCCCACTGACCTCCCTCTCTAAGCAAGAATGGCTGTCTCACACATGTTCTGCCCAGTTTCTAGCCCTGCCTTCTGCTTCCTCTCTCCTTCTTCCTCTGTCCCTCCTTAGCTTTCTTCTTCCCCAACTACTTGCTCACTATTGCAACACTGAGTAGGCTTCTGTCTCAGTCTATGCTATGTTGGAGACCTCAGACTGGGTGATTCTTAAAGAAACATATTTACGTTGCCAGGCATGGTGTCTCATATTGATAATCCTAGCCCTTGGGAGGCTGAGGTAGGAGTTAGCAGTTTTTCTTGAGTTCTTGCCTTGCTACCCATGAGGAATGATGAGTGCAAACATGGCAGGAGGGCGAGTTAAGCAAGGTTTTCTCATAGACGGAAAGGAAAGCAGAGAAGCTCCTAGGATTGGAAGATTCCCACGCAGGTAACCAACTGCATGGTGACTTGGATGGAGGCTTCTTATACCCTTGGGCATGTAAATTAGGAATCAAGGCAGGGTGGATTGGGTTAGTTACTTTGAATGTATGTGGGGGTTTCCTGATACATTGCTGAGTTGGACAAAGGAATGTGAATTCCCACTTGTGGGAAAGTGACCCCCCAAAAGGTTCCAAGAAGGAGGAAGAACCAGGAAGTCAAGTAGGGCTGCCGCTGATTGCCGTCTTGGAGTCAGGTTTAGGTTGGGACTGGAGTTGCCTTCTATTCTCACCAGGACTCAGTGACATTTGTGTTCTTTTGGGCCTGTGTCCCTGACCACTTACCAATGAAAGAAAGCCGCCTTACTCCTAATCTCTATCATGAGGGTCACTGGGAATTTGAGGCCAGCTTGGGCTACAGAGTTATTTCCAGTCTTGCCTGCACTAAAGTGAGACACTGCCTCAAAAAACCAAAACAGGGCTGGAAAGATGGCTTAGTGGTTAAATCACTTGCTTGCAAAGCCAAAGGTCCTAGGTTCAATTCCTCAGGACCCATGTAAGCCAGATGCACAAGGTGGTGCATGCATCTGGAGTTTGTTTGCAGCAATTAGAAGCCCGGGCATGCCCATTCTCTCCCTCTTTCTCTCTTTCTCTCAAATAAATAAATAAATAAATAAATAAATAAATAAATAAATAAAAGTGTGCTGGAGAGATGGCTTAGTGGTTAAGGCGCTTGCCTGCGAAGCCTAAGGACCCATGTACAACTCTCCAGATCCCATGTAGCCAGATGCACAAAGGTGAGGCAAGCACAAGGTCACACATGCCCACTAGGTGGCACAAGCATCTGTAGTTCAATTGTAGTAGCTGAGGCCCTAGCACACCAATTCTCTTTCCCCCTCTCTCTAACAACAACAACAAAAAAGAATAAAATTACTTTTCATAGTTCTAAAGACTGAGAAGCCTAAGATTAAGGTGCCAGTATTTAGTTGAGGGTTTCTTACTGCATCAGCCATAGTAAAAAGTGAAAATGCAAGTGAACTTATTATAGGGGCTAGAGAGATGATTCAATGGTGAAAAGTGTTTGCTTACCACGCCTGCTGGCTGGGATGCAATCCCCTAATACCTATGTAAAGCTGGATGTCATCCCAAAGCACAAAGGTAGGTGGAGCAGGGAGAATGCAAATCTCTCAAGCTAGTCTGAAGGTCCTCTGCAGTCTGGTAGTTCCTTTAAGCAGCAAGAGGCCCTGTGTCAAAGAAGGCGGAGCAGAGTCACCTTGAAGTTGTCCTCTGACCATATTCATGCCATGACATGTGCACCCATACACACACACACACACACATAAATAATAAAAATAATAAGTAAACAATACATAAAATATTTTATTTCTTTGCTTATTTTGAGGGAGAGAGAGACAAAATGGGTGAGCCAGGGTCTCCAGCCACTACAAACGAACTTCAGATGCATGTGCCACCTTGGTGCCACTGGCTTATATGGGTCCTGGGGAATAGAACCTGGGTCCTTCCTTGGGCTTTACAGGTAAAGGCGTTAACTGCTAAGTCATCTTTCCAGCTCCAAAATAAATAAATGAATAAAAGCATATGTCAGAGAAACACAAAGATAGACAGGAGAGAGCCAAGCTCACTTTTGCAATAAGCCCACGCCTATGACTGTAGCATTGATCCATCCATGAAAGCAGAGCCCTCCCATTCTAATCTTGTAAACTCCTGTCCTATGATTGTACCATTGATCCATCCATGAAAGCAGAGCCTTCCCATTCTAATCTTGAAAGCTACTGTCCTATGATTGTCCTGATGATTGTACCTAATCTTGATCCTGTCCATTGTACCATTGATCCACCCGTGAAAGCAGAGCCCTCCCATTCTAATCTTGAAAGCTCCTGTCCTATGATTGTACCATTGATCCACCCGTGAAAGCAGAGCCCTCCCATTCTAATCTTGAAAGCTCCTGTCCTATGATTGTACCATTGATCCACCCGTGAAAGCAGAGCCCCCCCATTCTAATCTTGTAAACTCCTGTCCTATGATTGTAGCATTGATCCACCCGTGAAAGCAGAGCCCTCCCATTCTAATCTTGAAAGCTCCTGTCCTATGATTGTAGCATTGATCCACCCGTGAAAGCAGAGCCCCCATTCTAATCTTGTAAACTCCTGTCCTATGATTGTAGCATTGATCCATCCGTGAAAGCAGAGCCCTCCCATTCTAATCTTGAAAGCTCCTGTCCTATGATTGTAGCATTGATCCACCCGTGAAAGCAGAGCCCCCCCATTCTAATCTTGTAAACTCCTGTCCTATGATTGTAGCATTGATCCACCCGTGAAAGCAGAGCCCTCCCATTCTAATCTTGAAAGCTCCTGTCCTATGATTGTAGCATTGATCCACCCGTGAAAGCAGAGCCCTCCCATTCTAATCTTGTAAGCTCCTGTCCTATGATTGTAGCATTGATCCATCCGTGAAAGCAGAGCCCTCCCATTCTAATCTTGAAAGCTCCTGTCCTATGATTGTAGCATTGATCCACCCGTGAAAGCAGAGCCCTCCCATTCTAATCTTGAAAGCTCTTGTCCTATGATTGTAGCATTGATCCACCCGTGAAAGCAGAGCCCTCCCATTCTAATCTTGTAAGCTCTTGTCCTATGATTGTAGCATTGATCCACCCGTGAAAGCAGAGCCCTCCCATTCTAATCTTGTAAACTCCTGTCCTATGATTGTAGCATTGATCCACCCGTGAAAGCAGAGCCCCCCATTCTAATCCTGTCCCATTTCATTAATCTTGAAAAAGCCCTCCCATTCTAATCTTGAAAGCTCCTATGATTGTAGCATTGATCCACCCGTGAAAGCAGAGCCCTCCCATTCTAATCTTGTAAACTCCTGTCCTATGATTGTAGCATTGATCCATCCGTGAAAGCAGAGCCCTCCCATTCTAATCTTGAAAGCTCCTGTCCTATGATTGTAGCATTGATCCACCCGTGAAAGCAGAGCCCTCCCATTCTAATCTTGAAAGCTCCTGTCCTATGATTGTAGCATTGATCCACCCGTGAAAGCAGAGCCCTCCCATTCTAATCTTGTAAACTCCTGTCCTATGATTGTAGCATTGATCCACCCGTGAAAGCAGAGCCCTCCCATTCTAATCTTGAAAGCTCCTGTCCTATGATTGTAGCATTGATCCATCCATGAAAGCAGAGCCCTCCCATTCTAATCTTGAAAGCTCCTGTCCTATGATTGTAGCATTGATCCATCCATGAAAGCAGAGCCCTCCCATTCTAATCTTGAAAGCTCCTGTCCTATGATTGTAGCATTGATCCACCCATGAAAGCAGAGCCCTCCCATTCTAATCTTGTAAACTCCTGTCGTATGATTGTAGCATTGATCCACCCATGAAAGCAGAGCCCTCCCATTCTAATCTTGTAAACTCCTGTCCTATGATTGTAGCATTGATCCATCCGTGAAAGCAGAGCCCTCCCATTCTAATCTTGAAAGCTCCTGTCCTATGATTGTACCATTGATCCATCCATGAAAGCAGAGCCCTCCCATTCTAATCTTGAAAGCTCCTGTCCTATGATTGTAGCATTGATCCACCCGTGAAAGCAGAGCCCTCCCATTCTAATCTTGAAAGCTCCTGTCCTATGATTGTAGCATTGATCCATCTATGAAAGCAGAGCCCTCCCATTCTAATCTTGAAAGCTCCTGACCTTTGATTGTAGCATTGATCCATCTATGAAAGCAGAGCCCTCCCATTCTAATCTTGAAAGCTCCTGTCCTATGACTGTAGCATTGATCCACCCGTGAAAGCAGAGCCCTCCCATTCTAATCTTGAAAGCTCCTGACCTTTGATTGTAGCATTGATCCATCTATGAAAGCAGAGCCCTCCCATTCTAATCTTGAAAGCTCCTGTCCTATGATTGTAGCATTGATCCATCCATGAAAGCAGAGCCCTCCCATTCTAATCTTGTAAACTCCTGTCCTATGATTGTAGCATTGATCCACCCGTGAAAGCAGAGCCCTCCCATTCTAATCTTGAAAGCTCCTGTCCTATGATTGTAGCATTGATCCACCCGTGAAAGCAGAGCCCTCCCATTCTAATCTTGTAAGCTCTTGTCCTATGATTGTAGCATTGATCCATCTGTGAAAGCAGAGCCCTCCCATTCTAATCTTGAAAGCTCCTGTCCTATGATTGTAGCATTGATCCACCCGTGAAAGCAGAGCCCTCCCATTCTAATCTTGTAAGCTCCTGTCCTATGATTGTAGCATTGATCCACCCGTGAAAGCAGAGCCCTCCCATTCTAATCTTGTAAGCTCCTGTCCTATGTTTGTAGCATTGATCCATCCATGAAAGCAGAGCCCTCCCATTCTAATCTTGTAAGCTCCTGTCCTATGATTGTAGCATTGATCCATCCATGAAAGCAGAGCCCTCCCATTCTAATCTTGAAAGCTCCTGTCCTATGATTGTAGCATTGATCCACCCGTGAAAGCAGAGCCCTCCCATTCTAATCTTGTAAACTCCTGTCCTATGATTGTAGCATTGATCCACACGTGACAGCAGAGCCCTCCCATTCTAATCTTGTAAGCTCCTGTCCTATGATTGTAGCATTGATCCATCCATGAAAGCAGAGCCCTCCCATTCTAATCTTGTAAGCTCTTGTCCTATGATTGTAGCATTGATCCACCCGTGAAAGCAGAGCCCTCCCATTCTAATCTTGTAAACTCCTGTCCTATGATTGTAGCATTGATCCACCCGTGAAAGCAGAGCCCTCCCATTCTAATCTTGTAAACTCCTGTCCTATGATTGTAGCATTGATCCACCCGTGAAAGCAGAGCCCTCCCATTCTAATCTTGTAAACTCCTGTCCTATGATTGTAGCATTGATCCACCCGTGAAAGCAGAGCCCTCCCATTCTAATCTTGTAAGCTCTTGTCCTATGATTGTAGCATTGATCCATCCGTGAAAGCAGAGCCCTCCCATTCTAATCTTGAAAGCTCCTGTCCTATGATTGTAGCATTGATCCATCCATGAAAGCAGAGCCCTCCCATTCTAATCTTGAAAGCTCCTGTCCTATGATTGTAGCATTGATCCACCCATGAAAGCAGAGCCCTCCCATTCTAATCTTGTAAACTCCTGTCCTATGATTGTAGCATTGATCCACCCGTGAAAGCAGAGCCCTCCCATTCTAATCTTGTAAACTCCTGTCCTATGATTGTAGCATTGATCCACCCGTGAAAGCAGAGCCCTCCCATTCTAATCTTGTAAACTCCTGTCCTATGATTGTAGCATTGATCCACCCATGAAAGCAGAGCCCTCCCATTCTAATCTTCTAAGCTCCTGTCCTATGTTTGTAGCATTGATCCACCCGTGAAAGCAGAGCCCTCCCATTCTAATCTTGAAAGCTCCTGTCCTTTGATTGTAGCATTGATCCATCTGTGAAAGCAGAGCCCTCCCATTCTAATCTTGAAAGCTCCTGTCCTATGATTGTAGCATTGATCCATCCGTGAAAGCAGAGCCCTCCCATTCTAATCTTGTAAGCTCCTGTCCTATGATTGTAGCATTGATCCACCCGTGAAAGCAGAGCCCTCCCATTCTAATCTTATAAACTCCTGTCCTATGATTGTAGCATTGATCCACCCATGAAAGCAGAGCCCTCCCATTCTAATCTTGTAAACTCCTGTCCTATGATTGTAGCATTGATCCACCCGTGAAAGCAGAGCCCCCCCATTCTAATCTTGTAAACTCCTGTCCTATGATTGTAGCCTTGATCCACCCGTGAAAGCAGAGCCCTCCCATTCTAATCTTGAAAGCTCCTGTCCTTTGATTGTAGCATTGATCCATCTGTGAAAGCAGAGCCCTCCCATTCTAATCTTGAAAGCTCCTGTCCTTTGATTGTAGCATTGATCCATCTGTGAAAGCAGAGCCCTCCCATTCTAATCTTGAAAGCTCCTGTGCTATGATTGTACCATTGATCCATCCATGAAAGCAGAGCCCTCCCATTCTAATCTTGAAAGCTCCTGTCCTATGATTGTAGCATTGATCCACCCGTGAAAGCAGAGCCCTCCCATTCTAATCTTGTAAACTCCTGTCCTATGATTGTAGCATTGATCCACCCATGAAAGCAGAGCCCTCCCATTCTAATCTTGAAAGCTCCTGTCCTATGATTGTAGCATTGATCCACCCATGAAAGCAGAGCCCTCCCATTCTAATCTTGAAAGCTCCTGTCCTATGATTGTAGCATTGATCCACCCGTGAAAGCAGAGCCCCCCCATTCTAATCTTGAAAGCTCCTGTCCTATGATTGTAGCATTGATCTATCCATGAAAGCAGAGCCATCCCATTCTAATCTTGTAAACTCCTGTCCTATGATTGTAGCATTGATCCACCCGTGAAAGCAGAGCCCTCCCATTCTAATCTTGTAAACTCCTGTCCTATGATTGTAGCATTGATCCACCCGTGAAAGCAGAGCCCTCCCATTCTAATCTTGAAAGCTCCTGTCCTATGATTGTAGCATTGATCCATCCATGAAAGCAGAGCCCTCCCATTCTAATCTTGTAAGCTCCTGTCCTATGTTTGTAGCATTGATCCATCCATGAAAGCAGAGACCTCCCATTCTAATCTTGAAAGCTCCTGTCCTATGATTGTAGCATTGATCCACCCGTGAAAGCAGAGCCCTCCCATTCTAATCTTGAAAGCTCCTGTCCTTTGATTGTAGCATTGATCCATCTGTGAAAGCAGAGCCCTCCCATTCTAATCTTGAAAGCTCCTGTCCTATGATTGTAGCATTGATCCATCCATGAAAGCAGAGCCCTCCCATTCTAATCTTGTAAGCTCCTGTCCTATGTTTGTAGCATTGATCCACCCGTGAAAGCAGAGCCCTCCCATTCTAATCTTGTAAACTCCTGTCCTATGATTGTAGCATTGATCACCCGTGAAAGCAGAGCCCTCCCATTCTAATCTTGTAAACTCCTGTCCTATGATTGTAGCATTGATCCATCCGTGAAAGCAGAGCCCTCCCATTCTAATCTTGTAAGCTCCTGTCCTATGATTGTAGCATTGATCCACCCATGAAAGCAGAGCCCTCCCATTCTAATGTTGTAAGCTCCTGTCCTCCAACACTTTTGATTGGGGATTAAGTTTCTAGCACATGAACTTTGAAGGGCACATTCAAACCACAACCACAACTGGTCCCAAAGCCAAGAAAACCTGCCTTCTTGACCTGCACCTTCTTTCTTTTCAATAGAACACAGTAGCTAAGAAAGCATAAGTTCCTTAAGGACACAGTCCAGGCTGCACCTGCAATCACCATGGCACTCATTGCTTTGCGTCGTAAGATTTTCCTATATACATGAAGTCATTCTGAGAGGAGGGCAGGCAGCTCAAATGGAGCTTCAGAAAGGCTGCCCTTAGCTGACTGTGGAGAGCTTGCAGAGAAGCCCAGATTTTTGGTTAAGAGGTTAAAAAACATTTTGATGATGTTCCTTGCTCTTAAGTAGATCACAACTAGATGCCTAGTGCTTAGCACTAGGGCTGTCCAGGAAATGGGCATCTCTAAGACACTAGTAGTTTCCAAAGCTCTAGAAACCCTTCTTTTTTTTTTTTTTTTCTTTTCTTTTCTTTTCTTTTCTTTTCTTTTCTTTTCTTTTCTTTTCTTTTTTATTTTTTTGAGGTAGGGTCTCACTCTAGCTCAGGCTGACCTGGAATTCACTATGCAGTCTCAGGGTGGCCTCGAACTCTCAGTGATCCTCCTACCTCTGCCTCCCGAGTGCTGGGATTAAAGGCGTGTACCACCACGCCCGACTTCTAGAGGCCCTTCTTATGCAGGACAGAATGTGCATCTTCTCACTCCTTTGTGCATACATACATGTGTTTTGCCATATGGAAAGCTGGGCATTCATTCAGTTTTTCAGTCAACTACTGTGAACTCAGTGTGTGGGCATGCCAGACGCTCTTCTAGGTCCTTGAGCCACTCATGGGGAACCATCTCATGATTGCATAGGGCTTCTTTTCTAGAAGGCAATCTAGAAAAAGGGGGTGGAGCAAATTCCTGGAATAATTTCTGACTTTAGGACTTTAGATAGGGGCGATACACCCTTTCTCAAGGGTTGACATTTGAAGGAAATCTGAATTAAGTCTTGGAGATGTTCCAGGCAGAGGGGTAGCTATGGTTGGTCTGCAAGGGAAGAGTTGGAGGAATTCAGGGCACCTAGGTCCAAGGCTTGACTATAAAGGCCAGTGGGCTTCACATAGAGCTAGGGGTGATGGGATGCCTCTAAAGGTTTTCTGTGGAGAGTCACCTCTTCTGGGCAGGAGTGGAGTCACCAGTAACAGCTAGAGACTCAAGTACTGTCCAAGGGATAGCTATCAAAGGTTTATATATGTGCTGCAGGTAAAATATTTAATCAAAATTTTTCCAAGGCAGTGATTTTTTTTTTTTTTTTTTTTTTTTTTGCGAGGTAGGGTCTCACTCTGGTCCAGGCTGACCTAGAATTAACTATGTAGTCTCAGGGTGGCCTTGAACTCTCAGCAATTCTCCTACCTCTGCCTCCTGAGTGCTGGGATTAAAGGCATGTGCCACCACGCCTGGCCCCAAGGCAGTGTTTTATATGTTGAGAACAAGAAAAACATATATGGGTGTGGCTGGGCTTGGTGGTGCACGCCTTTAATCCCAGTACTTCGAAGGCAGAGGTAGGAGAATTGCCATGAGTTTGAGGCCACCCTGAGAATGAATTACAGGTCAGCCTGGGCAAGAACAAGACCATACAAAAAAAAAAAAAAAAAAAAGTATGGGATGAATGCTTTTATGCCTTTTGCTGTTTGTCAAGTGTCTATATTTTTAGATATGATATTTGCACTTAGTCACAAATTCAGATGCATTTTTGTGTATTTTTGCCCATATCTTTTTGTGTATAGCTTCTGTGAATTTTATTAGAGATTATAGTAGAAGTTATTGGTCAAGGTCAGATTTCTGAGATACTTGCTCCAGTAGATCTAGAACTTAGTATTTTCTTGGGAAATAAATAGAAAACATCCACTTTCCCTCTAATCTAGTGATTTTGCTCTTATTTATAGATGCTGTTTCCTTTTGACGTGTGCTTTCTATTTGCATCTGTATCACCTCATTAATTTTGAGTCCAAGTAATTAAATGTGTATGATAACATCCTCATTATGTCATGTTTCCCCAGCCTGTTACCAAAGTGAGTGAACTCTGTAAATACTAAAGCAGTGTTACTCAACCAGCGTGCAGAGCAACTCACTCCATGCCCCAGGAAAATGAAGAAGCAGCTATCTAAACGCATGCATTTTAAAATGTATTTGCATCTTCTTAAATGTTGTAATCAATGATGAGATTCACTTCCCATAGTACATAATGCACAAAGGAAAAAGATAGTCACTAATAAAAATAAGCAGACAGGGAAAAATGGAACCTCCAAGTAAAATCTCTAAAATTATAACAAAAACACAGGCAGTAGTAACTAAATAAGTTCTCTTATTTGTGAGGTATCTTGAAATTTTTTCTCAAATACTTTGTAACTTAAATGACAAAAGCTTATGTACTCACTAAGCAGATTCATTCTGCAGTAAGAATTCAAAGTTAACATCACTATTAATGAAACAAACCAATGACAAATGCTTCCTAGCATGAGGCATGACATCACTCTTGTGATATTTTTGCCCAAAATAATAACTCAAATCTCATTTCAAGAAGAAGCTAGAGAAACTCAAATTCAGTTTCTACAAAAGTAACTTTTTGTAGATTTTTTTCCAATACCCTTCAAAAACGTCAAGGCAATGCAAAGGGAAGCTTGGCGTGGTGGTATATACCTATAATCTCAGCCCTCAGGAAGCTAAGCCTAGAAGATTGTAAGTTCCAGGCCAGCCAGAGCAACAGAGAGAGAAAGAGCCTGTGACTCCAGAAACAGAAATTAAAAGACAGCAGCCACCAGCAAAGATGAATGATAAATTGTGTCGGACGGAAAGAATAAGAGAGACCAAATAGTACGATAAGCAATTCTGATTATTTGCTCTTGGGACAGGGAAACAACTTATTTTTTTAAACAGGGTCTTGCCAAGTAACCCAGTAAGGCCTTGAACTAAAGATTCTCCTGCCTCAGCCTCATGAGTGCTGGGATTCTAGGCATGTACCACCAAGGTCAGTTAAACTTACTTGTTTGTATAAGAAAGGACATTATTTGGACAATTTGTAAAGTTTAAAGGGAGCCTGCAATAATATGTATCAGTTTCAACTTCTTGACCATGACAGTTGTGCAGAGTTGTTAGAAAATATACATTTAGAAATAAACACACAATGCTGAAAGTTCAAGACGTCACCTAGCTGTGACTTTGGTATGAGCTGCTGTAGGGGAGAGAATGCTCTTCAGTTTCTTCCACCCTCTGAGGTTCTTTATAGGGACAGTACAAATTAACTACAAGTAGCAGACTGACAAGGTGTTTATTAACATCTGCTGCCTGTACACGTGGAAAACCTTGGTGATTGGAACTCGGGCTCAGAGGGCATCATCCACAGAACCATAGCCCTGTAGAGAAGTGTCAAAAGCAAAAGTTTCAGGCTTCCAAGGTTGGCTGGCTAAAGGAAGGTAAAGATGTGAGGGATACTAAAGGAATCCAAAGCATAATTTTGGAAGGCTTGCTGGTGCATGCCATCTCATCTTGGTGATAAGGTTGTTATCTTTTTCCTGGTACAGGAAGGCAAGGGACATTTTTATGAGGGGATTTTTATCTTCTGTCTTCAGGAAGGTAGTGGAAGTACAGAAAGCTGGTCTCATGTCTGCTTTTGAATAAATTGCCTCTAGCTCAAAATATTCTTTATGCCAGACATGCATACTTTAGTATGGCATACTGTAGACTTCTTCATAATTCAGTAAAAAGTAATACAAGAAAAAATGATACCAGAACAGTAATCAAGTGTTACTGTTTTGGAATTGCAAATTCTGAAGCCTGAAATTATTTTGAATTATTAGCTCCAAATTGAATTCAGGAGAGAACATTTTATTTTCTCCAAAGTTTGAGAACTGAAATTTTGAACTAGTGGTTTCTAAATAAAGAAAAGGAAGTATTTCTAAAATTGCCTTAAATTTATCTTATCAAATACTTAAAAATGTTTCAAACATTATCTTTTGTTCATAGAGCAGCATGAGTCCTGATGTGCTTCGAGGCTCTATTGGAATGATGTGGACCATAGACAGCATGTGTTAAATGCACAGTTTACTTAATTATTAGAGAAAGAGCTGTGGAATTTAAAACATTTTATTCATGACATTTGTAAACTTGCAGAGGTGTATCAATCATTATTGTTGAACGTGTCTTAAAAGATGATACAAAAATGTAATAAGAAGCAATTCACTTCTTAGGGAACTTCTTGAATGATGTGAATAGACATTTCTAAAAGCTTGTGCCAAAGATGCTGTCCATCTCATGGACCAGGAAGAGACATGGATAATTAATTTCTCCATAATTAATTTCTGGATATACATTTACCAGGGCATGGGTGGAACAGGCAAATCATAATGAGATATGTGTCACCAATATGACTGACCCTTCTACAAGCATCACCTGCTGTACTTTTAGCTGCTTCACTTTGCAAGACAGGAAGAGGTTGGATCAGGTTCAAATGACTGTGCTGTCCTTCTTGCATCAAAGACTTGAGGACTACTGACAATAGGCAGCTCTGGCCTCTCCTACCTGCCTCTCTGGCTACAGGGAAGGAACAAAACTTGTAGGTTGGCAAAAACAGCAGCAGAATGGGACCGAGTAGAATTCAGAGTAAATTCATCCTGTCTCATGGGTTCCTTGAGGCTGGAGCACACAAGAGAATAGAAGCCCCATGTTGTTTAAAATGCTTTTAGTTATTGGAACTCACAATTTTAATATGCAAAGAAAGTCTTAAAACTTTCAAGTCTGTACTAGAATGTAGTGGAATTCTTAGATAAAGAGGTTTCATGAATAAGGGCTACCTTATATAATATTTTACAGTTGTGGTAGAATGAAACAAACCCTGGTGAGTTACACTTTGCTGACAGCTTGTTCACTAGGCAAGTCTTGTCAGGAACATTGGCCCTCTTTCTAAAACAGTATATGCTGTTTGTTGATGCTCTCATTGAAAAAAAACAAACCCAAATTATCTGTTTGCCAAAGATCCAGGAGAAAGTACAGAGTTTGAGAAGCAAAACTTCATGTAGTAGACATAAGTCTACACAAAGCCAGTCAGTCAGTGTACTGCCCTGGAGAACAGGGAGTAGGTCCTGCTTCTGCTATGGTGGGTCTCAATATCACCCTCAGCATGCCTGTGAGAACCTTAATACTGTGAGCAGCAGTTCTTGGAGGCAGGACCTAATGGCAGATGTTTAGGCTTGGAGGCTCCACCCCTATGAATAGATTAATGTGTACTATAAAAGGGATTTAGGGGCTGGAGAGATGGCTCAGAAGTTAAGGTATTTGCCTGCAAAGCCCAATGACCTGGGTTTGATTCCCCCGTTGCCACATAAAGGCAGATGCACAAAGTGGCACATGCATCTGGAGTTTGTTTGTATCAGCTGAAAGCCCTGGCATGCCTATTCTCTCTCTCTCTGCTTACAAATAAACAGATACAAATATTTTCTTGAAAAAAGCAGGGCCTCAGTTGCTTGTGTCTCTTTTCCAAAGGTACCTTAGACCAGGTTATATACAACAAGATGGCCACTCAACCAGGGCATCTCCTCCATCTTAGACTTCCCAGTCTCTACACCATGAGACAAATTTCCGTTCATTATAAATTACTCAGTCTGGGGATGGGGCGATGGCTCAGTTGGTCAAAGCCTTGCCACACAAGCACAAGAACCTGAATTCAGAACCTCAGCCCTACTTTCAGGTTCACAGGAGCCCCATGAATTTGTCTGTTGCAATCTGAACACGAAACAGACTAAAACACCCTTATGTGACAAGTCTATCTAGTTGCTGTAACAAAATACCTGAAAAAAATGGGGAAGGAAGGGTTCAGTTTACCTCACAGCTTGAGGGTGCAGTCCATTATAGAGGTGAAGGGGTGGCAGCCAGAGTACATAGCAGCTGGTCACAATGTGGCTTCCGTGCAGTGGAGAGCCATGAATGTATGCTGATTTAATTGTAAAAAGTATAGTGTGGGGCTATAGTGGACAACTCTGGAAGGTCCTCTTGTGTATTTTAGGAACACATTCTTCCACTGAACTCTCTAGCCAGCCCTTTATTAGTTTTACATTGAGACAGGCTCTTAGTAAGTTGTCCAAGCTGGCCTTGTGATCTTTCTGCCTCAGATTCCTGAGTAGCTGGGATTACAGAGCTGTGCCACCAGGGCCAGCTGCCTTGAGCTTTTTGATGCTCATGTATTTATTTCTTGGTGCTAAGGATTAGCCTTTTCCCAAACTGGAAAGTATTTTGGAGGTAGTTCAGTAACAGCTGTAGTTCTCAGGGGTAGCCCCCCACACACACACGCTTATAGCTGTTAATTGCTAGGGTGTGTTTAGTTTACTGTAGTCTTCATATCCTTTTGCTGAGCTTTCCGTCCCTGTTAGAACCTATCAGAGGCAAATTAAGTTGAAAGGCAGCAACAAGGGCTCCTTCTGTCCATAAGCAGAACACCCAGTCTTCCCAGGGGTCCGCTCTGCCCCACAAGAGACTTTGGTAGAGGTGACTCCTGAGTCACTAGGCAGGGGACATTGCCTTCGGTTCCCCTCCCCTCTCTTAACAGCGTGAGCTCACTTTCCATAGACTCAGTCCTATGTCAGTATCTACTTCGCATGTCTTCACTTGACAACACCAACAGGGACACGTGGCCTAGCAGCTTCCCTCTCTTGAAAATTCTAAGACTTGCCATTTCCTGTGGATACAGGAATGTTTAACTTGTGGATACTTAAGGGAAACTTGAGTTCCAAGTCTACAGGTTTCTTCTAGCCTTTTGATCTTCAGTAAATGAAAATTAAAAAAAAAAAAAAAAAAACCAAAAAGTTTGGGTACTAGGTCAGCCCTGTGGACACCAGTATAATCTTAAACCTTATAGACTGATTTGGTTTAGCCCATCCCTCATGCTACATGAATTGGGGATTTTGGAGTAGGAGACATTTAATATTTGTTTGATATTTCATAAAAATGGGAAGTTTTTCCTATTTCTTTTCAGTTTCAGGTTTTTAGTAGGGGAAAGGTAACCTGTTAAAAAGTGAGTGTGGGGCTGGAGAGATGGCTAAGCAGCTAAGGCACTTGCCTGCAAAGCCTAAGGACCCAGGTTTGATTTCCCAGTACTGACATAAAGCCAGATGGACAAGGTAGCTCAGTGTCTGGAGTTTGTTTGCAGTGGTTAGAGGCCCTGGTTTGCCCATTTTCTTTCTTTTAAAAAATATTTTATTTATTTATTTGAGAGAGAGAGAGGCAGAGAGAGAGAATGGGTGTGCCAGGGCCTCCAGCCACTGCAAATGAACTCCAGATGCACGTACTCCTTGTACATCTGGCTTACGTGGGTCCTGGAGAAACCCCCCCAAAATATTCAACACAGGCCTTTGCCATACAAGTCTCTATTTATTACACTGTCTCCATTACCCCTTGGATTATTAAAATGATTTGCTTTTGCTAATGGTGAATAAGTGCCTTTGGGAAACACATCTCTGCAAGTGTCACCTTGAATGAGCTATCTGGTCTGGTGTCCTGCCCACTGGCAAGGCAGCCAGGAGAGCAGGAGGAACCATTTACATGGTTTCCCCGGAGGTGTCACTGCTCACGTGCTACTGCTCCAGTCCTACATGCACTCTGGTTCTTCCCCTCCTCACCCTCAGGTAGAAGGCTCGTTCTGGCTTCACTTGCCATCATTAAGAGCCTTTGTAAGTGGAAAAGATGCTGTGTCATGATATCTCTCCCATCTGCTCCACGCCAGATTGGAAAGAGGTAATTATGAAAAAGAGTACTGAGGAGAGGTGCCAATTGCCAGATCCCCTAACGAGTGAGGTATTTATCTGGAAGCACAGTGAAAAATTCCAATTAAATGTGTAAACCAGACTGAAAGGATCAGTAGAAAATAAAGTGAAATAGTTTTCTACTGAATTATTGAGTTTTTATTACTTTAAAATATATTTCCACTATGTTTCTGTTGGCTCTGAGGAGGGGAAAATTGGTTGACGCAGTTCAAAGTTATAATAAGGGCTAATTATGAAATTGCTATTTTTTGCATGAGTTATATGGATTAGAGATAAATAAGAAGATTCATCTATGGGGAACATTTTTTGTGGACCCACCTGACTTTGTCATCTTAGAAAATAGCAGTAGTCATTTATGGAACATTTATTATGCTAAAAGGACTTGGTTGACTCTCTTAGATTCATGTCATTCTTCAAGCAGCCCTATAGTACAGCATCATCATTGTACAGACGGGAAAACTAGCAGTAAAGGATTCACCCAGAATCACCTGATTAGTTAGTGATAGAATAGGATTCCACCTAAGCCCTCTAAACTCAGAGCTTATGGCCTTCAACCTACACTTACATTTTTTTTGATTAGTTTCCTTATTTTTTAACATGCAGGGTTAGGAACAGATTATTACAGAGAGTTGTGGAGCTGGCTCATTGCTTTTTTTTTTTTTTTAATTTTAACTGAAATGAGCATCGTCAGCGTTTGCTGGAAAAGGTCATGAGAATGACTAAATGGGATTACTAGTCATATTTGTAGCAATTTAAGTCATTTCAAGATTTTATCTTTGACAGTTACTTTTTAGTAGTTTTAGTAACAAGCTCTTGGAAAAAATACATTTCTGGGCCTATATCTCACTTTTGTTCTGAATTCTCCACAAACCCTCCCCATCCCTGTCACCTTTCTGTAGCTGTTCATCCAATGGTGTTGTGGCAAGCTGAGAAGTAACTCTTCAAGACAGTGATAACTAAATACAGAAGATGACAGAGAAGAATTAATTTTCAGGGAAGGATAGGAACACACCAGTGATGAGCAGAACCCAGAGGGACTGCAGCTATGACATGCTGTGCAGTCCAGAGTTCTCTCCTCAGACCTTCTTTGTTCAGGAAAGAAATGACTTGTCACCAGCACATCATAGATTCTTCTACTTTGCTCAGAGTTTCCTAAGCATAGATAATTTGAATAATGTACAAGAAAATTTAAGGAATATCCATATTATTGTTGGAACCCTTATTCTATATGATCATCCTAACTGGTATTTTATACAAGTAAAATTTCCATGTAAGTAGAAACCAAAGCTAAGCATTAGATAATGCTCTCTGATGGAATATGAAGGAGCATTAAGTATACCCAGAGGCAAGGGGGGATTTGAACATAATATGTATCATTTACAGAATGATGAAATGAATACTCATGTTCTAGCCACCCAGCCTAAGAAATAGAACATTACCAGTAACCTGAGCCTGGCTCCCATTTTCCTTCCTTATTCTAGTAAAGATTACTCTGAATATTATAATGTATTTTTCTCTAAGGTTACACTTTGAAACATTATAAAATTCTAATGACTCTGAGATGTTAGTGTGTGTAGTGCTTTAGAGTGTGTTTATGTGAATACAGAATGGTTCATTGCTTCTGGAGTTCCTTGCTATTAGCAAGGTGATGGCTACTTCTGTCATCTACTAGCGTGCATGAACAAGGTGCTCCTACAGGGTCTATTTAGGAGGGGAGATACTGTCTTTGACATTGTGAAGACTATGCAATATCCTTGTATTCTACCAAGCAAAGCCAACATTTTTCCAAAGTTACTGCGCACCAGGAGAGCATGAAAATTCCTCTTTTCCAAACATTTACCAACACTTGGAGTTATCAGATTGTGTTCATTTTCTGGTCTCTTGAGTGGGTTTCTTTGCACTTCCCTGATTACTAATGAGGTTAAATGTATTTTCATAGGCTTATTGTCCTATATGGTTTCTTTTTCATGAAATGCTTTTTGGGTTATCTTCCATATTATTTCAACAAAGTTCTCTGTTCAGTGGATTAAGGACTTATTGTATATATTACAAATATGTTTTAGCAGTTAAGGTGCTTGACTGAGAAACCTAAGGACCCAGGTTCAACTATCCAGAACGCACATAAGCCAGACACACAAGGTGACACATGCACACAAGATCACACATATGTACAAGGTGATGCAAGCATCTGGAATTCAAATGCAGTGGCTAGAAACCCTGACATGCCAATTCTCTCTCTCTCTCTCTCATAAAATAAGTAATAAAATTAAAAAACAGTATGTCTTGTTGCCATATATCATGTTTATTTTGACTTTTCTTATGAAATTTCTTTGAAATTTTCATATAAAAATTCTTATGTCCTTTTTACAAACAGAAATTCTTAATTGTTTTATAGAATGATCTCTCTCTCTCTTTTTTTTTTTTTTTTTTTTTTTTTTTTTTTTTACATATTGCGCTAGTTGTACTTGGCTTAAGAAACACAGGGCTGAAGAGATGATCCAACAGTTAAAGGCACTTGATTACAAAACTTGTCAGTGGGAATTTGATTCCCCAGTACCCACATAAAGCTAGTGCACAAAGTGGTGCATTCATCTGCAGTTTGTTTGCCCTGGAAAGAGGTGCTATTATGCATATTTCTCTCTCTCTCTTTCATAAATAAATAAATAAATAGATTTTAAAAGATATACTTATTACCCTGTTGCACATACCTGTAATCCCAGCACTTGGAGGCCTCTGAGGGAGGAAGATTGTGAGTTCAAAGCTAGCCTAGACTACATATTGAGTTTGAAGCCACCATGGGGTGTATAATGAGACTCTGTCTGGAAAGAAAAAAAAAAAAAAAAAATGGAACCGGGCTGGAGGTATGGCTTAGTGGTTAAGGCACTTGCCTGCAAAGCCAAAGGATCTTGGTTCAATTCCCCAGGACCCATGTAAGCCAGTTGCTCAAGGTAGTGCATGCATCTTGAGTTCATTTGCAGTGGCAGGAAGCCCTGGCATGCCCATTTTCTCTCCCTCTCAAATAAATAAAATAAAATAAAAAAACATGGAACCTTATTTAAGGGTAATTATGGTAACTAGAACATTCTTTATCTAAGATTTTTTTTTTTTTTCTGACATTGTTTCATTAAGGTAAATTGTGAAGAAGGGGTTGAGTTTCATTTTTCTTCTACATTGTCCCAGTGTCATCTGTTAATTAACTCATTGTCCCCCATATAACACTGAAACGTCATGTTAGCCTCCATCAAGGATTCTTGGGTAGATGGCTTTCTCCAGATGCTAAATTAGTTATATGTCATTTCTGACATCCTTGCCATATAAGCTCTTTTCATGTATAAACTTTGTATTTCTTATTTTTGTGCTCCTTAATATTTTTTTAATAAATTTGATTTTACACAAAAATATTTTACGAAATTTTGTTTCATGCACAGTCGTCTTTCAGTATCTATAGGGGTTGGCTTCCAGGACCCCCAAGGGCACCAGAATATGTGGGTTCTCATATCTATTTTATAAAGTGGCTTGTAGTATAAACATAAGAGTATTTGTCTATTACTTGTGTACATCCTCCCAAACCTTTCAGATCATCCCTAGATTACTTGTAATACTTAATGCGATGTAAATGATAAGTGAATCATTGTGCTCAATTGTTTAAGGAATAGTAACAAGAAAAAGTATACACATGTTTAAGATAAACACAGGCATCACTACATAATGCATGAAAAATGCATGTCCAACTAATCAATAGCAGGTAGTGGGGTGAGGATCCACAAAATAGTATAAAGCTCAGCAGAATATGCCTATAAATCACTTCACTTACATAGATCTAGCATTGTTATCAAAGTGTGGTAAATTCAGGTCTGCCTTTTAGATCCTACAGTTGGTAGAGTTTGCAAATGTGGAATCCACAGATATGGGAACTGACTATAATTCTTATTTTGATGATGCACTCTATATTTAAGAAACAAAGGGCCACTATATTCCCAAGTATCTTCTTTTCAAGGCATAAATTGTGTATGTAAGACACACAATCTTTTCTCTAATGCTTTATTACTAGTGTATAGGAATATAAATTACTTCAATGTATTTATTTCCATTCAGAAACGGTGGCAACATGGCTTTTTAACACTAATGTGGTTTCTGGTAGAAAAATATCACAGTAATGACAACTGTGACCCTCCCATCCTTTTAACGTTTCTTTTTCTTGTCTGAATATGCAGACTGAAGTCTCCATTACAAAATTTAATGGGTAGTGCTATTTGACTTCCTTTCCTTGTTCTCAGTTTTAAAGAGAAAGCCTGATGTTGTAGACATCCTTTAGGAAGAGAAGTTCTAGAAGTTCCCTTTTTTCCTTTATTTTTTGAAAATGCTTTAAAAAGGCACGATTGCTTTCTGTATTGGATTCTGATGTCCTGTTTGTCCATGAAAATGAGTCCTTTAACTTTTAAGTTTAATTAGGAACTTGTTATTTTTCACTATATGCTTGAGAAAATGTTTTCAGAGTCCGAGAAATAAGTGGTGTGCCCTAAATCTGGTTTATTATTCTGATTTGAATATAAGAAGTCTTTCATAGGCTCATAAATTTGAATAGTTGGTTCCTACCTGGTGGCATTATTGTGGAACCTTTAGAAGGTGGACGTTTGCTGGAAGAACTGGGTCACTGGGGGAGGGGGAGGGCCTTGAGGTTAACAGCCTAACCCCATTTCCTCTTTGCCCTCTGCTTCCTGATTATGAACATAGTGTGTCCCACTGTGTCCCAGAACCTACCACCATACCTTCCCCACCATGAAACCTCCCTTGGAAACTGTAAGCCAAAAATAAACCCTTTCTTAAGTTGCTTCTGGGTAGGTGTTCATTCACAACAATGAGGATGTAACTAATATACTTATTGACTTACTATTTATTGAAAACATACTATGAATTAGAAAGAAAATATTTCAAAAGACAGCTTCTCTGCTCTCATAAAACTTATGCTTCTAGAGCAGGATCAGTACAATAAGCCAGTACAGAGAGGTAGATATGGGGCAAAGAAGTGATGAGCTTTGAATGACAGCTAACCAATAAGATAGAAGAAGCTGGTGACCAGCAATGTATGTACTGAGTGTGTGTGTGTGTGTGTGTGTGTGTGTGTGTATGACAATTTTCCCTTCTCTGAGAATATGACATCTTGGCTGAGTCCTGCCTACAGTGAGGAAGGCAGTTATAGGAAGTGGTAGGACCTGCATATGGAAAAGGAAAAGTAGCATACTACTTGTCAGAAAAAAAAGCAGAAGCCAAGAAATGTTGATCTTATAGAAACCTTTCGTGAGAAAAACCACTTGCCTATCTTCCCCAATGTAATGAGGTCATGTGTGAAGTGTTTTAGCAGCATGTAGCTAGCATCACCTCTGTCCTTCTATTTCTTTGATGGACTCTTCCATCTATTATCTAATTTCTGAAATTAAGAATATAAACTCTTTGAAAGCTACAAGCCAGGCTTATTCCACTCTTGTTTCAGACTCTCAAAACTTACTGACTGGTAGAAGTAGGCCCTTGTTAGTATTTGTGAAATGAGTAAGAAATCTCTCCTTTTCCCCCTTTAGAGGAGTTGGGCGGATGCTTTCCCTGGCTGGGTCTTTGCATCATGTTGCCAGCATGGAGACTATGGAGAAATGGACCTGGATGATCTCCCTGCCACTCACCTCCATGACAGAGGCTCTTAGGGAGGGTGGGCGTTTGTCATTGGGAATTCCTGTCTTCAATTAGAAACATAAATCATAGCCATGTGTAAATGATTCATATGTGATCCCATCACTTTACCTTGTTTGTGTTACTGTTCTAAACATGTGAGGTTCTGAGAATGGAGTGAATCTTACTTCCAGCTAGGTCATAGCCTACACCTCAGTGCCTTATGTGTAACATGAGATTATCAAATAATTGTTTTAGTTACCTTCTGCCTTGTTGCTGGTGTAAATCACCTGACCAGAGCAGCTGAAGGGGGTGGGGGTTGGCTTACAATTTCAAGGGGAAGTTCCATGATGGCAGGAAAAGCATGACATGAGCAGAGGCTGGACATCATCTCTGCCAGAGTAGGTGGAGAACAGCAGCAGGAGAGTGAGCCAAGTTCTGGCAAGGGGGAGCTGGCTCTAACACCCTAATGCTCTCCCCCCAAACGACACTTTTTCCAGCAAGCCTCCACTTCCTAAATTGCCATCAGCTGGGGACAAAGCATTCAGAACACTCGAGTTTATGGGGGCCATTTGACTTAAAGCACCACAGCAATATCTATGAGGGACTAGACAAAGAGTGTGATGAGGCACTATAGATGTAAATGTGGTTATTGTCTGTGTGGGTAGCAAGCAGAACTATAGTTCCCTCCCCATCCTAAGAGTAATAGTTGAGAGTCTCATAACAAAAGATGGGTCAAGGAGAAAAGCAACAAATTTATTGTTAGTGTTATCTGACATAAAAAGCCTTCAGGAAACCTAAAGACCTCACCACAAGACTTTATACTTAGATTTGATGAACAATGGCAAGCCATGAGGAAATAGGTGGAGAAGGGAAACCCAGAAAGGCATGCCTGTTCAGACTCTTCTTCCCCACTCCCCTAGGTAATGGTAAGGCCTCTTCTAGAACAAGCGTGTTGGGACTTACCATTTGACAAGGCAGGTGAGACAGTTTCATTTTGGCCAGCCCTGGCACAGAGAAGGGCAGTGTAGATACTATTCGTAGATGTTATGGCTGGCTTTGTGGGGTTGGAGTGCTATGGTCTGCCTTGGAAGAAAAAGGGATGCACAAGGAAAAGAGAAGAAGAAGGTAAGGAAGATATTACTTCTAAAACGTGTCTTTCACTTGATAGTGTTCATTATGTTATCCATCAGGGCTAAGTCTGATATAATGCAGAGCTAACGAATGTTCATTTCTGTTATATGCAACATAATTGAGCTCTGAAGAGAAATATTCTTGGCAGTTTGTTCCTCTGTCTTACGCTGTGGGTAACAGTAGAATATTCCTGCTCAGTGTCTCATCCTTGAATTCTTTGGATATGACATGGTTTCTGCTGAGAATTTGGAAACAACTTCTGGGTTATTTTTCCCACTTGGGAACCTCCTTGATAGGTTACTGTAGGTAGAATCTCAGCTTGGTGACTCACCTTTCAGATAGTTTAGTATCAATGTCGTGAATGTAACATTTAGCAGGTTATGCAATGATTGTTAGCCATTTTAACTTTTTACACATGCAGAGCTGAAAATCACTGCAAACATTTGGTATTACGACAGCCCTGGGGGAAGGCCAGTCCCTGAGGTGATACTTCACTGTCTGTGTATCTGCCTGAGGAAAGAGAAGCAGTGAGCTGATTGCTCAGTGACAGAGAAGAGAGCTACTGCTGAGGACAGGGCTTCTCCGCTGTCTGTGTTAACTCATTGGCTAGTATTTCTCCTCTGCTTTACCTCAAAAGCAACATTTTCCCCCTGGACTTAAACTTTGGTGATTGCAGAGATCCAAGTTCTAGTCTTCAGCAGGGATGACTGCGACGAGAAAGTATGTTTGAGAACCAGACTCCGACACTTTCAGGTTGGGAATTAGCCTTCCTTCCTCCCTTCCTGCCTGCCTGCCTGCCTTCCTTCCTTCATCCCTTCCTGCCTTCCTTCCTTCCTTCCTTCCTTCCTTCCTTCCTTCCTTCCTTCCTTCCTTCCTTCCTTCCTTCCTTCCTTCCTCCCTTCCTTCCTTCCTTCCTTCCTTCCTTCCTTCCTTCCTTCCTTCCTTCCTTCCTTCCTTCCTCCCTCCCTCCCTGCCTGCCTGCCTTCCTTCCTTCCTTCCTTCCTTCCTTCCTTCCTTCCTTCCTTCCTTCCTTCCTTCCTTCCTTCCTTCCTTCCTTCCTTCCTTCCTTCCTTCCTTCCTTCCTTCCTTCCTTCCTTCCTTCCTTCCTTCCTTCCTTCCTTCCTTCCTTCCTTCCACTCTCACTAATAGGAGAGCTTCCTGGGGACAACTGTTGAGCAGGTGGTGGCTCTTTCCTGGGGCTACTGTTGAGCTGGCCCTGGGAGTTCCTCAGCTCCTAGCTGGCTCTGATCTCAGCTACACTTTAGCAGAATCCCCTAGAGCAGGTTTGCCAAAACAACTCCTTTCATTTTTAGTGTCTTTTTAAAAGACTCTTTGCTGAAGTTTCTCAGCTTTTGATTATTGTAAGAATTTAGGACCAAATTATAGAATTTTAAATATGAAATGGAAATGTGGCCTACCACTAGACGTTATATCAGTGACAGTGGATGTTTGGAGTGGAGCAGCAGGGATACTGTGGTTGTGTTCCCATTGTGCACAGGTCAGAGCTTTTGTTGATAAAAGTAAATAGTCCTCCCATTGCTTCCTCTCAGGGAATAATGGTCATTCACAATGATATAAAAGCATTTTAACACTATTAACAGATAATCTTTATCCAGTTCCAATTGGCTTGATACACAAGAGTTTATAAGAACATCTCAAGTCTTGCTACAATATGGCTTTTGCCATGAGCCACCTTCAATGGGAGTCACCTGTTGAGTTCTTTCTCCATGAATGGTGTCAGGAAAGCAGCTATCCTGAGTTGCTGGGCCACTGTTGAGCAGGTGGTGGCTCTTTCCTGTAGCAGTATGTGAGCAGAGAAGTGGGCAGCTTGTTCTCCTTCCTCAGCCCAAGCTTGTTGCATTTTAAGATAGTGAAATGATAAGAAGAAATTGGAGGAGGTGGGGAGATGGCTCAGTGGTTAAAGGTGCTTGCTTTTGCAAAGTCTGACGACCCTCGCTTGATTCTTCAGTACTCACATAAAGCCAGAGATGAACACTGTGATGCATGTCTCTGGTGCTTGTTTGCAGTGGCAGGAGGCCTTTTCATGCCCATTCTCCATCTCTCCCCTTCTCTTTCTCTCTCAAATAAATAAGTAAATAAATATTTTAAAACTATTACATTGTATACTAGTATGTTTTGGCATTTTAGCTTGTTATGTGAACTGAGAAATCTTGTAATCATATATTTAATATTAGATTTGTCACAATACATATTTAGGCATGCACCCATGTCATATCCAACTTGCCTATGAAACAAAAGATGACTTAACAAGAAATAAGAACACCTTTATTTAATCAAAATTTTACATAATACAAGATACTTCAAAAATGTGACCCCAGAGACCCAAAGAGAACTATCTTTATGTTTACATTTGATGAATAATGGACAGCTACGTAGATGAGTACCTGGATAAAAAGGACTGTTCTAATGGTAATAGACTGAGGGGCAACCCAGCTAGGCCTGTCTACTCAGATTCATCTTAGCCTTTCGGAGGCATTTTGTCCTCCTGGGTATGTGGCAGGACCCTTCTGAAATGAGGTCATTTAACGCTAGAGAGAAGGGTGAGAGTGGCTTTTGTAAATTTGATGACTTCATTTGAGGGGCGACAGGTAAAAGGAATCTGGTTTCAGAACTTGTTTCAGGGGAAGTGACAGGACTGGAGACAGGAGGATGGGAGAAGTAGAGAGAGACTTCTGAATTTGCCTGAGGCCCTCCCATTTCCTTCAGTTCATGCCAAACCATTGTTATTTGGGGTATTTTTTTCTGAACCCAGCAATCTATAACCGAATGGAAGTGGTTCTGTCGTAATAAAACTTTGATTTCAACACTAAGTAGTGGACTGGATCCTATAGATGAAAGTATGTTACTACCCAACTTAACTTTTATAATAAACTTCTAATGTTATATGCAGCCAGAGTTCACTATTTTAAAATTTCTGGGTCATTATCCATTGTTGGATGGTATCCTGGACTTAATTATGCATTCATCACTTGATGAACATTTGAGATGTTTCTAGGTTTGGCATTCATAGAAAGCTACCAGAGTTATGCATATGAAAGTCAGTGTGGACACATCTTTTCCCTTTGCTTAGGTAAATCCTAAGGAGTATAATTCCTGTATCATATGGTAAATGTATATTTAATTTTAGGACATGAACAAACTTTGTTAAAAAGCCCTACTTTTTCCCAGTAATATATGAGAACTATAGTCATTCTAAGCTCTTGCCATTGTGGCCTGTGTATGACTAATGAATATGTATTAATATTTAAATGTTAATGGATAAATGATAAATGAAAACATGTGTGAATACTGTCTAATGTTATTGAATTTTAATGCTATTTTATTTATTTTTAATGCTATTTTAAGGGGCTGCTTATTCTATCTTATGATTTTACCATACATTATTAAACCAGTTTCCTATTCTTAAATATATTAATGTTGTTTATAAAATGTTCCTTAGGAAGAAGACAGTACAGTCACCATTCTGTGTGCAGCAGTGAAATTGGCCTGATGCATTACTCTTGGCTCTGTGCAAGAACCAAAAACCACAAAGGCCTACTAGCTTATTGAGCAGATATTGACTGAAACCCCTTTGAAAATTTGATTTTTAAAATGCAAAATTTAATTGCATTTTTAAAAAAAGATATTTATATGTGTGTGTGTGTGTGTGTGAGAGAGAGAGAGAGAGAGAGAGAGAGAGAGAGAGAGAGAACACATAGGCCTGTAACAGTCAGGGCCTGTTAGCACTGCAAACAAACTCCAAACCCATGTGCCCATCACTTTGTGCATCTAGCTTCACATGGGTACTGTGGAATCAAAACTGGACTGTCTGGCTTTGTGATATAAAATCATGTTATCAACTTATAAAAGAATCTCTGTTCTTTCTCTATAAGGTGAGAGAGTCTATTCAACATAAACAGAAGTTCATCCATTCATAAAACAAAGAGGTACAAAGACAGAGGTTGTGAAAAGATCCCTGTTTCACCATAGTGGAAATTCTGATCTGAGCTGTGGGGTGTTTTTCCTACAGAGCTATCTCTCAGTGGTGGTATTAAGTTACAAATTCTATCACAGCATCTAGAATTGATTCTTTGTTAAGCACAAGAATCCCACATAATACTGACTCCTGTTCATAAAGTCAGAAGCACCTTGAGGACATGGCAGTGGGTGTTGTGTAAGTATAAGGCCAGAAGAAGGCAGTGTCAGTAATGGAAATGTGTTTGGCACCCCAGCCTCTTCTTCCTTGAAAGACATGTTGGCTGTAAAAACCTGGGCTTGCTTTATCATGGTCTGGGCCAATGGTAGCTGGCTTTGTTCTAAACACTGACTACTAAAGTCAGAGGAAGTTTTATGCAGTGGTTCCACAAACACTTTAGACTGGCATGCTTTCTAACGAGCTAGGTTCCTAGATGGTGCCCTCAAGAGATTCCACTTCCTCATGCTTGGGAGTCAAGTTGACAGTAGCACCACATCACCTGTCTGCTTTGAAGACTGAATAAGTGAGCAGGATCTCTGGGGCACAGTAAGTGGTATAGTGCGGGATGATATCACCAGGTGTAGCAGACAGCTTCAGGTTCGCTGAGATGAACTTCCAGACCAGGCTCAGTTATGGAGGAAGGGATATTATTTATTGAAGCTTACAGATCCAGGGGAAGTTCCATAATGGCAGAAGAATCTGGCCTGCCTTCACAGGGCCAAGCAGAGAGACAAAAGACACCAGCCACACAGCACAGCACACTTTAGGAACTCCCACTGGGCACACTTTGCATATCTTTACAATGGAATCTCAAACCCACCACCACACCTTAAGATCCTCCCAGTGACATTGCCTCCAGCCAGGTGGCTGCAGATACAAGCAACAAACTAAATATACGGGGCCATATATTCAAACTACCACACCAGGTTTTAGTTAATCCTCTGAAGGAACCTCAGAAAGAGGTGCTGTGACTTTCTTCATTGGGTATTTGAGTGAACTGGGCCAGAGCAGCCAGTTTCTAGGAGGAACAGCAGCTCAGAAGACAGGCAGGCTGTGTGTCGCCCATGGGAGTCACTGTTGTTCTCTGTTGCTTTCTCTTTTACTGAGAAGGAAATGGTCGTGCCTCCTAGGAAAAGGAGAGTGAGGAAGATGGTTAACAGCCTGGGCTTTCCCACTGGTTCCTCTAGAGAAAACCCCACACACATTGACTTGATGCAGTTGACAGACTAGGAGTCTAGCTTCTGTTTGGAATAGTCCCCTCTCAGTGTGGGACATCACCTCTACACATGGAGAAAAGCCAGCGTCCGTTGGGCCTAGCATCTCACTTTTCCCCATTATCAATTCTTTGGACTTTTATTTTGAAGTGCATTATAAGTTACCTTCTTCATCTCCTGTGCCACCTCAGCTTAAACAATTGCTTCTAGTTGCTTTCTCCCCAACCTGCACCTGTTTATCTTTGTTCTGCCTAGTGCATTCTTCTTTGAGGCAAAGGTGAAATGAAAATCTACTCATCATGTGCTCTGGGTTAAAACATCTGCTTTTATACCCAAATGCAGGTCTGCCTCCAGAGGTGCTTCTCTTGCTTTTGTCACTTTGCTGCAAAAACTATGTAAGAGATGCCCTTGGTTTGAAGGGCCTAGAATAGCATGATTCTTCAGTGTCTGGTACAATCTGACTTTCTTTGGCCATCACATCCATACTTCAGATAATTAAGTCCCAGAATCTGCTCCCATTCCATTACCAGATAGCTAACTCAGGTGTCCCACACCTATTTACAATACTTGTTACGTTTTTCTAGCCAAGCGGACTTATAATAAGAAAATAAGATGTAGGGCGGCCTTTTCTAATGTTGTTCCCGCCCCCATAATTATCCTCACCAACCTAATTAGTGAGTTAGTCTCCTCCTCCTGGAAATTTTGTTTTGTTTTGCTTTGTTTTTGCTTTTGTCGAGGTCAGGTCGGTGTCTAACCCAAGCTGACCTGGAACTCACTACGTAGTCTGAGGGTGGCCTAGAACTCATAACGATCCTCCTAGAGTGCTGGGATTAAAGGTGTGCACCACCATGCCTGGCTTGGGAATTTTCTGTGTGGTAGTTTTGTAATTTTTTCCCCCACAACAGAATCCTGCCTGTAATTAGAACAACTCCACTCTTCCTTGGGGAGGAAAGATCTAGAACAAATTAAGTCCAGGTCACTTCTCTCTCAGAGTCTCAGATGTGGTCCTGGGCTCTGAGAGAAAATGGGCCTCTTATGGTCCAGGGGAATACCACCCTTACACAACACTCTGTCTCCTCCCTTGCAAGGCAGGCAGGTCATCCCAGCATCTTACTCCTAATGTTCACCCTCCAAGTTCCTCAACACAGCTATTTCCTAGAATCTTCACATCTCTTAAAACCCAGGGTTATGTGCATACATCACTGAGGGACATGTCTGGAGGGATGGAGAGAAGGTCATTGGCATTATAGTAGCTGAAAAGGAAAATAAATATCCAGAAACCAGAATAAGGGAGGAAATATATACAAATAATACATTTTGCAGTAGAAATGCTGATTCCCAAAGGCACAGAATGAGAAGAAAAGGCCCAGCAGCCCAGTGCAGGCCTCACCCTGCTTTTGACTTGATTTCTCTAGGAGAAAAAGGAATCTGGAATAGGTCTGCCTCACCTCTGAACTGCTCACTCACTCTCCAACTCTGGCAAGACAACTGAATAGCTACTGCTTGAAGCAATGCCAGAAGGTTTTCTGTGCAAGGAATTCTGGAGTAAAAATGTATCATTGGCTTTAGTATTCCTTCACATTTAAAAATATTTACATTTGTTTTTAAGTAAAGAGTGATTCATTCATTCATTCATTCATTCCTCTAGAAAGTATTGAGCTTCTCTAAGCCATGCCACCTGGGGCATTCTGGAACTGCAGAGATGAATAACTGGCCTGAAGTGATAGGGTAGGGGTGGAGACAAGCTCTTGAATCTAGTGGGTTGTTATAAGCACCAAGAAGGTTCTGGCAGTTGCTTCTAGCTTCAGAGGCTGTGATGTCAGGGAAATCTCTGCCAGGAGCTAGTGAAGCAGATGGAAAAGTGGAAAGTCAGAGAAAGATTCTGATTAAAACAGGTACAGGAGACTGCAGCCTTTTGATGAGGAACCAGGTAGTAAACTTGGTCTCCTAGTCTCTATTCTCTCACTTAGCCCAGGGCACAGCTCAGTAATAAGTTCCCTGCCAGGTCAGAGGTTTGCCTGTGCTAAACTAAGGATCCAGTGTGGGCCTCCTCTGGTGGTCACCTGGAAGCGGGCCATGAAAGGTTTGTGTCTACAGGTCTCACACAGTAAAAACAGGCAGTGAGCTGCTTAGACTCAGATGACACACAAATAAAAAGATTCTGTGTCTCTTGTCATTTTATCAGCACCAAAGAAAGCACCATTAACTGAACTTCTGTTGTTACGTTGTGATTTGGAAACAGTTACCCAGACACTTTGAGCGCCTTTCCTGGAGGCAGTCTCTTCCTGCAGGTGATGAGAATTCAATATGGGATGAAGGAAAGGGTTCCTCTGCCATGTTCCACTGCACTTCTGGCCAAACTATTTAGCAGTTCTCGTTTCCTGAGAAGCTGAAGAAGCAAATAGTCTCAGATCATTATTTCCCAAAGTATAGCTTATGAGAAGCCACTGCTTTGAGATATTTTGTGAAAAATAAAAGAATCTGGACAGGTTTGTGAATTTCACACACATTCTACATGTATTATTTTCAAAGTTCCAGAGAAGTTCTGCTGAAAGTAACATTTTTATTCATTGGGAATTTTAATACATGAACATATTGTAATTTAATCATATTCCTCTCTTAGTACTCTCTTTTGTCCTTCCTTTCCCACCCCTCTTCCGCTGAGCCCCCTCTTCCAGTAGCCTTTCTTCTGTTCTGATATCTTCTTTTTGTTCTCCTCCATTCTCTATGTCAAAGTTTTGATGGGTTCAGTGCTGCACAGGTGTTATTGAGGTAATGACATTCACTGTGAGATCTGGAATGCGCCAGTGAGTTCATGTCTGGAGTCCAGTGCCTCAAAGTACACCTTCCACCCTTTGACTCTTGCATTCTCTCCACCCCCTCTTCTACAGTGTTGCGTGAGTCTTAGAGTGCATGATAGAGATATCTCATTGTGGTAGTTTGAAGAGATGGCCCCCAATATATTCAGTGTTTTATTAGTTTGTAGTTTGCATCTGCAGCCACCTGGCTGGAGGCAGTGTCACTGGGTGAATCTTAAGGTGTGGTGGTGGGTTTGAAATTTCAATCTAAAGATATGCAAAGAGTGCCTAGCTGGAGTTTCTGAGGTATGCTGTGCTGTGTGGCTTTTGGCTTGTGGTTTTTGCTTTCTCTGTTTGGTCTTGTGAAGGCAGGCCAGCTTCTTCTGCCATTATGGAACTTCCCCTGGATCTGTGAGCTTTAATAAATATCCCTTCCTCCATAACTTTGCCTGGTCTGGAAGCTCATCTCAGCAAACCTGAAGCTGTCTGCTACACACATTTAGCACTGAACTCTCATCAGCCTCTTATTTTCAACGCCTCTGGCTAACAGTGAGAGCAGCATTAATATTCTTCTTATCTCTTCCCCTCCACTGTCCCTGCACCTGAACCCTGGTGGGTGTGATAGACACTGGACTGTCTCTTATTGTCACCTTCATGAATCTTGGGTTTCCCAGGGATTCACTGCTATCTGCACCTTTATTTGCAGATGATATGATTCTGCATTTAAGAAACCAAAAGCCTCTACCAGAAAACTCCTAGAGCTGATGATAAACACTTTCAGCAAAGTGGCAGGATACAAAAAAAAAAAAAAAACATGCAAAAATCAGTAACCTTCTTATATAACAATAACAGACATACTGAGAAAGAAAGCAGGAAAACAGAACTATTCACCACATAACCAAAATAAGTGAAATATTTAAGGATATTCCTAACCAGGGGAGTGTAAAACTTCTATAGTAAAAACTTTAAAACACAGAAGATGGAAAGACCTCCCATGTTTGTGATTAGAAGAATATCATGAAAATGGCTACCCAAAGCCATATACAGACTCAGTGTAAGTCCAATAGAAATTCTAGTATTGTTATTCACATAAATAAGAAAACCTGTATTAAAATTTATATGAAAGAACAAAAGACTGTGGACAACCAAAAATGTCCTCAGTAAAAAGAATACTGCTGGGGGTATTACCATACGTAATTTCAAATTAAACTGCAGAGACATAGCAATAAAATAGCATAATACAGGCACAAAAACATATACATAGACAAATGGAATAAAGAGAACCCAGATACCAGCCACATGAATTTTTGTCAAAAGGCAAAACACGCACTAGAGGAAAGAGGATCTTCAGCAAACAGTGCTAGGAAAACTGAATAACTATGTGTAGAAGAATGAAACCAGGTCCTTTTCTCTTATCAGGTATACTAATCAACTCCAAATGGATCAAAGGTCTCAAAGTATGAAACCCTGAAACAACTAGAGGAAAAAGTAAGGAGAACACTGAGAAAGAGGCACAGGGAAGGACTTTCTAAAGAGGGTTCCAGTAGCCCAGGGAATACGACAATCGGTAGTTGGGATCTCATGAAACTAAAAACACTATTGCACAGCTAAGCAAACTGCCAACCAAGGAGACAACCTACTTTCCAGCTCGACATCTTCCAGCAGTATAATCACTAGAATATATGTACAGGGCTGGAGAGATGGCTTAGTGGTTGAGGTACTTGCCTGCAAAGCCTAAGGACCCAGGTGTGATTTTCCAGTACCCGCATAAGCCAGATGCACAAGGGTGGCACATGTGTCTGGAGTTCGTTTGCAGTGGTTAGCGGCCCTGGTGCACCCATTCTCTCTCTATCTTTCTCTCTCTCTCTCAAATAAATAAATAAAATATTTTAAAATAGAATATATATACCAAGAATTCAAATAAAGCTAAGCAATTTTAAAAAATCAAACAAAACAATGAAAAAAGGCCATAGAATTGAACTTTTTTTCTTCAAAGAATGTTATAGTAACTGCAAGCATGGGCTATGACTCAAACTTGTATGGCCTGTATGTGAATGTGAGACATAAAGCAGACTACAGAATGTCTATATCTCAGTTTCCTCATCTGGAGATATATACTTGGAAATGCTGCTTTGCCTTTTTTTTTTTTTTTTTTGTTTTTGTTATTCGAGGTAGGGTCTCGCTATAGCCCAGGTTGACCTGGAATTCACTTTGTAGTCTCCAGGTGGCCTTGAACTCACAGAAATCCTTCTGCCCCTGCCTCCCAAATGCTAGGATTAAAAGTGTGTGCCACCATACCTGGCCAAGATTTCACTTTTTATTTTTGGTTTTACATTGCATTTATTAAAATCTCAAGAAGTCATGTTGTCTGAGAAATATTGGAGTGAAAGTAATTCCTGAAATCTATGCATGACTTTTGTTAGCAGTTTCAGCATGGAAAAATAGCCCTAAGCCCTCATGACTAGCCAATCTGGGAGCTCTAGAATTGGGGAGCCAATTAATATTTTTAATTAATTTATTTATTTGAGAAAGAGAGAAATAAAGAGGCAGAGAGGGGGGAAGAGAAAGAGAGTATGGGCATGTCAGAATGGGTTTGTCACTGCAAACAAATTCCAGATGCATGTGCCTCCTTGTGTATCTGGCTTACATGGGTCCTTTGGCTTTGCGGGCAAATGCCTTAACCGTTAAGCCATCTCTACAGCCCAATTAATATTGTTTTTGTTGTTGTTATTATTTTAGTAACTAAATTTATCACTTCAAATTTTGTGGATTTGAAAACAAAGTTTTTCCTTGATGGTAGGAGTGTATGAACAGGGCTGGGCATGGAGCATAGTTGGTTCAGTGCTTGCCTCACATGCAGGAAGCCCTGGATTTCACCCCCAGCACCACTTAAAAATAGGTGTGGTGGCATACCCTGTAATCCCAGCCGTTGGGAGGTGAGGCAGAAGGATCAGAAGATCAAGTTGAACTACATGGTAAGTTTTAGGCCAGCCTGGGGTACATGAGACCCTGTTTCAAAATAAAATGCATGAACATTATTTTATATACATTCTCACCAGTCAGCAAACATTTTTATTGCTAATATAATGGACAGAAAGGAATGCTGTATTATTTTAATTTTTATTCCTCTTACTCTCCCTATTATTTACATGTTAGTCATATATTTCCTCAAGTTGGTATTGCCTTGACCACTTTCTTTAGGTTGTACCTGTCTTTGTACTAAATTTATGATAGGTTTTATTGAGGATATTTAAGCTAGGATGGGTACCATTTCTTGCACATCTTCCTGGATAACATGTTACTTGTGTTGAAGTTCTTCCAGTGCTTTCTGGAATGCAAAAGTTTTAAAGTTTCCTTATATGGAATCATTGGACTTTTCCTTAAGCTTTCTATCAGAGAAAATTTATTGATCAGTCTGTAGGGCTTAAATGACAGGAATTATTTTCCTACAGTTCTTGAAGACAAAAGTCTTAGAAAGTTGCAATTCAGGTTGGTTTCTTCTGAGATCTCTCTCACTGGCTTGTAGGCAGCCATTCCTCAGCATCCTCAGTCTCTGTCTTGTGTGTCTGTCTATCTACCTACATTCTCATCAGAACACCAGTTATGCTGAATTAAGGCTCACCCAGAAATCTCATTTTTACTTCATCACCCCTTTGAAAGACTTATGTCCACATACAGCCACATTCTGAAGTCCTGGGTATTTAGACCTCAGACTTATGAGAGTGCATAGAGGGATCATAATTCCATAGCAGGCATCACCCTAGATAGGCTTCTGGCTCCCTAAAAGTATGTGAATATTTAGAGGAAATTATTTAAACTCAGTAAGACTTAGCATTTTTTCATTAATTTACTGTGAAGAGTAACTCCTGTCACTGTGAAGTTGTGAAGAGTAAATGGAGAAATATGCCTGGCTTAGTACCTCCTCTCAACTCTGTCCACTGTCCTTTCTGGTAACTGCCCTGTATCTTTCATGGTTCAGGATGCTGTGAAAGCAAAGGCTTTTCTGTGCAAGTTTCCGTCATATTGCAAGCCAGTGATGTCTAGGAGCGTGCTTTCCCTCCTGGCAAGTAAATGGCCTAAGCTGTTACTGATAACCACACATAGATTTTGTCAACAGCATATACATAAAATGGAAGGATATCCTTGCACATTTGACTTGAGCTCTCTCCTTTCTGTACTTTTTTCTAAACACTCATATATTCCACAAAGTGTTCTCTTATCTTTGAAGCTTAAAGCTTTCCTCTTACTCCTCTGCTGTCCTCAGAATGAACGTAACCTCCATGACAAAGACGGGGTCCATGACACCTGCATTGTGCATAAAGAAAAGACTGATGATTGTGTAAGAAGAAGCTTAAAAGCATCTATATTCTGAAGAACACCATGAGATCTTAAGTAACAGTCCAGGGAGGCAGACCCTCATAATGGAACAAACTATTCACCTCATGGGGTCCAGAAAGGAGATGGAGGAAGCATGGAGAAAGGGAGGGAGAGAGGGAAGGAAGGAGAGAGACCAGGGAATAGGTATAATCTTCAAAGGCAGTCACTCAAGTGACCTACTTTTTTCACGTAGACCCCACCTCTTACTTTCCTCCACCTCCCAAGATAGTGCCATTAGCTTGAGACCATGCACCTAGCACATAAGCCTGTGGGGGCTGGAGTGCACATCTTTGTCTTACTGAGGTGTGCTGCTTACTTCTAGATGTGGCAAGAGTGCATAGGGCAGAGGTATGGGATAAGTGTTAGTTGCACCACGTGTTGTAAACCAGAGCTCAGGCGCTGTCCCCTAAACTTCATTAGAAGTGGCAGCCAGTGACCACTCAAGGTCAGGGCATAATAGTCCTTTCAGTCTGAATTGTGGACAGGATTTTCTTTCTGCAATTATGCCTCCAACTCCCCTGCTATTGTCACCTGAGGTCTAGCTGGGCCTGGTTAAGTGAAGTCTTAAGAGAAGCCGCTGCCTTCCTCTTCTCAATGGTTGCCTTGTTTGTGCTGTCCTCCTACTCACTAGGGAAGGCTCCGGAAGAGCCATGGTATTTTATTCTCACCTGTTCAGCAGGTTGTCCCTGGACAGTCTTCCAGAAATAAATACCAGTTAAAGAGATAAGAAAACAAGCCTGGCTTTTGAGTCCTAGGAGGTGAGATGACCCCTTTCATGTAATTTTAGAGTGTTTTATGGAGAGTTGTGAGGGCTCTGCACAATACATTTTTATTTCTGTTATCTGCTGACCCCCAGTATTGTGTATTCATTGTTTTGAGTAGAGTTACCTGACAGTCAGCAGTCTGTATGCTCCTTTAGAGCTTCTGTTATCATTTTTATTCTAGGGTGTGTGTTGGGATGCAGATCTTGAATTGAAGTGGTATAACCTGGATGGAATCTGAAAATTCTCAGGAATTCAAACAGGAATGAACTACTCAGAACTAACCTGTTTGCTCAAGAGACAGGATCCCTGTTGCTGGATAGCCGATTGTTTTAAAGTTTGAATAAGTAAAAAAAAAAAAAAAGGGGGTTGACATTGTTATGTTTGATAATTATTTCTTCAGAATATCATTCTACAAAACCAACATGACTCAAACAGTGTAAAATTTTCAAGCTTTTGGTATAGTTTGTCAAAGGCCCGCTGGAAAATTGGACCAGTTTATACTGAGCAGATGCCATGGACACTAAGTTCTCGAGAAGTCATGAACTTGCAGGTGACAGGCAAGGCCTACAGGGCCAAGAATCTGGGAGTAACCTCCCTCGTTCAGACCCAGCTGTTCTCTGAATGCTTTCTCTTTCTTCCCTTTGCCCAGTCTTAACTTGGTTGTAAATTACCCATTTGTACCAGAAAGGTTTCTTCTTTGGAGCCTTTCCCTTTGCTAGTCCCCTGTCCAAGGAGGTGGTTTCTCTGGATGTCCTGCCTCTCATAGGTCTTTATTCAAATGCTGCTTTCTCAGTGAAGATTTCCCTGAACTTCCTGTTTATTATTTATACTGTTTTTATCCACCATACCTGCTTGCCTCCCCCCACGCCTCGGCCACCAATATACACACACATGCAGAGGCCCCAGCTTGTTTGATTTCTCTTCAGACCTCTTATTGGCATCTGGAACCTAACTGTGCTGCTGTGTCACCAGTACCAAACAGATGCCAACAAGGCTGAGAATGGCATCATGGGATAGCTCTGGCAGGGTACTGTTGACATGCCACAGTGCCAAGTACAGGCCAGGAAAGCCAAGCATGGGCGTCATGGAATTGTCCTGGCTGGGTACTGCTGACCCACGGCCTCCATGAGATGGCCCTGACTGGGTGCTGCTGACCCACGGCCTCCATGATCATCAAAGGTCAATGAGCCGCCCCTTTATTTTGGGTTCATTTCCTTCATTTATCAGTTACATAGCTGCTGGTATGATGAAGGCTTCTACCAGTGACTGCTGTTCTGTCACCTCCATGAGGTCCAGCAACCACAGGGACTGAGCTAGAAGTTTGTAAAGATCAAACTTGATGTATATGTTTGATTAAAATCTTCATCAGATACCTGAGTTTCTGAAAAAGACCAAGGACCTAATAGAACAAGGCAGAGTTTGGAGTGGTCACAGAAGGGAACATGTGACTTTTTATATTCAGCAATGAGAAAAAGACAAATTAAAAATGCAGTGAGGTATATGTTGTTGCCCTACTGGACTGACATAGACTCCTCCTGTTGGTGAGGCTGTGAGCCAACAGGCAATCACATGCATTGCTAGAAGGAAGGTAAGCTGGTAGAACCTTGCAGAAGAACATTTAGAAATGGCTGTCAGAATTTAAAATCACATATTTCCTTTGGCCCCACAGTTTTACTTCTATGGTTCTGTTGCAAGGATATATATATTTTTTAAGTTTGTTTATTTATTTGCAAGCAGGAGAGAGAGAGAGAGAGAGAGAGAGAGAGAGAGAGGAGAATGGTGTGCCAGGTTCTCCAGCCACTGCAAATCAACTCCAGACACATGCACCACTTTGTGTATCTGGCTTTACATGGGTACTGGGGAATCAAACCCCACTTGTTAGGCTTTGCAGGAAGACACCTTAACCACCAAGCCAAGTAAGGATATAGTTTTAACATACGCAAACTTGTATTGCAGTCTCATTTCTAACACCCAGAGGTAAGAAAGAAATCACTGAGCCAACCCACAGAAGAGCCTTGGTTCGTCAGCGTGGTGGTAGAAACGTGAAATGCCCCTGAGAGGCGTGCAGTCCTTAGCTAATGGTGCTGTTTCAAAAGGGTAAGGAAGCTTTAGGAGGGGGGCCTTGCTGAAGGAAGTGGGCACTGAGGGGTAGACCTTGAGGTTGTAGCCCAGTTCCACTTCCGGGTCAGCCTTTCCTTCCATAATATATCTAACAAGCTGGCGTCCTGCTCCTGCCACCATGCCTTTCCCACTATAATGTAATGTACCCCTTGGAACCCCTGAATTAAAATCTTTCCTTCCTTAACTTGATTCTAGTCAGGTATTTGTTCACAGCAAGGATAAAGTAATGCAATCAATTAAGATGCATACTTGTTACAGACTACTATGCAGCTGTGAAAAGGATGGTAGACCCCAATGGTAGTATCATACAGTTATTTAGAAGATATAATAAATAAAAATAGTTGGGCTGAGGAAATGGCTTAGGGGTTAAGGCATTTGCCTGTGAAGCTTAAGGACCCCAGTTCGATTCCCCATTATCCATGTAAGCCAGATGCACAAAGAGGCACATGCATCTGGAGTTCGTTTGCAGTGGCTGGAGGCCCTGGCATGCCCATTCTCTCTTTCTCTCTATCTGCCTCTTCCTTCCTCTTTCTCTCTCTCAAATAAATAATACAATATTTTTAAGAATAGTATAGAATGCTACCTTTTATATAAAGGAAGGTGTAAATGTGATTATATATTTTTGCATTTATTTTCCATATTTGAAGCCATTCTGAAGGAGTGCAGAAAGAATTACTGACTTTGAATATCTGTAGGGTTGGGAAATGTGGTTATTGGGTGGATGTGGCATTGCGGGAGATGGCTTCTTCTGCACACATTTGTTCATGTGACTATTTCACCTAGTTAAATATTAAATTAATAAAAAGTGGAGAGGCAGTAGAGGAAAGGTATTACTTCTTTTGTGTGAGAATTCAAGGCTCTTCTGAATGTTTACCTAGCCGTGTGTGTACATTTTCGTCCCCCTGGAAGATGCATTGTGTGATCTAGTCTGGGGGGAGGAACTATGAACATGTGTATGAACCCTTGGGGCATTTCTCCTTCCCCATGATCTCCTTGTTGCTATAGCAAGGAGATCTATTTGTGACACACAGAAAATGCTTTAAATAAAAGCTGCTTCCTGACTATGACTTCCTGGGCAGTGTGTCCTTCCGGAGACTGCAAAGCCAGAGAGCGATCTCTGCTTATTCAGACACCGTGTACCATCTGAGCAAGATCCTGGGTTAGGGGACAGCTTTCTTGCCACTGAGAATGTGCTCAAGCCCAGCCCCTCGGGCAGCACCCCCCAGAGTCCTTGGCAAGGGTATTGGCACTCACTGCCCTCCATCATTGTTTGGGGGCCTGTGGTGCAGTTGGCTGCACCCCTGTGTGTTCAGCCCCTGGGCCCCAAGGGGAGACTTTCCTTCTACCACCAGTATAAACAGGAAGTGATGAAGCAAAATTGGTCCTGCATCTGCACTGAGCCACTTCTCTTTCTCTTTGTCATTCCTCATTAGGTACAGACACGTGTGGCTATCTGCGCCCTAAGATCCCCGATTCCACTGGCTTTGGAGAATCCACTGGCTTTGGATTTTCTTGGGTCTCACAATGCCACCTCCTGCTGATATCGTCAAAGTGGCCATAGAGTGGCCGGGTGCCTACCCCAAACTCATGGAAATTGACCAGGTTAGTAAGGCTGGCAGCATTCGCGTGCTCATTTTCTTCCTTTTTGTGCTAGAATGTTTACAGACAGCAATGGCCCCTTTTGCTCTCTTCTGTGTGGCCGCAGTGTCTCTGCAGTAACTGCTGCAGTGTATCTTACCAGGCACGGTGGCATGATAGGACTTTACATTCCTGCAGCATCTACCAAGCCATGTCTGAGGCAATGAGGTAAGCAAAAGGGACAAGCGGATTGGGCTCTGAGCAGTTGACACAGAGGGGCTGTCCCAGCCTGCCTCATCATGACTCATGCCTAATGAGCAGATTGTTTTAACATGGCAGTGTACAACTTAATTTTCAAACTCATTTTTCTCTTTGCTTTTAGCAGAAGCACCAACAAGTATTTTGTCGTAGGGACAGTTTTATAACCAAATTAGTATAGAGGGGCTCATTTTGGGGATTCGAGCTAATCATAATTTATTATTAGTTTAAAATTCACTATGTATTGAACATATTGTGTGGCATGTAATACATACTCAGTAGATGTATTCTGAAAGGAAAATATCAAGGAGCTTTAAAAGAATAATTTCACCATTGAGGACATCCCTCAGCTTGGTGATGGACAGCTGTGTGATGTGCCTCTCAGTGTTTGCTTAACATGTTGTCTTAGAAAGGTTGTTTTATCCTTATCTTATGAAGTCATTCTAGAGCAAGTGATTGGAGGAAAGAAATACTGAGACAGCATATACTTAGCATGTAGTACAGGATTGTAGATGGCTTTCACATTTTCCAATTAGAATTCCATGGCAACTCTGATTTTTATTTTAAAATTATGATTCATATTTTTTCTGGTCAGATCTTATGATTAGTTGAAGACCACCAAGAGTTACATGGCATTGTGTAAATTTAAAGGATTCATCAAAACAAATTGTATAGGTTGAATCAGCTTAAACTTGATTATAAGAAAGGTTATTCTGGGGCTGGAAAGATGGCTTAGCAGTTAAGGAGCCTGCCTGCTAAGCCTAAGAACGCTGGTTCCAATCTCTAGCGGTTCCAATCTCCAGGTCCCACATTTAGCCAGATGCAAAGTGATGCAAGGGCGCAATGCCACACTTGCCCACAAGGGGGCGCAAACATCTGGATTTCATTCACAGCAGCTGAGAGACTGCTGGCACGCCCATCTCTATCTGTCTCCCTCTCCCTCTCTTTCTGTCTGTCTCTCTCTCTGTGTCTCTCTCCAAAAATAAATAAAAAATAATAATAATAAAAAAACTAAAAGAAAGGTTATTCTGTAGGGACTGTTAGCAAAAAAATGGCCATCTGACCAGCACCTCACTGTCAATTTAGCTAACTTCTGAGGTGACTCCAGAAGTAACTTTGCAAATAGAGGAAAGTAGAGAAGCCTAGTAGTTCCATACATATGTGTCAGGCAGCTGTCACTTACCTGTTGTCATGTGTGCTTTATAGGGGTTGCCGTGGTGGGGCAGCTGTGGTGGGGACTAGATATGGTCACAGTGCATGGCAGCTGGTCTCTCACATACAGCAGGCCACAGCTCCCAGTCTTTGTGCCCTGATGCTTTGGTCTTATCAGTTTGTGGGGCTGAGGACTAGGTGTCTGAGTGTCAGAAATGCAGTTTCTCAGGTGCCCAAGCCTCCCAGATCCTAGGACCACCTGGGGCACCTGTTCAAATGTTCTTGGTAGATCATCCAAGAGTCTCTGTCTCTCTTTTTGTGTATTGTCACTTCATGCTCATGTTTGACTAAATGTGGCTTCTGGGTATTTTAAAATATTTTTATTGATAATTTTCATATATGACCATAATGTAATTTGATCATAATCCCCTCCCATTACCTTCTTTTGTCCTCTCTCCCCTACCCTCTCTTCTGAACCCTTTTTTCTTTCCAACTAGTCTGTCTTGGATTTTGATGTCTTTTTTTGCTCTTCTCCGTCATTCATATCAAAATGTTGATGAGCTCAGTGTTGTATAGGTCTTGAGACAACTGCTGTGGGGCATGAAATAATGGCAACCTTCATGTCCAGAAGATAGTGAGTGACCCAAACTACTCCTTCCTACTCTCCAACTCTTTTATTCTTTCTGCCCCTTTCTGCTGGAATGTTCCATGAGATTTAGAGGGCATTAAAGAGATATTTCATTTAGTGCTGAGCACTCAGTTGTCATTTATTCTCCACAGTATGATGAGTTTTGAGTCTCCCCAATAGTTCCCACCAGCTGCAAAAAGAAGCTTCTCAGTGCAAAGGTGAGAACTTGTCTATGGGCATGAACAGGACATAAATATTTTGAGGGCAATTGCAGTTGGTAGGCACAACATCTTAATTTAGTCACAACAGTAGGAGTTTCCCACTAGGGTCCATGACCTTCCCAGCCATAGGCTTTTGACAAGATTTTCAGTACCTAGCATGAATTCCTTCCTGTGGAGTGGGCCTCAGATCCAATCAGAAAGTAGTTGTAAGTTGTAAGTTACCCCATGACTGGTTGGTTGTGTCGCATCCAGAGTGGATCCACCACTAGCTAAGACTGTTGATGACTCTTCTCCCACAGCAGCCTGCAGCCTGCATAACACTTCCTTGCACTATGAAAGCTAGCCAGCAGGGAGGAGGTTTTCAGCTCAGCTATAGCTTGATTACTCAGTGTCCTGTGACCAACGCATATGGTATCTTCAGCAATAGGATCTTAGATCCAGCCCACCCATGTCCTTCTCAGCAGTGCTACTTCATCATACTGCCTTGTTTCATTCTCAATGGTGATGCTGGATTTGCAGATGAGAATATAGGAATTCAGAGAAGTTCATTATTTGCCAGGGACAGACCAGGATATAGCCCCAGGCCTTCTTCTGGGCTCATGTTTTAGACAGTTGGCTAAGGTGTAGTCTTCCTAAGATGTACACAAAGCATGAGGAAGTCACATTATTATTGCCTTGCAGTTGCTGAATTTAGAGCAAGATTCATGGCAGTACTGCTGTCCTTGTTTGAATGTGAAATGTCCCACAAAGACTCATGGCACATCCATTCATTCTCTCTCGATTTACAAATAAATAAATAAAAAAAAATATTTGAAAAGAAATTGAATATGAAGAAATAGTTGAATCATTGGCTTCCTGGTTTTTTTCTCTCTCTTTTGCCTCATGCAGTAAGGATTATGTCATGTTCCTCTTGCCCATTGAATATTAGCAGACATGTTGGAAGGCTCTGTGTTGCCCTTTAACCTTGGTGACTGCTATGTCATGTACAGTTATCTTCAAAGTTTGGGCTAAGCATTGCTGCTCCTGTTCTGGACTCAGACAGCTTTCTTGTTGGCACATTGTGTTGTCATTTCTTTAGCTTAAAACAGTGACCCTTGACCTTCAGTGTCAGAGTCCTTCAGGACAGTTACGCAGAATGAATATCCCCGCCCTGGCTATGGAGATTTTCATTCTGTTAGCCAAGGGTGGTGTTGAATAAGGGAAGCACTCCGTAACTGTGATGCAGGGGTTCCATAGTTCGAGAAAGTTACTGGGTTGGGAGTGGCTCTTTCTCTGACTCTCCTGCAGTGCCTGGTGTCCAGCCCTGAACTGACAGACCATATTCATTCATGAATCATGGGAGAAGAGCTTCCTCAATGATGGTTACCTTATCATTAGCACATTCTGTTTAGACATCCTCCGACGGAGCTCACTGTGTCTCAAGGAACATCTGCCAAGTGGATGTGCTTGCCTTCTTGAGACAATTCTGTGTTTCAGCTCAGAGGGAAATGCCATTGAGCTATTTACGAATGGACTTTGTTGCCCCATATGAAGCCACCAGAGCTCTCTCCATCCTTGACTCTGCTAGGTATTCTGTTTTTTTGTTTCAGCCTCAGGGGCCATGTAAGGCGGAGGAGGGTGGCTGTCTGGACACCTTGAAGCTACCAGGTTTCTGCTTAGCTTTCATTTCCCAAGCAGTGTGTTTCTCAGAGTAGAAATCAAGCACTTTGGTCATAGGTGCTGCTAAGCAGCAGGGCACTGGGCCTGTGTCCAATGCCTAGAGCACCAGGGCACCCAATCTTTGGCTTTGTATCTTCAGCTGCTGCAACAAAGTACTTTAGCAGGAATAATCCATAATTATTGGTCACATTTCTGGAAGTTGCAAGTCCAAGCCACCAGTGGATTCAGGGTCTTGCAGGGGCCCAGTGCTGTTAACCAGTGGTACCTGCCATCAGCTCTGCTATGAAAACAGGACTGGCTTGGTCATTGGACCTACTTCCAGGATCCCCCTTGACTTTACCTAGTCACCTGCCACAGACTCTACCCTTCAATTTCAACATGTAGCTTTGAGGAAAACACAGATACTCAGCAGTCCGAGACCCGTGATTTCTAGAATGCCTCAGCCTCTTGGAACCTCAGTTTTCTTGTCTCATAAAGTTAGAATAATTTACCACTTTTATTGTTCTTTTTTTAAAAATACTTTTAAAAGATGTTTTATTTATTTATTTATTTATTTATTTATTTATTTATTTGAGAGAGAGGAAGAGGCAGAGAGAAAGAGTGAATGGGCATGCCAGGGCCTCCAGACACTGCAAACAAACTCCAGATGCATGTGCCCCCTTGTGCATCTGGCTTACGAGGGTCCTGGGAAATCAAACCTGGGTCCTTAGGCTTCACAGGCAAACGCCTTAACCACTAAGTCATTTCCCCAGCCCCACTTTTATTGTTCTTATGAAGATTGAAGAAAATGTATGAAGAGTATGACATCTTACTTGCCTCAGAGTCATTCCTCAGTCAGGCAGCCATCATTGCTGACAGTTTAAGCAAATTTACCTTCTATTAGAAAATTATATTAGAAAAGCATTCCATCTTTTCCTTTTATCAGCCTGTCCTTTCTGAACAGGTCCAGCATGGCACCCTGCTCTTATTCTGCCTCGCTCTGTAAGTGTTCAGGAAGGAGAGAACTAAAGGAAAAGTGGGAGACATCACGTGACAATAGAGCTGTAAATAAATAAATATATATATATATGACTGTAAATATATATATGAATATAATGTATATATATGTATGTATATATATAAATATATTTTTTTTTTCAGTCATGCTACTGTTCTGTATGGGTCCTGAGTATTATGTCTTGCGTCCACCCACCAGCATTTCTGGACAGCTGCTCCTCTGTTCCCAGTACATACTGTCCAAGGCTTCAACATCTCTGCCTATGTCCCGCCCACTCACACCTTCCTTTCCCTGGACTCTGAGCCAGAAAACCACCCTCTTCTGTTGTCCAAGAACTTCATGGCCTGTATATGTACATGGTAACACTGACCCCTAAATGTTCTTGTCTCTTTACCAGGCTGTCTTCTTCTTCTTCTTCTTTTTTTTAGAGAGAGAAAAAGAGGGACAGGATGTTCCTCCTTTCTTTCCAGGGCTTTCAGCCTATCCCACCCCTATCTCTTGTATTTTTTCATACATCCTTCCATTCTTTTTTTATTAAAAAAACTATTTATTTGTAAACAGAGAGAGAAAAAAGAGAGAGAGAGAGAGGGAGAGAGAGAGAGAGAGAGAGGAGAAAATGAATGTACCAGGGCCTCTTGCTACTGCAAACAAACTCTAAACTCATGCACCATTTTGCGCATCTGGCTTTACATGGTTTCTGGGAAACTGGACCCGATGTTTGCAAGCCTTTAGCTGCTGAATCATCTTCGCAGCCCCCTTTCATTCTTACCTGGTGTTTTGTCCCAAGTGTCTCCCTTTACTGATTCTTTTCTCCTTCTCTGTCTCCAATAATAAGGCCCTGAGATTCCTACCTTAAAACCCTCCTGTGGCCTAGAGCACTTTTCATAGTAGCTAATTTATTGTTTTTCTGTTGCATGCTGATTTCAGTGTCTACTTAATCTCCGACTAAACGTCACTTTCCCTTTCTGTAGAGCTGGATTTCCTTGAAGTGGTGTCTTCTGGTTTACTCAGTCACGTGGTCTTCCCTCAGCCTTCTTTTCTCTTCCTATTGGTTGTGCTGTGCTGAGCCTGACCACATCTTCTTGACCTCCATCCTTAAGTGTCAGACCTGAGAGTCTCCTTATTTGTTCAGTCTGTGTAAATTTCCTTCCTGGTTCTACATCTTTCTCCTCCTGTCCAACCCTACCCCTATGTCATTGCCTAGACCAATGGTCTGTATATTCATGATAGAGCCCATGATCTCTTATGACATTAAACATCACCACCATCTATGTGACACCTTTTCTCATAGCCAGCTGGCACTACTAGCTGGCACCAATTTCATTTCTCTCCTTGATGTATTATTCCCACACATAGACCTTTACCTACCTTTAGAAGACAGTTGAACAGTTGATGAAATTGTCTACCTGGGAATTCAAAGAAAAAGGGCATAATAGGTGTTGGCAGCATTTTCAAGTTGCTTCATGTAGAAGAAGGATCATAACATGCCTAGTGTGAGTGCTCCACCCACTGTACAAAGAGACGGAGCTCAGGGCTCTAGAACAGCTAGTCTGAGGCCTCAACAAACAGGGTGTTCACTACCTTCACTAAGTGTGTGTTACCCAGTTGATTCAGGCCCAGAAGGTGATGATAGGAGGAACATGGAACATGGTTTTTAGCATTAACTCTATGGATACTTCTCGTATGGATCTGGATTTGGGGAGTAAGGTGCACAAGGGGGTGAGATTTCAGGCCCTCATGCATTTCTGGAAGAGTATTTTTAATTGCCCCAGGTGGGATGGTTTGGATAAAGATTTTGTATGATGAATGATACTTTTCAAAACAAGTCATAGATGATTATGGAACTTTCTAGTGGTCCTGAGATTCAAATCAGATTCCTGAACAAAACACTCCTAAATAATATCTAAGGCATCTTTGTACACTGTCTGCAGTTCTAAAGTCCTTGGCTCAGAAAAGCTGCTCCTTAGGATGTGTGTCCCTGTACACTTGCAGGCTTTCTCATCTGTCCTCTGGCAAAACTCCTCCACATTGAAAACAGTAAAGTATTGCCAGCTTTTATCAAAAGCAGCTGGGACAACTCATGAGGGAAGGCATGGGGAGGGTCTTCAGACCACCAACTGAGATCGCAGGTGCCTCCTGTGCCAGCTGTGTGCACTAAGCTACAAAGTCTTGTGGCCTTAGGGGGAGATAGAGTATACAGAGGGCAAATGATCAAGGAACAATCAGCAACATCAAGGTGGTTTCTTGGAGTCTCCATGCTCTGTAAGTAAGTCCTCACCCCGAGGCTGTGGGAGGAGCATTCACAGGGAAGGGGGGAGTAATCCCTATATAGTGAACCCCACTGAAGTGCTACTTTGAGGTCTTATGCTTTGTAACTATGCCATCACCCTGAGGCTGAGGGAGGAGCATCCATGGGTTGGGGGGGTGTAATCCTGACATAGTGAGCACCACTGAAGTGCTGCTTTTGGGTCTTCAAACTCCTGGGCAGGAACAGAGAGCTTCTGGAAGTGGCTACAGGGAAGTCGTCATTCAGGGTAGTATGAGACTTTTTGGTGGTGTGGCTATGCTGAGGTCCCCGTGCTCTGTAAGTAAGCTTCACTCTATGGCTGAGGGAGGAGCATGTGAGGAGTAATCTTGACACAGGAAGCCCATCAAAGTGGCTGTTTTGGTGGTTCTGCATTCCTATAAATAACCCTTCTTCATGTTCTGTAAGTAACCCCAGAAAATTTGTTGGTTCACTGTATCGGTATTGGTGCAAGCTTTCTTTGGTATGCCATCTGAGCCCTATTTGGGGTGAAGATGTGTTTTCGTGTCTCCCCAGGGGGCAAAGTTTTCCACAACATTATCTTGAAGTTTCCTTCTAACAGTTTGCTGCCCTGAATCCCTCCTACCTTAGCTACCTCACCTGTATTCCACATTCTATCTCTGCTAAGCTTGCAGAGTGGCCTCTGCACTCCATCCTTTTCTGATCATGTTATAATGTAGTCATTTCTCCAGGCTTCTGTTTTCTTGAACCATTTTTCTTTCCTGTTGCTTTGGTTTGCAGTTAATATATTCTGTATGTAATACAATGTACATTTCTCTATGTGTACATATCCTTTGAAATAGATTATAAGTTTCTGGTTGTCAGCTTATGGTTTGGGATATTTGCTGCCTGTGGCTTTTCACTTTGATATATATTTCTGTGCATACCATAGGTTTGAATTTTGAGTAATAAAGGTAAGAATATAAGGTTGAAGCCAGGCATGGTGGCACACGCCTTTAATCCCAGCACTCGGGAGGCAGAGGTAGGAGGATCACTGTGAGTTTGAGGCTACCCTGAGACTACATAGTGAATTCTAGGTCAGCCTGGACTAGAGTGAATCCCTACCTCAGAAAACCAAAATATATATATATTTGAAAGCAAGTCCTGGTGGCACATACCTTTAGTCCCAGCTTTCAGTAGTCTGAGGTAGAAAATGTTTCCTAAGTTCAAGGACAGCCTGGGGTTACAGAGTGAGTTCCAGGTCAACCTGAGCTAGATTGAGACCCTGCTTTGAAAAAACAGCAACAACAACAACAAAATGATTCTGTTATTCTTCATTTGTCATTCTTCAAAAAAAAAAAAAAAAGAACTATGCAAGCACCTCCTTTCCATATATTTGTGGGAGATTTATCTTCCCAAAAGAAACACATGTGTTTTTAGGTAAACATGTACAAAATTGTCTGTGTTTTTTCCTTAATTATTCATATTTTAAGATATAATTCAATAGGCATAAGTTTGACTTACATCAGTCCTTTTAACAGCAAATTGAGAAAAGTGCGTTCATGTTTTGTACTTGAGATTATGGGGTTTTACTTATTTTGCCCATGATGAGTGACAGTAATAGTAGTCAAGGCTGTCATCTGACAAGCGTACAGTGTGCTAGACAGCATAAGTGTTCTACAAGTAGTATTTTGTCATCTTCCTATAGCTCTAGGAGGTTGACTTTAGATTTCCTATTTTGTAATTATTCACAGGCTTTTTATCATGAGTACTGGTCTTGGAAGGCACCCCGTTGGATCCAGCAATGTTTGGTGCCACAGCCCAGGCAAATTGTAGTAACTCTAGGTCATACTTACTGTCTTTCTGCCGGTTGGTTCTGCTGTGGTCTCTCCACCTGTTAGGTTCCTTCTCAGTGGTTCCTCCTGGTAACACCTGCCTCATTTGAAGAAGCAGACATCATTGCAGGTTTGTCTATCCTAGCTATTAACAATGTCACTTTAAGGACATGTTATGTTAGGAAAGCAAAGTCTGCTTTTTCTTAAAAACTGGAGGCCATCTGACCAGTAGACTGGGTGATTACAGAGGCCGTGTGAATCCAGACAGCCTTTCCGGGCTAGTGTATTGAATGTGCAGGTGAGCAGGATGCTTACAATGTGGGTTTGGGGAGACTACTACAATACAACTGTACTCCAAGTGGGACCCTGTACCTTCCCACTGTGTGACCAGGAGCATGTCTCCAGCTTTGTAAGGAAGAATTGGCAGTATTCAAAATGCAGTCAATACATTGCTTCATAATTATAACCATTCAAAACTAATCCTGAGGGCTGGAGGGATGGCTTAGCAGTTAAGGCATTTGCCTGCAAAGCCAAAGAACCCAGGTTCCATTCCCCAGGACCCAGGTTAGCCAGCTGCACAAGGGACACATGTGTCTGGAATTCGTTTGCAGTGGCTGGAGGCCCTGGCACACCTATTCTCTCTCTCCCTCTTTCTCTGTCAAATAAATAAATAAATAAATAAATTTTTTTAAAAATAAAATCAAGAGACTAGCTTTAAAAAAAATCTTGATTTTTCTGTTACATAAAATAAAACAAGTATCCCATGTTTTAGGTAAAACTGAACCGATAGACTTTCCCTTGAGTGTATTAAAGTCAGCTCTTTAACCTGAAAAGCCATAATTCCTAAGACATATAAATACTGACTGCTTGGTGAAAGACAGCTGAAAGATAGTTGATCTCCAGCTAAGAAGACTAGAAAAATATAGGTCTTTTAAGATCACACAGAATAAATAAAATCAGTAAGAATTTCTAGAAAATTTGTTTCTAAACTGGATTGCCCAGATTAGAAGCCATGGGATTTCCTTGCACTATTTTTGGCTGAGTTGCTAGAATAGATCCTTAACTTTGACATTATTGGTGGTATGAGCTTGATAATTCCTGGTTTTGGGGCTATCCTGAGCCTTCTATCATTTTAACATCCTGGTTTTACTCATTAGTTGCTCCTCCCATTGTGACAAACCAGATATTTAGACATTGCCAAATGTCTCCTGGTTGGTAGACAGAATTTCCTCTTGTTGGAAATGAACCATATCAAGAGCTTCCGAATGTGGCTTTGCATCAGAGCTGCTTGTGAACTACTGAAGACACAGAGAGTACAGGAATGTGGTTCAAGCCAGCAAGGCTTGTTTTTATCCGTGCTCCTCTAGTGGGATGATCATGCTGTTAGACCTGCAGCTGGAAATCAGTGTTGTGAGGTCTTGGGATATTTCTCACTTTATCTGCTGACAATACCTTTGGCTCCCACAATGAATGTCAGTTACTCTTTTAAAGTCAGTGCCTTGATTTCTCCAGCCCTCCTTACTTTACAGAGTACAGACACAGTACCTTCAAGAGCTCACTTGCACCAGGTAAGAAAAGTGTGCTTCTACTCTAAGGGCTTTTGTTTTGTTTTGTTTTTTTTGTTTTGTTTTGTTCTATCCTGAGGTATAATGGAGTTTGTGGAGGTTGGATCGTCCCTCACTTTTGTAACTTGGATTTGGTAATGTGGCAGCTATTTCTTAAACTTCCTTTAAAAGTTGAAAAAGACTAGGGTACTTCCTTTTCTGTTTTTAGCTATTGCTTCTTGTGGAATAGTTTGTATAACCTCCTTCTATCTTAGAGTGTGGCATGCATTGGAAGAGAAAAATAGCAACTGTATTTCTGTCCTCAATTGAAAACGGAGTCTAATTGAGCAAGGATGAGCTCCAGAATCCATTTCTCTTGCTTTTTTGAAGATGAACTGCACCTTTAGTTTGTTTTCTATGTGGGCAGAGAAGATGACATGATATTCAGGGAAGTTTGGGCACCTAAGGGCATAGTTCTGGGTCACCTGTATTTTCTTGAAATTTTATGACTAACACCTCTTTGATTTCTAGAACCTTTTGTGTATATCCTGTTTGTCATTTTCTTCTTAGGTCAACTGGAATTTTGGGTATCTTGGGATATAAACATATGTAGACTTCAGAAGGACTCTCAGTTCCCAGAAAAATGCAGTTTACACTAGATAAATGTAGCTTGCATTTTATCCCTAGGGGATGTGGACATAAGTTGTAATGTGCCCAGAACTCTGGGGAAGTGAGGACAGCCCCAGGGAAATAAAGCTCAGGCCATCTGACTTCATTTATTTTTGTTTTCTTGATATCCACCAGGGCCTTAGTGAGTGCTCTCAGTCGATGGCTTTACCATCATGATGACACCCTCTCCCATCTTCCCATCGGTCAAATAAACCAGTGCTGGACAGCTCCTACCTAAATGGGTCCCTCTCTGCTCACATTCTGTGCAACTCCTGGCCTCTACCAAGAGGCTGAACTTGCCTGTCCAGTGATTACACAGTGGCCTCCAGCCTCTGTTCCTCCTTCCCCTGCCACTCATTTCCAGGCTTTCATTGTTCAGTGGCTGCCCCACTGCACTTGGGGCAAAATCCAAACTGCCTGGCTATGGCTTCTGGAACCCTGTTATCACTAGCTCTCTCCTGCTTTGCCAGTTGTAGAACCACATGGCTTCCTTATCTGGGTTCTCATCATGTGTGACTAGGTTCTTCATTCATAAATGCAAATTCCTTCCCTCTTCAGAGTCTTTGCAAATATGACTTAAGTGGGCATTATACTTCTTGCTTCTTGCCTAACCCACATTGATTCTTCCACCTGAGAGGAAGTGTAAGTTTCTCAGAGAGGGCCTTTTGTTGCTCCTCAGACCACACAGGGAACTTTGCTACACGAACCTGTAATATTTAGAAGAACTCCATGTTCTAATATTGTTATTCACTGTTCAATTCTTTGCAACTTTCCCACTGTGTTCCCTGTGCCCTGTATAGTGCATGACACATAGTAAACTCACATTTCATAAGCTATGTTATTTAAGTAATGAAGACAAGAGATTTTAGCATCTTTATATCTACTGATAAAGACAGTTTACTATAATGACAAGAAGAAATGCCTTTTGTGAAGCCAACCCTTCCCTTGTGCTCCTCATAAGTTCTGAATATATTGTTCCTTTTTATGAGTTGACTTTATGAGGACCTATGTAGGTCCTCCTAGCATTATTCTGGGACAAGTTTTTAACAGTCTGTTTGGATTTATCAGCCTCTTTAAATTTCTGGATATCATTCTTTCTTGACCTCATGATCCATATAGACAACTATACATCTTCTTGTATGCCTTACACATACACAATTCCTGTGCTTCAGACTCTGGTAATTGCTACTTCTCCTACCTTCCAAACTGTGTCATTTTTCTTTTTTTGCTTGCATGTGTGTAATGTGGTATGTAACTGTGTGTGTGTGTGTGTGTGTGTGTGTGTGTGTGTGTGTGTGTGTGTGGTGTATGCTCATGTGACACCCCATGCACTTGCCTGTAGTGGAATGCACTCACCTGCAGTGGCCAGAATCAAATGTCAAGTATCCCACTCCTTTGATTTTCTGCCTGTTTGAGCTGGAGTCTCTTACAGATGTCACACTTTGCCCTTTTTATTGTGAGCTCCAGCAATTTTTTGATTTCTGCTTCCCTATGGGACTGGAATTATAGGCACATGTTGCCACATCCAACTGTTTATGTGGGTTCTGGAAATTTGAACTTGGTTGGTGTGGTAGTTTGAATAGATTGCCTCCAATATATATTCAGTGTTTTATTAGTTTGTAGTTTGGATCTTCAGCCACCTGGCTGGAGAAGATGTCTCTGGGCAGATCTTAAGGGATGGTGGTGGACTTGAAATTCCAATCTAAAGATATGCAAAATGCCTGGAGTTCCTGAAGTATGCTGTGTGACTTTTGGCTTTGGGGCTTGAAGCTTCTCTCTCTCTTTCTGCCTGGGCCTAGAAGAGCAGGCCAGCTTCTTCTGTCATTATGGAACTGCCCCTGGATCTGTAAGCTTCAATAAATATCCCTTCCTCCATAACTGTGCCTGGTCTGGAAGTTCATTTCAATGAACCTGAAGCTGTCTGCTACAGAATGTGGGATGAGATGAACCTGGTCTTTTGGAACTTCTGTTTTGGAGCAATGGGCATTGCTTGCATCTGAAGATGCCTTATGGAACAGTAAGCCAAGTATTTTGGACTATTCTGATGAGAGTTTGAGAATGCTAAGTACAGACAGTATTGAACTTGGAGGCTTGGCTTATGAGCCTCCTAAGGGTTAGGAAAGACTGCAGAAGACTTTATTGGAACTGGGCTACTGGCATAAGGGCTGGCTCTGTTCTGCCACCCAGGCCCAGAGAGTTTGATCAAGGTTAAATTTGTAATGGACTGTTGTGCTTGGCAAAAGATATTGAACTGAAAGACTTAAGATTTTAAGTTGGAAAATCTCTGAAACTGGTTTTAGGTTGCTAGAGCTGCTGTTGTGAAACACATTAGCAATCTTAAGGAAGATTGCTCAACTGCTTTACATTAAAACAATGGAGAGAATGCCTAAGGAAAGACTATGTTAGAAATGCAAACTCTTTTTGGAAAGAGTTGACTGGAGAAGGAACCTGCTTTTCAAGGTTACAATTAAGAATATGGCTGTGTTCTGTACACCTGGTATTGGTTTAGGAAGCATGAAAAATGCGTGGAGTGGTCATGAAGTACACACACAGTTCCAAAAGACACTGCTGAGATGTGGCATGAGGAAGGGCATGATGCCCTAATAGGCCAGCTTCTTGTGCCATTGTAGAACTCCTGGATCCCTTCCTCCATAACTGTGCCTGGTCTGGAAGTTCATCTCAGCAAACCTGAAGCTGTCTAGTACAGGTGGGAAGCACACTGAACTACTGAGAAATCTCTGTAGACCTTGTGTAGTTTTTATTGTCTTTTGTTTTGTTTTTTTGGTGAACGATGTCAATATCTACCTTCTTTGCTCAAGATGAGGAAGCTGTGTGTCTCTAGACTCATATTTTCCTCAGAATTCTGTCCTATGAGTTGTTGCAGAAAATCTTCCCTCCACTGGGATGTCTTGCTGTCATGCCTGGCTACTGCCCTAAGTGGCCAGCATGGAGGAACACACTATAGGAGAACTTAAGAGAGAAACATGGACAGACATGAGGAACACAAAGTAGGTATGTATAAACCAAAAATGAGTGGACATGAGAAAGACCCAGTTTAGGAATGAAAAATTATGAATAGCACATGAAATATAAGAAAGAATAACAGTTATTTAAAACAATAAATCATACAAAATAGATTTAGCTAAGGAGTGAATTGGCAAGTTAGAGGTTGAATATAAAGGATTCATTCAGAACATGGCCTAAAAGAAAGGAATGAAAATTTCAATAGTTAACTATGTTGATAAGGGTACATGACGAAGTTCCAACCTGTGTAAGTTCTTCTAATCAACAAGAAGAGAATGAATAGAGGAGAGGTAATATTTAAAGAGACACTGCCTCATATCTTACCCCGTTGGAGCTGAAGAAAACGTGGATGGTGATAAAGAACAGGAGCTCTCAGTTGGCAGTAGAAGCCTTCTCATGAGGAGCCCTGTGGACTTAGACCTCTGTCCAAAATGTGGGAAAGTGGAAAGTGTCTTCTAAGCAGGGAGCATGGTCTTTGGATCTTTAGTCAGGCCCAATTTCAGAATTTTTCTTAAGTAGTAAACTTGAATAAGATTAGTTAAAACTGTTCTTGCAGAAGTCCAGCCAGAAAATGACCATGACATGGCCTAGTGACTGGGGAAGTAGGACGAAGGGAGAGAGTGACCTCAGTAGCACTGTGGTGACCTCCAGGGCTCTGCTACTCAACCGGCAGTCCATCTCCTGGGTTTGGCACTGTTCACGGGTCACCCCTTTCCTACTTCCTTTGAGTTGTCATCATTAATTTCATTGGTCTCTCGGTTTATGGTGAATCACTGTTGTTTGAGAATCCACACTCTGTTATGCTACTTCCCTGTCTAAAAACCTTTGATGATCCAAACCTTAAAGTTTTTCTATGTGATGTAGGTAGTTTTGGCTTCAAGTGTGGCTTTATAGCCATTCTTATCCATATGACAGTATCAACTCCTCCACATGCATCATAAATGGATATTTAGATAGCGATATCCCTTGGTATTCATCGTACCTTCATCCAAAAATACCTGTGGCATTCTACACAGTTCCTGCTTTTCCTTGCTTCTCTCTGACCACAGCCAGAATAGAGAAAGAAGTTCAGGGTCACCTGGGATTGAATGCGCAGGACTCAGCACAACATGTAGAGAAGACCTAATGGTCCTGGCAGAAAACTGGAAATAATATTCCAGAAAACTGGAAATAAGACCAGTGCAAGCTGAGAATTGAGAGTTTGTGGTAAGATTTGAGTTTGAGTTTATGGATGAACATACACACAACTTGGAGTAGCCTGAGACAAAAGAAGACACTGTAGATGTGAGAAGTTGGCCTGGAGGTGGGAAGTTTGGGTATGAAAAGTGAAACTAGAGCTGGAACAGAGAAGTTTCTTCTTGCTAGCTAGTGTGAAGTTTCAGTATTAACATCAGATTTTTATCGTGATTTGTGTGAATAATGCATGTAGAGGGGTCATCTACTTTACCCAAGGTCATGCTAAAACAGTTCAGTGAAAGCACCATGTGCCATGCACAAAGATACACAAATTGCAGTGTCCTTCCCTCAGGTATTGGCTCTGGGCATCTGCTTTGTGAAGACTAGGTTGGCATGGAACTTCAGAGCAAGTTAAAGGCTTGGTCTGCAATGGCACAGGTCTTGGTTCAGTTTCTGTATCCCCTATGCCTCATGGTTTTGAGCATGTTACCTGTCATTTCAGAATCCTTGTACAGTTTTCTTAATTTTAAAATAGGCTTAGTAATTTCATAATAATAATGTGATAGTCTACAGGTATTAGCTACAACCGCTATAACTTTTTCTTACAAGGCTGGCCAAGTGGTAATAGATACTGCGAAAGAAGTCTCCACTGATGGCATGTGGAAGGTATGGGAGTTTGGCCAGTGAGGGTGTGGCCAATGTCTGCATATATTAGTTCTTTCCTGCAAAGCCTCTTTTACTGTTCCTCCAGGCTATGTTCTGCCTCAAGTGGCCATGGTCACATTGATGGGGCATTTGTCTGAGACATGAAAGCCTATCTCTCTCTGCTGCCTGCTGGCAGGTGTCTCAGCACACCTGTTATCACATCATGGAAGATTTTGCCTCCACTCATAAACACTGACAGGGACTGGCTGTGCAGAGAAGAGATAGATGAGACGGCGAGAGAAGCTTTATGAAAAATTTAACACTTCCTTCACCACCAACTCATTTTAGGTTTCTTATTGCCATCTTACTTCAAGCTCAGTTTCTTTGCCTTTGACAAGCCTTCCTAATCCTGCGTTCAGATTGAACCTGGACCCTACTTTGTCTCTGGAGTTTACCTGGCTTCCTCATATCTACTCACTTAGTCTGATACCTTCCTGTCTATCAGGGTGGATGGTCATACTGATAGTCTGACTTTTTATTTCTTTATTTATTTTTAGAGTTTTATTTTATTTATTTATTTGCAAGCAGAGAAAGAGAGAACAGAGGCAGACAGAGAGAGTGGGTACGCCAGGGCCTCTAGCCACTGCAAACGAACTCCAGATGCATGTGCCTCTTGTGCGTCTGGTGTACGTGGGTCCTGGAGAATCGAACCGGGATCCTTTGGCTTCACAGGCAAACACCTTAACCACTAAGCCATTTCTCCAGCCCCTGACTTTTTATTTTTCAACTGTGCCTTAAATGTATGAACTTGATACTAAAAGTAGATTATTGGACATGGAGGACAGTTAGCAGATTATAAAACAGGAATCAATCCACAGTATGAACATTAGCGAATGTTTGATGGCAAGGGAAGGGGGGGATAAAATAGCCTGCCAGTGAGTTAGTGGGAAGAGTGGTCCTCAGGAAAGTTGAGAACGGAAAGGGAACTAAGAAATTGGTTGTTGCTGTCAGAGATAGTGAAATTGAATTTATCCTTACCAATATTGATATGGGCTATCTCAGTATGTGTGCCAGGAAGGAGAATGGGCAGGCCACAGCTGATACAAATAGTACTTTACTTTGGCCTTGTTTATTCTGTACTTCTGTTTTCTCCTAAAATGAGTTTCTCATCCATTTGAAGGAAAAAACCATTTTCACTGCAGATGTTAGACCATCTGTAGCAGACAGGTTCAGGTTCACTGAGATGAATTTCCAAACCAGACACAGTTATGGAGGAAAGGATATTTATTGAAGCTTACAGACCCAGGGGAAGTTCCATAATGGCAGAAGAAGCTGGCCTGCCTTCACAGGACCAAACACAGAGAGAGAGAAGCCACAAGCCAAAAGCCACACAGCACAGCATATCTCAGGAACTCCAGCTAGGCACACTTTGCATATCTTTAGATTGAAATCTCAAACCCACCACCACACCTTAAGATCCACCCAGTGACTCTGCCTCCAGCCAGGTGGCTGCAGATGCAAACTATAAACTAATAAAACACTGAATATATTGGGGACCATCTATTCAAACTACCACACCATCTAAAGTATTTATTTGCCTTTAGCCATGAATGCATCTGAGTACTGAGTTCTGCCTTTGTTCAACTTCATAGCTCAGTGATTATTGTAGCACAAGATTGTACTCTGTGTTGGCAAAATCTCCTGCTTATCTGATTTCATGAGGCTTGAAACTGGTCCTTTTTAGTGAATTATTTTTTTAAAGATGGCTTTATATTTATTTATTTAATTTTTTATTGGAGAGAGAGAGAGGAGATAATGGGCCAGGGCTTCTAGCCACTGCAAACAAACTCCATATCCATGTGCTGCCATGTGCATCTGGCTTACATGGGATCTGGGGCATCAGACCCCTGGTTCCTTAAGCTTTGCAGGCAGGCACCATAACCGCTTAAGTCATCTCTCTAGCCCAGTGAACTATTTTTGCAACAAATCACTTGTCAAGAAAAAGGTGGAGGTGGTATGGACTGACATCTATCTTTCAGGGTTGTTTTTTTTTTTTAAATTAATAGAATAATAAGGTTTTCCCACTTTGGGGTCATTGTTTTGAGTTCCTCTGATATTTTTGGTAGTTGTTGAAATTTTGTGTTTGTGATTCACATTAAAATTGTTGCCAAAATACTTGCTTTTCAAGAACCAGCCAAATTTGCCTCATGAAAATGTGGTTTGTCTTCTTTCAAATTAGTTTAGTTTTAGGGAAAGAGACAAGGGACACACCTTGGAATGAACATATCACATTCCTCCACACCTTCAGTGTGTGACTGGGAAGCACAGCACAGAAGGATCACTGAAGAAGAACAGAGCTGATAAAGTGAATGGTGTCATTGACACACCATCAGGGACCCTCTGGGAATTTTTTTGCAGGTCATATTGTACAAGTTGTGGTTAACATGCATACCCTTTCTCAGTGGTACCCTGACATTTGGAAGCTGTCTTTCTTTTCTTCTTGGGCCAGCATTACTCATAAGTTCTGCAGAATCTGTTCAATGAATTTCCATTTATAAAAGCACTGTGCTATGCTGTGCTGCCACAGAGTGTCAGGATAAAGCAGCTGTAAAATTCTTCTGAAGCCATACTGGAAGGGTCAGTTTATTTTTAAGAGTCTAGGACCAAAACTTTGCAGTCTTTGTGGAAAATAGTTCTGCAATTAAAGTGCTATGAGATGATGGCTGTATGGTAGGGTGGATAGTGAGGGTGACCAAGGATTGAGTCATCCTCCTGCTGTGTCCCAACTCAGCTGCTTGCCTGAGGGAGAAGTCAGACCAGAAACAAGGGGAAGGAGATAAAATTCTAGAAAAGATGTTTCATTAACTGCCCATGAAAGCCCATATCCATGCATCTGGGAGGCAGTAGAATATATCTGTGGAAACTGACTTCAAGCAAATAAAACTTTATTGGTAAAACACACAAGGATATATTTAAGAATAAGAACAGGATGCAATCTCAAGGGCTAGAATCACTTGAAGGAAGAAGGGAAAATATGACATTTAATTTCTTTAACCAGAGATTTTAAAAAGCATCTATGAAGTGTTCAAACAGGAAGTACACTTGGATCATCTTGCTGTGTGCCAGGTGCTAATCCAATCGTATATCACTGTCTCTATTTACAGGATGTTACTATTGTGCAAGGGACTGCTTTTCCTTTAATTCTGAAAGGGAAACCAGAAGCACTGAGAAGAGAAATAATAAGTCTACCCTTCCAAAGTCAGGGACTGCAGAAGCCAGGATTCAGTGCCAGGAGGGCTTCCTATTCTAGAGTCTCCCAGAAGCTCATAGCTGAAAGAAGGTGGACAAAACTACCCAGTGAACAAAAGACAGAGCCCTGATCCTGATGCTTTCCAGGTGTCTGCTCACTTCATATCATCTTGTGAATAGCATTTCCTGTGTCATTAAAACCATCTGAAGGGTGGCTGGAGAGATGGCTTAGCGGTTACACGCTTTCCTGACAAGCCTAAGGACCCCGGTTCAAGGCTCAATTCCCCAGTACCCACGGCAGCCAGATGCACAAGGTGGCGCATGCATCTGGAGTTCGTTTGCAGTGGCTGGAGGTCCTGGTACACCCATTCTCTCTCTGCCTCTTTCTGCCTCTTTCTCTGTCTGTTGTCCTCAAATAAATAAATTAAAAAAGAAAAGAAAATATTTAAAGGGAATATTCTTCTGATGGAGTTAGGCCCTCCTTCTAGGAGAGGCCTGTGATAGGACAGCCATGGGCCTAAAGTATGGATGTCAGTGTGGAGAGCTATAGTTAGTCGAGTGCATTGTCATGACATTGGGCACATCAACTAGGCTTCCGTAGGCCCCTGCAGGCAGGGGTCAAGGAGGAAGCCTACTGCACAGCTCAGAGGTGGACAAGGGCCTTGTAAAATCCCCAAGCCAGGTGCCTCTGCCACCAGAACAGGTGGAGCAGCCAGGCTGCTAGCTTATCACCAGCTGGACAGGGTGAAGCTCTGATGAGGGACAACAGCTGGGGTGGGGGGCCTCCTGGGAACAAGCCTCCTCACTTGATGGCTTGGCTGCCTCCTAAGTCAACAACCAGGGACTTTCTGCAGAGGTCTCTCATGCCTGAAAGGGCCATGTCCCCTGAGGGGGAAAGTGAGATTTCGTAAGAGATAAAAGTGAAGCAAGGGTGAATGTAGTAAGGAGGGAAGGGGTCACTGGACATGCTTGAAGAGTCATGGATTTACAGAAGGGAGATTCTCAGGACCAAACCTTAGAAGGGTCAGAGTGAGAAGTGTAGATTCTGGAATTTATGAAACAGAGAAAGGAAGGGGGGTGGTGGGAAAGAGACTGAGGATCAGGGAACTAACACTCATGGTAAGGAGCAGAGAGAGATTCATGCCAGACATGTAGATTAATAATGAATTGCAAAAAAATGTGGCCTATTTCAGAAATCTTTGATTTTATGGAAAGTAGACAAAAATCTTTTTTCATGTAGAAAATTTACTTTATGGACCTATTATCTTTTGTTTGTTTGTTTGTTTGTTTGTTTGTTTTTAAGATAGGATCTCACTTTAGCCCAGGCCTACCTGGAACTTACTCTGCAGTCCCTGCTGGCCTTAAACTCACAACTCTACCTCTGCCTCCTCAGTGCTAGGGTTAAAGGTGTGAGCCACTATGCCTAAAACCTATTGTCTTTTATAAATGAAATGAAATAATTCTCTTGGTGAGTAAGAGATAAGATTTAAAAAAGAGAAAACTAAAGAAGGCTTAATCCTGCTGGGATATAGCTCAGTGGTAGAGAACTTGCCCAGTATGTGCAAGGCCCTAGGTTCATCACTAGTACACCAAAAAAAAAAAAAAAAAAAAAAAAAAAAAGGTAAAACCAACCCAAAACTAACACAACAAAAACATTTCCTTACCTCCCCCCAAAGACAAAGATGAGATCCTTGAGTACATCCGTTAGTACTTGGTACACTGACCATCAGAGTCATATGGAAACATACCCTTTATTGAATATCTGTGTGTTACAAACATAAAATCTTTCTCAGATGTTGCTGAATGACTTCACTGGCCGAAGGGAAGGGGAAAGAATATAGGCTTAAAGCCACTGTATATGTAAAATTCTGTGCCTGTCAAATCTTCCAGGTTGTCCTAAAAAACCTTCTACCTCAGGAAAGGTACTTTTGACCTTTAAAACAAAAAGCTTAAGAATTTTAGTTACATATGGTTTTTATATGCTATGAAATTATACTCAGTTAAAATAAGTGTGTGACTGGGAAGCACAGCACAGAAGGATCACTGAAGAAGAACAGAGCTGATAAAGTGAATGGTGTCATTGACACACCATCAGGGACCCTCTGGGAATTTTTTGCAGGTCATATTGTACAAGTTGTGGTTAACATGCATACCCTTTCTCAGTGGTACCCTGACATTTGGAAGCTGTCTTTCTTTTCTTCTTGGGCCAGCATTACTCATAAGTTCTGCAGAATCTGTTCAATGAATTTCCATTTATAAAGCACTGTGCTATGCTGTGCTGCCACAGAGTGTCAGGATAAAGCAGCTGTAAAATTCTTCTGAAGCCATACTGGAAGGGTCAGTTTATTTTTAAGAGTCTAGGACCAAAACTTTGCAGTCTTTGTGGAAAATAGTTCTGCAATTAAAGTGCTATGAGATGATGGCTGTATGGTAGGGTGGATAGTGAGGGTGACCAAGGATTGAGTCATCCTCCTGCTGTGTCCCAACTCAGCTGCTTGCCTGAGGGAGAAGTCAGACCAGAAACAAGGGGAAGGAGATAAAATTCTAGAAAAGATGTTTCATTAACTGCCCATGAAAGCCCATATCCATGCATCTGGGAGGCAGTAGAATATATCTGTGAAACTGACTTCAAGCAAATAAAACTTTATTGGTAAAACACACAAGGATATATTTAAGAATAAGAACAGGATGCAATCTCAAGGGCTAGAATCACTTGAAGGAAGAAGGAAAATATGACATTTAATTTCTTTAACCAGAGATTTTAAAAAGCATCTATGAAGTGTTCAAACAGGAAGTACACTTGGATCATCTTGCTGTGTGCCAGGTGCTAATCCAATCGTATATCACTGTCTCTATTTACAGGATGTTACTATTGTGCAAGGGACTGCTTTTCCTTTAATTCTGAAAGGGAAACCAGAAGCACTGAGAAGAGAAATAATAAGTCTACCCTTCCAAAGTCAGGGACTGCAGAAGCCAGGATTCAGTGCCAGGAGGGCTTCCTATTCTAGAGTCTCCCAGAAGCTCATAGCTGAAAGAAGGTGGACAAAACTACCCAGTGAACAAAAGACAGAGCCCTGATCCTGATGCTTTCCAGGTGTCTGCTCACTTCATATCATCTTGTGAATAGCATTTCCTGTGTCATTAAAACCATCTGAAGGGTGGCTGGAGAGATGGCTTAGCGGTTACGCGCTTTCCTGACAAGCCTAAGGACCCCGGTTCAAGGCTCAATTCCCCAGTACCCACGGCAGCCAGATGCACAAGGTGGCGCATGCATCTGGAGTTCGTTTGCAGTGGCTGGAGGTACTGGTACACCCATTCTCTCTCTGCCTCTTTCTGCCTCTTTCTCTGTCTGTTGTCCTCAAATAAATAAATTAAAAAAGAAAAGAAAATATTTAAAGGGAATATTCTTCTGATGGAGTTAGGCCCTCCTTCTAGGAGAGGCCTGTGATAGGACAGCCATGGGCCTAAAGTATGGATGTCAGTGTGGAGAGCTATAGTTAGTCGAGTGCATTGTCATGACATTGGGCACATCAACTAGGCTTCGGTAGGCCTCTGCAGGCAGGAGTCAAGGAGGAAGCCTACTGCACAGCTCAGAGGTGGACAAGGGCCTTGTAAAATCCCCAAGCCAGGTGCCTCTGCCACCAGAACAGGTGGAGCAGCCAGGCTGCTAGCTTATCACCAGCTGGACAGGGTGAAGCTCTGATGAGGGACAACAGCTGGGGTGGGGGGCCTCCTGGGAACAAGCCTCCTCACTTGATGGCTTGGCTGCCTCCTAAGTCAACAACCAGGGACTTTCTGCAGAGGTCTCTCATGCCTGAAAGGGCCATGTCCCCTGAGGGGGAAAGTGAGATTTCGTAAGAGATAAAAGTGAAGCAAGGGTGAATGTAGTAAGGAGGGAAGGGGTCACTGGACATGCTTGAAGAGTCATGGATTTACAGAAGGGAGATTCTCAGGACCAAACCTTAGAAGGGTCAGAGTGAGAAGTGTAGATTCTGGAATTTATGAAACAGAGAAAGGAAGGGGGGTGGTGGGAAAGAGACTGAGGATCAGGGAACTAACACTCATGGTAAGGAGCAGAGAGAGATTCATGCCAGACATGTAGATTAATAATGAATTGCAAAAAATGTGGCCTATTTCAGAAATCTTTGATTTTATGGAAAGTAGACAAAAATCTTTTTTCATGTAGAAAATTTACTTTATGGACCTATTATCTTTTGTTTGTTTGTTTGTTTGTTTGTTTGTTTGTTTGTTTGTTTTTAAGATAGGATCTCACTTTAGCCCAGGCTGACCTGGAACTTACTCTGCAGTCCCTGCTGGCCTTAAACTCACAACTCTACCTCTGCCTCCTCAGTGCTAGGGTTAAAGGTGTGAGCCACTATGCCTAAAACCTATTGTCTTTTATAAATGAAATGAAATAATTCTCTTGGTGAGTAAGAGATAAGATTTAAAAAAGAGAAAACTAAAGAAGGCTTAATCCTGCTGGGATATAGCTCAGTGGTAGAGAACTTGCCCAGTATGTGCAAGGCCCTAGGTTCATCACTAGTACACCAAAAAAAAAAAAAAAAAGGTAAAACCAACCCAAAACTAACACAACAAAAACATTTCCTTACCTCCCCCCAAAGACAAAGATGAGATCCTTGAGTACATCCGTTAGTACTTGGTACACTGACCATCAGAGTCATAAGAAAACATACCCTTTATTGAACAAATATCTGTGTGTTACAAGCATAAAATCTTTCTCAGATGTTGCTGAATGACTTCACTGGCCGAAGGGAAGGGGAAAGAATATAGGCTTAAAGCCACTGTATATGTAAAATTCTGTGCCTGTCAAATCTTCCAGGTTGTCCTAAAAAACCTTCTACCTCAGGAAAGGTACTTTTGACCTTTAAAACAAAAAGCTTAAGAATTTTAGTTACATATGGTTTTTATATGCTATGAAATTATACTCAGTTAAAATAATCTCTCAGCATTCTGAATCCAAATTATTTCCAGTAGAGTCAAAATTAATTTGTTCTTTTTTTAAAAAAATATTTATTTATTTATTTGAGAGAGAGACAGAGTCAGATAGACAGAAAGAGAGAATGGGCACGCCAGGGCCTCTAGCCACTGCAAACAAACTCCAGATGCATGCTTCCCTTGTGCATCTGGCTTACGTGGGTCCTGGGGAATCGAACCAGGGTCCTTAAGCTTTGCAGGCAAACACCTTAACCGCTAAAACATTTCCCCAGGCCAATTTGTAGTTCTTTTAGGGTTTGTGGCTTCAGAGGCACTTTAAACCCAATGTTCTTTTTCTCCTATGCCTTTTCTTCCAATGAGTGAAAGGCAAATTATTCATTAAGTCTTAGACAGCTATCAGTGTCCATGCTACCCTTTTCCAAGGTTTTGAACAAGTGGAAAGATAGACAGGAACGTCTTCTGGAACCTTCCAGGCAAATGTTAACTAACAAGACCATAGGCAAGGCCAGTGCTTGGCTTGGAATTCGCTAGCCATTCATGTTAGACCAAAGGGTTTCTGCTGGAATTGCAAATGCAGTGACACTAGTCAGGTACTTTTCACCTTGGTGTCAGTCTTGCTTGTCTGACAGCAATGGGCTTACCTATTTGTTTCTGCTTGCTGATGGTGGTGACCATTGGATCCATCTCTTATCATCCACAGAACTTATTCTTCATTAGCTAGCTGTCCCAATGCTTTGACAAGCCTGCATCCCGTGTCTCCCAAGAGAATGATTCTGTGCACAGACAGCATGGTGGCAGCCTTCGAGTGTCTGTCAGCTGATGGTCAGCAGCTACTTAGAACCACGCCTCAGTGGAGACATGACAGGATGTTGGAAGTGTGCTGATTATCCCTCGTTCACCTTTAAAATACTTTGCTTCCTACTTATACCATTTTTGTTTTTTAATTAATTAATTAGTTGTATTGGAGATTGATCCCTAGGTGTTGTATAAGCTAGGTAATCACTCTACAGTTTTTTTGTGTAAAGGAAAGTTAGTGGATATGTGGATTTTCAGCTAAATGAAAATATATTGAGTCTCTTTTTACATTCTATTAGCACCTATAAAGTTGTGGTAACTCGCATTGAGGTGTAGAGAGTAGAGGAAGTTAAATTAATTAAGATGGCTTGGTCTCAAGGGAAATGAAAAAAGACATTATGCAAAATTCTCAGGAGTGAGTCAGTGGATATGCTGTGTACAGAGTAAATAATTATGTCTCTCTGGAGTGATTGGAACCATATACTTAGACAAGATGAAATTGACATGGGTAGTAAATAGTAAGTATGTGCTCAGTGTAAGAACAGAAAGAAAGAGAAGGACATTTCAACAAGCCAATGATATAAGTAAAAAGTATAAAAACAGGATTTATTTTTAATCAGGAAAATCAAAAAGCACAGGTCATGTTGCAGTCAAGTTCAAATTGCTGGCAGAAATCACCTGACCAAGAGCAGCTTTGGGGGGTGGGCAGCGTTTATTAGAGGGGAAGCTCCACGATGGCAGGGGATAAAGATGGCATGAACAGAGGAGGGTGAACATCACCTCCTGGCCAACATCAGGTGGACAACAGGAACAGGAGAGTGTGCCAGACACTGGCAAGGGGAAGCTGGCTGTAATACCCATAAGCCTGCCCCACCAATACACTGCCTCCAGGAGGCTTTATTTTCCAATTGCCATCAGCTGGGGAACCTAGCACTCAGAACACCTAAGATTATGGGGGACACCTTAATCAAACCACCACATTCTGCCCTTGGCCCCTATAAGCTAATATCCATCCATGATGTAAAATGCAATGCATTCAGTCCAACTTTAAAATTCCCCATGGTTTTTATCAATCCCAATGATGTTCAAACATTCCCATAGTCCAAGATCTTTCCACTGAGCCATAATACCAAAAAATCCCCCCCCCCAAAAAAAAAACCCACAATGGCACAGAATAAACACTCATACTGCAAAAGATGGACCTGGGATTAGCAAAGAAATATTCAACCAATACAGGATTTAAACAGGGCAAACATCAAACTCTGTAGTTCCAAGTCCAACAACTCTAGTCAGTGACAAGTCTTCCATTCTGATAATTCTAACCAGCATCAAGTCTCTGGAGTTCCAGTTCCTCCCCTCCAGCTAGGCTACTCACGGTCCTAGAAAACTTTATCTGGGGCTGGCAGCTCTCCTTAGGTCTCCTTAGATGATCCCGGCATCTCCTCTGGGTCTCCACTGCAAGCCACGGTTCATCCTCATAGCTCCATCGGCTCTCCATGCAGACATCACACAAACCTGCTTCACACTGCCCATGGCCATTTCCAAAACACAAGACTGTGTTGCACATTCAATGACCCTCTCTTTCCTGTATTTCTTATACTCCAGAATACCAGTAGGGTACCAGTTTGTTAATCTGGGGGGGGTGGGGATAAATCAGACTTTGAAGAACAGGACACTCCTTGAGCACTCAGACCCCTTCAAAAGAGTTTACCTTCTTCCTGTTGCCCCAGTGCAGGACAGCTGGCCCAATATCAATTGTTGTAATCTCTCATACAATTGCAGCTGAACGGCAGCATCTTCAGCCCAAAATTTTCATATCTGTGCCATATCCCTCTGTTCACACTAGTCCATTTCTATGCAAAGCAACCCTGCACAAATTATCAGGACATGGGCATAACAGCAAGCCTCTCACATAAACTGCTTGTAGCCAGTCCAAGCAAAGCTCTTTCTCACCCTCACAAGCCTAACCTCACAGTCCATAGTCAGGTCTTTCAACCCTGACTAGAATAGTCCATCAAGTTGTATTTACAGCACTGCAAGGTGTCCCTGAGGTCAAGGTTGTTTCAAATCCTTCCCATTCCTCTTGAAAATCAGGTTGAAAAGGCCAAAGCCACACAGTCAGGTGTCTAGCAACAAATGACACCACTCCTAGGTACCAACATTACTGTTGTAGTCAGGTTATCATTGCTGGCAGAAATCACCTGACCAAGAGCAACATTTTGGAAAAAAAAGTGTTTATTTTGGCTTACAGACTCAAGGGGAAGGACCATGATGGCAGGGGAAAATGATGACCTCCCGGCCAACATCAGGTGGACAACAGGAACAGGAGAGTGAGCCAAACACTGGCAAGGGGAAACTGGCTATAACACCCATAAGCCTGCCCCCAACAATACACTGCCTCCAGGAGGCTTGAATTTCCAATTGCCATCAGCTGGGAACCTAGCACTCAGAACACCTAAGTTTATGGGGGACACCTTAATTATACCACGACAGGTACATTTGTATAGAGTAGATTTTCTTGAGACCAGACTGGAAGGCCTGGTATGCCAAATGTTTGGATTTACACTTTATAGATAGTAATGGTCATTTAGAATCCATGGAGGATGATAGAAGAAAAGAGCCAAAGTTTGCCTAATTGTAATTGGCATGGGGATGGAGAGAATAAGACTAGAGATATATAGACAATTTCAGGAATCTGGTGATGGGATCCCAAGTGGTGATGTGTGGTAGGAAGACGTTGAAGGGAAAAGGAGGTTGTGATGGAAATAATGATGAGGCCTGGAAATTCCTGTGTAGCAATACAGGGAAAAGGAGGCGAAGGCTAGGACACATTCTGGAGGAACTGCCAGCAGTAGGCAAGCGGAGTGCAGAAATCCAGTGTTACTGGTTTGGAGAGCTTCTGAGTCTTTCTGAGTTCTCCTGGGCTCAGCTTGGTGGTTAGAGCCCCTGACACTGGACACAACTCAGTCCAAGCCAGTGGCTCTCCAGCTTACTTGTCTATAGCTCACAAAGAATTGGCAAGTATAGGTACACAGTAGGGCAAATTCAGAAAATAAAGAGAACCACTTAGGAAAAGGGAACAAAAAGCTCCCAAGCTGGGAGGGGTTCAAAGCTAGCAGTCTGTATTGTGACTTAAATCGGGATTTCTTATAACCTCGGAGTTGTAAATTAAGCATCCAGTTGAGATGAACTTAACTGGTTAAGGCTAAACGTATATGGAGGACCTTGATTGGTTAGTTGGTTGGTTGGTCAGGGAGGAGAGCTAGACTAGAAAAGAGCTGGGAAGGGGAACCCACTTAAAATTAAGGAGGATGAACCAGGAAGCTGTCTGTGATTGCCGTCTTAAGTCAGATTGAAGTTCCCGTCTGGTCTTGCCAGGGCAGGGCAGCATCTATGTTCTTCTGGGCCTGTGTCCCTAACTACCTACCTGCAAAAAAGATGGCTAACTTGATCCTAATCTCAGTCCATAGAAGGTAAGTTTGAGTTGATCTGACAGCTGAGCCTGACTGGAAACTTTTGGAAGCAGTGATTATGGGCCAATACTCAGGAAGGATCTGGAGCTGGGGACCAGAATTAAGGGCACCAAACTGGGGTGGGGGACTGAAAGTGTCCACTGATGGTGGCAGTTAGGATGAGAGAGGTGAGAAAGAATGCTTGGATAGCATATGAGGAGTCCAACCTGGCAACAAATCAGAATGAAGCACAGTAATGGGGTCTGACAGTCCTGGCTCAACAGTGGTACACAGGAATGGGCAAGGTCATGGCGGGGCTGGGTGACAAGTACATATGCTTGGCTAGATGGAGGCTAGGCAGTTACAAAAATGATGATTTCTCCTCATAAACTCAATATGTTGTTTGAAGGAAAATTTACATAGTCTATGTAATAGATTTTTAGGGGAGTCTTTGGACTCTTCTGAAACTGGAGACTTAGAATTATTGCAATCAATGACACCCAATAGGAATGATGAAAGCAGAGAAGACAAGAGCAGAAGTTTGGAATTAGAAATGCAGAGGTATCAGAAAAAAAGTGGGGGGAGGAAGGGAAATAACATGGGATATTGTCTATAATTAAAGAAGTTGTCAATAAAAATAATAATAAATAAAATTGAAAAAAAAATAAACAAACAAAGAAATGCAAAGGTAAAAGGAGCTCTGAGGCTGTTGAGGGATTGGTTCTAAATACTGTGCAATGTTATAAGAGCTTTGGAAAGGAGCTTGCAAAAGGAAGGAGCAGAGACAATGTCAAATGAAGCTGACAGGAAAAAGGCAGGTGTAAACTGACAAGGCAGGTGATCAGAGACTGATGTAGGATTAGAGCAGATAGGAAAGGGGCAGAAAGTGGGCCATAGGCTCAGCCCCATCCTTACATAACAGTTACTTTAATTGAGGTACATTTGTGAATGCTCAGCTAACCATCATTCCTTTTCCTCTGTGGCTTGTTCTTTCTCTGTTGAGTCACTATGATCTTTATTCTTTTTCATATATCCAACTTCAGAATGATGTTCCAGATATTTCTGACTTTTTAAAATTGGTTCTCTATCCATGAATCAGATATGAATTAAAACCCAAGTCATTGTCTGAGACGTGAACTTGTAGGCTTAATTTTGGGAGCAGTGGCTTCTAAAGCTTTGTCCTGCCATAGAAGTCCTTGGAAGCTGAGCTGCGCCTTCACTTTATGTCTCATCTTTGAGGGTTCAAGAGGTATGATTTGTGGTGAGGAGTGTGTCTGATAGGACCCGGTTGCATCCTGATTTCCTGGAGGAGTCTCTGGCCACTGCAAGTACAAATCATCTTATGGGGAAAAGGGAGGGGGGATTGATTTGTTTGCTTGGTTTTTGGTTTTGAGATTGTCTCTTTGTGAAGCCCAGGCTGGCCTTGAAGTTATGATCCTCTTGTCCTGGTCTCCAGGAAACCAGGATTATAAGCAAGTACCACTACCCTTGGCTCTGTAAAAGCTTTGTTCCTTTGCCATTTTGTTGTAAGCACACATCTGCACAGTGGACATCCCTGGCAAAGATCCAGGACTTGTGGAACATGTAACTTCACTTTAGACCCCAGTGACCATTTCTGTTCATATTCTAATGAAGACCAGATCAGGAAATCAAGATTACCTCTGAGTCTTTTGATTCTTCAGCAATTCTAGGATTCCCTGGTGGACGTTATGTTGAGTGAAATAAGTCGGATTCAAAAAGTAAAAAAAAATATATATATATATATGAGTTTTAAATTATACAAGGAAGCTAAAAAGTTGATTTTTAAAAGTTAAGAATTGAATAATGACTACTAGAGACAAGAAAAGGGTATATACATGGGATATAGAGGTGATGGTTAATGGGTAGGGGTTTCAGTTACATAGGGGACAATTTTTTTTTGATGGGGTGGTGGTGCTAAATATTGAACCCCAAGCATGTGCTTTACCATGGAGTCATGCCTCTCATCCAGGAGTCACTACGAATGTTCTCCAAGCAGTAGGATAACAATGGTTAAAAATAATTGTTTAAAAATTCCAAAACAGCTAGTAGAAACAATTTTAAATATTCTCAACACAAAGAAATGATTTGTCTGAGGTGGTAGATATGCCAGTTACCATATATATACCCTACATGTTGTACCTTTGCTTTGCAATGCCACACTGTACCTCATAAATATCTACAAGTGGCTGGAAAGATGGCTTAGACTAGAGGCACTTGCTTGCAAAGCCTGTTGGCCTGAGTTCAAGTTCCAACCCACCCGTGTAAGCCAGACACAAAAAATGGCACAAGTGTCTGACATTCATTTGTAGTAACAAGATACCCTGGTACACACACACGCACACATGCAAAATAAATAAAAAATTAAAAAATATGTAAATATCATTTATTCGATTAAAATATATTCAAAATATTTAAAGTAAAAAGTACAATTTTCAAAAGAAAATTTCTTGGTTCCCTTGCCTCCCTTACAGGTGCAGGCAGAGACAGTCAGTGTTTTGAACATATGGAATGTAGTGGTGGGAGGTGTTTGGGGACACTGCACAGTAGCTGAGCGTTTCAAGGGACCACAGAAGCCCATCAAGAGGGCCAGTGGTCAGTGTTCAGAGTTCCCCCACAGAGTAGAGAGAACAGCATCGTGCCCAATGCCAAGGACAAGCTCTGTCAGCAATCCCAGAGTGTGGGGACAAGAAACTCAACCTTTTCAGGAATCTTTTGCTCTTTCAAATCAACTCATATTTATAGTCATTTAATTTTTATAACAGTCCTGAAAGGTGGGGGTGGGGGCCTTGTCTCCATTTGATAAATAAGCCCATTGAGATGACAGTGGGTCATACTACAGACTAGCTGGCCTGAATTCCCTGGCCTAAATCAGAATTTCTTCCTGGGTACCATGCTGCTCTTTGGAGGGGCAAAAATATATATATATATGATATATATTATATATATATATGTTATATTTCAGTAACTTTTTCTGGGCTTATTTGAAAGTTTAATAACCACATACTGTGCACCTCTGATTTTCCTTCCTTTGTTCCCCATTTATTCATTTCTTATCTAGGATTTATTCTATTGGTTGGCAACAACTCGTACTCTCAGAGATAGGCAGTGCTCAGACTGAAAAGTTTCAGCCTTCCTGGGTGGGCCAGCCTCTCCTCACTACATTCTTCTTTCTGGAGGTGGCTGGGGGGAGGGGGATGCAGGAGGAACACAGTTGTGTCAGCTGCCAGTTGACACCAAGGCACATGGTGTCACAGTTGTATCCCCTCCTGTGTCTGGCTTAAGCATCTATAAGAGTGTCATTTATCAGGATCTCAGTTGGAGGAAGAATTCTGTGCACTCTGCAGGAATGATTTCACAACTCCTCAAATCCCATTTGCCACAGTTTCTCATAAAAAAATGTCATGAATCCAGGCTTGTTTGCATAAAATTGAATGGCAGTTTTGCCAGACTAAACGTACAGCTTGAGTAGTTCTAGTTACACCTAGACTTTTCAGTCTTCTTGGGTGTTTTCATCTTGATTTTAAGAAGGCAAAATTAAACATGATGCATACATTGTTCAATTAATAATGCTAAATGTAGATAAAAGGACCATAAGGATAATGCATCATTAATAAATTTGATAGTGACACTAGTAGATTGTCACCTTGAAAAAAGTAAGAGACTTGCTGACAACTAAGAATAGCACATGTAAATTTTCCTTGTTTAGATTTTTTATTAGGTAGTTTCTTTTTTAAATTTAAAATGATAAAATGAACACTATTTCCTTTTTTGTTATTTTGCAGAAAAAGCCACTGTCTGCAATAATAAAAGAAGTCTGTGATGGGTAAGTATCAGGATGCATCCGAAGTACTCTAGTTTATAAATTGACAGGCAAATAAAGTATGTTAGTGGAGTGGTAAATATTCACAGTATTGGGCTGGTGATATGGCTTAGCAGTTAAGGTGCTTTGCCTGAGAACCCTAAAGACCCAAATTTGATTCCCCAGTACCCATGTAAGCCAGATGCACAAAGTGGCACGTGTGTCTGGAGTTTGTTTGCAGTGGCTGGAGGCCCTTGCATGCCTGTTTTCTCTCTCTCTTTCAAATAAATAAATTAAATTAAAAAATTTTAAGATATCCACAGTATTATAAATGCTAATTGTAAGTACTTTTCATAGCTTACCACCCAACATGCTCAAAGTCAGTAACAGTTTCTGTGTACCCAAGCTACAGACCCTCTCCACAAAGATCTTACCATTATTCTTCAGAGAGCAGAAAGTGTAAAATGACTGGTCTTGTTTACTGTGAATACTTGAGTTCTTTTGTCTCACCAAGCAGGGAGCAATCTCAAGGTTGCTGGGGTTAGGTAAGCAGACTACCTCCAGAAAACGTGAAAGGGTCCCCTGGTTCCAGGAGATAGGGAACTTTGCCCTTAGGTGATTTCCCACCTCTGGGAGTTGCATGAGATTTTTTTCTAACCTGTAAAACTGAACTGTGAATTTATACTTAATTGGAGTGTTCCAACCTGTACTAAGTCCCTGATTAGGAATATAGAATTAGAGATAACCGAAGTGTGTTACTTACCAAAAAATTTTAAAAATATGTATTTATTTGCAAGAAGAGAGAAAATAGGCTCTCCAGGGCCTTCAGCCATGCAAATGATCTCCAGTTGCATACACCACATTGTGTATCTGGCTTAATGGGTACTTGGGAATCGAACCCAGTTCTGCAGGCTTTGCAAGCAAGCACATTTAACCACTGGCTCAATTACAAAAATTTTAAATTCTGTTCATTTTCTTTGTTTTTATCTCTCTGCTTCAATTCTTCAAAATAAAGATGAATGTTGCAATTTAAATTTAACCCTCCCCCCCAAAAAAAGAGCTTTGAAGATAAACAGTAGGCTTGGAAAAGGCCTAGATAATCCATATGTGAAATGAATGGTCTCAGGGAAATGAAGGGTGGCTTAGTTCTATTTTGATTTGGGAACTGCATTGTGATTCTTGTTGACTTGGTCTAGTTCTACTCATGAGAGTTTAATTCATTCAACCTACAAAACTAAAAATCGCAAATATGACCACTTCTGTGTTTGATTATTTATTGTTGTATTTTTAAGGTGGTCTCTTGCCAACCATGAGTATTTTGCACTGCAGCATGCTGATAGTTCAAATTTCTACATCACGGAGAAGGTAGGTCAACCACATTATTGAATCTGGGATGCTCATTGTGCAGGGCCATAAATCATGCCGTCTCTTACGGCTAGAGCTAAGCATGCTAGTCTAACCACCCATGAAAATAATGTCTGTAAAGCAAATGACTGCTGCTTTAGTATTAGCAAAATGGTATTTAGACAAGCACGTCTATGTATCCTACAGCAATGAATATTTGGCAGTGCTTTCTTTGTGAATTTTGGCAGTGAATATGTTAATCGCTTCTCTTATTGCTTGGTTAAAGATTTAATTTGATATTTACTTAATTTAGCTTTTTTTTCTCAGAATTTTTCCTCTGCAATTATTTTGTTTTTGTTAAAAGTACTTAAAACAATGATGAGAAACTTTTCAAATGTGGCATTCTGGAAGTACTGAGAACATTCTATAGCTAATGGGAACCTACTTTCTTCTTGGGTGATCTTAACTCTTTTTGATTATTTGTTTTTTAATGTTTATTATTATTATTATTAACAACATGTTTCATTTGGTTACATCATGTGTTGGTACCCTCTTTTTCCCTTGTCCCTGCCCCCATTCCGTTGGGAACGCTCCTCATTGGGGTTGCAGGTATTCCCCTTGGGGTTGTGGTTTATGCTTTGTGGTAGCAGCAGTCAGTTATTTGGGGTGGGGGGAGGGACTAGCTCTGGGCATGATGTTTCAACCTGTGGCTCTTACAATCTTTCTGCCCTCTCTTTGGCAAAATTCCCTGAACCATGGTGGCTGAGTTTTAAGTCTACTTCAGTGATGAGCTCTTAGGAGCCTCTGGCTCTGTGCTTTGGTAGGTATTGTTAACTTTTTGCGGGGGAGAGACTGTGAGGAGAGATTTTTGAATATTATAAATGGCCCTAAGAGAAAGAAAAATTAATATATAAGAGTTCTTTAGTAGAGGAAGGGAAAATGAGCATTTACTGAGTGACTGGTGTGTGCCAAGTACTGAGCCAAGAAATCATATCTGCTGGTTTTCCCTTCAAGACTAAATTCTGATATGAGAATATTGGCCTTGTAACAGAGAAGAAAGAGAACCATTGAGGCCAAGAATCTAGACTGCTGTCACATACTTCACTCCCGACTTTAGATCTTGATGTTTCTAGGATTTTGTTTTGGGGAGAAGGCGCTGAAATGCAAAGGTGCCCATGCTGTTTTCTTGGAAATGACTTGTAGGGTTCTCAGTGAAGGAGGAAAGAGCCCTGGGGACAGTGTCATTGCAAGATGTCCCAGGCTGGAGCTGGGTCAGTGCAAGGTACTCTGGGAAGAGGGAGAATCAGGTAAACTCAGGCTTTAATAATGAACTGTCTTAAAGGATCAGAGTAATTTAGTCTGAATCAAGTGGAGGTGGGAAGTGTGAGCAATACAGTGCCCTACTTGAACCTCAGTTGCTGACCTCTAAGTTATCAGGAGGGTGGAGGCAGGGATAGCCGGCAGCCTGGCAGTGCCTCAGCAATCGTTTGTTCTTCCCAGATGGGCACTGCGACTTTCATGGCTGATCAGGTGTTTTTCTTCACACTGATGGCTGCCAGGGAGTGGTAGTGAGTGCAGTAGGTTTCCTGGACGGTCACCTTTAAGTTGATCTGTGACTTCTTTGACACTCTGCAAACATTTAGTTTATATTTTCCTTTTCACTTTTTAAATTTTTTAAAAAAATTAATGATATATGTATATGATTGGCATGGTATTCTTTGTGAGATAAAGAAGATATACATTTAAAAACGTAAATGTTGGGCTGGAGAGGTGGCTCAGTGGTTAAGAGAACTTTTTGGACAAGCATGAGGCTCTGAGGAGGTCTGAGAGAACACTCATATTCAATCCCCTGAACCCACGTAAATAACTGGGTGTGGCCACATATGTCAGTAACCCCAGTCCTATGGGGAGTGGAGGTTGGAGTATTGCCAATGCTTGCAAAAAAAGCTCAGCAAGCATCAAGTAAGACTGGGCGGCAGAGTGATGGAGGGAGACACTCAAAGTCCCCCTCTGGTAACCCCAGGTGAATGCACTCCACTGCAGGCAAGCACACATGGCACTACACACCCCACACCATACCACATTACAAATGCACATTCAAAAAACTAAATATTGCGGTTGAATTTATCACTGTGGTTTCTTAATCACCCCTAAACAATGAAATCAGTTCAGCTTGTTGCATTAAAACTGGGACTAAGGGGCTGGAGAGATTGCTTAGCAGTTAAGGCGTTTGCCTGCAAAGTCAAAAGATCCCAGTTCAACTCTCCAGGACCCTCGTAAGCTGGATGCACAAGTGGGCGCATGCATCTGGAGTTTGTTTGCAGTGGCTGGAGGCCCTGGTGCTCCCATTCTCTCTCCCTGTTTCTCTCAAATAAATAAATAAACTATATTTATTTTAAAAAACTGAGACTAAGGGGCTGGAGAGGTGGCTTAGCAGTTTAGGCCCTTGCCTGCAAAGCCAAAGGACCCAGGTTCGATTCACCAGGACCCATGTAAGCCAGATGCACGAGGTGGTGCAGGCATCTGGAGTTTGTTTGCAGTGGCTAGAGACCCTGGTGCACCCATTCTCTCTCTGCACTCTTGAAACAGGAATTTTGGGATGTATTTTAAGAGTAGCATAGCCTTTCTTGGCTCTTTCTTGGGCGATAGCCTAGGAGTGAGGGTGCCAGAAAACTTAAGGATCACATAAAATTTCCATTGAGTCAGTGGTCTTTGGATTTTTGTGTTAGGAATTCAAAGAATTGAAATCTACATACCAGAGGGTAAAGTTCAGAAAACTTAGATTATAGGTACAATTTAAGAGAAGGAAGAAAGGCAGGGCTCTGGCCTAAGGAGGTAAGAGAGGATTCCAGAAAATGGGGAAGCCCACCCCAGACCTTTGAGACTATCTTGTATATGAACCCCCTGGATGGGCGGCTGGATTACGACAAATGCCATGTGTCTGGGTGGCATGAGGCTCTGGGGAAGGGGATAATTAACATTCTTTCCTCTACCAGGAAATGAAGAGATAAGAACAGAATGGAGGCATTTATTCACCTCCTTTGGTGAGATAAGAAAAACAAAACAAAAAAAAAAAACACCAGTTGTCCCTTCTGACATTTCTGACTGGTAGCAAAGTGGAATGACCTAGATTCTTCCCTATAGGCCAAAGGACAATTCCCATGTTTAGCCAAGAGAAAGTTGCTTTGGGGGCCCTGTCACCCCTAAACTGCTTCACTCACCAGATGTTGTAACTAAGTATGATTAAGGAGTGTATACTTACACTGCCATTGTTTGGAATGATTTAAAAATTAGTAATATAGGCTGGAGGAATGGCTTAGCAGTTAAGGCTCTGGCCTATGAAGCCTAAGGACCCAGGTTTGACTCCCCAGAATCTAAGTGAGCCAAACGCACAGGGTCATGCATGTGCACAATGTCACACATGCACACAAGGTGGCGCATGCTGGAGTTCGATTGCAGTATCTAGAAGCTATGGTGTGCCAATTTTGTCTCTCTCTATCTCTATCTCTCTCTCTAATAAATAAATAAATAAATAAATAAATAAATAAATAAATAAAACATAATATTGTTTCATCTTTTCCTAATGAAAATTCACATACATGGAAAATTCAGGCTACTGAGAACAGGGGTATGTGTCATTTTATGAGGCATTACAATCATTTCCTGAGACATCTTATTTTGCCTTGGAAATTCTTACTGTCAAACAGTAAGAAAAACAGTCTGTCCACCTAAATCTGCCATCTGGTCATCTGTGGGCAGTCACAGAGATTAGTTTTATATTAATAGTTTGGAAATGAGGGGACTCATCTTTCCAACCATAGCCCTTTGTTTGTAAATAGAATGTCACTGCTGCTTCTCTGTGTAGATGTCATTGGTGCAGCTGTGTGGATGTAAGTGTGTGAGTGTGTGTGTGTAGGCATCTGAGGTACAGAGTTGCACACACGCAGAGATGCCAGTGAATCTTGACCCCTCAGAGTCAAATCCAGGCTGCCCTCAGTCTACATCTAAGTTTTTAAAAATAACCCTAAAAATAGAGACCTTTCTCCATTCTTAAAACAGCAGAGTTAGCTTCTCTTTGGTTGCTTGCAGCCCAATGAGTTGTTAGGTAATATTTGCATCACCATGGGAACCAGTGACTAATTTTTGAAGTGTGTGCATGTTATTAGTTACTGACTTTAACTTCCACTTGTATATGAAATGGTCTCTCTCCTCTCTCTCTTGCTTGCTTTCTCTGTCTGATGGAGATAAAAATCACCTGTAATTTTGAAGGGGAAATATTCTATAGCTCTGTCCCAACATGGGATCAGATGTGGTGACTGAGGGATATTGTGATTTTCTTCCAAGATCCTCAGGAACCATCCACCCCTTACACACATACACTACTTTTCTCATGTTACCCAAATCCATTTTCCAAAATAATTTTCATTTGATTTTTGGGCCATTAATTTAGGTTTGTCAGTGTAGTGGGGACATGTCACAATGTAATGTTGAATAGCATTCTGTAGAAGATTGGCTTGCAAAAGCCTTAGAGGAGGGCTGGAGAGATGGCTTAGCGGTTAAGGCGTCTGCCTCCTAAGCCTAAGAATGCTGGTTCCAATCTCCAGGTCCCACGTTTAGCCAGATGCAAAGTGATGCAAGGGCACAATGCCACACTTGACCACAAGGGGGCACACACATCTGGATTTCATTCGCAATGGCTGAGAGGCTGCTGGCACACCCATCTTTATCTGTCTTCCTCTCCCTCTCTCTCTCTCTCTCTCTGTGTCTCTCTCCAAAAAAAAATAAATAAATAAATAAAAATAAAAAGCCTTAGAGGAAGTTAAGATTTAACTATTTACTACTTCAAATTCTGCCTCAGAAATGCATTCCAGGGTGATGGGGGGGGGTAGTTGTGTGTTTCAGAGAAATTTGTCTTTTGAATATGAATGGCAATGAGATAACCCCAACATTTCAGTCAGTATCCTCATCACAGTCTGAGGGTGTGGACACTATTTTAATAGGGAAGTGAGACCAAGAGAAGTTACAGTACCACTTATGTAGGCCATCTACACCGGAAATGTCCAAACCACAGCCTGGGCCCTGGTGGCTCTGGCTCCAGAGCTCTCTGTCACCTGTGAGGAAACACCCCCTTGTTGCTGTCTGTGCCCCTTGTGTTTATGATGCCCTTCCTTTGCTGACTTAAGGAAGTGACCTTGTTCCACATTGCCTCAGTGCTTAGATATGGGCAGAGAGCATTGTGTGGCTTCCTTCTAAGGGTGAATTGGGGCAAGTTGTATCATGTAATCTTCCATTCACCAGGGACTCACAAATCTTTTTACTTACCTTTCCTATGGTTGTGGAACTGTCTAGGCAGTGTGATTATACTAGTACTATAATGGGGTGCTCAGGTTCAGGAAAGTCCTTGAACCCCAAACCCTAGGTTCATTTTTAATTTTTAATCAAAGAATCAAATAAAAAAGACTGAAAAAGATTACTTATTAAATTATTTATTATTTATTAAATTATTATATTTATTGAGGGAAGTACAGAGCCGAAGAAAGGGACTGGAGATCCTGCATGGAGGGCCTGGAAAAACTGGAAAGAAAAGAGAGAAAAGAAAGTTCAAAGAGCTCCTGCCATGTGGGGAACTGGAAGGTGGTAAAGAGCCCATGTGGAGAGTAAGGGCTAGGGGGCTCTCCCCTCTGCTGGCCTGGCTGGGCCTGAGGGAAAACTTACCCACAGCTGGAAGTTCCTTAGTGGTCAGGCAGCTCCGAGAGCGTGCCCTCCCCTCACAAAGATATTTATAACCTTATAGTGATGGGCCCACTAGCTGAGTTGACCCAGAGGGACAGCTGGTTGGTTACGGCTAGGGCTGTTTCAGGAAGAGGCTAGCCTAACATCAAGTTCTGGCAGCTAAACTTGACCAACCACAGTGTGAAGACCTCCCTCCCAAGAGGGGCCCAGTTGCTTGTGGAAAAATAGATCTAGGGAACTAGGCAAGAGATAAGAATCCAGATTATCTTTTGATATGTATGTAGCAAGTGTAGATTTTCCTACCTTTTTTACTTTCAGGGGCCCAGTCACCCTAACTGCCTACTCCCTCTCAGTACCACTTTTAAACGTGTTCTCTTCACTGGATCCCCCAAATTACAGGGCACAGAGAGGAAGCGTTCCTTGTGAGTAACTCAGGTTTTACTATGGCTGTAGAATAGTATTGATCTCTCCCTGTAACTGACTTGTCAACAGTATCTTTGATCATTATCTTACAATCACAGATACGCTAAGCCTCTTCCAGATCCCTGTAAGGCTGCTCCAAGACCCTTGGGGAGGAAGTGGAAGACATAGCTATCTTGTTGTCTCAGTGCTCTGGGTTCTCAACCAGTGAACGTCCCAGGGTCCCTGGCATGTAGCATTGTGTGTCTGTCTCTGGGCTGGAATGTGGGCGCCCCATCCTAGGAGATTATCGTATAGAGTTTAGTTCAATTGCCATGCTGATGTCATAGGTCATCAGAGTAAAACCAGTCTCCAGAAAGCATTGAGGCTCAGATAAACAGGGAGTGGAGTGAGGGAGTGGGAAGTGATGGGAGAGAAGGCTTCCTGTCCTGATTTCCTCCTGAGGTCTCTAATTCCTGTCTTTGCATCCTTGCCAGAGGACCTGCTGAGGCCAGTCAGTTCTATGCCCTTGACTGAAACCCTCAAGTACTGACTGATCTTTGCTACTCTCAGGCAGAGAACCTGCTCAAGGGTAGGGAGCTTGATTGAAGAAACTCGGTCGTAGGAGCATTATACATTCCCTGGCCCAACAGCATTCTCCTGTTGTAAGATTCAGTTTGGGGTTGTTTTGACTCTTATCACTGTTGCTTCATCGGTAAGCTAAACCCTTCAGCCAAGTGTGACCACAGCATGCTCACACCTGATACTCCCCTTGGATAGCACCATGCCTGTTGTCTCCTCTGAAAAACATGTGCCTTGCTGATGAATTTTTTTCTTTGGCTTGGTAATCAAGCCTGACCTCTGTTATCAGTGCTTTCTAAGCGCCATGATGGCTGCTTGTGTGCCTGTCCCCTCCTTTGTCAAACATGGAGCTGTCCTAGACAGGGTGCTTGCCAGAGGCACAGAAAGAAAGCTCATTGCCAGAGCTGCAGGAAGAAATGACCATGATGAAAAGCCATGCATGAGGGCATGGATGGATTCCCAGTGTATTCCAAACACTGTGCTAAGCTTTGGGATTAGTTGGATGATTCTTCCTTCTTGGTTTTTACAGACAAATATTCACCCTATATTACATTAGTACAATGGCAAGAAGGGGCATAAAGTATCAATATGTCTTCACTTACCAAAATCTCTAGGAAGTGACTTTTAGGCAAAGGTCTAAGGAAAACATATATATGGAAACCCTTAAAATAGCCCAGAGAAGTAGCTGGGTATGGTGGACCCATGCATGTAATCTCAGAATTTGGAAGGCTGAGGTAGAAGGATTTCTGTGAATTTGAGGCTAGCATAGACGATGTGATGAGTTCCAGGCCAGTCTGTGCTACAGAGTGAGACTCTGCCTCATCTCAGAATAACAACAATAAAAATACCAAAATATTTATCTGCAAAGAGCTGGAGGAAAAGCCAAGGGTAAGCCGGGCATGGTGGCGCACGCCTTTAATCCCAGCACTTGGGAGGCAGAGGTAGGAGGATCGCCGTGAGTTCAAGGCCACCCTGAGACTACACAGTTAATTCCAGGTCAGCCTGGGCCAGAGTGAAACCCTACCTCAGAGAAAAAAAAAAAAAAGCCAAGGGTAAGATGCGCCAAATGTGCTAGACTATTGTACATAAGCCACAGTTCTTGAGGATTTTTTAATGTCATGTTAAAGGTTTTGAATTTGATTCTGAGAGTATCTGGAAGTCTAGAGACGTTTTAGGCTGAGCCTGCTGACAAATACCTGGACTGTCACTATTCTGAATGATTGCAAGAGAAGCATAGTCAATCTACAGAAAACAGCTTAACCGTGGAGGGGAAAGGAACTCAAGGCTGATTTGAAATGCTCATAGAAATGAAGAGCAAATGCTGGTGGCACTTTTGAATTCAAGAGGAAAATAGGTCCAGATAACATCTTGAAATGTCTGCCTTCAGAAAGCTTACTCTTTGTTACTTCCTTGACAGCTTGCTAAGGGTTAGAGTAGCACTTTATACCTGAATTAATGCTTATTTTATTTATTTCTAAGATGATGTCTTAATAAGTTAGTCTGTTTTCATGGTCAGATAAAATCGTTTGATTTACCTGGCTAACATCCAATGTCAACTTCCTGCTTAGGTCTGATTTCAGATGCAAATGCTTCTAATTTCAAAAATAAAAATTTTCTAACTTATGGTAGGAAAATAAATAGAAAAAAATCATACTATATTCCCAGAGACTAATAATATAGGGAGGACGGATTTATTTGCCCAGTTTGGTATGTCCTGGGTGAGAAAGATAATTAGGGCACAATCCTTGTCTCCAGAGAGCTTTAGACTAGAGATAGATTAGTTGATGGTTGAAAGGCCTCACATTGGAAGAGATTATTAGGAATGTGATTTTCAAGTTACATGTGTTTATAATTTCACCAATCTGACTCGTTTTCTTATTAAAACACTTCTGAGTAGTATATCAACTCCTCTGCTTTCTTGACCATAATTATTGAGCTGCAATGTAAATACACTAAAATCTAACTGTCAAGTTTACTGTAAAGTGGTTCATTATATAGAGTTTTTGGCATTCTTCATTTTTAAGCTAGTAAAGCAGTGATGTATTACACAGGGTATTTCCATATTCAAAGCAGTGGATGTTAGACTTAAAGGCAGATCTAGAGTCTTAGATCTAGCAGCCCATGACTAGGTCACGGATATTTTTAATAAGTGCAAGTATGACCTACTTCCATGCCCTCAGCCTCCCTGCTAGAAGTGTGAGCAATGTCAGGGTCTTCTCTCTTGTTTCTGGATAAGATGGAATACTATGTATTATTCACTAAGCTGGGGCTTCAGTGTGATTGCCTTTCACTTTTGCCCAGAGGAGATGGTAGTCCAACCTCCTTTCTTCTGGTGGTGAGGACATCTCAGTGGTATTCTCTTGTTTCTTAAGCATTAGCCAGACAACCTTGTTTTCTCCAAATATAAATGCTTGGTGTCCCTTAGGTCACTTAGGAACTCATTTCTGCCTGCTTCCCTCCTCTTCAGCCTGTTGTCATTCAGGAACTAGCCTATGTGCTGAGGACAAAGACATAAAGACCTTCACCCTGCTTCAGTGGAGCTGGCTCTGACAAACATGCACATAACCAGAAGTAATGTCATTAAAATACCTGCATTTCAGGACAGCCACCTTCCTCTCCTGTTGCTGTTCATTTTCTGCTTCTTAACAGAATACCACAGGCTGGGTAGTTTACAATAGAGGCAAACATCTATTCCTGATGATTCTGGAGGCTACAAAGTCCAAGGTTAAGGGGCTCTCCTTGAGGGAATCCTATGGCAGAAGAGAGAAGAGCAGGATGGCAGTGCAAGAGAAGGCCCAATTGGCATTTATACCAAGCCTCCTCTCCACCTCACATAACCATAACCAGACGCATTCCCCAGATCAACCTTCCTGAAACAATCACCTCTCATTAGGTCTTACCTCCCACTGTTGCCCTGGAGATTAAATTTCAACACATAGATTTTTAAAGATGCATCCACACCATAGCATCTCCATACCAAGCCCAGCATTATGAGTTATTAGGAAACTTGACTTTTTGCTTTAATGCTTGCCCCAGAGCTTGGTGTTCCTTCCTTCCTTTCTTAAACATAGTCCATAGGTATTCCCTGTGTTCCACTCTTGTCCCCCCACCCTGTATTCCACAGTTCCATAAACATGGTGCATAGGTGTTTCCTGTATCCCACTCTCTGGTCTCCATGTCCTGTCTCACACAGTTCTGTAAACATAGTATGTAGGTGTTCCCTATCTCCTACTGCTGTGTCCCCTGTCCTGTCTCACGTGGTTTCTTAAACATCTCATGTAGAAGTGCCCTGCGACCCACTCTTTTGTCCGTCCAGTCTCACTCTGTTCCATAAACATAGATGTAGATGTTCCCTGTGTCCCACTCCTGTGTCCTCCCATCCTGTCTCCCACAGTTCCTTAAACAGAGTTCCTTAAACATAGTGTATAGGTATTTAAGACTTTGTCATGCCATTACTTTGTTAGATAAAATGCAATTAGTTGCTTAATAATTTATATATGATATTGGTTAACTATAGGTTCCCATTCTTCACAATGGAGGAATTATAAAGTAAATTTATCACTCTTAGTGACCTTTTAAATTCTGAAGTGGTGTTAAAAAGTTAACCATGGCTTTTACACTCCACAACTTACTGTCTTTTCCAAAGTAAATAAATCCGACCATATGCATGCATGCACACACACACACACACACACACACACACACACACAAATAAGCTGCACCATGCTGATGCTGACCACAGTTTTGTAAAGATTCATGGGTTGCCATAGAATGATACATGAATCTTGTCCCATTAATTTAAGTAAATAATTTATTTCAGATAATTTGGTCAGTTATAGGAATTTGTCTTCATTTTCATAGCAATAGATGAGAAGGAAATTAAATATGAGAGACCTTCTGTAACTTATAACATACACATACACTGTCATTACATAGATGACATTACATAGATGTCATTACATAGATGGACAAACCATTAAATAGTTCCAAAGTCAGGATTAATCAGTTTTGTTCTTAGCATTACCTCTGAGGACTAAATGGTGGTTAAGAGAGAGAACGAACCTCAGATTCTGTGATTGCTCAATTTTCTAAGACTAAATTTTATGTTATTTCATCTCAGGCTGGCTTTCACTAATATTCTGCAGCTCACCTACCTTAAGTTCTTTTTTCAGGAAGTGGCACAGAAGATCAGAGAGACTTGTCAGTTCATGTATAGTCGAATTTCCATGAAGGGAAGCATTGGCACTGGCTTAGAGGGTGTGCTTTCCATTCCACACACCCTCATTTCTCCTCATCAAGTGATGAGGAAGCATAGGACAGTCACACTACACTCTGTGACACATTTCCCAACAACCAAGAAACAATCGGATGCGACTATTGGAGACAGAATTTTATGCATGTGTGTTGGAAGAAAACCACCAGGGACATTGGTAAGGGCAGCCATTCTGGCATACAGAAAGAGCACCCAAGTAATGCTGTAGTTTGCTCATAACATGTGAGCCATGACCTAAGAACAGTCTACTATCACCCTTCCTACCAACCCACGTGGTTTGGGTCTCTGTACTCAGGAGTCCCCAAAATTATTAGTAGTCTTAATTTTTATCTTAAGAGAATATTAGACTTTTCCTTGTTCAGCAGTTGAAGATGAAAGCAGGGATTCAACCAAAGGGAGGATGATAGCCATAGAGCCTGCCTGGTGCTTGGCTCTGGGCCGATGGCTGTAAAGGAATGGAAGTACTTCTCTTGGGCTCCCTCTACCCTTCTTCAACCCCTAAAGCACAGCTTATGAAAACTGCAATGAATCTCCCCCTTCCCCCACATCTTTCATGTCATCCTAACTTAGTCCAGGTGCCAGCAAGCCCTGATGCTGGTCTTGTGCCAGCCAGCCCCTTTGTTATCAATGTCACCCCACCCCTGCCCTGTTCCATGGCTCTTAGTGACTCATACTAAACTGGCAGTAGCCTTTTCAAAATGTCTAAAAACATTTTTTGGGTTTCCTAATTAGAGTTTGAGAATTGGATGGAAGCTATCATTTTAAATCTCTCAGTGATTTTCCTTTAGAGAAGACTTGGAAGTGTATATACTTATTTTGGGATGAAGAAAAATGTCTAAGTTGAGTCACACAAATGAGAAGGAGGGCAAGAGAGAATAATGATGCCACCAGCATTCCTCAGATGGCACTGGGTTTTATGACATGTTATTTAATGTTTACCACTGACTGGTGGATATAGACTGTAACAGGGTAATTACATAGGCAAGAAACTTTCTTGCTTGTTTTTGGTAAGATATGGAAGCTTCTAGAATTGCAAGCAAAGATAAATGCTAGAGGTCATGATAATTCCATGTTCTTCACTTCAGCTATTCAACCAATGAATAGATTGACTCAGTTACTGAAACATTTAACTGTGTGATTTTCCAGTGCACAGTGAGGGATACATGGACTTCCTCCAAAGCTGAAAACTCCTTACCACAAATGACCCTAGAATATCCCTTATTTAGAATAAATGATTTATTTCTGATAACTTGCGTCAGCTGTAGGAATTTGTCTCCAATTCACAGCAATACAGATGACAAGGGAATTAAATTAGAGATCCTCTGTACCTATAACATACAAATAAACTATCATTATGTAGATGGATAAACTACTAAACAATTTCAAAGCCAGTGTTACCAGTACACCTTTCCAACACATGTGGGCAACAAAGAAACACAAAACCTCTCAAGCAGAGACCAGTTTGAAGCATGGCCCTGTGACTCCAATCATAGTTCCAACACATTTTGGAAACACAATCCTCTTCATGGTTTTTTGCTTTGTTTGTGTGTGTAGAGCATGGATATTGTGTGATGTGTACTATATGCATATATTTGTACAGATGCCTTCACTGTGTGTATGCTTGTGTATGCAGATGGGGACATTAGGTACCTTGCCCTATTGCTCAAACACTTACTTTCTTGAGCCCGAATGGGTGGGGTCTCACCCTCAACCAACCCTGTTGTCCATCGGCAAGCCTCAGTAATTCTCTAGCCTCTGCTTCCCTATTAAGGTTACAGACATGTGTGGCCATACCCCACTTTATTTATTTATTTGAGAGAGTGAGAGAGAAAGAGGCAGAGCGAGAGCAAGAGAAAGAGAGAGAATAGGTCCACTAGTGCCTCCAGCCACTGAGAACAAACTCCAGATGCATGCGCCACCTTGTGCATCTGACTTATGTGGGTCCTGGGGAATTGAACCAAGGTCCTTTGGTTTTGCCAGCAAACGCCTTAACCGCTAAGCTATCTCTCCAGCCCCTATAAGATAAGTATTTTATTTGTTTTCATTTATTTATTTGAAAGAGAGGGAGAGAGAAGGGAGACAGAAAGAGAATGGACACTCCAGAGCCTCTAGCCACTATATCACCTTGTGCATGTGGCTTACCTAGATCCTTTGGCTTTGCAGGCAAGCATTTTATTTGAGCATGTAGGGCTTACAAAAGTCTTAGGACTATGGAGATTTTAGGCCACACAGTGTCAAAATCAGAACTGATATTTCAGACATGTTTCATAAGTAGCAGGAGGATTTTATTTATAGACTTATTAAGATGTTGCTGTGGACTGTTTAAGCATGAGAAAACAACCAACAAACACTCAAGTGGATAATGACACTAGTAATGTGGCACAGCGAAGGTGTCACTGTCACTCAGTGCAGCAAAGGTTTCTTTGATCTCGAGCCTCAGCACAAAGCCCCCGTCTCTTCATTGCACACATATTTACACTTCTTATGCATGTGTCATTGACTGGGAAGATTACACCACTTTTATTTTAAACCAAGCATAACTCCATCCATCTAATACATCCTGCTGTCCCCTGACCATGGCTAGAGTGCATATAAAGTGATAATTCCAGCTTGTTGACTTAGAAGCATTCCAAGAGTCCAGTAAAGGTGCAAACCTAATAGCATGCCTTTCTGTAAGTTTTGGGTATTTTTTTCAGGCTCCTAGTATTTATTATAAAGAATGAGAGTTAGGATTAGAAGTTAGTTACACATATTTGAAAGGGAAAAGTTCCTATTTGTAACCTGAGTGTGGTGGCACACACATGTAATCTGAGCATTCAGGAGGCTGAAGCAGAAGAACTGAGAGTATAAGGCCAACTGAGGCTATACAGCAAGACTCTATCTTCTCCCAAAACCCCCCAAAAAAGAAAGAGTGAGATAAAAAGATAAGAAAAAAATGCCCTATTCCGTTATTTCTAAGGATCTAGAGGACTTCTGTGATTTTAAGGGCAACTCTTATGAATCGGTATTATAAACAGTGCTCGACCCAAGGATGATTTGTTGAATTCTCAACCCTGGATTACCACTCCCCAGTGTAATAGGTTCTGTGTAATGTTCTTGTTCTGAAAGTGATCTGACCTTGTGAATAAGATAGGACATCACTACTGTGATCCTGTCACAATGCATGGCAAAAGGAATTTTGGCAATACACCTCAAGTTCTGAATTGGTTAATTTAGGATTAATCAGAAGAGATATGATTGATTCTATGTGCCTTCAAAGGGGGAGATGCTTGAAGAAGACAGTCTCCTGTTGGTCCTGAGGAGAAGCACACTTGTGCAGAGGGCTCAACCACAACTCTGATCAGAGAATGGTCCTCATCACCACCTCCTTCTGTCCCTGAATAGAGGCTTCCTCTAAGATGAGCTAGGCTTCTGACCCACAGAAACTCTGAGACAGACTTATGGTAACTTCTTCAAAGTACAGTATGGGAACGAATACCAGGTTCCTCCACACTGTAACATCAAAACAAATGCAAACTGAAATGGAACATTGCTATATTATTACAATGATCATCTGTAATGCTAGTTATTGAATTTTCATGTTAATAAGAAAGTTTATTCCTGCTGATTACCTTAATGAAATATACATTGGCATACCCATATTAATATACTTTGTCTATTTTAGGATCTGGGTCATTACCTGAATATTTTCCCCATTTAAGAAAAAGAGGGTCTACTATTTGAAGACCACTAACTAATGGGCATTTTTTAAAAAGACTAAATGTCTGATGTTTTAAAAATGTGGCCATTGACAGGGGAAAGAAAAGCAGGGTTGTGTGAGGTTAATTTATTGTCAGCACATTGTTCTTAAATATGTATATTTATCTTTAATTATTCTGTCATTATAAAGTAATACACAGACGTAAGAAATAAGTACAGAATGATATGACCCCTATACTATACCATCTTGATGCCTGTTGCATCATACTGCTGTATCATCTTCCCTGACTCTGCTCTTTCTTCCCAGAAGTAAATACTAGCCTAGAATTATGTTGTCTACATATGTGTATGCTCACAAGTTATAGATAAAATTGTTTTGTAGTTTAAAATTTAAATGATTAGTATTCTCCTACAGAGACTGAATAATGTTTTAGATAGATTATGGTATTCCATGAATGAAGCCATTGATTTATCTACTTACAGATAGTAGATTGTTTCCTCAATTTTGTTATCACAAATAATACTGTGTGGTGGATATGTTTATTTGTGTTTTCTGTGGGACCATTTAAGTTTCTCTAGACTAGAATGTAGAAATGTTTGGGTTAAGAAACAGGCCTACTGGCTTTAATACCCCACAAAGTGGTGAGAGCTCCAAGTCCCTCATTACAACAGGTGCAGGTTCTAGGACCTGCTGCTGTTAGCCAGCTGGATTGTGTGTCAGCCTCACCCAATCTGTAAGACTTCTTGAGGCTTTAACTTGCATATCTCCAGCTAATGAGGCTGAGAGTATTTGACTAGGTATATTTTCTTCTCAAATTTCCCTACTACAAATGGCCCATACAATATTTTTCCCAAATGTGGGGTAAGAATGCTTTGGTCTCAGTGATAGACACATAGATTCTTTTTTATATGTGCACACAGTCCATGACTGGTTTTTTTTTTTTTTTTTTTAAGTTTTCTATGGTTGTACCAGACCTTTATAAACCTATTTTAATATGATTGGCTTGATCACTTTTTTTCTTGCTCACTTTGGCTTTTAGTACTTTGAAAGGACTCTCTCTTTCCGTATACTTTATTCTCATGTGCTTTCTTTCAAAATATTAAAGGTGTTAATTTTCATATATTTCGTTAATCTAGTGTGACTGTGTACATGTATATTAGACTGGGGTTTACCTTAGTCCTTTCGGATTGAGACAATCATCAGCATGGTTTGTTGAGTAATTTGTTGTCCATCTCCTCGCCCTTGTGATTTAATTGTCACCCATCCAGCATGTGAGGTGTTCATGAATGATGGGTCTAGATAAAGTCAGTTCCACCATGCCCAGATACCTTCGATTTTCTAAAAGCTGTTCCTTTTAATTGGTTGCTGTGTCTCCAATGCATGATACCTTATTTAGCAAGATCTTTTTATGGTAAAATATAGTAAAATCTCATTTTATACAGCTTTGATTGCTTCCAACTTAGTCATAAAACATTGATAGCTTGCAAATAAATACATAAATATTAAAAAAAGAATTTTCATGGGGCTGGAGCAATAGCTCAGTGGTTAAAGCAGGCAAATATAGTCTAATGACCAGGATTAGATTCTCCAGTACAGATGCACAAAGAGGCACATGCATCTGAGGTTGGTTAGTAGCAGCTGGAGGCAAGCAGAGAGAGATAGAAAACAGACAGAATGGGTGCATGAGGGCCTCCAGCCACTATAAACAAACTCTAGAAGCATGCACCACTTTGAGCATATGGCTTTATGTGGGTACTGGGGAATCAAACTCGGGTCATTAAGCATTGCAGGCAAGTGCCTTAATGATAAGCCTACTCTCCAGCCCCATGAACATTCTTTAATAATGCTATGTGGTTCTCTCCATAAAGCTAAAGTTGGAAAGACAGTTTGCTCCTTGGTGCTCCCTTGGCTTGGTTTGGCTGGCGCAGTGCTGCTGGAAGGCTGGGACAAGTCTGAGCTCCTGGCTTCCTCCAGTCTCGTGTATTCCTGGTGCTGACGTATGGGGGAGGAGAGGTTGTAGCATGTTGCCTAGTGGTGTTTCCCAGAGTTCAGTTGACAGTATCCTCTCATTCAAGTTCTCATCTTGCAAGGGCGGTTTGTGGGGGCAGAAGTACTTCCCTGCAGTTTACATTGTCCTAGCCTCTAGGTCGGCTTCTGTGGAAGAAGCCCTTCCTGGCAGGTCCTCCTGGTTCCACCAAGGTAGGCTGATAAGCTGATTAGTAGCTGTTTGCTTCTGCTTCTCTGAAGAGATCTCACCTGGCTTCATCACTTTTATAGATCTTGTCTAGAAGGAAAGAAGCATCTTGTGTGCTATTTTGCCTCTTCTTTCCCCAAGTTTCATTGGTGAGGCTCCTAATCTGCCATCTTACTTGGAAGTGAGTGAAAGCTCGTTTATTCTCTGGTGTGGGCTGTGTGCAAGTTCTCTTCTAGCTCTTGAGTCCACATCCTATTTTCTGGGACCTACCTTTGGCCTCCTCTTATACCAAGTCCCTTCCTCTGAGGGAGGTGTATTTCTGAGAATGGTTCTCAATAGTTACAGATACCTGGGGTTCTGTGTAACTTTGCTTTGCCCTGTTGCTATGAAATAGCCTAATAGTATAGTGGCATCTGTTTCATTTGTATCTGGGGCTTACTGCAGACACCTTGATTGATAGTGGAATATTAGTAAATGTGTCTCATTATATTCTTTTCAAAAAATTCTCATGAGGGCTAGAGAGATGGCTTAGTGGTTAAACACTTGCCTGTGAAGCCTAAGGACCCCAGTTCAAGGCTCGATTCCCCAGGACCCACGTAAGCCAGATGCAGGAGGGGCGCATGCATCTGGACTTCGTTTGCAGTGGCTGGAGGCCCTGGCACACCCATTCTCTATCTGCCTTTTTCTCTGTCTGTCACTCTCAAATAAATTAAAAAAAAATTCTCATGATATCTGTGCCTGAGAGTAGATATGAAATAAATATCCATTGAAAAACTGAAAGTTAAATAGTTAAAGGTTTGAGATTCACTTGAATTGTTGGAAGAAAGAGGGATTTTTATTTCTGTCACAGAAGTCATAAGTGGCCTGTGAGCTTTTACTTTATAGATTTGTTTTGGTCCTGCTATGATTAAAATATATATCAGCTCATTCAAAAGCATATACTAAATACATTTTAAGTACGAATGACGAACAAACATGGAAGGTGCCTACTCTTCTTAAGCATATGTTTGTGTAGGTGTGGAAGCAGATCAGAAGTTTTTAGAAAATGAGCAAGGTATTCATTTTTATCTTGGCTTATCATAAAATAGTCATGCGGATAGAGTGGGATGGATGTTGCTATTTTGGTTCATTCTGAAAGCATGGCCATAGAATGTAGATTCTAGAATGGGCCAAAAATAAGACTTAGCTGTGTTCAAGCTTTACTCATCCAAATGAATGAGGATATATAGATGGGTGGAACAGGTCTCCAGAGCTGGAGACATAAGGCCCTTACGTCTTCGACCATGTGAGTCTTAAGGAGTAAACTCACCCTAAGGCAGAAGTTCTGGGGTCAGAATAAAAGTTAGAAATAACTTTGAGAGTAAAAGCTAGACCATTGCATCAAGAGCAAGCAGTACAGTGCAGAAGCCCCGGGGCATGAAAGAGCTCAGTGGGACAGGGCAGTGAACTGGAGGAGACACTTGTTATGAGTAGAGATGTTGGCCAGGGCCACATTGGGCTGAATCTTCTAGACAATGGTAGGAATTGTAATACAATTAAAATGTCACTGTGTGAACCTTGTGCTTGTGTAGGAAGAAAGTTTCAAATGTATAAAAATGTCAGCATCATATTACTTCAGTCAGGAATGAAACCACAAGCATTTTTGCTGTTGTTACCAGTAGAAACCAGATATTTACAACTGTTATTACACCCATCTTAACATGTTCATGCTTGTATCTGATAAGAAATTGTGGTATTCCTTAAACCTAAAATATATTTTGTTATCTGTGTGTTCTATTGTCATAGACAACTTGTGGCCTACAATGCTGAGAATATTGTCTGGCTCTTGATAGAAATGTTTGTTCACCTCTGCATTGATAAGGCAGCATATATACCACTAAGATGAAAATTTAAAAATATTTAGATAACTGTTTGGCTTTTTGCCAGTTTTATTTATTTAAAAGGGTTCCAAAAAGTGATCCATAGACTTCCCCATGTGTCTAGACATCCCAGACTAGGAAAGGAAAAAAGAATCTTTGCACCATGGTATCTTATGGGCTGACCTATGTTCAATTCTTGTGCCTGAGATTCTCTTCCTGTTCTAGAGAGATGTTCCATTTCTTCAGGATCAAATAGCCAAACTGTCTCTTCTTTATGAATGATAACGGAGACTATGCACATTTATTGAGTACATCGAGCAGAGGCCTTATTGGATAACCACAGGGACACTGTGGCGTGGCTGTGGCCATCTGCATACAGCAGTGAGCACGGTCAAGCTTGGGCTCTCATCCCTTTGTATTGTTGGTATCTGCATGCATGGATCTGAACAACTTCCACATCTGTACTGAACATGTAGGTAGAGCCCCCTTTTCCCCCTTGTCATTATTTGCTATTTAATACAGTTTGACATTCACATAGTACTGATATTGTAAGTTGTCTTGAAATGATTTTAGGTATATACAATAGGATGTGCATAGGTTACATGAAAACCCTATGCCATTTGTATGTAAGAGTGGAGCATCACAGGTTCTGATATCTGCGTGTGGGGGGACAGTGAATGTCCTGGAATCAAACCCTGTGGGTCCAGGCTGTGTATTTACTGTATGTCTTTTGTGTACCAGGAGTGCCTAGGTGACAAAGATGTCATTGGTAATGGCAAGAATTGTGTTAGGATTGCCTCACACCGTGTTGGGATGCTCATAGTGAAGCAGGCTTTCAGTGTTCAGATTCCTGTGACACCACCCTGGCTGCTGCTTGACCACTCTTCTTTCCCTGGTGTCTCCATCCTCTTGGCTCCCTGGCTATGCACTGTGAAGGCTTCATTGCATTCTCTGTCCATATATTGCTCCTAACAGTGGAACTGTTCAGAAGAGGCCATGGAAGTGAGACTTTCCCAGCTGCTAGTCAAGTTCTGATGTTCACTAACCATCTCACTGCAATAGCTTGTTAAATATGATTCTTGTAAACTCAAGCTTCTCTCCCCTAAGTGTTGTCTTCAGAACGTTGTGCTTTGCTAGAACTATAGGCTCCAACCTGCCCACCTCAACCTAGGTTTACATATTTGCACAGGCCCTTTGATCGGGGGTGAGCAATCACATCTCCATTCCAAAGGACAGTGGGAGGCTGCTTGATGTGGCTCACTCAGCTTGTGTAGGTCCTGTGAACTGACCTAAATCAGGAAAGTCACTTTCTCTAAAACACATACATGCTTTTGGATGGGGCATATCCCCACAGTGTCAGGTATTCCTCCTGCTTTCTTCTTTTCCATGGTACAAAGGATGGGATTTTCCACTAGAGACCCAGTGTTTTCTCAGTGTGACACAGTACATTCTTTGTATTGGATTCATTCTTCAATACAGTTTGCCACCTACTTTTGTCACTTCCACACCATTTCACAGGTTTTCACACTACAAAACACCACCATGCCACATGTTCTCATACAACTAACATTCTCTCACAGCTATACTTTTTTCAAAGAAAAATTTTATTTTATTTTATTTTATTTTATTTTATTTTATTTTATTTATTAAAGAAATAGAGAGAGTGAATGAGAATGGGCAAGCCAAGGCCTCCAGCCACTGCAAATGAACTCCAGACGCATGGGCCACCATGTGCACCTGGCTTATGTGGGACCTGTAGAATTGAACCTGGGTCCTTAGGCTTCAAAGGCATGTGCCTTAACCGCTAAGCCATCTCTCCAGCCCTCACAACTATACTGTCTATATACATGTCATTGACCTGCTTTACCATGCTTCCTTTAACTTTTCCTTTGGACTAGAAAATATTTCCATGTCTTGTTATGCCAGTAATGTTCCAATCAGAAACCATGTCATTATCTAAACAGGGAATTTTTTTTTTTCGAGGCAGGGTCTCACTCTGGCTCAGGCTGACCTGGAATTCACTATGTAGTCTCAGGGTGGCCTCGAACTCTCAGTGATCCTCCTACCTCTGTCTCCCTAGTCCTGGGATTAAAGGCGTGCACCACCATGCCCAGCATTAAACAGGGAAATTTTAATTTAAGTAACTGGCAGCTAGGAGAAGCTGGTTAATTATAACAGGGTAAAAGAGGACTTTGATGAGGCCAGATGAAACTGTTTCAGAACAGTGGTGTAGCCCCTAGTGTGAGGGCAGTCTGTTATAGTCCTAGGTTGAAGTTTATGTACCAATTAAATATCAGAACCACTGACCCTCTCTGTACGGCTCTGCAAAGAAGGCATGGCTACCACAAAGGCACCACCCCCTGCTTTGTGTACACAACTAGTCACAGGAAAGAAGCCTGGCCAAGTGACTGTGCAGTGTCTCTATTGCTGCAGGTTGGGCCAGCAGAAGTGACTCCTCATAAGAGATTTGCCTGTGGGGTATAGGACCTAAGGGCATCCACATGGAGTTATAATGCTGATGGATCTACAAAAGAGCCTTCCCCCTATCCCATGAGAAAATAGAGATTCATTTTTGCTGAATGAATTTTGTAATGTCTGAAAAGGGCTTGAAAGGCTGGGAGATGCTCAGTGAGCACAGGTGTGAGGACTTAACTTTAGACCTCTAGAAACACATAAAGCCTGATACAATGCATGTCTGGAATCTCAACATCCCTATAGCAAGATGGGAGTCAGAGACTGGAGAATCCCAGGAAGCTCAGGGCCAGCCAGCCTGGTACGTGCCTGGGAGGAACCAGAGACACTTCCCAGGAGAGGGATACTTCTGTGCCCTCTTTGGGTGAAACTTCACATTTCCCAAGCTTCTCACCGGCAAGGTCTGAAGACCCAGCTTCAGTGGCACAGAGCTAAGCTTGATACTTAGAAGCAGTAAGCCCATAGATAGCAGAATACTTACTTAAAAGGGCTTTAATTTCTTCCCCTGATGTAAACAGTGGTGTGGGGAACACTGTTTATCAATCACCGTACCTCTGATTTTTCTGTAAGATAAAAATTTGAGTGGAAGTTGAATTTGAACACTTTAAGGTCTTTTTGTTTCTTTCTTTTTTGACCTGGAACTCATTCTGTAGGCTTAGGCTGACCTCGAACTCTTGGTGACTGCCCACTGAGCCATCTCCCTAGGCCTTTAAAGCCATGAAAGCAATCATAACTCCATGTAGATACCCTCATCTCCTACACCCCATTTCCAAGGCTGAAACTGGCAGTCACTCAAGTCCTCTTTCCTGGCTCAGTTTCCTGCCCTCTTCTCCCCTCCCACTTGAATTCACTGCATTTGGCAGATTGATTTACCTAAGATTCCTTCATCATATCAGTAATCCCTCTTAAGTGCCTTAAATATTTCCTCTTTATTTGTTGTATTGAAAATAAAATAGAACAGACCTTTGGCAATCGGCCTTTGCATCCTGTCTGCTGATAAGGAAACTGCAGCTGATTGACTTGTCTGGGTTTAATGAGAGGGCATTTGGCCCAGGCCTAGCCTGGGCTTCCTTCCTCTCAGGTCATTGTACTTTCCAGTCTTGCTGGTCCAGCATCCTCATCCCATTATTGTTGTCCAGCAGAGCACCTGTCCTGAGAGACATGGGATTCACACTTGACCCTATCCCCAGATGCTTACACTGGCTGGTTCCACAGGAAGGAATGCTAACACTATGCCCTTGTCTTCTGTGCTCAGAAACGGCTCACATTTATTTCAGTGCCATGCATAATGACCTCTCATAACTTTTGAATAAATCAGAGTATACAATATCTCAGAGCATTGTAGGAACACAGACTTAAGCTGGTTTCTATTCTGAACTTAGATAGTGGCCTGGGCACCAGGCACCAGCAGGTCTATTCTCTTTCGTGCCATGTAAGAGTGACTAAAGAAGTAAGTCACTACCCTGCCTTTTTAGCAGTAGTGTACACTGAATCGTGCTCCCTCCTTTACAACAAGCCTGTTTGTTGCCAGAAAACATATTGTTCTTTTGTGTCTCCTATGGATCCTTGGTTGGAACACCAACAGGAACAGGGAGTCTCCTCATGTCCTTTCACTCAGATTGGCCAGATCCTTGGAGACTTCTGAACTCCTGGGGTTTCCAGCCCCCACCCCCATCCGTTCCTTCTGACCTAGAACCTTCATTGTGGAGCAGGTCTTTAAGTTCTATGTTTAGAGACCTTAAATAAGACTTTAGTCTATGTCTTACTGCTTATCTTCTCTTTGTTGCTTTTCCATTTTGAGACTGGGGAACAGGCTATCAGACTTCTGTACAAAGTAAAGAGATTAAAGAAAAAAGTGACAGCTAAGATTGCAATTCAGTTAGGAGCATGACAGAACTGCAGGAAAGAAGTCCAGCCACAAACCCTTACTTTAACAGGTAGAGATGAAATGCCATGGCTGAAGGGGTGAGGATACCATGTCTTATCTGCAACCCTGGAGGGCCACATGTGGCCATGAGGGATGGGGACTTACAGCAGGTGGCCACTTTAGCTCCTTCATTCTTTTTCCTTACCCTCATCTCTCTGTTATCTCCTGGATCACTGGGGAGTCAGATTTTATTTTAGGGTATTTTTAACATTTCTTCCTAAATGTCAGATCTGTAGTCCTGTCTGCTGACATGGCACGGTAGCCTAGCAACCAGCACATCACACACAGCCCTCCTTTGCTTCATTAGCCTGAAGATGGGAAGACCATGTCAATGGACCCATGACCAACTAAAGCCATCAGAGTCACACACAGAGACCCTTCTCTGATGATTAAATAGCGACTCTGAAGAATAGTGTGCTTTTGTAGGGGCTCCTCACATCTGAGAGCAGGGCAGAAGCAAAGATGAAGAGACTGGGAGTGGGTGAAGGCTCTCGGATCCTCAGTGTTTCTCTCTTAGGTCTTCTGTTGCCTGGGCGAAGTAACAGAAAGGGGAATATCATTTGTATTTTTGACCAGACAGCAATTCTTAATTTGTCTAAGTAGAAAGTTGGCATGATGAGAAAAAAATTTTCAGAGGGAAATATGACAATGACAATTTTACACAGGATCTTATTTTCAGTCCACACAGAGGCAGAGTGGATGAGCTAATTCTAAAGAAACAAAGCCATGTCTTGGAGATGCCTGTGAGAGTCAGGGACTGGTACAGTTTGCAATGGGCGGTGTGAGTAAATATGACAGCGCCTTTAGCTGCCTTCACTGGGTCACTTTTCACTTCCCTCATATGTTATGTGCAGGCAGGACAGTCTCTTCAGAAATGTTCTTTTTGCTTCTTTTCTCCTCATTTTTGAGATGCTAATGATAGGTTTGTTCGCCAGAGACTGTTACCTTGAAATTCAGAGTACCTATTCTAAATGTGCCGAGTAGTTTTATGATTATTTGTACTTTTTTATTTTCAAAATACCACATTGTATTCAGATCTTACAAAGATGTGGGCCAGGGAGAAAACTGGGGGGTAAGGAAGGGAAAATAAAGTAGAGAAAAGGAAGATTATAGCACCTAGGAGCTCAGTAACAGAACATGGATCTTAGAGAAAAAAAAAGAAATATGAAATAGGATTTTAAAATGTGAGCTTCCAAAAAGATTAAAAGTGAAGACAGTACTAAAAGTTAAAAAAGTGTCTCTTCCCACCCCAGCATGGATGGGTAGGGAGAGAGATCTTACCTGTGGGAGGACCCAAGAACATGGTTGTGTGCTCAAGAGAGAGATCTAATTGGATGAGATAGGCAAGCACTAAACCCAGTGACTGAAGCAACTGGGCGAGCTGAGATAGGGAGGCCAGCTGAGATAGGTGTGATGGGGTGTGAAGTAGCATTATTCCAAGGGCCCGTCAGTCCTGTCTGCCTAGTTCAAGAAACTAACTAGCTGCCTACTGTGGAGCCCTCCACGTTTCCCCCTCTCATGAGAAGACACTCTAACTGTTCTTAGAGGATTTATACTTTTTTTTGTAAAATTTAAATTAAATATATTATTTCAACTGGTAAATAAAACCAGAAAATTTACATCTATTTATGAGGAGTTTATGATGTGTTGATGCATGTACAAATTGTGTGATATTTAAATCAGAGTGAAAAGTCCACTTTCTCAAGTATTTATTATTTATACATGGTAAAAAAGTTCAGATGATTTTCTCCTAGTTTTGAGATATACAGTATGTAGTCATTATCTGTAGTCACCCTCTGTGCAATAAGGCATTAGGACTCCTACTTCTATACAACTGCAACTCATCACTCATTCCTCCTTCCTTGCCCTTCCCTACTCCCCAGCCTCTGGGAACCACTGGTGTACTATCAGTTTCTATGAGGCCAATTTCTCCATATTCCACATGTGAGTGAGATCATGTAGTACTTTCCTTTCTATGCCTAGATTATTTTACGTACTGCAGGGATTGATCTTCATTTTGTCCCCCCAAATGATAGATTTCTATTTTTACATGACAGAATAGTATTCCACTGTGGTTTTTTGGTTTCAATTTCTTGGCTATAGTGTTGTAACAAAAATCCAAGTAAGATGTGTCTTCCACATGCTAGATTCATTTTCTTTGCTTCTATACCAAGACATAGATTCCTGGATCACACAGCAGTTATGCTTCAAGGTAGTTGAGGGCTCTGTACTGGTTTCCACAATGTCTGTACCGATCTAAATATTCCCCCAACTGTGTGCAAATGCTCCCTTAGTCCGCTTTCACCAGCATTTTAGAGTTTTTCATAATAGCCATTCTTATAGAAGTGAGGTGATAAGTCTGTGTGGTTCTGTGATAATGAGTCATACTGAACAATTTTTATATACCTCTTGGCCTTTCATGTGACTTCCTTTGTCTAATTTCATTATTAGGATGATAACAATTATGCTAGTGAGATTTTCACATACTCTATATATTCTGGACAGCAGTTCCTTGTCATATGTACAATTTGCAAATATCCTTTCTTTATTATTCTGTACTTTACTTAGGAAGGTTTAGACTGTGATGATTCTGCATTCATTGCACATCAGCACTACTTGGGGCCATAGTAGAAACCCAGCATCTCAAGCCTTTGCTCAGAGTCTGTGCAGCAGGAGCCCTAGAAATCTGCACTGTAATAAATACCAGTAGCCAGTTCAAAGCAGAGGACTTGAAGAAGTGGGACAGATCATCGCTTCCTAGCACTGAGTTAACAGATACACCTTTCTTTTCTTTTCTTTTTTTTTTTTTTTTTTTTACCAAATCCTCCTCTGCATTTGGTGAGGAATATTCATTTATTTTTACCTTTTTTCCCCACATGCTATATGCCATTTAATGATATTTTTTGTACAGTCTGCAAAAGGTGACCCTGCCTTGGTTGAATGCTGCTTAGATTGGCCCTGTCAACATCTGGCTCCCAGTGTGTCACCCACCCTACTTGTGCACAAGACCAAGCTGACAAGGCTGTTCTTACTGCAGGAAGGGGGAACACTATCATGCAAGCTTTGGCAGGGTTTCAGAAGCAGATGTGTATCTGTCAGGATTCAGCTAGAGACTCAGAGCCCATAGTAGCTATATGGTTAGACTCTACTGCATATATCTCTATTGCAAGGTGACTTTTGACTAGGCAAATCCAAAATGTGTACAGCAGGCTGGAACTGTAGGGCACTGAGTGAATCTGCTGTCTCTAAGCTGGGAGTCAAAGTTTGATTTAGGTACAACTTTAAATTCATGTGCATTCAGGATATGACTCTCTTAGGGACAGAAGTAATATCAGAGAATTTTGAATTTGCAGGATTCAAAATAGTTGACGTGTTCCAAATGAAAGTTTCTGAGATTTTCAGAACGTTTCTAAAAGAAGCAGTCATGCCATTGAGCAGGCAGGAGACTCCTGGAAGTCATGCTGAGAGAGTAGAGAAGGAGCAAAGGCTGCCATTGCAGAGAGCAGGGCTTGGGTCTTCATGCAGGTTGTAATAGAATCTCTGGGCTCCTCTCAAATAAATAGCATACTGTGCTCGCTCCCAAAGATGAGTCTTGAAAGTCTCCTTATTACTGCACATAGATATGGCCACTATAAGGCCAAAATGGCTCCTCTAGAGGACATAATCACTAATAGCAAGCTCAAACTGGAAGTTCTCCCCATTTTCTTCTGCCCCTCCTCTTTTTTTCTCAAGTAACTAACATAGAGCTACATGTCGGTAGCCATTTCTTCCCATTCTTTCCCCATCCCAGGCTCTAAGCCACCACAGGATTTCCCTCTGGTCCCTGAGGATGACTTATCTTTTCATGCCTCACAGCAGGAGGCTGTGTGCTAGTTCCTCCTCTCCCGAGGAAGTCTTGTTTGGGCTGGGAGGACATGCTTACAGGGCATCTGCACTAAAAACCTTCACTTCATATTCCATTCTCTTTCCCTTGTTCCACATCACATTTCATAATGACACAGATATACTTATTATATGCCATTCTCTCCTTAATGAATTTCTGGAGGATGAGAATTAGTCTGTTTAATTTTGGCTCTGTCCCAGAGCGTCATCTGTGACCTGGTATATCACAGATTTTGCCACCCCCAAAAGTCTCACTGCAGGTAGGTGATCCTCTGTACTGCCTGAGTAGAATTTATGAAGCCAGAGCAACACAAATCTTTTCATTTTGTTAGTAGAGTTCACACTTCACGTTGTCTGCCTTACCGAGCAAAAGGTATCCTGGGCACAGGAAGAGTGATGTGATGTGATCTTGTTCATTTTTCCGGTTGAATGCAGCCTGGGGAGCAGTGCTGTGCAACGCCCTTCTCTGAGTTTGTCTACTTCTCTCAGGACCGGGATGGTTTCAGTGCATGTATCAGTAGCTATTGACAGAGAAGCCTGGGGCAGAGGGGTGGCTGCCACTCTCTGGAAGAACACATCCATCACTCCCATTCTTGCCCTAGCCCCAGACCAGGCTCAGGGAGCTCACCTTTTGTTCTTATGGAGCATGTCTAGGCAAGGACTGTTTTCCTAGCACAGGGAAGAGGAAACAGGTTAGGGTGGCTGAGTAGTTGCACCAAGTCTACTCAGGTCTATCAAGGCAGAATAGGAGTTTGAACCACCATGGAAGCCCTGGGAATCTGCAGAGCATTTCCAAACTCATTCTGACTTCTGTGCTCTAACGCGCGCTGCCTGCTTCCTGTCTGTTGAGCTGCCCCTGCATGCAAGCAGAAGCTGAGCTTCTGTTCCTCTCCAGCAGTTGTCAGGTCACCTGGATCAGGATCCCCCTAAATAAATGGCTTGTCTTTCAAATGAGCATAGAGTTGTTTTGATGACTTAACAAACATTCAAAATAAAAATACAGAGCCCAATGCTGGCATATTTATTGCCTGGTACTATTAGGAATTCTTAACTTCCCCTTCCCATTAGCCATGAGATTATTTTTAAATCTTTCTGGCCTCTGTTGCTGCCTGACAGGAAGATTCTAGGAGAATACACTTTCTTCTTCTTCTCTGGAAGAAGCCTCATCTTAAGGCTCCCTTCTCAAGTGTGCTGGTTCCTACCTAAGAGGAATTTCAGTCTCCATCTTCTGCCTGATTCCTTAGTTCCTCTGCAAGCTGAGCAGGAAGGCCGCATGTTGTGCATCCAGCTTCCTCAGTACTCTGCGGATCGATTGTTCTCTTCCTCATCAGTTCTCACGGAATAAGACTTTTTTAAAAGATGTTTTATTTATTTATTAGAGAGAGAGAGAGAGAGGAGAGAATGGGCACACCAGGCCCTCTAACCACTACAAGAGAATACCAGATGCATGTGCCACCACGTGCATCTAGCTTACATGGGTTCTGGGGAATTGAACCTGGATCCTTAGGCTTCACAGGCAAGTGCCTTAACTGCTAAGCCATCTCTCCAGAACAAGACTTACTGAGTTGAAAAGATATTTTAAAAATCAATTGAAAAAGCTGGCCATAGTAAAGCACGCCTTTAATTCCAGCACTTGGGAGGCAGAGGTAGGAGGATTACCGAGAATTGGACCCACCCTGAGACTACATAGTGAATTCCAGGCCAGCCTGGGCTAGAGCAAGACCCTACCTCAAAAAACCAAATATATACATGTATATCTTGAATTCACATATACACCTGAACCTGCCTGCTTACCAAGTGATCATTTGGCCCCTACTTGCCCAGCAGTAATGAGGATCTGGCTCTGCTTAGGGTGACCCTGAGTTTCCAGCATACATACCCTAGATTGGAGGACATGCCCATGTTGTGTCCTGGTTCATCAGGGATGGGCTCAGACCTACCTGTACTTGGGGTGAAGTATTCAGATTTATTTTCCTTTGGGAGAGAGTACTGTCCTGAAGTCTGTCTATCAGCTAGCTACCTCTTTAGAAAATTTATTGTGCAGGGTCTAGTGAGAATTGGCTGAGTGATTGGATGTGTCTTTGACATCTGTGGAGGAATTTCTCACCACCTCCATGTACCTGCTGGCTTATCTCAAAGGATACAGGAGAGAGAGTCTCCTGGTCTCACAGCCCCTATGGAGTTGCAGCCAGGCACCCACTTCCTGGAAGCTAAACATGGTGATATTGTGGGAAAACAAACAATCACTAGTGAAATCCTAGGACTAAGGATACTTGCCTCACACCTGGCCCAAGTGGTTGTCTCTTTATTTATGCTGTTTGTTCCTAACACAGAAGGAACCAGCCAGTGTTAAGAACCTAGACTTCTTAAAAACCTGGTAAAAAAGACCAAAAAAAAAAAAAAAAAAAGGAATCATTTAAATATGTTCAATTTGATGGTTTTAGTTTATTCCTTGCATTGTACAACCATTACCATAATTAATTTTAGAACCACTTTAGACTTATGAGTAAGTGTTTCTATGAACATCAATGGGTACGTTTTTCTGTGTATGTACATTTTCAATTCTGTCAGGTAAAGTGATTTTTTTTTGTCTTCCTGTTGAAGGCCCAATATTCCTATTATTTATTTTTAATTTAATTTTATCTTATTTTATGTATTTATTCATACGTGTATATGTGTGTGTGTGTGTGTGTGCAGGCACACTAGGGTCTCTTTCCACTGCAGACCCATGGAACACTGTGTATCTAGCTTTACATGAAGACCGGGGAATTGAACCCAGGCCCTGAGGCTTTGCAAACAATCGCTGAGCCATCTCCCCACCACCAATTTAGTTTTGTATTCACTTTCTCTGTGCTAAATGTTGTCTTTAACACGATATAGTTAGCATAACTGGGATTCATGGTAAAATTCTTTGTAGAAATAATTATAAATTCATGTGAGAATAAAGTTAAGCATAACAATGTTTATTATGGAAATGGATGCTGGGTTGCATTTGCTTTCGTTCTCCTCTTTATTAAAAATCTACTTGATGACTTACCTAAGTTTTCTTTGATTTTTTCCAGAATCGCAATGAAATAAAAAATGGCACTATCCTTCGATTAACCACATCTCCAGTAAGTTGATATTAAGTGAATTGCCTCTCTGACACTCATTACCCTCCCAGTCTATTGTTTGTGATTATGGAGCCCTGCTTGTCTAGAATATCAGCCCTCTTGGATGCTCTCCCTGCCGGATTCTGGTTCAGTAGGAACATCCCTGCCTCCTAGTCCCATGACAGAGGAGGACTGCTTTGTTCCAGGTTAATGCCAACTAAAAGGATGGTGAAGCCTTAAAGTTTCAGTGTGGTAGTCAGCTCAGCGATTCTCACAAGACACGTGAGATAACAGGCTTTCTTGCTTGGTTATGACAACCTAACATCCACCTAATGTCATCTGAGCAGATGCAGTTGGTAAAGCAAGCAAAAGGAAAGACAGCCTGGTACTCCTCTTAAAGTGTGTGTGTGTGTGTGTGTGTGTGTGTGTGTGTGTGTGTCCCCTTAAAGCTAGTGTATGTGGGGGGTGGGGGTGTTACTCCCCTTAAAACTACTGTGTGCACCAGGCATGTTGGTGCATGCCTTTAATCCCAGTACTTGGAAGGCAGAGGTAGGAGGATTGCCATGAGAGTTCGAGGTCACCCTGAGACTACATGTGAATTCCAGGTCAGCCTACCTCGAAAAACCCAAAACAAAACAACAACAACAAAAACCTGTGTGTGGGGGGGGGGAGTGGGAGGTATTCCTTATAATGCTAGTGTGTGTGTGTGTGTGTGTGTGTGTGTGTGTGTGTGTGTGTGTATGCAAGCTACTCCTCTTCAAGTGTATGTGTTAGTCTCCTTAAAGTGTGTGTGCATGTGTATGTTATTTCCTTTAAAGCTGGTGAGAGACAGACAGAGGGAAAGAGACAGAGACAGAGAGAAATTAATCACTGCTAGCCTTGGTCTATTTTTAGGACACTTTCTAAGAGTACAAATAAAGACCATTGGCTATCTGTGCTATTTCACTGACCGCTGATTCTAGATAAACCAGATGAAACTTGGATCAAAGCTGGTAAGCAAGATGGCACAGTACGTTTCGATGATGGCTGGAACTTGATCTTTCTTACGTATAAGGCTGGCTGGCAACATTAGCACATTTAACCTATATTCCTTCTAAGTACATTTTCTTGCTTTCCTAAAAAAATAATATTTTTACAAAATACACCAAGTGTTACTATTTTCTCACTGCATATGTGATGAAAAGTATGTCTATCTATCATTTTCAGTTTCTATTGAAGCCATGTGGTAGGCTAAAAATAAATTAAAAATTGAGAAAAGCATCTGGCTAGAATTAAACTGTGGGTACTGTAACTACCACAAATTCTTCTTGTTGAAAATTACATTAGAGAAGCTTAAAAACTTTTAAACATTTTACCCAGTAACATCTTGAACCTAACTAAACATTGGTGAGCTCAGTAGACTGCCCTGCTGGAGGTGGTAGACCACCTTTAATGCCCCTTGTCAACTTGTGGAACTGACACTTGGCATATATTTTGAGTGGCTACATGATTAACTGAGGCAGTTTTAACTGGCTTTCCATTGGTGTTCCTTGATTCAGCTTGAATTCTGTTTGTTTGACTCTTAGAAGCTGTTGTTCCATATGGGTTTATATTTACCATTCACCCAGAGCTCTTAGCTGCAAGCAGATGCAGACATCTTGTCTTTTATTTCATCTTAGTCAGGAAGACTGAGCCTTTTATCTTGGCTTCCTTTAGATCAAAGAAGAAATTGGTCATTATTGACATAGATTCACAAACAAAATTTCACCAGCATCAGTTTTTTTTAAGAGAAGGTTTGGGGTGTGAAAATGTGCCTGTTAGTACCATGGCATAACTTGTCATTGGAGATGATACAAAGATGGATTCTCTCATCCCCGGCTCTGTGAAGAGAAATATGAGAAAGACAATTTACAGGGCAGCTTAGAAGATGGGAGTGTGCCTCCACAAGACTGATTTACAGCTCCTGGGGCAGTGGCCTCCACTCCTAATTCTCATGGGACTTTAGAAATGTTGTGTCTGTTCCTAGATAGTGCAGTTGGGTTGCAGAATCAGGATGGGCCCAGGCACCTGCACTTATAGTGGTCACTTTGTGCTGTGGCTGCAACCACAGGTCTGGATTGGTACACCCTCTGGCAACATACTTGGGAACCATGTTTCACTCATTGCTAGTAGATTATTTTTGTTATTTTGTCTTTAAAACAGTTTTTTTAAAGATATTTATTTATTTGAGACAGAGAGAGGGAAAGAGAGAGAGGGAGAATGGACACACTAGGGCCTCTGGCCACTGCAATTGAATTCCAGATGCATGCACCCCCTTGTGCATCTGGCTTACATGGGACCTGGAGAATCAAACTGGGGTCCTTAGGCTTCACAGGCACATGCTTTAACCACTAAGCCATCTCTCCAGGCCCGTTATTTTGTCTTTAAATGAAAAGAATGGGCTGGCTGTGATGCCACACACTGACAGGAAATTGTTAAAGAGGTGAGAGTAGGAGAGTCAGGAGTTTTAAACCAGCCTAGAATATTCATTTAGGGGCATGGGCTGGGGGCTAGAGAATCTTATCTATATAGATGGCACAGAATACTGGGAGACCCAAATCCCATCAAATGAAAAGAACAAAAAACAGACTAACCCTAACCCTAGCATGAGATGAGTCATGTCTGTTATATCTGCCAGGGCCAAGGGGACACTACAGAGGAAGTGACAGGAGTGCTATTATCACTGTTAACCTGAGAACCTCCTCCAGGGAGATGGTGGTAAACACCGAGGAGACTCAAAACTCATCACAGCAGAGAATTAGAGGCTGCTGAGAGCTGAACACCCAAGGAGACTTACAACACACCCTTCAGTGCTCAGGGAACATTGTAGAAGAGAAGGCAGAAAAATTTTAAGAGCCACAGGTTGGGCAGGTATACTCTGAGCCATTGTCCCCTGGCACATACTGACTGGTACATTCATGACCTCATAGTGGTTTCTGATAACCCCACTGAGGAGGCCCTCAGAGAAATTGGGATGAGGAGAAAGAGACATAATAGTATAACCAGATGGAAATATGACCAATTTATAGTATGTGTATTTATTAAAGTTCTTAATTAGAAAAGAATTCCCCAATAAAATCAAAAGTTGTAGAAAGAAGGAAAGAATAAAAATAAGAACAAAAATAAATGATATAGAAAAATCTATACTAGAGTAAATTAAGTAAAAGTTGATTCTTTGAAAAATATAATCAAGCCAGGCATGGTGGCACACACCTTTAATACCAGTACTTGAAAGGCTGAGGTAGGAGGATCGCAGTTCGAGGCTACCCTGAGACTATATAGTGAATTCCTGTCAGCCTGGTCTAGGTAGAGTGATATCCTACCTTGGAAAAAATAAAAAAATAAAAATACAATTAAATTAGATACATTCTTGGTGACATTAATCATGAAAAATAGAGATAACATAAATGACTAAAATGAGTGTGGGTGAGATGGCTCAGAGGGTAAAGGCACTTTCTAACAAAGCCTGGTGACATGAGTTCAGTTCCCCAATACGCATGTAAAACCAGATACACAAAGTAGCACATGCATCTGTAGTTTGTTTACAGTGCAAGAGGCCCTTACATGCTCATTTCCTCTCTCTCATTCATATTCTTTCTTTCTCCCTCCTTGCAAATAAATAAATAAATAAATTTTTTAAAATGACTAAAATAAGACATAGTAAGTCCCAGATTAAAAACATTATGTGAGAATACTATGAGCAATTAATTGTATTACTAATGAAATATAAGAATTAAAAAATAAATTTTAGAACATATGGGCCACACACACGAATTTAGTTTTTACATATATAAAATATATTTACAAAAATATATGTAACATAATTTACATACTTTACACAATGTACTATATAATTTGTAAATACATATATGTATAATTATATGCATATATATTTAAAATGTATTTACATATGTATGAAAAAATAAAATAAAAACTGTCTTCATCCAATCTGTTAGAAAGTATTAGAGGGTCATAAAGAACCCAGTGCTGTCTTACTAGCATTTAAAGAAAGTTCTTTATACTACATGCATACATGTATGCACACTAGCACACGCCCTCCAGTCTTAGGCAAGATATAGCTGGGTTGAATGTTGCCACCGCTCTGCCAAAAGTGTATTTTGTTTTTTGTTTCCTTTGTGACAGACAGTCCCTTCTAGATTATTTCTAAAGAAGTAGAGCTAATAGTGGAAGGTCTAAACAGCTTGTGCTGCTTCTGGGAAACATCCTTGCACTTGGCTTACAGCCCTACTGTATGGTCTATCCTTAGATAGCATCTCTAGTGACCATGGAAAGCATGGGTCTCCCTGGTCTTATATATTTATCCTTCTCAATATCATATATAGTAGCGGGCTGGTGTATAGATAAGTGATAGAGTGCTTCCTTAGTATGTGCAAGGCTCTGATCCCCTGGCAAACACACACACACACACACACACATCCATGGGAGAATGTCTGCATGTGGGGGAGCTTCAGAGCAGTTCAGCCTTGGAGAGCTTCATCGGGGCAGCTGAGTCACACTTCTGTCTACCTGACATAATCACAAATGCAGAAATTACATGTGAGAAATTGCATGCTATTTCCCTAGTAGAGAAGTTTGGCTTGCCAGGTCATTGTTTTCACTTTCCTGAAGTGTGTGTGTGTGTGTGTGTGTGTGTGTGTGTGTGTGTGTGTGTTTAAACTCATGATAAATCTATCTGTGGAGCAGGAAAAGACTCTCTAAGTAGGACAAAACCCAGAAGTAATAAAGAAAGAGATCGATAAATCTGACTATCCAAAAAAAAAAATTAATTTTCCAAGCCTTTTGGTCTGCAAAAAGTTCCAGATACAATGTAAAGAATAACATATCAGAAAGAGCAATTAGCAGTGTGTATGATATAAGGCTGATTCCATAATTTTCAGGATTCTTTATGAATGGATAGAGATTACCTCAAAACACAGGTGTACAAAGATATAAATAAGAATACAGAGGAGAAAAAATTATGTAGACATACATATATATGTGTATATATGTATATATGTCATTTCATATAGATATGAAAGGGGAAATGCAATCTCATTCTAAGAGTTGTTTCTTAGCTAATCAGGTATGAGGAAAGATGCAGTGGTCTCAGGGATATGAACTGGCAGTTTCCAACCAAATATACAATACATTCACCTTTGTTCTAATTTGGCTGCTGAGAATTTATCTGATAAATACATTCACAAAATCACTGCAGGACACATGTGCACCTATGCACATACATGTATGCACATACACTCTCACACACACAACCTTACCACATATACGTGTAATATGGCTGTACATATCATTGTTTTTAGTGAGCAAAAACTGGAACCCTGTTAGATGTCTATGTCAGTGGTTCCAAATAGCAGCTGTACCCTAGAGTTTTGTCTCTAAAAATTTGGTGTGAACCACCATGGAAGCATAAGTACAAACACAGATTGCAGAACCTTGTTAATACAGCAATTTCCATTATGTTCATGGAAACACACACACACACACACACACACACACACACACAGCATATATACTGATAGAAGGATTAAGTTATTTTTCCATGGATATCAGAGAATGGTGAGCATTAGGCCAATATTATTGATTTTATAATCTTAAGCAGTACTTAATATTTCTTTGTATTACTTTTCATTAAATAAATATACAAATAAATAATATGAACTCACCATAGGATACAGGAAGAAAACCATAATATCCATTGCTAGGAATGCTTCAGTTTTCTAATCTACAAGATTGTTTTAAGAACTCTTAAAGATATAGGAATTGAGTTCCTCTTCCCTGTGATTCCTCACTTTGGCCCCTGTAGACAGAGAAACCAAAACTGCTCACTGAGTACGCACAGTGCCTCATCAGATCCAAGCTGCTCTCGAGTGTTTGGGGATCCATGTAAGAATTATATAGGTCAGGAGGCCTGTCAAAATGGTTTTGGGATGTAGTTTTTGTGGTGAAAAGAAAAATTCTGTTATCTTAGTCACTATATAGATTTGGGTTACCAGAGATTCTTAAAAATTAGAATAATTTTATTGTTAACAGATTATGATTTTTTTTCATTTTTTTTCTGTACTGGTTTGAGAAACTGAAAAAGAGTCATAAAATGTCTACATTCTTTTTCTTTCTGTTTCCCTAGAGTCCTAACTTAGGAGAAGCTAGTGAGACTGCCACTCAAGAATAGACTATAGCCGGGCATGGTGGAACACACCTTTAATCCCAGCACTTGGGAGGCAGAGGTAGGAGGATCACCGTGAGTTCAAGGCCACCCTGAGACTACATAGTGAATTCCAGGTCAGCCTGAGCTACAGTGAGACTCTACCTTGAAAAACCAAAGAAAAAAAAAAAAAAAAAAAAAGACTAGACTATAGTCGTTAAGGAGCAGATCGGGAGTTTCCCCACATCTAGGTGTGCATACTAATGATTTGAGTATCATGATCTATGGGAATGCTGATGGCAATAGGGTGTTCTGAAAGAATAGACTATAGTCGTTAAGGAGCAGATCGGGAGTTTCCCCACGTCTAGGTGTGCATACTAATGATTTGAGTATCATGATCTATGGGAATGCTGATGGCAGTAGGGTGTTCTGAAAGGTGAGGCCCTAAGACTTCAGAAATGGTGTTCCTTGAGGAAGGAAGCCAGGTGCTCCTATTTATTTTTATTTATTTATTAGAGTCAGAGAGAGGTAAAGAGAGAGGAGAGGGAGAGGGAGAATGGGCACGCCAGGGTCTCTAGCCACTGCAAACGAACTCCAGACTTGTTCAACCCCTTGTATATCTGGCTTACGTGGGACCTGGAGAATCGAACCAGGATCCTTAGGCTTTGCAGGCATGTGCCTTAACCCTAAGCCATCTCTCCAGCCCAGGTGCTCCTATTTTGATAAATAGTTGGCTAGTATGCCTAACCCTGGATAGAAGGTCTGTAAGGAAGAGGTGAAGCATTATGCGCCCTTGAGGATGTGTCCAATAGCAGTGAGGTAAGTGTGTTATGCTAGGTATCCTGGAGAAACAGGTGTACAAACCTCCACCTTGTATATGTGATATTTGCAGCTCTGGGATTCTCAGGAAGGTAGAGGAGTCTACTCAGCACAGAACCCTGGGGACACGTTCAGGTTTGGAGGAAATGGCAGAGAAGCCAAGTAGGGAAGGTGTTTCAGGGGATAGGGGATAGCACTATTTAGGTGGTTTGAGAACTTGAAGAGGAAGGGAGTGATGAAATGAGGGAAGTGGCTCCTGGACCTGCAATCACAAGTATTGATGGCATTATGGGAATATTCTCCAGGTAAAGCTGGCATGGAGGCATCGTTAGAGAGGGAAAAACGAGGCATGACAGCATCAACTTCAGAGCTTCTCCTTTCCACAGCTGTTGAGAGTGCGAACAGTGAAATGAGTGCTTCTACTTCTGATTTTTATTTTAAGATGGGAGCTGTTGGATATTATCCCATAACAGAACCTAGTGATCCAGTATAGATGGAAGATGATCTTGGAAGTAGAGAGGCACAGGACTCCACAACTGGGGTACTAGGAAGCAGGCTGATTTCTGACAGCAAGCAGAAACAACAGGGGGAGCTTCCTATTCTGACTTTTTAGATGAAAATTCTCCTGAATGCCAGTTGTGATTTCCTCAATGCAAGGTGAGGGAGAATCACCAGGGCTGGGGCAGGAGCTAGGGGAGATTTAAGGAAAAAAGATGAGAAGGAACAGTTTTGCAGATATATAGTAAACGTTCTAGGAAGGTATAGTTGGAGGACTGGGCTATATTAAGTCTACATTTGAAAATATGCACTTAATTGAAAATTATTGAACTTATGGAGTTTTCAGTCAGTTTTTAATTAGCATTATGGCCCCAGGGTCATGCTGGAAATTTTGGTTGAATGATTTTCACTAGTACCTCCAGGAACAGAGATGGTAAATACTTGGTACCCACATCCCAGGACCCCACTCTGCATTCCCTGCTGATTCCTCATGGGTTGTTCCCTGGAGTGGGGTCCTGAATTCCTCAGAGAACATGAAGAGACAGCCAGCCAAGTTGTTTGGATGGCTTAAAATAAAACTTATTTTCTACTCTTGGAAATCAGAAAATAAAACTGACACAATCAACTCACATAACTGCTAGCCTCATTCGTGCAGGTTGGTTGAAAAATCAAAATTATGGCCATATTACTTTTATATATAAATATAAATACACACACACACACACACACACACACACACACACACACACACATATATGAGAGAAACAGGCAAAGAGAGAGAGAGAGAGAATATAAATGGGCATACCAGGGCTTCCAGCCACTGCAGATGAACTCCATATGCATGCACCACCTTGTGCATCTGGCTTACATGGGTCCTGGAGAATTGAACCAGTATCCTTTAGCTTTGTAGACAAACGCCTTAACCACTAAGCCATCTCTTCAGCCCCTACCCCCCATCATACTTTTTAATGTTAGTTCTTTCCTCCCAAATATCAAAATAGTACAGTCATTATAGGAAAATAACACTAAGCTTGTTACAGTTATCTCTCAGTTTGTCTTCTTGGTCATTTGTGTACAAATACATGAAGATGTATTTATTGTCTTACTCATTTAATGAAGTGCTTTTCTTTTAACTCCTTGTGAATGCTAGGCACCATTGCAGATACTGGGAAATATGGTATCAAGCAAGCCTAACATGTTTTTTCTCCTTCTGGGGCTGGCATATCACTGAATGCCCATACCCTTGCACTGTGTGTATCCCTGACTTCACAAACAACATGTATTTGTGTCCTGACCATTACTCTCCATAGTCTATGTGATGTGCCCATGCTATCTTACATTTTCTTAAAGTTTGATTTATGATTACACAACATTACTTCTTCATTATCTTACTGTTGGTCAGTGACTTCTACTGTCTGTATATAAATGTAATTTGAGGTCCTGATCATGTCAGTACAGCAGACCTTTGCCTCAGAGAAGCATACCACTGCCTGGAAAGCCTCTAGCTCAATCTGCTCCTGCACACCCTCTATCTTCACCTTCTTCCAGCTTCGCCTGGTCCCCTCCCATTGGGTCCTTGCCTGTCTCTCTAGATGTACCAGGCTTATTTCACAGAAGGACTTGCACTACCTGTTCTTTCTACCTAGTGACTTCCCCCCTCCCCAGCATGCTGGACATGGTGGTCTGTCCATCTCTGAGTGGGTGTCACTGCTTTAGACAATTTGTCCCTGAAAATCAGCCCCTCTGAAAAAGCTACCAGTTGCTCTCCATCCCAGTCCTCCGTTTTGGAGTTTGCGATAAAACTTATCAGTGGTTTGTTTAAATTTTTATTCCTAAAGTATCTATCCGCCTCCCACTCCAAGGGGGCTAAGTCCCAAAAAGGCAAGAGACTTGGCTGTCTTGCTTGTTGCTGTCTCCAGGCATCCAGCATAAGCTTTCTAGAAGGATCTGTTGAATCAACAAGGGAGCACTCTGAAGCATGCCTTGCTTTCAAATGGATAATCATATAGACGTATATGAGAAGCTAAGCTAAATTATATGCAAATGGTTGTTTCTGCAATAATTGATGTCCAAAATATAAATTTCCCTTCTAAAATCCAAACATTTTGATAGTAAATGACTTTTATTTCCATTTATTTTGCATAATAATAGTTTTGTATCCAGATTTAGAGATTAAAGAAAAAGAATATTTTTTAAAAGAAAAGGAAAAGAATATGTATTCCTGCCTGTTTCAGTTGTCACAACAGATATTGCATTAACAATGTCCCAGAATGTTGACATAATATTATGATTAGAGATCATTTCTGGGACTCACATCTACAAAGCACTTTTCCTAGCCAGCTTTATAATGAGGGTTCCTGCCCAACTGAGAAACACTCTGCCGCTCTGTGGGCTGCAAGGAACCTTAACTGTGATCCCATCATAGTTCCTTGGTGGATCTTCTAACGGGGGAAATGAGGCCACAAGAGGTGAAGAGAAGTTCATGGCAGCCATGAAACAGCCAATGGCAGGTCTGAAAGTCTCTGCTGGCTCAGGGAGCTGTGCAGCATGGCACACTGGCTTGCCCGGGGCCCCACAGTCCTCATTAGTCCTGTGTCCCCTCCATTGCTTTACCATGACCTGACATGAAGGCCAGGACTTGCCTCTAAAAGCAAAGCTGGTCGGAAAGGATGTGACACAGCCTTTAGACATGCTAAGTGACGTAGCTAGTGTTAGTATTAACATCACCAAACACTGTTAGTTCTCATTAACAATGACAAGAGTTGAGAGCATTTTTGAGTTGCTATACTCTATATGCAGAATTCATGTATATAAAAGTATAGTTTTCAAGAGGTTCAAAATGATCCACCTGGGCTAATTATGATAGGTCAGTGTTATGTCCATTTGAAATATGTATCAAAACATCCAAATTTGAAACATCTATTGGAATTCTGTATACCCACTTGACAAATTTGGTAAATAGTATATATTTAAACAAATTTAAAATGATTCACATTCAATTCTGTACTGTCCGTTTTTTTTACATGAATATTTAGGATTTCAGTGACTTGCCAATTACTTATGGATCATTTCCATGGCTGGAGGCCCTGGCATTCCCATTATCTCTTATAGATATAGATGATATAGATATAGATCCCTCTTTCTCTCACAAATAAGTAAATAAATAAAATTTAACTGTTAAATCTCTATTTCACATGAGTGTGTGTGTGTAAGATGTACACGTATGATTTGTATGTATGTGGTTGTGGGCACATGTGTACTGTGGTGTGCATGTGGAGGTCAGAGGACAATTTCAGGTGTAGGTCTTTGTCTTTCAGCTTGTTTAGAGGCAGGGTCTTTTTGTTGTTCACTACTGCATATGCCAGGTTAGCTGGCACGCAAGCTTGTGATTCTCTTGCCTCCATCTCCCATCTCACTGTAGATATTTTGGGGTTGCTGGGGATCTGAACTCCAGTTCTCATGTTCAGTCCACTGAGCAATGTTCCAAGCCCCAGTGGATTGTGATGAAATGGGAGAAACCAGTACATCCGTGGCCATGTGATGGAACATATACTCATCCTGGGTGGGTTCTAGAGGAACTGCCTTTGTTTCCTTGTTGAACCCTCCTTTCTCCATGGGGCTGTCCTTTGCCTTAACTGGGCAATCTAGTCCTATTATAGGCCACAAGGTATTCTTTAATTGCTTATATCAGTTTCTTTACAAGAGAGTTATCCGGGTCTTGGTGTCACATACCACATATTAGGCTGCTTTCCATTACTATAATGAGATACCTGAGACTGAGTAACTTATAAAGACAAAGGGTTGATTTCACTTACAGTTCCAGGGGTTCAAGAGCATGGCATCATCATCAGCTCAGTTCATGATAGAAGCCATGGCAGGGAGAGCCTATAGGAGGAAGAGATGATATTATGAGACAGGAAGACAGAGGATGACCAGGGAGGAGCCAGTGACAATTTCACATTAAGTCCTAATCTTAAAGGTCTCACTGTCTTTTAATTTGTTCATATTGGGTCCAAGCTTCTGAGACATGAACCAGTGGAGAACTATCACTTGCAAACCATAGCATGTCCTATCTTGCCTTATCTTCACAATATGACAATGTTTCAAAACATAAAGCAAATATCTTAGAGAGATGATGTGAGAGTTACAGAGCACTTAACCACTGAAATTCTGGGTTAAATAGCTACAACAGATGTTCAGGTATTTCTTTTTTTTTAAACTGTTAATTGACAACCTCCATATGTATATACAATGGACCCTGGTCTTAATCTCCTCCTATTAACCTTCTTTGTCCCCCCTCCCCTGTCCTTCCTCTTCTGAATCCCTGCTTCTTTCCAGCTAGTCTCTCTTCTATTTTGATGTCATCGTTTTTTTTTGCCCTCATGTTATGCAGGCAGCAACAACTGCTGTGAGACCACTTTGTGTCTAGAATGTTCCAAAGCAGTCCCTACCATCCTTTGCCACTTGCATTCTTTCTGCTATCTCTCCTGCAGTGGTCCCTGAGCCTTGGAGGTGGGGTAAAAATGTCTTACTTACTGCTGAACACTTATCTGTCACTTATTCTTAACATTTTAATGAGTTTTGAGTCTCCCCTTTAGTCACTTCCATCTGAAAAGAAAAGCTTCTATAGCTAAAAGTAAGAGCTACATTAAAATGAGTATAAATATAAATATTTAGAGGGCAATTTAATGAGAATAATATATCTATTTAGCTAAACAAGAGAGCTTATGACCTTCCCAGTCTAAGGCTTTTAATAATTTTTCAGTATCAGGCATGAATTCCTTGCCATGGAGTGGGGCTTCAAATTCAATCAGAAAGCTGTTGCTTACTGCCCTTACAAGTCATGTCATTATTGCACTAGTGGGCACATCTTGCCTGGCTGGTTGTATAACTTGCAGGATCTACTGATGGTTAAGAATGTTTATGACTTTTCTCCCCAGCAGCCTGCATAGAGTTTTCCACTTTATATGACAGCTAATCAACCGCGAGGAACCTTCCAGCTCAGTTCTAGCTTGATTTTCTTAGTGTCTTGCAGCCAAAGCATGTGATGTCTTCAGCAATAAGGTCTTACTATCTAGTTCTGATGGACATCAAAAACCTTGACGGTAAACTGTATTGTTTTGGGGGCCTCAGGAGAGCCTCCATAACCAACAACTTACTGGGAGGTATCCCACCCCTGACACTGGGAATTTCTTTTACAACTTATGGCTTCTGGGCACAGCATCATCTATCCCTACAGAGTACTTCTATCCAAACTCTGTTTTTTGTTTTTTGTTTTTAATTTTAATTAGCTAACATATAAGTAGATTTTCATATGGCTTATTTATACCATCCTTAGTTTGGATTAACTACCTTCCCACCGTCTCCTCTCCTCCATCCCCCCTCCCAACCCCACTTATACTTCTCCACCCCCGGTATTCTGCCCCTGTACTTACATATCTACTGTCTTTTCCCCTTAAGCCTTCCCCTCTTCCCCGTCTCTCCCTCATGGCCCCTTTCTAGCTTCTTGGCCTCTACTACTAACTCTTGCTCCAACTCACATATAAACTTAAAATGTTAGAGACAGAGAGAAAGAGAGGATTATTTTAATTTTTCCCATTGCCTGACCAGTTGAAAATAGATCCAGAAAATTGTGACAGGAAGAATAAGACACATAAATAACTGATGCTTCTCTCGTGGTCCCCACCCCTTCCTGCCCTGGAGGCAGCAGCCAAGGGCAGAAGCTTTGCGAAGCACACTCTCATTCCAGGCAGAGATATTAATTTGGCTTCATAATTATTTTGTTTTAAATTCACAACATGAGCAGCCAGTGAGTAAGTGGTATGTGTTGCTGACATTGAAATGTACAAGCATCCATCCAGCTGGAAGATTTTCGGAAAGCAGAACAACTTCTGAGAAGCTCTTGACTGGAATTGTAGTCTGGGATTACTCAGGGTATTGACTGAACAGGCCATCATGATGTATAAATTTGTGTGGTTGCTTAACTAAGAAGATAGCCCTTTGTCACTTCTAGATACCAATTTTAATAGAAAAGTAAATATTTTCCCTCCTCTCTGTCACACCCTCTTCAGCTGTGGGTTCAATATTCCTTCGCCCTTGCCTGTGTTTCTCTCTGAAATTTTCTTCTAAAGTCCTGCCATTTCCATTCTGAAAGGATTGGGGCATTGTGTTGGAAACCTGCCTTGAGACACACCTCTCTAATATCCATGCAGTGTGCTTCTAAGTCCTGTGCATCCTCACCTCCCAGTGACACATCAGTTTACGTGCTATCGTGGTTTCCCTTTTGAACACTTTTCCCTCTGATTTTGCCCCCCACGAGGCTCAAAATGCTCAGCAGCTCCACGAGAGAATCCAGTCATCAAGTATGGATGCCAAGCTGGAAGCCCTGAAGGACTTGGCCAGCCTCTCCCGGGACGTCACCTTTGCTCAGGAGTTCATAAACCTGGATGGCATCTCTCTCCTCACCCAGATGGTGGAGAGCGGCACTGAGTAAGCATCTTCAGTCCTTATGCCCCCTCTGTCTTCTCTACCCCAGTGCTGTGACACCTTCCACATTCTTTATCTGGGCAGTTTCTAGCTTTAAAGACCACAGGCCTGCTGAAACTGGAGAAAGCCCATTTGATAATAGAGGATAGGTGGTAGATTTGTAATCTACTACCCACTTCCTCTACCCTCCAGCTTTTCTGAAATATGGTAAAGTCCATAAGTATCTGAAATTATTAAGGAAATTATCATCACCTCTAAAGGCCTAGCCAACATAAAATTATATAGAATATTATTCTCTGACATCCCTTCCCTTTTCTAAAGGAAACTTCCCTTTTCTGACTCATTAAAAAATTAAAATTTCAAGGACTGGGGAGATGGCTCAGCAATTTAAGGTGCCTGCTTTTAAAGCCTGATAGCCCAGATTCAGTTCTCTAGTACCCACATAAAGCCAGATGCACAAAGTGATGCATGCATCTGGAGGTTGTCTGCAGTGGCAAGAGGCCCTGGCACACCTGCATACACACATACTGTCTCTCACCCTCTCTCTCTAATAAATAAATAAAATATATTTTAAAAAATTAGAATATCAATGTATTTTGAAGTATTAATCCAAGTTAATATAACACTCCTAAAACATTTTAAAGCAATACTTTAATGATTAAAACGCATACTTTCATTTAAAGTTAAAACAATGCAATATTTTATGTACTTATTTGTTTTTTATTTAATGGATAGAGAGGGAGAAAGAGAAAGGTAGATAGAGAGAAAATGGGCATGTCAGGGCTTCCAGCCACTGAAAATAAACTTCAGACACATGCACCATCTTGTACATCTGGCTTACTTGGAACCTGGGTTGTTAGGCTTCTCAGGCAGGCAAGCACCTCAACTGCTAGGCCACCTTTCCTTCCAAGGACTGATAGAAACAATTATATAGGCAGAATTCAACTGAGTATATTTACTGCCAAAGCCAAGGGGCGAGATGCTGGGCAGTTAGCTAGTTAGATCTCAAAGGGCCTCACAGAGGATGCTTCAGTGAACTAGGCCTTGAAAGACCTTGAGCTCCATCATGATGGAGGAGAAGATTGGCATTTTGGTGAAGACTTTGGTTCACTGACATGATTAGGGACACTAGAGAACAAGGTGGGTTCAGCTCTCACATGTGTAAAAGGGTAAATTCCCAGATTACCAAATGCCAGATCAGAATGAACAAAGAGCTCCCCTGCCCACATGGTCTGGTTATAGTAGAGTATTTGTCAGGAATTGAAATGATAGAATGAACATGTATCATAAAGAGTACTTATTAGATTTGCATACATGATATGGGTGGCGCAGTCCAAGAATAGCTGTTTGTAGGCTGAAAAGCCAGGGAACCAAGTAGCTGCTCAATCCACAAGGCTAAATGCCTCAGCAGACCTGAGCTGGCACTGAAGGCCTGAAGTACCACTAGTCTTCAGTCCATGTTGGAAGGCTGATGAAGCTGGGTTCCAGCATCTGAGGACAGTGGCACCAGGATAGATGCATGCACCAGTGAGTAGCACAGGTGGCCTAGCATAAGGCCCTGTTTTCTTTTGAAGTTTCTGTGTGGATAGTCCACCCCTGGAAGTGCTGCCCACTCTGGGGAAGAGCTTCCTTCTTCCATCAGTCCTTCCTGTAAACCCCTCACAACTCTGCCCAAGAGGCTGTCTCTTACACGATTCCTAGTATGATCAAGTTGACACAAGAACTTAACTGTCACAAATAACATAGAAAAGTATGACATGTGACATTGATAAAATAGGTAATTGCATATTACTATGCTGATAGGTATGGGTATGTTTTAAGAAAGAACAATAAGAAATGAGACATAAGGAAAGACTCGTTGAGAGCTGTGTTCTAAACTTGGTTTTCTTAAGTCTCTCCTCTGTACTTAGTGATACAAAGAATGAATGATTGGATGAGTTTAAATGTTGGAGAGATTTCTGGGTTCCTTTTCTCCCTCATCCCTCCCTTTTTCCTCTTTTCTTTTATAGTCTCTTTTCTTCTCTTGTCATTATTTAAGTTCTTCTATTGGCACTAGTTCCTTTGTATCTCATTTAAAGAAAGTATGTTTTACAATAGCAAGTACATTTACCATACAATCATTCTCATGAGAGTTTAGAATTTGTGGCTGGGGAGATAGCTGATTGGGTAATATGCTTGCCTTACAAATATAAAGACCAGACTGAGTTCAATTCTCAGAACCATGTGCTAATACCAGTTGTGCTGGCTTATATTTGTAATCAGGGGCTTGTTTGTCAGTCAGTCTAGCATAATTGATCATCTCCAGGCCAGTGAAAAACACTGTCTCAGAAAAACGTGAACAGTGTTCCTGAGGAATGACACTTAAGGGTTGTCCTCTGGCCTGCACACATTCAAGTACACACATTCACATGGACCATCACTCAAGCCTCCATGCACACATATACCCATGCATTTAAAAAAAAAAAATGGAAATCTTGCTTTAAATCAAGTATATAAAAAAGTCTCTAGAATTGAATAACAAAAATAAAATAAAATCTAGCCGGGCAGGGTGGCGCACGCCTTTAATCCCAGCACTTGGGAGGCAGAGGTAGGAGGATCACCGAGAGTTCGAGCCTACTCTGAGACTACATAGTTAATTCCAGGTCATCCTGGACCAGAGTGAAACCCTACCTTGCAAAACCAAAAAAATAAATAAATAAATAAATAAATAAAATCTAAGCATACCAACAAGCCTTGGTAATCTGGACAAGATCTACTGTGTTAAGCAGGAACCTTTTAGCCAGTTTTTAAAAGCTTTTCATTGACAGCCTCCTTACATACAGACAATATACCATGATCACAAGCCCCTGCCGCTACCGTCTCTCCCTCCCCCAATCCCTTTACTGAATCCCTTCTTCTTTCTAACTAGTCTCTGTTCTATTCTGATGTCATTGTTTTGTTCCCTTCTAAGGTCTTGTGTAGGTTTCATCAACCACTGTGAGGTCATGAATATCTAGGCCACTTTGTATCTGGAAGACAGTATTGTAAGCACTCTTCCCTTTCCTTTGTCTTTTACATTCTTTCCACCACCTCTTCCACAGTGATCCCTGAGCTTTAGAAGGTGTGATAGAGACATCTCATTTAGTGCTTGAACACTCCATTGTCTCTTCTCAGTACTTTGGTGAGTTTTGAGTTTGCAGTGGTCACTGCCTTCTGAAAAGAGAAGCTTCTCTAACTAAAAGTGAGAATAGTGTTAATATTTGTGCATAAATATAAGTAAAGAGCAATTTGGTGGGCATTTAATATATCCATTTAGTCAGACAACAGTAATAGTTTCACCCCTAGGGTTTATGACCTACCCAGCCATAGGCTTTTCATTAGCTTTTCTCAGTACTAGGCAGGAATTCCCTCGCATGGAACAGGCCTCGCTCAAGTCTAATCAGAAAGCAGTTGGTTTCCCCCAAAAAAGATATGTGGCCATTGCACCAGTTGGTACATTTGGGCTAGCTGGCCAGCATAAAGCTTATAGGGTCCACTGTTAGTTAACACTGTTGATGAGTTTTCTCCCCCATTAGGCTGCAGAGGTCTTTCCAGCATCTTAACAGCTATTGAACAGGGAGGAGTCTTCCAGTTTAGCTCCAGCTTGATTCTCAGTGACCTGCAGCCCAAGTATGTGGAATCTTCAGCAGTAGGGTCTTACCATCTAGTTCTGGTTTAGCAGCCAAGTACGTTGGCAGTTTTGGGAGATCAACAGGGGCCTCCCTGACCAACAACTGTCTGCAAGGTATCCCACCCGTGGCACTGAAATTTTCTAGTAACAATCTATGGTTTGGGAGCAGAGCATTATTCACTCCCACAGGATACTTCTGCCCAAACTCTCTTTTTTGACACATATATGATTGGCTAGCAAAGAAGTAGATTTCCATCTGGCTTATTCATAACTCCTTTAGTTTTGATTCACCTTCCTCCCACCCTCTCCTCTCTTGATCCCACTTAGACCTTGTCTTTGTTTTTGAGTGATGACTAAAACTCTTCTCCCATTTTTGCTACAATACATCATCTTGAAGGGAAACACAAACTCTGGGTGTTACCAGACTTAAAGTTCTTGCTGTGGTTGGAGGAGGATCACCAGACAGCCACAAGGAGGCTCCGAGAGAATGAGTTTAGCAGTTAAGGAATTCCACAAGGAAAAGAAGGAAAGCTGTATCTGTAACGTGAGCTTTAGAGACACAAAAGCAGGGACACCTCTGTGGCCTGAGATAGGGAAGCTCCCTTCTTTCCAGCTTCTTGTTGCATCCGTCCTGTAGTGTAACAAGGTTCTCAGCCTCCAGGAAAGTCCTTGAACCCCAAATACTAGGTTTGTTTCTAATTGTAATCAAAAGTCAAATAAAGAAGACTGAGAAGGATAATTATTATAGTTATTATATTTATTGAGGGAAGTACAGAGCCAAGGAAAGGCACCCATGTGTCTAGAGATCCCACAGGGAGGACCTGAAAAAAACTGTGGAAAGAAAAGAGATAAAATAAAGTTCAAGGAGCTCCTGCCATGTGGAGAGCTGGAGGGGATAAAGAACCCATGTGGAGAGGAAGGGCTGGGGGCCCTCCTGGGCTCAACCTGGCTCGGCCTGAGCCCAGCCAGCCCAGGCCCAGGAGCGGTTAAAACTCACCCACAGATAGAAGTTCCCAAATGGTCAGAGAGCCTGCTCTCCCCTTGAAAAGGTATTTATAACCTTATTGTGGTGGGCTGTCTTCCAGCTTAGATGAACCAGAGGGACAGCTGGTTGGTTAGGGCTAGGGCTTATCTTAGGAAGAGGCTAGCCCTGACACTAAGTTCAGGAGGCTGAACTTGACCAACCACAATGTTTAAATCCTATGAAAGACCTCTTTTCCAGGAAGGGTCCTGGTTTTTTGTGGGAAAAACAGATCTAAGGAACTAAGCAAGAGATAAGAAGTCAGGTTTTTAGCAAGCTCAAACTCTCCTGTCTTTTTTTACTTTCAGGTGTCCAATTACCCTAACTGTACTCCCTCACATTAGCATGACTCCAGAGGCTTAAACAACAGACATTGCTTTTTCCTGCTGATCTGAAGCCTGGAAGTTCAAGATGAGGGTGTCAGCAAGGTCGCTCTCCTTAGCTTGCAGATGGCTATCTTCTCCCTGGTCCTCACATGGTCTTATCTACATGCTGTCCATCCTGGTGTCTCCATGTGCCAAGTTTACTCTTCTTAAAAGAACACCAGTTTGGTTGGATGAAGTCCATCCTAATGGCCTCATTGTAATCTAGTCACTTCTTTAAAGGTCCTGATTCCAAATATAACTCCATTCTGAAGTACTGGGTTTTATAGGTTCAGCATACAGATTTGGAGTTGTACACAGTTCATCCCTATACCACTCCTCAAAGGACCACTGCCACTTCTGTGTGCACAGACAGCAGGTGCTCTCCTCTGTTCCCCTTGCGTGTTCACAGACAGCAGGCACTCTCAGTCCCCCTCCCCACAACGGGTCATTCATCAGTGGGGACAGACAGTGCAGGGCTTTTCCAAGACAAAGGGCAGAACACTTAGTTTCCTTCCCACTTGACACTGTGGCAGGAACATGGCCCCACAGACATAGAAGTGTGCTGCAGCACTGCCCTGGGCAGCAAATACAAGAACTCATTAACCTTCATTCCTTAATGAAAAATTATTTTATTATTAAAAATATATAGATGAGCTGAAGGAACAACTTAAGAATCTATTGTAATCTACTCTTCCATAAGAAACCATTCAATATCTTCATATACAACCTTTTGTATATTATTTTAAATATAAGCAGATGTACAAGATTTATAAAAGTAGTCTTAAAATCATTTTCTTCATGACATACTTTTTATACCTAACCATATTCCCATGGCATTGAATAGGATTCCTTCCATTATTGTTGTTACTTTCACAGCATTTCAGTTTTACAGATTCATTGAGGCACAGTAGATATATAGATGATAAAATAATTTGAAGGATGACAATATAGCTAATTATTCTCAAATTTGTAAGACTTTTCCATTATTTCCAAGTTTTCCCCCTGAACATTTTCTAGTTACCTTCTGTTACAAGCATGTTATGTCAGAAACATAGACATTTATGCCTTTTCACAATGTCAATGTTGACTATAATAAATTCACAAGGTTTCCTTGGCAACAGTTAACCAGGTAGTTTTAATTCCCTTGATAGCCAACCAAGGCAAACACAGATCATTTTATTCTCATCTTATTCAATAATATTTACTCTTAATTCACACAATAAATCTATACATGAAGGTCACAGAACAGCTACAGAGTTGAAGAGGCCAACACAGATCATTTTATTCTCATCTTATTCAATAATATTTACTCTTAATTCACACAATAAATCTATGTATGAAGGTAACAGAACAGCCACAGAGTTGAAGAGGCCGCAACGGAGTTCAAGGAGTTTCAAAGTTTCCTAGCTGAGAGGCAGAATGAGGCGCGCTGAGAGGGAGACAAAAGCGGGTGGGCGTATCTGGGAGGTCCAGAGGACTAGCTGACCCCGATGGAGACATTGCTGCAGAGATGAGTTGCAGAGTTATACTTGCCCCAAGCTTCAAGGTCAAGTCATGTTGCAGAACTGAGGTGCCAGACTTTGGAGGCTGCAGAGACTAAGGACAGGACAAATGATGGACGGATGGGCAGATGGATGGATGAATGGCAAGTGCAGACAGACAAATGGGTACAGACAGGTGGTTAGCAATTCAAGTAGGCTCTGTTAACCACGGAAACCAAGCTGCACTAAAACCCAGGACAGTCAGTTTTCTGCCTGTGCCCTTGGTACAAATACACAGATGAGAGATCAGTGAGGGTCATCTTCATTGCAGGGTTAGATGTCTTCCTCAACATGGGGATCCAAGTGAGGGTGTTATACCCTTTCCTCAGTCTGATGCATTTCATAAGTTCTTAGGTTCAGTTTTCCTGATATGATTTTAATAGTGCACCTGTGCTCATACAGTCTTTCTACTTTTAGGAATAAATTATTTATCAGTCTGTACCTCATGGGTTGTACAAGACAGATGGTTTTGCTGACATGTCCACCAAGGTGCAAAGTCATCCTGTTTCTACATTTGTACTCAAAATGGAGTCTCTCGGGCCAAGGCACACCTTGAAAACCACTGTTGAAGGCTTCATACAGTAACGGAGGATGGGAAACAGCCTGATCTCAATGGTTTCCTTATAGCAAACCTGTGACCATTTGAATTACTTTGTTAGAGTAAAAATTCCTGATTCAGAGGATGTGTACATCTTAAGGAAGTCTTAAAATAAGAACAGCTCAATATCTTGCTGAGATGCCCTGATTTACACTGTCTCACTGGTGTAGCATTATGTTCATTTCCCATTCCGTGGTCAGTACTGGGGCGGGATGTCCTTATACTTTCTGCAGTCCTAGGGAAGACAGCAGTGAGGTGTTTAGTGCTCACTAAATCTAGGGTTAGTAAGTGCTGATGCACTTGTTTAGCTGAGCTCATTTCTCTAAAATTTGGCTTTATTGTGAGCAGTAGATAGAGTTTCATTATCATTTTTATGGTATGCAAAGCCCATATGTAATATTGGCTTAAAATTAATTATGTATATAACTAGTCCCTCATTTTGTCATACTATGTCATGGCAGTGAGGAAATATGACTGATTCTCGGGACATATGCATTATTTATATATGAAATTGTCACTACCGCACAGGTGTCATTACAGTGTCAGATTTACTTGCATTATTTAAATTCTTTTCTCTCACTCAAACCAGAGCTGTTTCCATGGTCCTACTTGAACTGTCACCTGACTGGCAGTGCTGTAGTGTAAAGCTGCTTGGCATGCACTGGAGAATGTGTGGGTAGATTTTATTTATTCAGTCAGGCGTGCATTCATTGAGTGCTGAACAGTATTTCTGACTCAAAGCTAGGCGTGAATCTGAGGGAAGACAGTGGGGAGATGAGGTGAAAATGTATAGATGCATATGACATTTCGTCTCTTTGTGACCTTTTCTGAAATTTTGTTTTCACACAACAGATGAAAGTCACAGACTGCCAGCTTCAACTTTTGAGAACGTGTTTTGTAGAAGCACTGGCTGTTCTGGAAGGTCCAGGCTAGGTCAACTAGTCAGCCCACTGTCTAGGGGAGAAGCCCAGGTCACCAGCAGGTTTTGCCTTTCACTCCCCCACCCCACCCCCACACACAGTGTGGTTGCCCAGCCAGTCCTGGCTGTGAAGACCAGCCTTTCCCATCTCCCTCTGCCAGGTTTCTTGCAGCATGCCCTAAGTATAGCAAAGACAGTCCCAGCTGGAACCCTACCCTGGGGCTCTGCAAGGAGTTGTATCACAAAGGCCTGTCTGAGGTCACTCTGCCAAGGACTGCTTAAACACGATCTGCCCTTTCTCACCTCCTCTTCCTCTGTCTTTACCAGTGCACTAGGAATAGAAATGAAAAGGATCATACCACCAGTTTAAAGAAGAGATTACCTTCTACTGGTGCAAAGAATGACCCTCCTTGGGCTGGGGCAAGCTGTCTATGAAATCTTAGCCTTAGCATGAACCAGTTCCCTTCTGTTCACATTTTCAAAAAGAGGGGTATACTGGGAGAGCCAGAAAGGATTTCCGCTTGGACAGTGGGAGACAGCACATTTCCCTTTGCCTTTTACACAGTCTGAAACAAAAGCTGAACCATGAGAAACAGTAACTAGGCCTGCTTGACCCATGCTGTCTGGTCAGGGAGGACTCAAGCTAAATCTTCGTATATTGCTTAATATATTAATCATGGATGTGAGCGCATGCCTGCACAGGCACACAGGCATACACGTGCACACACACACACACACACACACACACACACACACACAATTTTATTTCACACCAGAAAAGATGCAGGAATAGCACTGGGACCTTCCATTGTTCATCTAGAAATCCCACTCAAGTTTTTCAGTTGTCCTAGCTGTATTTTTTTTTTTTTTTTGAGGTAAGGTCTCACTCTAGCCCAGGCTGACCTGGAATTCACTCTGTAGTCTCAGGGTGGCCTCAAATGGCGATCCTCCTACCTCTGCCTCCTGAGTGCTGGGATTAAAGGCGTGTGCTACCAGGCCCGGCCCTAGCTGAATTTTTAAAAATTTTGTTTTACTGGGTATCAAACCCAGGGCCTTATTTCTGCTAGGTAAGTGTTCTACCATTGAGCTATACCCAATATTTTTTTTTTTGTCTTTGAGATAAAATGTGGGCATATAGCCTACTTTTGTAATCCTCCTGTATCCATTTCCTACATGCTGAGATTATAGGTATGCATCACGCTGGTCTGGTTGCATCTTTTAAAATGAAGAATCTAACTTCAGGTAGCAGGCTTGTACTAGTTTTCTCCAGTGTGGAAGAGTTCCACGGTTGCTCCTTTCTTTTTCTTGAGTGACTGACATGTTTCAATATTGTAGGTAATCAGTTTGCTAAGGACTCTCCAATAGGGATTGTTAAAAGGTCATTTGTTAAAGGTAATTGTTAAAATGTAATTAAGATAAGCTTCAAGCAAACGTAAAATGATGACTCTCATACAGATATACAAATTACCATGTGCTAAAAGAATTTATTTTATCTGTAGAATATGAGAGAATATGCTATAATACTTTCAGAGAGTCAAAAGAGCCCAATTTTTGTAGTGCATAGGAATGCTGACATGAATTGCAAATAGAGACCAAGCTGGTTTTCCTCCAGCAGGGAGGGAGCCAATTAAATCACTACCAGACATGACAAGAATATATGTCCATCAGTTACATGCAGCTTGCAAAGAGATTTAAAATAGTTCAAGTCAGGAGGGCTAGGATTGATGACACAGAAGAGTGTGTCATCAAAAATGTGTAGTGTCCCACTGAAACACATTTTCCTACTGCTTCATCTAATGTTTTCTCATGATCAGACCCACATTTTATGTCGTTGGCTAGGATACCACAAATGTCTGAGTGCTTAAAGAAAATGTATCTTATTGTTGTCATATTGTCATATGCCTTTTTATCATATTGGTCATGGTAAATTCAGATACTTGATTAAGAACATTAGGTGTCATTGAGACAGTTCTTCAAACTTTGTGATTCATTCATAAATAACTTATAGAGAGCTACTCTGAAACCCTGTAAGATCAGTTCCTTATTTCAACTTTACCCATCAGTTTTTTTCTGAATTTCTTACAACTATGATGATTTGCAGATGAGGATTTTTCTAATGCTATCATTTCTGTTTCATAATTCTTTATAATTACAGAAGGGCTTTATAAAGTTCTAGTCTACATGTTTATGCATTTATAAGTTGCTTTCCAGTGGGAGCTTGAGATTGTTCCTAGTCACTTTCGCATTATCTCCAGACCTGAGCATAGATGTCATGTTGGTATTTTAAATTGTCCAGGGAAAGTGATCAGTTACTTTCTCATTGCTATGATAAAATACCCAACCAGGAACAACTAAGGGAAGGAAAAGGGGTTTAATGTGGCTTACAGTTCCAGAAAGTAGAATCCATCATGGTGGGCACGAACATGAAGCTGACATCACATCATTATTTCATCAAGGAGGAAGGAACGAGAGAGGACAGCAAGCATGGTCAGGCTGGAACTCAGGGCCCACCCCCTAGTGATGCACTTCCTCCAACAAGGCTCAACCTTTCAAAAGTTCCATAACCTTCCAGAACAGTGTCACCAGCTGGGGTTTAGTATTCAAACACATGAGCCTATGTGGGGCACTTTATATATCAATCACCACATTCCACCCCAGCCCTCCAGAGGCCCCATAACCATCTCATGATGCAAACTACATTCAGGCCAATTTGAAAAGTCCCTGTATTTTTTACCAGTCCAAGAACTATTCAAAAGTACAGTCTCATCTGAGACAACTGTGAGCCCTGTAAAATCAAAATAAAAGTTACATACTTTCAACATACAATGGTACATAATAAACATTCCCATTCCAAAGGAGGAATGAGGGCACAGCAAGGAAAGCAGGACTGAAGCCAGCCAGGGAAGACATCGGGTTTTGCTGCTCCGTGCGCACTCTCTGTGATTCCTGATGACATTTACAGTCAAAGCACCCTATGACTTCATGCGAGTTGGTAAATATGTTTGTCTGGTTGGTTGGTTGTTTATTTGTTCTCAGAGATTTGACTCTTAAACTTCATGGCTACCTCACTCTTTATAGCCGTGTGGACACTTGTTCCTGTTCTGTTGATGGGCTGTCATCTGTCACCATTTTTGTTTATAGGAATGCTCATTTCTCCCAGAGTTGGCCTGTGGCTGTTTCTTCAAGGAAACTGTCTTGCATTAGTTTTAGAGCATTGTTTACTCTCTGGCTTGACACTGTGTTCCCTTCTTATCTGGATCTGTTCTGCCCCCAGCCCTGGCATGGGCCATTTTCAAGGAACCTTGGTTAGTTCTCTTTGGTTGCACTTGGCCCTGAAACATTTCCCTCATTTCTGCCCTGGCCTGCCTTCTCTGCTTCTTGCATTCTGCTAGTGGAGTTTTGATAAAGAAAGGAAAGAAAATAATAAGCATGATTTTAAGGGAAGCAGGCAAAGAAGAGGAAGGGAAGAGGTAGAAGAAAACCTCACTTGTTTCTGCCCCATCAGGTTAACCAGTTACTAAATCTTAGTCTTCATTTAGCCATTTGAGTTTCTGAAGGGGTTGTATTTTATGTGCTTTAGAATGTCCACTATAAATTCTCCTGAAGAGTGACGTTCTTCACCAATCTCTTGAGTACCTGCTGAGTGCCAACATTCTGTCCTGGCCTTCAGAGACCTGGAAGGGCAGGGAGCTTAGAGCTGAGGCACCAGATCAGACATGGTGTTCCCCTCAGTTTACTTGAGAAAAGAAAATCAGAGGCCAAGGTGGCCCCCTACAGGATCCTTGAGTGAGAAGATTTGAGGGTAGGATGTGACTAGTTGTAAGGAAAGAACCATAAAGCTGAGAAATTTGTCTGACTTAAGGGATGGAAGGCAGTTTGAACAGACTGGGACCAGTTTACTATTTATCTTCTTATGTCTAAGTTTTTGGGGTTTGTCTTGTTTTTAGCAGAGAGCTAGCCCTGATATCATATGCCACTTTTAATCCCAGTATTTGAGAAGCTAAGCTAGGAGGATTGCAAGTTCAAGGCCAGCATGGGCTACAAAATGAGATCTTGTCTCAAAACAAATGAGGAAGTATGATAACTTTAAAATGGATAGCACAATTGAAAGCCCACTTGTCCCTTGTTGCAGCTGGGGTTGCAGGTGGCTGGCTGCACCCCACATTCTCTGGCTTGATGTCCTTTAATGTTGTGGGTCCCTGCCGGCATGGCAGTGTCTTCTCTCAGAGGAAACACTGGTTCTCTCAAAGTAAGAAGTAAAATCAGTGGTGGCTTTACTGAAGATAGATAAGCTATTTATTTATAATACTTTTAGGCATGATTTTTCTCATATGTTCCCCCACTCCTAGTATTGGAGTTCCCCTGCCCCATGGAACCTGTGTTCATTCTGATTCAATGACTCGTTGACTTTACTCAGAAGCACAGGAAATGGCTCTCATGTGGATTAATCCTTATAGAATATCAATTTATTATTTTGAATGATGTTTTAAAATGAACAAAGTGTTTTTACTGACCTCTTTCTAATCTTATTTTCTTCAGGATGTTTTTATTGTATAAAAATCATTGATTTGAAACATGTTCCTAACATTGTTGTTTTTAAATTTGTAGACGATACCAAAAATTGCAGAAGATTATGAAGCCTTGGTAAGAATACCTAAGCTATGTTATGGTTTATGTGATGGTTTCATTCTTCCTCTTTCCTCTGTATATCCTGTCTTCTGACTAATTTTGTAATGATACATCTAGGTATTTTGAATATTTTATTTGATGTTTTTATAAACTGGTTATCTGAATTTTTATATTTTTTTTTTTTTTTTTTTTTACTTTGTGGTAGAAATTTTATTTTATGTTTGTTTCCACGAAATGGTCATGTCAGAATTGTTCTCTTTCTAGAGCAATGTTAACCATAATTTCATGGATTACTTTAAAGAAAGCTTCCTTTTTGTAGCCTATGGGTGTTTAGAGTTTAAAAATTGAGCTTTCTTCAATGGTTCAGAAAGAAAAAGATACACATTTTTTAAAAATGCAGAGTTGATACATAGAATGGATTATTTATTTTGGTTCTGAAAAAATGTTTGATAACTGATTACCTATATATTAAGTCAGTTTCATGACAGTTGTGTCTTGAATTTCTTCAAGTTTCCCCTCTTGAATAACTTCCTTATCCACTAACAGTACAGATATGTGTAACCAACTCTGAAGCAGGCTAAACATTTCTGTGGTGCCAAGATGTCAAGTAGATAACTTCAGTTTGAGAAAGAAAACTGAAAAGCATCCCAAAGTGTGGGCCTTAGCTTCAAGCCTCCAGACAAATTCTTATCACCTCCATGTGGTGTGATACTGAGCTGTCTTTGTTCTCCCCCACTCCTCTCGCATAGCAAGAGTGTGAGTTACAGACAGTCTTCTGTGTATTAAGTACACAGAAAGTGGGAAGTACTGCATTTCTCAGGTCAAGCCTCCTAAATGTTATTATCCCACACATATTTAGTAGAATAGAAGTATTTGAGTAAAGACGACAGAAGCCATCTTATGAGGGACTGTCCTATGTGTGATGTCCCCCACATCACTTCTAACCCACACTTACTCCCCTACAGAGGTTCTGCACATTACCATCACCTTTTGGGGGAAGAATTTAAAATCAGATGGCAGAGCTGAAATGAAAATTTCCCATTGACCTCATACAATTTGCCAATGTGGAGGGATCAAAGATATAGGCACAACAGTTTCTTTAAAATTCACCAACCCGCAGTTTTAATCTTTTTCTGAGTAGGGGGTACTGAACAGTTAGATGGTGTCCATTTATCAGTCATGGACACAAATCAATGATTATGGCTGTGATTCTCCAAAAAAGTGGTACAATCAGAGTAATAGATAAAAATTATAAAATTCTGAGCCAGACATGGTGGCGCACACCTTTAATCCCAGCACTCAGGAGGCAAAGGTAGGAGGATCGCCATGAGTTTGAGGCCACCCTGAGACTACATAGTGAATTCCAGGTCCTCCTAAGCTAGAATGAGACCCTACCTCAAAAAACCAAAATAAATAAATTAATTAATTAATTAATAAAATAAAATAAAATTTTGGACAAAATGCTAAAACAAAACATCTAAAAGCAACTATTTGAGGGCACTGAAAGCAGGAAGCTTACCCTTGAGATAATAGTCCTTAGATGGTTTTGTGTTTTCTTGTGCCCCAGCACACCCCCAGATCTAGGAGGGTGGGAAGGCTGCAGGGGCCCCTACATTAATCAGCTACTAGTTTTCAGGTGAAAGGCAACTAGATAATTAAGGGAAATCCTTGGAAAAAGGGAAGCTGGCATTATTTAAGACCCCATATCTTCACATAACTTCTATAGGACTCCATCCCTGATCACTGAAATGTCTAACGGGCATGTCTGGGGATACTGTAGAGGACCAAGGAAAAACGGTTATTCAAAATCTAAAGAACGGAGCATGGATGTGAGCTTTTAGTCACTGACGGTTAACTACCTACTCAAACAAAAATTAGCATTTTGGAAGAACAAAACTGAATTATGAGGCATGGCAATGTCTAGTCTGTGATCAGTAAACAAAAAGAAAAATGCCATAAAATACATAAATAAATATAAAATATAAAAACAAAATAGGATGACCCATAATTAAAAGAGGGAATGTATATATGTATTTTAGAAACTGATCATAAGATTACCCAGATAATAGCCTGGCATGGTGGCACACACTTTTAACCCAGCACTCAGGAGACTGAGGTAGGAGGATCACTATGAGTTCTAGGTCAGCCCGGTCTAGAGTGAGATACACCTTGACAAACAAAAGATTACTCAGATAATGAACTTGGAAAAATTTAAAGAACTATTTAAAAAGTATGTGTACATATATGTATGTGTATAGAGAGAGAGAGAGAGAGAGACAGATCAGTGATGTAAATTTATACTTAAGCTAGGAAAAATCTGAAGTTATTTAGTAGAAAAAAAGAATAGAAAATGAATAATCAACTAAATAGGCAAGAGTAAATAGCAAAAAATTTAAAGCCAAAAATTATTTCAAAATATTTTGGGAGAGTATAAGAAAATCACCCCAAATGTTCAATACTAGGAATAAAAGAGCATATCACTGTATGTCCTACTGACTTTTAAAAAAAAAATTATTTGCAAGCAGAGAGGGGGTGACATGGCAGACACACTAGGGCCTCTTGCTGCTACAAACAAACTCCAACTGCATGTGCCACTGTGTGTAAGTGGCTTTACATGAATACTGAGGAACTGAACCCAGGCCATCAGGCTTTGCAAGCAAGTTCCTTTAACCAATCCTACTAATTTTAAAAGCAAAATAAAGGAATGTTGTAAATGGTTTTATACTAGTAAGTTGTAAATTTTACATAAAATGGACAAAGAGGAAACAGAAGTTACCAAATTATCAGTCAAGGAGATTCAAGGATCTGATCTGCCCAAGAAATAACTACTACTTTGCAAAAAAAAAAAAAAAAAAAGAGAGAGAGAGAGAGAGAGAATAGTTATGTGGTACATTTTAGCTACAGCAGTCAAGGTCCATGACTGCAGCTTTGAAGTGAAGTCAAGGCTATACTCTTTGCCAGGCAGCTTGTAATCAGTGAGCCTGGAAACATTCTAGGCCTCTTTCTGCCCACTGTGGGACTCCTCCCACAGACATTGTTTGTCCTGGGCTTTCCCATTAGTTGATTGTCAGGTTACATCTATTTCCTCTCTCCTTTCCTCCCTCAGATATCTAATCTACTTCATGGCCTGTAAACTTGCTATGCCCAATCCTGCTTTCTGCTCTTTATCTTTCACACAAACATTACCCTCTTTCCCAACACACTTCTTATTCTCATTAACACCATCTAACTTTTAGAGGACTAAAGAAAACATTAAAACTAATGCCTGAAAAAAAAACAGAAAATATGAATGCTTATGGATATTAAAGTAATTGAAGTAATTATCAGAAATGTTCCTATAATGTGAACTGATTATAGTGGTGAATTCTATCATATATTTGTAGAAGAAATACTAAATGTGCAATAAGGGAGGATTAGTTTTCAATAATTATCTGTGACCAGTATCACTGTGATTCCAAAACCTGACAGGAAATGAAAATTAGAGGCCAATGTCTTATTGAACAGTGATGCAGAAACACCCAGTGGATATTAACAAGTATATCCAAACCCGGTACCAGTAATAAGGCATGCTGACTGTGGTGGTTAATCTTTATTTCAGTCCAATCTACCTAGGAGATTAGTATAGTACAGTCCTTGGTGTATCTTTGAGGATATTTCCAGAGAATAGTAACCAAGGGCAATAAAAAACCTCACCTTGAACATGGGGAGTACTTCCCTAGACAGAAATCACAGGTAGAATAAGAAGGAAATGAGGAGGTCGGCTAGTTCAGTCTTTCATGTGTTCTTTCTTGCTTTCATGTCCTTCCTTCCTACCTCTCTCCCCCCCCCCCCCACACTATCCTTGCCACCATGAAGTAAACAGTCTCTGCCACACATTCCCACTGCCTCACCTCCGGCTCAAAGCAATGGATCCAGCTGACTATCAATCTTCCCTTCCTTAAGTCTCTTTCCTTAGATATTTGTCACAGCAGTGAAAACTCTACTAATTGACTAATAGGAATTTATAGCAGAAATGGCTCAACCCTTGAAAGTCAGTATGATTGAGCATTTAACAAAATAAATACAGGAAAAACAGAAAAGCATCTAATAGAGAAAAGGAATTGCATAAAATTCAACATTCATTCATAATAAAAGTTCCCAACAGTCTTGGACCAAGGCAGCCACTTAACCCGAAAAAGATCATCTAAAAAAATAATAATAATAATCCTAAACTAACAATTGAGAGTCTGGCCTTTTCCTACCCTGAAGATTAGCAAGCATGTTTTCCTTCTGTGCAGCAGAACTGTTTACTACAATGGTGAGTGAGTCAAGGAAGAAGTGTTGTAGAAATATTTTGGAATGACTAACTCTTACAATAATTCAATAAATCAATAAAATTCAATAAATCAACTTTTAACTTCTTTTCTACCACAGAAGTACAAGGCATAATGTCATAAAGGAAGACATGGAACTATCTCTAATCATAGAAGACTGGCTATGTACAAAATTCTAACAAGCTACAAAGAGACTTGTGGGTCTAATAATTTAGCAAGGTCTCAAGATACATTATCATTGTATAAAAACCCATGCATTTTCATATGTTGACAGCAAACAAATTTAAAATGATACTTTAAAACTTCCATTTATAAAGTGTCAAAATGATAAAATTCTTAGGAATAAGTCCAAATGGAAACATGCAGTATGTATTCACAAAATACTTTTGCTAAAAGAAATTATGGACCTAAATAAAGGGGCAGGCATTCCATTTCTTGGGTTGAGAGACAATATTGAAGATTCCAGTTCTCTCTGAATGAATCTATAGAGCCAATGCTATAGTAATCACTTAAAAATTATAAGGCAAAGCCGGGCGTGGTGGCGCACGCCTTTAATCCCAGCACTCGGGAGGCAGAGGTAGGAGGATCGCCAAGAGTTCGAGGCCACCCTGAGACTAGTTAATTCCAGGTAAGCCTGGACCAGAGTGAGACCCTACCTTGCAAAACAAAAACAAACAAAAAAAAGATTATAAGGCAAGGCTAGGCTTGATGGCACTTGCTTTTAACCCCAGTACTCAGGAGGCAGAGGTAGGAGGATCACTGTGAGTTCAAAGCCAGCCTGGGACTAGAGTGAGACCCTACCACAAAATAAAATTATAAGATCCTCTTAAATTGAAACCTAGAGTAGCCAAACAGTAAGCAACAAAGTTGGAAGATTTTATTAAGTGACTTCAAGATCTGTTTTAAGGTTAGTTATCAAGACAGTATGATCTTGATATAAGGAGGTGATATTGACAAACAAATCAATAGAATAGTGTCCTGCTAAATTTTCGAAAACAAAACAAGGAGAATGCTTTCTGACATGCTGATTCTGAAGGGTAAGGGCAGTGTCTTAGCTGGGTGATGGATGAATCCATACCTTCCAATGTATATAGATTTTACCACTGATAGAAAGAAAGTACATGGAAAAATTCACTGGGCAGGGAAGGACTATAGCCAATAACATTGGCAGACAAGGAACTATTCAGTACAATTTATTGATAGCTTTAAAATTTTTCCTTTGGGCTGGAGAGATGGCTTAGCAGTTAGGTGCTTGTCTGCAAAGCTGAAGGACCCAGGTTCATTTCTTCAGGTCCCATGTAAGCCAGATGCACATGGTCACACATGTGTTTGGAGTTCATTTATAGTGACTAGAGGCCCTGGCATGCCCATTCTTCTCTCTCTCCCTTTCTCTCTGTCTCTCCCTCTGTGTCTGTCTCTAATAAATAAATAAATAAAAATAAATCTTTTAAAAAGAGATAGTTGACATTTCTTTAAAAATATTGCCTTTATTTTCATCATTTCTCCACTTATGTATCGGGCATACTATCCCACAGAAACATTTGGTAGCACTATTCTTTTGTGAAATTAGCAGCGTAAGTTTCTTGCTTGTTTTTAGTTTGATTGGATTTTTGCTGGAATGAGGTAATATGATCTGTCCTAAGTTGATGAGAAACATTTGAATCATTCCAGCACACATGGTGTGTTGGCTGTGAGAGTGTCTATCAACCAGCATGTAAAATTTGCAGAAGGCTTGATTTGTGGTAATCAATACTGTAAAATCATTAGCCTCACACTTTATAAAAAACCAAAGCCACTCAAATAAATAAAAATGCCCCAGAATGTGTTATGTGATTGTTTTATTTTCCTCTACTCAGCCTGGACTTAAGAGTGTAAACAGGGCTTCTGCCTTTGCTCTGTAAGTCTGAACCTCTCCTTTGGGAGTGGAAATCAATACTGATGTCAGGAGGCAATAAAAGCTGTTAACAGGGATGGAGAGATCACTTAATGATTAAGGCATTCACCTGCAAAGCCTAAGAACCCAGGTTCAATTCTCCAGTACCCACATAAGCCAGATGCTTTGCAGTGGCTAGAGGCCCTGACAGCCTATTCTCTCTCTGCCTCTTTCTCTCCCCCCACCTCTCAAATAATACATAAATAAAATATTTTTAGAAAGCATTGTTAATGCCACCTTTTAGCAGATGGCTTCAGGTTCACTGAGATGAACTTCCAGACCAGGCACAGTTATGGAGGAAGGGATATCTATTGAAGCTTACAGATCCAGGGAAGTTCCATAATGGCAGAAGAAGCTGGCCTGCTCTTCCAGGACCAGGCAAGAGAGAGAGAAAGCCAAAAGCCACATAGCACAGCACACTTCAGCAACTCCAGCAAGGCACACTTTGCATATCTTTATATTGAAATCTCAAACCCACTACCACAACCTTAAGATCTACCCAGTGACATTGCCTCCAGCCAGGTGGGCTGCAGATGCAAACCATAAACTAATAAAACACGGAGTATATCGGGGGCCATCTATTCAAACTACCACATACCTCATCTGAAAGAGGACATTTGATGTAAAGTATAATGAAAACAGCATGGCATCCTTTTCCTGCAACTGAAAATTTGAAGTTAAATCTCAAAAAAGTCTTCCTTCAAGGAAGCATTGTATCCTCCAGCAATAAGTCATAATAATGTTCATGTTATAATTTATAAATACTGCATTATATAATATGTACATTATATACATGTGTAGTATATATTTTACTATATGATATATAACCATAATATTGTTAACATTTAGTGCATTTTACAATACTTACCATTGTATAGTAGGTTATATTCTACAATTCTATCTATCTGTCTTCTATTTTCTATCATCTATCACATTAGTAAATGGGCCAGAAGAACAATCTTTCCTGAAAGCACCTTAATTAGCCTGTGATGGGAGACAGGCTTTTTCTCACCTGTCACTCATTAGCACTGATGGATAACTCACAAGAGCATGCTACCTGCAGTCTCAGAGTTTGTGCTTTGCCTTATTAACACCTATACAGATTGAACCCTTTACCCTCAACTCAGCTAGGAGATTCAAAACCAAAATGACACTCTTTCCCCTCTTTATTCTCTCTTCCTAGGTCCTTATAGTCTGTCTGAGAAGCCTACAGACAGAGTTCTGGAGCATCTTAGGGGACATTGTCTGTCTTCAGTTTGCATCCCCAAGGCCAGGATGAGGGTTTCACTAGCAGGCAGTTGAGGTTCTGAAACATTTTGACTTTGGTCAATTAGAAGGAATGCATATGATTTATTTGTGGCTTTAAAAATGCTTCATCAAGACTAGTACCAAGCCTAGGCTGTGTGTTCCCAGCTCTAGTAGCCAAATGGAAGAGCTAAAGAGCTGAGCCCATCAGTGGCTGCTGCTGCATGCCTCAGTCTGTTTTTGGTTGATTGCATCGTAAGCATTCCTACTCTTCCTTCAGCTCTTATATTCTTACTGCCACCTCTTCCACAGTGGACCTTGAACCTTGGAAGGTGTGATAGGGATGTTTCAGTGCTGAACATTCCTCCGTCATGTCTTCTCAGCACTATGGGGCCTTTTGGGTCATCCCAGTGGTCACTGCTATCTGAAAAGAGAAGCTTCTCTAACCAAAACTGAGAGTAGCATTAATGTATGGGTATTAACATTAAGTACAGTGTTTATAGGGCAGTTTGGTGAGTAGAATATATAAATTTAGCCAGACAAGAGCAGTCATTACGTTTCTAATGTTCATGACCTCCTCCGCCTTAGGCTTTTGGTTAAATTTCAGTACAAGGCACGTATTCCCTCCCATAGAGCGGGCCTCTAGTCCAATTAGAGAGCAGTTAGTTTCCCCAATAACAGACATGCCACTATTGCACCAGTTGGCTCGTTTGGCCTGGTTGGCCAAACTTGAGGTTTGCAGTGTCCATTGCTTTCACCACTGATGGCTTCTGTCTCCCATAAGGCTGAATACAGTGCAGCTTTTTCCAGCTTTCTGTCAGCTGGTCTACTGGGAGAAGGTTTCGGCTCAGCCCCAGTTTGATTTTTCAGTGACCTTGCAGCCCAGACATGTGGAGTCTTCAGCAATAGAGTCTTATTATCTATTCCTGGTAGGAAACCAAGGGCCTTGGTAATAGCCTATAATGTTTTGGGGGCATCAGGGACCTCCCTGGCCAACAACTCACTGGAAGGTATCCCATCCCTGGCACTGAAATTTTTCTAGTAACAGCCTATAGCTTTTGGGTGTGCCATTATCCAGAAAAGTAGGTTATCATGTGGCTTATTCACAATATCCTGAATTTTGATTACCCCTGCCCCCACAATCCTTTTGCTCAGTCTCTTCCCCTGACCTCACTTAGGCCATTCCACCCTCAGTAATCTGCCCATCTACTTACATATATATAGTACCATCCTTTTAAATTCACCCCTCTCCTCCCTCCCATATAGCTCTTTACTAGCTTACTGGACTCTGCTATCGATTTTTACTCCAACTGACACACATTCTTAATAAAATTAATGAGCTTCCCTCTTATGAAAGAAGTGCTTTGCCCTATCTTAGTTACTTTAGCTGTCATTTGCTGAGAAGCTCGTCTTTAATCTATCATTTACCTAATGATTATACCCTTCACACTTTATTAAGTGTTCATTAGACAGCCTTGTGGTTAAATAGCTATTACCCAGCTTGCCTGCAGAGTAAACAGACTCAGAGGGGTTAAGTGAATTGTCCAGTGTGACACACCTCCAGAGTATGGTCAGTGTGAGGCAGCCTGTCTAACCCTATAAACTCTTGCTGACTTTGAGTGTCTGCCTTTTCCTATAACTTATGTGTCTCTACTCAGCTGCTAGTCCCAATGTTCTGTGAATACTCTGCTTACCTAAAGCTGCTTCATATTTGTATCTTTCCTGGTGCTTGGCTTTGGGTCCATGACTCTGTATACCTTCTGTTTTGCAGCTTTGGAGACATGTTGTCCTTCACTTTGACAGCATTTGTGGAACTAATGGACCATGGCATCGTGTCGTGGGATACATTCTCTGTGGCATTTATTAAGAAGGTAATGCGGGCTGTGCTTCCATAAGGTCAACATTATTTCTTTCTTTCACAGATACTTTGGGGATATTTTATAATTGTAAGGTAGTGTGGTCTTTATAGTATTATATATGTGGGGTACAGGGCCCTCAAATTCTATGTGAAAATGACTTTGTGTCCCCACAGATATCATAAAAGAATCACATATAGGCCAGAGTTACAGAGAAAATTTTTTTAAAAGCCATGCTGTTAATGGCTATGTAGTTAGGTAACTGATACCTTTTATATGACCACAGATCTTAATGTCTAAGCAGAGCTCCTACTGACCTTCTTTAATGGTCTTTTCCCAACCTGATGTCCAGGGACAGGAAAAGAGGCACAGGATAGCGATTCCTGCATTCCTAGTTTCAACTAGGCATGAAGGAGGCAGATGCATCTTGGGCAGAGAATCCTGCTTACTTGTCATCATGGCCCAATAAACACCTCAGGCATCAGCCCGCCCCAAGGGCTCCTCTTTAGAAAGGAGAGGACATTGTGGTCCTGGGGTAAAGGGAAAAGGGTTCTCACCATTCTCTGCAATTGGCAAACATAATGACACATCCTCACAGTTCCAGTTCTGTTTGCATTTGTTTAAGAAAGAATAACTTATCCTAGCTAGGTTTTGTGGTGCACACCTTTAATCCCAGCACTCAGGAATCAGTGATATGAGGATCAATGTGAGTTCAAGGCCAGCCTGGGACTACACAGAGAGTTCTAATTAGCCTGGGCTAGAGTGAGACCCTACCTCAAAAATAACAACAGGGGTGGAGAGATGGCTTAGCAGTTAAAGCGTCTGCCGGCTAAGCCTAAGAATGCCGGTTCCAATCTCCGGGTTTCACATTTAGCCAGATGCAGTGACACAAGGGCACAATGCCACACTTGCCCACAAGGGGGTGCACACATCTGGAGTTCGTTCACAGCAGCTGAGAGGCTGCTGGCCGCCCATTCTCTCTCTCTCTCTCTCTCTCTCTCTCTCTCTCTCTCTCTCTCTCTCTCTCTCTGCCTCTCCCTCTTCCTCTCACTCTCCCTCTCTCTCTGCCTCTCTCTGTGTCTCCAAAAAACACCACCACCAACAAAAAACTTATCCTTATCCTGATCTTTTAATATTGTTATAACTTTACATCATAGATGACTGTTATTTAATAACTTTTCCTCCATTTGTATTTGTGAAAAAAGTTATTGGCAATTTGTTCTCTCTACTATAGTGGTAAGAATAATGAGATGTTAAGGATTTCAAACATTTACATGTATATCTTCTTGGGAAATGTTGCTAAAATTTTCAAGAATTTCAGTGCAGTTATGCAAAAGTTAGAGAATAAAAGTGAAGTCCAGTGTGGATCATTTGAAGTTTTAACCATGTATTATGAAACAGTGGTAGATTTAAAGCAAACTTGTGGGGTGGGAATGATTGCTCAGTGGTTAAAAGAGCTTGCCGACCAGGGTTCAATTCCTCAGCCACCCACATAAAACCAGATGCAAAAAGTGGCACAAGTGTCTGGCATTCGTTTGCAATAGCAAGAGACCCTGGTATGTGCATGTGCACGCGCACACACACACACACACACACACACATAAATATTTAAACATAAAAAATTTAAAAATTAAGCAAAGTTGCCCAAAATAGTATGAAATGTTCCTTTATTTCATTCATTCAGCTTCCCTTGGTATGAATATTGTGCATGGTAGCACAGTTGTCAGAACTACTATGTTAATACAGGTGTAGCAATACCTTCATTTGATTTTTTTTTTTTTCAGATTTTCTACTGCCATTTTTCTCTGGTAGAGCACTGATCCAAAATCTCACTATGTTATTTTTTATTGTGTTTTCCAACCTGTGATAGTTCTTCAGCTTTTCCTTTGTCACTCGTGATTTTCACATTTGTGTAAAGTATTAGTAATTTTGAAGACAATTCCTGAAAATGGATATGTCTGATAATGCCCTCATGGTTAGTTTAAGGAATGTTATGCATTTAGGCAAGAATCCTACATAAATAATGCTATGCCCTTTCAGTACACCATTTCAGGAGCAAGGTACATTGTATGTCTCCCTGATAATGATGTTGTCATTTGTTGCTTGGTTTCAAGTGGTATCTGTTGACTGAAATTACTGCAACCAAATGAAGTGGTTTTGCATTTTGGTACATTCAAAGCCAAAATAAGCATATTCAGGCAATAATTGTGAGAAAAGATGGCTTATCTGCAGCAGGTAAGGAGGTCATAGAGGTCATTTCCAGACAATGCTCTCTCTGAACAAAGGTGTGGGGGAGATTTTATGTGGGGATAGCCTATACAATATTCATAGAGTCTATGCACATTCATATACTCTATACACATTCATATAGGAAAGCACCTTAGTGGTAGATGCATTCCTGAAATCCTCAGTTTCAGCTCATAGTTCAAGAAGGAAAGGTGACAGACACATTTTGGATTATGCTTAGCTCAAGGTCATGGAGTACATGTTCAAAGGGTTAGCATGGCACCCTGGAGCCTCCTCAGCTTGCATTATAAAGATGGCAAACAAGAATGCCTCTGGGCATACTCAGTTTGTTCAAAAGTTTTAGCTAAAACAAATGGCAAGGATTTGTCAAAGGTGCATCAGTACAGTAGTTACCCATGTCAAGGCGACTATTTGTTTAAGGGCTAGCATTGCTGGTTTGGGATTTGAAGTTCATCTTGATAAGATGCTACTTTGAATTGAAAGGCAAAAGAGAGACCTAGTCTTTTGAACACAGATGTTGACAGCAGAGGCCCCATAGGTCAAAGAATATCTGCAGGATGTCCTGTATTTAAGATGAAAAGAGCTCATTGGAAACTAAGGGCATCCTGACAAACTTCTGAATATGTCCCTTTATAATTCCATGAAGCCAAAGGAGGTGGGTACAGGAACTAAAGGGAAATGTTCCAAAAGGGGGCCTCTTTTGGAACTTTAGTAGTTGTATAAATTGCTAGAAAGAAAAGAAACTTATGGATAGCACAGCCAAAGAAATTCTGATGTGTTACAAAGCATAGTCGTTTAGTGATAGCAGAGGAGTGAGCAGTAGATGAAGAGAGCAGAAAATGAATCGCAGTACCTTATCATTCTATAAGTTTCTCTAAGTTACAATAAAACAAACCCAAAGCTGAGGATACTAGGTTTATTCTTATAATATAAAGTGGAAGGGCTGGAGAGATGGCTTAGCAGTTAAGGCATTTGTCTGCAAAGCCAAAGGACCCAGTTTTGATTCCCCAGGTCCCACATAAGCCAGATGCACAAGGTGGTACATGCGTCTGGAGTTCGTTTGTAGGGGCCGGGGGCACTAGTGTGCCCATATACATACCATCCACCTCCCCCTCATAAATAAAAATATAAAGTGGAGGCTTGAAGATAAAACAATGCACAGAGACTTCTGTGTTTGAATATTTATCCCCATCTGGTGGTGCTAAAGTGGAACCTTGCTGGAAGAAGTGGGCCACTACACTAAGCTGGGCTTGGAGGTTTCATACCAGGCACCACTTGCTGTTTTATCTCTACTTCTTGACGCCAAGGCAATGTGTCACTGGCTACCAGCTCCCACCCACCAGGCCTTTCTACCACTGTGAAACTCCCCCTTGAAACTAGAAGCCCAGTTAAACCCTTTTTCCTTCCATAAGCTGCTTCTGGTTAGGCATTTTGTTCCCGTAACAAAAAAGTAACTGATAGAACCTTTTTTCCTAATCCAAATAGCCTTGTTCATCTCCTCTTAGAGTTTCTCCTGCTGTATCTTGTAACAACTATGTCCTGGGTGTGAGTTTCTTGAAATTACACTATTATGTCACTGATGTTAACTCTCAGAGTTCTTTATTACCATCCTTTCCAGAGCAGGGCTGCTAAGTCTTGTTCCCGTGGTAGAGAAGCAAGAACAGAGGCTTGGAGACTGATGAAGTTGCAGTGAGGGAAAGTACTGGGTCACATAGGCCACAGATCGTTTGCTCTGGTGAAGAGGGGGCAGAGCCATCAGGAGCTCTTCCATCACACTGACTCCTATGCAACCCTCAGGCCTTCCCAGTACTTCAGTGATTTTGCTTCTCCCTGTCCCCTCCCATCTATCATATGCCCCTGTGCCAGCCCTTCTCCCATCTCTATGAAGTTTTGTTCCCTTGACTATCCCTCCCAGTAGTCCCTAAGCCCAGGAAGGAGAAATGTGACTTTCTTCATGACTTCATCCCCAGGGCCTGGTAGATGGTAGAGCCCATATACATGTCTATCAAATGTAGGAATGACTTTTGCTTAGAACCTTTTTTTAGAAGAAAACCATTGAAGTTGAACACGAGGGACTACAATGGTCCTTTATTTAAATATATTTTAAGTATAATTTTGGTGGTAAGGTATAAGGAATAACAAAGCTGTGTTTCTTTAAATAATGTGAGTGGTGGCCAGTGAGATGACGTTAATTTAGTTTTCTAAATATTTGAGATGAGCAAGGGGGCACACACATCTGGATTTCGTTCACAGCAGCTGAGAGACTGCTGACGTGCCCATCTCTATCTGTCTCCCTCTCTCTCTCTGTCTCTCTCTCCAAAAATAAATAAAGTAAAAAAAATTTTTTAAAAAGAACAATGTTTTAAAATAAAGAGAGGTGGTGTTCTCATGGCGTGTCTCACAGATCAGAGTAAATGTGAGTGTTAAGGCAAGCACTTGCCAGGGACAGTAAACACATCACTGGGAAAGGAGCTGCAACTGTTCTTAGCACCTCTTAAAATTCTTGTACACTTAAGGGTCTTAAAATTCTCATACTCTTCCCATGTAGTTCGTACTATAAAGTAATAGCTCTTGGAACGTAAAGCATCATGTCACAACACGACTTTATCCTCACTGTTTGAGATCCATGTGGATCTGGGGCAGACAGGGTACCAGTTATGCATGCCCTCCCCCTCCCCCACCCGCCACACACACCACTTTCACAGTGAGCCAGAATAGAGACCTTGGGATGGTAACTGGAAATGCTAGAGGTGTATTTGCATTTTATCAGGTACAGAGATTGAAGGAGGTGGGAGAGGGGTCCATTGAATAGTGCAGAGGTGAGGGGGTGGGAGAGGGATCCATGGGATAGGACAGAGGAAGGGGTGGAAGAGGAGCCCATGGGACAGGACAGTGAGGGGGTGGGAGAGGCGTTTCTGGGGAGAGGGTAAAGTATGTGGATGGGAGAGGAGTCCATGGGACATGACAGAGGAGGGCGTGGAAGAGGGGTCTATGGGACATGACAGAGAGAGAAATTGGTATTGACAAAGAAAGCAGCAAGTGTTTAATCCTCTTGGAAGTCATCTAACTTTCAAGAAAGCCCTCATTTTGTTGTTCTTGCAGTTGTGTTTTCTTATGAGTTGTTGACAGACAGCAGTAACTTTTAACGAGATTGCTAAATAAAATCTTTATAGTACTCATGTGTTCCCTCATATTTGTGACATTGTATTTAGGTTTTCAGTGATTAAAAATTCCTCAGGAAATACATTTTAGAAAGTAAGCTATAAAGTTTTAACTTGTACCACTGCTGTATCAGTTACCTTTTCATTGCTAAGACAAAATAGCTGACAAAAATCAGTGAAGGGAGGAGAAGTTTATTTCAGCATACAGTACCTCCAAGTTGCAGTTCATCCTGGCAGGGAAGGCATGGTGGCACAAGCTGCTCACACTCAGCCCTGCAGTGTGGAAGCAGAATGATGAATGCTGCTGCTCAGCCAACTTTCTTCTTCCTAAAAATAGATTTTGAAAATCTATTTATTTGTAAATAAATATTTAAAATCTGTCTCTTGCCAGTGCACACAAATGCCTGTCTTGCTTTATGTGGGTGGCTGGGGAATGGAACCCAGGCCAGAGTAAGTGCCTTTAACTGCTGAGCCATCTCTTCAGCCCCCAGTCTCCTTTTTGTCTAGTCTAAGATCCAAGTCCCTGAAATGGTGCCACCCACAGTAAAGATGAGTCTTCCCATCTCAACTCAATCAAGATAAGCCCTCACAGACATGCAGAGAGACTAAGCTAACCAATTTAAGCCCCCTAGGGAATTCTAGATCCTGGCAAGTTGACAATCAAGATAAACCATACAAATGCTAATTTAACTGAACTTTTGTTTGCTATATTGTGGAAAATAAGAAGAGTTTACTTAACTGTAGGAAATTGAAAGAATGAAAGATAGAAGTTTTTTTTGTTCTTTTTTTAATTCACAAATTGAGTGGGCAGATGCTAAAAATTTGCCGGTGGAAAAAATTTGCCTTTTGAATTGCATTGACAAGTATAAGCCCTGTAAGAACTTAACAGAGACATAATAAGAACATGAAAGTTGTTGATCTTGTGATTGAAGGCCCCATGGGAATGGGAGAGGAATGGTCACTGGCCTATGTAAAAGTTGCTGTCTTAAAGAAACCAGAATCCTTACAGGGTGTGTGCTGAATATCTAAAAGCTGAACTCAAAAGAATCATCCTGCGAAACCCAGACAGAATAATTCTTTGAAGATGTCTCTTATTATAAAATGAGACATGTGGCTTTGACATGCTATTGCAAACAATCCCTGTGCACTCGCTGCATTGCTTGCTGCTCTATTATAAGTGCCTGCTTCTCATCACTGAGCTTCCAGCTTACTTTACTAGCTCCCTTTTCGACTTCTGTGTGCTGTTTACCATAAGCAGTCAATTGTGTCCCAATTGGTTTTCCAGATAGCAAGTTTTGTGAACAAGTCAGCCATCGACATTTCAATCCTACAGCGCTCCTTGGCCATTCCTGGAGTCAATGGTACTGAACAGCCACGACCTCTACCAGAAGGTGGCACAAGAGATCACCATTGGCCAGCTCATTCCCCATCTTCAAGGGTAAGCATGCCTGGGTACCATGGAATGGGATGGGTCCATGCTCATGGAAGACAGCCACTATGATAGCCTGGGAAACATTGTATAATGGTTCAGTAACATTCACAGAAAGAATCGTGATTTAATGCATAACCAAACCATGTCCTACCCTCATTACACTGAAACGGCACAATGATGCTCTACTCCCCATCCCCTGGTGAGCCCTGTCTGTTCTTGGCACTGTTCTGTCCCATGTGCCTTGATTATAGGAAGCTCTCAATGTTGGTGAATTTGGGTGGATATTGGTAGGGTTTTATACTTCATAAAACACAATATGACACTAAATTTCTTTCTCTTAAGTTCTCAACAGATTATGTTCTTAACTGTAGATAATATGTTCTGTGATATCCTGAATAGTTACAGAATCATTTAAAAATCTTATCATTGACATCATAAGAATTTTTAGTGACAAACATCTTCCTTAGTTAGAGTCAAGATATTTATATTTACAGTGATCTTACTCTGTGTTTTTAAATAAAATATATGCAATGTTATAGAAACCTGAGCTACAATGTAGAAGTTAGACAGCTGCCTCGCAGCCTGTGATCTTTGGGGGCTTTTCCCCTCTCTGCTACTAGGTAGCTGACATAGAGGACTCTTTTCTACAATGTGGCTTGATCTATGTAAATATTAGTGAGATTAGTGGCAACAAACATTATGATTTAGCACACGCAAGAAGGAAAGTTTGTTGGAAGGCTACAATGATACTTCATAGAATCCTAAAAGGATTTTAAGTTGGATGTGTTTTGGAAAGCACTTCGGCTGGCTTTTGGTGACCAGGCTACCAGTGGCTCCCTCTTTTGGCCTCTCAGGTCCCATTTGCAAGGAAATATTCAGCAGTTCTAGGTACTGAAAATGTTAACTGCTACATTTATCTTGAAATTACAAAACAGTATCCATTTTATGTTTACTAAATTTTGAAGTGGAAGAATGGATGATCAGGTTTTAGAATTTAATTTACAAATGCTGTGGATTTTGGCCTCAATGAGTATTAGGTCATTTTCCAGAAGGTTGATTTCGTGTGTGTGTGTGTGTGTGTGTGTGTGTGTGTGTGTGTGTGTATGATCATGAGCATGCCTATCTTGTCTTGAAGGGAGATCAGTTTCACAGCCCACTGAATGCGAACTATATTAATGGTACTGTCTGCATCTTTCTTCCTGATCTCAAGGGCTCAGAAAGATTCATTCACAGTTCACTACACTGAAGAGTTGATCTTCGCCATGCACTGTGCTAAGGGTTTTATATGTAGATAAGGAAACTGCCTAGAGAGACCCAGAAACTAGTTCAAGGCCCACAGGAAGCCTGGGGTGTGGTGAACTGGCCCTTGAATCCCATCCTGCGGAAGGTTGTGCTCAAAGCTCTGCTTCCTACCCAACGTAATGAATTACCTTGAATCATTGCTCATCTGCTGCTCTTGGTTTCTGTCTTGGGTCCTTGTTTACTTATTCTTCTTTCTGTTTGGAAATATATTTTTAAAATATGTAATAGTGCCATGCAAACAAAGCTGTTTCCTGGGACTCTGGAGACATCTGCAGCTCCTCCATACATATCATGCACCAGACAACCCCCCCCACACACACACACACGTACCACTCCATTTTCTGGGTCCATTCTTTAAATCCTGTCAGAGAAGAGGGAGATGGCCATTTTACTGCCTGCATTCTGGGTGGCTGTCATTGAGCAACTGGCTGTAGTAATTGTACACCCACTGAGTGATGATAGAAATGCCTTTTCGGTGCTGAATGAGCTTTCTAAGTCCTGCCTTTCTTTCCTGTGGGAGGAGTGTTATGTTTACATATGAGCCTTACTGTGGTCAGACTTAGGATTCACCTCTTCTGACTTTCTGTATTGTTCTAACCCTTATAGAACAGATCAAGAAATCCAGACCTACACCATTGCTGTAATTAATGCACTTTTCCTGAAGGCTCCTGATGAGAGGAGACAGGTAAGTTGCAATTCTTTAGCTTTAGGACTACATTCATGGCGGAGAACTTCTCCTCCAGTCGTGTGCCTCCCTTCCCCTTTAGGGGTTCTGTCCACAAGGGTGCTCCAGAGCAACCCTACCTTACAGGCTGCTAAGTTGGATGGTGCAAAGTTTGAGATGGATAAGCTCTGATCTGAGGACGAATGCTAGGAGTGCCCTTTCATGAAATGCAGTCCACTGGACAGGCTGACAGCAAGAAAGATGGGAGTGGTGGAATCAGTGTCACAAGCCTCTAAGGTTTTTCTTTCTCTCCTTGGGTATTATTGGGGTGAGGACATGTATTGTCTTGTCCAGGGAGATGGAAAGGTAAGAAGACAGGAGGCACATATGCACATGTTCCTGGTCACAGTGATCTGTGCCTGCTTGAGATCACTGTGACCAAATGTCAGAGGAACTAATCATTTAGCGATGTGTATGGAAATAGCTGGGAGACTGGAAAGAGAAGGAACACCTTCCATGTACCCATAGTAAGCATGCCTTTTACTTGCTTGTTTCTGTCTTTGAACTGAGGACAGGATCATTGTAGAGGGGAACTTGGAAAAAGTGGAATTTTGCAATCTTGGAATCTAGCTCACTCTTCAGAGTCCACTCACATGTTTTTTCATCAACAATTTAAAACCCTGGTGGTCTTCCCACCATTACGAACACTGATGGGGCTCTACAACAATGTTAAGGATTTGTTTCAGAAAGCTTTAGAAAGCTGACCTGCCACTAAGTGTGGTATCCAGCATCAGTGTTTAGTTTTGTGTCCAAGGACTTTAGGCCTCAGTGTACTTATGTGATTCTAGTTTGTTTTCATTTAGAATTGTGTGATAATTCCAGTCGTTGCATTTTCACAGTGAGAGGTACCATTTTATAATCTCCTGTGTGATTGGAATTTGATGGGAGTTAGTAAGAAGTGCCTGACATTCTGAATTTTGCTGGGGGATCTGGTACCTGGGCTAGATTTTTAAAGGATGGCTTTGTTGGTCTTGGGTGGGATTATGGGTGGGGCTGCCTTTTTGATACCTGTATTCTGAGTTTTGATGATCCCAAGCAGCCTAAGAAACTGCCTGGCAGCTTTCAGGGTGCTCCCTCCTAGACCGAGTCCAGGGCATCTAGTCAAACCACAACAACCCCTCAGTTATTGTGGTTATTCCTGGTTAGGACACTTGCATTCTAGCCTAAACTCCTTGGAGTTTCCTTTTCTATCTGTGGAAGAAGATGGAAGTCCTGGCTGCCCAAAGCTGTGGTTTCACCTGGATGTCTGGCTCTACACAAGGCAGATGCTTACACCTGCTGCCCTTGCTTCTCATTTTACTGTTAAGTTGTTGAATTGGGTTGTTGTGGCAATGAACAAATAAAGAATGTGTTGTCTCTCTGTACTGATTTGGAAGATTGATAATAATGGAAAATAATATAACATTAGGTTTAAAGTCTATGAATCATTTTTTAAATTATGCAATATAGCATAAGACAAAATTTATTTTATGTTGCTATAATAGAAGTAAACCACCATAAAGAGTAGTCTAATAACCTCAAACCATTTACTATTATAGTCTAACTAACAGAGAATATGAATAATCCAGCAGAAATTTACAGAGTATTATATGACTCATTCAGTCTTTGAAATAAATTAGCCAAAAGGTTTTTACTTCCTTATGGAAAAATCAATGCTGACTTTATAAATCATTAAATTTAAGACTTGTTTATCAAAACAAAGTATTGTAATTTTTAAAGTAAAAATATTTGAAGGCCTAGAGAGATGGCTCAGTGGTTAAAAGTGCGTGCTTGCAGATCCCAAAGGCCCAAGTTCAATTCCATAGTACCCACTTAAAGCCAGATGCACAAAGTGGCACATGCATCTGGAGTTTGTTTGCAGTGACAAGAGACCCTGGCATGCCTATTAATTCATTCTTTCCCTCCCCCTCCTTGAAAATAAATGAAAATACAATATTTAAGTGAGTTAGGATAAATAACTCCAAAATAGATTGTAATTTTACAATGAAAAAAGTTGGTTTGCAGTCAGTGGAGGCCATAAGTGGGAAACGAAGGTGATTATATTAAGTAGGTAGGTTATAGATCATATCAACAGCTGACAGTATGTGGCTTTATGAGAACTCCACTTTAGATGTAAATAACATCTTAACTGCGGTAAATTTGATGTTGACATTATTATTAGCATATGTGCTAATTTTTGGGGGGTGGGGTTTGAGGTAGGGTTTCACTCTAGCCCAGGCTGACCTGGAATTCACTATGTAGTTTCAGGGTGGCCTAGAACTCACATTGATCCTCCTACCTCTGCCTCCCAAGTGCTGGGATTAAAGACGTGCACCACTATGCCCGGCTTTTCATGCTAAAAATTTTAATTTCTTATTTTATGGGAAAATAGGAACGTTTACCAAACACAGACTCAGCCATCAATGAGTTATCAAGAGCCTGCCATATTCAGGTGTGCCGATGCCTTTGAGCGATGGCTGCTCCTTCCCCTCTGTAGCAGACAGCTTCAGGTTCGCTGAGATGAACTTCCAGACCAGGCACAGTTATGGAGGAAGGGATATTATTTATTGAAGCTTACAGATCCAGGGGAAGTTCCATAATGGCAGGAAAAGCAGCCTGCTCTCCACAGGGCCAAGCAGAGAGAGAAAAAGCCAACCAGCCACCACAGCAAACAGAGCAAAACAACAGCCAAAAGGTCACACAGCACACTTCAGGAACTCCTGCTAGGCACATTTGCATATCTTTACAATGGAATCTCAAACCCACACCATTACCTTAAGACCAGGCCCCCAGTGACCTTGCCTCTAGCAAGGTGATTGCAGATGCAAACTATAAAATAATAAAACACTGAATATATTGGGGGACATATATTCAAACTATCACACCCTCCTTCTAGACATAGATGCCCTCTCTTTCCTCACAGATGAGGGGCAGATGTGCTTTGGTTTTGGGGGGAACAGGTTGCTGTTCTGCTGGCAGAAGGATTTTTTCTCTTATAGCTTCTTGCCATTATTAGGTTTACTATTTTGTTATGTTTATTTTGAATGAAAAGAGAGTGAATATGGGTATGCCAAGTCATTTGCCAGTATAAACAAGCTTCATACACATGCCCCCACACTGTGCATCTGGCTCTATATGGGTATTGGGGAACTGAACTCTGGCAAGCATGCTTTGCAAGCAAGTGCTTTTAACTACTGAGCCATCTCTCCAGCCCCCAGGTTTACTATTTTAAATGGCAAGTATATTGGCAAGATGCCTTCCAAATGTCACTACAAAGATTCGTTTTCACAAGCATTATTCAAATTTTTAAATACAAAACTAAGAAAAATCAGAGGAGATAGATGCTCAGCGAGGAAACTTGATAGACTCCATCATCACGCCCCCACAGACACCCTCTCCAGTTACTGTCCTGTCTGCTCCTTCATGGTGTAGCTTACTTTCTTCTGCACATATATCCCCCTTCTTGTATCACTACTTTACCAAAGTCAGGCATACCACATGAGTAATTTTTATTTAAAAACTACTTTTTAAAAAAAAAATTATTTATTTATTTATTTATTTTTGGAGAGAGACAGAGAGAGGGCAGAGAGGGAGAAGGAAACAGATAGAGAAGGGCGCGCCAGCTGTCTCTCAGCTGCCTTGAATGAAATCCAGATGCGTGTGCCCCCTTGTGGGCAAGTGCAGCATTGTGCCCTTGCTTCACTTTGCATCTGGCTAAACGAGGGACCTGGAGATTGGAACCGCTGGAGATTGGAACCAGGTTCTTAGGCTTAGGAGGCAGGCGCCTTAACCGCTACACCATCTCTCCAGCCCTAAAAACTACTTTTAAAACTAGCAAAATGGACATTTTTGTGGACATATTTCCACATCAGTATGGCTATGTATTTATCTCCATCTAGATGTGAATATATTTTTATGCTATAAAATATTTCCTGTAGGTTTTCACGTTTATTGAAACAATTTCCTAGTATTGGACATACTTTCATGATGTAGATAAAGACACTTGTTTCCCTCTGTCCAAGTTCCTGTTCCTTAGGAGAACTGTATAAAATATTTACTTGATCTTTTATCAAACATGTATTGTCTGCGGTGTGCTAGACACCATACCCAGGCTTGGAATACAAAGAGAGACATCCTCTGTACCTCTGAGGAGCCCGATGAAATAGATACTGTAAGCACATAAAGAAGACTCTAGTAGATGATGAAACTCCCCTCTTCCTTCTCATTTGTCAGTCTTCCCCTTCAAAAATATTTTTATTTGTCTATGTGTGTGGGAGCGGAGAGAGAGAAATGGGTACACCAGGGTCTCTTGCCACTGCAATCGAATTACAGACACATGAACCACTTTGTGCACCTGACTTTACGTGGGTACTGGGGAATCAAACCTGGGCCAATAGGCTTTGCAAGAAAGTGTCTTTAACCATCGAGTCATATTCCTAGACTACTTTTAAATCTTTTAAACCAGGATGCTAAAATCAACACAGAGAATACACTTTTTTTTCATTTTACATGTGTGATGATTATTGAGCAGTATTTCCATTTTGCAAGTAAGTTTATAAAGTTTGTTAAAAGTGATTTTAAAAGGGCTGGAGGAATGGCTTAGCAGTTAAGGCATTTGCATGCAAAGCCAAAGGACCCAGGTTCAATTCCCCAGGACCCATGTCAGCCAGATACACAAAGGGGGCACACGCATCTGGAGTTCATTTGCAGTGGCTGGAGGCCCTGGCGTGCCCATTCTCTCTCTCTCCCCCCCCCTCACTCCCCCTCTCTCTCTGTCAAATAAATAAATAAAAATAAATTTTTAAGTGATTAAAAGAACTACAGGATCCTTTGTCCCTCTCTGATATCTGGTTCAAGAAGATAAAACCAAAACAGAGTTCTCATGCCTTCTTGTTTCCATTGGAAAGAGAGAAAGCACTGCTTCCTCCAGTATAGAAGGTCAGATATTGTGAGTTTTCATCAAGAGCACAGGAAAGGACCTAGTCCCAGATTTGTAGTGTAATATCCTCTAGCCCTTTGGAAATGCCGGATGGTGTATACACCCTTTTCAGTGCACAGGGTCAGCAGGAGGCTCCATTAAAGCTGCCAGCTTCTAACAGTGCTCTGAATTTCCATCCCTTCTTTCCTGCTTGCCTTCCTTTCTGTGTGACGATGACGCTGTTAGGTTGATGTAGAGAGCAATGTTGACATCCTTGATTGTCCTCTGACTGTAAGTCACCCATGTGCCTTTTGCCAGCCAAAATAAATGGGCCCTGATCTCCCACTCTGCTATCTACCTTGCCTGTGTGTCCCCTGTAGCTCCTCCCCTTAGTTCTCCCCATGTAGCTCCTCCCCCTTAGTTGTCCCAGCTCTCTGCAGATGCGCTTTAGCCTCAGTAGCATTCAGTAGCATTTAGTTTAATTTCTTTTCTGCTTAATAAGAATTGCAACACCAAAAATACTTCCTAGGGGGAAAAAACTTAGTGTCTTCCTGAATATGAGCAGTATTTTTACTTTTTGAAAGTATGTAACAAGACCACCTTTGACTATTTAATTTTCCCTTTCTACCTGCTGGTCAATATTTATAGAGTCTATTAATCATTGCATTTAATTAAATCACTCCCAGATCTTCTGCACCATTCAGAAATGCCAGAGCACATATCACAACCTACAGACAAGAAACTGAGCAGAGCTGTAGCCAAGTGTGAACTCCACATGGGCATTTTTGCACAGCCTACTTCCCATTCATGGTGCATGTGCTCCTCACTCTAGCTCCACACAGATTAAAAAGGACTGGCTTTTAGCAGACCCAGGTCTTTACACCAGTGGTGCTGACACTGGCGTGCCTGTGCAGTCTGCACATTATCTACCAGCAGAAAGATGGTCATGAGCCTTTCTCATGGAGAAGCTCTACTTTACTTGTGATGTTAGCTTTTTATTCTTTATTAGAAGGAAGAAGTTGTCTAGAAGGGGAGATAAAGGTTGCAAGTGCCTCATATCTCCTTTGCCTTTGGTCCTGGCTTTTATAATCCAAATTGAATCTCCAAACAGTAATTTAAATACTACTGCTTGTAGAAGTTCACAGTTTTCTCAGAAATACTGCTGATATACAGCTGTGAAGCACACCCCAGGACAGTCATTCTTTGCCCTGTTGAAGCCTGTCTTTCTAACGGAAGCCTTTGGTGGTGTTTTTCTCTCACAGGAGATGGCAAATATTTTGGCCCAGAAGCAGCTACGCTCCATCATTTTAACAGTGAGTACCTGAGTGCAGAAACTGCAGTGTTGGGAAGGGGTCACTTGGTATTTGTGGGCTGGTCTGTGATGATGGAAAGGAAGCATGTCTTGTGGCTGGATGCACAGGGACTGTGGTCTCAGAACCTGCTGTAGAAAGCCAGAGGCAGCAGCTGCCCCCTCCACCTCTCAGTGCAGTAGGCTTAATACATACAGCTCAGCCTCAACTTTGTTGGGAAGGGGATCAGGGGCTTGTGGCTTAAAAACAAAGTTCTCTGATAAGAGCTTTTACTGTTGTTAATAAGGAAGTAAGTCAGAAACACATAAGGTCCCAAGAGAGATCCTCAAAATATTGCCATTATTTCCTCTGCCTCTTTGCAAGAGGAAGGAAACAGATACATAGGAACCAGTCATTCACTGCAATGCAAAAGTGACCTTAAGCCTCATTGGGAAAGAAGTGCTCAATATCACCATTTGACTGTTCAGAATTCAGAAATGAACCAAACAGCAAGATTTCCTAAGGCCTTACCAACAACTTTAGCAGTTATTGGAAGGAAGCAGATTTGCTGTTACCAAACAACTGAAATTCTGATATAATAATTCCAGAGAACTTAAAAACCTTAAAATTCACATTTACTGTCTCTCTCTTTCTCAAATAAATACATAAATAAATAAATAAAATATTGTTTATCAAAGCTTAAAATCTTTCTGTAGTCAAATACTCTACCCTGAGCTACACCTGTCCCCACTCAAAAAAAAAAAAAAAAAAAAAAAAACCTTGAAACTTTCTAAGGGCAAAAGAACCCCAGGTTGATGGTTCAGTCTGCAGTCTGTAATCAGGCTTGGTTTTTAGACTTCCCTGTTTGTTGGGGAGGAAGAAAGACATGAGAATGATTTCCATTAGCTAATAAAGTTATTCTGCATCTTCACAGATAAGAATGCCCCCTCCCCAGACTGAAATTGAAATGTGTCTTGATACAGCATCCTGATAGATTCTGTGTCTCATGGTGGTTTTAGAGAAAGAGGGGTTCATAGTAGAATGCTCTTTATATCACTCCTCAAAAGAAATAGAAGTTACAATATTGCAGGACAGTTCAATGAGGTTTGTTGGAGGGTGGGAAGGGGAAGGCTTAGAAACCATAAAGATCTTCACTTGTCTTGATTTTTACCTTGGTGAGACAGTTGAAGTTCACATGTCCAGGGACATGGGTGTGTGAAGTGACAGTAGCCACTCTGCCTCACAGATGACATTACTGGCACTTCTTTTATGATACTTTGATGTTTAAAAAGTTCAAAGTTGATATTTGCTCACAATGTTGAGTGCAGATACTTTTGGGATTGTTAATGGAATAAATAACTGCTTGCTTGGGACAATAACCTTCTATTCTAATGAGTGAAAGCTAAAGAGTCTTGTCACTCCTCCCTTCCATCCCACTGCCTAGCTTCTCCCTCCTCAATAATTTTGTTTCAGGGACATTGTGTTACATTATTTTTCTCCTCCTCTCTTTTCTTGTCCTCATTCTTCCCCCATCCCTCCTTCTCTAATTGACTATTTCTGCATGTGCTTATTGCCAGTGTAGGGAGTGCAGGTGCATACCAGGTCAGGTGACACCCAGAAAGCACCCTCCAGTCTTGACTACAAGATAATTTATTCTGTTCTGAAGAGCTCTGACATTTAAGGATCACTTAGAAATTAATTTCTAGAAATCTACCAATAGAAACAAGTTAATGCCAAAAGAATGTGCTCATTCAGCTAGATTGGTTGGCCCAGCTTGTTTGAAACCATGAACTTGAATGGTGTTTTACCACAATGACCAGTTGTATGGCATTTTCAAGGTATAATCAAGTTCTGTCCAAAAAGATTCTATGCTATAACTGAGTGTTGAATGAGCATCACCCATTCCATTCCTGTCCCAAACCTGGCTGTCCTGAGAGCAAAAGTCATGAATCCTGTTTCCTGTGCTATTTCCAGGGTAGGGAGGAGCCATTTTACTTTTGTATGTTTAATCTACAACTTTAGCCCATTTGCAAATGGGATCATGTGGCCAAGGCTATCATGGATTGAGATGAGGCTGAAGTTGCTTATCATATGGAGGCACTATTGTTCCCTCTGCTACAGCAAAGACTGCTTAGGCTGTAGAGACGAGCCCAGGGCTGTCATTCGGACACTCTCATGTCTAGCACATCTTTCCTAGAAATGCCTGTCCTTTTGCTCTCCCTCCTGCCTTTTTCTGGATTGCTGAATCCTGTGTTGTCAAGCATAATATGCCCTGACTTTACTTCTGAAAAGTAGACCCACCAGTCCCCATTCTTTGTGCCTTCAAATGAAAATTATTAATGTTCTCTTTGGCATAGTAACCAGGTTAAACCTTGTGGTTTGCATTGCTTTCTTTACTAATTTTTTTCCAAATGTCATTTGTGAACCATCTCCCTAGCATGTCATCCGAGCTCAGCGAGCCATCAACAATGAGATGGCACACCAGTTGTATGTCCTCCAAGTGCTCACCTTTAACCTCCTGGAAGACAGGATGATGACCAAGATGGACCCCCAGGACCAGGTGGGTGCTCCAGACAACAGAAAAAGCACTGAGGAAAGTGTGATTAAAAGTCTTGGGCTGGAGAGATGGTTTAGTGGTTAAGGCACCTGCCTGCCAAGCCTAAGAACGCTCATTTGATTCGCCAGGTCCCACATTTAACCAGATGCAAAAAATGACGCAAGGGTCCACAAGGGGGTGCACGTTTCTGGAGTTCGTTCACAGAGGCTGAGAGGCTGCCGGCATGTCCATTCTCTCTCTGCCCCCCTCCCCCACCTTTCAAAAAAAGGTCTTTCCTTGAGTGACCCTGAAGCCAGGATTTTTAGATAGTGGTGTGATTCTTTCATTATCGTCTCAGAACTTGGGAGCATGGCTTTAAAATTTAGGTGAACCTAGAAATCAGAGAAGAAGATAAATGGATTCTTCCACAAGGCTCCAAACACATGCATAACCTTCTTTGTTGTATGAGAAAGCTCAATGGCCAGGCGTGGTGGCGCACGCCTTTAATCCCAGCACTTGGGAGGCAGAGGTAAGAGGATTGCCATGAGTTTGAGGCCACCCTGAGACTACATAATGAATTCCAGGTCAGCCTGGGCTAGAGCAAGACCCTTCCTCAAAAAACAAAAAGAAAGAAAGAAGAAGGAAGGAAGGAAGGAAGGAAGGGAGGGAGGGAGGGAGGGAGGGAGGGAGGGAGGGAGGGAGGGAGGGAGGGAGGAAAGTAAAAGCAGGCAAGCAAGCAGGCAAGTTCGATGGCCCTTGGCCACAGACCTTGGCACTTAGCCCCAGTACCTCTAACGGTTATAACCTTAGAGTCACATTTCCAGACCACAAGGTCCAAGGGTGGTTCTGGGTGGGAATTCTATAGGCAGGAAATGATTTCTGTTCTCTAGTGACCAGGGCCAGGGTTAAGTTCTTACCCATCCCACCCCCAGTAAGACCGGATTTCTTGGCTGATATTTTTGATGGCGGTTATTTGCTGCAACTCCCTGCTAGGTCTCTGGCTGTCGTGTGTGAAGGCATTGGGAAAACTTCACTGTGTGAGGGTAGAGTGAGAGGAAACAGCTGGGAACCTCGTTCCTGATGTACACATTTTCAACTTAAACAGCACTGCAGCTTTGGAAAGGAAAGCCCTCATTATTGGCACATGAAGGCCTGATCTAGTGCAGATGTGGGCTGCATGTGTGGGGTTGGTAGCTGCAGAAACTCTTCCATTATGGTGCAAGACCATGCAATTCACAGTGATAAGAGCTTGGACAGACCAGTGACTGTGCCCACTTTTTTGGCAGAACCGAGTATAGTCCTCATGGAAGACAAGGTTGTCCTCTTACCCTTTCTAAGGTCCGAGAAACATGCATCTTAATATCAAGTATAGAGTCTTCCTCTTGCTCACTAAAAACATTGCACTGTGATAAAATACACACAACATTTACCATTTTTATCAATGAATACATTCATATTTTTGCACAATGTCACCACATCCATCTCCACATCTTAAATTTTAACAAAATGAATTTCTGTGTCCATTAGATAATAACTCCCCCTTTTCTTTCCTCCCCTCCAGCTCCCCTGACCACCACACTGCATTCTGTCTCTATGAGTTTTACTACTGTAGGAAGCTACATCGTAAAAAGACAATATTTGTCATTTTGTGTCTGGCTTACTTTACTCAGCATATTTTTAAAGATGCTTTAATATAGTAGATAATATGTCAGAATTTTGTTCCTTTCTAAGGCTGAATAATCCACTGCATGACCATTCCACATGTTCACCCACTCACCCTTGGATGGACGTTGGCATTGTTTGCGCCATTTAGATCTGCCATGAGTTTTCTCCTGTGTTAATTGCCATGAAGTCACTCCTTTCTCGAGTGCTGCCCGAGAACCTTGTGTACCTCTTTGTTTCAAACAGAACATTACTGTCAGATTCTGTAATGTAGCTTCCTCTAGCTGCAACCCTTCCATCATATTTGAGGCTTTCATGCAGGATGGCCCTGGAACATTGACATTAGCACTCTAAATGACTTGGCTAAAAGATCGCTGGAGAGTAACACCAAGCCCCAGCAGTGGGGAGAGTGGCAGGAGGAGGAAGGTCTGCAAAGCCCTAACTTAGAACATTGGTTTCCTTTTATCTGTTTCTCTCTGCCTGAATGAAGTGACTCATTTAGACCCTAGGGAAAGAGGGAGTCTATGGCACATCACACAATGAAAGCAGCTTTCCCTCCCTCCCTAACTCTTTCAGGCTCAAAGAGACATCATATTTGAACTTCGAAGAATTGCTTTTGATGCAGAGTCTGAACCAAATAACAGCAGTGGCAGCATGGAGAAACGCAAGTCCATGTACACCCGGGATTATAAAAAACTTGGCTTCATTGTAAGTAAGCTGTCTCCAGTAAGCTCTCTCCTCCCAACTTCCCGGCTGACCTCAGCCACATAGAGCGTGTGGTCTTCATGTGCTTTACAGAATAGTTTCCACATTTCCAGATGTTTAGCTGGTTTAAACGGGATCACATGAAATCTCTTCTGGCTGCAGTGAAGTGGAATAATTTACACAAGTGTGACTAATACTGCGTTTGTTTATTCAGTTCTGATCAAGTGTAACCAAGCACAGTTAGCCCAGAATGCATCTAGCCTTCGTCAGTCCTACTTCACAGGATGCTTGAGGTCCTGTTTGAATTGAATGGATAATGTCAGTTCTGAGTAGATCTTATTATTGGGTTAGTTATTGAAGTGCTTATATGTATCGATTTCATGTTGAGAGAAAGCTGAAAGTCTCTTGAAATTTAATTATGATGACATATATACAGTTGATATTTCTCTTGGTTTGTCTTGCTACAAATGCTAATAGGGTATTTCCTACATTTTTTTTTCACTATGAAACTCAGAGCACAACTTGCCCTGAGTCTCATCTGTTGTCATTATGTTTGCATTACACTCACCCTTCTCATCACCAGTTTTGGAATGACCTTTAGTTAACCTCAAATTCTGCAGTTGTAAAATTGGGCTTCTATTTTAACTTGGATCATAAATGACATGAATGAAGTTTTACATCCAGTGACTAGAAACTACGAGGCAGTATTTTCTAAATTCAAATACTCTTCCCTGGGGAGGGGGGGATATAAAGTAGGCTTTGATACTTTCACTTTGCTGTCCATAAACATCCAGTAGTTTCTAGTTCATCTACAGTGCATTGAAGTAACCAATATTAAACCTTTTTAATAGTATCTGTGAACTTTAAAAATCCAAGCTACTGAATTATATCATTGGTATTTTTCCTAGTAAGAATATATGTTGGGCTGAGGAGATTGCTCAGTGGTTATAGGTGCTTGCTTACAAAGCCTGCCTGCCTGTGTTCAATTCCCCAGTACCCACATAAAGCCAGATGCGCAAAGTGGCACATGTGTGTTGAACTAATTTGTAGTGGCAAAAGATCCTGGTATGCTCATTCTCTTTCTCTCTTCCTCTCAAATAAGTTAATAAAAATATTCTTTCAAAAATAAAGTATTTGTACACAACAAATTCTGCTTTGCAGATTGCTTTACAGAGACATTCTTGTAATATTTTTATTCTGCCATATCCCATTTTTGACCTTGACATTCCACTTGATCTTTTGGTTGAACTGAATTGAGAGTTTGTACCTGTCTGTCAGTGACCAAGTCCCTGCCCTCCCCCACCCATGTGAGATCCCTTTCCCAGAGGTGCAGCCAGGAAAGATAGGCTGGATTCCTCTTCTGCCTCACCTCTATTTCCTTGTAAGTTTTCTTTCTGTGTGCTGAACAAGGCCTATTTATTTCAATCAGAAGCTTTGCAGGATCAACTAGTCTGTTTTACACCCAAATTATCAAAATTTCCAGAGCAAAGATCAAAGTGTATGTAGTTTTAAACTGCTCTTAGGTGATTCTATTCCCTTGTTTTGACTCAGAACCTGGATCTAGCATACCTCTGCCTAGACTTCTTTTGAATTACATATAACATGCCAATCCAGAGCTCTTTCTGCATCCTGCTTCCAGTATTCATTGTTGACTACATGAGGCCTTGGTGGATTTTAGTGGGGGAAATTGGATCCCAGAATGCACAGTATGGAGAGGCAGAGAGAAGAAAATAGGAGGAAGTAGGAGGCGAACTATGATGAGACCTGGGATTCCTCCAGACCCTGGGTCTCTGTACAGGTGAGAGGGTGGCAGGCCTGAAACAAGGCTTCATTCTTTCATAAAATCGCCAGTATACACCATGAACCAGGATCTGAGTGATTCTCCTCAATGTAGCTCCATCTGTTCTCACATTATTGTTAATTCTGTCCCCACTTCAGTTTTAGAGAGTCTTTGTCTTCATTTTCTTCACTCTTCTTCGTGAGTGCTTGATAAAGAATGATTTTTTTTTTCAATGAAAGTAAATTTGAAGTGATTCTAAGTCTGTAGTATTTATGCGGCACCTTCCCTCAAGGTCTTGAAAGTTGTTTTAGAAAAAAAAACAAAGACCTTTAGTAGAAAATAATGGAATGAGAACATTGTTTCCCTATTTTTCCATAATTCACTTTCAGTTTTCAATTTTAAAACTTCCCCCACAACTTCTCCCAGTCCGTGGTCTTGCATCAGAGAGTTGAGAAGCTGGAAAGATTGTTGAGTAATGATCATGCTGAAAACGATCCAACCATTTTGACAAGCTGATGTTTTCACTTTTGTGTACCCAACCAAGCTGACATGAGCCTCAGTGCATGGAATCATGAGCTCATCCTGCCATCTAGTGACTTTTACAGAAATACCATGAGCTGGCTGAGCACCCAAGTCCACCGAGCCACAATGGTATGAAGGGGCCTATGCCAAATTCTCTTTGTGTTTCCAACAGAAAAATCATTCTGCTTGTCAGACTCCTTACTGAACTTGAAGGAGCAATTTTAGGTTTGGATTATCTTTTTGATCTCTTGGAAGAAAAGTTCAGTTTGTAGGAGGAATTGAATTTCTATTTCGCTTGTCTCAATGCTCAGAAAGGATTAAATGACTAGTCCTTGGAGTCTGGGAGGTGGGGGCTAGATTTTAACTTTGGTTTTCCTATTTCTCAGCCATGGGTCAGTGGGTCTGTCCTTTAACATATGTGGGATCAGTTTCCTCATCTTGGACAGCAGCTTTTTTTTTTTTTTTTTTTTTTTTTTTAATCTCAAGGTTACTGAAGGTCTCTGCAGGGCAGACTGCTAGCAGCTAGCACAGAGCTGTAATCAGGAACACTGCTCACCTTCCTTCTGGGAAGGACAGTCATGGAAATAACAGGCAAGGTTTTGAGTTTTCCAAAGTAGAAGGGGCCAATGCTTCCACAATGCAAAAGAGAGGTCGTTAAAGGGTAATGTACCATGACATCTTTGAGGTGTCAGATGGGCTACACCTTCTTAGTATGGCATCCCCAAAGAGCAGATTTTTCTGATAAAATAATTCCAAAAGTTAGATCTAAGTGGCCTGTGAGCTTAGTAATGACACAGAAAGGCAGCTGCTTTTAAAATAGAGCTGTTTGCTCTTGTAAGAATATTATTACTATTCTTAGTTTCAAGATGGACAGACCTCTGTAGGTCCCCTGTGAGAGGAGCATGCAGAGGAGTCTAGAAGGCTGCAATCTTGCTGGCATCCTAGTATGGAAGGATGCCCATGTCCCTTGAGGAGACTTAGAATGACTGGCTGTGTACAGATGATACCCAGCTGATTATAATGACAAATAGCTGTTCAAAAAGGCTTTCAGATGTGGAGAAGGTTGTGTTCCTAGCCAGAGTCCCATCTCATCTGTCTTTGACTTGAGTTTGAACTCATAATTTGTGAATTGAGAATTTGTTTTGCTCAGTCTTTGGCACAAGTATTAGAAACTGTGTTAACTCATCTTCCAGCTTTCTTCTCAATCAAGGCAGATGCTAAAATAGAATAAAACTGTTTTTCTGTAGAGGTTGTACCTCCCCTTCCTTTACCTTGACTGAGGGCAAAACAGTGTTCAAAACAGTATTAAAAACATGCTTAAAATGTTTTGGAATCACATAATTTTCCTTAATCTAAAAAGTTTCAAACATTTCCCTTAACTTATTCTGACTTATCCTAAAAGGAAGAAAAATGAATAAGACTAAAAAGTAGAAAAGTTGGGCTGGGGAAATGGCTTAGCGGTTAAGGCATTTGCCTGCAAAGCCTAAGGACCCAGGTTCGATTCCCCAGGACCCACGTAAACCAGATGCACAAGGGGGGGTGCATGTATCTGGAATTTGTTTGCAGTGGCTTGGAGGCCCTGGTGCACCCATTCGCTCTTTCTCTCTGCCTCTTTCTCTCTCTCTCAAATAAATAAATGAATAAAATATCTTTTAAAAAATCTTTTAAAAAAGTAGAAAAGTTAATAGATGATGGGATAGGTAATTTTAAAATTAAGATTCATGCTTAAAATTTTAAATATATTTTTATTTGTATGTGAATATGTATGGGCTGTGTGTTTGTGCACGTGTGTGTGTATGAGAGAGAAAGTGGAAAAGAGAAAAAGAGAGAGAGAATATAGGTGCATCAAGGCTTCTTGGAACTGCAAACAAACTCCAGAAACATGCCACTTTGTGCAACTGGCTTAAATGGGTACTGCAGAATCAAACCCAGGAAGTCATCTTTTAGTCCTTCACATTCAAAATTTTAAGAGAATTTCTACCTTCTTAGGTAATAGAGAATAATTATGCACAGTTACACAAATATAAGTATACATAATCCCATATGTAATGCTTGGTATTGTTTAATATATTTAATATATTTTTCCTGAATGCACATGGCAGGGAATGAAGTGAACTATATATTTATTTATCCTTCTTCCCTCTCTATCCCAGTTCTCAGATTGCAGAAGGAAGGCCTTGATCTGCCAAATAGGCAACAGACACAAATATATGTTTTAGGAGAGCTTTATGTGGATATGAGTTACAGCACAGTTGACTGCCAATTGAATATAACAAATGAGCAATACATATATATGAAATAATAGAAGCACACTTAATTTGGGTAATGTAGTATTAACTAGTTACCAAAACTGCTATGATATATTCTTATACTGCCTGTTGAAATTACTTTCTCATTGCTGCAACATTTGACCAGAAGCAGCTTTTGACAGTAAAGGGTTTATTCTGGCTTACAAACTCAAGGGGAAGCTCCATGATGTCATCTGAAGACCAAGCATTCAGAATACATGAGTTTATGGGGAGAATCTGATTCAAACCACCACACTGCCCATAGGAGCCATGCAGTTGTGAACTTGGGGTTAGCTGTGACTTAAAACAGCTGCTGTCATTAAGGAGCTATATTTGGCTTCTCTGCAGAGTAATGGGGCAAGAGTCACTGACAAAAAGGAGGGTTGGACTGGAGAAATGGTTCAGTGGTTAAAGACACTTGGAAAGTCTCATGGGCTCAGGTCTGATTCCCCAGTCCTCATAAAGCCAGACACACAAAGTGGCATATGCATCTAGAGTTGTTTGCAATGGCAGTAGGTCCTGGTGTGTCCATACTCTCTGTCTGCCTCTTTCTGTCTGTCTCTCAAATAAGTAAATAAAATATTTAAAAAAGAAGAGTCCCACAGGCTCCTGTCTTTGGTAGGTGGAGAAGAAAAAGCCTACTCCTAAGTGGCATACACATGTGTCAAAAGGACAGGTTAAGAGTTTCTGTATGTATAGTACACGTGCATATGAGGCAGCTGCACACACGTGCTGGTTACTTTGAAGAGAGTGTGTGTACATTTATTACAATGATAGACAATAAGATGAGATAAAATATGTTACATTTTTGGACCATATTAAACTGCAAGAAGACAGGGGTCTTAAAAGATCTTTTAGAAAACATAAATCCTGTCATGGGATAGTTAGACATGTGTGGAACATAGTTCAGTTTTTAAAAAGTAACTGACCTAGAGGGTTAAAGTTGAAACTGACACATTTTCAAATGAAAAGTATGTTTATTTTGTATAGAAAATGTTAAACACAAGCAAATCTGTTGCATGTAATAAGTAACAGAGTTTTAAAAAGAATAATTATTTAGCTTTCTTGATGTTTTTGTTTTATTCCTTCTGGACTTGGATTATCATATTATAACAGCAGTCTCACAGCACGGCAGCAGGGCCCTTTTCGTGTACATATTGATTGGACCTTTGTTTACTATTAATGTGGACACTTTCTATGTTAGTTTTGATGCATAATTCTTTGAATCCTTTTGTAAAAACTAGAATGTATGTGTAAGAATTCCTGTCCTTGCAATTTAGTAATTATAAGCTTATTTGTAAATAAATAGAAAACTTGTTTTTTCTAAAAAAAAAAAAAAAGTTTCTGCAAATCGCTCTGCTTATAACTTAGTTACAGATGTATCCAATAAACAATAGGTCATAAAAGCAAAAGACCAATAAATACATATTTGCAGGACCACATTTTCTGATATAGTGTAAATTTTAGCTATATGGAATTCTAATGGCCCCTGGGGGCTCTGCAGGAAAATTCTCACCAATACTAGGAAGCAAAAGCAGCTCCAACCAGTCCCTTTGATCCAAGGTACCTTTGGGTAAAAGGCAAAGGGGTAAAGCCTTGTGTGCGGAAGGCTAAGGAGATGGTTCAGTGGGTGCAATTCTTCCCACTGCAAACATGAGGACCTGAGTTTAATCCTCAGTCCTTATATAAAGTGCCAGGCATGGGGGTGTGTGCTCATAATCCCAGTCCCAGAGTGGCAGTAACAAGGAATCCCTGGGGATCGCTGGCCAGCTAGCTAGTCTAGCCAAACTGGTGAGCACCAGGTTCAGTAAGATACTGTGTCTCAAAGAGTAAGGTGGAGAGCAATTGGTCTTCTAATATTGAATTAGTCCTGGATATCTTAAGTTGCCCATCTTCTGCTTAACTTGAAATAGCTACACTTGGTTTCCAGGGAGACTGAATCTGATTGGAATTAACACATAGTTATTACTGGTTAGGATTAGTTATGATTCAGCCTGCAAGGTTTATTCATTCATTCCTTCAAGTATTCATCGAGACCTACTATTCTTCTAAATTAGATGAGTGGAGAGATTTGTGCATGGCTTTCTGCTAAGACAATCCTAGGGCTGGGAGCTAGCTCGGCCAGTAAAGTGCTTGCCCTGCAAGCATGAGGGCATGAGTTTGAGTGTCAATGTCCATATAATATGCCGGGTGTGGTGGCACAGACCTGTAATCCCAGAGCTGAGGAAGCAAAAATAAGTGGATCCTCAGAGCTTGCTGGTGCACTCCAGCCCAATGAGTGAACCTTTGCAAAAAGAGGTGGATGGCAGGGGCCTAGAGAGATGGCTCAGTGGTTAAGCTGCTTGCCTACAAAGCCTAACAACCTTGGTTTGATTCCCCAGTACCCATGTAAAGTGAGATGCACAAAGTGGCGCATGCATTTGGAGTTATTTACAGTGGCTAGAAGCCCTGGTGCTCCCATTCTCTCTTCTATCTCCCTCCCCCACCTCTCTGCTCACAAATAAATAAATAAAAATGTTAAAAAAGAGGTGGGTGGCATACCTGAAGATGACACCTAAGTTGTCCTCTGACTACTGCATACGTGTCCACACATGTACACACACACACATGCACACACACACCATACTGTAAGCTCAAGCAGACAGTGGCCAAGTCCTTGGGGACCAGATCTTTCATTTTCTTTTTTTTATTTTTAAGTACTTTTATATTTATTTAGTTATTTGACAGAGAGAAAGCTGGAGAGAGAGAGAGAGGGTGTGGGGGAAAGAATGGGCATGCCAGGGCCTCCAGCCACTGCAGACGAGCTACAGAAGCATGTGCCACCTTGTGGATCTGGCTAACGTGGGTCCTGGGGAATCGAACCTGACAGTTCTTTGGCTTTGCAGACAAACACCTTAACCGCTAAGCCATCCCTCCAGCTCCAGATCTTTAATTTTCTACTGACATGGTCCTTCATTCTGAGCAGACACCCTTTTCCCATGGGAAATCCTGAAGACCCTGGTTCTAGTAATTTCTATGTTCTGTCATTGAACCAATACTTACTTGACACAGGCTGTAAACTCCTTAGTGAAACCAGACCAGAAATCACCACTAGGTGGCACAAAACCACAGCTCTGGATAGGGATGCCTGGTGCTTGGCAGCCTGCTTCCTATGGTGCAGGATTCACAGGTGTGAGGTTAAGTCAGTGGCTTCAGAGTCACCCCAGAGGGCTCTGAAGCCTTCACTGGAGCCCAGGCAAGAGATAGAAGTATTCTGAGGTGTCTGACTCTACCCCTTAAGAAGAACTTGCTACTCTCAGCAGATGAGCTGTTACCATTACTCTCGTTTCCTGAGTCTCACTTCCAATTATTTTTTCTTATTCTGCTAGGAAAGTCTTGTCGTGTGGTAGAGTACATCTAGTATGTTGTTCTGCCTTAACATGAAAATGCACTGGAAATAAAATAGTTTTAGGTTGGGCCCTATTTCTCCAATTGTTGCAGGCATATTTTCTCTTTGTCATTTTTATCCATTTGGTGATTTTACATATGTGTTGTGTTATTCCCGTCTTCCCAGCAAGGGAAGACAACAGAGTGGTGTAACTGTGGAGTAATCCCATTTCAGAGCCACCCATAACCTCTGGTGGATAATCTAGGAAGAGTGAGCACATGAATAATTATATCTTTTAAACATACTGATATTCTTAAAGGAATGCTTGTAAAAAATGAACTGTGGTTCATCACTATGACACATTTTGAGTTTCACTCTCCTTGTATATATTTTTTTTTGCTGCAATTAATTTTAAGTATAGACAAGGTTTCTTAGGAATGGTTATTGAAAACATGGTGAGAAGACAGGTTTATTCTACTTCTGGTTTTCCCACCTGCTTTCTTTTTTTTTTTTTTTTCTGTTCATTTTTTTTATTGACAACTTCTATACTTACATACAAAAAACACATGATTTTTCCCTCCCCTCCCCCATTCCACTTTAGAACTCCAGTGTCCATCATATCCCCTCCCTCTCTCCATTAGTCTCTCTTTTAATTTGATGTCATCATCTTTTTCTTCCATTTTGAGGGTCTTGCGAAGGTATTGCTAGGCACTGCAAGGTCATGGATATCAAGGCCAATTTCTGTCTGGGCAGTTGCATTGTAAGAAGTCATACCCTTCCTTTGGCTCTTCCATTCTATCCACACCCTCTTCTGGAATGGTCCCTGAGCCTTGGAGGGTGTGACAGAGGTGTTTCAGTGCTGGGCACTCCTCCATCCCTTCTTCTCAGCACTATGTTGCCTTTTGGGTCATCCCAGTGGTCATCGCCATCTGAAAAGAGAAGCTTCTCTAACCAAAAGTGAGAGTAGCGTTAATATGTGAATATGAACATTAAGTGTAGTACTTTCAGGGCAGCTTGGTGGGAATAATATATACATTTAGTCAGACAAGAGCAGGCTTTATACCCCTAAGGCTCATGCCCTCACCTGCCATAGACTTTTGCTTAGGTTTTTCAGTACCAGGTATGTATTCCCTCCCATAGAGAGGGCCTTCAGTCCAATTATGGAGCAGTTGGTTACCCCAAGAGTAGACATGCCACTATTGCACCCATTCAGTCATTGGGCCTGTATGGCCAAACTGTTTTCACTGCTGATGACTTCTGTCTCCCATACAGCTGCATGCAGTGCAGCTTTTTCCAGCTTTCAGTTGGCTGGTCTACAGGGAGAAGGTTTTCTGCTCAGCACCAGCTTGCTTTCTCAGTGACCTTGCCTCTCAGGCAAGAGATGTCTTCAGCAATAGGGTCTTACTATCTGTTTCTCAAGGGAAACCAAGGGCCTTGGCAAAAGCCTTTAATGTTTTGGAGGCTACCGGGACCTCCTTGGCCAACAGCTCACTGGAAGGTATCCCATCCCAGGTACTGAAAATTTTCTAGTAACAGTCTACAGCTCCTAGATGTGCCATTCTTCAAGAAAGTAGGTTTACATAAGTCTTATTCACAATATCTTGAATTTAGATTGACCGTCCCCCTGCCCTTCTTTTACACATTCTCTTCCCATGACCTCGCTTAGGCCATTCCCCTCCCTGTAATCTGTTCTTCTGCTTACATATGTGCAATACCATGGAGAGATGGCTTAGTGGTTAAGGCACTTGACTGCAAAGCCAAAGGACCTTGGTTCGATTCCCCAGGACCTACATAAGCCAAATGCACAAGGCGGTGCATGCATCTGGAGTTCGTTTGCAGTGGCTATAGGCCCTGGTGTGCCCATTCTCCCTCTCTCCCACCTGCTTTCTTGTGTGGACTCATTCCTGGGCCTGAGGATATTTCCTTCCTCTTGAAGGATCTGTTTTCTGGCCCCTCAGGGGCACACCTCCCAAAGCCATGCAAATTGGAAACTCCAGGGTGATGGTGGTCTTATAAAAAGCACCTCTGGTGTGATTGAAAAGGTAGAGCACTTCAGCTTCAATAACTGTAATTTTTAAAGGCTCAGGAGAAATTTTTCCAACTATAATCTTCCTCCTTCCATTTTTAGCTTAAAATCCACAAGAACTTTTCCCCCTTTAAAACGTGGCTTCTGTAACCCCAGCAAGAAGTGAGGCAGAAACAGGACAATTTCCAGGAAGCCTTAAGATCAGCTAGCCTGGCAAATATACTAGCAATGAACAACAAGAGACCCATGCCTCAAAACAAGGTGGAAGGCAAGGACTGACCCCAGAAAGTTGTCCTTTGACCTCCACACACTTGCTATAGAACATACACTCCTATGCTCACACACAGGAGCACACATACACCAAAACAATTAAATTTAAATTTAAAAAAACATGGTTGTGGCAGAAGGAAACAACTTATTAACAAGGTCCATTTTTTACCTCTCAGTGAAATATGAAAACCTTCCTGGCATTTCTCCTGTGTTCATGGGACTTTGGAGCAAAAGACATCATTCAACAAATGCAAGGGTGATCATAAGAGATGAAGGCAAGGAAACAGGAGGGACTGGTGGAGTACTTGGAAGCAAGCCACTGTTCCTTGGCATAGCTCTGTGGCCCCACAGCCTACAACACCAGACTCCAGATTTTGCAGCTCACCTCCATTCCTCTTTACTTGTGCGACCTTGCACAGTCTGTCCAACCTTCCAATGATTCATCAGCAAGCACAGTACAGTAGCATTCCTCCTTAGGCTTGTCCTGGAGATTACTCAGGTAATAGTTGTCAAAAAGTCTTAATATCAGCATTGCCATTTGGATCTGATGGTCAGAATGAGTCAGGGTTCTGCACTGTTCTGCCTGAATAACTGAAGAGTTCTACATCTGACCAGAATTAACCGAGTTAGAGTAGATACAGAAGGCTCTAACACCAGAACTGATCCCTAAACCCATGAATTCTAAGAGTGCTTAATAGGGCAGGACTTTTATATCACTTAACAAACACCTTTCAAGAAGAAAGTAGTGACTTTATTTATTCCTCTTTATTTAATCTAGTGAGGAACCACTGCCAAAGGGTCTGCTCTTACGAAAAAGGGATCAATGGGGCTGGAGAGATGGATTAGCAGTTAAGGCATTTTCCTGAAAAGCCAGAGGATCCTGGTTCCATTCTCCAGGACCCACGTAAGCCAGATGCACAAGGGGGTGAATGCATCTGGAGTTCGTTTGCAGTGGTTGGAGGCCCAGGTGCACCCATTCTCTCCCTTTCTCTCTCTCTGCCTCTTTCTCTCAAATAAATAAATAAATAAAATATATTTTTTAAAAAGAAAAGGGGGTCAAAAAGTAGAAAAGGCTGAGAACCATAGCATATATTAAATTAATTTTCCTATCACAATAGGAAGCTTGTGAAATTGAATGACTCTATCCATAAAACATTTTCATTTGTTTTAGAGGCAGGGTCTTATTGTATAGCCCAGGCTAACTTCTAAGTCACCATCCTCCTGCCTCACTTCTCAAGTGCTGGAATTCCAGGTGCACAGGCATTCAGCACAATGCTCAGCTTCCTAGTACTTTATTTTTGAGAGCACCTCAGCCTGAGTCTGGACAGCACTAGGACCAGTATGGAGAATGAGAGCGGTCTGGGCTGAGCAATTCTAAGTTTTGGCTTCTGTGCTGGGTTCTGTGCCCCAGCAGCTCTTTGTTGTACTTGCCTGGTGGTAGTTTGAATAGATGGCCCCCAATATATTCAATGTTTTATTAATTTGTAGTTTGCATCTGCAGCCACCTGGCTGGAGATGGTGTCACTGGGGGATCTTAGGGTCCAGCCCTAAGGTGTGGTAGTAGATTTGCAATTCCAATCTAAAGCTATGCAAAGTGCATAGTTCCGCCTGGAGTTCCTGAAGTATGCTGTGTGGTGTGGCTCTTTCTTTCTCTGCTTGGACCTGTGAAAGCAGACCAGCTTCTTTTGCCATTATAGAACTTCCCCTGGATCTGTAAGCTTCAATAAATATCCCTTCTTCCATAACTATGCCTTGTTTGGAAGTTCTTATCAGCAAACCTGAAGCTGTTTGCTACACTGCTGGCGGTTTTGCCTTGGAGGGTCATATTAAGACATCCCTGAGAGCAGTGTTGGGTATTCTTTGGGTACAGGCAAGAGGTTGAAGGAATGGCTAGATCAGAGAGTCATCCAGCTACCAGTTTCCCATTGATCTTGCATTTAACCACCTTGAACAGTTCCTCTTGGCATGTTTTCTGTTTTTGCCCTTTACCTGAGATTTTGCACAGTCACAATACTTGTTTTCTGTCTTCCAAGCCAGAATGTCCTTCATAACTGAATTCCACATGATGTAACTTCATGGTGTGTAGGGAGGGGAGTCAACATCCAGACTTGGACATATCTTTCATGTCTGTGAGGAAGCAATTTATACCCCAGGAGCTGGCTGCATGGTGTGGGATTCTAATTCTAGGGATGGCATTTAGTATGTGTAGGAAGACTGTCAAAACCTTTCCAATGAGAAGGGACAGAACCAATTTGAGAATCACATGGTTATGTAAGAACTAGCCTCATGTAGGCATCTTGGCAAACTCTCTGTTCTTATTCATGCTGAAGAGGAGAGAGGTGCAGGAGGAATTTTCCATGCATTCCCGAATCCTGCCAGTGTTCAGATGTGTACTCTGAAACAGTGCTTGAGACAACATAGTAGAAGTATAAAATCCCTGTGGCTTCTTACACCTTCTCTTTAAAAGTTTACCTAAGTGACTCACCCATGAGCATAGATCATGAGAGTGTCATTGGATTTATACCAGTAAGTAAAGAGCTTATAAATGCCCCCCCCCGGAACAGCAGCATTTGGGGTGCTTTTTCGGACTTCAGTCACATGGGTCCCCTGCACATTTCACTTCATGTCCATGAGACACAAGGTGTGTAATGAGGAAAACATGGTTTCACAGTTCCAGCTCACTCTGAGGCTTTCAGGTTCAGCAGGACAACCCAAGAAAACTGTTTTCATTCTGGAGTTGTTTAGCAAAGGGTTCATACTACCCGGGAGGCAAGGTGGAAAAGTACATGAAGTACCTCATCTCCATGTGCTTCCCAGGCACTCTAAATATACCAAGGGCATTCTCCACTTTCTGGGAGTCCTTGAGAAAACCACTGGTAGCTGGTGAGGCTAAACATAACGATGCCATTGATGAGAACCAGGCACCAAAACCCTGCTTCTCTTTGAGGGAACATGAACATACAGTTCTCAAACTGATATGTGCAGGAACAAGGACACAGGTTTGTCTGGGGTCCAAAGCAGGAGAGTGCTTGCTAGTCACTGCAGATAGTTCCCATCCAGCTTCCCAGGAAAGAGCATCACAAATGCCAGTGGCAGCAGGTGGCAGGGCAGCATTTGGCACCACTTAAGTCTGACTCCAATATCCTTGCTGGTTGGCCTCTAAACTAGGCTGTTGCTCCTTGGGGCAGAGAAGATGTGCTAGGTGAACGGACTTAGCCTTTGCAGGGTGCAGTCACAAAGGGAGGATGTGTTTCTTTTTTTCCTTGGCTTGCCTCTACTGTTCTCAACATTTTTATTCATTCACATTTCATTTTCTCACTTTCTGAATTTGCTTTGTCCTCCTCCTCCTTCCTGTCAGTTTTTAGATGCTTTCTCTCTAGTATACTCATTCACTTTCCTGCACAGCCAGACAATGTAATGCAGGAAGTTAAACATTGTGATTACTGAGGTTGGGAAGGCCATCACCCTTTATTCCATGGTAACCCTGAAACTGGCCTTGCTATTTTTTTCTTCCTTCTGTTGTTTACAGAGCCTGAAGTTAGTAAATTTTAATTTGGCTGTCTTGATTGCTTACTAAGCCTTTCCTATATTTACCTAAGAAAGCATTTACTAAGATACGTTCTTAGCTCCATGGAGAGGCTTTCCCATAGAGCAGAGCAGCTGTTCTTTGTTACGCATTAGAGAAAAGAAGAAGGGCTGGAGTGTGGTGGCCAATATGGTTGCTGACCACAGTCTATTAGGACAAGGAGAGATAGGCTAGCCCTACCAGGCAGGAAAGCTTGGGATGTAGGGAGGGCACACATCTTCCATGATCTAAGAAGAACATTATAAATCCTGCATCTCATTCGAGGGCACCCACCCCAAGCTGGCTGGACACGGCTAAGCATCCACACCCAGTTTCCAAGGCAAGAAGAATGAGCTTGTGTATTCCGGCTGCCTGGGCCATAGAAAGATGGCTTCACCATTGGTCACCTATAGGGTGCCTTGATAGCAGATCTTAGAATGAGACAGGGTTATGTTGAAGTTTCATCAAGTCTAAAAATAAAAACCTAATGAATTGATTTGTTTTTTCACATAATCAGTAGTTCCTAGCATTTATGATACTTAAGGTATTGAACAAATTAACTTGGAGTAACACAGATGCAATAGGGAGGAGCCAGGTCTTGCAAGAACTTGTTAACAAACTCTGTCCTCGCTCAGCCTCTAGACATACTACTTTCTCTTCTTGAAGTCTCATCTGACCTCTACAATTCCCACTCCATTGTCATTTCACATAGGTGAGTGTGCTGGGAGCTGCCCTGGCTTCTGGTCCTCCCCCTTCCCATTTTAGCACCTATCACCTTGCATTATTGTTACTTATTTCCCAACCTGGTATTCCTCTGTGGACATAGGACTTTGTCTACCATTGTATCCCTTGTACCCAGCATAGTTTCTAACATTGGACAAACATATTATGAATGAAAATTAAATGAATTTAGGGATAAATTAATGGATTCAAGTGTGTATATGATAACAAGTTGAGGCTAATAAATAGACTATAAAGTACCCTTGATGTTCCAAAAAGAATATGTTAATAACATTTTCTAGTAGAGAGGGTGGTGGATATGAATCTCAGCTGACAGTATTTGGATATGAGTGGAGCATGTCTCAGGGAGGGGTGGTGAACAAGGACCTCAAGTTTGAAGAATATGAAATTTCCTTTGACTCTGGTTCCTTTGACTCTGAGTCCTAGAAGAAAGTGTGTTGGGACATTTGGATGATGTTTGATAGTTTTGAGAGTAGGAAATAATTTAAAATTAGTATGGCTAGAGCTGATAATTTCACTGTGTTGTAAGTAGAAAGTTGATAAAAAGTTGGAAAAGACTGCACGCACTATTGGCCAAAACAAGAAATAGAAACAAAACCAGTGTCAGAGAGAAAAAAGCAGAAGATGTTGGGTTTTGGTACCTGATGGGAAATAGCAGAGCTGGTGTGGATAAGGATGCTCAGGTGGCTCTTTGTGCATAGAAGAAAGCTGTGGGAAGTGGATGGTTTATTCGGTGTTAGAAATAGGATTCTGTGGATTGAATGTGTCTCCCTGTACTCATTCCTTGATGTCTAATCCCTAATGTGGTATTCAGAAGTACAGCTTTTATGGGATGATTAGTGCTCTTATGAAAGAGACCATAGGGAGTGTGTTTGCCCTTCTACCACATGGGAACAGTGTTCAGGGAGCCATCTTTGAAGCTGACAGCCCTCACCAGATACTGAATTTACTGGCACTTTTGTCTTAGACTTCTCAATCTCCAGACATATGAGAGAACTTTCTATTGCTTGTGTTACTCTGAGTAGAGTACTTTGTCATGGCAGCCCAAACATCCTAGCACATTTGAATGACTGGTGGGACTTTCACAGGAGATATCAAGAAGTCCATTCAGGGTTGGGGAGATGCTCAGTGGTTAAAGGTGCTTGCTTGCAAAGCCTGACTGCCTGGGTTCAATTCCCCAGAACTATATAAAGCAAGAAGCTCAAAGTGGCACATGTGTCTGGAGTTTGTTTGCAGTGGCCCAGGCACTGCCATCTCTCTCTCCTCCCACTTAATGAATGAATGAATCAATGAATATATATATATATATATATTTTTTTCAAGGTAGGGTCTCACTCTGGCCCAGACTGACCTGGAATTCACTATGTAGTCCCAGGATGGCCTCCAACTCATAGCGATCCTCCTACCTCTGCCTCCTGAGTGCTGGTATTAAAGGCATGCGCCACCATGCCTGGCCAAATAAAAATATTTTAAATATCAAAGTACTCATATTACATGCCCTTTCATGTTCTGTTAGACACACAATAATGTCACTAATATTATCTTATTTTAAAGAAAAATAAGCTAGGAAACTGTGATAGAAAGAGAAAAAAGAATTGCCTGCATCTTATATGTGAATGGGGCCTAGGGTTCCTGTTTTTATCTCTCTGAGGCCCAGCCTTGCTTTTGAGAACATCCCAGGTAGTGCCAGGGCCAGAGCATACAAGTGAGATGTTCCAATGTGATGTGTTTACAGAAGGGAAAATTGTTGAAAGAACCTGAATGGGACCCTTGGCCACAATTGAGAGCTTATGAGAAGGAAAGGAGGCCAATGCCACCTGTATTGAGGATTATGGGCACCCATGTGGAGTAGAAAAGCCAGAGGAGAAAGTCCTCATGGAAGTGGGCCAACAAAGGGAGTACTGCTACAGAAACAAGCCAGGACTACAGTGGCCAATACTGTGGGGAGAAGCAGGTATATGGGAGAGAAAATAAAAGAATGTAGAGAAGCAACTCTGAAAAATTCTGAGGGGAATCAGCCAGAGGAGACCTGGTTGGGTTTTGGGAGAGTAGTTTCAGAAATGTAGAAGGGGCAAGTATCAGTCCCAGAGAGCATGTGACATGAACCAGGTGGCAATGTCAAGAGTTTCTATATGCCTAACCATATTTATCTTAAAATAAAATGTATTTGAATTGTTCTTATTATAGTTCAAGTGTACTTCTGTTATGAAAAATTGAGGAAATACTGGTAAGTAACAACAACAAATTATTACCTTTTAGTCCACTACCTTCACGTGTAAGTGGTTAGCTTTTGTCTATATCACTTCTATCTCCTTCCTATCTATGCACACATGTCCTTCCATCCTCTTCCTGACTGTACACATATCTTTCCTTCTCCTTCCTCTCTGTACACACATGACCTTTCATCTCCTTCCTGTCTATTCATACATGTCCTTCCATCTTCTTCCCATCTGTTCACACATGACTTTCATCTGCTTCCTGTCTGTGGACATGCGTCCTTCCTTCTACTTCCTGTGTATACACACAAGTCTCTTTCTCTCCTTCCTGTCTATGTACATGTGGCCCTTCATCTCCTTCCTGTCTGTGTAAACATGTCCTTCTATCTCTATGCACATTTGTCCTTAGATCTCCTTCCTTTTACACAAGTCCTTTTCATCTCCTTTCCTGTGCAAACATGTGAGAGAACTAGATTTAGCCCCCAAGGTGAGTTCTGAGCAGAATGTAAGATGTACATTTACAAGTGCTCGTATACATGCACGTGTGCCTGCACAAGGCTGGGTGCCCATGCATATACCTCTTGACTAGAACAAAATAACATGATAAAAAAATTGAAATTGGATAGCCTGTAAATTTGATTTGTTTATAAGAGCTAGGAAACAAAATTGATAGCCTTCCTATAAAAAGCCATTGGCACAGTCCTATTTTTTAGTGTTTCCTAGTGACTCAACATGGAATATATGGTGCTGCCTTATTTTTAGTACTGAGTATGAGTAAGTGTGCTGTATAAAGCTGCTGGTCCCAGGAGCTAACTCCTGGCACTGCAAGGAGTTACTCTAAGTTGATACATCTGGCTGTATCATTCTCTGATGTGCCTCATTAACCCATGAGGTCAACACCTTTCTATCTCCACCTTCCATTCCTGTTTATATAATAGTGTTTTTGTGTTCACTCAGTTTGTATGTTGAAAAAGTTAGCTCCATTCTAAAAGAGATTTCATTTTTTAGTATTTTTATTTACTTGAGACAGAAAGAGAGAGATGGGGAAGAACACACCAGGTCCTCCTGCGCACAAACTCCACACTCATGCACCACATTATGCATCTGGCTTTACATGGGTATCAAGAAATCAAACCTTGGCTGGAAGGCTTTGCAAACAAACATCTTTAACCACTGAACTATCTCCTCAGTCCCTAAAAGAGATTTCTATGAACACATCAACCTGGTTCAATCACTGTTGGATAAGCATCAAGGTTTAGGCTCAGCAGTTCAGCCCCTGTCTAGGAAAGGGGTTTTGAGCTCCCTTAGTCCCTGAGCTTATTCATTCTTTACCTTCCTCCCAAAGAAGCCAGGTGAAAGGTAGTCAAAGCACTCTGAAACCATAAGATAGTGCATACTTCACATGCAGGTCACTGTCAGATTGAATTCTTCATGTCCTTCACAAAAATTCCCTCCTCATGTCTAAAGACACATCTACAGTGTTTTAATTTGAGTTTTTTGAACATGTTTCTTTCCAAATTTTTTTTTTTTTGGAGAGAGACAGAGAGGGAGAGGAAGACAGATAGAGATGGGCACGCTAGCGGTCTCTCAGCTGCTGCAAACAAAATCCAGATGCGTGCACCCCCTTGTGATCAAGTGCGGTGTTGCGGTCCCCCCGCAAGGCCAGCTCAGGAGGAATGGTAGAGTCTCTGCAGAGTCACAACACAGACTCCGGGAGTTGGGTGAAAGTGGAAGCTAGACTCCTCAAACTCGTTTAATTAGGAAAATGCACATGGGTTTTAAGGGGGTTGGCTGGCTAATCCTTGTATGGGTGGTCCCCTTTTTGTGACCAATGACAGCCTGTCTCTGGATAGGACATCTTGTAGAAGGCTTCTCGCAAGCATGGGACTGCAGTTGTTGTCACACCAAGCCTGCACAGAACGCCATTCCCACAGAAGCCATTTCCTGTTTTCTTCTGCCATGCGGTGTGGCTAGGACCAGGCCTATATTGTGCCATACATATCCTCCTTTTTGTTTTTATTATTGGCAACCCTGAGAGGTATGGTTTATTTTTTGCCAAGCCATTGTTGAACCCAGGCCCCAAGGGATCATCATACGTGACGGTGCCTGTCTTAGGTTGTTCCATCTCATAGAGTCTTACCCGTCATTGGCTACTCACCACCTTGGTGAGAAAACCCGAGGGGGATGGCCTGGTATGGTTTTTGGAAAGCCATTGTTGAACCCAGGCCCCAAGGGATCATGCCATGTGACAGTGCCTGTCTTAGGTTGCCCCATCTCATGGAAACTTACCCGTCATGGGCTATCCACCATCCTGGTGAGAAAACCCGAGGGGTATGGCTTTTAGCATGAGGTCTGGCTAGGGGCTAGACCTGTATTGTACCATACATATGAGGCTGTTGCCTAGGAGGCATGGAAGGGCCAAGTGGGCGTGGCTCTGTGGCGTGTGAACAGTCCCAGCTAGCAAGAATCAACTGGAGAGCCTGAAAAGGACTGTAGTAGGACAGGTTGCTGGGTGACTATTGTGAGTTCACCCTAGCGTCATAGTTAGTAGCATTGAGTGTCCTTAATGGTAGCAGCTCAATGTAATCAAAGGAGTTGCAAAGGAATTTATGGCTGGTTGGCGGCGGGGGGGGGGGGTGGATAAGTTTAAAGTCCCGTATGCAGCCTGAGGGGTTTGGCATCATCCTCTTCATCAAGGCTGGTCGCTGAGTCAGTGGCTGAACAGATGTTTCTGGCAGGAATCCAAACTGAGATCTGTGAAGTGTCTGGAAATACATAAGCATACCCTCAGCCCTGCGTTAAAACTTTTTTTTAAAATATTTTATTATTTATTTATTTATTTGAGAGAGAGAGATACAGAAATAGGCAGGTAGAGAGAGAGAGAGAATGGGTGTGCCAGGGCCTCCAGCCACTGCAAACAAACTCCAGATGCATGCACCCCCTTGTGCATCTGGCTTATGTGGGTCCTGGAGAATCGAGCCTCAAACCGGGGTCCTTAGGCTCCATAGGCAAGCGTTTAACCGCTAAGCCATCTCTCCAGCCCAAAACTTTTGTTTTATAATTAGGTCCTTTAGGGTCCGGTTAGTTCTCTCCACGATGGCTTGCCCTTGTGGGTTGTAGGGGATCCCAAGGGAGTATCTTATTCCCCAAGATTCGATGAAGGATGTGAATAGGATTGATATCTTTGGTAGCTACGACTCATTTATGGAGATCCTCATTACGCATGGCAGCAATAGCATTATGCGCTGCTGTGGATGCTCCTTCCCATGCCAGTTGCTTAACTGAAGCATCCCTGGCGGGGCCAGGGGGAGTGCATTGGTCCACGGACTCCGTCACATGAGAGAGGAAATCCATGAAGCCCTCGGATGGGCCCTGGACCAGATTACGAAAATAGGTATCCGGCCTCTGTGGGAGGCAGGCCTTAAGCCCTTGAAGGGATAAAGATTTTATTTGGTCAAAGTAGGCATGCCCACTGTGGCTTGCTGTCGAATCCAGCCCTACATTAACAGAGAAGGTGGCGAAGGGGCGAGTCAGGGAACTTGCAGTCGCCTGGGTGTGTCCAGGACTGAGCAGGGGGTGGTCCTTGCAAGGGTAACAAGGGGGAGGGGTGGTTGTGAGTGTGGCTGTAGCTGGAGGGGGTTGGGGTGGCGGTCTATTGTCATTTAAAGGTTTGACTTCCTCCTCATCCAAGTTACCCTAAGAGGGGGCTGGGAGGAACGAACTTTGAAGAGCCAGTTTAGGATCCTCCTTACAGCGTTCGTTATGGGCAGAAATGACGTTCTTCACAGTGGAGTCTTTAAGGCCGGCAATTATGGCAAGGAGGATAAGAATCCATGGGGCTAAAACAAGAATTTCATCCCAAAAGCTATGGAGGTCCTTTTGTTTTACTTTTAAGCCACATTGCAGGAGGAGGGCCTTAAGAGCCTACAATTGCAGCGTCCTCTAGTGGGGAGGGAGGTTGCCCATTACCGCGTGGTGTTGTTTGATGGGGGGGCTGGGCTGGGACACTCCTGAATCAAAGAAACAGAGAAAATAATAACCCAGATCAAAAATTATAGACCAGAGGATGATCATGCAAACCACAAGTCCTAATGCTGGGGCCAGCTGAGACATACGGATAGAGTGTTTAGGACCCACTGTCTTGTGCTTAGTGGGGGGAGGGGCCAACACAGGCTTCGGGGCCGTGCAGCCGTGTGTGCCTTCCTGGGGGGGAGGGGAGGACAAACAAAGGAAAAGGGGGGGAAGGGGCTGCCTGCTCACCCACAGGCAACCGTCAGCACATGGAACAGCAAGGGGCTTTTCTCACCAATGATGAAGAACAGGGCATTTTGCTCACTGGATGTTCAAGAACAGGGCATCTCGCCAGACGCCCAGGGGGCTACTCGCTGAAGATCAAGGAGGAGGCGTCTGGCCAATGCCGATGAGGCAGAGGGTGCCTGTTCAGGTGCCAGATGTTGTGGTCCCCCCCAAGGCCAGCTCAGGAGGGACAGTAGAGTCTCTGCCGAGTTGGGGTGAGCAGCGCAGAGTCACGACACAGATTCCAGGAGTTGGCTGAAAGCAGAAGCGAGACTCCTCAAACTCGTTTATTTAGGAAAATGCACATGGGTTTTAAGGAGGTTGGCTGGCTAATCCTTTTATGGGGTGGTCCCCTTTTTGTGACCAATGACAGCCTGTCTCTGGATAGGACATCTTGTGAGTAGGCTTCTCGCAAGCATGGGACTGCAGTTGTTGTCACACCAAGCCTGCACAGAACGCCATTTCCACAGAAGCCATTTCCTGTTTTTCTTCTGCCATGCGGTGTGGCTAGGACCAGGCCTATATTGTGCCATACATATCCTCCTTTTTGTTTTTATTATTGGCAACCCTGAGAGGTATGGTTTATTTTTGCCAAGCCATTGTTGAACCCAGGCCCCAAGGGATCATCATACGTGACGGTGCCTGTCTTAGGTTGTTCCATCTCATAGAGTCTTACCCGTCATTGGCTACTCACCACCTTGGTGAGAAAACCCGGGGGGATGGCCTGGTATGGTTTTGGAAAGCCATTGTTGAACCCAGGCCCCAAGGGATCATGCCATGTGACAGTGCCTGTCTTAGGTTGCCCCATCTCATGGAAACTTACCCGTCATGGGCTATCCACCATCCTGGTGAGAAAACCCGAGGGGTATGGCTTTTAGCATGAGGTCTGGCTAGGGGCTAGACCTGTATTGTACCATACATATGAGGCTGTTGCCTAGGAGGCATGGAAGGGCCAAGTGGGCGTGGCTCTGTGGCGTGTGAACAGTCCCAGCTAGCAAGAATCAACTGGAGAGCCTGAAAAGGACTGTAGTAGGACAGGTTGCTGGGTGACTATTGTGAGTTCACCCTAGCGTCATAGTTAGTAGCATTGAGTGTCCTTAATGGTAGCAGCTCAATGTAATCAAAGGAGTTGCAAAGGAATTTATGGCTGGTTGGCGGCGGGGGGGGGGGGGTGGATAAGTTTAAAGTCCCGTATGCAGCCTGAGGGGTTTGGCATCATCCTCTTCATCAAGGCTGGTCGCTGAGTCAGTGGCTGAACAGATGTTTCTGGCAGGAATCCAAACTGAGATCTGTGAAGTGTCTGGAAATACATAAGCATACCCTCAGCCCTGCGTTAAAACTTTTTTTTTAAATATTTTATTATTTATTTATTTATTTGAGAGAGAGAGATACAGAAATAGGCAGGAGAGAGAGAGAGAGAGAGAATGGGTGTGCCAGGGCCTCCAGCCACTGCAAACAAACTCCAGATGCATGCACCCCTTGTGCATCTGGCTTATGTGGGTCCTGGAGAATGAGCCTCAAACCGGGGTCCTTAGGCTCCATAGGCAAGCGTTTAACCGCTAAGCCATCTCTCCAGCCCAAAACTTTTGTTTTATAATTAGGTCCTTTAGGGTCCGGTTAGTTCTCTCCACGATGGCTTGCCCTTGTGGGTTGTAGGGGATCCCAAGGGAGTATCTTATTCCCCAAGATTCGATGAAGGATGTGAATAGGATTGATATCTTTGGTAGCTACGACTCATTTATGGAGATCCTCATTACGCATGGCAGCAATAGCATTATGCGCTGCTGTGGATGCTCCTTCCCATGCCAGTTGCTTAACTGAAGCATCCCTGGCGGGGCCAGGGGGAGTGCATTGGTCCACGGACTCCGTCACATGAGAGAGGAAATCCATGAAGCCCTCGGATGGGCCCTGGACCAGATTACGAAAATAGGTATCCGGCCTCTGTGGGAGGCAGGCCTTAAGCCCCTTGAAGGGATAAAGATTTTATTTGGTCAAAGTAGGCATGCCCACTGTGGCTTGCTGTCGAATCCAGCCCTACATTAACAGAGAAGGTGGCGAAGGGGCGAGTCAGGGAACTTGCAGTCGCCTGGGTGTGTCCAGGACTGAGCAGGGGGTGGTCCTTGCAAGGGTAACAAGGGGGAGGGGTGGTTGTGAGTGTGGCTGTAGCTGGAGGGGGTTGGGGTGGCGGTCTATTGTCATTTAAAGGTTTGACTTCCTCCTCATCCAAGTTACCCTAAGAGGGGGCTGGGAGGAACGAACTTTGAAGAGCCAGTTTAGGATCCTCCTTACAGCGTTCGTTATGGGCAGAAATGACGTTCTTCACAGTGGAGTCTTTAAGGCCGGCAATTATGGCAAGGAGGATAAGAATCCATGGGGCTAAAACAAGAATTTCATCCCAAAAGCTATGGAGGTCCTTTTGTTTTACTTTTAAGCCACATTGCAGGAGGAGGGCCTTAAGAGCCTACAATTGCAGCGTCCTCTAGTGGGGAGGGGGAGGTTGCCCATTACCGCGTGGTGTTGTTTGATGGGGGCTGGGCTGGGACACTCCTGAATCAAAGAAACAGAAAATAATAACCCAGATCAAAAATTATAGACCAGAGGATGATCATGCAAACCACAAGTCCTAATGCTGGGGCCAGCTGAGACATACGGATAGAGTGTTTAGGACCCACTGTCTTGTGCTTAGTGGGGAGGGGCCAACACAGGCTTCGGGGCCGTGCAGCCGTGTGTGCCTTCCTGGGGGAGGGGAGGACAAACAAAGGAAAAGGGGGGGAAGGGGCTGCCTGCTCACCCACAGGCAACCGTCAGCACATGGAACAGCAAGGGGCTTTTCTCACCAATGATGAAGAACAGGGCATTTTGCTCACTGGATGTTCAAGAACAGGGCATCTCGCCAGACGCCCAGGGGGCTACTCGCTGAAGATCAAGGAGGAGGCGTCTGGCCAATGCCGATGAGGCAGAGGGTGCCTGTTCAGGTGCCAGATGTTGTGGTCCCCCCCAAGGCCAGCTCAGGAGGGACAGTAGAGTCTCTGCCGAGTTGGGGTGAGCAGCGCAGAGTCACGACACAGATTCCAGGAGTTGGCTGAAAGCAGAAGCGAGACTCCGCAAACTCGTTTATTTAGGAAAATGCACGTGGGTTTTAAGGAGGTTGGCTGGCTAATCCTTTTATGGGGTGGTCCCCTTTTTGTGACCAATGACAGCCTGTCTCTGGATAGGACATCTCGTAGTAGGCTTCTCGCGAGCATGGGACTGCAGTTGTCACACCAAGCCTGCGCAGAATGCCATTTCCACAGAAGCCACTTCCTGTTTTCTTCTGCCATGCGGTATGGCTAGGACCAGGACTGTATTGTGCCATACAGTGAGGCATTGCGCCCTTGTGTTACTGCATCTGGCTAAACGTGGCACCTGGAGATTGGAACTGCTAGAGATTGGAACCAGTGTTCTTAGGCTTAGGAGGCAGGCGTCTTAACCGCTAAGCCATCTCTCCAGCCCTCTTTCCACATTTTGATAATATTTACTTGGGGTACTCAGCCTGATTATATAGTTTGGGAGAGGAACTTATGAAAAAGCCAAATAGACACATGAGAAAACACAGCCTCTCCTTTTCAAGGCAACCAATGCTGCCCATCAACAGATCAGCAGCTAGACCTGTCCATTTCTTTCTATGATCTGTGTTTTCTTGTCTATCATTTATTTGGGGGGCGGGGAGAGCTTGTTTTCTTGAGGTAGGGTCTCACTCTAACCCAGGCTGACCTGGAATTCACTATGTAGTCTCAGGGTGGCCTCTAAACTTACTGTGATCCTCCTACCTTTGCCTCCCAAGTGCTGGGATTAAAGGTGTGTGCCACCACACCCAGATTTTTCTGTCTTTTTGTTTATTTTGTTTTTCTGCTTGCTTGTTTATATTGGCAGTGTACCTCTGCGTAGCCCAGGCTAGCTTCTTATCTCAGCCTCCTGAGTGCTAACAGCTGTATACCACCATTCAGCCTCCTAAATGGACTCTGTATGAGTCCCATGGATTTCTGCAGGAATGCAGAAGCCAATATTTTTAATTTTTGAGGCAGGATCTCACTGTACCACAGGTTATCTGGAATTCACTCCCTATCTATCCCATGCTGGCCTCAAACTCACAGGGATCATCTTACCTCAGCCTCCCAAATGGCCAGCTCAGAAGCCAACATTTTAAAATGTTTCTTTTCCTCCCTATACATGTTCATGTGAGAGTTTCTGTCTCTCTTTTTATGACTGAATGTCTGGTTCTAAAAATGTGTGCCACACCTCCACTGTCTGCTCATGGGAATTCTTTTTTGTCCTATCACAATGCATTTTGAATCTGTTTCATATATTGAAACATTCCAACATCTATGCAGTGTCAGATTTCTTACATGACATAACTTTTTTCCAAATGCATATGTTATCAATTCAAAACTATTATATATAGTGTCGCAGTGCAAGCATTTGTACTTTAGTGCCTAGGTTTGAAGGGCGTGCTCGTTGTAATTGTTCTGAACTTAAGGGACATCTCAGGAACATAAGAGCTAAACTGATGACAAACTTGGTATTTTATGTGTGTGCTTTGGGAGACTTCAAGGAGAAAGTCAGTTATAGAGTTGATTATTGTAGCCACAACCGGCTCCAGTAATATTTATTATCTGTAAGGGATGTTTGTAAGGATTTTGATGTGTGGGGTGATAGTTTCCAAAAGAACCATGGTAGCGATTTCAGTCCCATCATTAACCTTAGAAGGTGCTCACCAGACTGAATCCTCAATAATTCTGAAGACTTAGTCTATTTCACTAACTTTACAGTTGTGAAAATAGTGTCTTCATGTGCCTTTCTCTATCTCCTACCTTCAGACTATAGTCATCTCTTGCTCTCAAGTATTATTTACTTATGTGTTACCTTTTCCCGCTAGCTTGTAAATTTGTGTTTCTAACAAAAGGAATAGTATATAAAGCACTTCTCTTCCTTGAATACATGATTCTAAGATGTTACCTCACACCTAAGCATATCAGAGTAATCCAGTTGCAAGAAATAATTCCCCAGTGTCATCTGGAGTCAGGTCAGGGCTCCATCATCTCCAGTCTCTCCTGAAACTTTTGATTAAAACCTTAACTAATATTTTTACAAAGTGGTGATGGTGATTTTATACTCCTCCTTTCATGGTTGATAGAAATCAAATGAGAGTATGCAACTTCACAACTTCTGAAGCACTCGCAAATGACTATAATAACCCTTGGAAACAAGATTTTGAGGACTATTTTTTTAAGCTCTGAGAATGAAGCTACTTGTCACAAGATGAAATAAAATATTAGACTAAGAAGGACTGACTAACCAGAGTTTTTCAGATCCTCCACTTTAGGTGATATAGAAACATACCGAAACTTAATATTCAAAGAATTCTCTGATGAATCACTTACAAAAACCACCTCCTGGGCTGGGGAAATGGCTTAGCAGTTAAGGCGTTTGCCTGTGAAGCCTAAGGACCCGGGTTCAACTCCCCAGGACCCACGTAAGCCAGATGCACAAGGGGGCATATGTGTCTGGAGTTCGTTTGCAGTGGCTGAAGGCCCTGGTGCACCCATTCGCTCTTTCTCTCTGCCTGTTTCTCTCTTTCTCTCTCTCAAATAAATAAATAAATAATCCTTTAAAAAAAACACTTCCTATTCACTGTGGAGTCATACTTGCTATGATTTTTTTATTCTGCATAAAATTGGCTATTCTTTAAGGGAAATAATCAACACATCTGGATTATAGATACACTCACTGCTTTGCTTTTGACTTTGTGAGTGCTGGGGAATTGAACCTGGGCCAGCAGGTTTTGCAAGCAACCACCTTTAACCACTGAGCCATTTCCCCTGCCCCTAAATTTCTCATTATACAGAAGGATAAGTGTATAGTATTCTGTTTACTTTACCTCCCTTTTACTACTGAAATAGTAGCATACAAGTAGCATACAGAGTAATTCATTTTTACCAGAATTATATTAATCACGGACATGATTTTGTTTACTGAAGATAATGGCAGAATGTTTACCATCTTTAGTAGCCAAATTTTAAAAATATTTTTTATTTTTATTTATTTATTAGAGAGAAAGAGAGAAAAAAACACGAAACTACATAAAACACACCCACCATGGCTCCGGGAGAAAGAGGGGGCAGAAAGGTTGTAAGAGCCAGAGTGGAAAATAATGTCCAGAGACACTGCCCCGCCCCTTACAATGACTGACTGAGGCTCTCACATCTCATAACCTACAACCCTAGGGGGAATGCCTGCAATCTCAGTGAGGAGAGCCCTCAGCAGAATGGGGGCAGGAGGGAAGGAAATAATCGTACCAACATATGTGTCCATACAACTTTCTACTTAGAGGGGCTTTCTTTGCCAATGCAGCCAAGCTTCCAAGAGAGTACGAAATGATCTTCCTGTGTGGATCTTATTCCTTGAACTGCCACCAGGGGGCAGCATATTAGCGCATTTTTATTATTATTATATTATTATATTATTATATTAGCGCAGTGCTGTAGCATGCTAACCCCAGTCCCAACTGTTCTACCTTTAAACCCCAGTTTAGGCACTTGTAGCAGTGTTACCTTGAGCAAGTAACTTAACTTCTCTGAAAAGCACATGCTCATCTGTTACATGAGGACTATAGCTAATTCTACTTTCTTCATTTAATAAGTATTTACTGAAGTTTTCTTCTATGTGGAATGAGGTCTTCTGCTCTAGATATAATAGTCTTCATGTGTAATCTTGATTCCTTTCAAATTAACTGGCCTATTGTTTGTGTAACTAGATTCATAGCCGTGCTCATAGAGGATGCTTCGTAGGTAATCCAGTCTGTGCATCCAGCTGCCTCTGAGAATGGCAGATTATTTAAGCTTTGTAGAGGGACACACAGAAAGGGCAGCTTGGTGAACCCTCTGCTCTGACCCTGAGGAGTGAGTCAGGCATCCTTCTTCACAGCTGGTCCTGGTCTGGCAAGAGGAAGCGAGGCAAGCGGCTTCTGAGCTGGGGCTCAGGATGAAGAAATAACCTGTTTTAGGCAGGCTGTCCATGTCCCCTGGGCATGCCAGTGGCTTCCCATGGAAGTTGATGTCTGTTCCTTATGCCCATCTGGTGACTGGGCAACTGTGCTCCCTGAAATTATGGATTTTGAGACTCTCATTTTTATTTTTATTGAGGTAAACTTTGCATAATATAGCTATTTTAAACAATTCAGTGTGTTCACAATGTGCTATAACAACACTCTCATTCCAAGAATCACATTTTTAACTTTTTATTTTGATATAATTCTAGATTAGAGAAACATTCAAGAATAGTACAAGGAAATCCTGTATAACCTTCAGCCAGATTATATATATATATGTGTGTGGTTTGTTTGTTTGTTTGTTTGTTTGTTTGTTTGTTTGTTTGTTTGTTTTTCAAGGTAGGGTCTCTCTCTAGCCCATGCTGACCTGAATTCACTCTGTAGTCTCAGGGTAGCCTCAAACTCACAGCGATCCTCCTACTTCTGCCTCCCAAGTGCTGAGATTAAAGGAGTGCACCACCACGCCTGGCCCTACTCTTTATATTACTCATTTATTTGTTCATCCATGTGTCTCTCTACATAAATGTGTGTGGTGAGACATTGCTCCCTTATAATGACCTTACCTTATATGTGTTTCCTTATGAGGGTCGCCAGTAAAATTCTAAATCCCTGCAAGTTTTACATTAACACAATTTTTTTTTCTCATATCTCAGCAATTGTTCCTATTCCACAGTCACACTCACTTTGCATTATGCCCTCCTTCCCCAGAGCAGTTCTTCATATTTTACTTCATATTCCTTGACCTTGACATTCTTGCCTTGAGCAGGCCAATTGTTTTCTGCATTGTCTCTTTCAAGTTGAGCTTGTCAGGCCACATTCAAGTTCTTAGCCTATTTCAGACTGTCCTCTCCCTGTGAGTCCTGAGTTTCAGATGTATTCTTCATTATGCTGCCCTTCAAAACAATGAGCATTTGTGTGCCGTGTCCTGGTTTTGCTATGTAGAGTGGCTGATATCCTGTGGGCTACAGTGATAATAGGTCTTGTTTCCGCACAATCACACTGAGAATCTCAAGTATAACTTCGGCTTCTGGAATCCTGTAAGGGAAGTTTATGGCGCAGGCAGGATGGAAAGGCCTGGGTGTGGCGCTCTGGGGAAGCCATAGTTTTTGGTGGCTTATTTGTCAGATGCTGTGGAGATGGCAGTCTTCTGTGGCACAGTGACCCTGAGGCCATGGAATGGGCTCCCCTGCCTATCCTAGCATGTTGGACCAGGGATCTTCCTAGCAGTTTGATTTCCCTCTGCCAGGCAGAGCCATGTTACTGCCCTGAGAATACCATGGCAATCCTAGCCTTCATATGTGGCTCACTTCTCTATGTGTTATTTTACAGCTAACAGCAGCTTTCCGAGGATTCCCTGTAGTATTCTTGTCACATCTTATAGCCTTCATCCCACAAGAGTGAGTGTGAGTATGAATGCGAGCACTCCCCAGCCTTTCCATTTGTCAGCAGCTTGACCCTTTCTGGTAAAATTGAGTTCGCAATTTTGAGAATATTCTTCAATTTGAGTTTATTTTCTTATGGTTAAACTGGAGTTACTTTTATTTTTTTTTTGCCTGTGTGTGTGCGCACATGCACATTCGTATGCACATGCACATTCGTATGTGTGTGTGTAAGATGCGTGGTGAGTTATGTGTGGCATATGCACGTGTGTGTAGATGCACACACTATGCACATCATGCAGTAGCCAGAGGAGAGCGTCAGGTGTCCTCATCCTTGAGATGGGCTCTCCCCCTCAATTCTGAGCTGCCAGTTTTGGTCAGCTAGCCCCAGCAATTTTCTGCTGTGTCTGCACCACCCACCCCCACACTGGGGTCACAGACCTGCAAGCCCATTACATGGCTTCTGGGGAAAGTGAACTGAAGCATCTTAGGGTCTCCCAGGCCCTCATGCTTAAGTAGCAAGCACTTTTTAACCTCTGAGCCCGCTCCCCAGCCATTGAATTAGTTTAAAAGAACACCAGAGATAAAGTGCCCTTCTCATCAGAACATAAGAAGGGTACATGATATTTTTCTTGTTGTCTAACAGTTTTCTTATTTCTCTCCTCTGCCCCATGGTTTATGGTTTAAATGTGGGATTTTTATAAAGTGAAATGTTATGGACTGGTTACTTAGTCATTCATGGTTCAGATTATCTGTATCAAATGGTGTGTCACCATCATGAAAGTCAAATCAGAACTTTGCTGCTTCTTCCCCAAATCCTCTGGCAAACTTTAACTTCTAACTGCAAAGCATGGACATATGACTTTGTGAAATACTGAAGAGACTCTTAGACAAAGTCTTGAGAGGTTAGCTAGGATTACTTTCAGAGACTTATGAACTGGACTTGTACAGATAATGCAAGAGGAAATGAGGTGTCTGACTGAGTGTAAACAGAACAAGTGTGAGATAGATATAGCCAATATTAATAAACCATAGTATGAGGCGTTGGATACACAAGGCTTTGGGGCTGAGGAGTTTCTTGATCTGCTGTTTGCTGACTAGAGACACACTACAGCTAGTGTGTTGGTAGAAGTCCCAAGCACTGGAGTGCTAGCTGGTGGCGTGAGGTCCAGTGAGTTTGAAGGTCTGAAAAACGGGAGCACTGGGGCCAAAGGCCCATGCCCACTCCAAATGTAGAGGGCTATCTGCTTCACACCAAGACTTGATGTTTAACCATTTTACCCAAGTTTAATCCTTGAGTCTAGTCAAGTTGACAGCTAGGCTTCACTTTTATACCTTTAACATCTCCTCCTAAAAAGGTCGAAGTTTAATTGCCATTAGACTAGTAACAAGAGGAGTACCTCGTAAAGGTCATTAGGCCATGAAGCTCCACTCATGGAGGGATTGTAGTAGCTAGTGAAAGGGTGGGCCAGTTGTCATGGGAGTAGACAACTAATGAAAAGGGTGTATTAGGCCCATTTTTTTATTTCTGCCATGTGCTCTGTTGCCCTTCCACTGTGCTATGATTTAGTAGGGAACCTCTTCAGATGTGATTCCCTCAGTCTTCCAATCCTCCAAAATAGTGAGTCAAATGAGTTTTATTACTTGTAACTTACCCAGGCTGTAATATAACGGAATGAGTGAATGCTCCAGATTTTGACTTCTTACAGAAGCTATGCTATCTGGGGATTTCATTTGAGGCTTCTGTGAATCATGCAGTAAGTCAATTTCAATCCATACAGTAAACTTCCCCTTCCAACGGAACAAACATCCATGTGGATTATACCTCACTTCTTTCATTTATGAACTTTCTTCATCCTAGTAGATTGCTAAGTGGTTAGTCCAGCAATAAGGCTGGACTAGCCCACAGCTGTGCTCAATCCATAACCAGCCAGCAGCTGAAACAGTCACTCATCAGCAGGACCTCTAGAAGGTGTCACACGATGAAATAGAACACACAATAAAGGGAACCAAATTTATGTAGGGTTTGTTTTTGTAATTTTAAAATGTAGTTTATCTTTAGAAGGTTACCTTTGTTTATTTACTAAGATTCAATTCTACTTGTGATTCCTGGAACACATTCTAAATTATGGTGCTGTAACTTGGATATCACTAATTATCTGTGCTCCCAATTGGAAAGAGAAAAGTTTAATTAGCTCTATAATTTGAGAGTGGTGGAAACAAGCATCATCCCCTCCCTGCTTCTGCACCTCCTTGTTCTTCTAGTGTCTGTAATTGCTCATTTTTTGCTTGATGTGTGACTTTGGCAACCATTGCCATAGTCTGACATATCTAGAGCCACACAAGTGTAGAAGGCTTCTTGACAGGGCAGAGAAAATAACATCGATTTGCTTAGTCCACAGTCTTCTGCTAAAACATGTTTGGAGTACTGGTTATGCAAGAGTCTAATTGGAAATGTGACCAGTGACTCCTTGAGGCTTTTGATTTCAATTCCCCTGAGAACTCTCACTTTTTACCTTGTTTGAAACATGCCAGGTATGTCCATTTCTGCATAGGATTCCATTCCCCATGGAGTAACTTCCACACTTGCCTAGAACTCACCACATAGGTTAGACTCATTGGCCAGTTAAGGCTTAGGAAACCGCCTGTCTCTGTCTCCCTAGTGCTTGAATTACCAGCAAGCACCATGACATTGAGCAGATTTTAATGTGGATTCAGGGGATGAGACTCGGGTCCTTTTGCTTGCAAAGCAAGCACTTTCCTGACTGGGATATCTTCCCAGCCTCCTCTCTTCCTTAGATCCTACTTCCCTCTTGGTTTGGGGCATTCATTCTTAACTCCATTCCTTTTCCTCTGGGAAAACAGGTTTTAATTTGGGGTATACTAAGAAAATGTCACCTTTGAGTGAAAACTTGCAGGATTCATGGACTGAATTTGTGGCTTATGGGTAAAAGTGAGTCTGTGGGAGCTGGTGCATGGACATGATCTTGGGGTTACAGTAAAGACAGACACAGGTGCACCTGATTATACTGCAGGACAGCTGATGGCATTCCAGACAGATTTTACCTCTTCTTGACATGTAGCTAATAGGATGGCAGCCAGTGTTTATAAAGAATACTACCATGCAATAGTGCCCATAGTTTCTTACTCAAGGGATCCAGTGGGCATGAGGCCACCTGAATATCTAGCCAGGAGTGTCATCTAAGCTCAGTTGTAGCTGCTGGATTCTGAGAGCTCTGACATGCATCTCCGGGCAGCTGCTTAATAACAGATGGCTGATGGGTTCTGAAGCTTCAGGCTGATGTGCCCAGTCACCCAGGAGCAAACTGACCTCTTTAAGTACAGCATCAGTGTTGGGTGTTTAGAAAATCATCAGAAAATATTTCAACTTATTTTTCAGCTAGAGCTTAAGGGGCTCCAGTTTGGATGATTAAATTAGGTGACTAAATGCATTTCCCAAGACCTTAGACACCGTTAACAGAGAGTATACATGGGAACAGTTTTGTCTCCCTGGATCTGTGTCTCAGTGAAGTCAGACATTCCAGGTCGTCTGCATTGTGCACTGGCTGCAGACAATCTCCATGGGAGAGGGGTGAAACAGGCACAGAGCTCGTGAGATGGATAACCAATTTGCTGAGATGCACAGAAGTTGGGGGTAGGCTGGGAAGGGGTAAAGACTCACCATGCAGATTCAGGGTGCAGAGTTGAACAAAGTGCATATACTTTTCTGGTTCCTCCTCCAGTATTATTTAGAACACACTTAGACTGCTGGACTTTCACCAAAAGATGGACAGAGGTGGTCATATGGGTTTGGAATCCCTGCACTTGGAGATGCCACCACTGCAGCATTTTTCCCTCCCAAGGGTCCCATTTAGGTTGTGCTGAACAGAGATGGGGAGGGTTCTCAGTGGAACCTGCAGGGGAGGGGAGCCTTTAAGAGGAATACTTTCTTGTTTTCGATGTAACAAGCTGGGATCAAAGGTGGGTTCACCCTGCACTTATGCCTTGAGCCTACCTGAGGCATTGCTGCTGGGCCTTATGGAGGGCAGAGAAGATGGGAGGCCTAGCTGGAGGCCTGGCCATCCGGAATGCCCGTCAGAACCTGCTTTGGTTGTTCACCCAGAAACATCATCCAGACTCAGGAACTAGTAGAGATTTTGAGATATGCTTCTGTATTTAATTTGAACTATAGCTTCTCTATTTAATTTGAAATATAGCTTCCCCATTTAACTGGAAATAAATTCTCTGACTATTGGCCCCATGTACAATCAAAAGCAGATTTGATAAAGTACATTGAAATGCAAATCACAAGGAGTTTCCAATGATCTAATCCCTTGCTGTCTCCCTTCAGTGGGCACTATGGAGTCTGTCCTATCTTTCTTCTTTGATTCTTTTTAGAACCACAGGTGTTGATACAACCAGCAGAGATGTAGCATATACAAGAAGAGTTGGGAGATGGACCACTCTCCTGAGCACCCTACAAGTGAGACTGGAGAACCAGAAGGCTTAGAGGATAGTGCCGTCCATTAGTCTGACTTCATCTCTAACGTTAAAGAAGTTTGTTTTAAGGCTGTGCTGCTGCAGATGATGTAATTCTTCAAGACGTTTTACTAGGCAGATCAAATTACAATACAGGAAATAGCATTTCACTGAAGAGGAAAGAAAGTCCAATCTCCTGAAAATTGTTTGCTGTAACAGAGGGTTTCCACATGTCCATTTGAACTTACTTTCCTCTTATTTTCAAGCTCCAAATTCCACACTGCCCCTTACTCTTCCCATAGTAGAAAGACAACCTGTGCCAGTGATTGGTTAGTGGTTTTATTTCCTGAGCAATTGGGGTTATATTCAGAAAATCATTGTCCATGCCAATATGTTGAAGGGTTTCCCATACCTTTTCCTCTAGCAATTTCAGTGTTTCAGGTCTGATATTAAGATCCCAGATCCACTTGGACTTGATTCTTGTGCATGGAGAGAGACAAGGACCTATTTTCATCCTTCTATATATAGATATCAGTTTTCCCAGCACCACTTGTTGAAGGCTGTCTTTTCTCCAATGGATATTTTTGGCATTTTGGTCAAAAATCAGGTGGCTGTAGCTGCCTGGATTAATATCTGGGTCCTCTATTCTGTTCCATTGATATACATGTCTATCTTTGTGCCAGTACCATGCTGTTTTTGTTACTGTGGCTTTGTAATGTAGCTTAAAATTGGGTATGGTGACACCACCAGCCTGATTTTTGTTGTTCAGAATTGTTTTGGTTATTTGAGGTTTTTTGTGCTTCCAAATGAATTTTAGGACTGTTTTTTCTATTTTTGTGAAGAATACCATTGGAATTTTAATGGGGATTGCATTAAATGTGTAAATTGCTTTTGGTAAGATTGACATTTTCACAATATTGGTCCTTCCAATCCAAGAACTTGGGATGTCTTTCCATTTCCTTGTGTCTTGCTTGAGTGTTTTGAAGTTCTCATTGTAGAGAACTTCCTTGGTTAAGTTTATTCCAAGGTACTTTATTTATTATTTTTTTTTGAGGCAATTGTGAATGGGAGAGATTCCATGATTTCATCCTCAGCATGTTTGTTGTTAGCATATAGGAAGGCTACTGATTTCTGTGTGTTTATTTTGTACCTGCAACATTGCTAAAAGTGTTTATCAGCCCTAACAGTTTGCTGGTAGAGTCTTTAGGGTCCTTTATGTATAGAATCATATCATCTGCAAATAATGATAATTTGATCTCTTCCTTTCCAATTTGTATCCCTTTTATGAGTGTCTCTTGCCTTATTGCTATGGCTAAGTCTTCCAGTACTATATTAAAGAAAAGTGTGGACAGTGGACATTCTTATCTTGTTCCTGAATTTAGTGGAAAAGCTTCAAGTTTTTCCCCATTTTGTATTATGTTGGCTGTAGGTTTGTCATAAATATGTTTTTTTTTTTTATGTTGAGATATGTTCCTTCTATTCCCAGTTTCTGTAATACTTTTTCCATGAAGGGATGTTAGATATTTTCAAATGCCTTTTCTGCATCTATTGAGATGATCATGTGATTTTTGTCCTTCAGACCATTTATATGGTGTATTACATTTGTCAATTTGCATATGTTGGACCATCCCCGCATCTCTGGAATAAAACCTACTTGGTCAGGGTGAATCATCTTTCTGATATAGTCTTGTATTCTGTTTGCCAATATTTTGTTGAGAATTTTTGCATCTATGTTCATGAGGGAGATTGGTCTGTAATTTTCTTTTTCTGTTCTGTCTTTGTCTGGTTTTGGTATCAGGGTGATGCTGGCTTCATAGAAGGAGTTTGGTAGAATTCCTTCCTTTTCTATATTATGGAAAAGTTTGAGAAGCAGTGGTGTTAGTTCTTCCATGAAGATCTGGTAAAATTCACCAGTGAATCCATCTGGGCCTGGACTTCTTTTAGTTGGGAGACTTTTATGACTGCCTGGATCTCTGTGGTTGTTATAGGTCTATTTAAATGGTTTATCTCATCTTGATTTAATTTTGGTAGGAAATCATCCATTTCTTTCAGATTTTAAAACTTAGAGGCATATATATTCTTAAAGTATGTCCTTATGATTTTCTGAATTTCTTTGGTATCTGTTGTAATGGTGCCTTTTTCATCTCTAATTTTATTCATTTTTGTCTCTTGTCTCTTTCTTCTGGTCAGATTTGCTAAGGGTTTATCAATCTTGTTTATTCTTTCAAAGAACCAACTCTTTGTTTCATTGATTCTTTGGATTTTTTTTTTGTTTCTATTTCATTAATTTCTGTCCTAATCTTTATTATTTCTTCCCTTCTACTGATTTTTGTTTTGCTTTGTTCTGCTTTTTCCAAGGCCTTAAGGTAAAGCATTAAATTGTTTACTTGTGAACTTTCTAGTTTCTTAATATAGGCACTTAGAGATATAAATTTCTCTCTTAGGACTGCCTTTCATTGTGTCCCAAAGGTTTTGGTATGTTGTATTCTCATCATCATTTGATTCTATGAATTTACTGATTTCCTTTTTGATCTCTTCAATGACCCATTCATCATTCAATACTGTACTGTTTAGTCTCCATGAATTTCTGTATGCTCTGTAGTTTTTCTTGTTGCTGATTTGCAATTTAATCCTATTGGTCATCAGATAGAGTACAAGGGATTATTTCAATTTTCCTGTATTTGTTTAGGTGTGCTTTGTGTACTAATATATGGTGTATTTTAGAGAATGTTCCATGTGCTGCTGAGAAAAATATATATTCTGCAGCATTTGGATGGAATGTTCTGTATATATCTGTTAGGTCCATTTGTTCCATGAAATCATTTATCTAGATGTCACTCTATTTATTTTTTGATGGGATGACCTGTCAATTGATGAGCATGGAATATTGAAATCACCCTCTCCAATTGTGTTTGGTATTATCTCTGACCTTAAGTCTAACAGTGTTTGTTTGATGAAATTGAGAGCCCCCAGGTTAGGTGCATATACATTTAGGATCGTAATGTCCTCCTGTTGGAGTGTTTCTTTAATCAGTATAAAATGACCTTCTTTATCTTTCCTCACTAATGTTGGTTTGAATTCTATCCTGTCATATATTAGGATAGTAACCTCTGTCAGATACTGTCTAGAAGAGCCAAATAGCAAGTATTTTAGACCTGGAGTCACCTGGAGGTGTCACAACTTGACTCTGCTGATTCTGTCATGTAGTGTGGAAGCAGCCATAGCCACCATGAGCGTGACTGACTTCCATCAAGCACTCACGATAGGCATGGGAATTTGAACTCATGTGATTTGCAAGCCAGTTTATTCCCCTCTTAACTAAAAAATTCTGTTTGAAAATGTAAAACAGAAGTATTATGATGCTAAACTATACATAAACAAATAGCAGGCCAGTTTTGGCTCCTAAGCATAGATTTTGCCAATCCCATGCTTGAAATAGTACCAACCATCCATTCAAGTTGTAAATGTGTTGGTTTCCCTCAAGGACTGGAGTTCTTGGCTGTTGTCATCATCTAAAGCCTATCTGTTCTTTTAAACAAAGCCCAGAAGATCATCAGTTTAGGGAGAACCTACAAAAGATGGCCTGTGCTCCCAGGAAGGACATTGGTATAGGGGAAGTTGGCAGATAGACCCCCAGGAATGACACGGTGTAGGGAGAGTCTTCAGGTGACGGACTCCCAGGAAAGACATCAACAGAGGGGAAGGCTGCAGGTGGTCTCCCCGAAAGGATGCAGGTGTAGGGAGAGGCTGAAGATGTTGGTCTTCCAGGTCCACCACGGTATAGAAGTTTTGCTTTATTTCCTTATACCAGTGGCAGCCCTGCATCAGAAGCTGCTGGAACAGGTGGACAGCTGTGCTTAGCACCATGGAAAGGGGTTGCAATGGACAAATCAGGCCTACTCTGCAGCAATGGTTGCATATGAGGTGTACTCTTTGCTGAATGGTTTAGTCTGTACCCTTCCTGGGAATGGAGCTAGAGGACAGCTGTACATGACTTCTGACCACTTCTACTTCACTACTTGTTTTCAAGTGATTTGGAAGAAAGAAGGAGTGGAACAGAAAGAAGATGAGACGTAAGAGAAAAAAAGTCTAGTGCGATATTTGAATTGTTCACAGTCCTGTTTGTGCTCAGCTGAGTAGAAGAATCACAGCTGTCTTTATAAACCTTGACAGCGTCATTTCATTATTCAGAAGACTTTTTAAAAATAACCAGCTTCATCTTAAAGGAAAATTTATTCCCAGGGCATTTTAATTGAATTTTTATGGTAATTTGGTGTATTGACTATTGAATTAACATACCAAATAAACTCTGTCCCCATTTATCCTTTTACTCAGTGAATCTCAGCTTTGTTTTTTCACGATAATGAAATGAGACTCAATAAGAAATTTACAACACTACTTTTCACCTGAGGAAGTTTACCTTGAATGCAATGTGTGTGTGTGTGTGTGTGTGTGTGTGTGTGTGTGTGTGTGTTTATAACATGTGTATATGTGTATTCATATATGTGAGTGTGGGTATGCACATACCATGACACATATGTAGAGGTCAAAAGACAACCTTGGGTGTGTGTTCTCACCTTCTACCTTGTTTGAAACAGGGTTTGTCATTGTCAGCCACTACATTTGCCAGGTCAGTGGGTTTGTGAACTTCTAAAGATTCTCCTGTCTTCACTTCCCACAGGCACCCTGGAATTTCAGATACTTTGGCTATGATGCCCAGCTTTATGTGGGTTCTGAAAATCCTAAGTCAAGGACTCAAACTTGCACACCAAGTATTTTATCCACTGTGCCATCTTCCTAGCCCCTGAATGCAGAATTTTTGATGAGGGATCTTTCCAGTGTACATTGTGAAGTCACCTGCATGTGAGTGCCCTTTCGTGTGCCTGGGTGCATGCCTGGACATTTCAAAGCTGCATTGAAAACACATTTCTGAAACAGAAGGTATTATTTGGTTTTAAGTTCATCTTTGGATGAAATGCATCATTTCTGTATGGCACAATGTTCCCCACAGGAGTAAGCCTTAGAGATCAGGAATGAAAGAAAGACTAAGCCAGGGGTCATGAACTCTGATCAAGGTCACCAGCTCCAGCCCTCTGCTTCTGTGCCCTCCAGTACTCTTGCCACACCTCCAGCCTCTCCTTTAGTGTTGCAAAGGTTTGAAACTTTTCGGCTAATCTTGTGTTCTATAGCAGCACAAAATTGTTTCTGCACTTTTTCAGATGTCTACAGACAGTAGATGGTTTGAATCCCCCCACCCCTACACACATACTTTTCCTTTTACCTTGGATAATATCTAAAGTTGTTCATGCTTTTCTGACATGCTTCTCTATTGACATTTCTGCTGCTTTTAGCATCCTTTTGGTGCATGATTTCCATTGTCAGGAGCTGAATCTGAGTGTGGTCTTTTAAAAAGTGCACTGTCCTCATATGACCTGCCCCTGGTACTGGCATAATGGAATCCTTCTTGTTTACCCTTCATGAAACCCAGTGTGCCAGAGCCTTCCAAATGCCAAATGATCTTGATCTTCTTGAACTTAGTGCCTCCTATGAACTTTTAGTTCTTAAATAGTAGAGGTGGATATGGACTCTCTTGGGCTGTAGAACATTCCCAGGGAAGAAGTTACCTTCATGACAGTAGGTAATTGGAGATAGTCCATAGTTCAGTTGAACTGAGGTTATCATTCAGTAGCTTATTTTGAAATCACCAAGCCAAAAGACACACAGTTGGGGTTGAAGGCCCGGAGAGGGCAGGAGGGTGAAAGGAAGTAGAGGGACCATCAGAGGTCCTAGGGAAGCTAGGCAAAGACAGGAGAAACCGCAGCTGAGAGAAAGGGTCATTGTGCCCATTGACAGGCTTAGAATGTGTGAGCTGAGTCTTCAGCATCTTCGTCGATACGTGTCTCATGAGGATCTTTGTGCTTCACAAAGAATTAATGATGAGGGATCTTATATTCATAAGCCAGATTTCCCTTGTTCTGTAGAGGTGTGCTTAAATTTCTGAAAATCATTTTTATACTTCACTAATTAAATTATCTCTTGCTAATGTGGCCTGTACTCCTAGTTTCTAAAGACCCTCGAGTTCCTAAGACAGGGGAAATGCTGTGGAATAGAGGAAGTGGCTGCCGCTCAGTAGCTCGGATCTGTGCAAAGTATAGGTTCTGGCCTTCATTCTTATCCTTATACAAATTGCATCAACACTTTCCTCATACTTGCCTCTTTGGGGAGTTGGAGGATTAACTGAACTTCTACCTTTACAGTAGCTGACATGATGCCCACCAGTACTAATGCATTTCTATACTCTTGAACATCCTTGCCATCTAAGTCAGATTTGATAGGTTGCCATCTTTGTTTTCATCCTATTGTATGTTTTATTTTTGAGGTAGAACCTTACTGTATAGTCCAGACTGGTCTCAAACTTAGCAGTCCCCTGATTCATCTTCCCACATGCTAGAAAAACACCCAGAAAAACCTAAGTTTTTGTTGAATTTATTGGAGAGGGAGCAAGGTTAGAATGGGAAGATCTTTTGAGACTACTCGTCGATCTTGAGGATGCCAGTCTATTGGTCAAGAACCTCATTAGACAGATGTCTTAGGCCACAAGGAGCACAGTGGTGATCATGTGTTAACTCAGAAAGCTTGTCCTGCCTAAAGCAGCCATTCCAATAAAAGTTGCTGCCTAACACAATACCTGGTACATGACTTGGAAAGTTCAGCTGCATCTGCTGGGACAGAGGTCCCTAACCTTTCTTTCATTGGATTATTGTGGCTTTAGAACAGTAATTCTCACAATGTGTTCCAAACATCAGCTGACCATGGGAACTTGTTGGAGTGACAGTTCTTGAGCTCTACCCAGACCTACCAACACCCAGAGCCCTCTGGAAGATTATGATGCTCATTCAAGTTTAGGAATCACTGATTTGGAAAAAGAGTTTTTAGAATCACCTGGTGAACTTGAAGAATTCAGTCACTAATCTCCTAGTAGTACAGATTTGGAGTATCGCCTGCACATTGGGACTTTTTTGGGGGGTGGGAGAGAGACACAGAGAGAGAGGGAGAGGAAGAGGAAGACAGATAGAGATGGGTGGGCACGCCAGCAGCCTCTCAGCTGCTGCAAACGAAATCCAGATGTGTGCGCCCCCTTGTGGTCAAGTGCGGCATTGCGCCCCTTTTGCACCTGGCTAAACGTGAGACCTGGAGATTGGAACCGCTGGAGATTGGAACCAATGTTCTTAGGCTTAGGAGGCAGGCGCCTTAACCTCCAACCTGCACATTGGGACTTTTTAGAGTTCCCTGTGACAGTGTAGGTACATCCCAGGTGGAGAACTGCAGCTATAGGGAGTTTGCTAAAATGTCATCATACTACTTCTTCTGAGTGGGGAGGTAGAAGAGTGGGAAAGATGTGGTTTAGAGCTCCTGTGTGGCAACTCTCATTCCCCTTGGAGAAAGGGGTCTTAAATTGCCAGACTAAGCAGTATTTTTGGATGGGGCATTTCATAGACTAAGTGAATATTCAACAATGTGAATTGTTTTAAAATTTGATTTTAATAGTGTATTTTTTGAGTAGTTGTAGGCACTCATATAGCACAAATATTAACTCCTAAATCTTCAAAGGTTTTCCCTGTGACATGCCATCTGGCAGGCATTATTGTAATCATCTCTTTATGATCCTCACTAATGAAAGTCTAGCATGACATTGGTAATTGAAAAACACAGATCATTTAAAAAAATCATTCTGCTAGTTCCAGCTCTGCTTTCCCCACCCAGAATACACTTGAGTAGAAGATACTGATTGATATCAGCTTCTCACAAAAGTACTGATACATACTATTTTTCTTAGAAATTTGTGCAGTAGAATAAGGACAGGTTTCTAAATTACAGATCTCTTTTCTGAATGAATGAGTTTGTTTATCAACAAAAGAGTGAACTCCAGGCAGATGAATATAAAGTAAATTTAATGATTAGCCAGTGAGCTATACAGTGGGATATAATGTGTACTGTGTGTGATCCGGGACATTGGTTGGTTCAGGTTCTAGATCTTCTGATATTTGCTATGTCATTGGAGATGAGCCACTGTATCCTCCAGCGGGTCTCAAAATATAGTTCCCAAGTAGCAATAACTGTATTGCCTGGGAAATTGTGAGAGATACAAGTTCTTGATCAACCCCAATGCTAACAAATGAGAGATTTGCCTCAGAAGCTGTTGCTTCAGCCAGGCCCCCATGAGACCCAGGTGCCTGCTTAGTGTGAGCACTGCTCTTCAACACCAGAGGCACGTCTGTATAAGGCATTGGCCTGGGTTACATTGATGGTCCAACCCTCTCTCCAGAAGCCTTATATCCAGATCAGGGTCAGAGATTTTCTGTCTTATGGGTTATAAACTTCCTTGCATGTGGATGAGATAATTCAGCCAAAATCTCACACATGGATAAAAGAGACTTTGACCCCAGGACATCGATGTTGAACTACACATGGGATTCTCACTGTAAAATAACTTGTGATATCTCTAGCTATTTGGTACGAAGTTCCCCAAGTGTAAAATCTGGTGCTTTGGAGCAGGAAGCAGCCTTTCCCTCTCCCTTAGAATCTGAGAGCTGCTCACTGTGATTCACTGAACAACACTTTAGAAGAAATGAGCCATGTGTCAGAAGAATGTATAAAGGTACACAGGCTTTGTAGTAAAACAAGGGGGAATTTCAGGCATAGATCTCAGAATGTTTTTGTCACCCTGCAGACAGCTTTCAAATATTTAGGCCTGTTACTCTTCTCCTTTACATATTTTCAAAAATGCATCATTGTAAAATTATTTCACTGTTGAAACAAGAAAAAGAATGAATACAAAAACCATCATTTCAATAGAGGCTGAGAAGATGACATAAAGAGTAAGAGCCAGAAAATGGGGAGGAGTGCTTTGGGACACTGTATGATAGACATGAAGTGGCTGTCACACTGACTAGTGGTGCTGTCAATACCTGATCAAAATATATTATATTCATTATTAAAATTGTTAAAAGCAAAGTTTTTAATTCCAGCACTCAGGAGGCAGTGTTAGGTGGATTGCTGTGAGTTAAAGGCCACCTTGAGACTACATAGTCAGCCTGGGCTAGAGAGCAAGACCCTACCTCAAAATACAGAGAGAGAGTTAGTTTATTCCTATCTACAAAAATGGATTCTTTTCATCCAAAATGTAGAGGAAATCCCTAAAAACAAAAAGCGATTTCTCATTGGCTTTTTTTTTTTTTTTCTAGGTAGGGTCTCACTCTGGCTCAGGCTGACCTGGAATTAACTATGTAGTCTCAGGGTGGCCTCAAACTCATGACAATCTTCCTACCTCTGCCTCCGGAGTGCTGGGATTAAAGGTGTGCACCACCACGCCCGGCTTCTCATTGGCTTTTGTGAGGTAAGATACTGTATTGGTGACAATGAAGACACAGGTCATCACATATGAGAGAAACTTCAGTGTACTGTAATGTCTGGAAGGGATGGAAAAATTATAGCTCCTACTAAAAAGGATGGATCACAAGCCAGTCTTTGTGAAGGAATAATGTTGATTGACAGGACCAGACTGTATGCCTTTGTGAAATGTGTGGCAATGTCAGGTGGTCAACAACCTGACAACACAAAATCCAGCCTTAAAACCCATGCTCTGAGTTGATCTCATGGCTCTAAAACTCTGGGCAAATTAATCAGGCTCTCAGTACCTCAGCTTCCTTCTCATGAAGAGAAGCCAATGATAGCATCCGTCTCGGGAGAGTTTGATGAGGATTAAGAGCTAGTTCATGCAGGGCACTTTACACAATGTTGATAGCCCAAGTAGGTGTGATTAGCTGAATGGTACTTTAAAAGAACTGTGACCATGGCATCCCCACCCACAGATTCAACCAAACATGAATTGAAAATATTTGAGAAAAATTGCATCAGTACTAGACATGAACAGACCTTTGGCTTATCATTATTCCCTAAATAATACAGAACAATAACTGTCTCCATAGTACTCACATTGTGTTAGGTAATGTAAAGTAGTCCAGAGACAACTTAATGTGTATGGAGGAGTGATTTTGGATATGTGAAATACTATGCTATTTTATATTAAGGATTTTGATACTGAGGACTGAATCCAGAGCCTCCCACATGCTAGGCAAGCATTCTGCCACTGAGCTATGTCCCTATCCCTCTTTATACATACAAAGCCTTCAGTGAGTTTCTTTTAGGACGAAATCTCTGTTGATGATTCCCAGTACTTGAATGTTTTTCTTTTCCTACTATTTACTATAAGGTGGGCTTTTTATTTTATTAAGTACTTATTTTGTATGGACACATCATGTGTTGGTGCCATCTTTTCTCTCCTTCCTCCCCCATTCCGCTGGGGGCCCTCCTCATAGGGTTGCTGCTATTCCTCATTGGATTATGGGTTGTGCCTTGTGGGAGCAGCAGCCAGTTATTCAGGGGAGGTTATGCCTCTGGGTGTGACGTCCCAACCAGTGGCTCTAAAAAGCTTTCCACTCCCTCTTCCACAAAATTCCCTGAACCTTGCTGGGTATGTCCACTTCAGTAATGAGCTCTTAGGAAGGAGCCTCTGGATATCTGCTGTGTTCTGTGTTGAGTGTCCTCAGTGTCTGTCTCCTTCACTGTGGTGCTGATTGTCAGGCTCACCATGGAAGCAGCACTCTGGTTTGTCTGCCCAATTCCTCTGTGGTTTCATTTGGGCCTTGGCTGAAATGTGAGGGATGGTTTATCTTCTTGGATAGTGCTACCTTCTGAAAAAGACAAACAGATTCTCTAACAGAGAGTGAAGGCAGCATAGGTTAAATAGGGTAAGCATTATTAATTTAGGGAGATTTTGATGGATGTAGCCAAAGACTAGTGGGAGCTTTATATTGGAGAGCATACTCTTTGTCTCCATAGTATTCCGACCTAGTTTCCAGTTCCAGCTATTGGTTCTCTTCCACGGAGCAGATCTCTTAGCCAATGAGAAAGCCATTGGTTACCAACCAAGGCTGTGTACCATCTTTGTACTGGTGTGCACTTCTTGTCAGGCTGGTTACTTCTGAGTAGCTTAGACCCCTGCTTGCTCACACCATTGTTGACCACTTTCCCCCAGTAACTCATGAAGTGCTTTCCAGCACTAGACGGGCTGCTGGGACTGGCTGTCTTCCAGATTCCAGGCAGGTTTCTCCATGTTCTCCATGTGGTGGCAGCATATGGTGTCTTCAGCAATAGGGTAGGTAATCAAGTGCTTTGACACAAGCCTGTCTTCTTTTGGGAACCTCAAAAAGGTCTCTTTGTTCAAAAACTTAATGTGGGTAGCACCAATTTCTGTAATGTGAGTAGTAGGCCAGAGCCAAGCTTTTTAAAGGTTAGGCTTTACCCCACCCTCTCAAGACACTCCCCCTATACTCCTGTAGAGGGTTAAATCATATAGTCTACTTTCAAGAAGGAAGATTTCTATGGTTCCAGTTCATTTTGGGTTAATTTTGGATTTATTTTCCCCCAACTTCCTCTTCTGCTTCCCTAAATCCTTCCATCCCTATTGTTTGGCCCTAAGTTGCTTATCAGGTACACCAGAAACTCAGGCTGATCCAGGTTGGGAACCACAGATGAGTGAGAAGATGAGGCATTTGTCTTTCTGTGGTTGTATGGGTTTTCTGAATATGATCTGTTCTAAGAGCATCCATCTTCCTACAAATTTCATTGTATCACTTTTTTCTTACTGCTGAGTAGAATGCCATTGTGTATATATACCACAACTTCTTTATCCAATCGTCCAATGATGGGCACCTGGGTTGATACCAGTTCTTAGCTATTATGAATTGAGCAGCTGTACACACAGTTGAGCAATTATCTCTGTAGTGAAGCATGGAGAATTTAGGATAAATGCTCAGTAAGGGAATAACTGGGTCTTTTGGTACTTCTATATTCAGTTTTTTCAGAAATCTCCATACTGATTTCCATAGTATTATACAAGTTTGCATCCCCACCAACAGTGAGTGAGGGTTCCTCTTTCCCCACATCCTCGCCAACATTTGTTGTTGATTTTTTAATGATTGTCATCCTGACTGGAATAAGTTGGAGTCTCATAGTTACTTTAATTTGAATTTCCTTGATGGTTAGGGATGTTGAACATTTTCATAACTGTGTGGTAGCCATTTGTGTTTCTTCCACTGAGAACTCCTTATTCAGTTTTCTACCCCATTTTTCAGAGGGGTGTTGGATTTTTTTATTGTTTAGTTTTTTTAGTTTTTCGTAGATTCTAGATATTAGGCCTCTGTCAGTGGTATACCTGGCAAAAATTTTCTCCCATTCTGTGGGTAATCTATTGGCTTTGCTTATAGTATGTGTGTCTGTGCAAAAGCTTTTAGCTTCATGAGATCCCATTACTTGAGTGATTGTTTAATTTTCTGGGCTATTAAAGCCCTTCCCCAGTCTTATATTGTGGCAAATTCCTCCTATTTTTTTCTTCCAGTACTTAAAGATTTTCATTTCTTATATTGAGGTCTTTAGTCCTTTTGGAGTTGATTTTTGTGTGTGGTGAGATGAGTGGGTCTAGTTTCATTTTGCTACATGTGGTTATCCAATTTATCAGCACCATTTGTTGAAGATGCTATCTTTTCTCTAATATATGTTATTAGTGCCTTTGTCAAAGATCAAGTAGCTATTCTTACTTGACCTAAGGGCCAGGTCTTCAGTTTTGTTTCATTGGTCTATATGTCTGTTTGTATGCCAGTATCATGCTGTTTTTGTTATGGTGGCTTTGTAATACAGTTTTATATCAGTGTTATAATCAGGTTTGCATTGCTGGCAGAAATCACCTGACCAAGAGCAGCTTGTGGGGAAAAAAGAGGTTTATTTTGGCTTATAGGCTCAAGGAGAACTCCATGATGGCAGGGGAAAATGATGGCACAAGCAGAGGGTGGACACTACCTCCTGGCCAGCATCAGATGGACAATAGCAACGGGAGAGTGTGTCAAACATTGGCAAGGGGACACTGGCTACAATACCCATAGCCTACTGCCAACAATACACTGCCTCCAGAAGGCATTAATTCCCAAATCTCCATCAGCTGGGAACCTAGCATTATGAACACCTAAGTTTATGGGGGATGCCTGAATTAAACCACCACAACCAGGTATGCTGATACCTCCAGAGGTTTTTGTTTTGCTGAGTATATGTTTACACGTCCAAGGCCTGCTGCCATTCCATATGAATTTTGAGATCATTTTTTTCTATCTCTGTGAAGAATGATGCTATATCATATTGGTATTGCATTAAATCTATATATTGCTTTTGGTAGAATTGCCATTTTCACAATATTAGTTCTACATATCCAGGAGCATGGGAAGCCTTTCCATCTTCTAATGTCCTCCTCAATTTCTTTCTTGAGTGTTTTTATGTTTTCATTTATATAGGTCTTTCACATCCTTGGTTAGTATTATTCCAAGGTATTTTATTTGTGTGTGTGTGTGGCTATTGAAAATGGAACAATCTTGATGATTTATTTCTCTGTATATTTGTCCTTTGCATATAGAAAGGCTACTGATTTCAAATCCTGACACTTTGCTAAAGGAAATAATCACCTTTAGAAGTTATGAGATGGAGAGTTTTGGGCTGCTTATGTATAGAATCATGTCATCTGCAAATATGGAAATTTGACTTTTCCTTTCCAATTTGTATCCCTTTTATTTCTTTCTCCTGTCTTATTGCTTGGCCAAGACTTCTGGTACTATGTTGAAGAGCAGTGAACTGTCTTGTTCCTGATCTCAGTGGAAACTCCTTGAGTCTTTCTCCATTAAGTATTATGTGGGTTTTAGGTGCTTTATATATAGCCTTTATTGTGGTGAGATATAAATCCTCCCTGCCTTTTCTCTTAAGAGTTTTGATCATGAAGTAATGTTTTATTTTGTTAGAGGCCTTTTCTGCATCTATTGATATGATCCTATGGATCTTATGGTTATGTTTGCTTATGTGGTGTATTATGTTAACCAGTTTCCATATGTTGTACCATCCATGCATCCCTGTGATGAATCCTGCTTGATCAAGGTGGATAATGCTTTTGATGTGTTGCTAAATATGTCTTGTGAGGATTTTGTTCAGGATCTTTGCCTATAAGTTCATCCGAGATATAGACTTATACTTTGCTTGTTGTATTTCTGGCTGGTATTGGTAGTAGGGTGATATTAGCTTCATAAAAGGAGCTGGGAAGCATTCTCTGTTCTCTGATTATGTGAAACCATTTGAGAAAAATTAGTTCTTCAGTGAAGGTTTGATAGAAATTGGCTGAGAAGCCATCTGGCCTTAGACTTTTTTAGGGGGGAAATTTCAATTAGCTTTTCAATCTCAGAGGATGTGCTAGCTTTATTTAGAAGATTAATCTGATTTTATTTTAGTTTTGGTAGGTGGCATGTGTCTAGGAGTTCATCCATTTCTTCCAGGTTGTCCAATTTTCTGAAGTAGAGGTTTTGGAAGTATGTCCTGATGATTCTTCAAATTTCATTGATGTCTGTTGTGATGTCTCCCTTTTCATTTCTGATTTTGGTAATTTGAGATCTCTCTCTCTCTCTCTCTCTCTCTCTCTCTTTGTTTCATCAAATTGACCAGGGTCTGTCAATGTTGTTTATTTTTTTTTCAAAGAACCAGCTCTCCATATCATCAATGTTCTTAATTATTTTCTTAGTTTCCAATTCATTAATTTCTGCTCTGATATCAATTTTTCCGTTCTGAGCTCTTAGGGTTGGATTCTTTTTTGTTTTTCTAATGCTGTTAGGGGGATGATTTGGTTATTCATTTGAGATCTTTCTGTCTTTGTTATGAAGACATTTACTGCAATGAATTTTCCCCTTAAGACTGCCTTCATTGTGTCCCACAAGTTTTGGTAAGTTGTGATTTCATAATCATTCAATTCTAGAAATTTCACATTTCTTTTTTTGGTTGTCTTAACTCCAAAGAATATCAAATTGAAACTGAAGTGTACTGCATTTGACATGCAAGGTGACTTTCATTTTTATATGTTAATTATATGAGATACATGTTTCTCATCAGTAGTTTAACTTTGGTATTTTAAAAACTTTCCAACATTTTAGCAAATGAATCAGGATAAAGTATTTAAATCATTGCATAAATTCAGCCTCCTGGACAGATGTAACAAATGAGGTGGTTTTGAGATGGGAGTTGTGGCCTGTAGCCAGCACTGCTCTTACATGATTTCAAATTTGGTTCATTAGCTCACAGACAAGTTTCAGATAAGATTGTGGAAGATGGTTGTGATGTACTCTTCAACAGTTCAGAAAAGTGTGGGAGGCTTGAACCTTTAACAAGTGTATAAAAAGATGTTTCTATACCAGAATTAGAAGAATGCTAATTTTTCTAATAATTTAATTGCTATTAACCATTATTTCTCTAGCAAAACAGATTTTCAAACTATTTATTAGACAGTATTCAGGGCCAAAATGAAAAGATGCCATTTTATACAAATTATCTGAAATAGGAAATAAAAACAATTTTATTTTAGGCTCCTTTATTTTTATTATTTTTTTTGAATTTATCAAAAAATTTCATACATGTATACAATGTATTTTGATCCCCCACTTACCATCTCTCTTACCCTTTTTCTGTACCATTAAAACCCTTCTCTCCATTATATCTTTATTGTACTTCCATGCTGTGTGTGTGTGTGTGTGTGTGTGTGTGTGTGTGTGTGTGTGTGTGTGTTTTGACCCACTGGTTTAAATTAGGATCACTTGCATTATCATGAGCAGGGTTTTTTTTTTTACTAGAGAATGGGTAGTCTCCAGTGGCTACCCCCCAAAAGGACTTGACTCCCCCCACAGCAATCATCAGTTTCCACTATTCACTCTGGGAGGTGTGGGGTCCTATGGACCCTCCCTCAGCTATGATGAGACCTTGACAGGCTCAGTCATGTATCAGAACCTTGTCTGAGGTGAGTCAATGAGTGTAGCTGGTTTGTCACATCCAGAAAACAGCATCCACAGCCTCACTTCCAACCTCCCACTCTTAACAGTCATTCTGCTCCTTCTTCCACAAGTTTCCCTGAGCCTTGGAGGGTGTGATTTAGATGTTGTGGTTAAGGCTGAATACAAACTACTCATATACTCTTGGTAACTGTCATCTGTGAATGAATCTCTGTAATCACTTCTCTTTGCATAAAGAAACTTCTATTACCAGTCTATAGGAACAAACATAGGTATTTAGAGGGTAGTTTGACATGCTGTCCAGTCAGTATAACCATAGTTTTGGGTCCTCTCTACTCATAGACTTTTGGCCAGGCATGATTTTTTCCTGCATTTGAGGTCCTTTGATTTTTTTAAATTTTATTTTGTTATATTTACAGATAATACTATGTGATTTTTATCATATACAACATGATTTTTCAAAGTATTTATACATTGTGAAATAAATCTAGCTAATTAACATACCTATCATTTTTATGGTGGAACAAGATACCCATTTCCACAGCTCTGGTTCACCATAATAATGGAAGTGCTAGCCAAAGCAATTATGCAAGAGAAAGGAATGCAAGCCGTACAAACTAGAAAAGAGTATATCAAATCATCCCTGTTTGAAGATGATACCATCCTATGTAGAGAAAGCCCAGATGACTTCACAAAAGAGAAACAATAATCAAACCTGTTAGTGAATTCATCACAGTTGAAGATTATACAGTCAGCATGCAAAAGTCAATCGCATTTCTATATAGCAACAACAAATTGTTTCTGACATTCTTTTTATCTTTTGAAAATGCAGAAAGAAAAAACATGACTTCCTCTAAGTCATTCACTATTTAGCTGTGCATGGTCAGGATAGTTTTTAGTGATTAATGGGACCCTCTAAATAGGTATCCTGGTAGTGCATAGTGGATGGTATCAAGTATATGAAGAGACCATATCAGGCAGCCCTGATTCTCTGGTTGACATATTTATAACTATTAAGTCATCACTGTATTGTGTGTGGTGACTGTAATACCAAACACCCTCCCTGAAAGAAGCATATGTCATGACCCCATGCACATGTGAATTGTGCCCAGTATCTGTGCTTCGGCTTATATAACCTTCACAATTCATAACCCCACTGACAGGTATGGCCATACCTAGCCTTAAAATGGAAATTTGGGGGTTCCTTACCAATATGCCAACACACCAATAAATTTAGGGTATCCCAAATTCTTACTTTATGAATTTAAAGAATTAAAATCCATAAGCCAAAGGGTAAGGTTTAAAGAGACTGTATTAGATTAAGAGAAGAAAGTACAGAGAGTTCCTACCATGTGGAGGGCAGGAGAGTGTAGAGAGCTCATGTGGGAGGGAGTATGTGGGGGTTAGTCTCCCCTTGCCTCAGCCCTGCTGGACTGACCAGAACCTGGAAGTTCAGGAGCCAGCCAAGAGAGCTTTATCCCCCTAGCAAGTGTCTATTTATAACCTTATGGTGGTGGGCTTTACCTTTAGGCTCAAGTGAGCCAGAGTGAGGGCTGATTGATTTGGGCCAGGGGCTGGCTCAAGAAGAGGCCAGGCATGATTCCAAATTCTGGAGCTGAGATTAACCAACCACAATGTCAGGATCATATTTAAATTTTAGGAAAGAGCAAATCCCTCCCAGGGAGGGGCTCAGGTCTAGGGAACTCCTTTAGGCAAGAGATAAGAAGTCAGATCATTGTTTGACCTCTGCAAAGTGTAAGGGCAGACTTAAGGACATTCCTGGCCTTACTTTTGGGGGCCCAGTCACCCTAAGTGCCTCAGCCTCATACAAGAGAGTGAAGAAGTTAAAATATGATTGCTAACGACTTACTGGATTAAGCTTCTGAGGTAAATGGCAAAGATGTGTCTTCCTCCACAGTTCATCTCCTATGTGCTTTTGGTTTCATTTCTATGAAGCCACCAGAAAAATAACTTCAGTGTTCTTTTTCTTAAAATGTTATGAGTCTAGGAATAATTCTACATTTTGACCTTCAGCTGGATCTATTAACCTCAGGTATATAAAAGCTGGTTCTCCTGAGCCTGCCAGAAGTCTTACCCTCAACCTAGTAGATTCATGTTGAGACAGAAAAATGTCATCATGTTTGATCATTTAGAGCTCACCTTATGATGTTTCATTCTCTTGTACTCTGTGACTTCTGCTGAAAATCTAACCTTACAAAACAATCTCTGCTTACAGAATCACGTTAACCCTGCCATGGACTTTACTCAAACCCCTCCTGGGATGCTGGCGTTAGACAACATGCTCTACTTTGCTAAGCACCACCAGGATGCATACATCCGGGTAAGCATACTAGCCTTTCTCAAAAGATTATTATTAGATATGTGAATCTAGAGTTTTTTGCTCTTACTAATAAAGTCAAAAATTAAAATTAATTGAAATTGATCAAGGGAATCAAAATGAGGATGTTCATGTTTACATTTTTCCCCACATGATGATGTTTCAAAAGATATAATTGGTTTGGGGAAATATTATATATAGTTCAATATTGAAATATGACAGAAAGTCTTAAATAACAACAGAAATAAACCATGTGAAGAGAAACCTACATGACCTCAAAATAAAAGAAACACCTTTATATGTATTTCTATAGTTGAAAAGACCCTGGATTCTTGCTGGTGCATTGCTTTATTTCAATCTGGTGCTGGAAATCCAATAAAATCAAAAATGGGAGAGGCTGGAGGACACATTCTCATCTTTCATAACAGACTGAACACACTCCAGCCACCAAATTATATGGTTGGTGGGAGGTAGAAGGAAGTGGAGGCCTTATTGTTTTCTGTGGAATAGAAGATGCTACCAGCTGCCTGGGCAGTGCTATGTGGAGAGGACAAAGTGTGAATGGCTAGAGCTTTGGGTGACAGTGACATAGAAAGCTTGTCCATTTGGTAGCACGTTTGCCCTGGTTCATGGTAACATCAGTTCCATGTCCTTGGGGAGAAGAACCCAAGCATGGCTGGGATGAGGAAGACCCAAGACTGAGATCAGGGAGGGAGAGGGTTAAAAGAGTGAGAGGATTGACTAGTAGTTACCATGATGACTAGCTGTACGGTTAGAAAGCATTTGATGAACAAATTGCCCAAAGCCAGAAGTGCAAGGCTGTGGGGTTCTCTGTAGCACTGGTTTCCAAGAGACCCAAATTCCAGACCTGGTGCCCACACTACCAAGTGATTTAAATGTGGGCAGTGCCTTTTGTCTAAGCTAAAGTTTCTTCACTTCAGCCAGAGAGACATGAGGCTCTCAGCCATGTCTGTGCTTTCCGAGAGGGCATTTGGGAATGAATTGCCATGTTTCTTTGGTTGTCGCCATGCCTAGTAGCAAGCTGCTAGTCTAAACTTGAGGTATGGGGCAATTTACAGTGAAAACCTATACTTCCCAGAAGTGGCCCCCTTGAATGAAGTCATGCCAAGATTCCACATTCTCTGTCAGCCATATGCTGTAAATGTATGTTATTTTCTATTGATGCACTTTAGAAATGACTATTTGAATTATTATTTGTAATTTGGGTATATAAAATTTTATTGTAATGTCTCTAAAAAGTTTGAAATCAGGTGCTTGGTCAGAAAGGTCCTAAGATAAGACTTTATTTCCATAAAACATCTGTCTTATCTATTATTGTATAGCATTTTTTTAAGATACTAATCTTTCATAGTAGACATATTAGTATTTGGGTGATACCATGTGACATTTAGCCTTGGAGAATTAACTGTGAAAAGTAGAAGCTGGATAGAAATAAATTTACCATCCACGGATTGATGGTTATAGATAAATGTCTTTAAAATTAGAGCTTTTTGATGCCAACTATATTGTTAATTGCATAAGAAGCATATGTCTTATGAAAAGTAATTTAACGTTTTAGGCTTGATCTTGTCAATGCATTCTTCAAACTGTTTTAAGTGAAATTAATACCATGGCAACCTGAAAGAACTTTATATCCAGTGGAGATTTAAAGAGAAAACTCTGTGTAAAGAAAAGCGTGGTTCTTTTTGTACCCTGAACTTTTCTGTCTTGGTTAAGATTTATACTCCTCAAATGTCTTTAATTTTTCTTGAGTCCCTTCTGTTATAATTTCCAGGATGCCTTTGACTTTTAGGCATTGACCACTAGATGGAAAGCCAAAGCTCTTTTGCCATTAGTGGGTCATATGGAAAGTCTAAGGCTTTCTGCAGAGCAGTGTTTGGCAGCTGTGGAGGTTGGAGCACAGGTGTTCTACAGTGCAAACAGTGATCCCAGACAGCTGGTTGAATTTCGTCTATGAGCTGGAAGGGACTCTTACTAAAATATAACAAGTGATTTTGTTTAAGTTTACATTTTGATAAAAGTTTATTCTTCTTTGACAAGGTCAAGCTCCTGTATGAATGCAATTAGTCATTTATTATTTATACATCCCACTTGATGCACGCTCATTCTGTACCTGGATGCACACTTGCCATTCACTTGCTTTGCCAGGCAGATTTATGGTTGATGTTTTTAAAGGAATATTCTCTCTCTCTCTCTCTCTCTCTCTCACACACACACACACACACACACACACACACACTCTCACACACACACACCATATACAAACATTCCCTTTACTCTGACACTCCACCACCCCCAGACTTCATCCTTTCTCAGTCACTTTGTAGTGACATGTTGTTCTACTCTCTGTTTCACCTCCCTTGTCTCTCCTTTGGTAGCTCTGGGCCCCCACACTTTCACCCATTGCTCTCCAAAGGTGGTTCTGCCCAATGCAGAGCACCATCCCTTCATTGCCTTGAAATCTCTTTCTCTACAGCCTATAGTCTGTCCTGCTTCTCAGCTGAACTGTTGCTAAGCCTCCCTGATGGCTTCTTTCCCTCCACCTGCCTGTCACTACATATGACATCCGGGGCTCTGGCTATGGACCTTTGCCATTTGCACGTGTTCCTGAATAACTAAAGATACCCAGCAGGGAGCCAAGTGGTATTCCTCAGGGAGTAAGTTGCTCATAGGTACTGGCACTGAGGAATACTGTCTAGGTTGGGCAGGAAGAATACAGGTGGGGTGCTAGACAAATACCAGGCAGTTTCTAAGCCACTCGGAACATACCTTAATAGGAACAGAGGGTACTGAACAGAGGAAAAGTTCCCAATACAATATGGGGGGGAGGGTTCAGATGGGGAAACCTTCCTAGAGGATGTGGTATTAACAAGGCAGGAGACCTAAGCAGTGTGCCAAGTGGAGGGAGCAATGCAAGTGAACTGTGGTTGTGTGTGCCTTATTCACACAGCCAACTAAGATATCACAGCTAAGCTAGGAGTGATACAGAGGGTGCTGACCTGAGGCAAATGTGGGAAGGGCATCATGGACATGTGAAGCCATAGTAAAGCACTTGCTGGAATCTAGACACAGTAAAGAAATTCTGAATCCCGTTTAGTAAAAATGATAAGAACTAATTTTAGAAAAACTCTCTCATGCTAAAATATTAGCATGAGAAATCAGGCTAAGGAGAAAGAAGGAAAGGGGGTAGGCAGTAAGAGGTAGAGCCATATATGGTGTAAAAGGTGGGCTTGGAAAATTGTAGAGAAGTGATGACAACCTGAACTAGGGAAGCGAGCATGGCAGTGGAGAGAAGCAGTGTAGTTAGAGGCAAAATCAACTAGGCTGTCCAAGGAAGAGGATGATTCCTAGCTTGAGGGGATGGGTGAGCAGTGGTATCTTCTAGAGGCAGAGAGTATGGATCTGTGAGAATGGGTCCTTGCAGCACCCCAGGTCTTCTGTGCTTGTGGTCTCTCTGCCTGAGTGACCTGTGCAGAGGCAGAGATAGAGGAGCAGAGCCGGAACTCCCAGGCTACTGCTTTCTCTGTATTCCACCTCCTTCCACATGCACATTCCCTTTGATCTAGCCATCCTCCATATGGCTGCATTTTATCACAGTAGTTTCCCTGCTAAGCCATTTTCTCCACATGCCAATGTCTTTTGCCCTCACTGTTCACCTTATCTCTCTTCTGTCTTATGCTCCTACCTAACCCTTTGCCCCTACAATTTTGGCAGGCCACAAGTATGCCAGGCAGATCCACAATGATGGGGCTTTGCCAGCACCCTTCCTTGTGCCCGGATATTTCAGGCCATCTGCCTGCTGAACAGGCTTTTAGGCAAAGCTCATGTCTTTGAAAAACACTTTCTGTCTGCATGATATTATAGACTGTGGACCTTGTACACACTTGCAATTTAATGTCTGTGACCTTTTAAGACTTTATCTACTGTGTCCCCTGCAATTGACCAAAATAAACTCTGTATAAACAGGAACCATAATTCACTTACACTTCCAGTCCCTGACCCAGTGGATAATGCATGTGACTTGGAAATTTCTTATTAATTGAGCAAATAATGAATTTCTTTAGTTTATGCAAATGGTCTCATTTCAATGATATTTTTCTCACATCTGAAAATCATGACCTTCATTCCTCATAACAGTATAAAGGTATTTTTGCCACATGAATTTCTTAATGGGTGGTTGGTTTCTTGTATATTTGAACAAACCATGGTAACCGTGTGCTAATGAAGGCAGTTGATGTAATTGAATTACCCTACACTTGACAGACCCGGAACATGGGGAGGAATTGCAAATCTGAGCATCCCACTCTGTGTGGAGGAATATCTGGAGGCATCACATGATTTCAGACTTTGTGTCTCATTTACTCTGGGTATAATTGCTCCTTGTTTTTCATGAGATATTATACTTCCCAGCCCTCCCACCAAGGGAGTAGTACTAAGCACTCTCCACGAGGAAACAGGTAGAAGGAGAGTGCTCAGTTTACTGCCCCAGTCCTGCTGTCAGCATAGCATAGACAGCACAATAGGAAAGTACTGAGTATGTTGTACATTTTTTGTTATAATCCACATTTTTTAAGTTTTTGAAAAACATTTTATTTATTTATTTAAGAGAGAGTGAGAGAGAGAAAGGCAGACAAAGAGAGAAAGAGAAAGAGAGAGAGAGAATGGGAACACCAGGGCCTTGAGCCACTGCAACAAACTCCAGATGCATACACTACTTTGTGCATCTGGCTTTTTTTAATTTATTTTTATTAAATATGGACATATTTAGTATGCAAACAACACATGTTGGTACCATCCTTTCCCTCCTCCCTGCCAGTTTTCTGAAGAGGCCTTCCTCATTGGGGATGCAGGGCAACCCCATAAGGATTGTGGGTCATGCATATAACCACATTTTTAAAGTCACTGTATGTACTCATTATACATGGCATTGTGTTACATAAGGACATTTTCATGCAAGTATATATTATACATTGAGTTTTTTTTCTGATCCCTGGAGTGGCATTTCCCAGTATCTTGGAAGAGAGAAGGCTTGTGAATTCCTCAGAAATGAAACTTAGAACCTTTGGTCATGGTGTATTCAACCGTTGACTGAACTCTACCAAGAAACCCAAGTAAATAGTTGTCTCTTAGCTCTGTCACATCCTGAGAACCAAGACTCAGCCACAGAGCAGGAAGTAATAACAGAAAGACCTCAGGCCTCCAAGAGCCAAGAAAAGTGTGATACTTAACAGAAAGGGTGCTTACAGGCAGTCCTTCCTGATACTAATATCTATCTTTCCATTTGATTAGCAAAAATGAGTGCCAGGTGTGGGTTAGGTAACATACAGGACCTTCTACACAGGTTAGATCAATCTCCTATAACCCCTATGAAACAAGCATTGCTATCACCATCCTGTAGATCCAGGAGCTGAGACTTAAGAGAAAGGCAAAGATCCACTTTGTCAAACAGCCAGCAGTAAATGACATTTGAGCTTATCTCTTTGGATGTTGTTATAGTTTGAATATGAGATGCTTCCTACAGGTTTATGGGTAGTATATTTGGTCCTCAGTGCATGGTGCTGTTGGGGAAAGTATAGAAACTTTGGGTGTTGGGGACTGGCTAGGGGAAATGAGTCACTGGGAATGAGACCTTGGGGAACTACTGTCCCTGACCATTGCCTGTCTTTCTGCTTCCCATGTACCATATGGCAAACAACTCTCTTCCCCACATACTTCCAGACTGCAGTTGTCCTGCCCAAGCACATGGGCCCAAGTGGCAATGGACTGAACCCAAAAACAATCCTTCCTCCCTTAGAGCCTGTCTTAGGCTTGGGATTTGATGGATACAACAGTGATGTCCTTGACATGGAAGGAAAGAGAACAGAGTCAGAGTAGAAGACACAGGAAATCCACAGGAACACCAAACCAGGAAGTTCAGTTAAGATCTTCCTAAATACAACCTGGTTGGAAAACCATTCCTAAAAATGAGGAAGGCCGTATCATCCCTCTCTCTTTTTTAATAGACTTTTTATAAAATATCCACTAATCTCCATTAGATTTTTAAACACTGTCTTTTTCCTATATATCACCATCAAATATTTATCACCATCAAATATTTGATTGATACCACTCAATGTTATTTCAAAGAATGAATGAGCCCAGTGGAGGGATCATTGCACAGCTTTCCTCATTTCATATATGGTCTTCCATTTCAAACTAGTGACATGTACTTCAGACATGGAACCTATTGGCAGTTATCTGCCCCCTCTTAGCATTATAGCCATATCAAAACACACTGTGCATTAATCTCAGACTTTTAAAAAATCAGATAAACATGTAATGTACAACAATAAAAGCCAAATTATGGAAATGGGATGTTTATATTATTGTTTGTATCTTTGTCAGAGAATTAAAAGGCCACAGGAAACAAAAATAACCCATTTTCTTAGTCACTAAAAAAAATCTAACTAAAGGAAGAAGACTGTCCTTAATATAACCATTCATTCATTGACTCATTCAAGAAAGGTTATCAAATGTCTACCACGCAGAGGCAGTATGTCCCATGGATGTAGTGGTAAGAAAGAAAGCTGGGGTTTGGCTCTTACATCACAGAAATATAAAAACAAGCAAGGCAGATAAGTAGCAGTTTGCCTTTTGTTTGAGATATCCCTTGTTTCCTTTGGGATTTTCAGATTGTGGTTTATAGTGTGTGTGTGTGTGTGTGTGTGTGTGTGTGTGTGTGTGTGTGTGTAAACAGCCTTGCCTGATACTGCTTTATAGTTTATCAGGCTCACTCAGAACTTTCTTATTTCCTCTGTGACTTGATTTTAAAAACTGGCACTACTTTCCAGTGAAACCTGGTTCTCTTGGTCAGTATGGAATAGAGCAGGCTCAATCATTTGCTCTGCTTTATTTCCTATGGTACTACATCATAAAAGGTTATCTTAATTAAACTTCTACACAACTAATTTATATAATCTTACCACAGAGATGTTAACTAATAAAATTTATAAGATCTGGCACCTTCCTGGAACAAAATTAAAAGTTCAACCTGGAAATGGCTTGTTCTTTAGTTAACCTCTAATCTTTGCTTTATTGAGGTATAATTAGTATAGAAAAACATTTTGATTGATTAATACATGCAACTTGAGGAAGTATCTTGTAATTCTTGCTTCATCGTACCTTAGAATTATGGCCTGGGGGCTGGAGAGATGGCTTAGACATCAAGGTGCTTGACTGCATTTTATCCACTTATAATTTCTTGAAATACTGTGTGACTGTAGTATAACATAATGAATTTCCTGAAAAAAGAAACATAAAAATGCTTTTAGTATATGATTAATTATAATACTTTTATACAATTGTGAGCCAGTGCATAAATATGTTTGTGTGTGTGTGCATATATATCAATATGTCATCAATTCAGAACAGCAATAGTGATAATATGTCAAATAAATGAGCCTGTAGAAAATGATGGATATGGTCATTTCTACCTAAGAATGGTTTTCTCAAAGGTCTTTCAGTATAGACACTTTTCCACAGATGAAAAACTTAAGGTATGTCTATACTAGTTAAAATTTCAGGTAAGTCTATTTAAAAACTATTTTAAAACTTGCTGAGGTTTTCCTTCTTGTGGTTCATTAATAGTACACAATGATTTTTAAAACTGACTGGGAGAGACTGTGCTTTTAGGTAAAGGAAAGGCTTTGGACACAGACCAAAGCAGTTGATACTGAACTACCAAATGAAGTAAATAAGCCTAACCATTGTAGGATAGTAAAAAGTATAAAAATATGATAGATAAAGACCCTTGATCTTTGTCGTCTCCCAGGGACCTTCACATATTCAAGACTCTTTGGTATGCCTTTCATCTCTGGGGAGCTTTCTCTGCAACGAGGTTTCAACCTGCCCTTCATCTTCAAGAATTCTGTACACACCTTTAGTTCTGCACTTCATCTGTATTGAGCTGTGCACACTCAAGAGCCTCAGCTCTGCCCTTCATTTCTGGGAAATTCTGCACACCTGAAAGCTTTCAGCACTCCCTTTATCTCTAGGCCTTTTACACCCAGGTGCCTTAATCCTGGAGAACCCTACACTCCCAAAAGCCTTTGGCATGCCCTTCATCATTAGGAGCTCTTTGTACCTTCAGCTGCCTCATCTCAAGGAAACTCTGTATACCTGAGAGTCTTCAGCCCAACTGTCACCTTTAGATACACCCAAAAGCCTTTGGCCTACTTCACAAAAAAGTAAATATGGAGAGTACTCAGGTCTGAGTCTGATGTCCTAAACACTAAGTTAGCAAAAGGAAATGAAACTGTAACCCCACATCAACTTAGTTCCTCTTGGCCATTACAAGCCCTCACTCTGAAAGAATAGGGATGCATTACAAATACATACATACAATTTATAGAAATAAATTCAACCCTCAGCCCAGCTCAAAATGGCTAAATCACAAAGTCACAAAAATAGGAACACAAGTAACATTAGAAACTAAGGTAACATAACCCCTCAAAAAATAATCTTTCAGTAATGGCCTCTAATGAAGTTGACATCATAGAAATTCTAAAACAGAATTCAGAGTATTACAAGTATATTCAAAGCAATTAAAGAAATTAAGCTCATGAATGAATCCCATGAAATATTTTTTTAAAGTTGATTGAAATAAGAAAGATAAATTTGTGTAAACGGAATTCAATAAAGAGATAGGAATTCTAAAGGAAAAATTGAAGTACTATAAATGGAAAACATAATAAATAAAAAAGCTCATTGGAAAGCCTTACCAGTAAAACAAATTAAGGAGAGAATAAAATGCCTGAACTGGGCTTTTAATCCCAGCACTCGGGAGGCAGAGGTAGGAGGATCACCGTGAGTTCAAGGCCGGCCTGAGACTACATAGTGAATTCCAGGTCAGCTTGGATTAGAGTGAGACCCTACCTTTAAAAAACCAAGAAATAAATAAATAAACAAAAACCAACAACTGGGTTGGAGAGATGGTTTAGCAGTTAAGATGTTTGCCTGCAAAGCCAAAGGACCTCCATTTAATTCTCCAGGACACACGTAAGCCAGATGCATAATGTAGCACACGTGTCTGGAGTTTGCAGTGGCTGGAGGCCCTGGTGCACCCATTCTCTCTTTCTCTGTCTGCCTCTCTTTCTCTCTCTCTTAAATAAATAAATAAATAAATAAATAAATAAATAAATAAATAAATAATAATTAATTAAAAGATTGGGGGAAAAAGGTTTAAAAAAAACCAACAACAAAAAAGATTTTGGGCCAGGCATGGCAGCACACACCTTTAATTCCAGCACTCAAGAGGCAGAGGTAGGAGGATCACCATGAGTTTGAGGCCATCCTGAGACTACATAGTGAATTCCAGGTCATCCTGGGTAAGAGTGAGACCCTACCTCAAAAAAAAAAATGCCTGAACTGGAATACAAGATGGAAAATGAGAACATTCCAACATGGACAGAGATGAATGTATACAAAGATATGAGCAGGACTTTCAGGATATTTAGAACACTACAAAATGAAAAAATTCAAGAATAATAGGCATAAAAGTATATGAAGAGTTATATTCTAAAGGCACAGAAAATATTTTCAATGAAATAATGGCAGAAAATTTCCCCAAAATATGGAGACACATCCCACTCCTCCTGATATAGGAGACATTTAGAACACTAAATTGACAAAACCAGGAAAAAAGCACAGAATTCCCCTTATTATATCATAAGTAACAACTAAATATACAGAACAAAGAAACTGGATTGAAAGCAGCAAAAGAGAAATACCAAGTCACATATAAAGGCAGGTCCATCACAATAACAACAGATTTCTCAACAGAAACTTTAAAAGCTATAAAGGCTTAGAATGACATATTTTAAGTTCTAAAAGACAATAACTACCAACCAAGACTACTGTGCCCAGAAAAACTGCCATAACTGCAGGAGAAATAAGAACTTTCCATGATAGACACAGACTTAGGGAATTTATGACAACTAAGCCAACTCTACAGAAGATACACAAATGCATTTGCTGGAGAAGAACAAACACATCCATGAAGTCACAGGAAGAATAAACCACAAATGAGTAATATTCTAACCAGTAAGAGAAATAAGAAGACCCCAGACACTACAAAATGAACACAGCAATGGGACATGATATATATTGTTCAGCAATAACTCTGAACATTAATGGTCTCAATTCTCAGTTTAAAAAGTATAGATTGTATGATGGGTAAGATCTACCTGTCTATTGTCGCAAAAAAAAAAAAAACAACCCACCTCACTATAAAAAATAGATACTGCCTTAGAGTAAAAGGATGGAAAATAATTTTGAAAGCAAATGGAAATAGGATAAAAGCAGGTATTGCTGCTATAATATCTGACAAAGTAGATATTAAATAAAAACTAATCAGAAGATATAAAAAAGGATACCTCATATTGTAAAAGGGCATAGTCCATCAAGAGAACATTATAATTCTAAAGCTATGTGTACCATATATGGGTGTGCCTAATTTTATAAAACACATGCTATTAGAAGTAAGTCACAGATTAACCCTAACATAATAATAGTGGGTGTCTTCAACATCTCACTCTCACCAGTTGATAAGTCATCCATGCCAAACACACAGAGGTGGTGGGGGGCTGCAGAGGAGAAAGAGACAAAGAGAGAGAGAAAGAAAATCATTTAAATTGAATGACTGAGAACATTATACCCAAACACTACAGAATACACATTCTTTTCAGCAGTCCATAGAACTTTCTCTAAAGTAGATTACATATTAGAACACAAAGCAAGTCTTAGTAAATATAGGAAAATTGAAATAGTTCCTTAAATTATAACTGATCACAGTATAATAAAAGTACAATTCTGTACACAGAGGAACTGTAGAATATATGCAGACTTAAGAGATTAAACAATGGATTGTTGAATGAGTCATTGTCAAAGTCAAAAGAAAAATCAAGAAATTTGTAGAAACAAATGAAAGTGAAAACACAACATACTGAAATTTCCTAGATACAATGAAAGCAGTCCTAAAAGGGGAGTTTATAGCTCCAAGCACCTATATTAAGAAATCTGAGAGACCTCAAATGAAATGATCTACCTTAGGCACTTGGAAAACTGATAACAAGCCACACCCAATATCTGTAGTTGGAAAGAAATAATTACGATGAGGGTAGAAATGAATTGATTGCTCACTATTCCCTTCTGCAGCTAGCATTCTTGGTATTTCCATTTTACACATGAGGAAACTGGTACACAGAGGTTACGTGGTTTGCCCAAGGCCGCAGAGCCAAGGAAATACCAGAGAGAGCTGAGCTTTACTCCCAATAGTCTTCTGCTTGAGGCACATTCTTGAGTAGGTCCTAGGAGAATACTATAGGCATGTTTTGCCATACTGGTCAGATATTTATAAAGGACACGGAGTTTGAATTGCAGGGTGTGTACTCCCTCTTTAGTTAACCATGAGCCCCTTGTATTCTGACTCCTTATATTCTTTCTGAATGCTTCTTGAATCCTATTGTCTGCCTGGTACTTGAAGATAGTGTGTGAGTCAGTGGCCAGTGGGACAATGGTCCACAGCTGACAATAGTTCTGAGCACACTGATAGTACCTAGAAGGCTTCACATGATTATAACCTGCTCTTCCTTTTGCCAGTCAGTTCTGAATAGATTCATAGTCCTCAGTTTTACAAACCTATCTTACTGGATTTTTTCCTTTTTTGCATATGTATGTGTGGTGTACATGCATATATGCTCACATGTATATGGGTGTGTGTGTGCACACAGAGGCCAGAGATCATCATTGAGTGTCTTTCATGATCACTCTCTTCCCCTTTAGTCTCTCACTGGAGCCCAGAACTTGCCAATTCAGCTTCTCTAGTTAGTCACTTGGGGATCCTGTCTTTGTCTCTGGGACTCTAGTATAGCAGGAGGCCACCATGCCCACCTGGCATTTACTTTTTTGCTAGGGCTCCAAACTAAGGTCCTTATGCTGGCACAGCAAGTGCTTTTTTTTGCTGAGTCATCTCCCTACCCCCTTTACTATAAACTCACAGGCCTAAGTTCCAGGAGCTATAACACTGTCAGACCTCCAGGCCTGCATTGTCATCCACCAGCCTGCCCTGGAAGAAGGCAGGACCAGTGGCTCATGTGGAGGAGATGCTGAGTGTTCAAAGTAAATTAAGGAACTTTTAACATTTCAAGGAGGAAATTGGCAGTTTCCCAAGTGGCATAATTACAGGACAGTGTGTAATGTATAATTAAACTTGACTATGAAGCAGATGATTGGAATAAAGCCTGGTAGAGTGTCATTTTGTTCCCATGGTGCTGACAGACCTTCCCTCCCCTTGTCCCTGAAGCTGCTTCAAGCACCAATTGCTCCTAATTTTTTTAAAAAAAATAAATTAAAATTATATGTTGCCAGTTAAACACACAGTTTCATGTAAAGGAACCTTTTTGAGTGACATTTTGCTTCTAAGTGATGTGGAGCAAAGATTCAGCTTAGAATAACAAGAACCCTACTGCACTGCCTTACGGGGACTTTTAAAATGATTCTTTGTCTAACAGTTTAAACAGTTTGTTCTTTTATTTTCATTCTTTCTGGTGACCAAAGTCCACAGCTTGGAGGTTTGTTTTATGTACAGTTGTTTTTCCCATGTTTTAAAAATAGTGGCATTACTTTCACTGATTGTGAATAGGCAGGCTGTTATTGCCAAGCAGTGGGACCCCTTGAGGGTGTGAGTGTGTGTGATTAGATTTACTAATTGACCTGCTAGGCACAATTTCTGGCTTCTAAAGCCAAAGATTTGAATGGATGCTTCAGGCCTTAGGATGATATCATTGTTAAGCGTGGGTCTGGTTTTATTTCAGGCGACACATCCTACCTAGGAGAGAGGGTAGATTCCACACACATCAGCACTCTGCTGGGTGCAGCGATGGCACCAGAGCACCTGCCTTCCTGGGGTCCTGGGTTCTGTGTCTGAAATCTAAAGCAGATCTGTCTCAGAATGGGCAGTCCTCTGAATTAGCCTTTCTTGGTATCTGCCTACGCTAGACACCAGGTATAGAACTTTTGACTTAGGTTTAAGTCTTCTTATAATTTAAACTTTAAAACAGGTGTTGCAATCAGATTCGCATTGCTGGCAGAAATTACCTGACCAAGAGCAGGTTGTGGGAAGAAAGGTTTATTTTGGCTTACAGACTCGAGGAGAAGCTCCACCATGGCATGGGAAAATGATGACTACATTCTGCCCCTGTCCCTCATAAACTGATAACCGTCATGATTTAAAATGCATTGCATTCATCCAACTTTAGTTTTTATCAATCCAAATGATGTTGAAACATTCCCATAATACAAGGTCTTTTAACTGATCCATAATACCAAATAAATAAATAAATAAATAAATAAATAAATAAATAAATAAATCTCCTCAAAACCCATAATGGCAGAGAATAAATATTCACACTGCAGAAGATGGCATTGGGCATAGCAAAGAAATATTGAACCAATACAAGATTTTAAACAACCAGAGTAAACATCAAACTCTGTAGCTCCAAGTCCAACAGCTCTTAACTAGTGACAAGTCTCTAAGTCCGATAATTCTAACCAACAACAAGTCTCTGGAGTTCCAATTCTGCCCCTCCAGCTAGGCTACTCACAGTCCTGGAAAACTTCATCTGGGGCTGGCAGCTTTCCTTAGCAGCCATCTCGTGGTCCCAGCATCTCCACTGGGTCTCCACTGCAACCCATGGTTCATCCTCACAGCTCCATCTGGTCTCCATGCAGGCAATCCAGCAAACCTGAACCCTCTCTTTCATGCATTCCTTATAGTCCACAATACCAGGTAGGGTGCCAATTTGTTAATCCAGGGGAGAATAAAACAGACTTTGAAGAATAGGACTCTCCTTGAGCACTCAGGCCCCTTCAAAAGAGTCTACATTCTTCCTGTTGCCACAGTGCGTGTCAGCTGGCCCAATCTCAAAGGTTGTAATCTCTCATATAATTGCAGCTGACCAGGCAGAAGTTTCAGCCCAAGGATTTCATTTCTGTGCCATATCCCTCTGCTCACACCAGTCCATTTCTACATAATTCAACCCTGAACAAATTCTCAGGACACAGGCATAACTGCAAGCCTCTTACACAAACTGCTTCTAGCCAGGTACAAGCAAAGCTCTTTCTCACCCTCATAAGCCAAACCTCACAGTCCACAATTCTTACTGCATTCAGGTCTGAGTTTGACCAGAATAGTCCATCAAGCTGTACTTATAGCATTACGAGGCAACTCTTGGGCCAAGATTTCAAATCCTTCCCCATTCCTCTTGAAAATCAGCTCCAAAAGGCCAAAGCCACACAGTCAGGTGTCTAGCAGCAAATGACACCACTCCTAGGTACCAACATTACTGTTGCAATCAGGTTAACATTGCTGGCAGAAATCACCTGACCAAGAGCAGCCTGTGGGAAGAAAGGTTTATTTTGGCTTACAGACTTGAAGGGAAGCTCCATCATGGCATGGGAAAATGATGGCATGAGCAGAGAGTGGACATCAACCTCCTGGCCAACATAAGGTTGACAATAGCAACAGGAGAGTGTGCCAAACATTGGCAAGGGCTATAAAACCCATAAGCCTGCCGCCAACAATACACTGCTTGTAGGAGGCATTAATTCCCAAATCTCCATCAGCTGGAAACCTAACATTCAGAACACCTAAGTTTATGGGCACACCTGAATCAAACCACCACAACAGAGAGAAGACCAGCACATGACTATAGTGGTAGAGCGTGTGTTTAGTATGTGCAAGGCCATGAGTTGTATCTGCAGTACCAAATAAACAAAGGCAAGCAAACACCATGGATCTGAAGTCAGTGAGCCATGCATTGGTTGAGAAAATGTGAAACCCCGCCATATGGTGATCTGTCTGTGGCTAACACATTGCAAACCAATGGTCCAATGTGACCCTGAAGATTTTAGCTGACATAAGGCTCCCATGTGGACGCCACCTCACTGCCCTTAGTTGACAGTAGCTGTGGTTTCTCTTTTTCAGATTGTGGTAGTTTGAATATATGTCCCCAAATATATTCAGTGTTTTATTAGTTTATAGTCTGCATCTGCAGCCACCTTGCTGGAGGCAATGTCATTGGGCAGATCTTAAGGTGTGATGGTGGGTTTGAGATTCCTTTATAAAGATATGCAAAGTGTGCCTAAGAGGAGTTCCTAAAGTGTGCTGTTCTGTGTGGTTGGTGGTTTTTTCTCTCCCTCCCTCCCTCTCTCTCTCTCTCTCTCTGCTTGGCCCTGTGAAGGCAAGCCAGCTTCTTCTGCCATTATGGAACTTCCCCTGGATCTGTAAGCTTCAATAAATAATATCCCTTCCTCCATAACTGTGCCTGGTCTGGAAGTTCATCTCAGCGAACCTGAAGCTGTCTGCTACACAGATCAAGTTCATAATTTCTCTATCTTGTCCAAACTGGTTCTCCAAAGACTAGTTCACATTGCCCATTTCAGGTTCTAACTAGGCTAGTAATTAAGTATATATGGCCCCTACTTTGTGCCAGGCCCTCCTTCTTTCTGCTTCTGGCCACAGTTGGTCAGTCTTCCTATTCTGCATGTCTGTTTGGGGCCTTGACTGCAGAGAGCCCAGCATCTGCCTCACAGATTATGCTCTTGTTTCTGGCACTGCTCCATGATGTGGTGGAGGAGTTCAGAATGGCAGTTCACTTTGGCCCATTCCCATAAGAGAGAAGGAATTCTGGGAATTCCTGGTCTTGCACTTGTCTAGAGGTAGAAGGGGTGAGAGGCCCTCTTTCCTTTTTAATTATTTTCATTAATATATTTTCCATTTTTGGAATAGTTTTAGGTTTGTAGAAGAGATAGCAGTGCTAGAAATGGTGATGTCAGAGGAAGGAGGATTGTGAGTTCCAGGCCAGCCTATGCTAAATTCAAAAGAAGAATTAAACAGACAATGTAGAGTTCTCCCCTCACCCCATTTTCCCATGATGTTCCTTGTCACTGCATCCTGGATTAGTTCCTTGTCTGTTTAGCCCTGAGAGGATCCTGTGGCTTTATTGCAGTCACTTGTCAGCTAGTGGGAGTTTTGGCTTGAAGAATCATGTCATCTATGAATAGAGACAGGTTTATTTCTTCCTTCCCAATTTGTATACTTTTTATTTATTCCCTTAATTTGTTGCATTACCTAGAGCTATAAGGAAGATGTTTGAACAGGATTGTTAAGGGAATATCCTAACCTTGATCCCAATCTTAGAAAGAAGGAGTTGAGAACCTCACCTGTAAGGATGATGTTAGCTGTTGTTTTCTTATAGAAGTTCCTACCTCACTGAGATTTTCCTGTGTTCTTACTTTCCTTTTTTAGTTGTTGTAAATGGGTGTTGGGTTTTTTTCAAATGCCTTTTCTCTGTCTATTGATATTATTATATATGAAGCCTGTCAATACAGAGAATTATATTAATTGCTTTTTCATTTCATTGAAGGATGCAATAAAATTCACCAGGGAAATGACCTGGGCCTGATGCGTTATTATTGTGGGGAGGTTGTTAACTATTGATTCAATTCCTTTCATGGAGATGGCAGCATCAGGTGGTCTGCTTTTTTTTGTCTGTGCTTTGGTGCATTGTGCCATTCAGGGAACTCATCCATTTCACCCAGGTTACCAGCTTTGTGAGCACAGTTGTTCTAGGTCTCCATTTTTATGCCTGCAATTTCTACAACCTGGCTTGTTTTTCACTCTTGATGTTAGTAGTTTGTCTTTTTTTCTTCCTTAGCTTTGCTAGTGTTATCATTTTTATTGATCTTTTCAAAAATCAGCCTTTTATAAAGAACATCTTTTTAAAAATATTAATTTATTTTTTTGCAAGGAGAGAGAGAGAAGACAGACAGGGAGAGAATGGGCGTGTCAGGGCCTCCAGCCACTGCAAACGAACTCCAGACGTGTGTGCCCCCTTATGCATCTGGCTTATGAGGGTACTGGGGAATTGAACTTGGGTCCTTTGGCTTTGCAGGCAAATGCCTTAACGACTAAGCCATACCTCTAGCCCAAAAATCAGCTTTTGATTTCATTTCTGATTTTTTTGGTTTTGATTTAATAGATTTCCACCTTGGCTTTTGTTATTTCTTTTCTCCTGCTTACTTTGGATTTAGTTTATTCTTTTTCTAACTTCCTAAGATAAAATTTTAGAAATGGTTTTCTTTGGCTTTGCTAAATCTACTCAGGACTTTCACCAGGATGCTTCCTGGTACTGAAGATGGCTTTCCTAGGTGGAGTTTCCAGTGACTATAAAATCTCTGGTTCAAGGTTACTTACTCTTCATTCCACAGGGCCTGTTAGCAACAAACCTTCATCAGCAAATTCTGTTGATTTTTGTCTTCAAATATATGCGGACCGACACTCTTACCCACCTATACCACAGCTCAGCGACTGGAAGTCCAAGATCAAGGTGCCAGTGCCAGCAATATTAGTTTCTCCTGAGATCTTTCTCCTTGGCTTGTAGATGCTGTCCTCTTGCTGCCTCTCACACAGTTGTCCCTCAGTGCCTGCATCGTATTCCATTAATGGCCCACCTGATGACCTTATGGCTTAATTGTGTCCTTAAGGCCTTGTTTCCAAATACAGAATGAGACACTGTGGGTTAGGGCTTTGAGATATGAATCTTGTGGGGGAGGAGCACAATTCAGTCCACAATGTCCTTGCTGACCTTGAACATACCAGGTGCACTGTAGCCTCCAGGCAGTTCACTGCCATCTGTCCACTCATCTGACCTCCAGTTAGCCACAAGCCTCGCTTTTCTCTTTCTTGCTCTCAGAGCAGATTCTGTACCATCAAACAAATTCCATCCCTTTGCTCTCTATCTCCTTCACCTCCCATGTTTTTCTCCAAGTTTGATGTGGTTTTGGTGTTTTCATTATTTACTGTTCCACTCATTTCCTGGCCATCCTCCCTGCATGGGAGCTCCCTCAACCAGAGCCCAGAGCATCGGCAGGCATGAAAGGCATTCAGCACCCGTTTGTGAGTGTCAGGACCCTCCTTCTGGTGTGCTGCTTGCCAGTAGGAATTAAGCCATGGAAATGGTTTTCATTTGAGCTGAGCCCTCTAGGCTGTGGCTGGCTTTATTTCTGGCGGTGTCCACCCTTGGAACAAGAACATAGAAGCAGCATAGTGGTGTGCTCCAAAATGGCTTGCCTGATGCCCTGATGCTCACACTTGGTGACTCAGTGTGACCTTCATCTCTGAGTTGTGCTCATGTGACCAAAGCCCAGCCAGCATGAGCAAGCAATCCGCCTACCAAATCAAAAGGCATTTTGCATTGCTATTATAAAATTTAGGTGGCAGTGTTCCCAAACATCCTATTATATTAGTTAAAAATAGCTTTTCCCTAAGGAACTGTGCAATACACCTGATGTGCCCGAGTGTTTGACATTGTCAGGCAATTTTATTTTTACATTGACCTTAATTTTATCAACTTTCCCCTGTATTGGTAGAACTCAAGATTACAAAATTTAGTATAAAAAATTAATAATAGGCAGTATTTTCTGGCCTTTTATAAGCTGTCTGAAACCATTTTAGTAACAGATATACAGCACAAGGAAGTTAGGCTAGTTTCTTAAATGTTGTTTGTTAGATAATAGAAACGTTTCCTTTAAGAGGACAGAAAAGTAGCCATGCCCTCTTAAAGTTCCTTCTGACCTCAGGTACTACAGCAAGAGAGAAAAGCTGGCAGGCTTCAAAGGACAGCAGGACCAGACACTTCTGATTTATGACTTTTTCTTTCCTGTGCCTCCTTTCAGCCCCTGGCACTAGACACCTAAGTCACATCCACCCTGTAGAAAGTCCTCACCTTTAGTTAGAGACACCACCTTAAAAGTTTATAACAGTAGTCTGAAGAGATGGCTTAGCTGTTAAGGCACTTGCCTGCAGGGCCTAAGGACTCAGGTTCGACTTCCCAGAGCACACAAAAGCTAGATGCACAAGGTGATGCATGCACAAGGTCTCGCATGAGCACAAGGTGGTGCTTGTGTCTGGAGTTTAATTACAGAGACTAGAGGCCCTGGTGCACCAATTCTCTCTCCCCCCTCTCATAAAAAAAGAAAAGAAAAAGTTTATGAAAGTAAGCAATCTCCTTTTAATTCTTTCATGATGGTGCTCCTGCATCACAGGGCCTTGGCACATGTAGTTCACTCTGACTATCCTTTCTCCATTAGACCTCATCCATTTAAATCCATCTGTCATTCCTCAGCTTCTTTTTCTTTGCTTTCCTTTCTATACTACTCTCTTCAACATCCCATAATTAGTTGGGAAATATATAATTATGTTTTGTTATTTGATTATCATTTTCTCAACCATAAAAATTTTGAGCAGGGGCTGTGTCTCTTTCCCTGTGCCCTCACTATCACTGGACTATTTAAATTGTTCACTAAATGAATGGTGAATGACATGATGTGTTAAGTCTCTGACTACTTTTGCCATCCTCTGAAATCTTTTATGGCCAAAGGTGACATACACTAAAGGATCAAAGTGTTGTAGCAGAGAGACTGGGCTCTGGGTGGGATAGAACCCCTGAGCCAGTGGCCCTTAAGTCTCAAATTCTTGTCCACTTTTGACAAAAACTTGAGAATTAGAGACATCGAGAAGGTAAATTATGAAGAATTTACTTACTTATTATGAAAGGAGAACTGAAGCAAGAGAAAAAAAAGCAAGAAAACTCCCAAACCAAGAGGAATCCCTTTCCTCCCAGCCAATTAAAAAAATCTCTTCTGGAGGTTTGGATCAGACCCTTATATAAATTAGGTGTCCATTTAGAATAAACCTCATTACCAAGTCCAAAATGTATATGAAGAATCTTAATTGGTTGTTGGGACCAGGAGGAATGCTGACTAGGAAGAGCCCACCCATGGGTGCTAAGCCACCAAGAAATTAAGGAGGAAGAATCAGCAAGATGCTGCTTGACACCATCTTGGATAAGACTGCAACAGACTGGAGTTCTAGTCTCACCAGGGCAGGGTGGCCTCCATGCTTCTTTTGGGTAGCTGACTACCTACAAAAAAAGCTACCTTGCTCCTAATCCCTGTCAAAAGCTGAGGCTGACGTAATAGGAATCTGCCTGTGATGAGCTAGGGAGACCATCAAATGGCCAAATTTTGAGTGGCATGGCATCAAGCCTTATGTAAAGTCTTAGTTATGAAACCCATGCACATGTATGCATAAATAAGGATAGATAAGGGTTCTGTGTGAACTAATGGACCAAGAAGGCCAAAGATTAGTTATTTGGCAAAAGAGTCAGTTCTGCTGATAGATGGACAGCCCAAGGCTCTGGATACCAGGAACCAAAATAAACTAAAATTGTGTGAAAAATGTATGCCAGACACCATGGTGAACATTTCAGACAGATCTTCTTGAATTTTCACAGCCACCCTCTAGGGTAGGTACCCTTACTGGGTCCATCTTGCAGACAAGAGCAGTGAGTTCACAGGAATGAAGTAACTTGGTCATTATTACAATTAATGGGAATGTAATTAGAAACTTTGGACTTTAGCCCCAGATAGTGTTGGTGGTGATCTTTTAGTACTTTAACTCAACAATATGCTTGTAAATAAGCAGTAAATAAATACTGTTTCTAGTACCAAGCATTTGCCAATTCCTGAGATATAAATGTTCCAAGGCAAATTTCAAGCTGTTTGAAAACTTGCTGACAGTCAAAGCATCCGTCTGGGTGGAGCCTCCCCACATGAAGCTTTCTCTCCCACCACAGCTTTCTCTTTCTGTCTAGGACTTGCTTGTACTCACAGCAGTAGGGTGAACCCTAAAATGGTTTCCTGATCTTTTCAGTGTGTGGGGGGTGGGGAGCAGTTCACATTATTAACCAGTCATGGAGTGAGGGTCGGGACATTCCTACAGGTTCTCTTGGGGCCAGAGCCCAGGAAGTCTTCTGTTAGGAGGGCAAAAGCCCTGACTAAAGTTTCTGGGCAGGAAGAGTCCCATGGGAGGGGAATGAATTAATTTGTCCAATTCTCCTCAAGTTCTAGATTCTCTGAAGTCATCAATTACTTACTTGGTATAGAAATTCTTACCCCAAATCCATAACTAACCTTCCATCCTCACCACCACCACAGGCCATGGAAGGAGCCTGGCATCAGCAGAAGGGTCCTGGAGTGCTTCAGCATTGGGGGTGACTGGCTAGCTCATGGAAGGGGTATGGGTAGAGCAGCTGGCTGACTGTGAAAGTATGGTGACCACCAGCCACACACCCTGAGAACAGTGGTGAAGATTTTCCGACCTTACCCTAAGTTCAGATGAACTGAACAGAGGAATGTGAGGTGGCATGTGCTGCTAAGACAGTGGCTCAGATGCTGCCATCCTTCCACTTAACCTTCCATTTCTAGAAACTAGAAATGTTCCTCACAAGTAACTTGGTGATGGACATAAAGTGACTATGAAAGGATGTTTATCATTGGGCTCCAGTGAAGTGCAAGGGAAGGGTGTTGGCAGAAGCCAGGCGCTGGGGACAAGGCTCTGTGAGAGGCACCAAACCAAACTGGGCACAGCATTCATATCAGCCCAGCCAGGCCACTCGACCATTTTGCCTTGGCAGGCTTTGACTCATTAGATTTGTGTCCTTTCTCTGTCTCTCTCTTTTTTTAAGAAAAGATCTGAAGTAAACAAAAAGCAAAATCTTTTTGGTACATTAGTCTGTGAGATAATTACTCTTCCTAATATTTCAACACGTGTGCTATTTATTTTGTGGGCTGCTGGGGAACCAAGAACAGCCAGCCTCTGTGATACCAACAAGTCCCTTATGGCAGAAAGAAGAGAGCTGGCTTCATTGCAGGAGGAAGTTTTGATCTGGTCAGAGAGAAGTAGACATGTCCATCACTTTGGCCTGGAGCACCCTCTTCCCCTCTCCATCTCTAGAGACTCTGCACCTTTGTAGAGGCATTGAGAGAAATGTCCCCATCCATCCTGCTCTTTAGAAATATGGTTAGTATTTCATTTTCCCTTTTTCACCTGGAAGCTTTCTTAAGTTAACAGAGAAGCAGTCCAGTCTCCAGGCAAGGATGGCAGGGTAGGAGTATAGGGTAGGTTTCCAACTGGCATGGGAAGCCCTAATATGCATGAAAGAGTAAGAGAGTCCACTGGGGCATTGTCTCCTAAGAAATAAGTGGATTCTGCTCTGTGTGTTTCCTTATGGGGGCCAAGATATGAGCACCCCTTTTCCGGATAATAATCCTCTAACCTCACCCATGCAAAATTCCCAGGACTTTTTTGTGGGTGACTGACTGGTGGTGTTGTAGAGATAGCAGGTAGGTGTGTGGCAGGGACATTTCTCTGCTGTGGGGGTGGCTTCCCATCATCCCCTGTGTTTTCCTGCAGCTTCTCACTCACAGCATTTATAGCAAATACTTGCCAAATGTTTTCCATAAACACACAACTAGGGACATTTTTCACACATTCCTTTGGTGTATAAATGTTGATTTCTTTACAACACACAAGGAAGGTTGAGTGCAAATTTGCTAAAAGGGACTTTGAAGTGTGGATTTTTGGCTTGATGAAAATCTGCTTCTGGCTTTGTTCTTCCACCTGGCCACATTGTCCCTAGGTGCACCCCAGGCATGGGAAGCTACCAGTGGTGTCCAGGTGTGATTTTCCTCCAGAGTCTGGAGTCTGTGTGGACAGTGTGTGTGTGTGTGTGTGTGTGTGTGCGCCCAGACACTGTCCCTGAGCCAGATTTATCGTGAAGAGTGAGGCTGGAGTCTAGAAGTCACAGTCTAAGCATCCACAGATGAGATAGAAAGGGGATTGGAAGGCAGAGGATGAGAAGATGAATGTGTCTCATTGAGATTAAGATGCACATGAACATAAATGACAAGTACAGAAAGGCCAGATATGCTGCCTATGAGGCACAACCACCCTGGCAGCAGCTAGAGCTGTGCTGTATATTCCCACCCTCTTTATAGTAGCCATTTCATTAATAAGCGCTGCTGTAGGCACTACTGTGCTGCAGGGTGAGAAATTCACAGGTGAGAAAACCATGGCAAGGTTAGTGAACACACCCACTTCACTCAATTTGAGACAGAAAGTTAGAATTACTATAGGAAAAGAAATATAAAGGATTCTAGAGACCTAGAGACAGGAGTCACTTAAAGTTTGATGGAGAAAGTGGCATTTGAGATGGATCTGAGGGAAGAAAGAACATTGGGATAGGTACCTGTGGTGGTTTGATTCAGGTGTCCCCCATAAACTTCAAGTGTTCTGAATGCTAGGTTCCCAGCTGATGGCAACTTGGGAATTAACACCTTCTGGAGGCAAAGTATTGTTGGGGGTGGGCTTATGGGTATTATAGCCAGCTCCCCCTTGCCAGTGTTTGGCACACTCTCCTGTTGCTGTTGTCCACCTTATGTTGACCAGAGAGTGATGTCCACCCTCTGCTCATGCCATCGTTTTTCCTGCCATCATGGAGCTTCCCCCTCGAGCCTGTAAGCCAAAATAAACCTCTTTTTTCCCACAAGCTGCTCTTAGTCGGGTGATTTCTGTCAGCAATGCGAACCTGACTACAACAGTAAAGTGGTACCAGGAGTGGGGTTGCTGCTAGACACTTGACTGTGTGGCTTTGGCCTTTTGAAGCTGATTTTCAAGAGGAATGTGGAAGGATTTGAAATCTTGGCCTAAGAGATGCCTTGCAGTGCTGTAAGTACAGCTTGATGGACTATTCTGGTCAGAGCTGAAAGACCTGAATGCAGTAAGAACTATGGACTGTGAGGTTTGGCTTATGAGGGTGAGAAAGAGCTTTATTTGGACTGGGCTAGCAGTTTGTGTGAGAAGTTTGCTGTTATGCCCGTGTCCTGAGAAGTTGTGCAGGGTTGCTTTGCGTAGAAATGAACTGGTGTGAGCAGAAGGATATGGCACAGAAAAAATGAAATCTTTGGGTGAACTCTACCTGTTCAGCTGCAGTTGAGAGATTACAACCCTTTGAGATTGGGCCAGCTGACCTACATACAATGGGGCAACAGGAAGAATGCAGACTCTTTTGAAGGGGCCTGAATGCTGAAGGAGTGTCCTGTTCTTCAAAGTCTGATTTATTCCCCCCTGGATTAACAAATTGGCACCCTACCTGGTATTATGGAGTATAACAAATGCAGGAAAGAGAGGGTCATTGAGTTTGTAACGCGGTCTTATGTTTTGGAAATGGCCATGGGCAGTGTGAAGCAGGTTTGCTGGATGCCTGCATGGAGATCCCATGGGGCCATGAGGATGGACCGTGGGTTGCAGTGGAGACCCAGTGGAGATGCCGGGACTATGAGATGGCTGCCAAGGAGAGCTGCCGGCCCTGGATGAAGTTTTCCAGGATTGTGAGTAGCCTAGCTGGAGGGGTGGAATTGGAACTCCAGAGACTTGTTGCTGCTCAGAAGTATCGGACTTGGAGATTTGTCACTGACTAGTTGTTGGATTGGAATTACAGAGTTTGACGTTTGCCCTGGTTGTTTAAAATCTTGTATTGGTTAAGTATTTCTTTGTTTTGCCCAATGCCATCCTTTGCAGTGTGAATGTTTTATTCTGTGCCATTATGGGTTTTTTTGGGGATATTTTTGGTATTATGGCTCAGTTAAAAGACCTTGGATTATGGGGATGTATGAACATCATTGAATTGATAAAAACTATGGGGACTTTTAAATTTGCATGAATACATTACATTTTACATCATGTACGGTTATCAGTTTATGGGGGCCAGGGGCGGAATGTGGTGGTTTGATTCAGGTGTCCCCCATAAACTTCAAGTGTTCTGAATGCTAGGTTCCCAGCTGATGGCAACTTGGGAATTAACACCTTCTGGAGGCAAAGTATTGTTGGGGGTGGGCTTATGGGTATTATAGCCAGCTCCCCCTTGCCAGTGTTTGGCACACTCTCCTGTTGCTGTTGTCCACCTTATGTTGACCAGAGAGTGATGTCCACCCTCTGCTCATGCCATCGTTTTTCCTGCCATCATGGAGCTTCCCCCTCGAGCCTGTAAGCCAAAATAAACCTCTTTTTTCCCACAAGCTGCTCTTAGTCGGGTGATTTCTGCCAGCAATGCGAACCTGACTGCAACAGTAAAGTGGTACCAGGAGTGGGGTTGCTGCTAGACACCTGACTGTGTGGCTTTGGCCTTTTGGAGCTGATTTTCAAGAGGAATGTGGAAGGATTTGAAATCTTGGCCTAAGAGATGCCTTGCAGTGCTGTAAGTACAGCTTGATGGACTATTCTGGTCAGAGCTGAAAGACCTGAATGCAGTAAGAACTATGGACTGTGAGGTTTGGCTTATGAGGGTGAGAAAGAGCTTTACTTGGACTGGGCTAGCAGTTTGTGTGAGAAGTTTGCTGTTATGCCCGTGTCCTGAGAAGTTGTGCAGGGTTGCTTTGCGTAGAAATGAACTGGTGTGAGCAGAAGGATATGGCACAGAAAAAATGAAATCTTTGGGTGAACTCTACTCGTTCAGCTGCAGTTGAGAGATTACAACCTTTGAGATTGGGCCAGCTGACCTACATACAATGGGGCAACAGGAAGAATGCAGACTCTTTTGAAGGGGCCTGAATGCTGAAGGAGTGTCCTGTTCTTCAAAGTCTGATTTATTCCCCCCTGGATTAACAAATTGGCACCCTACCTGGTATTATGGAGTATAACAAATGCAGGAAAGAGAGGGTCATTGAGTTTGTAATGCGGTCTTATGTTTTGGAAATGGCCATGGGCAGTGTGAAGCAGGTTTGCTGGATGCCTGCATGGAGATCCCATGGGGCCATGAGGATGGACCGTGGGTTGCAGTGGAGACCCAGTGGAGATGCCGGGACTATGAGATGGCTGCCAAGGAGAGCTGCCGGCCCTGGATGAAGTTTTCCAGGATTGTGAGTAGCCTAGCTGGAGGGTGGAATTGGAACTCCAGAGACTTGTTGCTGCTCAGAAGTATCGGACTTGGAGATTTGTCACTGACTAGTTGTTGGATTGGAATTACAGAGTTTGACGTTTGCCCTGGTTGTTTAAAATCTTGTATTGGTTAAGTATTTCTTTGTTTTGCCCAATGCCATCCTTTGCAGTGTGAATGTTTTATTCTGTGCCATTATGGGTTTTTTTGGGGATATTTTTGGTATTATGGCTCAGTTAAAAGACCTTGGATTATGGGGATGTATGAACATCATTGAATTGATAAAAACTATGGGGACTTTTAAATTTGCATGAATACATTACATTTTACATCATGTACGGTTATCAGTTTATGGGGGCCAGGGCGGAATGTGGTGGTTTGATTCAGGTGTCCCCATAAACTTCAAGTGTTCTGAATGCTAGGTTCCCAGCTGATGGCAACTTGGGAATTAACACCTTCTGGAGGCAAAGTATTGTTGGGGTGGGCTTATGGGTATTATAGCCAGCTCCCCCTTGCCAGTGTTTGGCACACTCTCCTGTTGCTGTTGTCCACCTTATGTTGACCAGAGAGTGATGTCCACCCTCTGCTCATGCCATCTGCCCAGCCTGTAAGCCAAAATAAACCTCTTTTTCCCACAAGCTGCTCTTTTTCAGAGAGATGGGGTGGGGAGTTGATGGTTGATGGAATTTCTGTGGGAGGGATCCAGGCTTGCCCCTGTAGGAGAGCTGCCTCATCACACAATCCCTCTTAGAGCAGGAGTAACCAAGACTTGGGATTATTGTAGAGAATAAGATCTAATGACGTGAATCCCATTTTAAAGGTAAATTTTCATAGAACACCCACCTACAACCCCATGGGGAATACCAGCAACCCCACTGAGGAGGTGCCCCTGCAGAATGGGGGCAGCGAGGAGGAAAAGATGGTACAAACACATGATGTATCCATACAAAGTGTTTTCTTAATAAAACAAAGGGTATGTTAATGAAAAAAAAAGATTTCCTTTCCACATGTCTTTAGTTTCAAGTTGAATAACACCTGGCCTAACTTTTTTAAAACTGGGTCTTAGACAATAACCTTCCTATAGCAGCTAAGTTACATGTGCAAACCAGGGAATGATTTTTATCTGCACGTGTCTGAATCGTGTGTGCATCATTTATGAAGAAGAGGTTGATGTGAAATAGTCTTCACCTTCATGTACCCTTGAGTCTCTGCACCCAAATCAGAGTGAATTTCTGAATATGGAAGCTAAGCTAGGAAGTGAGGTGGGTGCTGGCATAGAAAAATTAATTTCACTAGTGTTTCTATAGTATGTTTGTTTAATAAAGTAAGATAAATCCAAATATGTTTCAGACAATATATACAGAAAGGGAATTTTGCTTTAAGATGGCCATAATTATTAACACAGTGGTGACAGTTTCTCAATATGGAACAAGGCTTGAGAAATGTCAAGCTTAATTTTTCTTTCAACAATGACCATTACACAAAACCAAACATCTTGGTGTCTTTATGTTCTGGAGAAGAAGGCAAGGCATTTGTGTTCAGTCATGTGCTGCTGAGCAAGTCCAAGGTCTGTCCTGTGAGCTTGGGATTTATGGTTGATATGGTCTGCAGTGGGAGGGCTCCTTTGTCTTCTCTGAGCCCCCATTTCTCAGGTGTAATGAACTCTCTTGCCCTCACTCATCCTGGGTTAGAATGATAAAAAGATGCCTCAGGAGAGGCTAGTCACTCTTTCTTCTTCTTTGAGAGTGAACCTGGAGTCCCCCTCCACTAAGACCCCTGCCTGCCCTCTGCACCTCACATGTACACCTGCTGCAGAACTTGGCACTACCCTCTAACAGCACAGACTTTGGAAGTGTCAGAGTGAAGGCTGAGAAGTAGGTCTGTCACTTTGCCTTATCCCCTCTACCTTCCATATCGACTGTAAACCTGTAAATATGCTGTTTTGTCCATGCATGTCTGTTATTTTTGGTTTTTTAAATTTTTTTATTGACAATTTCTATACTTACTTACAGACAATAAACCATGATATTTCCCTTCCCTCTCTCCATTAGTCTCTCCTTTAATTTGATGTCATCATCTTTTTCTCCTATTATGAGGGTCTTGTGAAGGTATTGCTAGGCATTGCAAGGTCATGGATATCAAGGCCAATTTCTGTCTGGACAGTTGCATTGTAAGGAGTTGTACCCTTCCTTTGGCTCTTACATTCTTTCTGCCACCTGTCCTGCAATGGACCCTGAGCCTTGGAGGGTGTGATAGAGATGTTTCAGTGCTGGAAACTCCGCCCTTTTTTCTCAGCACTATGTTGCCTTTTAGGTCATCCCAGTGGTCATATCCACCTGAAAAGAGAAGCTTCTTTAACGCATGTCTGTTTTTAGTGCCATGCAAATTGCTCTGCAATAAAGTACTTAAAATACTATTGAAAGAATGAGGTATCACAGGGACATGGGCAGGGATAGAGCTAGGATTCAGCTGGTAGACTGGAGAAGTAGTGCTTAGATTTTCAGAATATAGACCTCAGACTTGCAGTATCAGCCTCATCTGGGAGTTTGTAGCAATGCCTGAACAATACTTACCAAATCAGAATTGGCATTTGTTTGTTTGTTTTGAGGTAGGGTCTCGCTCTAACCCAAGCTTACTTGGAATTCACTATGTAGTCTCGGAGTGGCCTTGGAACCACACAATCCTCCTACCTCTGCTTCCCGAGTGCTGGGATTAAAAGCATACACCACCACATCCAGCAGAATTGGCATTTTTTAACAAGATCCCCAGCGAACTATATATACTTTAAAGTTTTGTAGGTGGGGGATACCAAATGTCTGAAATAATGAACAATATAGCTATCAATATCTAAAGTAGAGAAGTGGATGTGGACATGGTAAGGCTTTGCCCTTCATTCCCTTGAACATCCAGTTTGCAACCTATAGATCTTTGCAGGACTCATCTAAATGCCCCTGCAGTGAATCCTCTGGTCAGTCCTAAACTGCACGTAGGTGACTTGAGTTCTAAGGCATGTTCTCCTCAAATATGAAATGTAATCTTATTTCAGTGGCTTATGAGGGCCAAATGAGCTAAGCACTTGGCAATCTTTTGTTTTAAGCCTTTCTTTAAATTGAGATGGAATTCACATAGCATAAAATTAGTCATTTTAAAATGAACTGTTCAGAAACTCTTCACACACTCACAATGTTGTACAACCATTGCCTGTTGAATTCCAAGACATTATCATTGCCCCCCAAAGTCCCATCTCCATTAAATTGTTGTTCCTGTTTCCTCTTTGTCCCAGCCCCTGTGAACCACCAATGTACATTCTATCTCTTAACTCATTAATGATATTCATTAACAGTCACAAAAAAAAAAAAAAAAAAAAACCTCTCATTGCTTTGCATATTTTTTAAAACAGGAGGTTTGTTAATGATATAAAGTGGGAGAATCAATCTAAAACCTTTATTATTTATTTATTTATTTATTTGCTATTCATGCTAGGCAAGTGCTCTGCTATGGAGCCACTTCCCCAGCCCAATATAGGTACCTTTAAATCAGTGACTCCCTAAGTATAGACTCAAACTAGCAGTGGCCACATTACCCAGGAACTGTTAGGAATGGAGATTCTCAGGTCTACACCAGAATGACTGTAGCACAATTCTAGCTGGGGTCCCTGGCAAACTCAAGTTAAAGGACCACTGGTAGAAATAAAAAAAATCTGAAGTGATTCTTACAGGTGCCCAGCACACCTGCACCAGTCACTGGGCTCAGAAGCATGTGCAGTGGCCTGAAAGGAAGTATCTCAACCCTGCTTTTCTAAAGAGGATCTGTAGGGCAGAGTTTCTGCTATCACTGGCTTCCCAGTAGTCAGCAGAGCTGATTTCTCGGCCTTTCTCAGTGATGCTGGCGTTGCTGCCAGTACAGACACAAGTTGTCTCTGTTGTCAGTCATTTAATCCCCTTCCTTCACTGTGCTATCCACCTCAATGTTCAAAAATGGGAAGGTCTTTCAACAGAGAGCATTGTGATTGGTCAGTGGGTTTTACACATCCAGCTTTTGTTGCAATATTATCAAAGTGCAGGGTATATTTCTTTTTGGTTGATTAATGATCAGCTCAAGGTCTATTATGAACCTCCAGGCTTTAATTACTACACCATTACCCAGTCAATTCCTTGCCATTTTATATTTATGGCCTTTATTACGCCTCAGTATGTGTAACTGCCTGATTTTATTCTAGACACATATTACCTCATTAACTGGATCTTATTCCATTTCTCTCATTTGTCCAGATTGTTATTTAGCTCAGTTCCCTGGGTACATTTTCTGCTTCTGTTTATTTTTTCACCAGTCTGATCTCTTAGGAATTTTCTTCCTCCTTTTCCTTGGATGGATTCATTGTTCTTTGACCCTTTGAAACAGACCTTAGAGTGTTTGCATACTCTGCTCTCACCTACAGTGAGATTACATTTGTTAGGAATTTGCATTCCTAACAAATTGGCCAGTTTCGGCACACATGCCCTGGTGGTCAGTTCTATGTACACTATTAGTTCAATTGTTTGGAATCTTCTGAAAGCCCAACTTAGCTCTTGACCCCTAGGCACTGCCACAAGCTTTCCATTCTGGACATACTGCCTTTCTCTAAAATAAGACTGAAGGAATGTGAGGGATGTTCAGTTTGCGGAGGTATTTATTTACTTACTTACAAGTAGAAAGGGAATACGGGTGCACCAGGGTCTGTTGCCTCTGCAAATGAACTTCAGAAACATGTGCCACTGGGTGCATCTTGCTTTACATGGGTACTAGGGAATTGAACCTGGGACTGGCAGGCTTTGCAAGCAAGTGAGCCATCTCCCACCCTTATTTTTCTTTATTTTTTTTTATTTATTAGAGACAGAGGAGAGAAGGAGGGAGAGAGAGAGGGAGAGAGAGAATGAGCACCCCAGGGCCTCTAGCCACTGCAAATGAACTCCAGACACCTGCTCCTCCTTGTGTATCTAGCTTATGTGGGACCTGGAGAAATGAACCTGGGTCCTTAGGTTTCTCAAGTGAGTGCCTTAACAACTAAACTGTCTGATGAGCCCCAACCTTATTTTTCTATATTTAAACTACGTAGCTAAAATTAATTTTAATTATTCTCAATACTTTTCTAATACATCCTCAATTCCCTGCATTGTTTCAGAAAATTCAGGGTTTGGCTTTCTGATTTGCTTATTTTCTTGGGTTCTACCCTAGACCAACTACATCAAACCCTATGGACACCAACCAGCAAGCAAGCAGCCTGTGTTCACCAGACCCTCTAGAAGATTCTGCCTGTACAGGACAGTTAAGAATCACCTTTCTAAAAAGATGCCAGACGAATTTAAAGAGACTTTCCTAAGTTAGAAATAATATTTATTCCACTTGAATCCTTACCTCCTCCCTATAGAAAATTTAATAATCTGGACAGCTGTTATATTTTGTTTTCTGCTGTATTTTTGCCAACAGCTTTGCCCTAGAGCTATAAGATATTTCAGAAATGCCAGCAGTGGCCACCTAGAATACAAATACATGTAATTATTATATCAATATTACCATTGCTCCCCTCCATCATACAGTCTGTGCTATTTGGGGCATGAAGGAGATCTTACTCTCATTTTTATTTTCATTTACTCTTTCCATTACTTTGTGATAAACATTTTTACATGAGAAAATTGGCAGAAAAATGTGCACAAGAAGTAGGCTTTGTTAGATATCAGCACAAGAATTTTGTTTCTGGCCAGAGCCAGAGTGTTGTCCACGTATCTGTTACTGTATTGAGGCCTTTCGTTTCCTGGTCAAAGCTTCTTCATGACTCCACCTTTTGCTTTTGCAGCAGGCATAAGTGACCAGGAATGTGTGCTCTGGGTCCTGCCACATTAAGTGCTTGTGCTAGGTTTATTTTTGTGCTGTGTGACCTTGGTCAAACTGCACATCTCTTTGTCTACCCGTCTGTGAAGTGGAATGGTATAGCATTTCTGTCATGTGTCAGTACATGTAAGTAAAATGAGGGAATCAGACAAAAGGCCAGGGAGATAAACTTTTTCTATAAATATTGATGGCTACTAATCTTTTGGTTCTGTCATGCCTGCATCTGTAAAAATTTATTTTTATTTATTTTTATTATTTACTTATTTATTTGAGAGAGAAAGAGGCAGAGAGAGAGAGAGAATGAGTGAGTGAGTTGATGTGCCAGGGCCTCCAGCCACTGCAAACGAACTCCAGATGTATGAGCCACCTTGTGAATCTGGCTTACATGGGTCCTGGGAAATCAGACCTTGGTTCTTTGGCTTTGCAGACAAGTGCTTTAACCACTAAGCCATCCCTCCAAACCCGCTTTTTATTTTATTTTGTGTTAGGTTAATATATACTCTTCCCTCACTTCTCTCAACCTTTACATGTGATGGGTTAGGGGCCCATGGTTCTGATTTGCTGCGGTTTGTTTCCTGGCTTGGCATACTTCCAATAGTTTTAAAGTTCTTTCTTTGCTCATTTAAAATCAACACACTAGGACTTTGACATTTTTGTTTAATCCCACGGGCTTGCTTAAAAGTCATGATCACAATTAACCCATGTGCAGTGCCCTCTAGTACTCCAGGTGCATATCTCTGACTTTGGAGGACTGATCATCATTGGCAGTAGTACCAAAGGAGACTGGCTGAAAAGTGATTTTCTCATGACCTCCAAGTCTTCTGTTTTGACCTTGGGGGGAATCTGGGTCTGGCACATGACCTAACTTCCTTCCAAGTGTCTCCTGATTCTGTTACTAATGGAAAAGATGCCTGTTAGGGTATGTGAGACTCCCAATACTACAAATCAGATTTTTAAAATATTTTATTTTTATATTTTTATTTGAGAGAAAGAGGCAGACAGAGTGAGAGAGAAAATGGCTATGCCAGGGCCTCTAGCCACTGCAAACAAACTCTAGATGCATGTACCACCATACACATCTGGCTTCCATGGGTACTGGGGAATCGAACCTGGCTCTTTAGGCTTTGCAGGCAAATTAATCATTAAGCCATCTTCCAGCCCACAAGTCAGATTTTTAACTTCTTGGTTTATCATGGGGTATGACAGGCATTTCCCCCTACAGGTCAGGAGACCCATCTTAAAGACTTTTGATATTAGTAAGGGGTCTAAGGATATGCATCCTTTGGGGACTCTGCCTGCTTAGTATTAGAACTTTATTGCTAGAAGCATGGTGCCAGGAAGTGACTCCCTGGTACCCCTGGGGAGATTTCCACTTGAATAGACACATGAGACATCTCAGTGTGTCTTTTTGGTGTCAGTGAGAACACAGCTGCGTATCTAGGCCCCTTTCACTAAGAGTACAGGGAGGCCTCTAGCTTCCTTGCATATGTCTCCAGAGGCCTGTCATCAGGGAAGTAACCCTGTACAGTCCTGATTTGGGTTGAACTTCGAGTAAAAGGGTTGTGTGAAATGTTGGCCAAAGGCCACAGAGGAATAGGAAGAAGAAGCATAGTGAAGAAATAAATATAAACTCTGTGAAGTCTATTTCAGGCACTTGTTTTGTTACGTGTCTTGATAGGCACAGCAGTCCTACAAAGTAGGTCTCCTATCATAACTGTTTATCTTAGAAATTAAGTACCTTATACAAGCCTCCATCATGAGCAGCAGCTCTGTTCAGACTCCCCACATTGCTTGCACTCCGTGTTAGAATAAAGCAATATTCACAGTCCCTCCTCTCTGAAGAGAACATAGTAGACCTCTCACATAATCTTCCATGGCCTCTGAGGAGACCTCTGTGTCTTCTCCCACCCTAGGTGAAGTCATGGTAACATGGAGGAGAGTCAGTGGAAAAGCCTGCATAGATGACTAGGAGAGAAGACACTCACAGGGCTCCAGCCCATCCAGGCCTGGCCACAGAACCACAGATGGATAGACTCACTCCCAATGGAGAAACTTCAACAGAAAATGGAAGAAAGTGGTTCAGACAAGACACTGAGTATTCAGTGGGGAATCCCTGGGTAATCTAGCCAAATTGGTGGGCTCTGAGTCAGCAAGAGACTTGTTCTCAGAGAATAAGGTGAAAAATGACTAAGAAGGATGCCAGTGTCTGCCTGCACACACATGCACATTCATGTGCACATGCACCTGAGCTTCATACACACACATATAAGTGCACATATGTATAGAAAAATAAAAGCCACTACCCCATTAAAGGATGATCCCTCACTATAATATCTAATTATACTCATAATCATATTGTCTTTCCGATATTATTCCTGGAAGAATGTTCTCCTTAAAATTGAACAAGGAATTTTAAATACTGTGCCTTCCTTGAACATAGCAATCAGTCAGGAAGGAATATTTGTTTTTCCTTGGGCAGGTAAATAAGAAAAGATAGATGGTGCATTAAAAAGTAAAGAGAAGGGCTTCTCCAAACGATTTACATATTGATTAGTTAAATTACTGCTTAATTTAGTGCCTGCTAATAAACTGTGCCTTGGAAATGTTTCCCGAACATTTATTGGCTGCAGTAATTCTACCTACAGGGTATGCGGATCACATCTTCATTAAATATTGATGCATTCATGAAATGTTAATAGAATGTTAATGTGAAATACAAGGGAATGTGCTTGCTGGGAGCTGGGAGCTGGCTAGAAACTACCTGCCTCCTGTATTTGCTTTATGTCCTGTCTGCTTGTTGTTTGCTTCAGCTTGTTTCCCATCACCAGGAGGTTCACATTTGCTACCTGACCTGCTGTCTCCAGTGCAAAACTGAAAAGAGAAGTGAGATTCACTGATGGACAGGAGTGCAGTTACTGCCCACCCACCCCCCCACCCCCACCACCCTGCTTTCCCAAACTGAAATTCCTGCAGAGAACCATGAAGAATTCTCTTTAGGAGTGATGCAGCTGTTCATGTCACACCCTGGCCAGGCAGCCAGGATTTCAATGACTCGGACAGTGGCCCTTCCCTGCTTAGCAAGAGGAAGGCTTTCTAGTCAGCTTTTTCAGAGCTGACTGGAACCAACCAACCCTTCACATATGTTATCTAAAAAGAGAGTAAGGAAGTGTCTGTCCTAAGTCCATGGGCAGGGAAGGCTACATTCATGATGATGTTCAATGCATAATTATTCATGTAAGGTTATATTGTAATGGTTGAAAAATCTCACCAAATGGCATCATTCATCTTCTTCTTGGATAATCACAGAGGATGTGAGAATTGCCTGTGTACATCAAGTGAAGATGAGATTGAATTTCCACTCCATCTATGTGATGAGATGGTTGGCTAAGAATGTTATGCTGGAAGGAGCATTCCAAATGGAAACAGAGAGGGAGGGAGAAAGGAGGGAGGGAGGGAGGGAGGGAGGGAGGGAGGGAGGGAGGGAGGGAGGGGAGCCATTGTTATAGTGTTTGTGCAGAAAATTGAAACATTTTTATAAAGATCCTACCTACTCTTCTGGTTTTAAACAACTTACCCCAAACTGAGGAGTCACCATCACCCCTCTTTTGGTAATGGTCCCTTCCTGCAGAATACATTAGAACTTACATTTTATTTTTCTTCATGCCATTTTCCCCTCCCCCCAAATTTCTTTTTTTAAAAGACTTTTTTAAATTTTTTATTTGTTTATTAGAGACAGAGAGAGGGAGAGTGAGAGAAAGAGTGAGAATGGGCTCGCCAGGACCTCTAGCCACCGCAAATGAACTCCAGACACATGCACCACCATGTGCATCTAGCTTACATGGGACCTAGAGAATCAAACTGGGGTCCTTAGGCTTCACAGGCAAATGCCTTAACCACTAAGCCATCTCTCTAGCCCCAAATTTCTTGTGTTAATCTCTTTCAGAATTGCCTTCCCCTCCTTGTTCTCTTTGTTCCCTTGTTGGTCATCCCTCTACAATTGGGCTTCCATAACCCACTCTGCTGTGACTTAGCCCTCTCAGATCCTGGACCCTGAGCACTGACTGACCTGCAGGTTCCACACTGTAGATCAGGCAGTGTGGTGGGCTCCCTGAGACAGACCTACTCATTCAAGGAGCATTGACCTTGATCTCTCTCCCTGGAGTGTTTCTATGCTCAGAAACCTGGGCCAAAAAAGCTCTTGCTCATTCTATGATTTTCAGTGATCAGAGAACTTTCTTTTGACTACTTGATCCCAAGACTCTTTCCCAGGCATTCCCTGACTCTTCATCATCTCAGGCAATTACTTTCTTTATAACATGTGTGAGGAATTATAACTACATTGCATATTTATTTTTATTTTTGCATGTGTGCTGTATACACACCCCATGCTAATGCATTCAGAGACCAGAGGAGAATGTCAGGTGTCTTCCTCTGTTGTTCCTCCATGGGTTTTCTTGAGGCATCATCTCTCACTAACCCTTAAGCTGCTATTTTCAGTCATACTGACTGATCAGCAAGCCCCAGCAATTCTCATATCACTGGTCCCCATAAGTCTAGGGTCATAGTCATGTGGCCATGCCAGGCTATTTACATAAATGCTAAAGAATTGAACTTACAGTGAACCAGGCCCTCAGGCTTGTGCAGCAAGCACTCTAACCCACTGAGCCATCTCTCCAACCCTTACATTTTATATTTTTATATTTCTCATTTAATTAGAATAAATGTTTAATAAACTCAGGACCTTGTTCTTTGTTTGATGGAACTCATTTATCCTCCTGGTAGATAATAGATGCTCAATTAATATTGGTTAAATGAATAAGACACTGTCGCTATCACTGAAGAGGTCATGGGCCAGAGGGGGTATTAGTTTGTTTTGTGTTATTATAATGAGATACCTGAGGTCAAGGGCCAACATATGGTAATGGTCTTCTTGCTGGCAATATCCTGAGGTAGTGCAGGATGTTGCACTACCTCACAGAGAAAAGAAGCACACTTATATATCTCCTCTGCTCTATCATCTATCACCATCTCTCATCTACCTTCTATCATCTATCTCTGTCATCATCTATCATTGATTATCATCTATCTATCATCTTCTAGCTCATTCTTATATAATCTGTCTTAAATCCCATAATATCTACCACCATTTAGCATCATTTATCATCCTCTGTCATCTATCTTCTATCATCTATCAGTCTATCATGTATCATTATCTGGTTATCTTCTCTCTTCTTCCCTTTCTCTCTGTTCCTTCCCCATCTCTTGCCCTCCTCACATTATAAAATCACCAGTATACAGTCATGGGGCTCTGTTTTAAAGACCTGATCTAATTCCAGTGGCCTCACTTCTAATCACCATAGTCTTAATGCCTCACAGTAAGAATTAACTTTCAACATATTTAGCCATGGGGAACACTCAAACCATATCAAGTTATGCTCAAGGGGAACCAGAGCATTAAGTCAATGCATAGCAGCACTGTAGACACTCCTGGGAGGCAAGTATCTGAACTGGGGAAGCTGCTGATGAGATGCCCAGACCACCCTTCTAGGGGAGAGTTGTAGGAGTACACTGGTTCCTTGGTGAAATAAACAGCCCCCTTAGGTATTATTGCTTTTGTTGACACATGACATTTCAATGTAGTTACTATACAGTTTGTTGTGGTCTTCTCTTGTTCAACCTATGTGCAGAGTAGTTGCTTAGATTGAAGTGACGAGAACTGAAGAAAAGAGGAGACTCCTATAAGCAAACAAAAGGATTTTTAGGGAAAGGATGGAGAGGACAATTATGAGGACAGGGAAGCTATGCTAACTGAATGAGTGATTCACACACTTCTCGAATTTTCAGCCTTTTCCTTAGCATTGGCCAACATCTTGCAATATCTAGGTAATTCTTAAGTTCATGGCACCATTAACAGAGGTAGACCAGTGTTTCCCTGTTACATTAGGTACCTTTTTTACACCATGGTCTACTTAGTACCTGACAGAAACAGCTGAAAGGGAGATGAATTTATTTTGGCTCATGGTTGCAAAGCATAGCAAGGCAAAGTAGTTCACATCATAGTAGACAAGATAAGCAAGAGAGTTACAGCAGATATCCAATGTCCATACCTCCAGTAGCCTGCTTCCTCCAACTAGGCTCCATTTCCATCTTAAGAATCCATTAAAGAATTTACTGATCAGTTTGGAGCTGTCATGGTACAATCATGTTCAGAAATGCCATCCCAGATATACCTGGAGTTGTGCTTTCCCAGTCTTCCAAGTGATTCCTAATCCAACCAAATCGGCAATAAAAGTTAAGCACCCACTTAGAAGTCCCAGGGAAGGACCCTGTTGGTGTCCACTTAGAAATCCCAGGGAAGGGTCTTGGTTGGTTCGCTTAGAAATCCCAGGGAAGGGTCTTGGTTGGTTCACTTAGAAGTCCCAGGGAAGGGCCATGGTTGGTCCACCTCTGTTTCATGTTCCCCAGGCATGGTTTGCTGAGGTCTTGCAAACTACAGAAACTTGGGCAGTAAATATAAAGTTATAATGTGGAAGTTAAAGTCATTGAAGGAGTTGCTGTCCCCAAGGAAGGGAAGCAGGGCTTAGGAGGACAAGAAAATGGTTTTGTCACTGAAATGATAAATATTTATCGAATTGTTTTGAAAAAATGGTTCATAGATATCTCTGTGCAAATGGGAGCCAACAAATAAGATATATTCCTGAAGGTCAGAGAATTGTGGGAAGTTTGGAAAACATTAAAGTTTTAGGTACTACATAGCCAAAGTACTCTGTTTTGTTCTGGTCCCAGTTGTCTTCAATTGAAGATCTGGAGTGAACCTCCTTATTTAGTTATTGGAGTGAAACCAATAGGCTTGAAGTGTTTGGTCATGGAATTCCTCTTTTGACCTCTTCCTCTTTCTCTACTGAAGATCGTGCTGGAGAACAGCAGCCGAGAAGATAAGCATGAATGTCCCTTTGGCCGCAGTAGCATAGAGCTGACCAAGATGCTGTGTGAGATCCTGAAAGTGGGCGAGCTGCGTAAGTACACCTGTGTCTCCTATGGGTGTGAAGCTTGCAGATGCCCAGCTTCTGAGGTTAAGTTGCACCTGTGCAAAGAGTTTCCTCATGCTAACACTTCACAGCTCATCACTATGGGTCAGTTTTTCCCTGGCTCAGCTTTCCTGGTTACATATTTCTGAGTATCTTCTCTAGATATAAACAGTATTCAAGCCTGCAGGAATACAAAAAATCTGGCTGAATTTCCAATATTAAGAATATAAGTACATATTACAACAGCCTTGCTTCTGGTTAGAAAAAGATATCTACAGTTCTTTCTTTAACTCTAGTTTATAACCTTGTAGATCATTTCCTTTACTTTCTTCAAAATGATTTTTCTCTATAAAGAAAAATTGAATACTTTAATGAAATCCTCTTACTCCCAGTGTTTCAGTTGTGTGGAATACTTGCTTTAAAAGAAGGAATTATTGCAGATAATTGGGTAGCTGAAAATGAAAAATTGGTCAGAGATAAAGCTTTGGCTCTCTTTTCTTACTTATATTCCAAAATTTATGAGAGAACATACAGAAAAAGAAGAGATGATCATTTTCTTCCTTTTTCCTTATTGGCCTAATATGGCTTTAAAGTGAAGGAGGATATGATTTAACCTGCTTCAATTATTACTGTCAGTGTTGAGCATCCTTAAAGTGGCTCACTTCCTTCCCTCTAATGTCTGTGGAGCTGATGCACATATAAGTGTTTCCTCTTTGACTTAATGACATGAGTACCAGAAAAGACTGCTTATATCAGGACATGTTGAGGGGGGAGAGTATTTGGTTTTATTTTGAAAGGCACAAATATGTGGCCACCTGCTTAAGTGCTTAAAATAATGGTCTGGATGATAAGCAGAAGGAATTTCATGATTAAATTGAAAAGGAGGTTATAGTTTATTTACATGTAGAGCTATCTACAGGTGCTGGTAGAAAAACTAGAAAATTTGGTGGTTAGTAAAGACAAAACTAAGAATCAGAGCTATGGGACCAAGAGAAAGCTTCATCATCTTCCTGGGAAAAGGAGCCAGCATGGACATAGAACTACACAGAATGTCATTGCCTAGGAGCCCCATGGGACACATTGGTATTACCACAAGGAGCAACCTGCCCTAAGGGTGTCTGCTAACCTGCACTCTCTCCTGCCCACCAAATGTTGAGATTTTTGGTTGTAGGGACCCTTGAAGTAAGTTGTTTGTTTACCCTTCCCTCGTTAGACAAATTCATGTAGATTTCAGTCTCAAGGCTTCCTGCTTATTCAGTTCTTAAGTCCTAAGTCAAACAAATCCTGTGAATATTTCATGCTTATTTCAGTTTCAGGGAGGAAATTGTTTAACGTGACTGGCTAAAATGCATATCAAAGACATCTGAATGTTTCCAGGACTGGAGAACATTTGTGCTCAGCTAGGCTGGAGTCTCTTTGTGTAAGCTATGGCCAGTCCTGGGTTAACTCTTTCTCATCCCACATTTTCCATCCTCCCAAAAGCACACTTCTAGCACTCTGATCTTGTCTTGAAGGGAACAGTAGGTACACTCATGTGCTAAGATGTACCATGTCCAGCTTCTGGTGCCTCTCCTTTGCCCAGGAGAAATATTTTATTGTGCTAAAGCTAGCCCATAAAAGTGATATGATGTAGACAATGAAGTACTGGGCTCTATTTCTGCCACTTGGGACTATAGTGTCTGTGGGTAATTACCACAATCACTGTTCTCTTACAGCCCCACATGTTCCCCAGAGCCAACCATCTGGAACTGGATTGGTTGTATTTGGGGTGAAGAGTTGAGTAGTATCTTCAGTTTGTAGCTAAAAATAAAGAGGTAGCAGTGTGAGGAACCTGTGGAGACTGGCTTGGAAACCATGGTCAAATTCTGGTGGGCAGGGCAAATGCAGATCTGATTTGGTTAGTGGGGAAGGGGAACCAGGGTGGCAGGACTCTGAACTCTAAGTCCTCTCCTGGTGATTGTGCTTGGGGCTGGAGTTAGTGTGGAATAAAGGGCAGGGTCTGAATTTAGGCAGGGTGGAGTAGCTCTCTCAACCACATGAAGAATTAGTATTCAACTCAGAAAGCCATATGGTACCCCATTTCTGTGGGCTCAGATGACAAGGTAGAGATGCAGGCAACTAGCTCATGGACCCATCCTACTGACACAGCTGCTCCTCTTGCACTGCAGGCTCCTCGGTCCTCCTTCTCGTGAAGAAGAGTCCCCAACATTCTACAACAAATCATAGCACATGTGCTACAGCTCTCTGTGCGTGGGGCAGAATTTGGGTGGCTGGAGCCTGCAATTATCTGGGTAGTGTCTATTTGTCTAAGAAGAACATTTACCTGTTTGTTCAGTAAAAAAATCTACTGAACATTTACAGTTCATTGGATACTGAGAGTACAATTGAAATTGATAAGGCCCCACCCCCCCCACCCCCACGAACATTCAGAAGCTTCACAGAACTCAGAAAGGAGACGAGCTGAGGTTGATACTTCTTCCCGTGAATTGAAATGTACTATATTTTAAAATAAATGCCTTCTATTCTATAGCACAATTTTCTCAATATTGTGGTAGTTTCAAGTTTAACTTTTCCCCTTTGACGTCTTGCTTGCCATCTTCTGCAAAAGCCATTATGGACATTTTTCAAGGCTGACAGAGAAGTTCACATTTCAGAAGTCTACATGCCCAAATGAATTGTTTTCCACTCATAAAATATTTAAGGGCTGCTGTATTCTGATTGAATGCTAGACATCAAATGATGAAACACACCATGGTAAGAGGGAAAATTACTTTTTAATGGATTTCCTTTTGCCCGTTGCCATAGTAAATAAGTTACTAATATGAAAAACAAATCTGATTGCCCCTTGTGTTGAAGAGATCTATCTTTCTTCTAAGGCAAATTAGTTTCACACACAAATTCATCTTCTTCAGGTTTCTATGCATCGATTTTTGTCATTCCTGGGTTCGTGACTCTGAGTACTTCTCGGCTTTGTGTTAGTAATTGACCTTGAAAACCATGGTCAGGTTCTCTTCATAAGCAAATGCTGAAGCCAACAAAACAGTACCCAATTAAAAATCTAATGGGGGGGGCAGAAAACAAAGATTTGATTTTCTAGAAATGGTTCCTCTTTTAAGTTTAGATTTCTTGAGAAAATCCACTTTTGAAATGCCAATTTTATTTTGGTTTCTAACACAGCATGTTAAATGTTCAATTAAATTATTAATACTAAATATTTATGAACATTCTAAAGATTGCTTTTAAAGATATATTATTCTTTTTCTTCTCAATTACTGATATCGCAAGAGGCAAATGTTAGTATGGTCTAAAAATAATGTTTGTGTTCTCAGAGCACTTTAACAAGGTTATTTAATTGAAGTCTGTAACACTCCCAGGAGTTAACCAAAATCAATACTGCCTATGTTTATTAATGAAGGGAAGGCCTGAAATGATTGTACATTGTGGAGTCATTGCATTGTCCTGAATGCCCAAAGAAGAATCAGGTAGGAAATTAGAATAGGTCTTTGGGAATCTGAATGACCATGTGGTGCTTTGAATGTAAAAATGTCCCCTATAGCCTCAAGTGTTTGTAGTTAAGCCTCATATTCAATCCCAAGATGATGGAGCCTGCTAGAGTAATCTTGAGTAACTGGGAGTGAACCTTGAGTCTTATTAGTCTAGCCTGACTGGTTGTTAGCTAGCTAACTCACTCAGACTACTCGCTTGTGGTGAGGTGGAGGTGTGACTCCCAGCTGCCTGCTCAGCCATGCATCCCCCACTGTGATGAGCTTCCTCTCAAAACTGGAAGCTGAAATAAAACCTTTCCTCCCCTGAACTGCTTCTGCTCAGGTGCTTTGTCCCAGAAGTGAGAAAGGAATTGCAACAACCATCTTTGAGCCATAACTCAGCAACTTTTTGAAAGCTTTATTTATGTTTCTCTCTTGTTTTGATATTCTGGTTCCTCGTCTGTGAAATACACATTGGGGGTCAGAGAGATCGCTCAGTGGTTAAGGCACTTGCCTGCAAAGCCTAACGACCCAGGTTCAATTCCCTATTACTCACATAAAGCTAAATGAACAAAGCAATACATGCAGTTCGTTTGCAGTGGTGGGAAGCCCTGGTGCACCCTTTCTCTCCCCTTCCCCACCTTCACCCTCTCTTTTCAAATAAATAAATAAATAAATAAATAAAATATTTTTTAAATAAACTCTAGGTGGGGAACTTAAATGGGATAATGAATGTTGCCTTAGTTGGAATATGGACAGTGTTCTAGGTTTTTGTTTCTTCACAAGTGATATAGAGTCTCACTTTCTGTGTGCAAACTGAAGGTTACATGGAGAGGTGATAGTGTTCCTGCTTAGTGACAGCTGGAATCTGGACTAGAACAATGTCCTTTGTTTCTTCACTCTACATAGTGGTGAAATTCACTATAGTTAGCCTTCCATATATCTGTGAGTTCTAAATCCACAGACTCAACCAACTGTGGATGGAAAATACTTGGAAAAGAAATTCCATCTATACTGAACACATAACAAACTTTTTGTTGTTATTAATCACTAAGTAATATAGTAAAAACTATATATAGATAGTATTTACTATAGTAGGTGTTAGAAATCATCAAGAGATTACCTAATGTATGTAGGCTGCTAGGCATAAGCTATATTCATTTACCATTTTATGTAAGAGGTTTGAGCTTTCTTGAATTTTGGTGTCCTCTGGGGGTTCAGGAACCTCTCTTCCATGGACACCAAGGGCTGTACAGTGGTATTCTTTTGAGCCTGCTTTTACCATAAGGCTTTACTGAAAAATTTGATCATGTTGCACTCAGTTTAAACTTTAAAAATAATAATAAATACTTACACAACTGGTTGTGGCCACATGCATATTCTCAGGAATATTTTAAGCAGCCCCAGTTAGAAGAATAAAATTGAGGAGGAAGGAGGAGCAAGTATTCAGTGCTCCTTCAATTGCATGAAGTTGCTGAAGAGAAGAGAGCAAGACGTGATGACCTTACAGATGATAGGAGCCTGAGCATCGACAAACCCACAGGTGTGTGGTACAGAATTTAAGGGTACATCCAGCCCCTAACTGGAAAGAAAACTAGGGGTAGCTGTTGTTTTTGTTTGTATGTCATTTGTCCTAAAAGAAGTAGTAAATTATTGAGTAAAAACATTATTTCTGATGCAGACAGATTACTGAATTTTGACCAGGTACCACTATACACCCCCACTTCATTAAGTAGCCATAGGGCTCCTCTATGTCTCAGAATCTTACTAGTCACTGTGGCATGGACTCAGAATGTATTCTCCATTCTTATGATGACTGCATGCCAACTAAAGAGCTCTTCACATGAATAAATGTTGAGAAAACCCTTTGTCACCCAAAGCATTACACTGAAACAAGGTTAAGATACCTAGGAGGCCCTGTTTGCTCTATTCTGTTTCTGGAGTGAGCAGGACTAGGGAAGGGGGCATCTTGAAATATTCACTAGAGAGGCAGAGAAAGTTGGATATGTGGAAATCACAAAAGTGAAGAGAGAATAATGGTGGCACTCCAGCAAGAATATCTCCAGTTACACATGGCTATGGAGATGGTGGAAACCATAGAGGGAAGGATCTGTGGGCTCAGAGAACTCTAGTTCTAAGCACTTAAAACACTGGACTTGAGGGAACAAGAAAGTAAAGAAGAGGCCAGGCAAAGAAGCAAGTGTCACGTTATAAACATTTGCCATCCAGAGAACTCTTCGGCTGTGCAAACCAAGAGAAAGATTTTTTTAAACTTTTTTTAATTGACAACTTCCATAAATATAGAAAATATACCATGACCATAATCCCCTCCCACAGCCCTCCTCTTTCCCCTTTCCAAATCCTCCCTCCATTGAATCCCTTCTTTCCAACTAGTCTCCCTTCTATTTTGATGTCATCATTTTTCCCTCCTATTATCTTGTTCAGGTCTTGTGTAGGTAGCAACAGCCACTGTGAGGTCATGAATATCAAGGCTGCTATGTGTCTGGGAAATAGCCATTGTAAGCATTTCTCCCCGTCATTGGCTCTTACGTTCTTTCTACCACCTCTTCCACAATGGACCTGAACCTTGGAGGGTGTGATGCAGATGTCTCATGTAGTGCTGTCATTGTTTATTTTTGGTGAGTTTTGACCACCCCAGTGGTCAGTGGAAATGGTCATTGGAATAAAATGGAAATTGAGCATGCTAATACTGCATTTCCTTCTTCATCACTAAGATGCTAGAGCTACATTACATTACTTTCCTTAAAAAATGGATATTTGTACTTCCTCAGTTGTGCTAATGTATATGCATAACTCTTAGTTGTATTTTAAAGGTCAGAGTGAACACACATTTGTGATTAACACCTTGATAGTCCCCTGAAACAATTTTTGCCATCTTCACCTCTTTAGACATGGGCACTTATAATTAGATTAAAATTAAGTAACTACTCTCTGTTTATAGAGAAATACTGGGAAAGAAACCTACATTCCATGATGAAATGTTCATCATTTCTATACTGTGTGACATTATTTGTATAACTCACCAGAGGTGTTGAGAGGGGAACCTAGTTCAATTTATTGCTCAGACACACCTCTGCTTCAGCAAGTAAAAATCAAAATGATGAGCAAGCTGATGGACTCTTTGGTGTGCAGCAACAGTTAGAATAGACACTTAACTCTGGGACATTGATGTTGAGCACATTGAGAAATATCATCCATCAATTTTATTCATAGTCACAACATTGTAGCTGAAGAAAAGCCAAGAATTAGTTTTTGGCACTTAAACCTATTAAGAGGCTTTTTTTCTCCTAATACTAGCTTTTATTCTTACTCCTTGGAAAGCTGAAAACTCTCAGATCTTAATTCTGCCTTGAATTTTCAAATTCAACATAAACTTTCAAAGAAAAAGAAAGCAAAATAAACATTCTAAGGTTAGAATTTGTCTTGAGAAAGTTACATGCACTTTGGCCCGAATAAAAATTATCATAAGGGCTGGAGAGATGACTTAGTGGTAAGGCATATGCCTGCTAAGTCTAAGGACCCCAGTTTGATTGTCCAGGTCCCACGTAAGCCAGATGCACAAGGGGGACACATGTTTGCAGTGACTAGAGGCCCTGGCGCACCCATTCTCACTCTACCACTCTCTCTCTCTTTCCCTCTCTCTGTCTCAAATAAATAAATAAGTAAATAAGTAAATAAATAAATAAATAAATATTATCATAGAACAGAGTATAAAGGTGAAATTATTTTTAATAATAATTGTAAACGTGATGGCAAGGTTTATAGTGTCATTATTACAATGTAGGAGAAATTCATATAAGAGCCTTGCATTCAGTGAAAAGCCATGACAGCTGATGTGAAGATGGTGAACCTTTGCCTTGCTCTTACTTTCTCCATCTGGATAATGGGGACATCAGCATCTTGGGTTAACTGTGAAGTGCTCTATTCTGCAGGGTATAGTCTTCACCTGGGCCAGCTTATACTTAGAGCCACTGACATGTATCCTAGAAAAGCTAATAGTTTCTGTGCATTCTAAGGCTGCCTTGTGAATTTGCACCTCTGAGGTTAGTTTCTTCATGTTTGACAAGGCAATATTGTAGAGGTTTCAGAAATTTTAGCAAAATGTTTTGAGATAAGGAAATGGCTCAGCCATTAAAGGTGCTTGCTTGCAAAATCTGATGGCTTGGGTTCCATTCCCCAGTACCCACGTAAATCCATATGCATAAAGTGATGCGTGCATCTGAAGTTTGTTTGCAACGGCAAAAGGTCCTTGTGCACCCATTTTCTTTCTTACACTCTCTCTCACTCACTCTCTCTGCTTACAAGTAAATAAATCTAAAAATAAATACAATACAATGTTTTTCTTCATAGGAAATAATTTCAGAGAGAAATTAAATTGGACTGTAAAAAAAAAGGCTTGGGAAATGGCTCAGCAGATAAGAGCACTTGAGAGGGCTTGAGACAGCCTGAGTTCAAGAAGACAGCATCATGCAATCAGCTGTGCATGGCCACACATGCCTGTAAGCCCAGTCCTATGGGGAGCAGAGACTGGAGAACTGCTGATGCTCACCGGCCAACCAGTCTGACTGAAAACACAGTAGCTCTGGGTTCAGTGAGAATCTCTGTGTCAAAGAGACACTGTGAGGACCAAAAAGAGGAGGACACCTGATGTTCTTCTCTTGCCTCCTCATGCATGTATACAGGTTGTATGCAGGCACATGCATACTATACACACACCTAAGAGACAGAAACTATATCAAGCATATCTCAATTACAAATGAATAAAGATAATTTATTTTTATCCTGAACTTTTTTAGGGCTTACTCTATTTTATGTTAATTGTGAAAAGATACCCTAGCTGGAACCTGCCAGGATCAATTCCTGTTGCCTGTTAGAGACTTACAGTTAAGTGGTGAGCCTCCTGAGTTTGCCCAGCCTCATAGAGGAGAGGAAAGAACACAGCCTCCCATTTTCTTCTCCTGTTGTATCATAGAAACACTTCCTCTTTAGGTGATCTCTAGCATTGGGTTTGGAGGACATCTAGATCCCTCCCTTATCCCATGGTAGAGGGCATCATGGTCTCAAAAAACCTAGAACATTTTATCTTTCTCGCTTTTATTGTTTATTGTAATTTTTTGCACATGAGTATGAGTATAATATGTGTGGTGTGATGTATGTGTGCATGTGCACACAGTATATGCACATATCTGTGTCCAGTATGTGCACATGTGAGAGGTATGTGGTATGTGTGCACATGCATGCACCTCATGCTTGTGTACATTGCACACGTGGAGGTCAGAGGACTTCATTGGGCTTCTTCTTCTAACACTCATCCATGTCTTTCCTTGAGACAAAGTTTTTCACTGAACCTAGAACTGCAGACCCAGTGATTCTACTCTCTCCACTCCACAGGACTGGGGATGCAGGTATGCCTGACTATTCCTGATTTTCTACATGGAGGCTAGAGAATCAAACCCAGAGAAAAAAGATAGCCCTCTTAGACCCTAGTGTTTGTGCAGCATGTGCTTGTACCCAATGAGCCATCTCCCCAACCCTCTCTTTTTTTGTACTTTCTAATGATTATTAATACTTGATTTTCTATAATTCCTGGTCCTGTTTCCCTTGAAAGGTTTTATAAGAAAACCTTGAAGGTAATTTAAACAGGTCAAATAAAATGGAAAAATAAGCAATGGCATTTCCACAGAGCATGTTGTAGAAGCCTTTGTATTTGCCTCTAGCAGACATTGATTTTTATCTCAAAATTTCATTTATCTCAGGGAAGTAAGGGGATCCCAGTAACAGACCAGTGTAGCATCTCACATGAATAAGATCATGTGGATACCCAACACTAACTTTAGTTAATGCTCAATAGTACTTGATTACATTTATTATCATGTGTGAAAGGAGGTGGACTAGGATCACCTTCATATCATTTTCTAAAAAGCTACTATTGGGCCGGTGATAGCTCAGTGGATAAAGTGCTTGCTGCACAAGCAGGGCTGAGTTTGGATCTCCAGGACCCATATAAAGGCTGGTGGTGTGGATTAGTATCTATAACCCCACCTCACCTATGGCACTCACATGTGAATACACACACACACACACACACACACACACACACACACACACTGGAAAAAATCAAACCAGCATTATAGTTAAAATAGTGGTACTAAAACAGCTGTCTCATCAAAAAAAAAAAATGGAACTAAGGTAGGACATTTTATTTCACCTTGGTCAGAACGCAAAGCATAGAAGCAGAGTTCATTCACATTAACAAAGTGTTTTCAATTAGAGACAATAAGACTTTCTATCTAAACTTACTTGAAGAAGGGCTGGAGATAGCTCAGCTATTAAGCACACTTCCTATACAAGCATTAATGCCTTCAGGGGCCTGAGACTGCCTAAGTTCAAATCTTCAGATCTCATGTAAAACAGCTGGGCATGGCCATATGCACCTGTCACCCTAGTCCCACAGGTGAGCAGAGTCTTTGGAGCCCTGCCAGCTCTAGAATTAGTAAAGGACAGTCAGGTTCAAGATAAGATCAGGGAGCCGGACACCCAATGTTCTGCTTTCCACAGGAGATTGTATGGGTGCCACAAGGGCATATACACGTGTATACACACACCAGCCCGACCCCACAGAAGCAAAAATAAAACTCCCTGAAGCCAAAGAAAAGAATGGATCAAATTTAGAAAGCAGATAGTGGATAAACAAAACAGTAGTTTTTCTATATGCCATTAGTGATTAGTTCATTACAAATGAGAAGAAAATTTATTTTAGCAGTGGCAATGAAAATAATCCTAGTGAAAATTGGATTTAGGTAAAGAAAACTGTAAGATTTTATAAAAACAGAAGTTTTAAATAAAAATATAAGCAAAATTCTTTATTCCTGGTGGGAAAATACTACTATTGTGAACAATATAAATTTTTCTAAACTAGTGTGCTGGCTCATATCTCATCCTAAAGTACCAATGAGAGCTAGGGTGGAAACATCAGAAAATGATTCTTGTGTTCATTTCAAAGAGTAAGGTCAGACTGACCATGAAGAATTGATAAATAATAGCAATGAAAACTACAAATAAAAATATATTCCCCCTTTTAAAACTTTTTCCCCAAGAAAGCCCAAAGACATAAATCATTCTTGATCTGAGTTAGGCTGTCATAGTAGAATACCTGTCTAGGCAATTTACAAAGAATAGAATGAATTTCTTTCAGTTCTGGTATCTGGAAAATTCAAGATAGAGTTATGCATCTGGTGAGGGCTCCTTCCAGACATCCCTGATAGAAGGTAAAAGGATCAGAGAGCTTAAAGCAAACTGGGAGAGGGGCGAGGAGCCAAACTCATCTGTTACCAGAAACCCATCTGGGCACAGCTTATACTCCAAATGGCATTGCTCAGAAAACACATCTTACAGATGTAACCTCTTGTAATTTTTGCACTGGGAATTACAGGACACATTCAAAACATTCACTGGAGTACACAAAATATGGTTTTGTTTCGTTGGAGTTTTTGTTATGTTTATTTTACCATTTGCGCTCGCTCTCTCTCTCTCTCTCCCTCTTCCCTCTCTCTCTCTCTCTACACACACACACACCAAATATGTTTCTTATGGCCAGAAAAAAAGAACTTTTTTAAAAATACAATTAGAAAAAAAATCAAAAGAAAAAGCACTTAAAGGGCTAGGGATATACCTCAATGCTCGTGCACCTGCCCCTAGACTCAGTCTGCATAACTGGGACAGGGAATGACAGAGAGAGAAAGAGAAAGAACAAATGAATTTAAAATTGTTTTTCACTCTGGTTTCTCTCTCTGAGACAGAAAACGGAGTCCTGCCTGGCACATCATCTTTGTGAAGGGCTTAGAACCTATGCTCACCAACCTGGGAGGGCTCACCACTGTCAGAGGTCTCCAAAGCAGTTCAGGGGTATTGCTTGAAAGGCCCTTTCTCAGATGAAATGATTACCACCTTCCCTTCTGGTTTGTCACACCACTCTGGTGTGACTTGCCTAAAATCCCTGTTTATATATACAAGGAACTTATGCATTTATGACATTTAGCTTCTTACAGAAGGGAAGCCATCTTAAAATAAATGGAAAACATACCATTAATAGGATTCCAGTCCATAAGGGTGGCTGTTTGCAAGAATGGCATCCTCTTACCTCATTTATAAAATGGAGCTAGTATTATAGTCTCACCTCCCCCCCAAAGTAGAAAGTGCAACCCTTTGGTATAGAGATTTACCTGGTGGGTGGGGTAGATTAGAAGATAGACACCAGTCAGATTTCTCAGTTTTCAGCCCTTTGATAAAGATTCTGACCCAATTCCAATGGTGAGGCTCTGAAAGAATTTTTAGGTAGAATTCTTTTAACACCTACACTATGGGGAGGGAAGATTCTCAAAACTGACAACTGCAGAAGTTCTTGGGATAAAGGAAATTCCATACTTCTGTAACCCTTTAGAGACAAGGCCTTCCTCCAAGGTGGGTGTGCCTCCACTTACTAGTGTCAGGCTGAGAGAAGGCACAGGATGTGCTACAATCTGGACCTGCTGTCCCACCCAGGCTGCCAGCTTTTCTCCCTTGCAGGGGAGTCAAAAGGAACTGCAGGGGACTGACATCTCTCCTCTTAAAGTTACAGTGTGTACAGCTGGAGAGATGGCTTAGCAGTTAAGGTACTTGCCTACAAAGCCTAAGGACCCAGGTTTGATTCCCCAGTATCCTACATAAGCCAGATGTACAAGGTGGTGCATGCACCTGAAGTTTACTTGGAGTGGCCAGAGGCCCTGGCTTGCCCATTTTTTCTCTCTCTCTCTCATAAATAAATTAATTAATTAATTAATTAATTAATATAAAAGCTAGCAAACTTAATAAAAAAGTTACAGTGTGTAACCCTAAACCATGGGCTTCAGTTGAAAACTATTTGCTAATTTACAGATAAATGGAAAGGATTTATTTTTTAAAAGTTTTCTGAAAGGAAGACAAAACTTTTTTTTTTTTAAATGAAGCAGTATTATGTACTACTTAAGATTTACATTACCTATAGTTAACTGAATCTAATGTCTGCTTGACCTCCATCTAATTGACCTCACCACTTAACCTTTCTCTGAGACTCTGGTTCCTCATTTGTAAATGCAGATGTTTTAAGCCTCAACAAAGGTACTATGTTCTTAGTACTGACCACTGTCTTCCATTTTTCTTTAGTGCCTTATCTTTCTAACCCATCAGTTTTCCACCCTAACTTCTTGTATTTCACATACAGTGTGCATTTAGAGTTTGTTGTAGGAGTAGAGTCACTTTTATTTATGTCCTGGTCAGATGCAAAAGTACTCTTCAGACATCACTATTTTTTATGCACTTTGCATTTTACAGGAGACTCTCTTTTGCAGTCAGCCTCTTGTGGCTGGCAGAAACCACCTGAGCAAAAGCAGTTTATGGAAGGAAAGAGTTTATTTTGGCTTAGAGACTCAAGGAGAAACTCCATGATGGCAGGGGAAAATGTGGCATGAGCAGAGGTTGAACATCATTTCCTGGCCAATATCAGACAGACAAAAGCAACGGGAGAGTGTGCCAAACACTGGCAAGAGGAAGCTGGCTATAACACTCATAAGCCTGCCCCAACAGTACACTTCCTGCAGGAAACTCCAATTCCCAAATTGCCACCAGCTGGGGACCTAGCATTTATGGGGGACACCTAAATCAACCACCACATTCCACCCCTGACTCTCATAAACTGATAGCTGTAATGTAAAATGTAGTGCACTCAGTCCAACTTCAAAAGTACCCATAGTTTTTACTTATTTATTTACTTATGAGAAAGAGAGAGAGAAGCCTGCAGCTGCTGCAAACAAACTCCAGACACATGCACTACCTTGTGCATCTGGCTTACGTGGGTCCTGGAGAATTGAACCTGGGTCCTTGGCTTTACAGGAAAGTGCCTTAATTGCTAAGCCATCTCTTTGGCCCAAGTTCCCATAGTTTTTATTAATCTCAATGCTGTTCAAACATCCCCATAGTCCAAGTTCTTTTAACTGAGCCATAATACCAAAAAAAAAAAAAAAAAAAAAAAACCCACAATAGATTTATAGAATAAACATTCACATTGCAAAAGATGGCATTGGGTATAGCAAAGAGAGATTGAAGCAATACAAGAATTAAACAAGCAGAGCAGACATCAAATTCTGTAACTCAAAGTTCTAACCAGTGATGGATGAATCTCTGGAATTCTAATTCTGCTCCTCTAGCTAGGCTACTTACAGCCTGGGAAAACTTCATTCAGTGCCAGCAGCTCTCCTTGGCAACTATCCCAGAGACCTGGCCTCTCCTTTGGATCTCCACTGAAACCTGTGGTTCATCCTTATGACTCCATCATGCCTCCACACAGGTAATCCAATAAACCTGCTTCATGTCATCCATGGCCATTTCCAAAAGAACAAAACTGTGTTGCAAAATCAATGACCCTCTCTTCCCTGCATTTGTTATACTCCATAGTACCAAGTGGGCTACCAGTTTGTTAATCTAGGGGGTAAATAAATCCATCTTTGAAGAGCAGGACACTCCTTCAGCATTCAGGCTCCTTACTTAAAGAGTCTGCATTCTTCTTGCTGTCCCAATGATGATCAGCTGGCCAAATTTCAATGTTTGTAATCTCTCAAACAATGGCAGCTGAATGGGCAGAAGTTTTGGCCCAAAAATTTTGATTCTTTCTGTTCCATATCCATCTATTCACACCAGTCCATTTCTACGCAATGCAATCCTGCACAAGTTCTCAGGACACAAGCAGGCAGAATGCAGCAAGCCTCTCTCACACACTGCTTCTAGCCCAGTTCCTACAAAGTTCTTTTTTGCCCTCACAAGCTAAACCTCACAGTCCATAGTTCTTACTGCATTCAAGTCTTTCAACTCTGACCAGAATGGTCCATCAAGCTGTACTTACAGCACTGCAGGGAGTCTCTTAGTCCAAGGTTTGAAAAAGCCAAAGCCACAGAATCAGGTTTCTTTCCATCACAACCCCACTTCTCAGTACAGTTTTCCTGTCATGATTAACTTCTCATTGCTGACAGAAAGCACCCAACCAAAAGCAGCTTAGAGAGGAAAGGATTTATTTTGGCTTAAAGACTTGAGGGGAAGCTCCATGATGGCAGGGAAGGCTGGATATTACCTCCTGGGCAATAGCAGCAGGAGTGTGTGCCAAACATTGGCAAGGGTGAGCTGAGTATAACACCCATAAGCCTTCCCCCAACAATACACTGTTTCCAGGGTTTTCCAATTCCCAAATTGCCACCAGCTGGGGACCTAGCATTCAGAACACCTAAGTTTATAGGGGACATCTGAATCAAACTCCCATATTCTCTCAAACAGCATCCATATTCCTTCTAACATAAATGACAGTAAATACTACAAAAGGCACCCCTCACCCCTCCTTTTCCCACTGTTCCTCAGAGTTGAGTTTAAAAATACAAACACTACAATATATTCCCCAAGAGAAAAAAATATGATATATTTTAATGCTGAATTTCAAAACATACAGCTCTGGAACTCCCCAGCTGTTTCCAGACAGCTCTGCACTCATTTCTGTCAGGGAAACAGGACTGTTGTTAACCCAGCTTAGTCTCTGGTTGGGGCAGAGCTCTAGAGAGGGCTTGAGGGTGCCAGTGAACAAGAGCTCTTTTCCAAAGACACCTCAGCCTGCTGTTGACCAAGACTAGAATAGGGAGGATGTGTCCCCCCCCAGGGTGGCTGCAGGCTAGGAAGAATCATTGATCCAACCTGTTGGGTGAGGTCAGGGGTTATGAGGACCACACCCAAACGTGTCTAGTCAGTAGAGAGCCATAAGTAGAATCCATTTTCTAATGTTCCCAGCCATCATTCTGTCCCCCTGGCGTGAACTTGCTCCCTGCTGCCCACAGAGGCTTACTCTTGTAGGAGGAAGAGCACTAAATCTCAGCACGCAATCAAGCCTAATGTGGCTTCCTTTGATTTGGCTTTCCAAGGGTTTTGCCTACAAGAGCAGATTACAGCTATGGCCTGAGCATCTTTAGAAGTATGAATCATATCTTTTCCCCTGAAGAAGCTATTTTGAGCTTTATAATTGCATATTTCCAGGTTGTTTTTTCATAGCGTGAGTAAGAAAAATGACTTGCATTTTTTGAAAATGGAAATCTGCTGGTTTATTTGCTCTATTTTTTAAAAAAATATTTATTTTTAACAGATTATACTCTTTTATCTCCTCTCCCCTGTTTCCATTTCCCTGGGGCCCTCCTCTGTGGAGTTATGGGATTTACTATGGGGTCATGAAGGCCTCAATCAGTTCCAATAGTATAGTGAGCGGGGGTGAGGGGGCACCATGCCTCTGAGTATTCATACTCACTCTGTGGCTCTTACAATCTCTTCCACAATGATCCCTGAGCCATGGCAGGCCTGTTGGAAGTTTGATTTAGTGTTGAGTTCTCTGTAGCCTCTGGATTTCTGCTTTGGTAGGTTGTGCTTGATCACCGTGTCTGCCACCATCACCCTGGAGCTGGTTGTCAGGTTAGCAGTAAGAGCAGTGTTCATGGTGCTGCTTCCATGGCAAGTTCTCCTAGACCCTGGCATATGTGGAAGAGGTCGTAAGTCTCATGGTGGGCAGTGGGTTATTTTCTTGTCTTATTGATAGATCTCAACTCTCTTCTGTTTTCTCTGCCATGTGTAAAATAAAGCAGATTCTCCAACCAAGAGTGGGTTAAAGGGGGTATGCAAAGGTATTTGAGAGATTTTTGGTGTACAAGCCCACTCTTCTTCTCCAGAGGGCAATGGGGACTTTTCTCTGAAGTATGAGTTTCCTGACTGTGGGAATCTGACTTGATTTCCAGTACCAGGTATCAGTTCTCTCCCTCTGAATGGGCCTCATGTCCAATCAGCAAATAATTGATTAACTGCAGAGGCTCTGTGCCACTATTGCACAAGTGTGTACTTCTTGTCCAGCTGGTTTATTTTATAGTCTGCAGGGTCCCCTGCTTATTCATGCTGTTGGTGACTGTTTTCTTCCAGCTTCTCCCATAGTGCTTTCCAGCAATACAGGTGCTATCCAGGAGGGAGCTAGTTCCCCTTTCGGTTCCAGCATGGTAATCCAATGTCTTGTGACCACACTCTGTAGTGTCTTCAGCAATAGGGTCTTACCTTTTAGATCTGGCAGGTAATAAAGTGTTTTAGCAATGGCTTACATGGTTTTGGGGACCTGATGGATCTCCCTGACTAACAGCTCACTGTGGGGGCAACTCAACTCTGGGCCTGGGGGTTACTGACCAGAGTCCATGGTTTTAAGAAGGTTAAGCTTTTTCTACCTTCTATCTGGACTTTGCCCCATCCCCCTTTATTGGTGATTATAACTTGTACAATGTTAATCAGAATTATGATTTCTATGGGACTGATTCATGTTGTCTTAACTTTTAATTCCCCCACCCTCTCTACCCTCTATCCCTCCATGACCCCCAATCCCCTAATATTGTGCCCTCCCCTAACTTGTCAGGTAATTTCCCTCTTTCCCTGGTTCTTCTCTCTGCTGGTCTCAGTTTTATGCCTATATTCCCGGTACTAAATACTGAACTTCCCTCATGTTCAGTTTGCATACTTTTTTGAACTTGGCAGTGTTTTTGGAGTCCCAGTCTAATTCTTCTGTCTTTTCCTCAAAGTTCTGAAATTCTGTCCTCCATGTTGTCTATTCAGTGAGACTTCCTTGGGATCTTTTTAAGAGGGTTATTGCATTTCTGATCGCTATTAGGTTTTTCTTTGGCATTTCTATCTCTTGCATGAATTCCATTTTCATTTCTTGATTTGATCTTTTCATTGTCTCTTGGAGTTCATTCCTGCATTTGGATAAGTTCTCATTGAGCTTGTTCTGTTGTCCCATGAGCTCATTTATTTCTTGGTTCTCTTCAGATTCCTTTAGCCTTCGTTGATATCATTTTTAAAAATACTTCATTTATTTGAGAGAGAGAGAGAGAATGGGTGTGCCAGGCCCTCCAGCCACTGCAAATGAACTCCAGATGCATGTGCCACCTTGTTCATCTGGCTTACATAGGTTCTGGAGATTTGAACCTGGGTCCTTAGGCTTTGCAAGCAAATACCTTAATTATTATGCCATCTCTCCAGCCCTGTTTTTCTTTTTGATTGTCTTCTGTTTCATTAAACCATCCATAGAATACTGTTTCCCGATTTTCTTTGGTTTCCTTTAGCCATTTATTGAGATGTTCTTGTTGAATATCTTGCATTTTCTTCATCCATCCTTTGAGTTCTTTTTGTTGTCTTTCTTCTAATTCTTTAAGACCACCTTTGATTTGTATTTTGAATTTTTTGGCCTATTTTCTTCCATTTCCTTCAGCCATTCTTTCAATTCCTGTGTGATTACTTTTTGTACTGTTTCTTATCATTCAACAAACCATTTGTTCATGGTTTCATTAAGTTCACTTAAAATGTCTATTGAGATTTCATTCTGGGCTTCTATGTCTTGGGTTTCCTCTAAGCTTTCATTGGAGGCTTCCATTGTGGGAGTAGGTAATCTTGATGGGGATCCCTTTGCTGGGTGCTGTTTATTGTTTGTTTTGTGTTGAGGTCTGCCCATTGTGAGTTCAGTTGTCTCACTGAGGATGTAGCAATAGCAGTTCGGTATATCCTGTTTTGGATAACCTGGTCTAAATTGATCAAGGTGGGTGTGGGATTGAAGACTGTCCACTAAATTGGAGTGGGTACACTTGAGCCTGAACAGGTGTGATTCCTCTGGGCAGTTCTGAGTAAGACCTTGGAAGACCTTGCTTTCTTAGTGTCTGAACTGGGCACTTCAAGCTCAGCCCTATCTCACAATGCTCACAGTTGTGTGTGGCTGGGCCTGCTCCCAGCCTCTCTTGTGCTGACCTTACCTACCCAGGCAGCCGCCCAAGGATCTCCTTGCTCTTTTGTCTTATATATAACCTAATCTAGTGATACCTGACCTTGGCTGCATATCAGACCCACTTAGAGGAGCTCTGGGAACATATTAAATACACTCTGCAGCTGATTTCTAGGTGTAGGACTGGCCCCTCCCAAGTTTAGACCTACTTTCCTTGGGTAATTGTGTTATCTTTCTGAGGTGGTAACAGCTTTGGACTGGACCTTGGAAAACCAAGATTCTATTCATAGCTCACTACTATCTAGACAAGCTTCATTGTGGTCCTCATGATCCCCTGGGTTCAAACACTATGATTTGTAGAATGGAGTAGCTGTGGAATGGAGACACCTCTTTATGTAACCAGCATGGTGATTCTAGCCACTAAATTAATAGTACTTGAAAATTGCCATTGTCTATTGTATGGAGAACATCTTAAAAGAAGAAGGATTTATTTAGGTTCACAATTTTAGAGGCTACGGTCTGTGGCTTCTTGGCCCCAGGCTCTAGGACAGAATATCCCATTGGTGAGAGTGTGAGGGAAAGGAGGTTCTACATTTTATTTGAGCTCTGATATTTACCTACATTGTTCATTTTATTGGTGAGGCTTTCCACACAGTTTTTATTTGACTAATTTTACTTTTCATTTGCAGCATTATTTCAGTTTGGTTTTTCTTCAGTATTTTTGCTTATTCCATCTTTGTATCCTGGTCCAACTTCCTCATTTCATTTAGCTTTGTGTTTTTGTTCTCTTGGAATTCACTTGGGCATTTATTGATGTCCTCTTTGAATCTATTCAGCTGTTTGTGTTCTCTTTGATTTTGTTTAGGTGTTGATTTGCATCCTCTTTTAGTTTCTTGTACATATTTATAATCATTCTTTTGAATTCTTTGTCTTGAATTTCCTCTAAGTAGCTTTCAAGGGTTAGCTCTACTATAAGATAGGTGATTCTTGGAGAAAACATATTGCCTTGGTTTTTCTGTGTTAATTATTTGGTGTGCAGACTTGCCCATCTGGAGATAGTGCATTGGTTAAGGTTTCCTTGCACGCTTGTGTCAAATGAGAGCTTGCTTCTGGATGCTCTTTTGTCTTCGCTTGTCTTTGTTGTCTGTTTGGTGTTTTTGAAGTTTAGTCATGGAAACATTTGGTGTTGATTTGCGCATGGGACAGGGGAGGTGATATCAGGTCAGCTGGGAGGACATGCACAGCCCCTTTTCTTGTTAGAAATGATATGTGCATTATGAGGGTGGTGCAGATAGGGGAAAGTGGCAAACTCACTAGCAGGATGACAGTGGCAAGTGACATGGACAGGGTTGAACAGGAGGATGGCCCAGCCTAGACTCAGGTGCAGGACTAACTGCAGCTGCCAGAAGCACAGGTAGAGTGAGGGGCATGCAGAGCTGGAGGCTGTGTCTAAGATCTGGTGAAAAGCCTATGTGATCTCTTGCTTCCTCTTCGTATGAACTCAAGTATGTTTCTAGGACCATACACTTCAGAAACTTCCCTAACCCACTCTGGCTTTTTGTTCTACAATGTTCCTCCTTTCCTTGGCTTTCCGGAGCCAGATCCATGCCCTAGCTTCACTCACTGACTGCAGTTCTCCCCTGTACCTGAGCTTTACTGGGTCCTCCCCCTCTGAGACATATTTTATACTATGTGGAAATTACATGTTTGCTTATGTTTCCTTGCCGATTACACTGTCTCATATGTCAATTTCACCTTAATTCTCATGTAAGGTTCTGTTCATCTGGCATATCTGTAAGGCTAAAAGACTGCATAAGGGGCAGTTAATGGGCATCATTGAACTGTATGGAAGATCGTTGTGTTAGAAAGTTCAATGTCTCATCAATGGGGCCACAATTTGGGCAGTTAATAGTTAATAGACCAGCCTAACCAACAAACAGAGAGTTCCAAATTCAGTGAGTCTCTGTCTCAGGGAAATAAGAGTGATAGAGGAGGACACTGGATGTCTTCCTCTGGCCCTGCACACGGGGCATGGATATCTGTACACACATGTATAAATGCATACAACACACACAAACACACACACAAAAGAAAAAATAGTTAATAGAAATTCCCTGGCAGATGGGATTATAGGAAGCGGTGTGTGCCTGATGCATAGCCAGTGCTAACCACCTTCCCAATGGAAAAAGAGTGGGAATATGCCTGTCCAGTAGCTTGCCCTCTGCTCTTTGGTGAGATAGAGTCTCAGATGCTGTGTGCCACTAACAGTCAAATGAGGTCAGAAGCCAGAAGGTGAGGCTGTGGCTAGATTCTCACCAGCAGGAGTCCGGGTTTTCCTCTTTTTTTTTTAATTTATTTTTATTTATTTGAGAGAGAGAGAAAGAGAAAGAGAGAATGGGCATGCCAGGGCCTCTTGCCACTGCAAATGAACTCCAGATGCATGTGACACCTTGTGCATCTGGCTTACATGAGTCCTGAGGAATTGAACCTGGGTCCATCCCTCCAGCCCCACATTTTTCTCTTGGTGTGAGACTGTGCTGTCTGAGAAAAAGCTAGAATAATGGCTGGCTACAGGATAGGGCTTTCACGTGATGAAATAAATATAAAAATAAATATAAAAATAAATATAAAATAAAAACAAAACAAATGAAATGTGACTCTCTGGCTATTGGCCAACATAGCCCACTGCTCACTGTGGCTATGAGATAAGAGACCCTTTGCTGGACATTTGTGTAGTTTACCATATCTCATGCCATGTAAATTTATACTCAATATAATATCATATTTCCTATCACTTTTAAATATTCCCCTTGAGTCATGACCTTAAGTCATGATTTCTGACTTTGAATAGCTGATGAGATGTGCTTATAGGCATTTTACCTCAAGAAAGAAGAAAAAAATCTAGAAAGAGGCAGTCAAATTGCTCTCTTGAAGTAATTGCAAATAGTGACTCATGGGGGTTAACGAAATCACTAGTAAATTTTGAATAGCATTTTTTAAATATGGAATAAAATAAACTTTCGAGTGCTTCGCAAGTAGCAAAGGCAAGTGTTTCATTAAGTCAGTCCTACATTCATCTGCACGTGTCCTGTGGAGCAGTACAGAATGTGTTTTGTCCTAAGGGTCACAGCTGAAAAGTTTTAAATGTTCCCCCAAACCCGCCCCATCATCAGGCAGCTCACCTTGAAATTACTTACTCAATAGAGCATTGTCTTCCACGCCTTGGTGGATGTGTTAAGCTTTTCTCTTTTCTGGATTCAGAAGTGCTTTTTTCCCCATAGGGGTTGATCTTAGAGGGTAAGATGCCTGCTGCATAGTGGTCCAAATGAGACTGGTTGGAGTCACAGCCATCTGCATGGTTCCTGTTCACAGAGTTTCTGGGTGTCTGAGTGATAACCCCAATTTCCCTAGCCTTTTCCTCTTGGAAGTGTTTCTTTCTAGGTAGAAAATGAGATGTTTATGTGCCATTTCCTATGTGTACAGCAGAGGCTGCCACAGGGTTGTACTTAAATAAAGAGGTGGTGTCCATCCTTTTAGCTGCCACAAGGGACTTCCTGTAACTAGACCTTGAAACAGCTTTTGTGTTTCTCATTTATTTCAGTGTTTTATATGAAAAAGAATACTGTATTTCAAGTACTTCCAAATGAAAAGCCATCACCACCTTTTACATAAAATCCCTGTATCTTTAGATACCCAGACAGAAATGGCTGTGGTTAAACGATGAATGTCCTTCCTCCTTTCTGAACTCCTTCACAAACAGCCAAGGGAACAAGAATAAGTGGGGCATGAGAAAGCAATTTTAAGGCCCTGACTAATAAGAAAATCTTTGAATAGGCATACACTCCCACTCCAGCCAAGTCTGTGGAAACCCCCTGCTGCTGTGGGCCTTGGAAGGCTCTATGGCTGCCCTCTGACTTGCTTTTCTGACTTAACTCTCCAACAACTAAAAAAAAAGAAGGCCAAAACTAGGTTGTATTTTGCTTGACTAGAGTCCCTTTGTAACTCTCTAAGAAAGTCAGCCTTTTGCATGTCTGCCTCTCTCTTCTTTCCCAGGGGTGCTTGGTTCAATAATAATCCAGCTTCTGTGGCCCATGCCATGCTCACTCCTATCACAAAACCTTTGTAACTCTCCAGACTAATTTTATATCAGTCCACTTCTGTTGAACAACTGCCATGCTCCAAGCACAAGGCTTAGATGTCCTAGTGAAAGAGATGTGCTATTTGCGCTTATCTTCTTGTTCCTGAGAACCACTGTTACAGAATTATTAGACAGATATTTATTTACATAAACCTGCCCAATACCTCATTTAAGGTCTGGAAGTCTACTGATTTGGAGAAGATCATCTAAAAGAGGATCATGGATTTTTATTCTTCTTTTGCCTATATTCTAATATTATTTTAAACTGCTCATTCAATAAAGTTGAGTGCTATAGAAGCAAAATAAAAGATTAGTAATCAAGTTGGTTTCTCATAGCAATTCTGATCATACTGCTGTTTGGACAAGTTATGTAGCACATGACTTATTTCTAAATAACCTTTATTATATATTATGACATATCTACTTATAAATATGTTTATATAGGAAAACAGTACATATGTGTTATAGACATATATTTGCATATACTATATAATATTCCATGTTAAAACTTGTGGAGAATGCTGTGTTTTAATTTTTTAAATAAATGGTTGCATGTTAATTGCCCTTGATTTTTCGCTCCCATTTCTCTGCCATAAAACAACAAAGTTCCATGAAATTTAGAGCATACAATATGTGTAGAAATATATTTTAATGTTATAAAATCAATGCATTAAGCATGAAGTTATAAAATATCAAATGCTTACCCAATGTTGCAAATTCAGAAACTGAGAAAATAGGAAAATTTTTTAAAGAGAAAAGTCTAACCACCTGAAATAACAAAACAGGAATATTGATGGGTTCACTCCCAGCCTCTGCTTTATCTTTGTACCCTTGTATATCTGCCTGTATACATATTTCTGCATATGCATGCTTATGTAAAAATATGAGATTTTTTCTGCCTCTATTTCAGAACTATTTAATCAGTAATTTTTTTTAATATTTATTTATTTGAGAGAGAAAGAATGAAGCAGATATATAGAGACAGTGGGCACACCAGGGCCTCTAGCCCTGCAAAGGGACTCTAGACACATGTGCTACTTTGGACATCTGGCTTACATGGGTCCTGGGGAATCAAACCTGAGTCCTTTATCTTTGCAGGCAAGCACCTTAACCACTAAACCATATTTCCAGGCCTACATCAGTAATTTCTATCTATATGTTCCTTAATGACCAGAGAGCAGTCCAGTGCACAGTTCAATCATAATTTGTTTATCAGATATGTTTTCATGTGTTGAGGTTATTTCTAAATTTTAATAATTACAACCACATTTGGCATCCACCACCACAGTGAATTTGGAGAATTCATCTTTTATCTTTTACATAGACTGAATTCCTGCACGTCAATTTGCTACTTAGTAGGTGTGTACATCCTTAAGGGACTGGACACATATTACCCCAATGCCCTTCAAAAAGTCCCTGCATGTGGGCTGGAGAGATGGACTAGTAGTTAAGGCACCTGCCTGCAAAGCTTAAGGACCCAGGTTCAGTTCTCCAGATCCCACGTAAGGCAGATGCACATGGTGGTGCACATATCTGGAGTTCGTTTGCAGTGGCTAGAGGCCCTGGCATGCCCATTCTCACTTTCTCTCTGTGCGTCTCTACCCCCTAATAAATAAATAAAAATAAATCTTTAAAAATTATATTTAAAAAAGTCCTTGCATGTGTCAGGAGGCATGAGACCGCACCTATTTCACCAAGTATGGTCATAAAAATGACAGCAGGGGCACAATGGCAAGAACCTTTTTGTCCACCTGAAAGTTCAAATGTTATTTTATTGTTAGATATTTTGTGAAAAATATTAACATTTTTGACATATGTATTGTTCATTTATATGTTGTGTATTGAAATGGTTGGTTCTGTTCCCATGACATTTCATAAATAAGAGAAAACAGTGGGAGTCCATCACTCCAGACTCTACTTAGTTAACAAGTGACATACATGTTATTGATACAGAAACTAGGAAGATTCTCTCTTGAAAATAACATAGTAGGAGCTGGGTGCAATGGCACATGCCTTTAATCCCAGCACTCGGGAGGCAGAGGTAGGAGGATTACTATGAGTTCAAGGACACCCTGAGACTACATAGTGAGTTCCAGATCAGCCTGGGCTAGAGTGAGACCCTACCTCAAAAAACCAAAAAAACAAGAAAAGAAAAGAATATAGTAGGGCTGGAGGGATGGCTTAGCAGTTCAGGTGTTTGCTTGCAAAGCCAAAGGACCCAGGTTCGATTCCCCAGGACCCACATTAGCCAGATGCACAAGGTGGAGCATGCACCTGGAGTTAGTTTGCAGTAGCTGGAGGCTCTGCTCCTCTGGCGTGCCCATTCTCTCTCTCTCTCTCTCCCTCCCTCTTTCTCTGTCAAATAAATAAATAAAAATAACATAGTAGACAATTGATACCTAATTTGAACATATACAGAGTGGCAATTTCACTTTCATATTTCAGATCGTTCTGAAGTGTTAAAATAGAGAGGAGCTCTATTGACTGGAATTCTGAGGTAGTAAGAATTTAAACTGTAGGGGACCAAGCCCTGTTTTGTTTCTTTGTTTTGTTTTGTTTTTGTTTTTTGTTTGGTTTGGTTTGGTTTGGTTTGGTTTGGTTTGGTTTGGTTTGGTTTGGTTTTCCGAGGTAGGGTCTCACTCTAGCTCAGGCTGACCTGGAATTCACTATGTAGTCTCAGGGTGGCCTCGAACTCATGGCAATCTTCCTACCTCTGCCTCCCTAGTACTGGGATTAAAGGCGTGCTCCACCACGCCCGGCTTAAGCCCTGTTTTAAGATAACACTTGTACTGGATGCTGGACATCCCAATGGAGAAGCTTCATCTGCCAAAGGCCTTCCTACTGCCTAGAGGTTGTCCTTGGTGGAGAGCATTACTATATGGCAAAGCCCAAGTGTTCCAGCTCAGATCTGTCTTCTTGTCAAATGAGCCATCATGGAACGTTCCCCATTGACCTTGTCTAACTTTAAGTACTTCACAAATACCCCCATCTCAGAAAATCACCAACATACACCTTTGGAGGTTAAGTTTCCATCACATGGACATTCGAGGACACATTCAAACCAGAGAAGGGCTTTTGGGGCCCTATTGGAAGTAACCTATTATGACCTTCAGCTGCTTTCACAGCCTTTTTGATTGGTGAGCCAAAAACCTATAATATAGTTAGTTTATGTCTAACTTTTCAATGTCTTCATTTAAAACTTTTAGTAAAATAATACCTTGTGGTATTACAAAGTATTTAAAAATACCAAGAAGATTTAAAAAACAGAGAATACCCTTCCTCATTCTCAAGTTAGTTCTCTTGTGTTACAATGCCTAATTGATGGACTCTCCAATGTCTTGTTGTGCTGCATATTCAATAGTTCATGAGCATGCACATGTGCACTTGTGTGAAGCTGTGAGCTCATTATTTTTAATGGCTGGATAATATATTCTACATGAATGTCTGATCTAAGATGTTTGCAATGTGAGCACAAAGAAAGTTAGTTTTACCTCCAAAGCATTCTGCTTCTTATTACCTGATAGATATTGAGGGATCTGGGAGATGATCTTTTTAGCCAGTTCTTTTTGGAATTTGTTTGTTTGCTTGCTTTTTAAGTTTCACCAAAGAAAAGAGGATGTTACCAATCTTCTTTATGAATTTACTTAAATTTTGGTGCCTTATTAACTCATGGTGCTGGGGGGGGGTCATTACAAGCTGATTGTGCTTCTTCTTGGAGCACTTTCTCAAGAATTCTGTAGAGAAGATTTGAATCAAAACACCAAAATTGACTCTGTTCTTGAATGGTTCACCCTAGACTCTGAACCACACTGAGGAATTGTCTTTCTAATTATTTTTCTTGAATATATTAGACAAGCGTTGTGGGAAATGCATTTTTCTAGAATTGGTTACATGGTGAGTATGAGGTCACTTTCTCTCTGTGCGTCTCTACCCCTAATAAATAAATAAAATAAATCTTTAAAAATTATATTTAAAAAGTCCTTGCATGTGTCAGGAGGCATGAGACCGCACCTATTTCACCAAGTATGGTCATAAAAATGACAGCAGGGGCACAATGGCAAGAACCTTTTGTCCACCTGAAAGTTCAAATGTTATTTTATTGTTAGATATTTTGTGAAAAATATTAACATTTTTGACATATGTATTGTTCATTTATATGTTGTGTATTGAAATGGTTGGTTCTGTTCCCATGACATTTCATAAATAAGAGAAAACAGTGGAGTCCATCACTCCAGACTCTACTTAGTTAACAAGTGACATACATGTTATTGATACAGAAACTAGGAAGATTCTCTCTTGAAAATAACATAGTAGGAGCTGGGTGCAATGGCACATGCCTTTAATCCCAGCACTCGGGAGGCAGAGGTAGGAGGATTACTATGAGTTCAAGGACACCCTGAGACTACATAGTGAGTTCCAGATCAGCCTGGGCTAGAGTGAGACCCTACCTCAAAAAACCAAAAAAACAAGAAAAGAAAAGAATATAGTAGGGCTGGAGGGATGGCTTAGCAGTTCAGGTGTTTGCTTGCAAAGCCAAAGGACCCAGGTTCGATTCCCCAGGACCCACATTAGCCAGATGCACAAGGTGGAGCATGCACCTGGAGTTCGTTTGCAGTAGCTGGAGGCTCTGGCGTGCCCATTCTCTCTCTCTCTCTCTCCCTCCCTCTTTCTCTGTCAAATAAATAAATAAAAATAACATAGTAGACAATTGATACCTAATTTGAACATATACAGAGTGGCAATTTCACTTTCATATTTCAGATCGTTCTGAAGTGTTAAAATAGAGAGGAGCTCTATTGACTGGAATTCTGAGGTAGTAAGAATTTAAACTGTAGGGGACCAAGCCCTGTTTTGTTTCTTTGTTTTGTTTTGTTTTTGTTTTTGTTTGGTTTGGTTTGGTTTGGTTTGGTTTGGTTTGGTTTGGTTTGGTTTGGTTTGGTTTGGTTTTCCGAGGTAGGGTCTCACTCTAGCTCAGGCTGACCTGGAATTCACTATGTAGTCTCAGGGTGGCCTCGAACTCATGGCAATCTTCCTACCTCTGCCTCCCTAGTACTGGGATTAAAGGCGTGCTCCACCACGCCCGGCTTAAGCCCTGTTTTAAGATAACACTTGTACTGGATGCTGGACATCCCAATGGAGAAGCTTCATCTGCCAAAGGCCTTCCTACTGCCTAGAGGTTGTCCTTGGTGGAGAGCATTACTATATGGCAAAGCCCAAGTGTTCCAGCTCAGATCTGTCTTCTTGTCAAATGAGCCATCATGGAACGTTCCCCATTGACCTTGTCTAACTTTAAGTACTTCACAAATACCCCCATCTCAGAAAATCACCAACATACACCTTTGGAGGTTAAGTTTCCATCACATGGACATTCGAGGACACATTCAAACCAGAGAAGGGCTTTTGGGGCCCTATTGGAAGTAACCTATTATGACCTTCAGCTGCTTTCACAGCCTTTTTGATTGGTGAGCCAAAACCTATAATATAGTTAGTTTATGTCTAACTTTTCAATGTCTTCATTTAAAACTTTTAGTAAAATAATACCTTGTGGTATTACAAAGTATTTAAAAATACCAAGAAGATTTAAAAAACAGAGAATACCCTTCCTCATTCTCAAGTTAGTTCTCTTGTGTTACAATGCCTAATTGATGGACTCTCCAATGTCTTGTTGTGCTGCATATTCAATAGTTCATGAGCATGCACATGTGCACTTGTGTGAAGCTGTGAGCTCATTATTTTTAATGGCTGGATAATATATTCTACATGAATGTCTGATCTAAGATGTTTGCAATGTGAGCACAAAGAAAGTTAGTTTTACCTCCAAAGCATTCTGCTTCTTATTACCTGATAGATATTGAGGGATCTGGGAGATGATCTTTTTAGCCAGTTCTTTTTGGAATTTGTTTGTTTGCTTGCTTTTTAAGTTTCACCAAAGAAAAGAGGATGTTACCAATCTTCTTTATGAATTTACTTAAATTTTGGTGCCTTATTAACTCATGGTGCTGGGGGGGGGTCATTACAAGCTGATTGTGCTTCTTCTTGGAGCACTTTCTCAAGAATTCTGTAGAGAAGATTTGAATCAAAACACCAAAATTGACTCTGTTCTTGAATGGTTCACCCTAGACTCTGAACCACACTGAGGAATTGTCTTTCTAATTATTTTTCTTGAATATATTAGACAAGCGTTGTGGGAAATGCATTTTTTCTAGAATTGGTTACATGGTGAGTATGAGGTTGGTTTGTTGTGGGGAGATGAGTCTTGTTTGTTCTCCTTACTATCCATGCAAATGGAATTACACAGCATACAGCCCTTCATGTCTGGCATCTTTCACTCAGTATAGTAATATGTTTGAGAGACATTCCAGTTGTTATGTACAATATTTGTCAGATGAGATTTAGTTTTCTTTTGTCCTTTCAACAATGTCCATTGATATATACTTTAGTACAATAAAATTTACCATGTGGGGGGCTGTAGAGATGGCTTAGTGGTTAAGGAACTTGCTTTAGAAGCCAAAGAACCCAAGTTCAATTCCCTAGTACCCATGTAAGCCAGATGTACAAAGGTGCGCATACATCTGGAGTTAATTTGCAGTGGCTAGAGGCCCTAGCATGCCCATTCTTTCTCTGTCTGTCTCCTCTCTCTCTTTTTCTTTCTTTCTCTCTCTCTCTCCTTGCAAATAAATAAAATTTTTATTTTTTTTTAATTTACCATTTTTAGGAGCACACTTTACTTGTGTGTCATGTGTGTATCTGAGTATTTGTGTGTGTGCAGGCATATGTGTCTGTGCATGTGGAGGCCAGAGGTTATGCCCAGTGTCTTCCTCAGTCACTTTCCATTTTATTAATTGACACAATCTTTCACTGAACCCAGAGTGTACCAACTGGGCTACTCTGACACTCCAGTCCCCACCTTTCAAGTGCCAGGATTATAAGCATGCACCACCATTTATGTGGGTACTGGGAATCCAAACTCAGGCCCGCATGCTTGCAAAAGAGCTTTACCAACTGAGCTGTTAACCCTATGTATACACTTTTTTAGTTTTGATAAATATATGCTATCTTGTAACCTATCACTACTAGGTTACATGCTGTTTCTACCTCCCTAAGAAAGTTTTCTCTGACAATTTGGCTTCTCTGATCAGTAATTCGCAGCCAAGAGATGATAACAGAAAGGAATAGTGACATTAAATTTAACTTGATTAACATAAACCTCAACTAATCTCATCAGTTCAACTCTGAAGACTAAACAGCTCTTCCTTAACATGCTTGTGCCCTTGTCCTGTGAGTCAGAGAGAAAGGAATTCCCAGCAGAGAACACAAATCATAGACAGATGTTCCCCTTACCTGGATTACTTACTCTATTTTGCTTAACCCAGTTTTGGTTAGTTTCATGAGATGGGCCAGGACCCCTCTCTGATAACAAAGTAAGGGTGTACCCATTCATCTGAAACTCATCAATCATCATTAACTAGAACCAGTGATGGCCAGTCATAAGTAAGAAAGCCAAGATGAGTGTGGTGGATCACATCTTTAATCCTAGCACTCAGAATGCTGAGATAAGAGAATTGCTACCACCTTAAGGCCAGCCTGAGCTACAGAGTGAGTTCTAGGTCAGCCTGGGCTAGAGTGAGGCCCTACCTCATAAAAAGTAAAGTAAAATAAGAAGCCCAGCTGAAAAACACAGGGAGCCTGAGAGGTGTGAGGGGCTGAATAAACCAGCCCTATTTTCTGCTTGTTTTTAACTTGTAGGTGTGATCTAAGATTGACACTATAATGCAGTGGTCTGAGTATAACACAAAGAGCTTCTAGACTGTGGTAGAAATCAAGAGGAGGTATGTGTTTTTTTTTAATGGATTGACCAAGTTGGCAGCTAAGTACTGCTTTAGGTCTTAACCCTAGCTCTCTGCTATAAATGAAAAAGAAATAAGACAAAAACAGTGCAACTGGAGAGAGAACTCAGTAGTTAAAGTGCTTGCTTGCAAAGCCTGAGTTTGATTCCGCAGTACCCACATAAAGCCAGATGCACAAAGTGGCACATGTATCTTGAGTTTATTTGCAGGGACAAGAACAGTGAATCTTCAAATGAGATTTTCTTGGCCTAGCACATCCTCTCTAAGTTTGTTTATCACATGCCCATAAGATAGGAACACTTTGAAAACTGTAGGATGAAGTGATCGACAGCATGTGCTCTCTGTCCTTACAGGACAGTACAGGAGGCCCCAGTCTTCTCGGTGCGCCTGCGCTGGTTGCTGTCTTCTCACCCATCCAGTCAGATAGGGTGAGGTAAAGAACAGAAAACTGCACTTATTTTAAGCTTGAAGTTTAGCCAGATGGAAGCCAGCTTAATTTTCACATTCAGTATTTGATTTTCTCCCTCTGTCACCAAGCCATGTTGTGTTTCCTCTGACAACTGATAAAATTCATATTTTCAAGCAAATCTAGGATTTAGATTATAAATATTCAGAGTGAGCATACAAATTAACTCCTCTTCTCAGTGTTAAAAGGGGCAAAATTAGAGTAACTTCACATAGGAAAAATTTCAACTTGTACTAGTAAGAGGGAATAAAATAAAATATAATTAGATACCAAAATTTTTCCAATTCATCTTTAACCATCAGTAGGAGCATGCTAGCAAAGTTGATTACTTACTGAGACCCATTTTCTCATTAACTCTTAGCACAAAATTATAGATAGGCTCCATTTAAAATAATTCTCGCAAACATTCAACTAAATATGAAAGAAATTTAAAATTGGAGGAATGTTATGGAACATCAGGCCTTGGAAGTTTTAGCTCCTAGTAGTGACTCATTTGGGGCACAAATTGAAAATTTCTTTTCTAAAAGATTTCATTTCATGTTTCAGAGGCTAGGTCTTTGCTTTGAGTTGCTTTGGATCTAGATTGTGAAGGAGCCCCGGTGATGGCACAGAATCTGGGTATACACCATGAATGGGGGGTCAGATTTCCAGATCTACTACATCTTTTCCTACTCAGTAGATCAATCTTAGAAACAGATTTGTAATACGCTGGTAAAGCATATGTATGTATGTATGTATGTATGTATGTATGTATGTATGTATGTATATTCCTGCCCAGCATAGGTTAGTCTACAGGAGAAGAGGGAGGCTCACTGGCTAGGCAGTGGAGAGGGAAGCTTTCAGGTTGGACAATGGAGAGGGAGGCTGACAGGCTAGGAGTGGAGAGGGAGGCTCACACTAGACAGAGAAGCAGAGTGACAGATTTTGCAGTTCCAGACGGTGCCACTGGGTGTTAGTACTGGGAGGTTCATGTGGGAGACAGCAGAAGTGGTAGAAGAACAAAGGAATCTCTAATTAGCTAAAGTCACTTGGGAGGCCACAGTGCAGCAGTGACTCACGGGAGAGAGACTGGGCATTTAGGGACAAAGGGCCCACCAATAATTTTTTAAATTTATTTTTATTAGATATGGACATACTTAGTATGTAAATAACACATGTTGGCACCATCCTTTCCCTCCTCGCTGCCCCTTTTCTGAAAAGGCCTTCCTCATTGGGGATGCAGGTCAACCCCATGGGGATTGTGGGTCATGCATTGTGGGGGCAGCAGTCAGTTATGGGGGAAAGGCAATGTCTCTGTGCATAATGTCGCAACTTGAGGCTCTAACAATCTTTCTGCCCTCTCTTCCATAAAATTCCCTGAGCCATGTTGGGTGCATTTTAAGTCTACTTCAGTGATGAGCTCTTAGGAGCCTTTGGGTCTCTGCTTTGGTAGGTATTGAGTGTCCTCAGTGTCTATCTTCTTCACCCATGAGCTGTTATCAGGTTCACTGAGAAAGCAGCACTCTCGCTCATCTCCCCAGTTCCTCTGTAATTTCAGCTATGGCTGGTGTGAAGTGAGCTAGGTCATTTCTCTCCTCACGTCCTGCTCCCATCTGAAAAAGAGAAGCAGAATCTCCAACAGAGAGTGAAGTCAGCACCAGTTAAATGGAATAAGCATTATTAACTTAGAGAGAATTTAAAGGGTGTAGACCCTCTTATAGCCCATGATTAGTGGGAGCTTGACAGAGGAAAGTAAAATCGTTATCTGGATATGATTCTGACTTGTTTCCCAGTTCCAGATATGGTTTTCTTTCCACTGAGTGGATCTGTTAGCCAATACAATAGCAGTTGGTCACCCACCATAGCTGTGTGCCACTATTGTACTTGTGTGAGCATCACATCAGGTTGTTTGCTTCTGAGTGCCTTAGACTTTGAGTTGTTTGGACAGATGTTGGCCACTTTCCCCCGGTAGCTCATGTAGCACCTTCCAGCACTAGATAGGCTAATTGTCTGGGGACTGGCTCTATTCCAGATTCCAACCAGGTCTCTCCCTAGTGCATGCCAACAGCATATGGTGTCTTCAGTAGTAGGGTCTTACCATTAACCTCTGGTGGGTAATAAAGTGCTTTGACAGAAGTCTGTCTTGTTTGTTTTGAGAGACCTTGTAGGTTTCTCCAGTCAACAGCTCCTTGTGGTTATTAACTAGTCCTAGTATGGGGAATTACAGGCCAGCACCAAGGGAAGAAAAAAAAAAAGACAGAAAACAAGAGAAACTTAAGTTTAGGCTTCGTCTCACCCTCTCTAGGGTCCTTCGATTCAAGTGCTCCCCCAAAGGTCCTGTTAAGGGCTTAACCTTTTAGTCTGACTTCCAGGATAGAGGGTTCTATGGTACCAGTTCAATTTGGGTTCAGTTTTGTGGTACCCTACCCTCCCTATTTTCCAAGCCTTGAGATGCTGTTCAGTTATGTCAGCAACTCCAGCTGATCCAGGTTAGGAACCACAGATAAGTGACACCATGCGACGATTGTCTTTCTGTGATTGTGTGAGTTCGCTTAGTATGATCTGTTCCAAGTTCAAATTTCATTGTGTCATTTTTTCTTACTGTTGAGTAGAATTCCATCATGTAGATATACCACATCTTTGTTATTCATTCATCCAATAATGGGCACCTGATTTGATTTCAGTTCTTAGCTATTATGAATTGAGCAGCTATAAACATGGTTGAGCAAATATCTCTGAAGTGAGGTGTGGAGCTTTTACAATAAATGCCCAGTAAGTGAATAACAGGGTCTGTTGGTAACTCCATATTCATCCTTTTCAGGAGTCTCCATGTTGAGTTCTATAGTGGTTGTACAAGCTTACATTCCCACCAACAGTGAATGAGGGTTGCTCTTTCCCCCCATTCTCAACAACATTTGTTGTTGATTTTTTAAATGATTGCCATCCTAACTGGAAGAAGGTAGACTATCATAATTGTTTTAATTTGCATTTCCCTAATGGTTAGGGATAGTGAACATTTTCTTAAGTGTGTGTTAGCCACTTGTGATTCTTCCTCTGAGAACTCCCTATTCCATTCTCTGTCCCACTTTTGGAGTGAGTTTATTTTATTTTTTTTTATTGTTTAGTTTTTTGAGTTCTTTGTAGATTCTAGATATTAGGCTTCTGTCAGTGGTATAGCTGGTGATGATTTTCTCCCAGTCAGTGGGTAATCTATTGACTATGCTTATGGTGTGTTTGTCTGTGAAAAAGCTTTTTAGCTTCATGAGATCCCATTGGTTGAGTGCATCTTTAATTTCCTGGGCTACTGGGGTTTTGTTCAGGAAGTCTTTTTCCAGTCTTATATCATGGAGCATGCTTCCTGTTTTTTCTCCCAGTAGTTGAAGAGTTTCAGGTCTTATATTGAGGTCTTTGATCCATTTGGCCTTGATTTTAGTGTATGGAGAAATGAGTGGGTATAATTTCATTTTTCTACATATGGTCATCCAATTTGTTCAACACCATTTGTTGAAGATGTTATCTTTTCTCCAGCCTACATTATTGGCATCTTTGTCAAATCAAGCAGCTGTAATTAGTTGACCTAAGGTCTGGGTCTTCAATTCTGTTCCATTGGTCTATGTTTCTGTTTTTATTCCAAGACCATGATGTTTTTGTTACTATGGCCTTGTAATATTGCTTTAGATCAGGTATGGTGATACCTTCAGAGGTGCTTAACTGCCTGACCATCTCATGTCATTCAGGCTTGATTTAGAGCCTACCTGGGGTAGGAATAAAGCATGTGACTTTCCCATTAAGGCAAACTACAGTAGGGAACCTCATTCAGTTCCACTTTAGTACATCTGGCAGGAGGTACCAAGACAATGTGGGGCCTATTACTTTTTGGCCTTCCTTATTCTCTTAGCTGTATGTTTTGTCTCTAATGTTTGCATACAAATGTTCTGGGCACCTCTTTAAGGCTGAATTTGAGATTCACCAAGCAGAACTTGAGCTGCTTTATTTATGAGTGAGAATAACCTGCATAGAGTTCATATTTCATCTTGTCCTTCTGAGATTTGTGAATGAATCTAGTCCAAGGATACATATAAGAACACATTTATCAGCCATATAAGCTTTAGGTTCAAGAAACTTTAACCTTCACAGTGATGATAACAGGAAAATTTGGCCTTTAAATAAAATGTATGTATTTTCAAGCTCATCCAGACTAACAGATTCTAGTGTGTTAATTTTATGATTATAAAGTTAATATAGATAGCTTAAAGAAAAGCAAAAATAGGGTTTTTTTTGTTTTTTGCTTTGTTCTGTTTTTACAATCTGAAGCTATTACTGAAATTATCTCCTTTTGACATTTTTTCTTAAGCAAGACTTGGGCTTTTTTTTTTTTCTCTGACCATGAAACATACTATATACAATAAAATAATTAGAAAATATTAAAAAGGAAATAAATATAATCCAATAGTCATCACTAATATACTTTACATTTCTGTCACTTTTGGTTCAAACATGCTCAGATACATTGTCCATCATTACACCCAGCATCAAACAAGCCTTCTGAAAAGAAGCAAGATGCCCATCACAGAAGGGTGAACCAGATGTGAATGTTGATTCCTTGGTACCTTCTCAGTTGGCCTGGCACCATTTGATGAGAGTGCTTCCCTCCAAAGCATCCCAACTTCAGATCCATGCCTCCAGTAACATCTTAGTAACATCTTAGGACAGGATCTGCTCACAGTGACACTTCCTCCAGTCAGGTGGCTGGAGATCCTATTGGGGACACCCATTCAAACCACCAGAGATGATATATAGAAAGAAAGAAAGAAAGAAAGAAAGAAAGAAAGAAAGAAAGAAAGAAAGAAAGAAAGAAGAAAGAATAGATAGATGATAGATAGATAGATAGATAGATAGATAGATGATATGTATGTACATACATACCTTGTAGCATTATTGCAACATACCAGTTTTTCTTAATCAGTAATGCAGTTCATTCAAGTGCAAGTGCAGTTCCAGGTGTCAGAACAAATTACAAGTATGGTACCCTCTATGTCCTATATCTTATAAATTGAATATTCCCTGTTTTAAAATCTTTGTGAGTTTTTGAGTCCAATTTTCTCAGGATCAATAGATCTTTGAGGCACTAAAGCCCATTGACCTGTAGCCGCAATGGCTTCCTTGGATAATAAGTCCAGAGGAGCTGGGCACTGAATGCTGAGAGTCACCTCAGTGTTTACAGCCTAATACCTGTATTTGTCCTTGGAGAATCCCTTTGCACTGAGACCCAGTTCTGCCTAGTTCCAACTATTGCCTTCAAACTGCCAACGACTGGGTTCAGGGGAGTTGTGCACACACATTTGTGTAATGGTCATACAATGTTCCTACACTGCTTTTCTTTTCTTCCGGTTGGCTAGGATGTATGTGCTCACTTTCAACATTCAGATGGGAGAACACAAAAGGAAACCCTATGCCAGAGAAAATAACTGGCCACTTCTTGCCCTGTGATTTGGGGCTGAGGTCATGAGATTGGTTGCTATTGTTTCAAGAGAATTTGGAGTGGGAAGCACAGAGGTTTAGAATGCAGGTCCAAGACAAAGCTTCTATAAGGAGCCTTAGAGAGAAAGAGGATGGCCCTGTAAGGGACTGTTGAAGGTAGAAACACAAACAGAGATCCAGAAGCATGGACAGTTACTGCAGTGAGGTTAGAAGAGTGACACATGTCCAGAGAGACACTGGAGAATTTAGCAAGAACAATCTCCAGAGAGGAATGGAGGTGGATACCACAGGATGACGAAGGCACCTCTTTCCAAGATGGCAGACATGTAGAGACATGCAGAGAAATCAACATAAAGTTGAGTGAGGAAGAGAAAGTCATTGTTTTATTTTTGTTTGTAATAGTGCTTGGGTTTTTTTTTAATTATTAAATTTTCAAAAAGTTCGGTAGCCAGTTGTGAAACATTTGTCAGCTTAACATTGATCATAGGGGGAATGCCACAGAAATAGGCAAACACAAATCTAGCCCTGCTGTCACCACTATTAGCTAGTAGTTCAACATTTACCAGAGTCCTGCTGAGCACATCTGAAGATAAACAGACAGGATCATCAAGAACTGGGAGACTTGTGATAAAAGAGAGAGGAGACACCAATGGTCTGACCCCGAAGATAGGAAAGAGATGGATGCCAGGTACAGCTATGGAAAGTACCTTCTAGTATAAGGCAAAAAGAATAACAGAGGAAAGAGCCAAGATCCATGACAGTGATGATAATCTAAGCTAACATTCCAGGTGCTTCCCCCGGAGTATCTCTTATACTAGCCATAACACTAAGGTAGGCACTGCTATTATGCATTCATAAATGAGGAATTTTGAGTGTTACATGAAACTTTCCTGAGGAGATATGAACACAGATCTATTCACACCAGATAGAGCTCAAATGGTAGAATGAAGCATGACCGCACCAACATCCACTTTGGGTCAGCCAGTTAATTTATTGGGGTTGCTTACAGGTTACTTATAGGAACACAGGTGACTCACAGGAAGCTATATCACAGAAAATTCCCACCCTATTATACATGGTGACCTTATGGAAGATTCATCATTGAGTCCCCCTTCTAGTTAACTGTTCACTTCCTAATCTAGCTTCTCCCATGATCCCTTGAATCTTGGGGGAGAGGGCAGGAGGGAACAGTAGCTAGAATCCCAGAGGAGAGTCTATCCTCCATCTATTAGGGAGTGTCAACAGCTCCATGATCTGGTCATAGTCCTGGCTATCACTATATTGTTTTGTGCCAAAGTTGCCTTGGCTCCTGGGCCAAATCATTGTCTCCCCCAGATGACATTATGTTTTGCCTGGAGGGAAAACAGCATACAACAGAGAGGTGAAGTAGTGTGCCCAACGCTGGCAAATAGGCTTTGTGCTCAGTGATCTAATGTTCCAGCTCTCATACCTGCATCTTTATTGAATACCAGAGAATGCATAGATTCTGTGGCCTGAAGTTGTCTGGGGTTCCCTGCTGATTTTTTTTCTGTTTCTTCTATGAAGAATGTGGTAACATCCCCTTAGAGTGAGGGGAACCAATGAAAGACAAAAGAAAAACGCATATGAAATGGTATAGAGGCACTGTGGAAGCAAGCTGAGTAAAAACACATGAGAAGGTGTACAAATCATGCCAAGCCCATACCCACTGTGGTGGTTAGAACCCTAAAGGTGTAATAACACCCTTGTGGTGGTTAGAACCCTAAAGGTATGGTGACACCACTGGGGGATAGGGTTGTGTTTCCATAGCCTCCATAAGTGCTGTTTAGGTACAGGGAAAGCAGCCCATAGAGCTCCTCAGATTAGGCTGAGAGGTGGAAAGGAAGCTGAAGAAATTTATAAATCTAAGGAATCAGCAGATTCTGTATCAGAATCCATAGAAAGAGGGTGGAAAGTAGAGTGAGAGCATGTTGAACCTGGGTTTTTGATAAGGTTGAAGAACTACAACACTTGGAGTACATGGACCAGGAAAGGAGTAGGAGAGGAGGCTGTCTTTGAGGATATGGGTGTTGTGATATTATTAGTTTTGGCAACTGAATTTTCTCATTCTCACGTGTTATGTATAGCTTACAAAAGGTGAATGGAAACAAGGGTTCTTGGAGGTGAGGTCAAGGGTCATATAAATGGATTTGAAAGTGGTCCAGGGTAATGGCAGAAACTCCAATGAAGATTTTAAAAACTATGATAAGGGGCTGGAGAGATGGCTTAGCGGTTAAGGCTCATGCCTGGGAAGCCTAAGGACCCAGGTTCAATTTTCCAGGTCCCACATAAGCCAGATGCACTTGGTAGCACGTGCGTCTGGAGTTCGTTTGCAGTGGCTAGAGACCCTGGCGTGCCCATTCTCTCTCTCTCTCTCTCTCTCTCTCTCTCTCTCTCTCTCTCTCTTTTTGTGTGTGTCTCAAATAAATAAATAAAAATAATTTTTTAAAAGCTATGATAAGGTCTTTAGGACATTTGTTACTAATAACAAGTCATTTAACTTTTAATTTAACTATATATTACTGATATTTTTAGTTCACTTGAGAAACAAATTCATCATATTTATTAAAAAGGGAAAGTATCTACATGTCTTAGAATGTTTTTAAGCTTTATTTAATACTAAATTTAAGTTCTCTTTTTGTTTTGTTTTGTTTCTGTTTTCTGAGGAAGGGTCTTACACTAGCCCAGGCTTAGTTGGAATTCACTATGTATTCTCAGGGTGGTCTTGAACTCACAGCAGTCCTCCTACCTCTGCCTCCCAAGTGCTGGTATAAAAGGCATGTGCTACCACTCTCGGCTCTAAATTTAGGATCTTTTATCAGATTCTATTTTGAAGATTTAAATTCCTTGTTGAAGTTGATGATGAGTCTGAGCATAATGCACGAATCCTAATTGGGTAACAGACATCAAGGTTTAGCCATCTGCCAGAACTGCCTACTGATTAAAATTTAGTCTACAGCCCTGCATGAGTGATAACAGTCCAACCTTGTCCAATGGCAGTTACATAAAGCTGGAAACTTTGACCTTCACATAGCTCCAGATATCTACCTGTTTTATCTCCTCCCTTTCACTGAAATCCAAGCAAGTTGGCATGCATAGGTATTAGTAAGGTACAGTATGGAAACTATAGCTCTTTGCCTTACTGGGTGGGTAAAATAAATTCATGTTCTTTGCCTTGTGTATGGCATATGAGTCTGCTTGTCCCTCTGGAAAGTCTGGACTACTTCACTACACAGTTTCTTGGAGGTTGTGAAAGTCAAAAGAGGCATTTTTCTTCCTGAAAAATAGCCAGTGGTGTGTTGCTAATGCAAGTGTTATTATCCCGGGCCTCTCTAGAAGAGCTACTCTGTTCATGCAAAGCTTAGCCTAACTGTACTTTCCCTTGCTTAGGAATCCTGTTGCTTTACACTCTAAGTGGGATTAATTTTCATAACTGAATTTACCAGGTCCAAGAGGCAAGCTGCAGTTGCTATGGCAACAGTAACTGAATTTCCTGGCTTTTGTACCTGGAATGCATCAACAGTGATGCCACTGTGACATAAGTATTTCTTTCTCTCCCCACTTTCATTTCCCTTTCCCTTTGTAGATGGATTATTGTTGGGAAAGGAAAAGAAGGATTGAATTTCACCAACTTATCTCATTTGTGTGTCAGAGTACTCACCCAGGGAGTTATTTTTATGATACTTACATGTCTAAACCTTTAGGGAAAGTTTTGATGGACTCTGAACTATATAGATATATATGAACTATATAGAACTATATAGAGCCCAGGTGGAAAGTTAGAGAGAAATGTTCATCTTTATACTGTTTGTTGGATTTCACATGGCTTTGTGTATATGACAAGTGAACCAAGGAACCAAGCATCCAAAAGGTGCTCACTCAGGATGATCCTCCTACCTCTGCCTTCCAAGTGCTGGGATTAAAGGCATGTGCCACCACGCCCAGCTTCACTTACATTCTTTTTAATCGATAGCACTCATTTCTTCTCCAAAACTGAAAGGCCTTTTAGGTTGGATATCAGTGCACCCATAGAATGTGATTATCAGGGAAGTACTTGCATTGCATTGCTAGGCCACAAACTCTTTAGCCTAGCATTTGCATATTAATGGATAATTATAAAGCATGTAAATTACACATGGTGGTGAATATATTATCAAATCAAATCAAATGGCCTCTAGGGGTAATTACAGGATGCTGCTATATCAACTAGGACTCTGCAGGTTGAATGCTGAACATTTCCCAGAAAATGAAACATAACCCAGGCACAGCTCGTTTACATCCTTTCAGTCTGACTCTCCATTTTGTTAAATGAAGCACATTTGGGGTTATACCAAGTCAAGATTCTTCATGAAAGATATTACAGTGTGAAAATATTTTAGGATGGTAATTAATCTAAATATCCATCTCACAGAGGCAGTCCTGTGAGTACTGGTCTAGTTTTAGTATCTCTGATTGAATAGGTTATGTTTTGAAAAATAATCTCCTGTTGCTGTAAAGTACTATCTGCTAGGGTGTATGGCCTTTGTCCATTTCTGCTAGAATAACAGAATTCCTGAGACTCAGTGATTTATAGAAAACAGAGACTTATTTGGTTCATGGTTCTGGAAGTTTGGAAGTACAAGAACATGTCACCGACATCTGGCCAAGGCCTTTGTGCTTCCTGTCCCATGGTACATGGTAGATGGACAAGAGTAAGTCAATGAGAATGAAAGGTCAAATGTGTCCTTTTATCAGAATCCACTTCTGCAATAATCAACCAACTCTTACAATAACTCAAAGATAATATTATTAATCACCTACTTACCTCTCCAAGTTCCCAACTTTCAACACTATTACAGTAGTGATTAACTTTCTAACACATGCATTAGGGGGGTCACATTCAAACCACATTGGCAAGTAAGTAAATAACTCCATTCTTTTACAGACTGCTTTCTTACTTATGCTCTGGGAAGACCATGGACTGATTCATCACCCTGGTCTTTACCAGTCAAACTCAATATGTATACTTGGTGTGAGAGAGAGGGAGGGAAGGAGAGAGAGAAGGAGAGAAAGAGGAAAGGAAGAAGGCAGGAAGGCATGAAATTGATAATTTTCTTCAACTTTGATCACTTTCTTTAACTCTTTGCTTTTAAAATTTTTGTTTTTCTTTTTAGAATATCCACCTCTCCTCATGAAGTACATATCTAAACTGTGGCTATACCCAGTGCTTTGAAAAAAGCCTGTCTTTACGTAAATAATTCCCTGGTATAAAATAGCCCATGACAAACCTACTGGCCATTATCACAATTTGCACCTCTTTCTCTCTACACATTTATACCTTAAAGAACAAACTACCTTTTTTCTCCTGCTTAGTTCCCTATAAAGTTCTCGTCATCTTTCTTCTCCCATTAATCTAACTGTTTCTACTTCTCTGACTACCTGGTGTTACTTAGGAGGCAGCTAAATATAGCAGATTTTATGTTTAAATAAATCTGATATTAGGCAGGTTTCCCTCTTTACAAAACCACCATATGAATGTTAATGAAGTTTGAGGAGTGAGTTATAGCATGGACAAACACAGTCATTCACTTTAACATCTGAGTCTGGGGCTCAGAGCTTCCCTGATCAGAATCCTTCAGGTTTGAGTCCTCCTCCTCCCCTCCTAGACCCCTTTTTCCCCAGCTCACCACCACACAGGGTTATAGTCAGACTGTCTGGGGCCTTAATCAATGTTTGACAAAATTGTTGCTTGGTTTAATCATGTAAAAAATAAAATGAGCCAGGCGTGGTGGCGCACGCCTTTAATCCCAGCACTCGGGAGGCAGAGGTAGGAGGATTGCCATGAGTTCGAGGCCACCCTGAGACTACATAGTGAATTCCAGGTCAGCCTGGACCAGAGTGAGACCCTGCCTCAAAACCAACAAAAAAAAAAAAAAAAAAAGAAAATGATAGGCTATTCCATGAGCACCAGAACTCAAAAGAATTTTTTAAATTTATTTTTATTAGCTATGGACATACTTAGTATGTAAACAACACATGTTGGTACCATCCTTTCCCTCATCCCTGTCCCTTTTCCATTTTTTTAAATTCTTTTATTTATTTGCAAGCAGAGAGAGAAAGATAATAGAGAGGCAGACACAGAGAGAATGGGCACGCCAGGGCCTCTAGCCACTGCAAACAAACTCCATATGCATGTGCCTCTTGTGCATCTAGCTTACGTGGTTCCTGGAGAATTGAACCAGGATCCTTTGGCTTCACAGGTAAATGTCTTAACCGCTAAGCCATTTCTCCATCCCTCTCCCTTTTCCATTTTTGACTGAAGATTTTAAGCTTCAGTCACTTGTGCTAGAATTTTTAGGCCCACTTATAATGGAAGGAAAAGACAATCCTGATCCTTTCTTGGTACCAGACTTAGAATCAATGGTTAAGTGCTCACTTTACCACTTGCTTGCTATAACATCTGACAAGTTACTTAACTTCAGCCCTCTACTGGCCTCTAAAAACATGGATAATAATCCTTAATCCACAGGCATGTTGTAAAAGTCAAAAAAACCATCACAGATATGAAAGTCCCTACAGAGAGTAGACTCCACCATAGATGCCAAAGGCATGCCTTTCTCTGAAGGTATCTCTCCTCTTTCTATCTCCTTCTTGCACTGATATCAGACACCTCTAACAATGATGACTGTCATACCTAAAATGCCAACAGGTGGCCAATGTGAAGGTAGTCTGTACCTGGTCCTGGACAAGTTGTTTATTTATATTTATTTATTTATTATATTTATTCCCCTTTCTTGTTCCAAGCTCAAAGGTGCAATTTAAAGCCAGTGGGAACTAATGAGAAAATGAAAGGTATTGTTGGTGATATTGCTCTGTGCCATGAGGTCTCTGATGGGAACATTTGGAGGAGGAAAAAGTCAGTAAAAGAAAAAAGAAACTTGCCTAGATTTAAGCCATGCTGTCTGGAGTCTCCTGCACATGACTTCAAAGTCACATTTCCTTAAGTGGGAGTTAAGGCTTTGCCTCCTTGCTGTTATAAATAATTCCTCATGATTGGCGAATAGTGAATATATTTTTTTTGTTCCATGAGAAACTATTGATGGCAGTTCCTACAGAAAATCAGTGAAACATAGATATGGTTTCTGCCATAAAGAAAGAGGAAAATGTTACAGCCAATGAATTGGCCACAAAAATAGTTTCTACTACCATACTCTAGGAATTTGACGCACATATTAGTTTTTCATAAGAAGTTATCCAATTTTTATTGTATTCTATATATAAAAGCAGATGCATTGCTCCATCTCTTCTTCCTTTGAAATCATTTAAACCCACTACTTCTGACAGGTACTACAGAAGACTGACTCCCTGGCACCCACCATCTGGGCTTTCTACCAGAGACCTCTTGGCACAGAGCAATAATGTTGACAGTACCTTTCATTTTCTCATTAGTTCCCACTGGCTCCAAATTACCCCTCTGAGCTACAAGTGAGGAGGGGGAAGGACTGATAAATGGCTTGCCTGAGGGTATGTGTGGACCTACACTGCTGGTGTTTCAGTTATGACAGTCATCTTTGTTAGAGGTGTCTGATCACATGACAAGAAGAGGGTGGAAACAAGGAAAGACGCCTTCAGACAGTCAGTGAGCACCTACTATGGATTAAGATTGGATTGTGACTGGATAGCATTCAGGAACTTGTCTGTAAAAGCCCTCACTGAGGTGTTAGTTGTCTTAGATGAATTAGAATTGCCTCCCTTGAGTTCCCTGAGAGAATTCATCAATATGGAGAAACAAGAGGATTATCTTACCAGGTTCTGTGGAAGAGTCCCTGGCATCCAGCTCTCACCTGAGACAGTAGTTCATAGAGACCTCACATTGCCTCTGGTAGACCTGATGAGTCCTAAACCAGTGGAGTTCCTCATGAGTAACAATACTGTGAAGATTGGAGTGCTGGTCTCTTCCCAAAGTTCTTCTTGATCCTTTCAGAAATCTCTGACTTAAATTAAACTGCTAATTCCCAGCCCAGATACAGTCCTGGTCCTGATGTACTACCAGGGTCACAGAACTAAGATTCTCTAGAGGGAGGAGGAGTCATGCCATGATGATAGAAGGTGAGTCCCAGTGGAACCTCTGGCAATTGTTTCTCCTCTTTGCATGAAATTGGGTCCCATTCAGGTCCTGGGTCAGTCTGAGGAAAGCCTGATGGGACTCCTTCCTTTTCCTCTCTTTCTTCCCTGGTCCCTCCTGTTGGTGCATTCCCCACCCCATGTCACAGGACAACAGAGTTGTGCCCTGTGGGAAGACAGAGAACAACTGGTAGGTACATGGCTCCTCACCACTGAGGTTTTTAAAATGAATTCTAAAACTACAATGAAAATGGAATAAAACAGATAAACCCCTCCCATGGGACTGCTGTTGCTTTGTCTGGAGTGTTATGTCTCAAGAGCAGAGAGTTTAGCATTTATATGAACCCATCTCCATGGATTCAAAGGAAGTGAGAAGGTGAAGATTTGACCTTTGTGTTAGGGTCATTAGCCAGATTCTAGACTAAAGATGTGCTGTCCTGGGACAGAACTCTTCACATTTCAGCAGGCAGGGACATATACAAAATTGATGTTAGTGTGTGCATTCATGTGCATATGTGGGTGTACAAGCATGCATACCATAAATATTTCATGTGTTTTTACTTTTGTAGCACCACAGGACTTTTTTGGAATTTTGTTTTGTCATCTTCCTTAGAGTTGCTCTTTCATTAACGGTGGTGGTAATGGTAGAAGAATTCTCATGTGATGTTCTTGAAACAACAATGAGCTGATAGAATGGTTGGTGCCAAAATATAAAAGAAAATGTATTCTAGCTAGAAAACTCCCCAAGTGGAGATCATTCATTAGGAGAACTTCCCCAAAATATTCTCCAGTAGGTGAAGCTTGGAACTATGAAGAGAAGTGTTCTCTCTGGTAGATTAACTAGATAGAGGCAAGCTCCTGGCAGCTTATGTGCACATGCTGACTCATGCATGCACTTCGGTTAAACTCGCTTCTTTCTCTTGCTCATGCTGAGTGTTTTTCTGAGCTGGGTAGACTCAACTCTTTGGGGAGCTCTGAAAAGAAGAATGATGAAGCCCTTGTAAAGGAAAAGGTCTTGACAGGATTTCTTTCTTTTTCTTTCTTTCTTTCTTTCTTTCTTTCTTTCTTTCTTTCTTTCTTTCTTTATTTCTAAGAGAGACAGAGAGAGGGTTAGCACACCAGGGCTTCAGCCACTGCAGTCGAACTCCAGATGCCTGCACCACCTCGTGGGCATGTGTGGCCTTGCACTTGCCTCACCTTTGTGTGTCTGGTTAACATGGGATCTGGAGAGTCAAACATGGGTCCATAGGCTTCGCAGGCAGGTGTCTTAACCACTAAGTCATCTCTCCAACCCAATAGGATTTCTTTTGAAGAAAATTTCATGATAGCTCTATCTCTTGCAAGAACTTGATTGAAATGTCCAAATGGCTATATCATCTTCTACCTGAAGTGTGGGTAGCAGGGCATCTAACCTACACAGAACAAGCAGTACCTTTGAGTATCAGTGAAGGATTCTTGTCTTCTAACCTTGCATTCCCTTCAGGAGTGCTATTAAGTTAGGCCTTGGCATAAAACGCTGTTAAAATAAACACTGTTAATTTAAATATTTTTAATTAATTTATTTATTATTTGAGAGAGAGAGAGGAACAGAAGGAGAGAGAGAGAGAGAGAATGGGTGTTCCAGGACCTACAGCTGTTGCAAATGAATTCCATACACATGCACCAACTTGTGCATCTGGCTTACATGGGTCCTGAGGAATGGAATCTCAGTCCTTTGGGGCTTTGCAGGCAAGCACCTTAACCACTAAGCCATCTCTCCAGCCCAAAACTTAATTTAAAAAAAAAGACCACTATGTATCACAATACTTAAAAGTACAAATATAAAGTGGGTGTGATGGCTTATGCCTTTAATTCCACACTCAGGAGGCTGAGGAAGGAGAATCACCATGAGTTTGAGCCCAGTCTGGGCTATAGAATGAGTTCCAGGCAAACCTGGAGGCTAGTGTGAGATCTTGCCTAAAAATAAATGTACAGATGCACAGCCCATCAAACAATGTATAAAACAATGTATAAAATGGAAAAATATGTTAAAACTCCACTGCTAATATGGTAATATAAATTCCCTCAGAATGATTATAATTGTCTTAGTGCATGTTTATTCCAATCCATTTAATAGTTATTTATTATGTATCATCATTTTCTTTTCCTTTTCTCTGTATTTAACCATAATAATGTTAAAAAATATTTTTTAGTATTTACCATGTGCTGAACATTTTGCTAAGACTTTTTATATTCATTATTTCATTTAATACTTATTGCATCCTATGAGATGGGTTGCTGTAGTTTGCATCTGAAATGTTGCCAACGGTTCATCTATTAAAGGCTTGTTTCTAGCTTGTGCTTCTATTGGGAGTGGTAGAGCCTTCAAGAGGTGGGATTAGTGGGAAAAAATTAGGCTGTTGGAGGTGTGCCCTTATGGGGAATATTAGAACCTCAGCCCCTTCCTCTCCTATTTGCTATATTATCCCCTTCCTCTTTAGAAACAGAAAGAGAAACTCAATTCACTCCTTTGTTTTCTATTTTGTTTTTATTTTTGTTTTTGTAGTACTGGGGACTATACCCAGGGCCTTGTACATATAAGGAAAGGTCTCTACCACTGAGATATATCCCAAACACCATTTGGTTTTCTAACAGGCATAGGCATTTCATTCTAATGGATCATGGTTTTGTTTAAGCCTGTTTAGAGGAGATGTGTTTGCTGTGAGCAAAGTGGCTGCAGTCAGAATTCTAAAAGATGGTATATCTAGAATTATTTATCTCATTGTGCACTGATGCATGAAAAGCTGACCCTGACTAGTTCCCCTGTCAAGAAAGTCACTTACAAGAAATAAAAACTGTGGCTTTTTAATCACTGTCTATCTTCCCTCCTGGGTACACTGCCCTTGTAAAGAACCAGCTAGAGATCTATAGTCAATAAAAACAGCTTGTGTTTATAAATCACTTTCTCCCCAAAGTGTAAGAAGCTCTCCACAAATTTTACTAGAACTAAAATCTATTGAAATGTTGAGGAAATCAGGCTATGGTAAATTATAATTATTTTTCTGGATGCTTTATATTTATCTTGCTCCTCCCAAAGCACCAATGGTTTACCAAATAGTCTGTGATTAATTGGTTCCTAATTAAGGTTATTCTTGATGCTAATTTCAATCGATTATGTGGGCCAAAACATGGAAATGGGGTCTACCCTTTCAGAGGGCTAGTCTTTCAGGTTTGAATAAGGCATCTGCTTTAGAAAGGTTGCTGACTAGAGAGAGAGAGTTCAGCACTTAATGGGCTTCCTGCACAAACATGAAAACCTGAGACTGTCCATGTTTTAATCCTCTGAACCCAGATTAACGGAGGGCCATGCACCTCTATTTGTAATCCTAGTGCTATGAGGAACAGAGAACAGAGAATCCCAGGGATTTATGTAACAGTAAGCTCTGGAGTCAGTAGAAGACTTGCTCACAAGGAAGCACAAGTGAGTGATGGAGGGGATACTTAATGTTTCTCTCCAGCTGCTGCAGGTGAGCCTATAGGGTGCCACATCAGCACATAAAGCATGCAGACACAGAAAGAGAGAGAGAGAAAGAGAGAGAAGAGAGAGAGAGAGAGGTTTCTGTATCCCATTGTATGTCCACTCATCTCTAGAGTGAATAATCCACAAAAACTTGGGACTGGTGCCACTCTCTTGTGTCCAGTGGTCTGGTTGTGGGTATTGCCATGCTCATAGATGAGACAGTGCCAGTATGGTCAGCATGTACATTCCCAGGAAGCCTCTCACCCTCAGAATCTTAGGAGATAGAACCAATGAGAGATTCCACCTACAGGAGGTCTGGAATGAAACCTTGTTGACATTGACTCCCAAGCTAGTTGGGCAGATGGATTGCTGGAAACCACATTTCATTGGTTCCTGGGAGACTAAGCAGTAAGCTGCAAGGGACTGAAGACATTAATTGCTAACTTTTATTCTAGTTTCGTAGCCATATCTGAAATTTTTAAATCTATGTCATTATAGTCTCAGGAGGCCTTAGTTGGCTTCTACTATGTTACCAATTGCCAAAAGAAGAACATTTGAGACTTGAAACTCCAAAAAGGAATTCAGCTAACCCAAATTCCCAGTGCTATTAAATTGGAGAGATGGAATTTGTGCAACTCTTTGGAGCTTGCGTTCTTCACAGGGAATGTATTATGCAGCTTCTAGTTGGAATGTTTTTTATAGGCATTTCAGCTTTTTGTTTGTTGTAACTACCCCTGCATACATATTCACTGGTCACAGGAACCACTTGCTCGTATTCATTTTAGTGTTCAGGGTTTATGTTGTGAAATGAGCTAAAACTGTATGGTGAAATGTCTGGACAGAGAGACATGGGTATCTTGGGAGGCTAAATGATAAGCTCCTGAGAAATCTGTTCCCTAGGTGATGGAAGATGCTCAGTTCTATGTTTATAAACAGCAGCATTCCTGTTAGGACAAGAAATGCAATACATATGCTAATATGTGCATGAATGGCTGAAAATATGTTTGAATCAAAGAAGCTTGTCTATTTCACATTCACAGCCAATGTAAATGGAAGTTTTTTAAAGGTGAGCGAGGTGCCAGAAACTGGTGACTTCTTATAGAATGGTCCTTCCTTTGAACCACTATAGGCATACATGCTGTTTCTAAACAGTTGAATGAAAGGATTATCAATCTTGAAATCCTAATTCAAAATATCACATATTATATATTAGACAAATCTCTCATATTCATTGGACATACTGTAAATAAATACAAGTTATTAAATTTATCTTGAATTAGGATTATGAAAAATGCTATTTTTCCTTTCACACTATCTCTTAATATTTTCTTAAGATATTAGCACATTCTACATGTTATCACTAACCCCAAAGCAAAATGACTCTGAAAATTTGATTATTGTAGTAAATGTCACTTTCCTTCTTGGTAGTGGAGTTCTTGGGCCTATAGCCAATCTCCCCACCATATACACAAATACACACTTATACTTACATACATGTATACACACACCCACACACATGCACACCACTTGTTGCAGTCAGGTTCATATTGCTGGCAGAATTCACCTGACCAAGAGCAGCTTGTGGGAAAAAAAGGTTTATTTGGTTTATAGACTTGAGGGGAAGCTACATGAGGGCAGGGGAAAACGATGACATGAGCAGAGGGTGGACATCACCTCCTCACCAACATCAGGTGGACAACAGCAAGAGAGAGTGTGCCAAACACTGGCGAAGGGAAACTGGCTATTACATCCATAAGCCCACCCCCAACAATACACTGCCTCCAGGAGGTGTTAGTTCCCAAATCTCCATCAGCTAGGAACTTAGCATTCAGAACACCTAAGTTTATGGGGGCACCTGAATCAAACCACCATACCACTGTTCTGAGATATTTGAAAATAGAGGTGTCTTTGTGGTAGGCAGTTAATCATCAGGGAACTAATGGTGAAGGTTATTTTCACAGACTTTAAAAATGAACTCCAAAAATTATATCCCTGACAAAATTTAAAATGGATTATTTAAATTTTAAAAAAAAAAAAACCCTGATCTGGAGAGATGGTTTAACGGTTAAGGCACTTGCCTGCAAAGCATAAGGACCCAGGTTTGATTCTCTAATACCCATATAAGCTAGAAACACAAGGTGGCATATGCCTTTGGAGTTTGTTTGCAATGGCTAGAAGCCCTGGTGCTCTCTCTCTCTCTCCCTCTCTCTTTCTCTCTCTCTCTGCCTCTCTTTCTTTCTCAAGTAAGTAAATAAAAGATAAACACTGTAAAAAAAAATTGGGTATTTATAAGAGAAAGAAGCAACTATGTGAATTATGTGGGTCATTAAATCTAGTTTCTCCAAAATAATCAGTTTTTGTCTTAGAATTATTGACATAATAAAATAAACATGATACCTAAATATAGGGTCTCTAGTTTGAATGGTTTGATGAGGTCAGTGATAGACCAGGTCAAAAAATTGATTTTTTTTCCTTATGCTTTTAGATTTTTCTCATCCATGCAAAACAGTTATTAGTGGGTGAAGATATTGGTTCATTTGTATGTGTTTGTAGTATGCATGATATGGTTTGGGTGGTATGTGTGTGTGTGTGTGTGTTTTGCATGTATGTGTATATGTAGATGTGTGTTCTCCATGTGTGCATGTGCAAAGGTCAGAAGAGAATGCCAGTGTCTTTCTTGTCACACTTCCAGTTTCCTTGAGACAGGCAGGGTCAGACTGGCTGACCAGTGAGCCCCAGCTATTTTCAAGTTTTTTCTCCCCACAGGACTGGGCTTACAGATATACATGACCATACCCAGCTGTCTACATGGGTGCTGCAGCATTGCAATCAGGATGAATGAGGTCCACATGCTTGTGTGGCAAGTGCTCTTACCCACTGAGCCATCTCCACAACCCCAAGATATTAATTCATAAACTTAGTTTGCATGAAACGAACTGTCTTGGAGTAAAAATCATGCATGACTACTAGAAGGACACAGCAGAGCTCTACTCCCCTTGGGTGGTGCAGAGCGGACAGTTCCGAAGAAGAAAAGCCCTGTGTAGACCTTCAGTCCACAGATGGAAATCACCTGTGAGCATTGCTGCAAATGAGCCCAGAAAATGGCCCTAAAATGAGACTGACCCTAAAATGAGTGGATCTTGGGAACCTCAGAATTAAAGGGCAAAAAAGGAGTTCCTGATAAGAAGAAAGTGCATGAATCATAAGAAAAGGAAGAGTATAAAAATTCCATATTTAGTGACAATTACATAAAAACTTGCACAGAAGACAAACCATTTAAGATTCATAAATTATATAGCCAGACTTCCATGGCAAAATTCCTTGAGAAAAGGATTCATTCAAAGTACTTCGCTAGTTATAATTTATAGAACTGTGCTATACCCAATTATGCAGTTAGTAAATGCTTTCCATAATTCATGTGAGTTTCATAGAAAATGAAAAAAAAAAGAAGCCCTTCAAAAATAAAGGGGGAAAACATTTATTCCTCAGAATCTATCCATTAAGATTCTGTGATGGAATAATGCTTCATATAAAGAACTTTAAGAGTGGAATAATTTATACTCATAAATTAAATAGACCAATCTTTTAACATCTGGTCAAACTCAAGATCAGATTTATTAGTTATAGAAAAATTATCCAAAGTGGAGGAGTCACTGAGTCATTTATTGAATAATTCTATTTAAAGTATTTTCTGAAGTGTTCTCTAGAAGTAAGGTAGTCATTTGAAAAGCTCTATGATGATATTCACCAATCACACTCAAGACACCAAGTAGACAAAGTCCATTTCCCATTGATAGCTCATCCTTTTAGCACTGTGGTCCTTCCAAAGCCATGGTGTGATCTGTCTCCACCCTGAAAGAACTAGCATGTAACCTTAAACTCACAGAAGGGCTCAGATCAAGCATTGTGAACTTTCCAAAGAAGCAAGGAAGGAGCACCTAGCAAAGAAAGAATTCTAGGAAAATTCCACAGTTGAGGCAGGGTGACCCTTGGCTAAGTTTTCTCCCCAGGTGGTAGAATCTCAGTAGGACAAATAAGATCAGCAACAAATGATTGATTTTCTTTGACTGAAGCACATATGAATTTGTGATTAAAACACTTCACTTGGCCTCTGAATTTAGCTTTTATCTATTTAATACTGATTTTTTTTCACTTGTATGTATTTGTACATAACATGGTGATTACTACAGGCAAGCCAGTTAACATTTCAGTTTTCTTCTCTGTGTTTTGCCTGTATGTGTATATACCTAAAATCTAGTATCTTAGGAAGTTTTCACTATGCAATCAAATATCATTACCTCATTCTGTTCTGTAGATTCTAGCCTGTATGAACTATTTCATCTTGAACATAGGAAGACACAGTAACTATTAACTCTGTTTCAAGATTATGAGAAGCTCTTCTGAAAAGAATTTCTGGTGCCTGGGTAGATGGCTCAGCAGCTAATGGTGCTTGTTTGCAAAGCATGCTACCCTGAGTTTGATTCCCCAGTACCCACATAAAGCCAGATGCACAAAGGGACATGTGCATCTGGCATTTATTTGCAGCAGCAAGAGGCCCTGGCATACTTACATGCATATTCTTTCTCTAAATAAATAAATAACAAAATATTTTTAAAATAAAAAAGAATTTCAATTCATGTCAGTATCAGAATACTGATGCACCTGCATATCACATGACAGTAAAAGGCTTCCAACTTAACCTGAAGAGTGTATCCAGAGAGAAACTGGCTTCTAGCCCCATGACTGACTGTGACAAATAAGGCTGTGATCTAAAATTTTGTTTTATCCAGTCATCTAAGAAAAAAGAATCAGACACACTTTATAAGTTCCTCAACAAATCCGGACACTTCTATGCTTTCAGCATGTTCATGCTTTCCCTTTGAAAGTGAAAGCTGAACTGCAAAAGAAGGGTGCTGGGCTCATCATTTTAATTGGTTCAAAAGGACCATGAGCAGAATCATATTCAACACAGGTTGATTTTTCTAAAGGGTTTGGTATGAGCAGAAGAAAAGCCCTGCCAGGACACCACCAACCTTCTGGAGAAAGAGAGAGAGTCTTGAGCAACCAGCAGTACTTAACTGCAGAACGCAGCCCTATACCTTTTCCAGAGCCACTGTCCAAAGTGGGGCAGTAGGTACCTAAAATTGCTTCTTAATAAAGACAAATGTGATAGTCTCTTTCCCCAATTCTGGCATTCCCAGGGTAAAGACAAGTTTTAAAAAATTAAACAATTACAAATTGTACTAAGTTATGAAATAAGAAGGTACTAGCAATAAGAGCTTTGCTTTCTCAGTGGGTCTGACACATCACTTCTCATCTCACTTCAATGAGAATACCTCTGTTCATTCCATTCTCCTGTCTATGAAAGACATAAAAAGGCTGCACATGTCAAGAAATACACTCCTTTAGCAACTAACTGTCAAGTAAACTGTATCCAAATTGGCTTTCGTGGGAGGCCCTTCATGTCCATAGAAGAATGGTTCCAAGAGTCCCTGTAAATACCCAATCCAAGTATGCCCAACTCCCTTCTATTGAGTGGCATGGTATTCATGTCTAACCTTCAGACACCCTCCTATACACTATAAGTCATCTCTAGACTGCTTACAGCGCCTGATTCAATGTAAATGTATGAGGATAATTGTTATACTCTATTATTTAGAGTACAACAAAGCACAGAAACACCAGGCATCATGGCTTATACCTGTAATTCCAGCACTCATAAGGCTGAGGCAGGAGAATTATAGCAAGTTCTAAGTCAGTCTAGGCTACATAGCGAATTGTAGGCCAGCCTTAGCTACAGAGTGAGACCCTGACCACCCCCCCCACACACACACACAATACAAAAGCAAAGGAAGTATTTTTTCTCATTTTTCATTTGCTCTCTTTATAAAAAAATTAATATAATTTACCCTAATGAATGGAAGTTGTTTCCTTTCTTTCATCTGTATAAAGAATTTTTTTAAATATTTTTTTTTTGAGAGAGACACAGAGAGAGAGAGGGAGAGGAAGACAGAGATGGGTGTGCCAGCAGTGTCTCAGCTGCTGAGAACGAAATCCAGATGCGTGCGCCACCTTGTGGTCAAGTGTGGCATTGCACCCTGCGTCTCTTTGCATCTGGCTAAACGTGGGACCTGGAGATTGGAACCGCTGGAGATTGGAACCAGCGTTCTTAGGCTTAGGAGGCAGGCGCCTTAACCCCTAAGCCATCTCTCCAGCCCTGTATAAAGAATTTTTGTTAGAATATCATAACAGGTTTGGGCTTGGTTTTAATGCATAAATCAATGGCTTGTATATGATGGTTATTCCCCAGAAAGTACATTTATCAATGTCTGGAGACATGTGTGGTTGTTACAACCGGTGAGGAGTAATATTGGCATCCAGTGGGTAGAAGCCAGGGAGGCTGCTGAACATCTTTCAATGCATTGGGCAGACCCCTCTCAGCAAATATCCATAGTATTGAGATTGAGTGACTCTGATCTGACACGCTAAAAAAAAAGTCAGACCTTCCAGATGTGAAGATATGAAGATTTAGCTGTGCATAGTAAAACTAATCATGTTTAATAAAGCAGAAGGAGCTTTGAGATCAATGTGAAAGTAAATATTTCATATAGTGACACATTCTGATCAATGAAGGCAGAGGGTACTTATTTTAAGATTTTTTTAAATCACAATTTTCCTTCCTAAAAAATCTATAATTTTAAATCTCTTCCTGGAGTCAATTCCCCAATATCCTCAGCTGAGTTCAGGACAAAAAAAAAAAAAAAAAGCTTGCTGACAACTAGATACTTTCCAGTTTATGTACTGAAGTTCGTGCATCTTTTTTAGGACAAAGCCCCTCAAAAAGAGTATTTATCTTTAGTTGAGGCATAATTCAGACATGCCTGTGATGGCCAGCCATGATTGTGCTCATGGCTCTTAACTGGAGCAGGCTGGGTGACTAAGTCAGGAAGTTTATGGCTATTGTTCCTCCTAGGGAAGATCTGATATTTGATATATTAGTACCACAGAGAACAAGTAACATGGCATAGCCAAAGCTCTCCTACAAATATTTGTTCTCTTGAGTATGTCCAAGTGCTCCTAAGCCCCATGGGAGCCAACTGTCATTCTTGGCTATCTTTGAACCTGAAGCCACTTCTGTGGTCAATCTAGCTCTCATGACCATATTTCAAAGCTTGTATTTAACAAGCTATTTTACTAAATTGGCCTATAAAATGAAATGCCAGGTCATTTGTATTCAGCAAATATATACTGCTGACATAGTGCTAGAGGCTGGGGACAGAAAGGTGAGCCAGTCACAGCCTTACTCTATATAGACATGCACTTGCATGACTCAGCTCATTTTCTCTTCTGCAAGTTAAGTAAGCAATTGCCTAAGATCCAGTCTTTTTAACAACTACTTTAATTTCTGACATTTTTATACCTGTCTATAATACATTTTAGTCTTATTCTCCCTATTACCATCTCTTATCTCCTCCTTCTCCATTAACATCATTATTCTTTCCCATTAATCTCCATCTTGCTTTATGCCTTTTTTACCCCTTGAATTGAATTAGGGTTGCTTGCATGATCATGGGTTGCTTACTGTGGAATGGGCAACTTGCCAGTGGCTATACCATAGATGATATGGAGTTCCCCTCCCCCAGTAACCTTTAGCTCTCGTTAGCTACTCTGGGAGGTCTGGGGTCTCATGTATCCTCCCCCATCAGAGGAGATGTATTGACAGGTTTAATCTAATGTGGGATAACATAACTGCTGTGAATACATGGAACAGCTGTGTCTTATCTAGATGTTTTTGCAGTCCTCCTCCCTATCCTCTTGCTCTTACCTTCTTTTTGCTCCCTCTTCTGTGAGGTTCCCCGAGCCTTGGAGGAGGTGGCTTATATATCCTGTTGAGTACTCAGTAGTCACTTAATCTTAGCAATTTTGTCAGGTATGCATCTCTGCATTAACCACTGCCATTGCTGTAAAAAAAAAAAAATCCTTGTAACTGAGGCTCCAATCAGAACTAATCTATGGGAACAAAAATCAATATTTAGAAGGCACTTTGACATGCTGTACATTTACCACAATCATAGTAGTCAGTTCCCCTCTAGTGCCTGTGTCCCTAACCATAGGCTTTTGTCAGGTTTACAATTTCAGGTATGAAATTCCTCCTATGGAGTGGACCTCAAATCCAATCAGAAAGCAATTGGTTGCTCCATAATATCCATACCTCTATTGCATCACTGGGTATATCTTGCCTGGCAGGTCAGTTGTGGAGTACACAGGGTCCACAGATATGTAAGACTTGATTGTTTCTCCCCCAGAAGCTCCTGACATGAAGAAAGCTAGCCAGCAGGGGGAAAAACTGAGTTTCTCTATGTCCTGCAACTGACATGTCTTTAGCATAAGGACTTACCATCTAGTTTTAGTGAGCAGCCAAGAGCAATGGCAATAGCCTATCCTGTTTTATGGGCATCTGTTTCCTCCTTGACCAAAAACTCATTGGGAGGTATCTAATCTTGGCACCAGAATTTATTTATAATGAATAACCTCTAGTTTCTGGAAGCAGCTTTATCCACCCACATAGGGAACCTTCTTTCAGACTTTTTAAAACTTATAAATTAATTGTCAGATAATGTAATTTAAAAAAATACTTTTAATTTATTTATTACGGGGATGTAGAAAGAGAATGGCATGTTCCAGGGCCTATAGCCACTGCAAACAAACTCCAGAAGCATGTGCCACCTTGTACACCTGGCTTATGTGAGTGCTGAGGAATCAAACCTGGGCACTTAGGCTTTATAGGCAAGCACCTTAACCACTAAGCCATCTCTTCATCCCCAAAGTCCTTTTTAAAAGTGTAATGTTTGATTGATCATGAGTCACAAGTTCCTTTAATGAGAATTTATGGCTTGTAAACATAGAAGGAAGTTTCTCTTTCACCCGTTGAACGCAGTGAGTTGCTTCTAACATCTCCCAGTGTTGGCCATAAACTGGAAAAGAATCTTGAAAACCCCTTTGTGCTTTGTATTGGAATTGCTTAATGTTCCCAGGTTAACTTTAAAAAAGAAATCAAAAAAGTGAATTTATGTCTGCTGTTATTTGTTCCAGAAACTCCCTTGAACCTTCAAAGATCTGCTTTTTGAGCTAACAAAATCTGATGTGAAAAAAAAAAAATCTGATGTGAGGTTTGCATTGTTGCCTTTTCCTTGATCCCTCCATGAGTTTCAGAGCAGTAAGGTTAACTTTGATTTCTCACACTTTGATTTCTTTTTGTTTGTTTGTATTGTTTTCATCATTCCTGTTCATCTATTCGATTCATCAATGGATTATTAAATATCAAAAATAAAGCTTCAATTCTTGATCTAATGAGAGCAGCCACAGTGGGGTTCTTTACTTGCCCAACCCAAAGCCCTGAGAACAGGTCTGAACTGAGCAGGGCTGTCTAGAGGAACAGAAGGTAGAGAATGAATCTATATTATAAAGGGAATTCATCATATTGGCTTAAACAATACAGTTTGAGCAGCCCAACAGTGACTTTCTGCAGACTGGAGAACCTAAAAATCCAGTAGATGTTCAGTGCACAAGGCTGTTTCTCTTCATCTCTGCTCCCATTACCCTGGGCCTCCTCAGGGAGTTTGTGGGATTCACTGTGGGTTCATGGACTAACCTTGCATTTTCCTTTAAACACCCTTGTCCCAAGTTTCACTTAAAAGTTTCTGGTGGTACAAGGATGCATTCTCTACTTTCCACCTCAAGCTGAGGATGTATTATTATTAAAAAGTAAACTCTTTTCTGATCATACTAGTTCAAAATGCTGTTTCCCGTGGCTCATTTATTTTGCTCAGCAGCAATTTCTCCTTTCTTCTCTTGTAAACTTTAGTATAGAAGAAGTAAAAATAGTACTTATTTAAAATTAAGAGTATAAAGATTTATGTTTTTATATATTTGTGCAGTGCCTCATCCCACAGACAAACAAGAGGAGACAAAACAGTTAAATAACTCTCTTCCCAGATTCCCTCAAACCATCTAGGATTATGAAACATTCTATATTTCCATGATCAGGAGATAAGCAAGACAAATGCAAGAACACATTTCCACATGGTATCTTGATAACAACAACTGTGAAATTTAGAATTGTCCCCGCCTTAGAACATTGTAGAAAATATCATGCACAAAGCTGACCTCAGATGATGTGGTAGAGAGGGTCTTGGACCCAGGAGGGGTTTTCCCAGTTACATTTAAAATTAGACTAAAATGTCTTGAGGACATTGGCAATACAGAATTCAAGAATGTTCCAGGGAACAGCCAGTGGGGAGGCCATGTAGTGGAACTTGGGTTTATGGGAGTTAAGATAGAAGGCAGGACCACATGTCTGTTGAGTAGCAACAAAAAAGATGGTGGAGGTGAATGGGGGAGTCAGGCAAGGGCTACCTCTCCTAGTCTTCAGAATGACATCCAAGAATCCAAAAAGATTTCATCCAGATAGAAAATAAAATCATGAAAATGTGCAACCACTTCAGTGTAATTCACTGGACAGCTGTTCAGTTACAGTGTGTTCCTAAATGGGGTTGTATCAGCACAATATTAACTTATATGTCCTTAACACTACAGTGTTTGATGCTTTTATTTTCTGTCTCCTTGTCTCAGCCATTATTTGACAGTATGCAACTTCATTTTAAACATGTGCACTTATTTTAGACTTTGGCCATAGGAAAAGAGTGTTGCTTTTCGGTTGCAAGCAGCAATCTACCAGTCTCCTCTGCCATAAGGATTAGTGGACAGAATTGGCTCAGACACAGTGGGAGAATGGTCAGTTGAGTGTTAGCCTCCTTGAGCAAGGAGAAGCAGGCATTAATATAAACATGGAATAAACAAAAGCTTATAAGGTTAGTGAAAACATGAAGACATGTGACACTCCCACATGATGTACAGCAACTGCGGGCATCAAGTGTGTTCCTTTGAGAACTCTCCTCACTGCAATTTCTTTTAGAACATTAAAGAGCATATCCTACCCTTTCCTTAGGATAACTGCCATTTCATTTGTTGAGAATTTAACTTGTGGATACTGAGGTTTCTACAAATTAATTTTTAGTGCCTTACTTGATTATTTTATTAAAAGCCTATTGGTTACTCTGTCTTAACCCAATAATGTTTACCAACACTGGCATCCTTCCTCCTTAACATTCTATCACAGCCTTCCCTTTCTAGTCCCCCATTGTGGTGGTTTGATTCAGGTGTTCCCCATAAACTTAGGTATGCTGATTGCTAGTCTCCCCAGCTGATGGCAATTGGAAATTAATGCCTCCTGGAGGCAGTGTATTTTTGAGAGCAGGCTTATGGGTATTATAGCCAGTGTCCCCTTGCCAGTGTTTGGCACATTCTCCAGTTGCTATTGTCCACCTTATGCTGGCCAGGGAGTAAGGTCCACCCTCTGTTGATGTCATCATTTTCCCCGTCCATCATGGAGCTTCCTCTCGATCCTGTAAGCCAAAATAAACCTTTTGTTTCCACAAGCTGTCCTTGGTCGGGTGATTTATGCCAGCAATGTGAACCTGTCTACAATAGTAATGTTGGTCCCAAAAATGTCATTGCTGCTAGACACCTTACTGCAACAGTAATATTGGTACTGAGGAGTGGTGTCATTTGCTGCTAGACACCTGACTGTGTGGCTTTGGCCTTTTGGAGCTGAGTTTCAAGAAGAATGTGGAAGGGTTTGAAACCTTGGCCCAAGAGACATCTTGCAGTGCTGTAAGTACAGCTTGATGAACTATTCTGGTCAGAGTTGAAAGACGTGAATGCAGTAAGAATTATGGACTGTGAGGTTTGGCTTATGAGGGTAAGAAAGAGCTTTGCTTGGACTGGGCTAGGAGCAGTTTGTGTGAGAGGCTTGCTGTTATGCTCTTGTCCTGAGAACTTGTTCAGGGTTGCATTGTGTAGAAATGCTCACTGGTGTGAGCAGAGGGATAAGGCACAGAAACGAAATCTTTGGGCTGAAACTCCTGCCATTCAGCTGCAATTATATGAGAAATTACAACCTTTGGGCTGGTGAAATGGCTTAGCAGTTAAGGCTTTTGCCTGCGAAGCCTAAGGACCCCGGTTCAATTCCCCAGCACCCACATAAGCCAGATGCACAAGGGGGGTGCATGTGTCTGGAGTTCGTTTGCAGTGGCTAGAGGCCCTGGTGTGACCATTCTCTCTTTTTATTTTTTTAATATTTATTTATTTATTTATTTGAGAAAAGAGAGAAAGAGGCAGAGAGAGAAAGAGGCAGATAGAGAGAAAGAGGGAATGACACACCAGGGCCTCTAGCCACTACAAACAAACTCCAGACTCATGCGCCTCCTTGTGCATCTGGCTTACGTGGGTCCTGAGGAGTCAAACTGGGGTCCTCAGGCTTTGCAGACAAACGCCTTAACCACTAAGCCATTTCCCCAGCCCCCCCCCTTCTCTCTTTCTATCTACCTCTTTCTCTCGCAAACAAGTGAATAAATAAATATTTTTTTAAAAATAAGAGATTATAGGGCTGGAGAGATGGCTTAGTGGTTAAGGTGTTTGTCTGCAAAGCCTAAGGACCCCGGTTTGATTCTCCAGGTCCCACGTAAGCCAGATGCACATGGTGGTGCATGTGTCTGGAGTTTGTTTGCAGTGGCTAGAGGCCCTGGCATGACCATTCACATTTCTCTCTCTCTCTCTCTCTCTCTGTGTGTGTGTGTGTGTGTGTGTGTGTCTGTCTGTCTGTCTGTCTGTCTGTCTCTAATAAATAAAATAAATAAATAAACAATTTAAAAAGCTAAAAAAAAAAAAAAAGATTACAACTTTTGAGATTGGGCCAGCTAATATGCACTGGGGCAATAGGGAGAATGTAGACTCTTTTGAAGGGGACTGAGTGCTCAAGGAGTGTCCTGTTTTTCAAAGTCTGCTTTATTTCCCCCTGGATTAACACATTGGCACCCTACCTGGAAAGAGAGGGTCATTGAATTTGCAACACAATCTTGTATTTTGGAAACAGCCATGGGCAGTGTGAAGCAGGTTTGCTGGATGCCTGCATGGAGACCCAATGGAGCTGTGAGGATGAACCATGTGTTGCAACGGAGATCCAGTGGAGATGCTGGGACCATAAGATGGCTGCTAAGGAGAGCTGCTGGCCCTGGATAAAGTTTTCCAGGACTGTGAGTAGCCTAGCTAGAGGGGCAGAATTGGAACTCCAGAGACTTATTGCTGGTGAGGATTATCGGACATAGAGACTTGTCACTGGCTAGAGTTGTTGGACTTGGAGCTACAGAGTTTGATGTTTGCCCTGTTTAAACTTGTATTGGCTGAATATTTCCTTGCTATGTCCAATGCCATCTTTTGCAGTGTGAATGTTTATTCTGTGCCATTATGGGTTTGGGAGGGATTTTTTGGTATCATGGCTCAGTTAAAAGACCTTGTATTATTGGGATGTTTGAATATCATTGGGATTGCTAAAAACTATGGATACTTTCAAAGTTGGATGAATTCATTGCATTTTATATCATGTATGGTTATCAGTTTATGGGGACCAGGGGTGGAATGTGGTGGTTTGAGACCGGTGTCCCCCATAAATTTAGGTGTTCTGAATGCTAGGATCACAGCTGATGGAGATTTGGGAAATAACACCTGTTGAAGGAAGTGTATTCTTGGGAGTGGGTTTATGGATATTATAACCAGTTTCCCTTTGCCAGTGTTTGGCATACTTTCCTGTTGCTATTGTCCACCTTATGTTGCCAGGGGATGATGTCCACCCTCTGCTTATGCCATTGTTTTCCCCTGCAATCATGGAGCTTCTCCTCAAGTCTGTAAGCCAAAAACCTGACTGCAACACTTGGATAAAATGTGCTTTAAATAGACTGCTTGTTAAAAATAAGCAATGCCAGTTCTCAAACTGCCCCCTGTGTTTCCCTTTCCTTTGCTCCCTTAGATGTTTTTAACAGTGCCAGTAAAGCCTGCAAAACATGGATAATGGAAGACAAGCTCTTTTTGTCACAAGCATGAACTATGAGTCATCTTTTCTGACTCACCTTGAACATACAAAGGAAGCCAATCGGTGGGGTGCACTCTAATGGGATATTTCTTCAGTGACTCATGTGGGCCTGGAATGAGGAGGTTGAATTAAGCCAAACAAATCTATTTTTAAATATAGAAGGAACCATTTCCTGGGACAATATGATGATGAGTCCTACACACTTGCTGGTTTATTTTAAGCCCAAACCCTGAAATGTGTGGGCATGGTCTCCACAGAGCCCTCTCTTATGGTCATGTTTTGTTTTGCCATGTTTGAGGAGGTTGCTCAGGGATTAACTGGTACATATGCTACTCCCTTTAGACTGTCATCTCTCTTGCACATGTGCCACTTCCTCTAATCTGTCTTCTAGACTTGCACACCCAAGTATTCATTTTCCCATGGTATTGGGCAGGTAGGTTTTGCTTTCTGTCAAATAATTTTGAAGATTCTCAAGGACTCCACATGAATTTATGCATACCATATACTCTTCTGAGAAACATAGTGATCTTCTAGAGACTAATGGTTCCTTCCAGTCCCCACATCAGATGTGACAGGCCACTTATATATGTAAGAGAATACTAGCAACAACAAGGTGGGACATGCCTACAATCCTACACTCTGGTAGCTAAGACAGGAGGCTAGCATGCTCCAGTCCAATGCTGTTAAATAGTGACATCCTATCTAATAACTAAATAAATAAGTAGATACATAAATACGAAGCCTCCTCTATAAAATGAAAGTTTCAGAATCCACTCGTGGGATGGGAGGAGAAACAGTTTACAATATCAATAATGCCAGGCATGGTGGCACACGTCTTTAATCCTAGCACTTGAGAGGGAGAGGTAGGAGGATCCCTGTGAGTTCCAGATCAGCCTAGGCTATAGTGAGACCCTACCTCAAAAAAAAAAAAAAAAAAAAAAAAAAAAAAAAAAAAACAGGGGCTGAAGAGATGGGTCAGTGGTTAAGCAACTTGCCTGCAAAGCCTAACCAACCAGGTTCAATTTTCTAGTACCCCATGTGAAGCCAGATGCACAAAGTGGTGCATGCATCTGGAGTTTTTTGTAATGGCTGGAGGTGCTGGCATGCCCATTAATTTTCTTTCTTCCTTCGTTTCTCCCTCTCTCTCCCTCCAAATAAAAAAAGTATTTTTTAAAAATATCAATCACAAAATTGAGTGACTAGAAACTAAAAGCAAAAAAGGTCTTCAAGGAATGAAAGTGAAGATGGATGAGAGCATTAACTTTTATTTCAAAAGAAGGAAGTTCTGGGAAATTCCATCAGTATCTTCATAGGTTAAAAGCATCCCTTTTTGTCTCATCCTTAGTCAAGTTTTTCATTAAGATATTCTTATCTAAAATGGGAAGGGTTCAAAAGGAAAAGAAAAACAGAAATGGCATTGCAGACACTGGAAACCTAAAGAGTCCTTGCTGAATTTGGCTGAAGGCTCAGTAGGTAGAGTGCTTGTCATGCAAGCATGAGGACCTGAGTTCAATTCCCAGCACCCACATAAAATGTGAGGCATGGTGGTACACACCTGTAATCCCAGTGCTAGAGAGGTGGAACCAGAGGTTCCCAGGGCTGACTGGCAAGCTTGCCAAATTGGTGAGCTCTGGGTTCAGTGAAAGACCTTGTCTCAACAAGGTGGAGAGAGATAGAGGAAGACACTTGACATCAGCCTCTGTCCTCCACACACACGTACACATGCGTACATATGTGTGCTCATACCCGCATGAACATGCATACATACATACACATGCCTAAAAAAGAAAAGAGAAAAGAAATCATCTTGTCTTTGCTAAGGCAAAATCTACACATGTATCTGTGCCCATGGTCAGCCACAAGAAACCCATGTTCCATTTGTTGGAGAATCACTTGGCTTACAATGCTGATTAGGATTTTTTTTTTAAGCAGCCTTGTTAAAGCAGTAACAAGAGCTTAAACTTAATGTTATTATGATATAAGTGTTTTTTATGGTGCAATAATTTTTATCACCGTGAAACCGTACTCACTTCTGGGGTGACCATCGGCATGTTCACAGCAATCCAATACATTCTGGAAGCATGTCTTATGACTATTCCATGATCTTAAATTAGTTCCCAAAGTACCACCAAAACATTATATCTATTTCTGTTTCCTTTGTCTTTAAGGCTCTTTCTGTGAAATGAGATCGAATCCTTACATAATTTTTTTTTGAGAGAGAGAGACAGAGAGAGAGGGAGAGGGAGACAGATAGAGAATGGGTGTGCCAGCAGCCTCTCAGCTGCTGTGAATGAACTCCAGATGCATGCGCCCCCCCCTTGTGGGCAAGTGCAGCATTGTGCCCTTGCCTTACTTTCCATCTGGATAAACGTGGGACCTGGAGATTGGAACTGGGTTCTTAGGCTTAGCAGGCAGGCGCCTTAACTGCTAAGCCATCTCTGCAGCCCCATAATTTTTTTTTTTGTAGTGTCTTACTCTATCCCAGGTTGACCTGGAACTCACTCTGTAGCCCCATCTGGCCTTGAACTTAATAACAATATTCCTATCTCAGCCTCTGGAGTGCTGGGATTAAAGGCATGAGCCACCATGCCCAGTTTGTTTCTCTTTTTTTTAAGAAACTAAATTGAATGGAATTGTTTTAAATGAATGGAAGTAATATAATTTGTCTATCTATATTTTCTTTTTGTTAATTGATACATGCTAATTACAATGTGAAATGTAAGTATGTATATACAATGACCAGTGACCAGTGTGTCAGTTTGGTTACCTATTGATGAGATACTCGTGGTAATACCTGAGAAAGCTAGAGCAGTTGTTGATATACAGGACCAGTCAAGGTAAAAAAGGCTCATTCAGACTGTTCATACTTGGGCAAGTTCACTCCGCCTAGTGCACAACTGGGCCCAGAAGCCCCATGAGTGCACTGTTGACACACTGGCTAGGTCAAGAGCACAGCTTCTGCAGACCTACTGCCTCCTGTGGCTCTGCCTCCCTGGCTGTTTGACTCCGACAAGTCCATTAGCTTCCTGTGCCTCAGATTTCTCATTTATGAAATAGAAACAAGAATTTAACCTGTATCATTGGGATACTATGAGAAGTAAGTAATATAAACTGCAAATCACCAAGAACAGAAACTGGTCTATAGGTTCGGTGTAATTGCATAATAGCAAATCAGTCTTTCAACATGCTAGCCTTGTATTTCAAGGCCACACATTTTGTGTCTTTTTTACTGAGCCAGTGAACAAATAAAGGACTCTAACAATAAAAATCAAGGAATTGATGGTTTTCTTCCAGGCACTAGGACAGTAACATTTCACTAGGACTGCATGTCTGCCATAGATAAATTGGAAAATCACCTTAGATGGCAAGAGCAAATCTGCATGAAAATTGTCAGAGAATTTTGTTCATTTTATAAGGAAGGGTTTCACTCTATAGTTAGCCTCAAAGTCATGGCAATCCTCCTGCCTCAGCCTCAAGTGCTGGGATTATAGACATGAGCTACCATACCTACTTGGTGAAAAAGAATGAATGTGTTACTGTTGGTGTTGTTACTTAATCACAGCAAATAAGCATTCTAAGAAAATCTTAACATCCCACTATAGAAGAAAATCTCTTTCAGGTGAGTGTCAGAACTCTGACCCCAAACTATGTGAAACCCTGGCTCCACCCCTGCTACTGCTCCTACTTACTCGTCCATGCCTTAGTAGTCACACCTGTACAGTGGGACAATAGTTGTACCGACTCATGACAGTGTCATGAAAATAAAAGCAAATACTTTCAAGAAAACAGTTCCTGGCACACAGTGATTTTGATGTCTGAAATAAGTAATGGTACCACTTTTCTGTCTCTGGTTGAGTTTGAGTTCCCAAAGAACTAAGAAAGCAGACAGAAGAAGGGTAAGCAAGAAGTTTTATGGAAGAAAAAAAAGAAAAGTGAAAGAACAGTAGCTCTCTGCATTAGCAAATAGGGAATCTAAATACCTTGCCAAGATGGAAACCTTGTATATGGAGGGTTTTATATCTTGGGGAACAATGAAAGTCCTTTGACTGGTCTAAAGAAAAGCCCACCAGTCTGGATAGGGCCCTCAACTAAGTCTGGGGTCTTCTTTCCTTCCCTTTCTCCTTTTGGATGTCACACACAGTGTGGGTCAGCATTTTTGCCTGAATTAGTCTGTATCCCTGGATTTTTCTGATGGGGGCCGTTGGTTCCCCAGGGCCTTCTTATCAGGAGATTCCAGTTGGGGTCTTGGGAGTTTGTCTTGACTGTAGGCTGTCCCGACAGGATGTTTTCACAGGATGCTACTAGTATTTGTCAGGGCATGTAGATTTTGGGGGTGGGGGGGGGTGGGGCTGTGAGTCTGACTAGCTAACACAGAGTGGGGGCACCCTTGCTCTTAGTTCCTACCATAAGTCACCTTTCCAGACATCTGTCCTACTTCTCTGAAGCAGATGTACCAAATGTCATGTTGTTCAGATAATGTCCTTTGCAAGGTTTTTAGCTAGCTATGATTGGCTTGATATTTAATTCTTTATCTTTCAGTTTTCTTTTTGTTTTTGTTGTTGTTTGTTTTTCAAGGTAGAGTCTTGCTCTAGTCCAGACTGACCTGGAATTCACTATGTAGTCTCAGGGTGGCCTTGAACTCACAGCAATCCTCCAACCTCTGCCTCCTGAGTGCTAGGAATAAAGGCATGCACCACCACACCTGGTTCAGTCTTCTTTTTTGGTTCATCTATTCCTTCTTTAAAAACAAATTATTTATTTATTTCAGAAAGAGAGAAAGAACAGGCACACCAGGGTTTCTAATCACTGCAAACGAGCTCCAAATGTATACACCACCTTGTGCAGTTGGCTTTACATGGGTACTGGGGAATTGAACCTGGGTCCTTTGGCTTTGCTAGCAAGTGCCTTAAGTGCTAAGCCATCTCTCCAGCCCCATTCCTTCTTTTTTTTTTTCTTGTTTTCCTTTTGGTCTAATCTCAGTCAAGTGCCTGTATGAAGCTTAACCTTTCCCTAAATAGTTGCAGTGCCTAAGAAAGTACCTCTTGTGGCTTGGTGTTCTGTCCACACATGGCTGTCTTTGTGTGCCCTGCTCAATACCCTCCCACATGATCTTGGGCAACAGAAACTGAATGGTCTTTATGCTTTCTTGTTTAAGGAACTGAACAGGCATGAGGCCAAGCTGTTAAGAATGTAACTCCTTTTCTGTTTGCTGATAGGAATCTCTTATCCTCACAAATCCAACATTGCTGAGAGCATGATTGTTGGTGGATTACTCCTCATATCACCCACATCTCCCTTCACTCTGCCACCCAGGGTCAATGTACCATTACACTGTTAAGCAAGTCTTGAGGCCAGACATTCACCCTACAATATGAGAAGGGCCTATAATACGTCCTACATTCAATGCTCCCATGCAGAACTGCTTCCTTGCAAATAATGCAGATGACAGGTGCTAAGGAAAATCCCCTTGCTGGGACAAGGTGGCAAATGATGTAGGTGATGGGTGCTCAGGAAATCTGCTTGCTGGGGACCAGGTGGTAAATGATGCAGATGATGGATGCTAAGGAGAATCTTGCTGGGGATGAGATGTTGCCAGTTAATCTGCAAAGGAGAGTTGACTGAATTTTAGAAGCATCATCAGCATTTTTTCTGGTGGATTTTTTTTATACTTTAAAATTTTTTAATGTATGTATTTATTTATTTGAGAGGGAGAGAAAAGAGAAAAAATGGCACATTGGGGCCTCCTTGAGACTCAGGTTGAGGATTTTTGGGGGAGAGTGGGGGGGGTTCAAAGGTAGTTTCACTCTAGCCCAGGCTGACCTGGAACTCACTATGTAGTCTCAGGGTGGCCTTGAACTCACCATGATCCTCCTACCTCTGCCTCTGAGTGCTGGGATTAAAGGCATGCACTATCACACCTGGTTAGGCAGCTGATCTAGTTAACATAATCCTGATGTCAGGTGACTGGGTTCAAGATTTCTGGAAAAGGGCTATCTTCCCAGAACACTTAATCGTCCAGGAAGAGCTATCTCAAAAGTGGGTAGATGGGCTAGAAAGATGGCTTAGTGGTTAAGGAGCCTGCCCGCTAAGCCTAAGAACGCCTGTTCCAATCTCCAGGTCCCACGTTTAGCCAGATGCAAAGTGACGCAAGGGCACAATGCCTCACTTGCCCACAAGGGGGCACACACATCCGGAGTTCATTCACAGCAGCTGAGAGGCTGCTGGCACGCCCATCTCCATCTGTTTTCCTCTCCCTCTCCCTCTCTCTCTGTCTCTCTCCAAAAAAAAAAGTGGGTAGAAAGACTTTCTCAGGGGGCAGAGAGAAGAAAAAGCCAGACCCTTCTGACATTTCTGACCAGTAGCAAAGTGGGATACCTAGATTCCAAGACATTCTTTTTTTTGTTTTGGGGGGGTTTGGGGGTTTTTTTTTGGTTTTTTTGTTTTGTTTTGTTTTGTTTTTACTTTCTGGGCCCTGTCACCCCTAAACTGCCTCACTGGGACAGAAGAAGTTGAGATGATGTGTCCAGAGAGCAAGCAGTGAAATAGGAAAAGTACCAAATTCCTCCTGCTTCAAGTTTTATTCTGCTGGGCCCTCAATGGCCCACCCACCCACACTGGGGAGGGCAAATACCAGATGGTAATATCCAGGACCACTGTCCCCTTTGAACCCAATAAATATGACCTATAGTATCAATGGTCACACAATCCTGAAAAGTTATGTTAAAAGTGATAGCTTATGTTTCATTAGTTTGGCAAACTGACACTGCAGATTTGATGCTCTTGTCCAGTGAGTGCTTCTTTCCCATCTTCTTCTCTCTTTGGGTCAAGGAAGAGCCATTTCTTATCCCTATAAGTGGAGTGAGGTATTAAGGATCCAGGTTCTATTTCCTGCATCTCTTGATTTTTTTTTCAGTTAGAGGAGAAAGGAAGAGATCAAATGTATATCAGCAAGATGATTTTGTAATTATAAGCAAACTCTTAGGGGCTGCTTTGCTCTTCTTATCGGAAATCTGGAATTTCTGCATTTTTTTTCTTTTGGTGAAATAACTCAGAAGATGACCTTGGAAATGTTGCTTTATAACTTTCCATAGGAACTTGGGCTATGAAATAAGAAGCAAACTCAGTAAGACTTCATCACAAGTTAAAACTTAAAGCAAAGATTTTTCAGGGAAAAATTTATGTGCATATTTATACCTGCACATTTTATTTACAAATAACACTTTTGAGTACTTAATGCATACCAGCACTGTGCATATGTATCTTTTCTTCTATTGTATGTTGTTGTTATTCTTCTTGCAAAAGAAGCTCAGAGGCATTAAAGGACACAATTAAATTTCAGGTGAAGGATCTAGCTGTAGTCCTTCTAACTCCAGAGTGAATACCTCTAACTAAGGTTTTCACTTGTTTCACATTCATCCCTAATTCACTTTAGAGTCCAAATTTATAAAAATCCTCAAATTACCCAAGTTTTAAATCCACAAGGAGACACAGCAAGAGCAAAGCAAAAACAAGAGAAAAGATGGGAAGTTATCACTTCACAGACCTGTTTAAAACCCCTATGAGTAGAATAAATCTCATTCTACACTTCTTAATGTTCTCCAAGCATCATTTGATCTGATGCCTCACTGTTCTTCAGTCTCAACTCTGTCCATGTCTCCTTGCTCACAAGTCCCAGGGGACTTGGATCATAAGTGTCAGAGCCAGGATACAAACATCAGGCTCCCAGAGACAGGCTCTTAACTACTTTGCTACTAGTAGGATGGAGGATGGATGGATGGACAGATGGATGGGCATTCAGGTGGATGAACATGTACATGGAAGGGAAGGAGAGAGAAGAAGGAAGGGAAAGAGAAATGAGAGAAAGCAAAAGAGAAAGAAAGGAAGGAAAAAGGAAAGAAGAATCTATAAATGAATGAGGGAAGAAGGGAGAGTGATAACTTGCAATAATTCTTAGCATTCATTCATAATTAGTTCACAAGTATTATAGCATCATCACCTTCAATACTTTCAGTAAGATTGGGGCGTGCATCCACCAAAGAAAATATGGCGTCTTCTTTTTTTTAATTTATGTTATTCTAATTTTACATTCATAGTGGTGACTCCATTATCCTCCTCCCTGTCCTCTCTCTTCCATAGGGATCCTCATCAATGGGGAATGTGGTTCACGCATTGTGGGGGTAGTCAAGAGCTATGGGGAAATAGGCCAAGTCTCTGTGCATAATGCCCCAACTTGTGGCTCTAACATTCTTTCCGCCCCCTCTTCTGCAAATTTCCCTGAGCTACATTGGGGTCATTTTAGCTCTACTTCAGTGATGAGGTTTTGGGAAACTCTATGTCTCTGGATATCTGGGTTAGTAGGAGTTGGATGTTCTCTGTGTTTATCCTCCTTCAGCCTTTTTCTAGTGTCGTGATCCCCAAGAACGCTGAACTCTTGCCCTTCCCCTGCATTACTCTATGGTTTCAGCTGGAGCCCTGGTGAGGTGTGATTGGCTGATCCTCCCTTCAGGTTCGTGTCCATCTGAAAAAGATAAGCAAATTCTCCAATGGAGAGAGAAGTTAGTACTAGATATATGAGATGGCCATAGATATCTTGGAGGGAATTTTATATGGGTAGGCCCTCTTCTAGCCCACATTTGGTTGTATCTTGATTGGAGACTGTGCTCATTTTTTGTACATGGTTTTGACTTATTTCCCAGTTCCAGCAATGAGTTCCATTCCACTGAGTGGATCAATTAGCCAAATCAAGAGCCATTGGTTGCCCACCATGGCTGTGTGTCACTACTGCACTTGTTTGAGCATTACGTCAGGTTGTTTCTTGCTGGGTATCTTAGACTGCAAGTTGTTTGGACTGATGTCAGACATTTTCCCCCAGTTGCTCATGTAGCACCCTCTGGCACTAGACTAGCTAACTGTCTGGGGACTGACACTCTTCCAGATTCTGGCCAGGTCTCTCCAAGTTTGGTCTCACACGTGTATGCTGTCTTTGACAGTAGGATCTTACCATTAACTTTTGGTGGGTCATCAAGAACTCTGACAGAAATCTGTCTTTTTGGGGAAACCTTGTAGGTGTCTCGGATCTACAGCTCATTGTGAAAGTTAACCCCGTGCTGGTACTGGGAGTTATAAGTCAGAGCCTAGGAAGGTGAGGGGAGAAAAAGATAGATAATATAAAAGAGAAAGTGAGTATAGAGAGGCGATGGAGAGAAAAAGAGAGAGAGAGAGAGAGAGAGAGAGAAGAGCAGGAGAAAATTAAGGTTGGTCTTCATGATGTTTTCTCCAGTTTCCTATAGTTCAGGTGTTCCCTCTGCAGGCCTGCTGAAGGATCAATGTTTTAGCTTGTTGTTCAGAACAGAGTTTTATAGTATCATTTCCTTTTGGGTCCCTATTTGTATCCCCCCACCCTTGTCCTCCCTCCCACCCTCTCGCTCCCTCCTGCCGTCACCCTCCCTCCACCCCACCCTCCCTGTTGGCTGGTCCTCAGAGTGCTTATTAGGCTTGGCAGCATCTTCGGCGGATTCAAGTTAGGAGCAACAGATAAACGAGACCATGCAATGATTCTCTTTTTGTGATTGGGTGAGCTCACTGAGGATGATCTGTTCCATGTTTGACCTTTCTTTTTTCAAATTTCATTATTTCATCTTTCCTTACTGCTACATAGAATTCCATAGTATACATATACCACATCTTTGTTATGCATTCATCTAATGATGGACATCTGGGTTGATTCCAGCTCTTTGCTATTATGAATTGAGCAGCTATAAACACTGTTGAGCAGTGTCTGTTGCCAAAGGTGAGAAGCAGAGCAAATGCTGCACTAATTCTGAAAAGCTCATGGAAAACATGCATTTCATGTGAAAGAATTTTGCCTACAATATCATTGTCCCTTGGAAACTTATATACACAGAAGTATTCAAAACCTAAGACCACAACACAGATCAGTGAATTTTAAAACCTCACATTTGTTATTTCCTATCAAGAATGAGAGTTTGGGGCTGGAGCGATGGCTTAGTGGTTAGAACACTTGCCTGAAAAGCCAAAGAACCTAGGTTCGATTCCCCAGGACCCATGTAAGCCAGATGGACAATGTGGAGCATGCATCTGGAGTTCGTTTACAGCAGCTGGAGGCCCTGGCACACCCATTTTCTCTCTCTCTATCTCTCTCTCTCTCTCTTTCTCTCCCTGCTTCTTTCTGTCAGTCTCAAACAAATAAAATAAAATATTTTTTTTAAAGAATGAGAGTTTTAAGTCAGGCATGGTAGCACATACCTTTAATCCCAGCACTCAGGAGGCAAAGGTAGGAGGATTGCTGTGAGTTCGAGGCCACCCTGAGAATCCAGAGTGAATTTCAGGTCAGTCTGTGCTAGAGTGAGACTCTACCTTGGGGGAAAAAAAAGAATGAGAGTTTTACATTGGTGATATGAAATTAGTGGAGAGGAATCTTGGGGGTGGAAAGGTTTAACTGGGGATGGGATGATGGGATGACAGGAGAGGGTGAGGAGATCATCAAAACTAAGGATCTGTGACAAAGCCACACAGAAACCTACTTCTTTGTAAGCTAATTAAAAGCTGCAACTTTAAAAGAATTTTAAACAGAGGTACCCTGCCACTTCTAGAAACCATAGGTTATTAAAGAAAAAGTCCCAGTGCCAAGTGCAAGATAGTTTCCTAAGACATGTTGTCAGGGAGACCCATGAGGCCTCCCTGACAATACAGACTTGTTATTGCTCTTTGTTGCCCAGCACTACTAGATGGTAAACTCTATTGCTGAAGATGTGGTTATAGCTCTGTAGACAGAGAAATTACTCCCTCTTCCCTGACAACCATTAACTGCTAATAACTCCTTAGGAGAGAGATGGGGGCCTCATGAACCCTGCCCCTATCAGTGATGGAATGTTGAGAACCCAATCTTGTGCAGGTCTTCTGCAAGTAAATTACAGCGGCCATGAGCTCATGAGTGCACTGGCCATGTCATTTCCAGAAGACACTATTCCACAGCGCTTCTCCCCATTCTCCAGCTCCTACATTCTTTCTGCTCTATGATTTTCCCTGAGCCTTGGAGGTGGTAATATAGATATCCCATTTAAAGATGAGCACTCAGTCTGGAGAGATGGCTTAGTAGTTTAAGGTGCTTGACTACAAAGCCTAAGGACCCAGGTTTGTTTCCCCAATACCCATGTAAGCCAGATGTACAAGGTGGCACATGCAGCTGAAGATTATTAGTAGTGGCTGGATGTCTTGGTGTGCCCATTCTTTCTCTCCCTCACACACACACACATATTCTTTCTCTCTCTCTCTCTCTCTCAATTAAACAAATAAAATATAAAGATGAGCACTCAACAGTAACTTATATATGTGTATTTCTTCTGTTAGCTTTATGCCCTTGTCTTATCATAGAGTAAGACTATTTTAGCTTTAGTAAGTAGAACTAAACTACTTTTCAAAGTGGTTGATCATATATACTCCCTTCATCAGTGCAAGGTAATTCCATTTGTTTCATAACCTTACCAATAAATAGTATTTTTACCCATTCTGGTAGATATTTGAAATCTTCTTATTTTTGTCTAAAGTTGCATTCCCTCTGTGGTGAGTAATCTTGATTGTCAACTGGACTGGTTTGGGAAATGTCTAGAAGAAAACCAGAAATGCAGGTACCATTTCCTCTTTAGCTTCCTGGCTGTCATGATGTGAGTTGCTCTGCTCTGCCATGCCCTCCTCTCCATGATGGACTGATACTTCTGAATCTGTAAGCCTAAATAAATACTTTTTCCATTTAAATTGGCATTTGGTCACAATGATAAGAAAACTAATATACAGAGAAATATTGGAACTAAAACAACTGAGCATTTATTCATCCCTTAGAGATTGTATCTCATGAACTACTTATTATATCTTGCCTACTTTTCTATTGAGTTATCTATCTTTTCCTTATTGATGTATAGGAACACACACATATACATGTATGTATATGGATGGATGGATGGATGGATGAACAGATGGTAGAACAGATAGGTGATGATGATAGATGATAGATAAATAGATAGATGATAGATAGGCCTGCTAGTTCCCTTGCAAATAATGGTGAAAGTTTTTTTTTCCTATTCTGGACTTGCCTTATTAATTTTTTTATTTATTAATTTATTTATTTGGAAGAAAGAAAGGGGCAGAGAAAGAGAGATAATGGGCGCACCAGGGCCTCCAGCCACTGCAAATGAACTCCAGATGCATGTGCCCCCTTGTGCATCTGACTTATGTGGGTCCTGGAGAATCAAACTGGGATCCTTTGACTTTGCAGGCAAATGCCTTAACTGCTAAGCCATCTCTCCAGCCCACCTTAGTAATTTTTAATATGTCTTTGGATAAACAAGTGCTTATATTTTAATATAATGTAATAAAGACTTTTATTTATAGTTTATGGTTTTTATTTTTGTTTAAGAAACATTTGCCCACCTTAGCATCATGAGTATAATTCCCCATGCTATTTGAAAGCTCCATTGCTTTGCTTCTCACATTGAGATCTATGATCCATTTAGAATTCATTTTTTTCAGATGATATGAGGTAGGCAGTCTTAATTCTTTTCTTCCAGATACATGTGCAATGGGCACAACATAAGCTTTTGAAACCCTTCCCACTGAGGTGCCATGTCTTCATAGTAAGTCCAGCAGTCTATGCTGGGGTCCCCATTCTTCTGCAACTTTTATTTTCACATCCATGTGCTCATAGTACATTGTGATAATGGCTGTAGTTTTATTTGGTAGTTTTAAGTCCCCCATATTTGCCATTTGAGCTACATACAATAATTACCTATTATCAAAACTGATAACAGCTGATACTTATTAAGTACTCATTTTATTTCCAATAATACATTAATCACTTTGCATGTATGTGTAATTCTAGAAGCAATTGAGTGAAATCAAAAGTATTCCTTTAACCATAATCTTGAGGTCTAGAATTCAAGGTCACATTGCTATTAGTGATACCAACATAGCGATAGCCCAAGATTACCAGGCTAACCCTGCTATAAAACCTCTGATCTTTTGTGCCTCGGATGTGGCCTCAATCATTTTGGCTGAATTCACCCTCTTGTTGTACTAGGTGTCTGATTTTCAGCCTGAACACGAGCTAGTATCTCTGTCCCCTTTCTCAAAAAAAAAAATAGCCTGTAGGGAAAATGAACAAGGAAACATTGGATTCGTTACTGTGTGTCTATTCGGTATAGACTTTATACTATTTTTAGGCCTGGTAGAGGGTAGAAAAGGCTTCCCAGAGTTCTATTAAAATATGCTTGAGAGGAGCTGGAGAGAGCTGAGTGGTTGAGGCTGTTGCCTGCAAAGCCAGATGCACAAGGTGGTGCATGTGTCTGGAATTCATTTGCACTGACTGGAAGCTCTGGCACATCCATTCTTTATCTTCTTCTTTTTCTCTCTCTCTCATAAATAAATAATAAATAAATAAATAGACTTGAGAGGCTGTAAAGTGCAGAGAAAGTTTAAGGTGTCTGCTTATCCTGGGGTAGCATGAGTGACAGCTTCTATTACTGGCTGAATTTATGGAAATGAGTGAACTTTGGGTTCTTTGCACTGATTCTCCTCTTCTCAACTCTCCTGCCCACAAAAGGTTCTGAACTTTTAGCATCTTCCCACTCAGCACCGCCTGCAAAATTCAAACAGTTAAGGAATTCCAGGTCTAAAAAATAGAAAACTCAAGGTTTGCTGGAGGACAATGAGGTGAATTTTCTGCAAAGGTATAAAAATGCATTTGCATCTGAGAACTCATAAATAGATGATCCAGATTGACTAGCATAGAACCACAGATGGCTGATTTAAGCCTCTGAACCATGGACAGCTGCTAAAATCCTATAATCACTCTGGCAACTTTTATGTGTTTAGTGCTTTTGTATGTATGATTTGCCCTTTTTTCCCAAAATTTCATAATTTTATAACAAAATGGCTTGTGTGCTAAGCCTATTTGTCACTCTTTCAAAATGTACATTTCCAAATATCACTGCTAGTGAAATAACTCAAAATACCATGATAAAAATACTATAATCTACCCAGGGCCTCCAAGATCTGTGTCTCACTAGTCATTTGCAAATGGGTTCAAAGACTCTTAGAATAATGAGGGCCATAGAAAGTCCTTCAGCATTTAAAAATTATATGTATCTGATAAAATTACCATGAAAGAGCAAAAAAAAAAAAAAAAAAAAAAAAAAAACATGCTCTGTGCCTGCCTGAGACAGCTTGCTATTCTCGCTTTATGCAACTAATGTCCTCAGACCTTCAAAACCATGAGCTGCTTGAACTTCTTTTCTATATAAGTCATCCAGCTCCAGCATTTCCTTAGAACAATAGAAAAAAGAGTAACACTAAGAATATAGACAGAATGCTACACAAGTTACTACGGTCTTCATTTTCTTTTAAAAACCTACACGTGTAGGTTATAGCTACTTATTAATAGATGTCATCAAATTAATGTAATCCATCCTAACTTAGCCCTGAAAATATCTTTAAATTTCAAACTAAAAAGAGTTGACTTTTTATAGTGTGGGATCTCATTGTGTTAAAAATAGTGTGTTTAGAAATAATTTGCCTTTAAAATATCTTCCTACTTTAAAATTTTAAAAACAGTTTTTAAAAGACATCTTATTGTGCATGTGCACACATGCCACAGTGTTCATGTGGAGGTGTGAGAGCAGCTTTGAGGTGTCTGTGCCCCATGGTTTTTGAGGCAGGGTCTGTATCCTTTTTTTTTTTCTTTTTGTAATGGGGAATTGAATCTGAGCCAGCAGGCTTTGCAATCAAGTGCCTTTAACCATTGAGCCATGTCCCCACCCCCAGAAAGGCTTTTTTTTTAATTTGAGAGCGAGAGAGAGAATAGGCACACCAGGGCCTCTCAGCCTCTGTGAATGAACTCCAGATGCATACACCCCCTTGTACTCATGTGCGACATTGTGTGCTTGCATCACTTTTGTGTCTGCCTAAACGTGGGACCTGGAGATTTGAACTGGCGTTCTTAGGCTTCTCAGGCAGGCGCCTTAACCACTAAGCAATCTCTCCAGCCCTAGAAAGGCTTTTTAAAGAAAATTATTTATTTATTTATTTATTTATTTATTTATTTATTTATTTATTTATTATGAGAGATGAAGAGACACAGAGAAAGAGAGAGTATGGATGCACCAGGACCTCCCTTCACTGAAAATGAACTCTAGATATATGCCATACTTTGCATTTGGCTTTACTTGGGTATTGGGGAATTGAACCCAGCCTGGAAGGCTTTGCAAGCAAGTGCCTTTAACTGCTGAGCCATCTCCCCTACCCTCATTTTTTCTTTTGCATCTTGTAAAAGATGAAATTGTCCCTGATGTGTTGTTTGCCCAGTCTGCACTAACAGGGAAATGTCTTACAGAAACAGACTGAGCTGTGCATGATGGAATTACCTATCATTCCAGGAAGCTGAGGCAGGAAGATCACAAGTGACAGGCCAGCTCAAGGAACACCAAGAGACACTACCTCAAACAAAATAAATAACAGCAATGTAGGATAATGGCAAGCATTCCCTTCATGGGCATATTGCAAACACTGACTCCAGAGGTCAGATGCTGGATTCTATCCCAGACTGTCAACATAGTGCTTCTTAGCTTCATCCTTCCCCAAGTTTTCATCAGCAAAGTACAGCTCATAGTAGCACCCTGGTTGCTTTTGCACATTCAGACACTTCAGGTGGCATGTCTACTGGATCCCAAAGGCTCTTTCCCAGATTCCTCTTTCCTTTCTCATCTCTAGAATTGTTGGGATCCATACAAAGCTATATTGTGTGCCACTGACAGTGATAAAATAGTAAGGACTGTCCACCATTGACTAAGCATATACTGTGTGGTAGGTGCTTACAAGGTAGTTTATACTGATAACTGAATGTGATACTTGTGAACCTATGATCAGCTATTTCACAGATGAGGAAACAGGTTCAAGGAGCGAATCATCTGAGGGTATACAGCACACTGGGGAACATCAGATTTGATCCATGAATGCAAGTCTGTTTGACTGTAACCATGTACTCGGTATCTCAACTTCTTTTATGGCCTCCAATAATCTCACTGTTGTTTTTTTAAGCTATTATTTGCTTGTTTAACTTTGTTTCCATATCAATAATTGCATGTGCCTAAACCTAATAAGAAACCTGAAAAAAACAGTGATTTAAGAAAAATATTACAAAGAATTCAAAGGGGTGGGGATAATTACAGTTTAATATGGTGCCTCTGCAGTATCCCCAGGAGCTTCTTCTAGCTATCTAGGGCATAACCTTCATATTTAGGCTGATAAAATGGCCATGTTCCAAACATGAAAGAATTAAAATGGGAAGGCCAAAGGGGATAAGCTAATAACATCTCCCTCTTCAAGAAAAGTTTTCCTGGAAACTACTGAGTAATTTTTACTTTTTAATCGTTGGTTGAAATTTAGTCTTAGTTACAAAGGAGGCTATACATTGTGTTTTATGGCTGTCCACATTGTTAGCATGAACAAAATTGGGTGTATGTTTATGTGATTTTCTTGAAATGCATGAATCAGATGAGTCTGACCAGCAGGACCTGCCTTGGTGTGAGACAGACCCTGAAAGTATCTTAAGGAAGACAAAAGTTCAGAGGAAGGTTGTCTCCTTCTACCCAGGAGAGCTGTCGAGATGCACATTGACCTAATTCCATGGAAAGGAGAGGAAAGAGGAAATGCTCAGAAAAGGAGTGCATACCTTATAATCTGAACCCAACACTATTTCGGCAGAATCATGGGGGAAAAGCAAAGGAATGCCAGCACTGAAATGTAGTTTAAGCATTACAAGTTAAAGTTGTTCCCTTATAAGATTTTATGGGGCTAGAGATGGCTCATCAGCTAAAAGGCACTTGCTTGCAAAGCCTGACAGCCCAGGTTCTGCTCCCTAGAACTCATGCAAAACCAGATGGATGCACAAAATGGCACATGCATTTGAAGTTCATTTACAGTGGCAGAAGGCCTTCGCATGCCCATACTCACTCTGTCTGCCTCTTTCTCTCTGTCTCTCTCAAATAAATAAATAAAAATATTTGTATAAGATTTTACTCTGTAAATGTCTGTGGTGAGTGAAAAGGGCTATTGTTTTAGATTTATGGAGGGGAGGTACAGTGGGCATGGTTTACTGAGAGACAGAAATGAGAAACTAGAATGCAACACAGCAAGGGGCTTTGGAGCCAGCTATACAGTCTTAATCCTGGCACCACAACTTAGGGTCCATGTGACTTTCAGACAAGTCACCTCATCTTTCTGAATCTCCTGTTTCTAATCTTTCAAGAAGTAAAAAAGGAAAAAGAAACTAATTACAATCCCAAGGTGCTTGTTGGAATAAGTGACTATATTTTAGATGAAGCCACTGTCCATTGCCTGGCTTGTAGCCAGCTGAGAAGTTGCTGACATTGGTACTGCTGTCATATGGCCATGTGTCCTCAGCCATCAGGTGCCGGCTGTGCAGTTGCTAAAGCTCCACTGAATTGCAGGTCACAAGCTGAGTTCCTGTTGGAAGAGAAGTATAGGAGATCCAGGAGAGTGAGTGGGGAAGAAATTAATTTTCAAAGCAGTAGCCACCAGAAAGTGCCCTGTGTTTTGATGTTGATGAAGGCATGAAGCTGCTGCTAGGTCAACTAAACTGTGGGTTTCAAATGCTTACTTAGGGTCACCTAAATGGAAGGCTTCATTTCTGCAGGTTTCACCTTCCTTATATATAGGATGGAGATACCCATAATGTCTGCCTCCCTGGGTGTTATCCCTGTGTGGGATAATGCTTATGTAGCCCTGGCACATAATGTACATCCAGCAATGCAGCTTATTATTGTGTGCTTACTTCTCTCTCTTCACCCAAGCAAGATGGGGCTTCTGGAGGTTTTGTAAACGTGTGTAGGTGCAAGTGTAGAGTATGTGTGTGATAAGGTGTGTGTGGTGTGTGTATGTGTGATGTATACACATGTGAATTAATATGCATGCCCCATGTGCATGTGTATGGAGGCAAGAGGAAGACATTGGGTATATTTCTGTTATTGCTCATTCATTTTTTTTCTTTTTAATTTATTTGTTTATTGGAGAGAGAGAAAGACACACAGAGAGAATGGGTGCCCCAGGGCCTCCAGCCACTGCAAACAAACTCCAGACACATGTGCCACCTTGTGCATCTGGCTTATGTGGGTAATGGGGAACTGAACTTGAGTCCTTATGCTTCACAGGCAAGATCCTTAACCACTAAGCCATCTCTCCAATCTTGAGATGGGGTCTCTCCCTAAACTGAATCTGCTATCCATCAGCAAGCCCCAGCAATTGTCCACTCTCTGCCTATTGTGGACTGTGGGTTATAGATGTATATTACCACACTCAGCTTTTTTACTTGGGTTCTAGGGAGTCAAACTTGGGTGGTATGGCCTGAAATGCTCTCCACAATTGCTAGAGTCACTGAAGTTATAATAACACAGGTATGGCTTCTAGAAGCCTCAGCTTTTGAACAAGTATATTGTTCCACATTGCTAGGATGCATACTCCAAGGCTTTGCCACATGAGGCTGAATACATAAGAAGGCAACTCTTCTGGAAAGAGAGATTATCTAATCTATAGAGCCATTATAAAAGAAACTCCTGAATCTCATTAATCCAACTAGCCATTATGATCAGGTCTTAATTATGTACATTTTCTGTTTCTGATATTACATTTCCATGTGATACATCAGTTAAGAACATATCAAATGACATTTGAAATATCTTGGACAGTTTAAAAGTATTTAAGCTGGGTATTATGGTGCATGCCTTTAAACCCAGTATTCAGGAGGCAGAGGTGAGAGAATCACCTGGAATACAGCCTGGAATACAAAGTGAGTTCAAGGTCAGCCTGGGCTAGAGTGAGACCCTACTTCAAAAAAATTTTTAACTTAATTTTATTTATTAGTGAGAGAGAGAGAGAAAGATCCAGGGCCTGTAGCCACTGCAAATGAACTCCAGACTCATGCTTATGTGAGTACTGGGGAATCAAACCAGGGTTCTTAGGCTTACAGGCAAGTCCCTTAACCTCTAAGCCATCTCTCTAGTCCTCAAAAAAATTTTTTTATATTTAAATATGAAAGTTTAAGAAATTAGTCAACATATTTTCTATCTAACATGTGAAGGTCTTACCCAATAGGAAAACATAGAAACTTAGTATCTGGATATAAGTTAATCATGAGTTTTAAATATCATATTTGTTAAAACATAAAATACATATTTGAAGTAATTTTGTAAACATTACTAAGAGCAAAACAATATTGAAGAAAACCTTATTTTTGTAAATAGAGAATTAAGTATTAAGTTTTAGGATAATGAAATTTTTATCTTGAAGTTTGATAATTTTAATGATAATGAACCTATTTACAACCATACTGATACAGGATTTGGGGGTACAGGAGGGGTTCCCCAGAATTTATGAATCCCAAGTTTTGAGTTATGTCCTACCTTTAATAAAGATGGACTCAAAAAAGATAAATTCTGGATTATTAAGTTTATTTAGGAGGAAATCATAAATTGTGGGGTTATTTTAAGGGATATTTGGATTTAAGAGAAATTGAGGCTTTTAAAGAGAGACTAAAGTTGCAAGCATGTGGACTTAAGAGAAACTGAGGCTTTTAAAGAAAATTAGAGTAAAGCCACAAATGTATGGAAGGTAAGAGAAACTAAGGCTTTTAAACAGGGATTAGAATAGAGCTGCAGGTACATGGAAAACTCACTTGAGAAAACTGAGACTTTTAACAAAAAAATAAAGTAGAAACACAAACGGGTAAAAAGTAGAATCTAGGAGCTGGGGTGGGGAGACTTAGGAGGAACTCACATAGCATCTGCCGTGTGCTTTCCCACGTAGACAAGTTAAGAGGGCAAATGGTGAGACTCAAGGAAACGTGAAAGGACAGATGTCAAAGCTGAGACCAGGAAAGGCAGAGGACAAATATGTAATGAAGAGAGTTACACGCATGGTTACCCCGAGTTTGGAGAAATTACACAGGTAGCAAGCCTGAAATTAGTGAGCGCACCCATGTGGTAGATCTAGAGTATAAGGGAAATACACAAGTGTTAGATTCAGAGACCAGAGGAAAATCCTGCATGTAATCAAAGTGAGAAGTTACCCCAAACAGCAGAAGCAAGCAGAAAAGTTCCCCAGACCAAGAAACTGTATTATGCTCCCCCACCTCTGGGGGAAGCCAAGATCACCTGTGTCCCTGTGGCCCAAGAGAAGAGAAACGGGCAGAGCCAAGGCAGAACTGAACAGAGCAGAGTGGGGCAGAGCTAAAAGACTTGATTGGTTTGTAAATTTGGACAGTGAATCCCAGAGCCGGCCCACCTGGGCCAGCCCATGTAGGTAGCGTGCTAGACTTGGAAAAGGAGGTGCTGTGGATCAGTCTTGATCAGATAACAGTTCCATTCCTCCCAAGAGTTCAATTCTTGTGCAAGGCAAGGTGGCATGTGGCATGGCATCTCCTGGTTCTCTCTAGGCCTCAATTTCTTTTTTTTATTATTTATTTTTAAATTTATTTTTTGAGAGAGAGAGAGAGAGAGAGAATGAGTGCATGTAGGCCTTAGCTGCTGCGAACAAACTCCAAATGTGTGTGCCCCCTTGTGCCCATGTGTGACATTATGCACTTCAATTCAAATATGAATTCTTAGCCTTCACAGGCAAGAACCTTAACTGCTAAGCCATCTCTCCAGCCCTAGGCCTCAATTTCTAACCAAAACTGACTAAAAGGAACTAGCTTTTTAACTATCCTCCTTCAATATCACTTTTTTAGTTTAATTCTTAAACATAGCTTAATCAGAAATATGATAACCTTTAAAATAGTTTTATTTAACCTTTTAAAAATAATCTTTAGTGTTTCTTTCTAAATTAAAACCCAGAACCTCTAAGTAGAAACACTTTTTAAATGAAAACTTAGGAAAGGTATATAGCAAGCATGTATATTGTATCTTAACAGTTATGAATATAGTCAAGGGGCTGGAGAGATGGCTTAGCAGTTAAGGCACTTGCCTGTGAAGCCTAAGAACCCAGGTTCAATTCTCCAGGTCCCATGTAAACCAGATGCACAAAGGTGAGGCAAGCAGAAGATCACACATGCCCACTAGATGGTACAGCATTTGGAGTTCAACTGCAGTGGCTGAGCCTATGGTACACCAATTCTCTCTCTTTCTAAAAAAATAAAAAATGAATACAGGCAAAACATTAGCAGCCCTATCTTAATAAAGCCAAATTAATTAATTTGTTTAAGAGTTACGTGACTAAATAAGCATCTAAAACCTCTTAAAAATCTTGACCTTTTCATTGACTCTGTAAGGAATGGAAAATGGCAGGATTAAAGCATAGCATTTTCTTCAGCTTTAAAACATTTGTCTGCCATTGCAGTAAGCATGAACAAGCACTTTTCTTTTAAAGCCAAAATCACAGAGAGGAATTTAAAAAAAAAAATTTAGGCTTGGAGAGATGGCTTTATGGTTACACGCTTGCCTGTGAAACCCAAGGACCCTGGTTCAAGGCTCGATTCCCCAGGACCCACGTAAACCTATATGTATATTGCACAAGGTGGCGCATGTATCTGTAGTTCGTTTGCAGTGGCTGGAGACCCTGGCGCACCCATTCTCTCTCTCTCTCCCTCTCTCTCTCTCTCTCTCTCTCTCCCTTCCTCTGTCTCTAATAAGTAAATAAATAAAAATAAAAACTTTTAAAAAATAAAATTTTAATTATTTATTTGCAAGCAAAGAGGGAGCAATTAGGGAAAAGAAAGATAGAATGGGCACACCAGGGCTTCTTATCCTGCAAACAGTCTCCAGGTGCATGCACCGCTTTGTGCATCTGGTTTTACATGGGTACTGGAGAAATCAAACCTGTGCTAGGAGACTTTACAAGCAAGTGCCTTTAACTATTAAGCCATCTGTATAGCCTGAATTTTCTTACTATGAAATTTTAAATGAGTTATAGTAGTAGAGTAGATAGATGTGAGAAGGAAGTAGGTCATGAAGTTCTAAGAGTGGGGAGGAAAGGTGAAAGAGGTGGTGCTGCAATGTGCTAAAATTTAAATTTCCATTGTTACTTTAATTTTTAACTTTTTCATTGAGAATTTTAAAATACTTTTCTATTACCCTCTTTGTCCCTCCAACCCATATTCCACTGAGTCCCATGCTCTTTCAAAGTAGTTCTTCTTCTATGTTGATATCTCGTTATCTTGTCCTCCTCTGTCCTCTGTGCTAAAATGTTTAAGCCAGTTAGGGTGGTCCCCAAAAGTAAACAGCAGGAATGTTTTTGAGCCTGCCCTTGCAGCCTTCACTTTGGTAGAAATCAGAGAAGAGGGGGCTGGGGAGATGGCTTAGCGGTTAAGGCACTTGCCTGCAAAGCCAAAGGACTTAGGTTCAATTCCCCAGGACCCATATAAGCCAGATGCACAAGGGGCACATGCATCTAGAGTTCGTTTGCAGTGGCTAGAGGCCCTGGCATTCTCTCTGTCTGTCTCTCTTCTCCCCCCCCCCTCCCCGCTTGAAAATAAATAAATAAAGTTTAAATCTGATCCTGGAATTCTTATTGGTGAAGCTGAGTGCTAAACTTGGTGCCATGGCTGGCCCCTTCTTGAGTCAGGTCCTAGCCTAGACCAATCAGCCCTCTCTGAGGCTCACCTGGGCCTAAAGGTAAAGACCACCACAATAAGGTTATAAATAGATCCTTAGCTGGTGGACAAGCTCTCTTCTTGGCTTTGTACCTCTCCTGAACTCCAGGTTACTGTCCTGGTAATCCTCCCCTGCTCACCCATGGGCCCTCTACCCCCTCCTGCCTTTCATATGCCAGGAGCTGTCTGCACATTTTTCTCTTTCCTCTCTAAATCCCTTGTCATGTTTCTCCCAGGCTCACACTCACTTCCCACATGGGCTGTGTAACCATTTACCTTCCCTAGTTTCCATACTTCCCTGAATAAGTGTAATAATTTAATAATTACCATTCTCAGTCTTGTTTTATTCCAATTCCTTGGTAAAACAGAATAAGCTCAGAGTTTGGAGTTTAACCTTTCTTAAACCCCCTTAGATGATTTCATATTTTCATGTGAGGCCTGAACTTTGATAGCTATAGAGCCACTTGGTTGCTTTGACCTTCAGCCGTCTGTGCCTGGACGTGTAAAGCAAATGGTTAATGGCATCAGATGGTGAATGAGCTCAAATGTTCCCTTCTCAGTGCCATAAGAGGGAAAGAGCCCCCTGGAGAAATAACCAGGTATGCTGTTTTCAAAGTTAGAAGTAATTGCATATTCTAAAAAGACCATCTTCTGCCAATTATTCTGTTAAGAAAGGGGAAGTTAAGGATGATAGAGGCACTTGCTTGAGAGAGCTCTTGGAATAGTCTGCTGAAGCCACCATCAACAGTCATGGTGCAAAGCCCTAGGGTCACATCCTGAGGCTGGTTAGTGGCTGACATTTTGCAGTCACAGTATATGTCCCAGGGTAGGTCTTCTAAGTTGTGTAGGGCTGTCTTTTATTGCTTTTGAAAGTTGGCTTTTTTTTTCCTGTGGTCACTTAAGATGTATCACTGTGTCTTTCTATGGGCTACCTACTTCTTGTCCTCTCGTTCCTCTATTTTAAAATGTGCTCCCCTTTTTCCCATCTCTTCCCTCCAGCTAGTGAGACCTGCAACGATTTCCACCCGATGTTCTTCACCCATGACAGATCCTTTGAGGAGTTTTTCTGTATCTGTATCCAGCTCCTGAACAAGACATGGAAGGAAATGAGAGCAACTTCTGAAGACTTCAACAAGGTAAAGGGGGTCTGAGGGAGAAACAGGAGCTCCCATGTCAGAAGTTCCCTGTGTTGTTAGAAGGAGAGACATCAGCTCCCTTCTTATCAGAGAGAGAGGCAGGAGCTCCCTGTCTTGTCTGAGAAAGAGAGGAGTTCCCCATGTTGCCTGAGGGAGAGATAGGATCTCCCCTTGTTTGAGACAGGAGCTCTCTGTGTTGTCTCAGAGAGGCAGGAGCTCCCATCTTGTCTGAAGGAGAGATGGTACCTTCCTGTGTTGGCAGAGGGGGAGACAGAAGCTTCCTGTGTTGTCAGAGTACTGTTCTTAGGCCTCTGCAGTGGTGTTCTCTCTCATCTGTGCAGAGGCAGTGATTGGCAAAGGGAAGAATGAGGAAGATGTGATTTGGGGGTTGCTTCAAGAATGGAAGCCATCACTAGGGATCACCTGGAGTAGCTCAATTTCTTGCAAGAGTATGACTTTCCCATTGCCATGTGTGAGAATGCTGGGTGCAGAGGGAGTCTCAATCACCTTGGAGGAAGGAACAGAGTCTGTACTTTCATAGATAACACCTTTATCTTTGGTTACAGGTCTGAACTACAATATGACTAGTTTTAGTGTTGGGAAGGTATGTTTTAGTCTTTACTACTAGTAATGTGCACCTCATATATGGCTCTGAGTATGGCCAGCCCCATCAGCCAAACCCACTCACTTGGCACTAAAGGCCATAGCTATTGCTAAGAGGATGACTCTGGTCTCGCTGTCACAATGCAGTATCTTTGTAACCTTTGCCTCTCTATCACCTCTGTAAATTGACATCTCATCCTTCTTTTCTTACAGTTCAGATAGAGCATTTGTTCCTTTGCTTCTGTTTAAAACACTAAGCAGTGCCCTGGTGATGTGCCTCTAGCAAGCACTGGCCCACAAGCTGCAATCTAGAGCTGCAGTTGTAGCTCTAGCAGGCATGATTAAAGAAGAACAGCTGAGGAAAGGAGCCTGCTAATTCCCTTGTAATCAGAGCTGAAGCTTCCTCAGTGCTCTTCACTTGATTATAAGAGATGACAATTCAGGTGCAAATCATCCCTGGGGAGAGGAGACCTTTGTACACTTAGGCCAAAAGAAGGGATTTAAATCAATAACCCTTGAAGGTAGCTGTGGCTACTGCGCCCTGAACCAACCCAGTTATCATGTACTATTGGGGGGAAAGCCACATGAGGAGATAATCTGCTCCTCCAGGAGAAGGTGATCTCATTAGCCATGTGCTTCAGAATTGGGTCAAAAATAGATATCACAGGAAGGTCAGACATGGGAAAAACAAGGAAGTTTGATTTTCCTCATTGGTTTTTTTTTTTTTTTTTTTTTGATAACTGTTGTAACCAGAAAGCAAGTTATCAGAAAAAAAAATATATATATATGTATAATGTATATATACATATATATGAAAACATATAAATATACATATATATTTGACATTTCTATATTTATTTTCCATTGCTTTTGTAATACACGATTGTAGACATAGCAACTTAGATAACTCAGATTTATTATCTTACAATTCCAGATGTCAGAAACCAAAAATAAGTTTAACTAGGTTAAAGTCAAGGCATCAAGCAGAGCTTTGTTTCTTTCTGGAGGCTCTAGGGGAGAACCTGTTTGCAGGTTCTAAAGGCCCCTGAATTCCTTTGTTTGCATCCTATTTATCTATCTCCAAAGCTAGAAGCTATAGGTCCTTGTCATATCCCATCCCATCCCTCTGATGACTTTTCTCCCTTGGTTATCTGCTTTTAAGGATCTTGTGATTGCACTGAACTTTGATGATCCAGAATAGTAATATCATGCCTTCAGATCATCAAAGAACAAACTTAATTCTACCTGCAGCCTAAATACTCTTTTGCCATGTGAGATAGCATAGTCACAGGTCCTCAGGATTAGAACATGGGCATCCTGGGTCATTTTTATGCCCATCACAGTCTACATTTGATTTGTATCAGTGTTTGATTTTTATGACTGTACGTCATCTTTTAATGAAATATGGGTAGACAAGTCTTTTTGTTTATTTGCTTGCTTATTTATTTGCTGGTGGACATGATCCCACTTACAGAGTTCTGCTGGTAGTTGCTCCAATACAGATATGGTCCTATCCATTTTCTATTATGCCTCTGTTCTGCCTGTAGTCACCTTTTGGGGTAGTTTGAATAAATGGTCCCCAATCTATTCAGTGTTTTATTACAGTTTGTAATTTAGATCTGCAGCCAATGGCTGGAGGAGGTGGTTCTTATTCCAATCCTAAGGTATGGTGGTGGATTTGAAATTCCAGTCTAAAGATATGCAAAGTGCCTGAGTTCCTCCTGGAATTCCTGAAGTGTGCTATTTGGTTTTACTTGTGGCTTCTCTCTCTGCTTGGACCTGTAAAAGCAGACCAGCTTGTTCTGCCTTTATGGAATTTCCCCTGGATCTGTGAGCTTCAATAAATCCCTTCCTTCATAACTGTACCTGGTCTGGAAGTTCATCTCAGCGAACTGAAGCTGTGTGCTACACCTCTTTAAAAAATTATTTATTTATTTATTTATGTATGTATTTAAGGGAGAAAGAGGCAGAGGGAGAAAGGTAGAAAGAGAGAATGGGCATGCCAGGACCTCCAGCCACTGCAAACAAACTCCAGACACAAGTACCCCCTTGTGCATATGGCTTCATGGGTTCTGGGGAATCAAAGTAGGGGGTCCTTTGGCTTTGCAGGCAAATGCCTTAACTGCTCAGCCATCTCAAAGAAGATAAAGCAAAGAAAGGGCCTGTGTGAGAGTCACCACTGGAATTTGAAGACAATCTTTCTGGTTTTGCTTTTTTTTTTCCTGTTATCTGTCTGCCTATCAGCCTCTGTCCCGCTTTATTTGATAATAAATGGAAGAAAAAGAAGTGCTGAAATTGGAGTCAGTTAACTTTTCCTCCTGTTATTAACTTGGTAGCAGAGAAAATGGCATTCAGGAACAAATGTGTATTTGGAGTTACTGTGAGATTTAATGTTTTGTTGTTGTTGTTGTTTCTAACTGTTCAAATTCAGATTCAGAAATGCACTAAAAGAGCCTAAGATGAAACATCATTTCTTGTCAACGTTATTGGACACTGTCTTGGCTTAGCCAATTTGTACCCAGCATGGGAGGCAGATTTAATTGTCAGCCCGGAGCCCTGGGGCTCTAAGAAGGGCCCAGCTGCCTGACTTCCTTGGCTTTTCACTAGAGAAGCAGTGCCCTCAATTCAAAACTGAAATTTCTCCAACGCATTACACCAGATTCTACCAGAGGCAGCACCTGCCATCCCCGGGCTTGGACATCAGGTGTAAATACACTTAGGGCTTGCAAGTTAATGCCGCTGCTCAGAGTGCTTAGAAACGCAGCAGTCTTTCTGTTCTCCCAGGCTTGAGAAGACACAAATGGGCTGTTTTTTATTTATGTAAGAGAAGTACATTGGAGAGTAGCTAAAATATTTATGTTTTGAGAAGTATTTTCACTTTCTCAATGTAGCAGTATGCAAAATAATCCATCGACTTGGCCCATTGAGCTTGTATCCTGTTTTTGCCTTTATCACCAATATTTTAGAGCATGTACTTTCATGGGTATTAGAAAAGAGCTAAAGTGTGGCCAGTTGCCTCCATGCAGAAGTGGTCTTATCACCATTTCATTGAAGCTTTCCTTTCTGAGCAGGAGGAAACAGGACACAGTCTATGTTTTAGGAATCTGACTTACAGCTTGTATAGGTGACTGTTCAATGTTCAATGTTCCAATGAGGGTTTATATGTTGGAATTGGATATGTGTGTGTAACCTGAGTTAAAGCTTGTATGGGTGACTCTTCCATGTTCAGTGTCCTAACAAGAGTTTACATGTCATAATTGGGTATGTGTGTAGCGGTGTTTCTTATCCTGGCTTTGCATTAAGATTGCCTGGGCCTGTTATCCCACGCCCATTTACATCCCAGACCTGTTAAAGCATGGATGGGGGCAAAACTAGCCAATGAATATTTTCATGAGGGATTGGTATGGATATAATTGGCATCATCTGCACACATAGCTCATGTCACCACTAGTAAAGATTGCCTGCACTGATATAAGATGTGGTTCTAATTCTCATTCTGCTACTGAAGAGTTCAATGCTTGAAAATTATCAAAAATAAATGAATTAAGATGAGTATCTCATCCTCTCTCATGATGGTATGATATTAATTTGAAGCAATAAATATAAAAATGTTTTGAAAAAGTAAGAGGTATTGTGATTTTTTTTTTTTTTTTTTTTTTTTTTTTTTTTTTTTGAGAGAGACAAGGAGGGAGAGAGAGAGGAGACAGAGATGGGCGCGCCAGCAGTGTCTCAGCTGCTGCGAACCAAATCCAGATGTGTGCGCCCCCTTGTGGTCAAGTGTGGCATTGCGCCCTTGCGTCACTGCATCTGGCTAAACGTGGGACCTGGAGATGGGAACCGCTGGAGATTGGAACCAGTGTTCTTAGGCTTAGGAGGCAGGTGCCTTAACCCCTAAGCCATCTCTCCAGCCCTTGTGATTTTTTTTAATCCATCATCAAGATAAATCTTGTCTGTGAAGCATGAGTAAATATTCATTAAAAAAATCTTTTTGGATACATTATGTTAGAAAGAGAAAGGTGAACCTGCCTATGAACCCCACATTAAATTCTGGGCTGAATAAATAACCTATTTAAAAGTAGAAAAAATAACCTAAAAAGTTCATTGATTTCAGCAGACTCATTTTTCAACTTTATTAAGTACTTTCATTTCCCAGTGACACACCATAGGCAGCAGCCAAAGTAACAATCAGCAGGTCCCAGGAGTCTAGTGTCCTTAATGGTTGTTGAAAATTAAGAAAGGCCTCTTCATCAATTAACTACTTGCCAAGGCATGCTTAAGTCTTTATAGAGTCCATCAACTATCTGTTTATGGCATTGGTGGAACTATCAAAACCAACACTATAAAATCAAGACTTTTTCATGTTTTCAACATGCCAAATGAAAGTAATGATTTGGAAACTATCCTCATTGTAAGCTAAAAAGCCTATTTTGAAACTTTATTCAGCAGCATAATACGCCAGGCGCACATGCTAGAGTTTAGAATCTTGGGCTCACAGATGAGAAGCCATTTCTGCTTAAAAGAGCAAACTGTGCTCTGGGAAAGCTCAGGCCCAACAAAGCTGCAGCTGCCCCTGGACAGGCTGTGAGCTTCTTCCAGTCAGTGGGAGAAAATTCCATTAGGGAGAATTAAAGAATGGGCCAAAAGGAAACATCCTGGAATTCGCTGGAATTAGATCCAGAGAAAATAACCACCAATTAGTCACCTGTATTGGATTGTGGTATGGTATAGAAAGGGATCATGTTCTAAACGTTAAAGATAGCAATCACGTGAACTAAAAAGGGACCATGTTTGCTCTTCAAACTGCTTTCAGCTTGCTGACTTTCTGTGCATTCTTTTCAGGAGACAAATATATATTCAAGAGTCCCCTTCCTAGGCCAGCTCAACTTCATAGTGGGGCAAATGGTGCTCTGTTGGTTTGCTGAGCTGGCCTAGGGAATGAAAGGTGGTCTGTAACTCACACCATGAATAAACATGAACCTCCTCATTTGCATGAGGCAGGTGACTGTAAAATATCTTGGCGCAAGTCATGAAAGGATGCTTTGTATGCCAGTGCCCAGGGAAGCTGGGAAGACTCAGCCTTGTTTATCTTCATTAGAATTCCATCTATTGATACTGTTACTGATCTGAACTGGACCTGATGTAGCTTATAAAGTAGGTGTGCGTTTTAACTGAAACATGAATATTTAAGTACAAGAGAAATATTTGAAAGAATCATACAATGAGATTATACAATTTTTAATCTGTGTATGCCATTAACAAGTATGTATTCAAAAGGCTTCTCATCATCACAGCAGGTTTTTTAATTTGCCATGCAAGCAGCCAGTCTCTTCTAGAAGCATGTACATTATATGAAGAGATTCATTTCTTCCTTTGGTGTCTTCCATTGGATATTGGATAAGTAGCAAATGGTTTCTTGGTGTGTGTGTGCCTTTCAGTTGCTCATTTAAGGTAGCACTAATTTTTTCCATGGACTTTGCCATATTTTATTAGATAGCAATCAAGGTATGTCCCTCTATAGTCATTACTCACATTACTCACAGCTTGGATAGTTTGTACTCTCCTGCTGTCAGGCTGATGGGCCACTTGGCTCATCACCAGCACCAGACAGTGGTGACATGAAGGTGGGAGAAGACTGGGTGATACAGGGTTCAATGTGCCATGAACAGGAGGGGGATCCTTGAGACAGCTCTAACAACAAACACTTTCAGAAAAGATGGACAAGCCACCCTATCAGAGTAAGTGACCAGCTCCATGGAACAGCCATGTGAGGGTTAATCGCTGGTTGTCGAGTTGACGAATGTCTTCGCCTGTCTGTTAAGGATTTTCTAGATTAGATTAATTGAGGTAGGACGACTCTTAACTGTGGACAGTGTTCTTACTTTGGACTGAATGTGACCAGCTGCATCAAGCCACCTGCCACCATGCCTTCCTCATCTTAATGGACTGTAACCTAGAACTATAAAGTGAAATAAACCCTCTCCCTGAAACTGATTTTTTTTCTCATACATTTTATCCCAGCAATGAGAAGATAACTGACACAGACCATTTCCAGGTGTTCTGCACCTCCCATTGCCTACTTCTTCCACATTTACACAAGATGGTGTGGGAGAATTCAGGCCTCCAGGAATTCTGGTTTGCTAATCCTGTTCATGTAGTTGCTGTAAAAAATGGTTAAATTGTTAGCCAATCTATTTAAAGATTAACTATGACTTTTAATGTGCTGGAGGCATTGGGAGCATGTCTTGCTTTCTGTGCATTCCCTACCACTGGAGCATTTGTAGAGACAGCTTCAAAATCTACATCGGATGTACTCCTCTGTGATCCAACCCTGGCATGGACCTCTTCCTCCTTCTGAAAATCTTTCTCCAGTCTGTTTATCTTATTTGCTTATCCTATCTCTAAATTGAGACTTGCCAGTTAAGGGAAGGAGATAATTGGTAGACTCTTCTGCTGGATAGCAATGAAACACATCCACCCCTTGGTTCAATTACAGACTGCCCCTTAGCAGGAGGACAATCACCATTTCCAACTTAACTGCTTTAACAGCTTTGTTCAGACTTCTGGAACTTCTTTCCCTTTTATTAACTACACTTTGGGGCTCTATATGAGTTGTCAACAAGTTCCTGTGACCTGAATTCTAGGTCCACTGTGGGTTATATGAAGAGTTGAGAAGGCACATAAACCATTTTATTAGTGTGTGCTCAATTAATGGGAGATTACCTGCACTTCAATTTAGGCATTTTAAATTAAAAGACAAATAGGACTCGGAGTTGCTTAGCTAGGAAGGATACCATTAGGTTTTGATTTATCATAAAGTATAAATCCTCATTGACTTAAAAGAAAATATTTACCTTGTAATTCCAAAGTGAGTTATGTTGAATGGGAGACTGAAATGCACTTCAAGAAAGTCTCCGAAGGGAGACTGCGAGGAAGAATATGTTAATGCCTGCAGGTGCTCCCCGCTGCTAGCCAAGGGGACTAGATATGATGGGTGGAGGACTTGGGCAAAAAAAAAAAAAAAAATCCCAGACAGGATGTATACAAGAGTCAGAATGAGAGATGATGAGCAGAAGCCACCTGTAAAGATGCCAGAATATGAGCTGGGAGACAGTAGAAAACTGAAATGAGATCTCTAGATAGCCTCTGCAAAAAGGCTACATCTAGGGGAATCTAAAATGTGATTATTTTAATATGTATAGTCAAGTGCCAATGTACCTTGCTTAAATGCCTGTGCAGATCTTTTACAGTTTTACTTTTATATCTAAGCCATAATGAATTATGTATCAAGACTATCCACCTTCATTTTGCATATAGGAATTAAAATACTGGTAAGCCTTGATCAGCCTACACACTGTTGCTGCTCCAGGCTTAGAGCTGAGCCACTAAGTCAAATGGGTCAAAAGCAGGGACAGAGATTAAAAGGCAAGGAGCTGGAGCAGAATAAAACTGACCGCAGTGTCTCCAGTCCTTCTGTGGCTGTTAGAGAAAATGAGCAATGAAACTTGAGTTTGAGAGGCAAGAGTTCTAAAGTGCTGTTTTCTTCTCCTTTCCTCTTCCTTCTCTTTCATTGTTCGGATGTTTGTCCACTGTTTTTAGAAGTACTAGTAGGTGATTAATGAACATTAGAAGGAGGAAGTAATTAGAAAGCTTATCAACTCAGTTATTTCATCAGTGAGACCAACATCTGCAGGAAAGTTCTGAAGCCTATGGCTATCACTTTTAGCAATAATTCACTCAGATGCCCTCTAAGTGCCTCCCCCTTGCTCTGGTCCTTTTGATCTATCTATCCCCTAGGGCTTACAACAGCTATTTGCAATTCTCAAGTTTTCTGAGAGCAAAGCCTTTGTGTGTTCCTGGACTCTCATCTACAAATCCTTGTGTCTACAACATGGTGAGCACTGAGGTGGGCACAGTAATATGGAATGAAAGACAAGTTGATTTCTGCCTTCCTGGAGCTGACAGCCTTGTGTGTCTTTCTTATAAAACTTACAGGAATCACTGCAGGGTCCTTTGTCCTTTCTTGATTGCCTTGGTTCATATTTTTCTCTTCTCTCACCCAAAATGTGGTTAAGTGGTGAGTCATAACTCTTCCAGCTATGGGGAGAGTACGTCTCCACATCTTTGCCCTGTCACCTTTTGACTTCTGACTGGGCAAAGTGGCTTTCATGATCCAGTAACATGTGAACCAATGTATCAGTGTGGAGTGAACAGAGGCTTGGATGCTGCATGCCTGGTATTGTTGGTTGTGGTAGTTTGAATAGATGGCCCCTAATATATTCAGTGTTTTATTAGTTTATAGTTTGCATCTACAGCAACTGGCTGGAGGCAATGTCACTGGGTGGATCTTAAGGTATGATGGTGGATTTAAGATTTAAATCTAAAGATATGCAAAGTGTGCCTAGCTGGAGTTCCTGAGGTGTGCTGTGCTATGTGGCTTTTTGGTTTTCGGCTTTCTCTCTCTCTTGTTTGTTTCTGTAAAGGCAGGCCAGCTTCTTCTGCCATTATGGAACTTCCCCTGCATCTGTAAGCTCCAATAAATATCCCTTCCTCCATAACTGTGCCTGGTCTAGAAGTTCATCTTAGCGAACCTGAAGCTGTCTGCTACAGTGGCCTTCCATACTTCTGCTGTCATCTTGAGAATTATGTGCCCTGGGTCATTTCTACCTTCTCAGTGAAGGTTCCAAAAAGAGACACATGTGGTAGAATCTTTGTATTTTGATTTTGCAGATAATTCTTAAGATGTTTAAGCCAACATCTGTGCTCACCTAATGCCCTGTGAGTATAATATTTCTTAATTATTGGAATTGTTTGTTACACAACATTAGTGGAGCAGTTACTGCCTAAGACATCAACTGCTGCACTAATTCATATCCCAGTTTTGAACTTGACTTTCAAATCCCTCTAGCACAGATCTGACCATGTTTGTGGTCCTTCAACCTGCCTCAGATCACTTCCTGGTAACATACTTTACCTGATTCATCCTCATGTTATCATGCTCTACCTGCCGTAGGCTCTGCCTGCTCACCCTGAATGCCCACCATGTCTAGAATGTGCTATCACACTTTTGTATCTCAGCATTAGCTCATCCTTATTCCCTCTGCCAGAAATGTCTTCCCTTTTCTGCAGATAAGTTCTTTTTACCCTTCAGGATTTTGCACAAGTGACACCTCAGTGCAACAGTTACCATCTCCCTTTCATTCACTATGAAATTTTGCACCTTCCCCCACAGCATGGAATTCAAAATTTCTATTAGAAAATATCTTCTAGCTCCATAGTAATTCAATTATAAACCCATCTTTCTAAATTAATTCAATATATTATTGGATCTAAGAATTATTATGTCTCAATATCCTCTTCTTTTTAAGTAGCAGCTGTTCAATTACTTTGGGTTGATTACTGAATGAATGAAGGGCCAGAAAATCTGATTTACTCATCATTTAAGGTGGTCCACCAGACCAAAAAGCTGAATTGGTTTGCATCATTTTAATATGAGATATGTACTGTTGCTCAACTCCTAGAGGCCAGAGGCACTAAGAATTTTTACAGTTCTACAATTAAAGCGTTTTCTTAACTAGGCATGACAGTGCATGCCATAACCCCAGCATTCTGGAAGTGGAGGAAGTAGTAACAAGAATTCAAAGCCAGCGTTGGCTACACAGTGAGTTCAAGGTCAGCCTAGGCTATGTGAGACACTGTAAAAACATTCTTGCCCTAAATATTAATAAACCTTATTGGAAAACAGTTATAGATCTGTCCACTGAAATATCATCTTCAGGTGTCAATAAATAAAAAAGCAAAATTATTTTGCCATCTGTTGCTTAACAAAAATTTCAGTAGTGATCATGTTTCACTTGCATATCTTTATGTAAGGTAGTGGAAAGCTTCAGAAAAATTGAACCATTGCAAAAGAAACTGAGTTTTTTTCTAGAGCCCCACCCCCTCCATTTTCAGCTCTACTCATTTATTATGGCACTTTCAGACATGCCTAACCCACATACCCAGGAAATTCAGGGAACACTCTAGTTCTCCACTTGTCACAATTCCAGGCCAGTGGGGAAAAACATATCAATAATGGTACTTATCCTTTCCCAGGACACTTGTCAAGAGACCTTCCAGTGCAGAGACAAATACAGCTTCTGGTTTGTCCATCCCTTTTGGGTGGCTGGTGCTACCCAAGCATACCCAGAAATTGCCTGTGTAGCATAGCAGGCAGAGCCAGCACAGCATGCTCACTCCATGCCCTTCACAATGATCACCACTTGTCTTTACCCTTACCTCCACAGTCCTCTTGAATGAGGAAAAAATGTAGTCCCCCAGGAGGGTCATAATCAGGAAAACTATTGTATACCTGAAGTACTGGAGACAATTAGTCCCTAGAACTGTTCTGGTCCCATTTTCCTTATTTCTCTTTCACACCTCCTTTGGCGTGACTTGGCTACATTTGAAGTGGATGGCATATGGCTTTTTACTGCTTGAGCTGCCATGGAAGAAAATGTCATTGGCATAGAATGCCACATTTCCATTTTGTGAATCACAGAGCATGGAGTTCTGTCCGAAGGCTCCCAGGCTGCTATGTCCTTAAAACATAAGTAGGAAAGGACAGGAACTGTGCATCTCACAGAGATGCCTATCCTATGTAGGTGTGTTTATCATGATAAAGTCTATTTAAAATGCACATGATGATGACCTTAAGTGTGTCACAACAATCTATTTGGCTTGTTTTATTGTAGTCAGGGGACTGAGCAAGCAGGGTATTTGCTTCCAAGCCTCAGCTGAATAGACACTGATCAGGAAGAAAGGTAAGGTTTTTTTGTGTGTCTTTTTTTTTAATTCTTTTCAGATAGGAATTTACCTGTGCACACAACAGAAAAAACACTGTGAGTAAGAGATAATAACATGTGTTGGATGCTGTTTACAACTTTGTATTCATTAAATTTTCAAGTTACAGAGCACATGACAACAAAGCAGCTGCTAAAGGAGATCTGACACTGTCACAGACACATGTCAGCCTTTGTCCCTTCCCCACCCACAGAGGAACAAAGAGAGATTTGAAGATTTTGAAAACGGGGGGCGGGGGGGGCATTAGACAGAACCATATGAAATTTCCAATACCTACCTATTTTTGTCTTACAAACACAGCAATTTGAAATGGTTCAGTTTAGTACTTGTATGTCAAGTACAAACAGAAACAGTTAACCCTAAACACTGACCACTGATTCCAGCAGTCTTACTGTATGATGTTTCCACAGTTCCCATTTCTCTTCATGTCCCCTAGTGCTGTGATGTAACTCACTAGTTAAATTGCATTAAGTTGAGCAGCTCTGACCCTGGATCCTCAGGATAGGGTTCAAAACCCGCTCCATCTTTTCCCTGCTGGGTGTTAGCCTGTCCTGTTCCCTACCTTCTTCATCTGTCAAATATGAATCTTAATATAACTTTTAAGAGCTAAATGAGCCAATATGAAGCAGAACCACATCAGAGGGCCAATATTCAACTACTTACAAATTGCAAAATTAGCACTTCTCTATGGCTTATCTTGATGTATGTAAAGCACTTGGGCCATTTCCAGACAGGAACTGAAAGAGTCCCACATGAGGCATAGGGAGGCTTGGATTCTATCCCAACTCTCCCTGTAACTCACTGGGCACTTCTTCAACATCTATACTCACCACCTCTCTTTCTAGGCAAAGGTTGACCCTAGACACCTCTAAGACTTATTTTCTTGCTTAACTTTGAATTTTGCCCCTCCTGACCAGCTCTGAGACTGTTCTGACAGTTTTCACTTCTAATCTTTACATCGTTAGTTTCTTCCTCTTGATGTCATCTCCCTGCTCTGCCCCACCATAAGCATTTAATGAAATCCCCCATATTTTAAAGAAAAAGTAGGTAACTTTCTCAACCCCATTCACATTCACTCTGCTCCAAGCCATGTGTCCTAATATAGCTAGCTGCCTTCATTCACTTCCTTTTCACCTTAATCCTCTGCAGCCTCCCATCTACCCTCACTAAAAGTACAACAGGGCTAGAGAGATGGCTCAGGGGTTCAACGTGCTTGCTTGCAAAATCTGCCAGCCTGGGTTCAGTTCCCCAGTCACCCAGGTAAAGCAGGTCTGGGAGCAAGGGACTCTGGCATGCCCACACATACACGAGCAAATAAATAATTTAAAAAATATTAAAGTAGGGCTGGAGAGATGGCTTAGGGGTTAAGGCACCTGCCTCCTAAGCCTAAGAACACTGGTTCCAATCTCCAGCAGTTCCAATCTCCAGGTCCCACATTTAGCCAGATGCAAAGTGACGCAAGGGCGCAATGCCGCACTTGACTACAAGGGGGCGCACACATCTGGATTTCGTTCGCAGCAGCTGAGACACTGCTGGTGCTCCCATCTCTGTCTTCCTCTCTCTCTCTCTCTCTCTCTCTCTCTCTCTCCAAAAAAATTAATAAAAAATAAAAAGTTTTAAAAATATTAAAGTAGACTTAAAACATACCAACAAGAGCCACAGAGTAGGAGGGAATATCCAGACACATTGCCCCCCAGTAATGACTGACTGCTATCTCACAACTCATAACCCACACCCCAAGGGTGCATACCAGTAATCCCTCTGAGGAGGCCCTCAGTGGAATGGGGGCATGGAGGAAAGGAAATGGTGGTATCACCACATGATATGTCTGTACAAAGTTTCTACTTAGTAAAATATTCTGTATTTATAAAAAAGAAAATAAACAAACTTTAAAATATCATATATATGATTTTTAAAATTTATATAAAAGCAAAGGAATATGGTCTTTAAATGCACTAAAATAACACTATCAGTTCTTGAAAATCTCTCTAGTCACTGAGGCTACTGGTTTTGATGAAGTGACAGATGACCTCTGATGGACAGTTTCAAATCTCGTTTGCCTTCTTTGTGTCACTTGACCCTATTGGCTACTTCTCTCCTTGAAGGCCATCCCACAGTGCTTTGGAAATGTATATGAGCAATGCTCTGTATAGTGCACATGGGCTGCAGAGACCAGCCCACACAGAGGATGTTTATATGGAAGACATAACCCAATTATTATTGCTTCAATTAATAGAGTTATTTTAAGGAGAAAATCAAAGATAACCAAAAATCTAATATGAAAAGAGAAATATGACTCTAAAATTCACAAATACATATTTAACAGTAGAAACTCCTGTACACCACAAAAGAGGTTATTGTAGCTTTTTCTATGGAAATGTGAATAAATCTTCACGCACCCTAGATAGGATACCAAGTTACAGACAAAACATACAGTTTCACCCAAGACTAACTTAGTGAAATACTGAGCTTAATTGGGACCACTTAGGGTAGCATGTGTGACAGGTTACCTACAGGAGCCATGGGCAACTTAGGGTGGCTAAACCACTGACCAATCTTTCCTTTTTCTGTTTCTTTTTTTAAGGTAGGGTCTCACACTACCCCAATTTGACCTGGAACTCATTCTGTAGGCTGACCTTGAATTCACAGTGATCCTTCTACCTCTGCTTCCTGAGTGCTGGAACTAAAGGTGTGTAAAACCACTCTCAGCAAGAACAATCTCTTAACAGTTTATATCTACTCAGGGAGTGATGGGGCTTGTCCTCATGCCCCATAGTAGACTCTTAATGAGCCCATTCTTGTGCAGGTCTCATGTTAGTCATCACAGTTCAAGAGGCCAATGGCATGCCAGGAGGACAGTGTTCCACAATTCATGCTTTCTAAGAGACATATGCGGATGGAGGAGTCATTTAGTTGCTCTGAGTTTAAAAGTGAAATAAAGTTTTATGAATTTCTGTTTTAATAAAGAAGTTAGACATAAGAATTATAGAAATAAATATTTTATTCCTTATTCCACCATGCTGATTTGCATCTTTCTACTTTCATTTCTTTTAAAGTAATATTTTTATTTGTTAGAGAGAGAGACAGAGAATGGGCAGGTGAGGACCTCTTGCCACTACAAACAAGCTCTAGAAGCTTGTGCCACTTTGTGTAGGTGGTATTATGTGGGTCCTATATAATCAAATCCAAGTCAACATGCTTGTATGCAAGCACCTTTAACCTCTGAGCCATCTCCCCAGCCCTTCATTTCTCTTCTCCAGCCTGAAAGTATACCCAAATCACTCCTATCCATAAGTGATACTATTTTCAACCCCATTCCACTTCCTAAGGCCTTATTTTGAGATAAGGTCTCACCAAATTGCCTTTGCTTTCCTTCAACCCATTCCATAGCCCAGACAGGCCTTGAACTCACTCCCCCTACCCTAGCCTCTCCAGTTGCTGGGATCCAAGCCAGTGTGACCAGTCCATGCCCTCCCCTTTCTTTTCCCTGTTCTTGAAGCACTGAGCACACTCAGCCATAGGCTGAACTTGTGTCTGGTTCAAAGAAGTGCCATGCCACTCTCTGTCCCACCTCATGCTGCCCCAAGTCAGTGCTAAAGATCCCAGAAGACACAGGAAACCACACAGGTTATAGGCAGTTGTCCACGTTTTCCTTCCCACTCTTCTAGACTATACTATAGAACTAATTCTTAACCTTCTACCCCAAGGTATGTAACAAAAAGAAAATAAGATAATATAGATATGCAACAGGCACCTGAATTGAATGAACATGAAATAAATGAAAAGAGTAGCCAGTGATAGTTCTTCTTTTAGTAAGCTGATAACACTTTAACAAGGTAAAAACACAATGTAGAACAAACTTTGCAACCTTGGAAAAGAGCAAGCTGACAAGCAAAGGCATTGTTGGGGAAGATGGGACTGGAAAAGTATGTTCCTTGGTGGTGGTAATTTTTTTTAAGACCAGAAAAAAAAATAATTGAAGTATTTTCACAAGAGAAGGACAAGACCTTTTTTCTGCCTTAAAAACACCCTCTGAATGTTCATTTTGGGAATTTACCACCCAGCAAAAGCCATGGTAATCTGCATATGGGCATTTGCCCTTGCAAGAAACCAGGAGCTGGGATGCACACTGTGGCCAAGGCTGGGAAACTCAGCATCCAGCTGAGTGAGAGTTTGACTTCCCACAGCACCTGTTGCACTTTCTATGAAAAGGAATTGAAGAACTGGCATTCATGATAACACCTTGGAGGGCCATGAAGAAGACCCCTTGGCTACACTTAGCATCCAAAAACCTTGATATCTCACTAAAATTTTGGAGAAATCTGTCAGGACAAAAGTTCTTGCTAGAAAACCCACCAGAAAGCAATGGTCTCCATTATAAGGCCATTCAATACAGTTCAGATACATAGAATCAGAGACATCATAAGGAAAAACAAAAGGTATGCATGGAGACGTTCACTTCCTTGTTATTTCTGAATGAAAAATAGAAAGCTACCCACTGCTCAGCAGTGAATATATGATAAATTAGTGTATGAAAGCATTTGTTTTTATTTTGGGATTTCTCCATCATTCAGACTATTTGTAAATAATATCTAAATATCTAAAAATAGATTTGATATTATGTTAAATGTAGGAAGGTTATAAAATTATGTATCAACTAAGAAAGAAACATTAAAGTTTGAACTATTTTGGTGAAGGTTTCTTCTGCATAGCTTGATTATCTATAAACTTTTTTAAGATTACATATTTTGCCTACTGAGCAAAAATAACACTGTATCTCTTTAGGTATAGAACTGCCAATGAGCTCCAGAAGTGGTCTAACCAGTGGTAGTCGTCAGAAGGAATTCCTTGATCTGGATGGCACATGTTAAAATACAGGCTAAAGTTGTTGATTCTTTGAAATAAAGCCTGGGTCTGGGCCAGCCATGCCAGCTCATCCAATACCTGGCTTCTTAGCCAGAATTTGATTGGTACTAAAACCAGGAGTTATCTGAGGCTTAGTTCAAAGAACTGTCATTAACTGGAAGGATGCTCTGAGCAGATGTGACATCCTTGGGAAGAGAAGGCAGATTACAGGCACAGCCGGCCAGCACCTGCTCTGCATGTAGAGTGCATTTCCATGGTGGGGAATGTGCAGGAATGCTTTCCAAAACACCCTCCTCCCTCTCCAGCTGGAGTGCAGGAGTGGGAGGAGGAAGAGATGGGAGAACACAAGCCATGAGTCACCGAAATGTTTTCAGAGATCCTCATCTTCTGACCATCCATGATGCTGGGGAAAACACAGAAGCACCCAGACAGCTTCCATAGTCTGCCTACAATGTCTTTTCAAGGTGCTGGAGACAACTAGAGATGATTATTTCTTGAGTTTTGTTAATAAATTCAGCTCCGAGGGGTTTCTAGCATAACAGGTAGCTCTAAAATGATTTAACTTTGCAGTGAAATGGCACATGCAATGGCAAAGCACAGTGTATAGAAGTAAACTAAAAGAAGAGTTTGTTAGGAAAGCTTTGGCAGATTCAGGTGAGCAGAACAAAAGAATAAAACCAAGGCAATAAATAGGATAGAATTTGGGAGGAGAACATTAAATTCATAAGCTTTATTATTCATTTCTCAGATGTTAGATCAGTATTCTGGGGTTCCCAAGACTTGAAATAAACGTATTCCAACATATGGAAGTATACTGTAGGTGCTTCCTAAATATTATTTGAATGATTGGACACATTACTTCCAAACTGGGAACATTCTGGTGAATTTGTCCTTTTAATGTATATAGAATTGAGATGTGTGCTAGGAACTAGATTCCCAAAGAACATATGTAAGAGTGTTTATTTATAATTCAATATATGTGATATTTAAGCTGTTTGATTCATAATTCTCATGCTTGTGTTGATAGACCTGTAAGCAAGATGTTTTGAAAATCATGTTTTTTGCCTTATGATGACTAGTAAGGTCAGAGGATCACTGTTCTATACTAAGTGATCTGTTATTGCCTTTAGTACCAATTTTTATTGATGTTATCAGATTAACTACTTCTTATAGTTCATAACTTAAATGTGAAAACAAGTAGTGATCTATCAGATAAGATTATATTTTATGTGAATTTAGTTTCTGTACAAGCCAGGTTGTAGAAGAGACTGTTCTTTGTCAAAGTCAGGAGTCACCTGTCATTATGATGTGTTTGTTGGTCAAGGTTCACATGTCAGTTTCTTTCAACTCTAAATGGACAGAAAATAGTTTGAAATGATCTCTTCTTACAAGCTGTTGATACAGAAGGATTGGATTTAATATCAGCCCCTATCCCAGGGATCTGTGATGCAGGAGTGGTTAACTGTGACCAAACATACTCTTGAGTTCATTCTTTTAGAAAAATGAGAGTTGTCATTGCAACTTTAGGCACATAGTTGGGATGTGACTGACTTTTAATGAAGTCTTTATTAAATGTTATAGTAAAAATAACTGGGTTAGGCCGGGCGTGGTGGCGCACGCCTTTAATCCCAGCACTTGGGAGGCAGAGGTAGAAGGATTGCTGTGGGTTCAAGGCCACCCTGAGACTACCTAGTGAATTCCAGGTCAGCCTGAGCTAGAGTGAGACCCTACCTCGGAAAACCAAAAAATAATAATAATAATAATAACTGGGTTTAAATATAACTCACCATAGAATTTCACAGGTGACTGGTTTGGCCCATGGTGTCCTCTCCTTATTATCCTGAACTTGGAATAAGAAGGTTTTAATAATAATGTAAGCAGACCTCTGGAATCTATTGCAAATCCTTCTGCTCTGCCCACTCCTTTCCACATATCAGAACATGACCTCTGACCCAGGTTTCTTAATTCTCTCATGTCTACCTCCCTTATCCTTACTTACCTGGATGAACCAAGTCGATGTTTGCCTCCTTGATCTTGATTTCTCTCTTTCTCAGCTAACTGTTTATCCTCTTATCCTTGGCATTCCCTGCTCTGTTGCAGTGATAGACACCAAAATACATAAGCACCTGTGGATTGTTAATCTTGTAGGATATCTGTCAATCTGAAACCAGAAATCAGGAAAGTAGATCTATTGTTAAGCCATTTGATGAAACATAGAGAACTATAGTTTTAATCTCCTAAACTCATGATGAAATTAGTCTTCAGGTTAGAATATTAAAAAAACTAGGGTGTTTTTTTTTCCTTCAAAAAATAGAGTTTTCAGGCTGGAGAGATGACTTGGCAGTTAAGGAGCCTTCCTGCCAAGCCCAAGAACCCCGGTTCCAATCTCCAGGTCCCACGATTAGCCAGACGCAAAAAGTGACACAAGGGCAAAATGCCACACTTGCCCACAAGGAGGCCCACACGTCTGGAATTCGTTCACAGTGGCTGCCCGCTGGCACGCCCATTCTATCTCTCTCTCTGTATCTCTCTCACATAAAAAAAAAATAGAGTTTTCCATATGAGATTGACGTGTTTCAGAGTTGGGAGAGGTGAGGTTCCTTATGGGTCGAAAAATCAATAAGGATGTGAAAGAGGTCCCAAAACTTTCCATAATGGTGTGGGCTATTTCCCACGTGGCACCACTGAAAGAATATCCAGTAGCTTTTTGCCACTGCCAGTGGATATGCTTGGCAAGACTGAGCTGAGAATTTTGGCATTTTCACTTCTTCTTTTGGCCTGAGTTTTCAGCAGCTCACAATTCTGGGAATGCATTTCCCTAGTATATTTGTAAAACTTGAATTGGCAAGGTGATGAGCTTTCTGAATTTAGCCAGCCATCCTTTCCAAGACAGTCAGAGTTTTATAGCTGCATCACATTGGACCTTATTCTTGTGCTGCTTTATTCCATTTGGTCAAGTCTTATCATGCCCCAACAATGCCACACCTGAACACTCCAACCCTGAGAATGCAAATCACTGTCCCACTACAGGCTGGTGCTTTGAAGGAAGGAGAAAGAAACATGTGGGCTACAGATCTGTTTATACAATGGGTTTCTATTTTGTGGATCTGGTTTTATTTCACAGAGTTTGTAGACTCTGCTTATATTTTAGGCATTTTGTGGGAAATATCACTACAGCAAAGTCTGGAGAAGTAAGCATCATCATGTTAGTGCCTCATGTCTCATCGCTCAGCCGTAGATACTCTGAGAAGTATCCCACTCTAGCTGCTTGCTTGGCAGCTCTGAAGCCATAGTGCATTGTGCTCCACAGTCAGATTCCCAAGTCTTAGTCCTGAGAGCTCTTTACATGCTAGATGTTGACTGAAGACATGTTACTTAAATGTGACTCTTGCTATCTCCATGTGAAAGGAGGGGTTTTGTGGTATTAGACATTTGTTTTTAACCACTGTATTCCCATAGAAATCTAGACCTGTCACAAAGAAATTAGGATCCTGGGACCTAAAGATAAAGTAAGGGTAGCAGGCTTTGCGGGTTCTGCTTGAGATCATCTTTCATAAAAGAGAAGTAAAGACAGAGGCTGTCTGTAAAAATGAATAATTCTATGGATATTGTTGATGTCTCCTGTTGAGGCTAGAGATATGTGAAAGGTGCTGTGGGAGGTTGGGAAGATGACTCAGCAGTTAAAGGCACTTGTTCCACAAGCCTGCTGACCAGTTTGAATCCCCAAAACCCACATAAATCTGTATACAAAGTGGTACATGTGCCTGTAATCCCATCACACTTAAGACAATGAGAGGCAGTCAGAATTCCAAAGCTTGAAGGCCAGCTATACTGGACCTCTCAGTGGCAAAACAATAGGAGAGACCCTGTCTCAAACAAGTTGGAAGGAGGGGACCAACACCCAAGGAAGTACTCTTCCCTCTGCCTGTGCACCATAGCATGCACAGACCCTCCTCCACACACCCACACACACGTACACTAAAACAAAGTTATTCTGATCATGTTTAGTAGAGGTTTTGCATGTGTTTTGGTTTTCAAATCAACCATGAAAATAATCAGAGATGATATATATCAACATGATTGGACAACTATTTATCCCATGTATCTGGAATGAAATAAAGCAGATGAACTGAGTCAGTAACTGTTCCTCTTACCCATCAGAGCATCTCTATTTCTGACCTCACAGCCTTATAAATATGGTCTAATCTATGCTGTAGTGGGCTGGGTTCTGTCTTGTAAGTGAAGCTAGTGTATGTGGATGTGTTTTGTGTTTGTCTATGACATGTGTATGTAGGAGAGAGGTGCCTCTGAAAAGGTGGGTTTGTAGGTGAACTTGCTATGATATGAAACCATACGTGTTTGGAATTTCCTTAAAATTCAACTTGACCCTCAAGATCTGATAGAAAGAACCAAACAAAAAGTGTTGCCTACATGCATAGCCATGGTCTGAAACGCTGAGTCATCACCATCACATTTGTTTCCTGGGACTAACATGCATCTAGAGAAGTGTGTGCTCAGACTCTGGAAGCCCAACTGGGGCCAAGAGTTAAAAAATAAAAAACTGACTGTTACTATTGTCATTTCTTTGTAACCTCCGTATTCCCTCTTTTGTATGCTTACTATAAAAGGTGCTCATTTTTGGTAAGATTTATGGGTTCTACCTGCAGGAAAGTTTGATAGCTACATTACAAATCATTCTGTAGCAGCCATTATATATTTTGATTCAAAAATTACATGGCATATCACCTAACAGGGCTGTTTGGGTTTCTGAATTTAGTGTAAAAGTGTTATGAAAGCACGTGAATGGTGACAGATTTAATGGTATACATTTAATGAATCATGTTTATTTAAAAACCCAAACTTTATTAGAAAAATCTGCCCTGAGGAAATGCAAGACAAATGGTGCCAGTACTGCCTACCCAGGGCAGAACAAAGACCATAGGATTTAATGGTTACTGAGATACCCAGGGCTGATTCTTACTCTGAATTTCCTAAGCATTATGTCTCCTAACTCTTTCTTTTCCCCTTCTTCCTTCCTTCTTTCTTTCCTTCCTTCCTTCCTTCTGTCCTTCATTCCCTCTATCCTTCTCTCCTTCTTTCCATCCTTCTATTTTTCCTTCTGTTTTCCTTCTTCCCTCTTTCCCTTCCTTGCTTACTTTCTTTTTCATTTGTATACATGTATGAGGAGTGTGTGTGTGTGTGTGTGTGTGTGTGTGTGTGTGTGTGTGTGTGTGTGGAGGCCAGAGGTCAATATCAGGTATCTTCCTTAATCAGTCTCCACCTTACCTTTTTAAAACTTTATTGACAACTTCCATAGATATAAACAATAAACCATAATCCTAATCCTCTCCTGCTACCCTCTCTTTACACCCTGCAAACTCCCCCCTCCACTGAATCCTTCTTTCCAACTAGTCTCTCTTCTATTTTAATGTCTTCTTTATTTTTGCTCTTATTATGCAGGTTATTTGTAGTTAGCATCAGCTACTGTGAGGTCATGAATATCAAGGCCACTTTGGGTCTTTCAGACCCAAAGTATTGCAAGAACTCCTCCCATTCCTTTGGCTCTTACATTAATTTTGCCACCCCATCCTTTGCTCAGTGGTGGCCCCTGCTGCTGTGTAAGGTGACAGAACATGCAGATGCATTAATTCTGGTCATGCACCCTGGAGAATTCAGAGCAAGCAGGGAGAAGTCAGAGGGAATGAAAATGGACTGAGAAAATTCAGGGAGATACTAGTGTTTGGGGTACCTTGGTGAAATGCAGAAAAGAGCAGAGCCTAATGACTCTGTGCTTACAAAATCTTTCTCAAGCCTCTCATTTCAATCCCTTCAATCTTCAAAGATTTGTTAGGAACCACCAGCGTGCTTTCTGGGAAACGCCATTGCAAATTTCTATTTGTAGCTTGTCAGTGCTGTTAGGCAGCATTGAAAAGAAGATAGTCTCACCGGTTTGTTACTGTTGATTTGAATTAGGACCAGAGATTGTTTAGGTTCATTTAAATCCTGCTTAGGAATCAGTATGGATCCTTCTGTGGGACCCCTCGTGTGCATTCCTGGGTATGCAAGCACCCCTGCCATACTGCCATATTTTACAAAACAAGGCAGTAACATGACATCTGTACCGCCCCGAAAAGAACTATATATGAAGAGAAGGTAGAAGTGAGCAAACTCACAATCAAATAAAAAGTAAAGAGAGAGAAAGGATGAGATTGCAGTTGATTATGGGTCTGGCAGCAGATGTTCTACACGAATCCAACCCGCTGCAGCCAGTCTGTTTCCATGGCAACAGAATCAGTAATTATTGAGCCCAGGCACTCCCCTTCCAACCCTTCTCCCAACAAGGTGGAGGCTGATGAATATGAACTATCTCCATCCCATCGCCAGCCCTTTTTCTTTCTTCTCCCTCTTTCTCTCTCATTTTTTAAAGTTCTTTATAAGAAAAAGGAGGATGTATTGAGAAGGACCAAGAAGGGGAATGATCTATTTCTTGACAAAGATTATAGGGCATCAAAATGCAAGTGATTATTTTTTTTCTTATGATACTATCATAGAAAAGCTCTTCCCAGAAAAGCCAGTGATCACTGAAGATGCTAAATAAATGGGCAGGAGTTTCCCTGAAATGGAAGCTCCCTTTGATTGGCTGATATTTTCATGACTTCTGCCAATCGGAGCACCCCTGGGCTTCAGATCCATAAACATAAGCAAAGCTACATGCTTATTCTTCTGGACTCGGAGTGTATACCGTTCAAAGGTGTGCGGTGGCTCTCTGTTCACATGGCTCAACTGGAAACCTATTCCATGAACCAGCTTACACGAGAGCTATCTGGTCTTCCAGCACATTGTTCTTCTGGGGGGCAACTCTAAGTCATTTTGTGGTGGCAGCAGCTTAGATGCAGCATTTGTAGCTGACGAAGATGGACTTGCAGGAGCTTGGTGAGTAAACCTCAGTCTTACACATCTGTGCACTGGTATGAGCAGGTTGAACTAGAATGTAGCTTTGTTCTATTGTCTGCCAAGAAAACTGAATTGGAAGAAGCGCAAGGAAGAATGGGCATGCAGGAGTTCCTGTGTGTGTGTGTGAGTCTGTCTTCAAAAGGCTGCATGCTTTGTTTGATCTGATCAGATTGTAGTTGACTGTATGTTATATTTGTATGCTAGACAGTGAGGGAGAATTAATTAGCATAAAGAATAGGCTTCTGCTTTATCTCCCCGGTATTGATTAATTTCAAAAGAAAATGCTTTAAAAAACAAATTAGTAAGAATCAAGCCTGTGCATGGCTGGCGAGGTAGAAAAGGTACAGGCATGGAGCCCTGGGCTGCTTGATTGTAGAGCCAGTGTTTGCATTGTGAAGAGAGGAGTTATTATGACATTCTGTCACTCTTTAGATGGCTGGCCACAGAATGAAGCATCTCTTCTCCATGCACCACTATCCTCTCTCCAAAATGTGCAACTGGGTTAAGTCATGTCCTTTCCCTCTTTCATGAAAACAGTTTCCAAATTGAAATACATTTTAATAATGAATTTCAAAGATGAGTTGACATGCAATCAGAAAGCATATTTTGAGAGGAATCTGTGTTGCATCTTTTCAGCCCTCTGAAACCCAAAGGGTTTGCAAAGTTACATTGGAGGATTGGCTCTTAGCCAGTGTAAGAATGCTCTATTGTTCTACTCTCTGGGGTTTAATTTTTCTGATACTAGTAATGAAGTTTTAAGTGCTGCTTTGTATACACAAGAACTAGAAAGCAGTACTACAAACAAGGCCATCATGAGAAATGGAAAACTCTTTGCCCTTGTGGACCCTCTAGGTGCAAACTTAAAAATATATGTGGCAAGAGGGAATCCAGGCATGGTGTAGAATTCCAGAGGAGCTGTGATCTTCCAAAGCATGAAAGGAAAGGTATTGCCTTTGGCTTAGGTACAGAGAGTGGGGGCTGAAGTTGGGTTTCCATCTCTGCCTATCTGTTCTTTTGTCTCTATCCTCTATTTGAGGCTTCATCACTGTTGATTTTCATGAAAAAAAAAAAAAAACGTTATTTCCTGTCTTAAATCCAAGAAAGTATCATTACATATTCAGGCTCATTGACAGACATCATGCTCGGGTTCAAGAAGGAAAAGAGGAAAAAGAGAATAAAGCATCATTATAAAGAAATGTATATCAAGCAGTTGTATAGGGGAGTGCTTACTGATTTGACCTTTAAAGAAAATGTCTTTTTAATAGAGGAGAGCATTGTGGCTCTTCATGTGGTACTAAGATGAAATTTGCTGTGTCTTAAATGGAGATCTGTGATAAACTAATGAAGAAACAAAAGAACTATATTTTTTCCTGCCTCAGACTCATAGCAGAGGTCAATTGGGTGTCTGGGAGAAAGAGACCTTGCACCCTGTAACCATGAAACAGGTTGATGTTCTAAGAGGAGAGGAGGATTTCCTGGGTGTGAGTAACAGTGCACTGTGAACCTAGCCATTGGCCATGTCAGTGTCCTTTCTGGCCTCTGGACCCAAGAATCTCCACATGATCAGATGCATTGACTACTTACTTAACGTGAGGTGCCTGTGTATAAATCAGCTTCATCCAATACATCTCACTCTGCTACCCACCCCAGTGCACAATTTTGAGGGTGTCTATTTGCTAGTGGATGTGTATTCATTCCTTAGAATGACTCTCCATCTGCTTTTCACTCCCCCCCCAATAGTGTCATATTACATGAGGGAAGTACTGGCACCTGTAGCACAAGAATGAGAGAGAGAGAGAGAAAAGCCTTTTATGGATGCAGTAGAAAAAAAATCTGAAACTAAAAATAATCTGTTTGGAGAGGAAGTCTGGGGATGTAGCTCAGTGGTAGAGCACTTGCTTAACATGTGCAAGACTTGAGGTTCGATCCCCGATACTGAAAACAACCTAAGAATGTGAAAGCTATGAACCTCCTCCCTAACCACAAGAAAATAACTTTTGCATAATCCTCTAACACTTTGATTATCAGCCATTTCAGGAGAAAGAAAGATCCTACTCTCCTAGGGTAATAGCCCACAATTAATTAGATATCTTGGCTGGGGCTGTGGTTTAATGGTAGCATACATGAGGCCCTGGGTACAGTGCCCATGATAGTTTTGCAGTTCCCAAGCTTGGCAAGTTGTTGAAGAATCCAGTTACGGAACTTGGACTGTACATCCTCTTAGTGCTAGGAGGAGAACAGTGTCCTTGTCAATATTCTGCTCATTCCTGAAAGAGAAGGCTTCAAACCCTACCGCTTCTTTCTGGCATTTATAGAATGTGACATAATGGAAACCCAAATGTAATGATAAAATAAAATGAATTCCCTTACATTTTCAAGAGCACATCAAAGTTACTCAATACAAGCCAAAGAGAATATAAAGACACTGGATCCAAATCTGGAATTAAGTATTGAGAATTTGAATAAGAATCCCCAAGTTCTCCAAGTAGTTGCAATAAAATTAGTCACAGCAGCCCTTGCTCTATGCCTTGAGTGTTCACTGCATTCCTGGCACAGTTCAGTGTACATTAGAGGTAGGGAGTAACTGAATCTTTCCATCAGTCCTAACAGGACTATTTTTATACCTATTTCATAGATGAGGAAATTAAGTTACCAAAACATGATGGGACTGGCCCAGTTTATCCATCTAGGAATTGTGTTGATTTACTGTCACATTCATAGATAGAAGAGTGAGCTGATAGGGAAGGAGTATTCATCAGCCTTCAATCTGTCTGAGTCAGTCTATGGGTGGTTGAATTAAACAATCATCACAATAATTGAAATCAAATCAAAAAGGCATGTTTGGGTAGTTGGGTGAATCTTTAACAATGTCATTATGGAAGACAAGTTATACTATGTAAGAATTATCTCCAAAGTACCTATTAGCCACCCCTTTATATTATCGTATGAATCACACCTTCACTCTGCGATGTATGCTTGATTTGATCATGTGTGGAATCAGCTTCTGCTGGGCACTTGGGAAAAGTGGCAGGTTCCTGGTGCTGCACATCGGCCCGTGGCTTCCCTGCTCCAGGCAAAGAGCACCTGGCCCAAGCTGTAAAAACAACAGTTCCCATGTTTTCTGAAGATCTATGAGCAGGAGTGATGAGCCTGGCTTAGAAATCAATTCTGTGTAGTAACCTCACACAACCAAAAGCACATAGAGGATACTCTTGGAAAGCATCTAGTGAAATTGTTTTCAACTCATGTTCCCCAATTTTAGGAAGAATTGACGGCTGCTACTGGACTGTGGAGCTAAGAGGGTAGGCAAGTCTCCACTCCCAAGGCAACCAGGCAGAGCATCTCCACTTTGGTTCACAGTAAAGATGCATTCATAAGAAAGTGAAAGGGGCCAGGTATGGTGGCACATGCCTTTAATCCCAGCACTTGGGAGGCCAAGGTAGGAGGATCATCGTGAGTTCAAGGCCACCCTGAGACTACATAGTGAATTCCAGGTCAGCCTGGGCTAGAGTGAGACCCTACCTTGAAAAACCAAAAAAAGAAAGAAAGAAAGAAAGAAAGAAAGAAAGAAAGAAAGAAAGAAAGAAAGAAAGAGGGAGGGAGGGAGGGAGGGAGGAAGGAAAGAAGGAAGGGAAAGGGCAAGGAGGAAAATCTATTTACATCGTCAGTATTTCCTATTCAATGCATAAAGAAATTGAAGAGCAGCACACATGAGCAAGATCACTACGTGACATAGGAAACTGGAGATGTCTTAGCTGGTTTTATAAACCTAGGCTACTTGCTCTTCATGCCCACTATTCTGCATACTGTGTATATGTGAAAGACAATATTCTACACACTCGAATCTGCACACTGTATGTGTATAAGACAATATTTGCATACTCTAGTATGCACATTATGTATTACTGTGTAAGACCATTGTAATAGCTACAGAAAAACTACATGAACAGATCTCTTTCTGGACCAGGATTTCCAGTGAAAGCATAATTCAAGTTTCATATATATATATATGAAATCAGTTGAAATTTTGAGTAATTACTTTAAAGCAATAATAAGTCAGATAGTTTTAGTAATATGTATTATTTAACTCATTACATTTAAATGTTATAATTTCAACATATAACTATAAAATTAATAGCAAAATATTTAAATTGACTTTTTCATGGGAAGTCTTTGAAATCCGACATATTTTTATACTTACAGCCCAGCTCAATTTGGATACTGCATTTTCACAGGAAATCTGTATTTAGACTTTATAAAATTTGTAGTGGGAAAAGCAGACTTATGTGTAAGTTTTTCCATACATGCTTAACAAACTTTCCAATAACTAAATTATCTGTTTTTAAATTTAAATTAGCCCAAACCAAATAAAATTGGAAATTCAGCTGCACAGTCACACTAACCCATATCTCAGGACTTCCACAGTCCACACACAGGGCCACAGTGCAGGCTGGACTCTCAAGGGACTCTATAGACACTGGGCCACTTTCTTTTTGAGTACATCATCATGCCAGAGCACCTCTGTACACTTTTACCTCCAGGAAGTACCTGGAAGACTCCTCTGGTAACAGAGAGACATAGGGAGTTAGTATTTGTGAGTGCATATAACCTTTGCCTTTACCATTTCTCATACAAACTCAAGATGTAACCACATCTCAAATTCTCCATCATACTGTTTTACATGGGAAATTAAAATTGTGTCAGTTTCTGTTGCAAAAAGTCAACACCAAGGCTAGAGAGATAGCTTAGTGGTTAAGGAGCTTGCCAGAAAAGCCTAAGAACTCATGTTCGAATCTCCAGGTCCCACATAAGCCAGACACACAGTGATGCAAGTGTGCAAGGTCACACATGCTCACAAGGGGACACACTAGCAACTGAAGGCCCTGGCATGCCCATTCTCTCTCTCTCCCTCGCTCTGTCTCCTTCCTTCCCTCCCTCTCTCTGTTTCTTTCCCCCGTTCCTGTTTTTCTTTCTCAAAATAAATTTTTAAAAAATCCATACCCATCCTTCTATGGCATTTTTGATCCCTAAATATTTTACCCTTGTTATTTAGTAACATCTCCCTTATCTTACTTCCTTTTTAGATCAGATCAGGCACATTCAGGGTGGTATGGCCATAGACTCTTTGTTCCTTTTTTACTGCTACAACAGGAAACCCAAGACTAGGTAATTTGTGAAGAAAAGAAATATTTTTCACAGTTCTGGAGACTAGGAAGTCCATTGCCAATATTGACATTTAGAAAGGGCTGTCTTGCGGCATCCTGATATGGTGAAAGGCATCACGTGGCATAGTGTACAAACTCAATTATGCCTTCTTCCTCTATTCAGCTATTCCTCTTATCAAGGAATCCCATCTTCATGACTGAATTACTTCTCAAAGGTCCTATGCTGAAACAATATCAATGTATGAATTTGGGCAGTAAGTTTTAAACACGGGAACTTTCAGTGAACACATCAAACCATAGCATCTCTCAGTTTAATATAGAGCTTAAGTTTAATTTTAATAGTAAATGAACCATGATATAAAAGAAAACCATATGGTAAACTTGTTCTTTATGAAGACAAGTATAAATGAAGAGCAAGGGGCAATGCAATTGCTGTCGTGAATGTGATAGTTTGAATGTATGGCCCCATAGACTCAGTATTTTGCTTTTTGTTTTTTCAAGGTAGGATCTCACTCTAGCCCAGGCTGACCTGAAATTCACTATGTAGTCTCAGGGTGGCCTCAAACTCACAGCAATCCTCCTACTCTGCCTCCCAAGTGCTGGGATTAAAAGTATGTGCCATCATGCTCAGCTAAGTCAGTTTTTATTAAACCTTTTGCTTGAGCCCCTAGCAAGCAGATCTCAGCTACAAGGGGAAATGCCACTGGAGGCAGATCCTGGGGTCCAACCATAAGGTCTGTTAGAGGCAGATCTGAATTCTAGCCCAAAGGTGTAGAGAGAGCAGTTTGAGCTCTAGCTTTACTGTTGATGGTGTCTCTCTTCTTGGATTTATGAAAGGGAGCCAGCTTCTTCCACCACTGATGGTATTCCTCTGGACTCTGTAAGCCTAAAATAAACCCCTTTCCCCCCATAAACTATGTCTGGTTGGATGTTTGTTCCAGAAACAAGGAGCTGTCATTTAGTTCTGCCAAGTTTTGTTTAGTTAGAATATATTGACTCTTTTATTTATGTTTGTGCGTATTCATGTGTGAGTCCAGGCACACACATGTATGGTATAGGTGTACATGTGGAGAAGAGGACAACTTTTGGGTTGATCCTTGCCTGTCTGCCTTGTTTGAAGCAGGGTTTCTTGCTGTATATTCTTGCTCTACTGTTCCTTGTAGCCATGAACTTCTGGGAAATTCTCCTGCTTCTACTTCCCATTTTGCTGTCAGCATCAACATGCTTGGTTTATAGATGTCTTCTGGCTTTTTATAGAAGTCTGGGAATTGAACTTAGGTACTCCAGCTGGAGTGACAAGGACTTTATCCACAGAGCCATCTCTGTAACCTGCTGTTGACCTTATTGACTTGGTCTTAAAATTCTTACATTCAATACCAGATAACATCCTTGTGTACTTACTTCTAAAATATTGTTCTAATGTAAAACTAAAATTTAAAGAGTCACTAACTGTCTAATAATAATAATAATCAGATGGAAAGCTTGCTGCTAAGCCCCCTCAAAAGTATCCATTCTTGGCCTCCCAAAGATGTCACAAATGGATAATCAGTTAATTCTGGTGAATTGAAGAATGCAGGCCCTTCAAAACTCAGCCCTCTCATGCATCCCTTTCCTAAGAAGATCTGTCAGAAATTACACAGACCACTGAGAAAAGATGAAAATTCTAGATGGTTGAATGGCATATGTAAGGTCAGGGATGCTTGTGTACAAGGTCCCCATTTCTCGCACGTTGGCCGATGAAGATGCCTTGTGTGCTTAAACATCCAACAGATGTTGTTTGGAGTAAAATGTGTGGGTTCTTCATGACTTCTTTATTATCCTAGTATGACTGATGCTTCTCTTCCCTGAGTCAGCATGGTAAATAGACCATGTAGATTAATCCATTGGTAGGGCTGAATCTAACTGTGAGATGAGTCACTTTGTGGATCTGCTGGTATCTGACCAAGCTGAGGGCCAAAACCCTTGATCATGAATGGAAAGAAATGGTTTGGGACTTAAGTAAGGGCAGATACACAGGGAGATAGCTGCAAATTACATAAAATTAGCATTATAACAAGTATTTTTGAATTACCTCAGGATTTTGGAGTCTACTAATTTGCCATCTTATTTCAAGCAGCTGAACACTCTAGACATCTGGGATTAGAAAAGTATTTATATGGATGACAGAGCAGCAAACTGTAATCAAAGGCTTGGATTGTTTCTAGTTTAGAAACTAAGTTTTGCAAGTTACTTTACCTTTGAATTCCTCAGCATCTTCACATGGGTAAAGAAGAGGTTAGACTTGGTAATGTTCATATCACATATATAGCAAACTTGAAAACAGTCTGGACCTATGTCCCATGATCCTAACTCTCTTTTCCAGTGTACCCAGATAGAATCTCAGAATCCTTCTTAACATTGAACCAAGTCAGCCATTGCTGAGGTCAGAAATGGCTTATAGCTTCATTCCTCTCCTATGTCCTTGCCTCAGCTCCATGCCTTTTGCAAAAACTTGACAAGGAGCACACAGGGAATGATCATCAGGCTGCCACCAGTTTGGGTGATAAGACAGCTACAGCTCTTTACTCACCTACTTGCTCAGCTCTTCCTTGGAGGTACTGCCATCTGACAGGGAGGGCTTCATCCTGGCACTTTGGGAGCTCTCTCTTCTTTGCCTTTGAGTTGTAAGTGATGAGAGACCTGTCAAGGAGAGCCATGCACTGGCATCCTTCCCAGACCTAGAAGCATAATGAAATAAAGTCTCATTCCGACTCAGTTGGAATTCTTGCAGCTGAACACTGAAGATAGCATCTGGGTTGGCTGTAACATCTACTTGCCTGGTTGGAAGAAGCACTCTTGAACTAATGGAACTTGGGCCTTCCTATGGGCAGCCCAAGTCTCAGAGCAACTCAGTTCAAACTAGAATCAGCCAGGCCATGTCCCAGAGGTACAGTGGAGCCCACTCTTCTCCAGTGGGCCAGCCATTTGAAGTCTTCATGCCAGGAGTCTTGCCATGGGCAGAGAGTGGTAGTTGAAAGCAAACTACACCAGTATTGCTCCTAGACTGAGACAACTTAGTAAGAATTCTTCACTACATTTAGCTTTAGAGAATAAAGGGGCCAATGTATAAAAGCCCCATTCTTGATTCCATGAGCTTGACTTAACATCTCTGAAAAAGCTTTAAGGAACACCCTTGGGGCCACCCTCTGCTCTCTAAAATATCCTGAGAATTGAGTAGATGGGCTGCTTTATTTCTTTAACATTAATTTTCTCTCCTGTGAAAATGGAACAAAAGGTACATTTCTCACCGGGCTGATAAAGAATGAAAATTAAATAAAAACCATTTTCTGTGAGGGATTTGTAAGCCGTAGTGTGCTAGGTCAGAAATAAATAATGTGATTACATTCACATTACTGTTTAGTTTTCCATTTAGTTTCATACCTCACAGAATGGCTACTTTTGCTCTTTTGCTTTGCAAGAGTCTTTCTTCTCTCAGCCCACATTCTTCTGCGTCCTCAGAGACGACCCCACTCCTGACAACCACGTAGAGAACAGTTACTGCACTCACTGACAGGATCCTGGAATCAAGTCTGAGTTTAGCCATCAGCTAAAATCAAGGTTGTTCCATGTTGCCTCTCTAATCTTTAATATTTTCCTTCAGATATGAAGTATGGATAATACCACTGTATCTAACAAATAAAAATGTTTAGAGATTGATACATCCCATGTAGTTTGTGGGTTATAATGTAAGATATCTCTATTTTCATTCCAAATGTACTGTCTTCTAACAACTCAACCTTGTTTATTAAGGCAGAATCATCATTCGAAGCCTGTTTTTGGAGTCAGGATACCAGAAACTCCGGGTATAATGTTTTCTACCCTGATTTTGGAAGCCAGTCAAAATAAAATAACAATTGTGCTTCTAAGGAACGACTTGCAACATTCCAAGAGGCTGTGACCTGCTGTAAATGATTAGTGGCTTTTACATTGTTAAGTCAAGATGCTCTTGGTTTCTGCAAAGGACCCATAAATCCATCTAGCTAGCCAAGCCTTGGCCATCCTACCTCTCTCCATAGTGCTGCTTCTTCTTGAAGACAAAAACATGAACACTTAGTTTTTCTCACTTCCACCCATTACATACTTCCTACCTCTGAGTTGTACAGTCTGTCAAAAGGAGAGAAAGGATGATTTCTTCCTTTGTTATATCTGCTCATCTCTTTACTATAAACCCAGAGTAATAGATCTGAAAGAAGTCTGGGTTAAGGGAAGACACATAGATTTCCCCCTGGTAATGACTTGGGTCCACTTGTTTTGGCTGACTAAGGCCCAGTAGCTGGACTCAGTGGACCCATGCACAGGGAATTGAGGACAGTAGAATTGTTACCTTATTACAGGGTAAGGAAGAAAGGCTCACAGAAATAAACTGACTTGTTAACTTGCCAGTGTTAGCAAGGGGCAAAATTTACATTTTCTTCTTCAATTCATTAATTTATTCAACAACCAGTATTGCTTAATGCCAGCACATATTCCAGTTCTACTCAAGATCTCAGGACTATAGTTTGTGAATATTTATGAATTAACCAACTTGGAGAGTTATATTTTTCAACTAATCAGCTGTACCATTGGAATTTTCCAGAAAACAGAGACTACCATAAGAATAAGTTTCAACAAACTACATTTATTTGTGTACTCACTGAGGCATTTGTGCATTCAATTATGCATTCATTTCCACTCACTTTGAATAAAGAAATATACTCAGTTCAAAAATAGGGCTCTTATAAGAATTATTTGAAAATAACTTGAAAGAAATTGATTGAATCAAGTTGGTCAATATCTGTCCTTACCTTTTCCTGCCTTCTTTTTTGAATAACTAAGAGGAATTGAACTGTCAGAGTAATCTCATGGGCCAGTTGCTATCATAGCTTTCCATAGCAACCTACAAGATAAAGCCTGAGTGCACCAGAAGTCTTTCACTATGCCTACAGTCTTATGAACTGTTAAAATTGTGAAAGAAGAAAGGTTGTTTCCCTTTGGTGACCTAGATCTGCTGCATTCCATATCTCCTGGATAGAGGGATAAAAAAAGGATAATGGAAATGAAAGTTAGCCCAAAATTGGAGCAACACAGCTAACTGTTTAGTAATCCCACAACCTGTATGGCAGGTTGTCTCTCACATAGCTTGTATCACTGTGCTTTATAAGCTGACTCCCCATCACATGCTTAAAGGCCAGACCAATGTTGTAAATACATGCCCTGGTGTGCTGGGTAATTTATCCACTCAAAGCATAGCTATTATGTTTAAATTACCACATGGGGTGGCCTTTCAGGCAACAAGTTTTTATGGCCTTTCAGGAAAAGTTTTCTCATTGCCGGGTCAAAATATCTGACCAGAAGTGGTGTAAGGAAAGAAAGGCTTTCTTTCAATTTACCATTTCAAGGGGAAATCCATCATGTCAGGGAAAGCACAACAGCCCGAGCTAATGCTGCATCTTTACATCCATTGTCATGTCAGCAGGGAGGAAGTAGAGAGAATTGCAAGTCGAGCTACGCTATAACATCTACACTGGAGAAGTGACACACATTCTCCAGGAAGGCTCCATATCCTAAAGGTTCCACAGGGCCACCAGCTAGGGATTAAGTATTCAAACACATGAATCTATGAGGACATTTTACATTCAAGCCACCATAAGTACATCTCCTTACACTCGAGGAATGAAGGGCAGGAATGGAGAAGATCCTGTCTCTCCAGTGTGTTAAAAGCAATATTAAAGGACATTACATCCTCTTCTGCAGATAAGGAAACTAAACACTGGCTTATTTAATTTCATCTAGTAATGGCAGAGTGAAGTTCCAATCCAAGTGTGTCTGACTCCCAAGTCTCTGTTTTTGCTATTTTATACCTCCATTTCAATACCACTTGTGTATTGATTTGTACCTAAAGAGTGCTCATTCTCCCAAAGGACATAAAGACTATTCAGAGAAAAGAAAGACATGGACAGTGGCTTTAAAGTAGTCTCTATCCAGAGTCATAGCTTCTGCAGCTGGGGAAATGACTCTGTGGTTAAAGGTGTTTGCTTGCAGAGTCTCAGATTCTACAGGTACATTAATATTGGGGATCTTGAGATGTCATCTTTTTTTTTTTTTTTAGCAGCCTTTGACAACTGCCCTTCTCCCTCTTGATGAAAGAAAGGTCTCCTGTAGCCTCCAACAGGTCTTGAAAGCCAAACAGACTCATGAGAAAATTTTAAATAAGGACTCATAAATGGCTTGCTGTATTAGCGAGATAAGCATGCCCAGTGAAATCTTTCTTTTAAATAATTATAGGTTGATTGTCTATCAAAATATATGATATCTTCAGCATTGGCTTATACTAATTGTACAGTTAAATTCAATCAAGGACAAATTTCATTACTGCTTTGTGTTCATAGGAAATGTATTTTTTTCATTAGATTATTGAATGTAAGTATTTTTGTTTTAGAGAAATAGGATGATCAATAGTTGGCTTTTAAAACTATATTATGATAAAATTTTAATGGACGGAATTGAACTGGGAGAAGAAAAAAGGATGTCATTCTTGCTGAGACATTGTGAGATTGTGGATGAGATCTGGTCTGCTGCCTGTTCTTATGAGTAATTTTATTGAATACATTCATGCCCATTTATCTGTGTATTGTCTGGCTGCTATCAGATGGTAATGGCAAAGCTGAGTAGTTATAACAGAGACTGTGTAGATAGCCAGTATTTAAAAGTAGATCCTTCACAGAAAAAGTTTGCTTATCCTGTTTAAGGAGAAAAATAATGATATAAAATTTCCAGCTGATTAAGAAGACCTTTTGTATGTTTTTTAAATGAGGAAGTGAGGATGTTGATCCATATTGCATGTGTATGCAAGGTCACATTTAAAAGTCTGTGTTGTAATACACTAAAAATTACATCCTTTGAAATTATTTCCATTTCAATGAAAAAATTCACCTTCTTGACTTAAATGAGTGGTTCATAGCTTTTTAAAAATTGAAAAAATAGCTAGGCGTGGTGGCACACGCCTTTAATCCCAGCACTTGGGAGGCAGAGATAGGAGGATTGATGTGAGTTCAAGGCCACCCTGAGACTACATAGTGAATTCCAGGTCAGCCTGAGCTAGAGCGAGACCCTATCTGGAAAAACCAAAAAAAAAAAAAAAAAAAAAAAAGAGACCACTACTACTTGCAGCATTCCAGACCATCCTACTGGGAAGGAGTTTGTTTCTCTCACTCTCACTGAAGCTATTTTCCTGCAAATTGGAGAAATATCTGGTATAGACATGGGACTCTCACAGGACATTATCAAAGAGTAGACTCTTAACTTTTGGGCTCATTCATACAGATCAGAAAATTTCTTTCTTTTTTTTTTTTTTTTTTTTTTTTTTTTTTTTTTTCGAGGTAGGGTCTCACTTTGGCCCAGGCTGACCTGGAATTAACTATGTAGTCTCAGGGTGGCCTCAAACTCACGGCAATTCTCCTACCTCTGCCTCCCAAGTGCTGGGATTAAAGACGTGCGCCACCATGCCCGGTTTAGATCAGAAAATTTCTTCAGTAGCTGGCTCTTCTATCACCCAGCCTAGGGGAATGAGCAACAATAGCCTTCCAGGAAATGGAAAGCTGGTCTTAAAGGATGTGCATTCCAGAGCTGGCAGGAGCCTATGCCATGTTTGGGCTGCTCTTACTGTGGGTTGTGAGATTTGAATGAATGTTTAAACCTACTTAGTAATGTTGACGCATGTTATAGATTAAATTCTTTCCCCTGCAAAATGTATATACTGGAGTCCTAACCTTAGAATGTGACCTATTTTGGAGATTAAATTAACTTCTGGGCACTAAATGGACTCTTAATTCAGTATGACAGATGTTTTCACAAAAGAGGAAAATGTGATTGTAGAAACCGGCCTTCCTGGAAGGAAAATAATGTGAAAAGGACAGAGGTAGAACACAGCCCCTTCCTCTGCTCTGTCTTTCATAGCTACCACCTTATCTCAGGCTTCCTCCCACCAGGGCCAGGAGATTGACTTCTGTTGTTCAAACCACCAATCTGTAGTCTGTAGCCTACCTTAGTGAACTACCACAGAGCCCTTAGAAACATAGGTTCTTCTGATGTATGTTCCTAGCCCCAGTGGTTTATTACAGCTGTTTTGCAATGACTGCATATCATGTTCCATGAGTACACATTGGCCCCCAACCCCCAGCCTCCATCTGTTCCCTAAGAGCAGAGCTTAGCAGAGCAATTGAGATTGAGAGGGTATAAAGCCTGAGTTCTTGGGTCTAAATCTGACTGGCTGTGTAACTTATCACCTGAATGACCTAATATACAAAATTAAGACAATATTCACCTCCTTAGATTATTATGAAGACCAAGTGATTAATGAGTTTGTTAGGGGTGTTGGCCCTGAAGTCCTACCACCCAAGAGGCAGAGGCAGGAGATCACAAGCCAAGGCCCACCTGAGCTACATAGTTAAATTAGAGACCAGAGTGGACTACAGAACAAGACCCTATCTCCAAAAAAGCAACAACTGATAGGGAGGGGGAGAGAGAGAGAGAGACAGAGAAAAAAGGAAAAACCCTTAATTCTTGGTTTATAGTACATGATCAATAATGAAGCTTTCATTATTTGGACACCCCAAAAGCCCCCTCGGCTTCATTCCACCCCAGACCAATGAATGATGCAGCCAACGTAACCTGAATACTCCTCTGGAATTATAGACATTTGAGTTACAGAATCACTGTATATACTTTTGAGGTGGGGCTGGAGAGATGGCTCAGGGGTTAAAGACCCTTGCTTGCAAAGGCTGAAGGCCCAGGTTCATTTCCCCAGTATCTGCATAAAGCCAGATGCACAGAGTGGTACATGCATCTGGAGTTCATCTGCAGTGTCAGGAGACTCTGACACACCCATTCTCTCAATCTTTCCCCTCTCAAATGAATAAATAAATATATATTTGAAAATATTTTTGAGGTATAGATATAGACTGCTGTTCTCCTGTTCTATTCTGTCTTGTCCTTACAAAGGCTAATTTGAGGGTAAGCAGCACCCATCATTAATCCCTTATAAAAAGAGATCCATTCCTGTACCATTTGGCAGTTACATCTCATCAGTCATCCAAGATTATGGATTAACTCATTGATCTTTTTCCTCTTGGAGCTAATTAGCCTTCAGACAAATACAGCAAGTCATGGAGGCCAAGCACATCTGACCAAACACACTTCGCAGAGTACATTTGGTGGATAAATAATGCCAGGCTCAGATCTCTTGGTGAGACTGCCTTTCTGAACTCTTTCAGCCCCAATTTGCAACTCTTCAAACCAATAGGAAAAATATAACCAGCTCTTTCTACCGTTCCAGGTTCTTTCCCACCCTCTCCACTTAAAAGTACTTCTCTTATGTCCTCAAATAACTGGTCCAACTTAATGACTTAAGCATACTTTAGGGACCCTTATTTAACTAGACCTCTCTCAAAGGAAGGTTTTCCTAGATTCCCAGCTGAAGTATCACTTTTCTCAATTTAACATAATTACCTCTACCTGCCAAGACTTTCTCACACCTCCATGAAGCACCTTAAACAGTTCGTGCCTGATCTTGGTGCTAAGGTCTTTTAAGTACATGTAGATAATTATATCTTCTTAGAGTCTGATAAACAATATTTTTAGACCTTAAATTCTTTGCAAGAGAAAGCCTATACAAGTAGTGTATTTCACATTCCACTCAAGTTGAAATCAAGTTGATTCATACCTGCAGCATCACCAGTGAGCTGCCGGGAGAGAGTATCTTCCCTGGTGGAGCCATCCACTTGGTATGAGCAGCAAGAATGATGGGACCATGCTGGTGACAGCAGTACTGGGCACCAGGGATCTGGAGTGGCCAGCTGCTGGCCTCTTTTGATGTCTCTTCACATGAGTGGTCTTACACTGGACATCCAGATTCTTCCAAATCACATGTGCCCTTACTGATTCCATACATTATAGTTCTGGAGGAGCATAGATTCCAGATGGAGCTCTGACATTGAATATCTACATACCCTTAAGTAACTCGGATTATTTTGATTTCTTCTTTCCATTATAAAAATAGAACATAGGGAAATAGTTATTTCAGAAGAGTAGCAAAAGTGTAACTGTTATGCACGACCATCAGTGCTCATTGCTTTATCAGTATCTTCCCAAGTGAATACCAAGTGCATTGGTAAGCTCAGAATAAATCTGGCTGTCACTGTCAGAGATCTTAGAAAACCACAAAGAACTGTAATTCTAATGGACTAAGTCCAGGGGCACCATTCTGTGCTGCCACACTTAGAAACATCACAATCCACATTTATCCCAAGCCATGTTGTCATATCTGCTACCAGTGATCTGTGGGTAAGTATAACAATATGTATTTCATTATATAGGATGAAGTGAATCTGCATATATATAAATGAAAGCTAGCCAAAAGATATTTCATTCAAAAAAGGAGGTAATAGGACAATACATAGCATGTGAATACTGTGATGGCCTATGTGTTCTACTTGAACGCATGTGTGCACATAAATGTTTGAACTTACATAGGAAATGTCTGGAAAATGGATGTGCTAATATTAAGAATGAATGACAATTGAGACTGGACCCCAGAAAGGACTTTATTTTCAGTAGGATATTAGTGTTAGTCATCTTCATGCCACTGTAACAAGTACCTGACATAAGCAAATTCTACAGAGGAAAGATTTATTTGGGAAGAGTTGTGGTGGCACACACCTTTAATCCCAACACTCAGAAGGTTGAGGTAGGAGGATTGCTGTGAGTTTAAGGCCAGCCTAGGACAATATAGTGAATTCCAGGTCAGCCTGGGCTAGAGCAAGATCCTACCTCAAAAAGAAAGAAGAAAGAAAGAAAGAAAGAAAGAAAGAAAGAAAGAAAGAAAGAAAGAAAGAGGGAAAGAAAGAACGGAGGGAGGGAGGGAGGGAGGGAAGGAAAGAAAAAGAAAGAAAGAAAGAAAGAAAGAAAGAAAGAAAGAAAGAAAGAAAGAAAGAAAGAAAGAAAGAAAGGAAGGAGGGAAGAAAGAAAAAGACAGACTTATTTGGCTCACAGTTTTGATGGCTGGTGTATTTGGTCAGTCAGCCCTTTGCTTTGGGGCTCTAGTCCAGCAGACCATCATGGCAGGAAGGACATGGCAGAGCAAAGCTGTTCACCTCATAATGAGGAAGGAAAAAAAAGAAGAAAAGGAAGAGGTCAGGGTCCCAATAACCCTTTTAGGGCCATGCCCCCCAAAGACCTGAATACCTCCCACTACATTTCATTTCTGACAGGTTCCACCACTGCTCCAAACAGACTGAGAACCCAGCCTTTACCACATGGACCTTTGGGCAGAGCCACACAAATTTCAAAGCATAACAATATTTTGTTATTGTACAGATTATTACTAGCAATATGTACTAATGTTTTAAACAATCTTAATCATAAAAATGAATTCTTAAAATATGTGAACTTTTCTAAAATATTAATAAGAACAAAATCCCTTCAAGTATTGACAATAGGGAAGGAACTGGAGGGGTTTGAGGAAAGATATCTTTACTCTTGACTTCATTAGAAAATCAAATTAAAAGTTAGTTTGGAAAGTATTTAAAATACCAGTTCACCCTTTGCTGCACATGACAGCTTCCTGTGGCGCCAATAAAAGACTGAGGGGCACAGGCCACTATTACCCCAGAGTTGTGAAAGAGAAGTATACATGAAGCTGAGGCTGCTATGCACACTCACATACTTTTACTGCAGTTGAGGTAGGTATTTATACAGCCTTACTGGCAATGACAGTAAGTTTCAAGAACTTGAAATGTGCTCTGCTCTTTGACCTTTTATTTTCAAATCAAATAATTTATCTTAAGACAACCAGCAATGAAGACTGTATACTTCTTGGTATTTTTAAACGTAGGAATGTAGGGAAAGTAATGTTATTGGAGCATATTAATCATATTAATGTTGCTGTCAGGAAATAAAATGGAATGACTTCATCTAGAAAAAAATGTGCAATAGAAATAAAACTGGAAGACTATAAACCATAATGCTAACACAAGTGAATTTTCACTTCCTCTTTATGTTTTATTTATTCCACAGTGTTATTCATTTTAATATAACATTTTATCAATAGACAATAAAAGTACTAAAACAAAGGGGAGAACTTTTGTGTAAAAATAATAGCCTTCTTAACAGGAAAAACACATACAAAAGTATTGTGCATATACTATCAAACCCAAGTTGCCACAAAACCTATTGTTTCCTGAGTAGTTTGTGTAGCTTCCATTTTCTTGAGAGGTGGAGGGAGAAGATGTTCTTCAAGACACTTTCTTTTTCCAAAACCTCAGTTCTTTGGTAACCACAATACTTTCATTATGAATATTTTATCATTATTCCTAAGAAGTAAGACAGCTGTTCATTACCAGATACACAAATCTGTACCAGAAACTCACCTTGTTATTCCCACCCAGGAACAATGGCTTCTTTTCTTCCTCTTGTCTCTCTCCATTCTCTGAGTTTGAGCATCTAGAAGCAGTAAATACCCTTTCCCAGCAGCACAAAGTTTGGCCAACACTTCCCCTAGTGGCCATTGAGAAAAATCTCCTGGAGTGGACTTAACCCAAGCCTGCGTAGCGGACTGGAGCCAAACAGGGGAAATTGGAACACTTGTTAATAGGACATATGGCAGGAATACAACTCAGGATTATGGCCTAGAAATATATATTCTTATCCACAAGTGCTGGGTCCTCTGGCAGGTAGGGCTGAAGAAGGAGCCGGTCCAGACGGTCCCTTCTTGGAGCTGAGCGGGCTGGTGAGTGTGGACGACCCAGAACCCCCTCCTCCAAGGCACCAGAGAGAAAAACACACTGGGTCGGGAGTCTTGTCGAAGCAAAATCTCGTTTAATTGTAGTAGGAAGGTGTTTATATAGCATTGAGAAAGAGGGTGGGGTCTCAGGATGGGATAAAGGTGTAGGGGCCAATAGTATTTCACTACCTTAGCAGTAGCTGGGAGAAGGCAGTTTTGGCTTAGGTCTTGCTGAGCCACTCCTAAGTGGGAGTAATAGGCCAAAGACAGGTCGCCAAACTATAGCCAGGCTCAGGAAGTTCCACTGGGCCTCGCGCCCGGGCCTCTTAGGGCCCAACACACAAGCAGTGCATATCATGAAATGTTCGAGTCACCAGCTACTGTCCTAGACTGGACATTCTTACATGTTTCAGAAAGGAGAGATGCTATAAGACACTGTTGTAAACCTAGCATTAATTCCCCACAGTAAAGGTTATGAAAGTACTAGCTTCTGCCTTACACTATGGAGAATGCATAGAACTCCCTAAGAGCCGGGGCACTGATACACTTTTATTCTTTGTGCATATTTCTAAAGTGCCTCTCCACCTTCAATTTTCTACCAGTGACCAGCCAGCCAACCCCTTGGAAACAGCCTGCTGATTTAATCAACACACTGTTTATCATGTTTTCCAGATGGCTAATGGGTCTCTTAAATAAAACTGGCCCTAATTCTAGCTGGTGTTTCTATTCTGGTCCCTTTTGTAATCTGTTTTATGGTCATCATTTCTCTTTCATTACTACACTAGTCTTCAGTGATCTCATTTCACCACTCTGTTAAAAACTGTCAAATGGCACACTGATTTAACTCACTGATGTTAATCACACATTCAGAGACGAGGAGATAGCTCATATTAATATTAACACATTACCCTAAGTTTTCATCATTTACATGTAAAGTTGGAGATTTAGAAAGGAAAGAACCTTCATGCTGTGAGTGGCAGCCTGGCAGTTTCATTCACTGATGATTCTGCCTCAGAAAGAAGTGTCCTTGTCATGTGAAATGGTTCAATTTGGGGACCAAGTTTATAGGACTCTCACTTAAAAACGTGTGCCATTAAAGATTGGTACCACCCAGAGGATTCCAAATATAAATAACCTTTTATTTGACTCATAGATTCAGATCTGTTCCCTATCCCACAAATGGTTTCCAAGGTACATGGTCAGATTATATTGGAGTGACATTAAAACTCCTATTGGCAGAATGCTATGTTGTTGCAGGAGGGAGGCTCTGAGTGAGTTTAAAGACCTCAAGCCAGGGGCTCTCAAGCCTCAAGTCCTCTCCCACACTTAGCAAAGAATTGAGAAACATAAACACACATAGGGGGTTAGTTATGAAAGGTTTATTAAGAAAATAAGAATAGAACAGGAGAAAAGTTCCCAAGCCAAGAGGAGTTTGCCCCTCCCAGCTGGCTGGGAAGCAGAAAGGGAATAGGAAAAAAATTTCAGGTGGAAGATCAGGTCTATTTATATGAATTAGGGCATCCAATAAAGATGAGCCTCATTGCCAAGTTTCAAATGTATATGAAAGATCTTGATTGGTTGCTGAGCCCAGAAAGACCGCTGATTCAGGAAGTGCCTGCCCAGGGGCAGTACAAACCCTAAAGATTTAAAGAGGAATGGGGAAGAACTAGGAAGCTGCTGCTCACTGCCACCTTGGTTGAGAGTGAATCAGACTGGAGTCTAGTCTCGCTAGGGCAGGGTAGCCTCCATGTGTCTTTGGGCCAGGCCCGAGCTGACTACCTACAGAAAAAGCTACCTTGCTGCTAATCCATATCAATGGTAGCACAACTTCTGCAACAATGAATGGTTGAGAGGAGGCAAGGTGATGTCAGATTGTAGTGGTGTTGTGTTCTGAGAGGAGGCAAGATGATGTCAGATTAGAGGGAGGTTATATTCTAAGAGGAGGCAAGGTGATGTCAGATTGGAGGAGGGTTGTACTCTGAGAGGCAAGGTGATGTAATCTTGGAAGAGGATTGTGTTCTGAGAGAGACAAGGTGATGTCAGATTGTAGAGGAAGGCAGACAGAGGTTCAGGGAATTAAAGGAGGAGCTAGAGAAAAATATGGCTCTATTACACAATGTACTTTCCTTTTTTCCTTTCTGTTGCCTGCCTGAGATGATTTGGCAGATCTTAAAAAGAAATTAAGTGTATTCATTTTTTCTTCCAAGTTTTGTTTTGAAGGCATTCTGTAAGGGAAATATATGATATAGTAACACAGACAGTAAGAAGCAATCAAGATATCAAAATGTAAGCATTACATCCAGCAGGTATGCCCTGTGTGGGGAGATATGCATGCTTCCAATTAGAGCCATATTGAGCAGACAAATGTGCAGCTTCCCAGCACTGTTCTTTATCTGCTGGGTGAAGCTGAAGAAATGACATTTTGAACGGGTTCTGATTCCATTCATACCTTTCCACTGTCTTCTTTATGGATTGAAACATATTTTTGAAAGCATATTTAGAAACATATTTTTGGGACTGTGTTTTTATTAGAAACTTGATGCCAATTTTTATTACTAACTAGAAACAGGATTCTTTTGCAGGCTTATCATTCATGTTGATCATTGCTTTGTACATTTTATTTAGTTGCCCAGCCTTTACTTACAACAGAGGGGAGCTCTATACAGAAAGTACAGGAAAGTCTGACTCTGAGAGAAGTTAACACCTTAGTGATTTCTCTGCTGAGATTGCTCCAAGTGCCGCCCCCCGCCCACCGTAGCCAAGCTGAGAGAAAACAGTTTTCTTCTCTATGACCAGGAAGGAAATGCCTTCAGCATCTATTCATTCTCTGATAGAACAAATACTTCCACAGTGCCTGTAATAAGCCAGGCCAATTTCCAGGCTCTGGGGATAAGGCCATGGGGGAGGCAGAAAGCAAAGGAGGGGGTCCCTTGAAGAAAATAAAGGACACAGAGAGGGAACCTGTGGAGTGTCCCATGTAGGAAGAATCAGCAGGAAAGTTGTCACAGAAACCCACAAATGTTCGGGAAAAGTGGCTCCATGAAGAGCTTGGGAAAGAGTGTTCCAAGCAAAGAAAATTCCTGAAAGTCTTGAGACAGGAACATTCCAGTACCAGCCTAGTAGCTAGATCCCATCTAAGCACCAGGGCAGACAGACGCCAGAATAAGCCATATGTTTATGAAACATCTAAGAATGCCATGATGAAAACTCACTATTTCCTCATTATCCACTCATTCCTCTTGTTTTAAATCTGCTTTTAATTTTGCTTTGTTAAACTACTTATGACTAAGCTCTTTACATTCTTATTCTATCAACATCCAAAAAGGGTTGAGATCTCAGCTACACAGCACTTTTACATTAAGGTTCATTCAAATAAACAGTCAAAGCCTTGTAGCAAAGAAGAAGAGAGTGTGTTTTTAAAACAACATGGAGGGGCTAGAGAGATGGCTTAGCGGTTAAGGCACATGCCTGTGAAGCCTAAGGACCCCGGTTTGATTCTCCAGGTCCCACATAAGCCAGATGCACAAGGGGCTCATGCATCTGGAGTTCGTTTGCAGTGGCTAGAGGCCCTGGCATACCCATTTTCACTATCCCTCTCTGTGTCTCTAATAAATAAATAAAAATAAAATCTTTAAAACAACATGGAGTTTTAGGTAGTAGGATTAAGAACTTAAACTATAGCTCTGCATTTTCTCACTGCCCAGGTGAAAGGAAGAAAGGAAGGAGGGAGAGAAGAAAACTATGGCTTACATAATTAAAAGAGCAAGCACTGTGTTTTTAAGAAAAGAAATGTCTAGTAATAAATTCTAAATATAATGTATTCTATCAGGCCTTATATAAGAGTTATCAATAATTCCCTTTATAAATAGTAAATACCTAATCTATGCAAACTAGGGAATACAAATCTAATCAAATGTTCATTCTACCTTTCAGGAGCTTGAAATCTAATAGAGTTTATGACGAGCATGCACATATAACTATATGACAAAGGAGGAAGGGCAAATATAACATTACCTTTTGTTATATCAAGAGATGGACTTTCAGGCTGGAAAAATGGCTCAGTGTTTAAGGCATTTGCCTGCAAAGCCTAATGACCCAGGTTTGATCTCCCAGTACCCACGTAAAGCCAGATACACAAAGGGGTATATGCATCTGGAGTTCGTTCACAGTGGCTGGAGGTCCTGGCATACCCATTCATTCTCATTCTCTCTCTCTCTCTCTCTCTCTCTCTCCCTGAATAATAAGATGGGCTTTCATGTAGCTTTCTGTCAGTCACAGATGGAGCATGAAAACATGGCTCTGAGTCATTTCAGGGTGAGGAGAAAGAGTTAAAGTAGCCAGTCAGGCTTACAGGTATTCTGTAATCAAGACTTAAAACACATTTCCCAGAGGCAGGTCCCCTCTGATGCCACTTGTGTCAAGTACAGAAGCTGATTCTCGTTCAACTCGGCTTGTCCAGAGCCCGGGGCAGATGTTCTTACTGTTAATTGAAGAGACTGGATATCAGCTTGTGTAAATGACAAATCAACCCTATTAAAATCAAGTCATACTTCTTTCCTATTTAAATATATGTTTGAGGGCTGGACAGATGGTTCAACAGCTAAAGGTACTTGCTTGCAAAGCCTACTATCCCAGGTTTAATTCGCCAATACCCACATAAAGGCAGATACAAAAAGTTGTACATGTGTCTAGAGATCGTTTATATTAGCAAGAGTCCCTGATAGGCCCAAGGGTCTCTCTTTCTCCCTTCTCTCCCAAATAAATTGTGTGTGTGTTTGAAAATGAATTAATTCTGAGAAGGAATTAGAAAATGCAGACCTTATGAAAGGACAAATGGATATAATCCATCCTCCCAAAGAAAACTGCTGCAGACCCCTTTTGGTCTGTATGCTCCTAAGACTCTCGTGTGTGGAGTGTCATCACCCCCTTACAGCTATTCTGATCCCTTTTGGTCTGTATGCTCCTAAGACTCTCGTGTGTGGAGTATCATCACTCCGTTACAACTATTCTGATCCCTTTTGGTCTGTATGCTCCTAAGACCCTCGTGTGTGGAGTGTCATCACCCCGTTACAACTATTCTGATCCCTTTTGGTCTGTATGCTCCTAAGACTCTCGTGTGTGGAGTGTCATCACCCCATTACAGCTATTCTATGATCCATTTCCTCAGTTGTTGTCACCTCAACGTGCCTCTGCTAGCTTCTCTCCACTCTGCTGTTCTCAACCACCAGTCGGCACGGGCCAGTCTTAGAGTGAACACATAGGCTGCTCCCAGGTTTTCACCTTGATGCAGTGGTAGGATGAGCACCATTGACATTGACATGTTCGTCTCACTTTTCCAGTTTCCTATAACATTTTTATAGTACGACAATGGGTGGTGTTTGTGAGTTTACCTCTTATCACACACATTCCCAAAACTTTTATTTAAGAACCTTTCTGATTGACCATCCTTTTGCAAAAGGGGGACTTCAGAGCACCTAATGAGTTAATGAATTTTAGATTCTCATGTGATTTTCTTTTCATTCCACCCAAGCCAAGCCCCCATTGATTCCTTTAAATCAACAGGCCAAGTCAGAGCGTGGAAAGATCCCAGCTCCTTCTGTATACTCAACAACTACCATATGCAGTACTCACCACATTAAATGGTGCCTCATAAAAATGTCCTGAATGGATGAGCCTGCCTTCTTTCTGCATTGCTTCTCTCACCCTCATCATTATCCAGGATTCACTGCAGAATTACTTAATTACTGTTCTCTCCAAGTTTGGCTCCCACTCAAATCCATCTTCCCTGACTAATTTTAATATCAATCTGATGATGTCATGCCCTGCCTCAGAGTTTCTAATGGCTCCAAATTGCTTTCTAGATAAACTTCACACTACTCAACAGGACACATGGGCTTCATTTCTGGGTCAAGCCACTGGGGCTCAAGTCTGAAAATGGATTTTTAAAACCTCCTCACAAGTGTCAGAGTGGGCCCTGAGGATGCCCTGGTGTGCCTGGAGCCCTCTCTAGGATGGAGGGAGCCAACTACAGCTGGGAACTCCCTCAGCCAAGGCTTAAAATTACCTAGCACAGTGTGTTTATTTTAGGAAATTTTTCAAAAGCATTCCACCAAAGAGCAACATGTTTGCAAGTATAGATTAGCAGATCATTTCCAATTAGGAAACCTAATTTAATTAACTAACACAATTTTTGAGGTATGAAAGCTTTTCTTGCCGAGTCAGGATTTTTGCTTCTAATGCAAAGCAGGTAATGGAAAGGAAACCAGCTCCAGGAGGCTCCTCCATGCCCGCCTAGCTGCCAGGAAGCTCAGAGCTGTGAGGGATGTTCTGCAGAGCCAAGGCATCAGAGCTGCTGTTTTGCTTAAATCTTATTAAAGCATTGGAATCAGAAGTTTTCAATTAAGACATTTAAATTTCCGGTTATTTTTTCAAAAAATACTGAAAAGCCATTAATTCTTCATATTTCTTATAAGAAAGGAGGTGAATTCTTGTCACCAATCTGTTAAGAAAAAGAAAAAAAGTTAAACAGTTGTATATTTCCTTGGGATTGATGATAAAGTGTTCAGAAAAGGTATTTTTGGATACTGAAAAGAACAACATAAAAATACATTTTATTTGGGCTGGAGAGATGGCTTAGCAGTTAGGGTGCTTGCCTGTGAAGCCTAAGGACCCAGGTTTAATTCCCCAGTACCCATGCAAGCTAGGTGCACATGGTGGCGCATGTGTCTGGAGTTTGTTTGCAGTGGCTAGAAGCCGTGGCATGCCCATTCTCTCCCTCCCTCTGTCTCCCTTGCTCATAAATAAATAAAATGAAAATAAAAAACATATTTTATTTTATTTCTATTGTACACTAATCTTTAAGTCATTTGATGTTTTAAAATTCTTTAATTTTTATGACATATAAATGAACACTAACAGTGCTAATATCACTCCTAAAAATAGATGAAATTTAAAAACAATTCTTATTGCTTTGCTTCTTGCCAATAGGAGACCACTTCCATAAAGTCTCTATCTGCCTTTGTTATGATGTCCCAGCTTTAACATACTTTAACATGCTTAGAGAAGTTCTCTTGTTTTAGTTTCTTAGTGTAGTGAGAATTAAAGTTACCTAGTGAAAGCTGAGGAGGAATAAATGGTCATGGGGTTTATGGACAGAAAATCTGTGCCACAGCCATGCATCCACTTGGAAAATAAAGACTTCTGAATAAATTAAGACATATCTTGCTAGGTTATAAATTTAAAATGAAACCAGACTACACCATTGCAGTTTCCCTGAACATGTCAAGCTGCTCAGGTGAGTAGAGGCAGAAGAACAGGTCAGGGTTTTGCTAGGCAAATGTGATGGTGGGAAGAGGAGCGGTATTTGGGAGTGAAAACAAAGATAATGAGTGTACTATAATGAAATAGCAGTTAGGTAAAAAGTAAGCAGAGGCATGAACCATCAACTGACAAGAAAGAGATGATAATATCAAAAAACAGTATGAGCAAAGAATTTTGAAATGAAGATGCTAAAAAGAGTAATTTGGAAAAATGCAAGATAGAAAAATGGTTGTAAATTTCAGACCTTTGTGATGGTTCTGTGTTGGCAATGACAAGTTTAGGATATAAGGCTGTAATCATAGCAAGAGGTGGTGAAGGAGACTATAAAGGGCAGATCATTGGATTAAGGAGGCTGTAGAATTGAGAAGCTCGACATTGGAGGGCTAAATTGTTGAGGATATTATAATTACTAAGTACAAAGAGGAGGAAAAGGAAACCTTCTATGAACAGCCAGGAAGAGAGTAAGGATATAAGGAGGGATGGGTTAGTAGAGGCTCATGGAAGGGATTCTGAGGAACTGGGCAAGAGGGTTGTGGAGTAGAAAAGATTTCCCAATCTGGAAGCAGAAATGAGGACCAAGAAGGACAACCACTAAGATGGGGGGTAGTGCCAGCATGTGAGTAGTACCCAGCATGGGGGAGGAAAGACTGGAGAAGGCTGAACAAAGATAGCAGTGGTCTAGAGATTCAGCCAGGCTTTTGTCAGGGCAAGACAGAGAAGCATCTGGTTGGGTAAAATACAGGAGAATTTGCAGGCGGCTGACTCTGAGTCCCAGGACTCAGGAAGGTTTGCCACTGGTGGGGAGTATGAGGAGAAAAGCTTAGATGAAGGAGTAATTTGTGGAACCTTTAGGTCTGTGAGAGTCTGGGTGTCGTAGGGTAAGCTGAATAGAGTCCTGGCCTTGCACCTATGTGAGTGTAAAGGAGGACTGAGAGGTGGGATGAGCTGGTTCTGGTGAGGCCTTAGAGTGGGAGATTCTGTACTAAGCACAGTTACTTGAGACTGGCCTTTGGTGATGATGGGGAAGAGTTGAAGAAGGAAGAATGGGAATTGCCATAGCAGCTAGGCACCACTCTGAGAGGTTTGGCAGGAGCTCGAGAGATTTCTAGAGGTTTCTGTCTCAATGCTGTCAAGGACAACCATCAGGTTTCCAGCAGTGAGCCTTTCAATTGCCTGTTACCGTCTCAGGGTTAGAAAATTATCATCAGGAAATGAGGTTTTTGTCCAAATGTATTTTTCAGAATTACTAGGTTGGTTGAATGTTTCAACACTGTTGTAAGGACACTTCCCATTGACATTGGGAAAGAACGGGTACTATTCTCTCTATGGAAACAAAGCTGGCAGTCCTTAAATAGCTTGGCTGTCTCTTGGGGAGATCACAGTTGGGGAGAACTTATAGTATCACCATGGAATATAATTTGGAAGTGATATTTTTCTTTGCTTGACACTGAACATTTGGACTTTGAGAAAGTCAACTATCAGGAGCATTTACCCTGCAAGGGCTGTCCTGGCTGGTCCTTGTGGAGGGTATTTGCTTCAACTAATGTTTTCCTGACATTTTTTCCTACATTATAGCCAAATGCACAGACTACTCATTGTTTATTTATTACAAGTACAGTTTTCTTGCTTGTATAATTTCTAGGTAGTCATTGAAAAACTGACTCACTAATAATTTTTCTATGGGAAAAGGATGGTTTCAATAGCAGCCATTCCACCAGCTACTAAGGGCTTTGGCATTAAAGGCTGTCAAGAGATAGCCTTGATCATCTCATCTTAAAGTCTAATTCATTTCCTTGAATGCCTGGGTAATTTTTGGGTGTAGGGAGTCCTGTGAAATAAAATGTGTTCAGTAAAATAATTTTTTTGCAGTCTCAGCCATTTCAGAAGTGTCTTTTATAGACATATAACACACTGATTGTCTGATGGCATATGGGTCTAAAATTACATCTTGGATTTAGAAGAGAACAAAGCTTTTTTAAAAAAAAAAATGTCTGGGGCTGGAGGGATGGCTTAGTGGTTAAGGCATTTGCCTGCAAAGCCAAAGGACCCAGGTTCGGTTCCCCAGGACCCACGTTATCCAGATGCACAAGGGGGCGCACACATCTGGAGTTCATTTGCCATGGCTGGAGGCCCTGGCATGCCCATTCTCTATCTCGCTCTCCCTCTCTCTGTGTGTCAAATAAATAAAAATCAAAAATAATTTTAAAAAAAGAAAAATGTCTGGCTTATTTACTTTCTTTTAAAAAAGGATGGCAAGTTCAGATAAGTCAGGCATGTTCAGGGTGGTATGGCCATAGACACAGAAAGTAAATTCAGAATTTGAAGAGAAGTATAGGTTTTGTCCTGACCTGTTCCTGAATAAAAGTGTTTATAGTCTTCAGGATAAGAGAAGGTTTTTAGACAAAGAATAGACACTGAAGAAAATTAATTTAGACTGGGTACCTCTTGTCCATCAGGCACTGTGCTCACAGTCCAGCTGAGGAGAAAGGTATGTTCCCTGTCAACCATGCGAGCTAGCCATAGACTTACATAGAAGAGAAACAGCTCACTGGAGGAGGCTGGATGAGGAAAGAAGAGCGTGGAACTTAAAAAGAATGGCAGTATTACATGGGAGTTTGACAGATAATTAAGAATGAATCATTTATTTTGGATAGGAATAGTACAGAGGACATGAAAGAAGAGATTCAAAGATGAGGCAGCAGCTGATCAAGGGTTTGGAGACAGGAATAAGATGGTCTTTGGAACCCCTGGGGAGCAATACTCTCCCCCTTCCCCTCCACCAAATACAGAAGTCCCTGGTGAAATGGGTCATTTATATGAAAAAGATTATTTATTATTTATTTATTTAATTTATTATTTCAGCACAATGGATGAACCCAGGGTCTATGTATGCTAAGAGGGTCTATGTATGCTAAGCAAGCCCTCTACTACTGGTATAACCTGAGTCCTGGAAAGGCATACAGTGGGGTTCCTGGATCCCACCACCTTTGACAGGTGGAAGAAGAAAAAGATGTTTATGTATTTGTAAAATTTTACAGAGAACATTGATTTTTACTTAATGTACTCTTGAGACATCCAGAAGTCTTATTATTTTAATGAACTAATTTGGAATTGGGCGATTTGTCTACAATGAATCTTAAGTAGTTCACCTGGTGGGTGTTTTTTTAAGGAAGATTTCACTCCCACTCAATGAGGTATTCTTCCAAGCACACTTTGAAGTCTGTTCTTGAAAATGGATTCTCCAGTCTTCAGTGAGTGGAGATGTTGGAGTAGAGTGATGAGGGGAAAAAAGAGGTAAGTTGATGTATGAAAAGCAGAAGAGTGAAGGAAAAGAGACAGGGAGAAGGGTTTATTTCCTAGTCTGACCTGGTTGGAACTTTGACTAGTATTCCAATCCTTCCTTCCTGTGGGGAGGTGATGAGTCGTTCTGAGCCTCATTTGTGAGGTGTGAGAAAGGTCCAGTGGCTACCATAAAGCATCGCAGATATGAGAGCACACATAACTGGTGAATCTCTCATCTGTTAGTATACTTTTAGACCCTTTTTTGTTTTTGTTTTTGTTTTTGTTTTTTTTTTGGTTTTTCGAAGTAGGGTCTCACTGTAGCTCAGGCTGACCTGGAATTCACTATGTAGTCTCAGGGTGGCCTTGAACTCTTGGCGATCCTCCTAGCTCTGCCTCCCGAGTGCTGGGATTAAAGGCATGCGCCACCATGCCCGGCTTCTTAGACCATTTTTTATTATAGTCTCAGAACCATAGGTCATAAAATGAACTTAAGAATGATTCTCAGACTTTGAGATTCAAAAACATCCCTTAGCTGTTAAGCTTGTAAAACTGTCAAATCTTAGGAACCACCTCCAGAAATTCTGACTCAGTAGGACTGGAATAGGGTTTAAGAATGTGCATTTTTAGAAAACATCCCATGAAATTCCACAATAGGTTGCATTTTTAAAAAAAGAAACTGGCCTAAGGCTAGAGAGATGGCTCAGTGTTTTTTAAAAAAACTGGCATAAAAGTTCTGTAAAAAGATATATCTATATACAGTAAAATCAGTACAGGAATAGCCTAACCTATTCATAAACCCTTGGATGATGATCTTCTGAGAGAAAGTGTAGACATCCCTTGTTCTCAGAGTCCTTTGACTTGTGCCATAGCTGATGTTGGCTCTCTTATCTTTCTCCAAATAAAAAAGGAAGTGTTGGGGTTTGGTAGGCTGGATTACAGTTTCTGAGTCCCTGCAATAATGATATAGGTTTGAAATCTCATGCTCCTATTTGCTGTCTTCCATCTTGATGATCTGTCATTTGGCAGCAGGACCCCTGGGTAGTAAGCACTCCACTGCCTTCCCAAGCATCCTCTCCCCATCCTGCCTCAAGGGGCAGCCATGATGCAGTAGAAGGTTCCTGAACCCTAATTCTATACTTAGCAGTTCTGTGACCTCTGGCAACTGCCTTGCTTCCCCATCTCTGTTTCCTCAGCTGTAAATGAAGGTGACAGTTTTAGCTCTCAGCCCTGCTGTGAAGATAAAACAGTGTGACCAGGAGCTTGGTGCTCTGTAGGAGCCACTGTGTGGGGTCTTCTATCTGGACTGTGGTGAGCTCTGCCTCATGGGATCCTGGGTGCTGAAGATGCATTGTTCTGAACAAGAAGAGTTTTGGAAAGCCTGCCTATGAGTCAGAACAAGGGGACCAAGTTTTAGGCAAGTAGTTGAAAGTAGAAAGCAGCTTTCGGATTTTTGCTAAAAGTCAGTAGCTCCCCCTTATGCTCAGGGATATATGCCAAGATCCCAATGGATGCTTGAAACCACTGATAGTACCAAGTCCTGGATGCTGTTTTGACTGCTACGTACATACCTGTGATAACATTTAATTTCTAAATTAGACACAGTGAGAGGTGAACAACAATAACTAATAATAAAAAATCAATTTTAGCCAGGTGTGGTGACACATACCTTTAATCCCAGAACTTGGGAGGCAGAGGTAGGAGGATGGCTATGAGTTTGAGGCTAGCCTGAGACTAGTGAATTCCAGGTCAGCCTGGGCTAGAATGAGACACTATCTTGAAAAACAAACAGAAAGAAAGAAAGAAAGAAAGAAAGAAAGAAAGAAAGAAAGAAAGAAAGAAAGAAAGAAAGAAAGAAAGAAGAAAGAAGGAATAGTTTTAACAGCATACAAAAGGAAATTTATTTAAAACATAGGTTCATTTCTGGAATTGTCTAATATTTTTTGGACCATGTCGAACATGGGTAACTGAAATTACAGAAAGCCAAACCATGGAGAAGGGATGACTAGGACATTAGCTTCAGAAAAGCAATGGCAAGTTTGAGTCACAACATTTAATTCTCCTGCTTTTAAAGTTCTCATTAAAATGACCAATGCACACAGGCCCCTTTCCCCCACATTATATTCTGCCAGAGCTACTGCAGGGAAGAGTCAACTGAAGTCCTCAAGCCATTCACTCAGCAAAACAGCCATTCAGCCGGGCGTGGGGAAAGACTTTTAATCCCAGCACTCGGGAGGCAGAGGTAGGAGGATCGCCAAAACACCCTGAGACACACCTCTTAGGTCAGACAGAGTGAGACCCAAAAAAAAAAAAAAAAAAAAAAAAAAAAAAAACATACACACCTCTTAGATGACGGTATGCCAATTTTATATATGCAACAATTGGGAGCAGCCTACATGTCCAAAAACAAAACAGTTGGATATACAAAAAACTGCATCATCCTTAAAAATGGTGATAAGTGTCATTATTTATATAGAAAAATGTTCGTGTTGTTGCAAAAAGAGTTTTTTTTTTTTTTTTTTTTTTTTTTTTGGTTTTTCGAGGTAGGGTCTCACTCTATCCCAGGCTGACCTGGAAGTCACTATGTAGTCTCAGGGTGGCCTTGAACTCTTGGTGATCCTCCTACCTCTGCCTCCCGAGTGCTGGGATTAAAGGCGTGCGCCACCACACCCGGCTTTATTTTTTAATATACTGTATCTAAAACTATGTTTAGATAAATTCTTAGAAAGATGTGTGCCAAACGTTTCTGTAAACAGGATTAGAAATCATTTTTAAACCATCACTTATTTATTCTTTCTAATTTAATACATCAAATTTAATGCACTTCTGTAATAAATAAGTATCCCTAACAGATTATAATAGTTAGGGCTTATATTCTTTAGCTACAGGACTAAAAATGTTTGCCCAGGAAATTGGGGCTTTTATGTACTATCCTTCTTTGTGTCAGTAGAACCATATTATCCATCATTTGCGGTCTTGACTTCATTGTATTCAGATGTCCTTAGACTGTATGTCTGTATGTCTCCTAAGAAATACTTTCAGGGCAGCAAAAACATCTGACTCCTGTAAAAGCAGAAACTGCTCCATCCCTCCTATGCCCTCTGTAGATTTTTTTTCCTCCCCAGTTATTCACAGGACAATAGAATTTCTCTTATGGAAGCTGACCTTTCTTGGGACTCTTTGATGGAAAAGAATGCATTGAGGTTTTTTTCTTTTTAAAAAAAAATGTGCTGAGATATTACTTATGGGTTAATTCAATCCCCACTTTCCCTTTATTCATTTTAATAGCTGAATCTAGAGTGATTTTTTCCTTCTGTTTTGAACCTTGCTTGAAAGAATCCTAGTCCCTTTTACTAGGGAGCTTCAGAAAGTTAGAACAATGCCATGGATATGCTTCCTCCTTAGTCAGGCATTTGCTCTGCTCAGGGCATTAATCACTCAAACCCACACAGCTGGGTGAGATTCATTAGTGAATCTTTCACTACACTTCTCTCCCCAACCCGTTTGCTTTCTGTGGCAGTCATTAAAATGCCACCATCACTTTGGTCTCCAGCTCCCTCACTGTCTGTCTCTCACCTCCCCTGGCCATGTGCTATGTTTGCCCTCTGGGGTACAAGGAAAGATCACTAAGAGGTTATTAAGCAGAACATTTAATTAAAGGGGCTCTGATGGCCTCTTTGACAGATTTTCTTTTAAGTCCTTGGGTCCTCTGGAAACCTCATCTCAGGATTTGTATTCCACACTGAGCCAAATGGCAGCTCCCAGGAGTGAGGACAGGCCTCAGGATATCGCTGAGCATATGTGTACAGTGGGCTTGCCAATAGTACAGCTTTGTTCATCAGTCACTGTCCCTCACCCAGGTAGGGGTATCCTGCTGCTGACAGACCTTTCCCTAGTCCTTAGCCAATTTCTCTAATATACTTCCCAATTTACACATAATCATAGTTGAATTCAATGCAGTTCGGTGTTCTAACCTTTCAACCTTCACTTATCATTCTTCAATACCGATATGTTGAGTACCTATTATGTGCCATGCTCTGCACTCATCACTTTAGGACATAATGCTAAAGCAAAGGGACATGGCCCTGTGCTCATGGAACAAAAGAGCAAATATGTTCTCAAGCATAAGAAGTACTATGAGTCAACAAGAAAAGGGACAGAGACAACAACTACTAGAGATGGGCAGACCTTATTTCAAGAATGTGATCAGAGATGCCAGGCATGGTGGCTCATGCCTTTAATCCCAGCACTCGGGAGGCAGAGGTTGGAGGATCACCATAAGTTCAAGGCCAGCTTGAGACTACATAGTGAATTCCAGGTCAGCCTGGGCTGGAGTGAGGCCCTACCTCAAAAAACAAAACAAACAAACAACAAAAAAAAAAAAAAAAAAAAAAGGTCAGAGAATTCTGTGGACCCTGGACCAGCCCGTCAGCACTGCTTGGGGCTTGTTAAACATGCAAATGCTCAGACTCTTCTTCCTTTGTCTCAGGCTCATCAGACACTCTAGGGTGGAGCCAAGCAGTCTACGTAATGATCCCTCCAGGAGATTCTGGGGCCCATGTCAGTTTGAAAGCCACTGATTTAGGCTGCAACTATTTGATGGAAAGAAGACAGCCATGTAAGTGTGAGAGTCCAACCTAGGCAAAGCATGCAAAACAAAGACTGAAAGAGGAACTAAATCCTATGTTATATTAGGCAGAGTACTCAAGGACTATCTAAAAGACTGGATGCATTAAGGGTAGCCATGTTCCTATTGAAAAGAATTGAGTCCATCACCAGCCCTGCTTGAGGGGTATACGTATTATCTTTGTCTTAGGAAGGAGAAGAGTAAAGAAGAAAGATAAATTGCCTAAAGCAGTAAAGTATACAGTCCAAGCATTCATTGGGGATTCAACCAACAAACAGAAGCACAGGTAGGAGTGGTGGCCAGGAGCATAGGAGAAACTAGAGGAACCTATGCACTGTGACCAGCCACCACTGTGAGCGAGAACTGCAGGAGGTAGTAGCTAGAACAGATTTTTATGTGATATATATGTTTGAGAGAGAAAGAGAGAGTGTGTGAGTACGGGTGCACCAGGGCCTCCTGCCAGTGCAAACTATCTCCAGATACCTATGCCACTTTGTACATCTTGCTCGGTACTGGTGAATTAAACCCAGGGCATCAGGCTTTGCAAACAAGTGACTGTAACTGTTGAACAATGTCTGCAGCCCCAAGAAAAGATTTTTTTTAACTCTTCACTTCCTTCAGAGAAAGACTGGCAGCAAAATGCCCCCTGTGAGCTGCACAGTCCCAGAGTCTGCAGTAAACACCCCCTCTGCCTCTCCTTCCTGTCAGTAATGAGCATGCAAATTAATCTGACCATTCAGAAGTTGGTCCTCTCCAATAGCCTGTTCTGCTGTATTGATGGTGCTGCTGGTGCTGTTGCTTCTTTTTGGTTTGTTAGTTGTTGTTTTGTTTTGTTTTGTTTTGTTTTGTTTTTGTTTTTTGAGTAGGGTTTCACTGTAGTCCAGGCTGACCTGGAATTCACTATGAAGCCTCAGGGTGGCCTCAAACTCACAGTGATCCTCCTGCCTCTGCCTTCCCAGTGCTGGGATTAAAGGCGTGTGCCACCACACCCAGCTGGTGGTGCTTCTTGGAGAGGCCTTTGCCCTTTGTTCACCTTGTCTGTTTGGGATAGCCAGGAGGCTGTATCTTCTAGATATAAACCCTGAAAAATCTCCTAGGATAGATGGGGGATTGTAAAGGGGATGTAAAGGAGCATGGGGTGGACAAGGTAGGTGAAACTCTGACCAGGGCAGAATGAGCTAATCTGAAAAGTTGATCCAGTTTAGCCACAGGGACTTTGAGGGTTTGTTTTGGAACTAATGCTTATAATGTCTATGTAATTGACATGAAAGTAGACCAGTACCTCTCAAATGAGAGAAGAGAATTTTCTGAGGTGGGAGATTTGGCATTGTCTGGAGACAAATTTGTTGGTAATAGCTAGGTGGGGAGAGGGAGACTTTGCCATGCAGTGGGTAGAAGCAGGGATGCTGCTGGACACCTGCTAAGGCCCAGCACAGTCCATGACAGAAAATTACCTGATCCAAGATCAATAGGATGGAGGAGTGCTGGGCTAGACCATGTAAAGATCACAGATCAAGAAAATGCCTGGAGTAATGTACATGCCCTTAATCCCAGCACTTGGGAGGCAAAGGTAGGAGTTCGAGGCCACCCTGAGAATACATTGTGTATTCCAGGTCAGCCTTGACTAGAGCAAGGCACTACCTCAAAAAAACCATAGAAAGAAAGAAGAAAAAAAGAAAGAAAAAGGGAGGGAGGGAGGGAGGGAGGGAGGGAGGGGGAGAGAAGGAAGGAAGGAAGGAAGGAAGGAAGGAAGGAAGGAAGGAAGGAAGGAAGGAAGGAAGGAAGGAAGGAAGGAAGGAAGGAAGGAAAGAAGGGAGGAAGAAGGGAAGGAAGAAGGGAAGGAAGGAAGGTCTTCCATCAAGAGAGGGTACAGCCATGCAAAAGGATCAAGGGCACACTTTGACTGGACTATCATCATAGGAAACAGATGAGGAAATGAGTGAAAACCCACATGCAATTCCAGCTCTTTTGTAAGAAGATATTCCTGGAAAACAACAAATGTTCACAACCTTCCATTTGTGTGCAAGGTGCTAGGCAAGGTGAAGGGATGAAGCATAGGGAGATAACAGATGACTTCCACTCTCAGCAAGCTTATCTCAGGCATGGAATCCCTTTCATGCAAAATAGGTTAAAGTAAATAAAGCTTTTAAGGAGTGAGTAACATGTCTTAAAAGAAACATGTCTTAGAGGCTCTCCACTATATTAAGAATTTGTTTGAATGCTGTAGATATGTATTTTCTACCTTGATGTATGGTGATGATTAAGAGTATGAACTTAGGGGCTGGAGAGATGGTTTAGAGGTTAAGGCGCCTGACCGCTAATCCTAAGAATGTCACTTACAATCTCCAGGTCCCACGTTTAGCCGGATGCAAAGTGACACAAGGGCACAATGCTGCATTTGCCCACAAGGGGGCACACGCATATGGAGTTCGTTCGTAGCGACTGAGAGGCTGCTGGTGCACCCATTCTCTGTCTTCTTCTCCCTCTCTCTCTGTCTCTCTCTGTGTCTCTCTCCAAAAAAAAAAAAAAAAGAGTATGAATTTAGGAACAGCAATAACTGAGTTTGAATCTCCACTTTCTTCTTCATAGGAAAAAGATAACCATATAATTACATTGAGAAAAAAAAATGAGATAATCTAAAATGGTCCAAACAACCCCTAGTACATAGTTTTCAATCAATAAGGATATTATTTGAGGGAGGAAGTTATTATTCTTAGGAAGGGTATATGAATCCATTTAGTTGTTCTTTTCAGTTCCTCTGTTTCTTCATCTTTAACAAGGAAATGAGTTATAGAATCTTTGAAGAGTCAAATACTGATGCTTGCAGAATGTCTGATACACAGCTGACCGATGCATTAACCAAATGCTAAATCTCCTTGCACCAGTTTATTTGAAGGAATCTGACATCTGCATATTATTATGTGAACTCAGGTCCTGAGTGTTGACTTAGGATCCTTCATCTTCCTGTCAGTACAAAGAAGCAAGGTCCCTTTCCATGACTCTCACCACACAATTTTAAGTACAAAGCATATGTGTTCTAGAGTGCTTATAACCTACTTTAAGTACTGATAAAAATCAAGTACCTCCTGCACTAATTGTTGCTCTTCACCACTTATCTTTCAGACTGCATTAGTTAATTGTCTACTATCTACTAGGAACTGTCATAGACATTAGGATAACCAATCAAAAATGCACAATATCTCATTTGTCTGTGTGTTTTTTATTTTTTATTTTTATTTACTTATTTATTTTTTGGTTTTTCAAGGTAGGGTTTCACTCTAGTCCAAGCTGACCTGGAATTCACTATGTAGTCTCAAGGTGACCTCGAACTCATGGCAATCCTCCTACCTCTGCCTCCCTAGTGCTGGGATTAAAAGTGTGTGCCACCACGCCCGACTCACCTGTGATTTTTTTTAATAGACAAGTGGTTTCTGTCATTTGACCTCCATCTTCATGAATTTTGTCATATTACTCCCCAGAGAAGGGAAGGGATGGGACTTGCCAGGGAGACATGGCACAGTGAGCCTATTTATAGAAGAAGCCAGAGGAGAGACTGGTACTTTCAGATCACTGGTCCAAGTATGAATGAGTGAGGCCACTGAGTTGGGCTAGCTTGAGAAGGGCCTTATATAAAGTGCTGTGGAGTTCAGACTTTAACCCAAAGTCATGAAAATGCTTCTCTATAAGGACTAAAGAAAAATGTTAGCTTAGGAGAAACATGATCAGATTTTCACATGAGAAAGACAGCTGTTAAGATAGAAAAGTCCAGGGACATCAACAAAGCAGGAGATAAGAAGTACCCCCAAATGAAAGTGGGTTGCTCATAATGTGGACTTGCCCATTGATTGCATGTCACTGAGGAGTTGGAGAATGAGATATTAAAGGAATTAGTAGATTTGGGAACAGGCTAAGCCTAAAACTCCAAAATCCAAAGGCTCCAAATTCCAAAACTTTTTCAGTGCCAACGTAATTTCACAAGGGCAAAAATCCCACACCTCACCTCATGTAAATGGTCACAATCATAATGCTGGCACAATAATATTTTTAATTGCCTCCAGCCTACATGCATAAGGTGCATGTAAAACATAAATGACTTTTTAAACTTTTTTATTTGTAAGAAGAGAGAGAGAGAGAATGAGCATGCCAAAGCCTCTAGCCACTGCAAATGACCTCCCTCCAGATGCATATGCCACTTTGTGCATCTGGCTTTACATGGGCACTGATAATAAAACCTGGGACCTTAGGCTTTGCAAGCCAGTGCCTTAGCTGCTAAGCCATCTCTCTGGCCCCATAAATGACTTTTGTGTTTAAGTGGGTCTCATCTCTCAAATATCTCCTTATGTACACAAAATACTTCAAAATTTAAGTGACTTGAATCTGATACACTTCTGAACCCAAACATTTCCTACAAGAGTTGCTCAATCTGAACTTCCAATCAATGGAGGAGTGAGAGTAAACAGGATCTATCAGAAAGAGAGAGAAGGAAGTCAGGGTATGGGCTGAGGGAAGTGCATTGGGCACTTACAAATGGAGATTCTGGCTTGCTCAAAGCTGGAGAGTAAAAAAGTAAAAATGGGCTGTAGTACAAAGATGGAGACACAGGACTTAGATAAAAGTGTAAGTCATTTGAGGAGATTACATCGAGACAGAAGGCCGAGAGGAGAAGGGAAGGAGGACCCAGAGCTATGCACTTGCAGAAGAACATGAACTCCTGAAGACTCACAAGGGGCATCAGAGAGGTTAATGCATTGGCTGTTTGCAGTGAAAAATGTTGAATTGGGATGGCGCCAGGAGGTGGGTTTTTATGGAGAACCTCCCATCCCCTCATCTTTACCATAGCTACAGTCTCGCTTTGGGATGTATTGAGGAACACACAGAGGTTGTTGCAGAAAATGTCAGTCTAGTTTTAGCCAGGGATGGCTTTGAAGATTCAACCACAAGAAAGTGATAGAGAAAATTCCACTTTTGTTTCCTGATACCCTTTATCTTCCCAGCATGGTGGGAGGGTGCTGTGGCCATTTGAATGACTGATACACTTAGCCTGTCACCATTAATACTGCTTATTCTCTCACCTACTGGGAGGGCAGTGTAGTCCTCCTGGCTGTCCCTCACTTCCCTTCCTGGCAGTAGACATTTCCATTATTGACGGGGAAACAGCAGGCTAATGGCACAGATGAATTGAAAATTTTGACAATCCGGACAGGTAAATATTGGCTTTGCACAAACAAGTTTCTATAAATAACTCGTCTTCAGTAGGAGTGCCACAGATGGCAGCAGGGCTGCCCAAGTGCTCATTTCTCCCAGGGTGTTCCATGCCGAGCACAGCTGTCAGGCCATCTCTGCTATGCAGATTGTCCATGTCCCGGGCTCCTTGGCAAGCAATGGCAAGGACAGGTGGAGATCAGTCATTCAGTAATCTTTCCCGTGCTTTGCATTCTACTGTTCCAAAGGGGTTTCTTGAAAATGTCACTTCTAGTTTTACAGGCAAAGTGGGAATTTGTCAGAGCTGGGGATTTACTGGCCTCTTTTAATTCAAATTGATCTTATTGAAAAGAAAATGAGGTAGAATGAGACATAGTCATTCTGGACTGTGTGCCATATGGCCATAGTGCTAAAAATGGGCTTTCAAAGGCTCTGGGAACAAACTCAAGCTATTGTAAATGGGCACACTGTGGGCTTGGACCTGAGAGGGAAGTGCCAGACCTGGAGCCCTTCACACAGAGTGGTTTCAGTGGGGGAATTTACCCAGCAGCCATGGCAGGGAGCTGAAGGAAGTGTGGTGAGCCATGATTGGAAAAATGGAGAGATGTTCTTATTTTTCACATGTTAAATTAAAGAGCCCATAGCTAGAATGGAGCTAACTGAATAGATGACATCCTAAGCATTTCAGGAAGCCCAGCAAGCTCAGTGCTAAATTGAGTGGGGTGGGGCTCTGGCTTGGGTTGTCTGCCTCCATGAACCTCCCAAAAGTTCTTAGTTTGTTGCCGTGTCCAAGTTTCACATTTAAAATAGGGTAAGGGCTCTTTTCTTTCTCTTACTATGACTTCATCTAAACATCCGTGTGTCTGCTGGCCATGAAGGGGAAAGCACTTCTTTCAGCCTTCTACATATGTCTTGCTTTGGGGTGCTTTCTCACTTTGCTACATGTATGATTTTTCTTTGATCTCTGAATCCATCACTCTTTCTTAATCCTCACTGGTCTTTTATGTGAAAGAGATCTTTGGGTTCTTATGCTTTGCCCTCCATGTATGGGTGTATGTGCCTCCTCCAGAGCCCTTTTACTCCTGAGATTTCTCTGTGTTGGACATTCGTTCCAGCTCCCCTCTCCCTTTCCAGCCAGGCAAGGAGGAGAATTCTTTTCTGACTTGAGTCTTTCCCTGGATTTTAATTCCCCCTAAGTAAACCTCATAAATCATAATTTCTCCCTAAATAAAATTAATAATTCATAATTTAAATTACATAGTGAATTCCAGGTCAGCCTGGACTAGAGTGAAACCCTACCTCAAAAAAAAAAAAAAAAAAAAAAAGGTAAAAGTAAAATGATACAGGGTAAGGGCTGGAATATAGCTCAATGGCAGAGAAGGTGCAAGGCCCTGGATTCAATCCTCAGCACAAATCACTAAGTAAATAAACAGAGTGGCTGTAAAGGTAAATAATATGTGTGACATGCTTACAACACTATGTCACCTGTGTGCTCCACAAGTGCCTTTAGCCCCACTCTCAGTCTCTCTTCCTCTACCTCAGACTCTCAGCTCTCTTTGGGCTTTTGTAAACAGCATCTAGATTGTCATATTAACTGTGAGGCCACATGTTAGTTTTCATAGAGGATTGTATAGGATATCATTCAGTATGCATTGCTTCCCTAACAGGGAGCCTGTTCCAGTTCCACACAAAGCCAGGAAGAAAGCTCTTGAGGCCTCAGGAGAGCAGAAGTGTTGTTATGCAGAATGGAGGTCAAGGTCATGACTCTTTTTTGCGATTGTGAAAATACATTCTTCAGTTGCAAAAAAAAAAATGAAGGCAAATTATTCTAAAAACTAAAGTATTATTGCCTAAGATGTGATTGAACTTTTTAATTAAAGCTAATCCACTTCAGTTATTCAAGATGTTAAATACTGCAATTATTCATTCAAACTTTCTTATGCAGTAATTGTACATTCAGTCCTATGCTAGGAGCTGGGATGGAATTAGGCTAGAAACATGCTTGATCCCTGCACTCTGATCAAATTGGTAATCTAATGAATGAAAATTGGTGATACAAGCAATTAAACCGAGATCTGTCTTATGTGACTGAAGATCCAAAATACAAAAAGGGAAAGCACAGGAAAGGGGAAGGCAGTGAGCCTCATGTCAGATGGGATGTGGTACCTCAGCTAAACTAGCACTTACCAGAAGAAGAAGGAGGAAAGGGAAGACCAAATTTGTTTAAATTTCAGATGTTACTTTGAAGTTGTGTGTGTGTGTGTGTGTGTGTGTGTGTGTGTGTGTGTTAGAGGTAGGGTCTCGCTCTAGTTCAGGCTAGAATTCACTATGTAGTCTCAGTGATCCTCCTACCTCTGCCTCCCCAGTGCTGGGATTAAAGGCGTGCGCCACCACGCCTGGCTCTTTTTTTTTTTTTTTTTTTTTTTTTGTTGTTGTTGTTGTTGTTGTTGTTGTTGTTGTTGTTAAACCTACAAAACTTCAAAGTAGCCGGGCGTGGTGGCGCACACCTTTAATCCCAGCACTGGGGAGGCAGAGGTAGGAGGATCCTTGTGAGTTCAAGGACACCCTGAGACTACATAGTGAATTCCAGGTCAGCCTGGGCCAGAGTGAGACCCTACCTCGAAGAAGAAAAAAAAAAAAGAATATATGAGAGGGTGGAGAAACAGTTAAGGGCTTGCCACACAAGCATGAGGACCTGCGGTTGATCCTCAGAAGCCATGGAAAAATGGCCAGCATAGCAGCAGACACTTGTAACCCTGGAGATAGGGAGGTGGACACAGATCCCTGGGGCTCACTGAGCAGCCGGTCTCAAGAAGTGGTGATGGTATTCCTTCAGAATAACACGTGAGGTTGTTCCTGTAGCCTACACACACACACACACACACACACACACACACACACACACAAGGAAAGAATATATAAGAAGATATTGACAGTCCCAGAACAGCATAGCCAAAGTCATTAAATGATACAAAATGTATACAGTGGGAGAGCTTTCTTAATCCTTTCCTCATACGAAAACAAAATATGTCTAGGTAAACAATTTCTTTCTCATGGTTCTAGAGGCTACAAAGGCTAAGATAAGGCACCAGCAGATCTGGGGTCTGCTCAGGAGTTACTCTCAGCTTTTTTTTTTTTCAAGGTAGGGTCTCACTCTAGCTCAGGCTGACCTGGAATTCATTCTGTGGTCTCAGGGTGGCCTTGAACTCATGGTGATCTTCCTACCTCTGCCTCCTGTGTGCTGGGATTAAAGGCATGCGCTAGTGCACCTGGTTCATTCTCAGCTTTTAAGATGGTGCCTCTTGTTACAGCCTCATTGGGCAGAAGGGGTGGGAGGCCAATATACTGCTTCCTTCACCCTCTTTTACAAGCACAACAATCCCCAGTAATGAAGGTTAAAAAAAAAAAAAAAAAAAAAAAGCTTCCTGCTTAACACTATCACAATGGGTACTGGGACTCAGACATAATGAATTTTGAAGGAATGCATGTATTCAAACCATAGCAATAACTTTTGTGAAATGTTTTCTTCTCATTTGTGTGCTTATCCCCCTCTAACCACTTCCCATGGTTGGGATGACCTGTGGTACAGATGGAGAAACTTGAGCTCCAAGACCATGAAGGGACAGCACTCTCCATGAGCACCTGTGAAGCACACTTGCAGCTCCACAGGTGACTGCAGCGTGAGTGACAGTCACTGGGCTCTTAACCTCAGGTGGTTACTGTGATGATTTACTGCTGACAGGAAGCTGTGGACACTGTTGTTCTACAGCCTGTGTGCTAGCACTGTGCCAGGGAGTGACTCATTAGTCCTCTTCAGCCCTTAGTCTTCATTACAAATGGCAGCAGGTGAGTGCTGTGCTGAAATAGCCATCTTTTGTCCTTCTGCTCCTTCATGGCGTCTCTCTTCCTCCCTCGGTACACCTCGCCATTCTTGTGGCTTCTTGAACGATGCCTTCCTTTCCTCAGGCAATGTACATTGTACTTGGGGGGCATTTTTTTAGAACCATTACTTCTTTTTAAAATAACTTACTTGAGAGAGAGAGAGTTTGTGTGTGTGTGTGTGTGTGTGTGTGTGTGTGTGTGTGAGAGAGAGAGAGAGAGAGAGAGAATGGGCTTGTCAGGTCCTCTTGCCATTGCAAATGAACTCCGGGTGCATACATCACTTTGTGATCTGGTTTTACATGGGTATCAGAGAATCAAAATTATGCAGCAGGCTTTGTGAGCAAGTGCCTTTAACTGCTGAGCCATCTTCACAGCCCCCAAAATCTCTTAAGTAGTACACAAAGCCATGTGAGAGCTCATGTTATGATTCCTGTGGGCTAAACTACAGCAAACTCATCCATCCAAGGAAATACTTCCCTTAGGTGGAGTAAATCTTGCCACTTGTCCCTTTTTGTTCCCTCTGCTGTGTGAAATCCACAGTTCTCATGAAGGAAACCAATGTTTATGTATGTAAAAAAAAAAAAAAAAAAAAAAAAAAAAAGTGCTCAGGGTACTTCTATTGTAAGCTTCCTTAGGGGACAGCAGCACCAACCTATATTTAGAGACCTTTTTTTAAAGGGCTTCATTTGACCCTTTCTATACTCCAAGGGCTGTCACTTCACATTTCTATTTTAAGAGTTGTTGACATGCTCCAGTAAAATAATTTTGTTGCCTCCAGACACAGCCAAGGGGCCTTAGAAGTAGCATGCACAAGCCAGGTGTGGTGGTGTATGCCTTTAATTCCAGCACTTGGAGGCTAAGGTAGGATGATTGCTATGAGTTTGTGGCCAGCCTGGGCTAGAGTGAGAACCTGCCTCAAAAATTAATAATAATATAATAATAATAATAAGTAATAAATTGAGGGGTGGGGAAACCCCCAGCCTGGGGTTCAATTCCCCAGTACCCATGTAAAGTCAGAAGCACCAAGTAGTGCATACATCTGGAGTTCATGTACAGTGGCAAGAGACCCTGATGCACTCTTAGTCTCTCTTGTCTTTCTCTGAAGTGGATAAATAAGAATATTTTAAAAACAGAAGTAGCATGCAGCTATACTTTCTTTCTGGCTATGGCAGAGAGGAGGGGGAGTCAGCTAGGTGACCTTCACAGCTCTTTGGTCAGTGCCCACTAGGCTGTGAACCACTTTGTCTTAACCATGCTTTGAATAGTACCTTTAAAAGGAACAAACAATAACAAAAAATTCTATGTGACTGTTGTTGAGGTGATTGGAGAGTCCATTGGTTATGATGTGAATTGCAAATTAATGTTCACCTTTACCCCCAAGTTCTTGCTTGCTGGAACCATCCAGCACTAGCTAAGGTGACTTGCTAACACTATTAAGGGCCCAAGGCTGCTGGCATGGAGTCAATAGAAAAGCTTAGGGGAAAAAAATAATTCAAGTCCTGCCACTGCCCAGCTATGTAATCTTCAGCAGTTGGGCTCACCTTTCTGAGCTCAGTGTGGCACCTGTGAACAGATAGAATAAGACTGGCCTTACAGTGTTATGAGTGCATATGAATGTGCTTTGCAAGAGAGAATAGTGTCTTCTAAAATGAGAATATGAGTTGAATCCCATGGTAGTGCATGCTTGAACACTGACCCCAAAGCGGCTGCAAGTCAGATGCCCCAAACACCTGTCCTCCGGGTTTTCCAGCTTGCTAGTGAGGCTTTCCATTGGGCATTCTATTCTAATTATGCTTGGGTAATGTTGTGCCAGTTATCAAGGCAACAATTTCTGAGGTGAATTGGAAAGTGAGTAGTTTAACATCTCTTAACCCACTAGAGGATAAAAAGGTTTTATAAGGCCAAATGTGTTTGTGATATGCTAATTAAAAGTTGAAGAGATTTAACTTACATATGCTAGTATGCATAATGAGTCTCCAGAAAAGAATGTAAAAAATGGAGCTTCTCAAAAACTATATGTCATAAAATTCTTTCCTCCATTCCCCATGCCCTTTCATTTCCTCCTTCCTCTTCCCTCCATAACCAAACCTTACTTTGAAAAATGCTGAGTAAGGAATTCTGAAGTGGCTGTTCTCAGCACTTGACAACTATGATGTACAAAGCATTGCATCATAGATATAGCAAATACAGAATGAGATAAGAACAAAACCTTGATTTCTAGGTATGCCCTACAGTAAGTTGAGGCAATCAGAGCCCTAATCTTTTTTTTCCCCCTACATTTTCTTTCTTGCGCTGAAATTTTAGTGATCAACTTATTTCTTATAAAACTATTATGGAAAAGAATGAAATTTACACAGTGAATATACTATATCATTTTCCTATAAAAGCTGACAGCTGTGGCACTTCCATAATGAAGCTGCCCTAGAACCCAGCTGCAAGTCAAGTTAAGAAAAGTTAGATCAATGGTAATAATGCATGCCTAGCATGTGCAAGGCCCTGTTCCAATACCCACCAACCCCCACCAACACACACACACATAGAAACACTCTTCTGTGCATTCATAATTTTTAACCTGTGGTACTTGGAATCAGATGTCCCTCATAAACTCATGTGTTCTGAGTGCTTGGTCCCTGGTAGATGGCAGTTTGGGAAATGGAGAGTTGCTAGAGGAGGCATGTTCTGGGCAAACTTGGGGGTATAATAGCCAGCTCCCCATTGCTAGAGATTGGCTCCCTCTTACTGGTGTTTTCCACCTTCTGTGGCAGAGGTGATGTCTAGCTTCCTCCCATGTCATGCTTTTCCCTGACATCATGAAGCTTCCCTTTGAGACTGTAAACCAAATTAAAAACTTTCCTGCCATTAACTGTTTTTGGTTTGGTGCTTTGTTCCAGCAATGTGAAGACAACCACAGCACTGCCACAGAAGAGCTAACTGTATACATAGCTTATCTCTTCTGCTGATGAAGAAACTCATGTTGTAGAGATACACAAATGACTAGCACAGAACTTACACATGCTGGACACTCAGATGCCTCACTTAGTGAATGAGCTTCACATATCCCTAAGTTTATTTCCCATAATTATTGATATAATTACTTAATATTTATTAACCATCTAGGTACTAGGCAATTGGAATTGATTATTTTATTCACAACAAAACTCTTTAAGTAATATTTTCTCCATCCTACCCCATAATGAGGCATCAAGAAACCATAAATGTTGGGGGGGGGGGTTCAGTGGTTAGAGGTGCTTGCTTGCAAAGCCTATCAACCCAGATTCAATTCTTCATCTGAAGCCAGATTAAAACACAGTGGTACATGAGCTGGGTAGTGTGGCCAAATGGTCTAAGGCACTGGATTAAGAAGTGGCATGTGTATGTACACAAGGTGAAACATACAGAGCTGTGGGAAGATCTAACGTGAGGGTAATCAGCGTCCAGGGCTGGCTAGATAAGTTCTTGGAGCAGGCCTTGGCCTTCTATCTCTAAAAAATAGTCAAGTCTTTAACCTAAGTACCACATGGCCAGAAATCAGCAAAATCCCATGTCAAAACATATTATTGCCAGGTATGGTGGTACACACCTTTAATCCCAGCACTCTGGAGGCAGAGGTAGGAGAATTGCTGTGAGTTTGAGGCCAGCCTGGGACTACAGAGTGAGTTCCAGATCATTCTGGGCTAGAGTGAGACCCTACCTCAAAAGAACAATATATATATATATATATATATATATATATATATATATATATATTTATATTTATATTTATATTTATATTTATATTTATATTTATATTTATATTTATATTTATACACATATACATACATATATATATGCACAAAAATGTAATTTATGTATCCTTTTCTATTTGAAATGGCTTTAAAATTATAAAGTAAAAGTGGGCATGGTGGCACATGCCCTTAATTCCAGCACTCGGGAGGCAGAGGTAGGAGGATTGCCAGGAGTTCGAGGCCACCCTGAGACTACAAAGTGAATTCCAGGTCAGCCTGGGCTCAGAAAAAAATAAATAAATAAATAAATATGTGTTCATTTACGCCCCCTCCTTTGTGTATATGTGTGAAGGCACAGGGCAGCTGAACACTTTTTAAAGGTTTTGAAAATTCTTAATTGCTACAATAGAATTCCCAAAGACTAGGAAATTCCTAAAGAAAATAGGCTACAGGCTGGAGAGATGGCTTAGCGGTTAAGGCGCCTGCCTCCTAAGCCTAAGAACGCCAGTTCCAATCTCCAGGTCCCACGTTTATCCAGATGCAAAGTGACGCAAGGGCTCAATGCCTCACTTGACCACAAGGGAACGCACGCGTCTGGATTTCATTCGCAGCAGTGAGACGCTGCTGGTGCGCCCATCTCTGTCTTCCTCTCCCTCTCTCTGTGTCTCTCTCAAGAAAGAAAGAGAGAAAGAGAAAGAAAGAAAGAAAGAAAGAAAGAAAGAAAGAAAGAAAAAGAAGGAAAGAGGAGGAGGGAGGGAAAGAAAGAAAGAAAGAAAGAGGGAAAGAAAGAAAGAAAGAAAGAAAGAAAGAAAGAAAGAAAGAAAAGAAAGAAAGAAAGAAAGAAAGAAAGAAAGAAAAGGAAGGAAGGAGAGGAAGAAGGAAAAGGAAGGGAGGGAGGGAGGGAGGGAGGGAGGGAGGGAGGAAGGAAGGAAGGAAGGAAGGAAGGAAGGAAGGAAGGAAGGGAGGAAGGGAGGAAGGGAGGAAGGGAGAAAGAAGGTTACAAGGGTAGAATCACAGTTCTGGACATTGGAAAGTACCAAGTAGATGGCTGCATCTTCCACTGCTTCATAGCATGGTGAGAAGGCTAAAGACACGCAGGATGCAGAAAAGACAAAACTAGGGAAGTGACTCACTTCACAACAACTTTCAAAGTAACTAGTCCATCCTGTGAGACCTCACTCACATGAGGAAGGGATCTTCCCTATAAATCTAATTGTTCTCAGAGTCCACTCCCCACACACACTATTGCAGAGTGTTGACTGAATCTCAGCATGAGGTTGGGAGGGGGACAAATCATCCAACCTACACTAATGATCTTGGTTAATCATAATGTGATATATAGCACCTTTAAATAACTTACTTAAACTTAAAACATATAAATACAAAGTTATTAACCAAATTGTTAATGTGGGACTGAGACATTTTGTTATTTTGTTGGATCAAGGTTTGCTGAGTTGAGTTTGTAACTACCATTTTTAGATAAACTCTCCCTAAAAGTCAGCATGTGTCACAATTTTAGGGTATTTTTAAGTGGATTCAGAAGCAATCCAAAGATGTAATCTTGTCACCTCTTACTGATTGATCCACTCACATCTAGTTTTACCACAGGTTGCATTTGGTTTCATCAAGTTCTGGTTATCCAGTCCTTGAAAGCATCCAAGTTAGAACTTTTTCTTTTTCTCATTCGCATTTTGTCACTGTACATAACATTCAACCAAATCACATAATTACAATACCAAGTGTAACTTTCAGAATCATGTTTGGAAACAGACTTCTAAATCTCACATCTCAGCTGGCGGAAGCAGAAGTGTAGGACATTCCAGAATCTTGACTGTTAGCTTGTAGTGTCAGCTTGGGTATTAATCAACACATTTTACAGAAAGAATTGGAACTGTCTCTTTCTCAAGCAAGTAGAGAACTTCTACTGAACTCCTGAATATGGCCATAAGTACATATTATTTGTGTTCCCTCAGACCGTGTTTCCCAGCATGGGTTCCATGAAGCTATGAGGGATCCTAAGGGGTCACTGAAAAGTCAGCTGCAGGTCTCTCTCCAGCTCCCTTCAACTATAAGAGTTCCAGTTTTATGCAGTAGGGTCTGTGCTTAATTCTGTTTTTAAGAAATGACTTAAAAAATTCAAGTGTCTTTGAACAATGGGGCTGGAGTGCTTTAGAAAGGAAACCCTAGACTTCTAGCAGCCTAGTACAGACTACCTTTGATATAGGATACCTGACAAGAACTTCGAATCTTTGTTTAATTAAGAATTTCTATCTGGAGTAATGCTCAGTGGTTAAGGCACTTGCCTGCAAAACCTAACCTGGCTCAAGTACAATTCCCCAGTTCCCACATATAGCTAGACTCACAAAGTGGCACATGCTTCAGGAGTTTGTTTGGTGGCAAGAGGCTCTGGTATGCCCATTCTCTCTCTCTCTCTCTCTCTCTCTCTCTCTCTCTCATTCCTGTATCCTCACAAAAAATAATTTTTTAAAGCACAGTTAAAAATTATGTTCCTGAGCTAGAGGGATGGCTTAGTGGTTAAGGTGTTTGCCTGCAAAGCCAAAGGACCCAGGTTCCATTCCCAGGACCCACTTTAGCCAGATGCACAGGTGGCACATGTGTCTGGAGTTCATTTGCAGTGGCTGGAGGCCCTGGTGTGCACCTATTCTCTCTCTCTCTCTCTCTCTCTCTCTCTCTCTCAAATAAATAAATAAATAAATAAATAAATAAATAAATAAATAAATAATTTTTAAAAAGTTATGTTCCTAGCCAGGCATGGTGGCGCACACCTTTAAGCCCAGCACTTAGAGGCAGGTCACCATGAGTTCAAGGCCACCCTGAGACTACATAGTAAATTCCAGGTCAGTCTGAGCTAGAATGAGACCCTACCTTGAAAAAGAAAATTATGTTCCTGAACATGCTCTGTGTGAAGTATGGATTTTGTCCTCTCTTTAGGGTAAGTCAGTTACAGCTACTCTTCTAAGGAGTGGTGCCCCTGGAGCACAGGATTAAGTAACAGCACAGCCACTAAGTAACAGGGACATGACTTGGGAGAATTCCCGCTAAATGCAGCTCAGCAAATTGCAGACCTAAGTAAGTTTAGTTACAGAAATGAACCTTCAAAGGTTTGGAAATTTAAGCTTTAACTTGAAGGAATTGCATGAAGCCAGGCTTTCTATTCTTTTCATCTTAAAATACATTCTAAAATATTACAATCTATGTATGCAGACTAAAATTCATTGAATCTGTAATTTAGAAGCAAAATATACCTTTGAATTTCTCTAACATTGGTTTGTTATTCATATTATTAATGTAACTAGTTTAGCCCTCCAAAAAAACCACTTTAGAATTTCTAGACATATGGGGGGAATGTCTAGTTCCTAATCCACAGCAGCTGGCTCGTGGCCAGGGAACCCTGTACCCCAAAATAGTTGGTTCAGTTGTATTATCTGCAGAGAGAGTGCTTGACTACTGAATAACAGATGATAGATGCATTTCCCACTTCTCTTTGCCTCGGGTTGACCAGTTCTCCTCACAGCAAGAATGCTACCTAATGAGCAGTATAATCTGCAAACATGATTCAGACCTTCTGGGGATGCATTATTTCATTAGGCTGCTTATATCTGTGGAGCAGCAAACTATTCATTTTCTCAATAGCTCCCAAAGGGGTGTACAAAGCTGAAACCTCCTTACTTACACTTGGGGAACAATTCATTGGCCAGACATGCTCCAGCCCAGATCCAGAGGACTTGCTCAGGAGCAGAGCTGTTTCAGTGTATCTGAAAACCAGTACAGTTGACCTGAGCATCACAGATGTTACTATTTCACATTTCAGTATATGTTGCCAGCTATTGTTAGGTTGTTTTTGTATAGCAACTCTAAGACATTTTAAAATCCTCTGCTGATTGAGATAGTCATTGTTCATTCATTCAAAAAGTTATTTTCTCAGAGCTGACTATTCTGGGATGGACTGTGCTAAACATGGAGAGACCATTAAGGGTACTCAATGAAAGTTCAGAGTGATGCTGAGAGTCATGGTATATTTGTCCATCAAGAAGTAATATGAGGCCGGGCGTAGTGGCGCACACCTTTAATTCCTTTAATTCGGGAGGCAGAGGTAGGAGGATCGCCAAGAGTTCGAGGCCAGCCTGAGAATACGTAGTGAATTCCAGGTCAGCCTGAGCTAGAGTGAGACCCTATCTTGAAAAAAAGAAGAAGAAGAAGTAATATGAGGACTGGAGAGATGACTTAGTAGTTAAGGCACTTGCCTGCAAAGCCAAAGGACCTTGGTTCAATTCCCCAGGACCCACATAAGCCAGATGCACAAGTTGACACATGTGTCTGGAGTTCATTTGCAGTGGCTGGAGGCCCTGGCATGCTCGCTCTCTCTCTCTCTCTCTCTCTCTCTCTCTCTGCCTATGTCTTTCTCTCTAAAATAAATAAAATAAACCTTTTTTTTTAAAAAAAAAAAAAAAAAGAAGAAGAAGGTGTGGTGCACATGCCTTTAATCCCAGCATTCAGGAGGCAGAGGTAGGAGGGTTATGTGAGTTTGAGGCCAGTCTGAGACTACATAGTGAATTCCAGGTCAATTCTGGGCTGGAGTGAGATCCTTCCTCAAAAAAAAAAAAAAAAAAAAAAAAGGAAAAAAGAATTAGTTTGGGGGCTGGGAATATAGATCATCAATTAAAGGTGCTTGCTTGCAAAGCCTGTTAGCCAGGTTCAATTCCCCCAGTACCCACATAAGCTGGATGCACAACATGGAGCATGTGTCTGGAATTCGTTTGCAGCAGCAAGAGGCCCTGGTGTGTCCATATTCTCTCTTTCTATCTAATAAATAAATAGAAATTAATTAATTAATTATAGTTATGGGATAGGGAGATGGCTAAGCAGTTAAGAATACTTGCTGCTTAAGCATGAGGGCCTCTCAGGCCAGAGACTGCCAACTTGGATTCCCCAGAACCCATGGACCCCTGACCTTTACTAGTACTAACTTAAACAGAGATTCTTGTATATTCCATGGGGCATGTGCTCACTCTGTTATTAACAGACATAACATACCAGAGCTCTGTGGCCCAACACATTTGAGATATACTATTTAAGCAAAGAATCTTGAACTTCTAGTGGTTTATAAATGTCCAGTGTGTCTATTACACTGTAATCCTGCACTTATTAACCAATTTATTAACCAAGTGAGAATATCAGAGTGACTTAGGGCCCTGGAGCCAGACAGTCTGAGCTCAAACTCCTGCTCCACCACTCAATGGCTTTTTCACTATAGGCAAAATGCCTCCAGTTCCTCTTCTATAAAGGAGGTATAATAGTACCTACCTCCTAGAGGTCTGAGATAATTAAATAAATTAAACCCTACAAAGCATTTAGAAACATGCATGATACCAGGGAAATGCTCTGTAATGCTGGCATTCTATGTGCTTATAATTTTTTCAACTGTAAGCCTAGGTTTATTTTTGGAATGGTGCTAATCACCTACACACAGCCCATGTAAGATACAGTCTTACAGGATTAGGATTATCATTATGAATTTTTGTTTTAAACTAAGTTACAGGTATTGTTTTTCTCTAGTACATATGAGATTAAGACAAAATTAATTTTAAAAGTAGGCAGCATCCTACTAAATTGTAGGATTCCATTGGATTATAAATTATTGTCACTAACTTACATTACAAAGCCTGAAATATATAAATTAGAAAAGTCAAATAAGAATTTTAACATAATCATCTGGAAACAATGAAGGACAGGCCTCTAAGCCTCAGCAACATGTAGGCAGACAGGAACTTCTGGTGTCAGGTCATGTACTGAGCACTCTAAAGGGTGTACTCCTTAGTGTAAGAACAGGGCACTATGCAGCTGGCCTCTTTGCCATTCTAAGGAAGTAGGCTTAGGGGAACCGTTCATTTGTAAAAGGCTTAATCAAACATCTGAGCAAATTCTGATGTAAAAAAGCCTGGGACTCTGACCTGAATTTGAGTGGATCACCTTCCCCATGCATCTTGGAGTCCATGCAAAGGGCTATCTAACTCTAATACTGTCACTCATCAAAAACGGGCAGCCGGGCTGGAGAGATGGCTTAGCGGTTAAGGCGCCTGCCTCCTAAGCCTAAGAACGCTGGTTCCGATCTCCAGCGGTTCCAATCTCCAGGTCCCACGTTTAGCCAGATGCAAAGGGGTGCAATGCCACACTTGACCACAAGGGGGCGCACACATCTGGATTTCATTCGCAGCAGCTGAGAGGCTGCTGGTGCACCCATCTCTATCTGTCTTTCTCTCCCTCTCTCTCTGTCTCTCTCTGTGTCTCTCTCCCCCGCCCCAAAAAAATGGACAGCCATACTCTTTAGAGAAATGGGAATCAATTGAAGCCTGAGCCCTAACCTTGTCCACTATGTGTGACCTTAAGTGAGTCAGTCACAACTGGCACAAATCTCATTCTTTATCTATGAAACAAGGGAGCAATGTGTATTGTTCCTGACAACAGGTGAACTGTGTAGAGATGAAAATGGTCTCTGGGTATGGAATTTGGAAATTTTCCCTCCCTCTACTTCTGCCTTGGGCAGCTGGGATCTTCCTTATGTAATATGTTCAGGAAAAGAAGAACAGGAAAGTAAAAATATTACCCTGCAGTTGTCATCGGCTGGTGCTAAGTTGGGTTCTGGGAATGGAAAAATGAAGATGAAGGGGACCCAAAGGGAAATGGGAAGTAACAGAGCACGTGTGAAATGGAGATGGATTCCTCTGGCTCCTAGCATTCATCTACTCTGGGTCCTCCAGGTTGCTGCTTAGGGCTGCAAGAGGAAGAAAGACTGCAGGGTGGGGCTGGAGGGGGGAGAAACATCTGTCCCTGTTGCTCAGTGGTTAATTTTCCAGAGGCTGTCGTTACAGAATGACATCTGCAGCCTAGCAGCCCTCAGTCATTTGTTGCAGGAGAATGAGTAGGTGACTTGTCTGAGGTAATCAGTCTGGATTCAGAATTCTTAATGGTACTTGGGCCTTTTGATTTCTAAAAAAAAAGAAGAAGAAGAAGAAGAAGAAGAAGAAGAAGAAGAAGAAGAAGAAGAAGAAGAAGAAGAAGAAGAAGAAGAAGAAGAAGAAGAAGAATGTTTATTAGATAATTCATTTCCCAGCCCATCTTTGAAACCAGAGTTGGGAGGGGTTAGGGCAAAATGCAAAGCAGAGGAGCCAACACTGGGCTTTCAAGCCCTGTACTGGGGGGGCCAGGAAAATTAAAATGAGTCAGGGACAGTCTTGGGACCAAATGCAAAGGATGGTATGATGAGCTAAGAGAGTCTGGTTGTAAAGAAGGGAACCTTAACTGAAAGTTTCTGACAATTCCATGCTGAGAATAGCATCCTTTCATAAATTGTGGTTTTTATCTTTTGTGCAGCAGCTAGCGTGGAGGGTGGGGGACAGGCTGAGGGCGGATCTGAGGCTAAGAGCTATGTATAGACTACAGGGCTTTGCTTTTCCAAACTCTGGAAACCTTCAAGCACTCAGAGTCACGAAGAAATGATCACTCTGTTTGTTCCTTGAAGTATAAAAATGGTTTTATTTTTAGACATTACTGTGGGTTTTTTTTTAAATCTACTGACAGTTGTCTCCAGAGACAGCCATGGAAAGAATAGTGCAGCCACGGGTGGGCACAGGCAGGAACTTCACCAGATGCCAAGGGGCTTCATCACCCCTGATATTTGGAGTAAGATAATCCGGGGGGGGGAACCTGTCCCATGTTACATGTCATGTAGAACATAACCCTACCTCAGCTGGGATGACCACACAGTAACCAGTGTCGCCCTGGGGAGGGGGCAGAACTGTCTCAAGTTGAAACCACTGCTCTAATTTCAAAGTCACTGACTTTCTGTCCTCAACACCAACCAGTGCACAATGAAGGCAAGAAACAATCTTTCCTGCAGCCCTGCACAGATTTTCTTCAGTTGTCAGCCATGTCCCCAGCCAGTGTCCAGTGTTACCACCCACAGTAACACTATACCCCTATCCATTCTCTGCTGGTCTCCATCAGATGAAACACATTACCCCTTCCTGCCATCCCCCAAGCATAGAGCAAGTGTAGTGCTTGCTGTTCTCAGAAGGCAATGTTTGCACTATATTTACCAAGTGTATTCCCATTAAATAAGTTTGCCAAACATGCAGCTTCAGCAGGAGCAGACACATCTGCACCCAGTGTTTCCTTTGGTTGTATATGTGCTTTTCAAAAGTAGTGCCAAGAAGATACATTTGTCCCAAGGTCACAGTGGGTCTGTAGGGTTCTTCCCAATGTTTGCACTCCCAGAAGGAGAGCAGAAACTTGCAGTGCTGGCAAGAGTACCTTGTGTCAAGACAATGCAAAGTGCTAGTGTGTATCAAGTGGAGAAGCCTCCAACTTGTAGATGTGCAAGCCTCTCCTACCCCCGTGCAGTACACCCAGCCATGAAACCAAAACCAGGACTGCTGGGCAACAGTGTATGATCTAAATGCTTAACAAGACTTAAATTTAGAATTTAGAAATAGAGCCAGATGTGGTGGCACACACCTTTAATCCTAGCACTCAGGAGGCAGAGTTAGGAGGATCTCTGAGGACAAGGCCAGAGTGAGCGTCAGGTCAGCCTGGGCTAGAATGAGACCTTACCTTGAAAAGAATTTTAAAAAGAGAAAATTTTGAAGTGGAATCTGGCTGGAACCAGTAGTTCACAGCTCTGATAGCCATATAACTATAACTGCCTTTGATTCCCTTCATGGCTCCTGCAAGAGGAGCCTAGACTCCTTGGCCTAGCTGGCAAGACCCCCATAACCTACCCCCGGGATCTTTCATCCTCACTGCTGAATATGTGGAGCTCCCTTCATCTACTTAATGCCTTTGTCTAAAGCCCCCGTTCCTTCTCTTCTGCCTGGGAAATTACTACTTACTCTTAGCCAAATTCAGTAACATTTTAGTGCTATCTCTGTGCATAGTTCTGATGGTATTCAGGTTTCTTCTCATGAAATAATGGAATGATTTGTTAATTTTCTTTTCTGATTTCCAACACTGAGTACAAAGGAGACATTCTCTGCATGCAGTTAAGTGGACTGAGGCATGAGCCAGAACCACACGGTTGATGTAGGAGTTGTCATTCTGGAGACTTGATTTCCTCACCCAGCCTCTTGCCTTGGAGAAGGCCTGGCCAATCTTAAAACCACATAAGTGGCTCCAGCTATTGCAGAGCCAGCCAACAGTGGACTCTGTCATGACTTCCTTCTTAATGAAGTTTCCCTGGTCATGGCATCTTGGAGTCATTTCCAAAAACTTCAGTTGAGTTTCCTGGTATCTTTTACTGTCTTGCATAAAGATATAACATTGACATAATCAGTGTTCCTGCAATATGTGGATCCAGTTTCAGAAGGAATTTCACTCTTTGCTAACAACCTCTTAGTTCTATAAAGTTAAGCTCCATCTTTGAATTTGAATTCTTTCCATTTTTCCATTTTATCCTTTAGTTAATTGTCATGTGAGGGATATAGAAAATAATACAGTTCCACAACCAAAGAGCTCACAGTCCAATGAGCCTTACCTCATGTAAAATCCCTTCAACAAAGTATGCTCTCTTAGAGTCCTGGGCTGGGGACTGAGCAAGCCATAGAAGGGAATGACAGCTTGTGACAGAGGACTTTCCTGACATGGTGTTCTTGCATGCCACTTCTATACCCATTGTGAGTTCAGTCCCTTGTCATTCATCTTCCTTGATGGTCCTGATAGGGAGTCATTCCCTGGCATTATTGCCTTTAAGATAAGCAGGAGGTAAAATGAAGGTTCCACAAACACTTTCAATAGAAGCATGTCATTAGATTGAAGTTTTAGACTAAAACCCACTTATTTGTTGAGACAGTTGTGGGCGATGAATGAGAAGTAGAGGTTCTTAGACCTTGACTGGTGCTGTCCACCAAGTATAGTATCTGGTACAGATGCTCGTAGGACTGTCTGTTGGCCAGCTATCCTACCCCCGGTCTCCCCAAACAATGTCAAATCATTGTTGTCATACTCAGATGGCACTCATTCTTTTCTGTCTCAGTACTTGTCCTGCCTTTTCTTCTCTGTTTCATGTCAGGGTAGGTTTCTTAATTTTCAGAGGGAAAAGATCCATATGTCCAATAATAAAACTAATTATAATGACAAATTGACCAAAGTGAGAAAAATTACAATCTGTGGGCTTAAATTTTCCCAAAAGCCAAGAATAAATAAAATGTCTCTTTAAAATGCCTCATAGGGGCTGGAGAGATAGCTTAGTGGTTAAGGCACATGTCTGTGAAGCTTAAGGACCCTGGTTTGATTCTCCCGGTCCCATGTAAGTCAGATGCACAAGGGGACACATGCATCTGGAGTTCATTTTCAGAGGCCCTGTTGCACCCAGTTTCACTCCCTCTCTCTCTTTCCCTCTCTCTGTCTCTAGCAAATAAATAAATAATAAAATCTTTAAAACACACACCAAAAAAAAGGTCCTCAGAAAATGCCTGGTGGAGGAGACCGATAAAAGAAACTCAATTATCTATTGAATTTTTCAAATATGTGATATCTGACTTTAAAATAAAAATGTTAAAAGTTATAAAAATGTAAAAGAAAATAATAATAGAAGACCATGATCTTGTGAATTTGGAAGCTGAAAGTAGTAAGATAGCTAATAAATCTTTAGGTCTGCTTTGAAAAATATCATCCCTCAGCCAGCCTCCTCATGTGTCCATACCACATTGCTTCAGCTGGACAACCAGGCATCTGGCCCCAATTTTTTATTATTTAAACTTTTAAACTGGTTTATTATAAACAGGTGCCATACTTTGTTTCCTGAAATTTGCTTCATTCCTAGTATTAGCAGGAAGCAAATATTCAGAAGCCCAAGTGTTTGGGGTGAAGTTCTGGACACTGGCAGCCCTGTAAACACAGAGGGCCCACCACCATTGGCAGTGATGTGACTTCACTTGCCAGTCTTCATTATAGAATGCCCACAATGCAATTCTTTCTGAGATGCATAAATCTCAAAGATGAAAGGCTACCATAATTACAGTTCGATGATGCATCTTATCACAACTCCTTTTGGAACTTTTCTGTCTGTACATCAGTGAGTTCTGATGAATGTATTTGTAGTTACTGCATATTTGCAGTATACCGTACTTAATTGCAACCATACTTAATTCCTGACCAGGAGCGAGAAAGGACATCTCGTCCAAGTTCCATGGTGATCACGGTTTCATTTAAAAAAGTAATAATAACAGTAGTTGCAAAAAAACCAAATAAGTAAAAATAATAATAGTTGTGACGGAGCTGAGAATGGGAGCTCAGAAGAGCATTTGAATCACACACTCATCTCCACTCTCTTCACCTCGCTCTCGCTGCCTGTCCACCCTCCTTCCCACTAGCCTGCATACAGCCCAGAATACCTTCTACCATGGTCACTTCAGCAAGTTCCAAGTTGAATAAAGGCATCAAGCAAATGTACTTGTCCCTGCCTCAGGGCAAGAAAGTCCAAGCCATGTATATTTGGATTGATGGTACTGGAGAAGGGCTGTGCTGCAAGACCCACACTCTGGACTGTGGACCCAAGTGTGCAGAAGAGGTACCAGAATGGAACTAGCACTTTTCAGTCTGAAGGTCCCAACAGTGACATGTACCTCCTCCCAGTTGCCATGTTTCACCACCCTTTCCTCAAGGATCCCAACAAGCTGGTATTCTGTGAAGTTTTCAAGTATAATCGGAAACCTGCAGAGACCAGTTTAAGACACACCTGTAAACGGATCATGGACATAGTCAGCAGCCAGCGCTCCTGGTTTGGAATGGAGCAGGAATACACTCTCATGGGGACGGATGGGCACCCCTTTGGTTAGCAAGCAAAGATATTGTGAAGACTCACTACTGGACCTACTTGTACACTGGAGTCAAGATGACAGGAACAAATGCCAAGGTCATGCCTGCCCAGTAGGAATTCCAAATTGGACCCTGTGAAGGAATCTGCCTGGGAGAGCATCTGTGAGTGGCCCAAGTCACCTTGCATTGTGTATGTAAAGACTTTGGTGTGGTAGCAACCTTTGATCCTAAGCCCATTCCTGGGAACTGGAATGGCACAGACTGCCATAGCAACTTTAACACCACAGCCATGTGGGAGGAGAATGATCTGAAGTACAGTGAGGAGGCTACTGGGGAACTCAGCAAGTAGCACCAGTACCACATTTGTGCCTACCATCCCAAGGGAGGCTAGACAATGCCTGACTGGATTCCACAAAACCTTCAACATTAATGACTTTCCCGCTGCTTTGCCAACTGCACCATTAGCATCCACATTCCTTGGACTGTCAGCCAGGAGAAGAGGGGTTACTTCAAAGACCATTGCCCTTCTGCCAATTGCAACCCCTTTGTAGTGACAGAAGCCATCATCCATACATGTCTTCTCAAGGAGACTGGCAACGAGACCTTCCAGTACAAAAACTAAGTGGACAATGCTTCCAGGGATTGAGCCCTTCCCAGTTCTTCATCCCATTGCAACTCTTCCCTCAAAGGTGGCATATCCTCATGCCCAGTGAACCTTGCTTTCTTTGGTCAAGACAGAGTGGTCAAGTTCTTAATGTCGATGTACCCGGACCCCACTTTCTTCCCATCACTGAAGCTTTCTAATGTGTTAGTGGGTTGTGGCACCTCTCTGGAGGTATGCTTGTCCAGTAGATGCAGCTTTGTGGTGTTGGAAGGAGGGGGAGAACTTTTTCTAAAGGATAGCTGAAAGGGCAGGCCTGACTAGTTAGGATGGCTTGTCCCCTCTTGGTGGAACATTCCTAATCTTAAGGCTAAACCAACTCTTACAAGTGGAAGTTAGGAGAAGAGGAAGATCTAGGAGTTAGTTATCCCCTTGTGCTTCTCTTGCTTGGGTCCACACACCTTTCACAAACACAGCTCAGAGCAGCAACAGATGGCTGTCCTACCCTAAAGAGAAGAAAAGTTCTTTACTGCTTGGTCCTCCACTTGTAACACAAAGCAAAGTAGTATTTTTATATTTAAATGTAAGAACAAAATTACCATATGAGGATTGTGTTTTGCTAAAGGAAAATAAAAACCATCATAGTCACTGGGTGCTAAATTTGAGGTAAATTGTTTGGTTTAGAATTCAGGGTCCCCTTTATAACTAGGGGAAATAGTGATGGGGAACATAGTACTGGAAAAAATGGTTATTTGGGACTGTTCCTCATTACCACTAAGGATTTCCCTGCCCATTTTTGCAGGTGGTAGGGTAGGTCACCATTACTTGCGGTCTCTGAGCCCCATGCCTAACTTTAGAAGACACACATGCACTTGTCCACACATGGGTTTAGAAGTATGAGTTGGCTGGTCAACTTGAATATTGTTACTGACAAGGGGCTGTTGGGGTTATTTTCTGTTGGAATTAGCATATCACTAAAACAGGCCTTTTGATATATTTTTTTAAAAATTAAAGCAGGGCTGGAGAGATGGCTTAGCAGTTAAGGCACATGCCTGAGAAGCCCAAGGACCCCATTCTATTCTCCAGTTCCCACGTAAGCCAGATACACATGGTGGCGCATGCTTCTGGAGTTCGTTTGCAGTGGCTAGAGGCTCTGGCACGCCCATTCTCACTCTCCCTCCCTTTCTCTGTCTCAAATAAATAAATAAAAATGAAAATAAATTGAAAAGATTAAAGCAAAAAAAGTTTTAGATTTTAATCAAATTTGTAGGGTTTCTAAGTCTAGTTTTATATAATTGCCTGTTTGCTTCAACTGTCTTTCCACTTGCTTCTTGGAGGGACTAAGGGAGGGCAGACTTGGAGTTAAAACACTTGTAATTTTGTATCCTAGTGTCTTGTTCTCCCAGCAAAATGTTCTTGTCAAAATTCCTAAAGAGTTGTCTTTCCTACATAATAAACACACCCCGCCCCATCCCCCATGTCCCCTGCTGCCCTCTGGTGGTTTGTGTGTAGGCCACAGGAGGCCCGCTGTGGTTTTCTCTTGCTATGACCACTTCTAATTGGCATATACAGTATGTTCAGAGTTAGACAATTCCTCATTGTAAACAAACTGGAACTGCCCATAGCAGTGCTTATAAATCACTCTAACATTAAAAAAAAAAAAGTTGCCATTGGAGGCTAGAGAGATGGCTCAGCAGTTACTTGCCTGCAAAGCCTAACAACCTGAGTCAATTCCACAGTACCCACATAAAGCCAGATGCACAGAGTGGCACATGCGTCTGGAGTACCTTTGCAGTGGCTGGAGGTCCTGGTGTATCCATTCTTTGTCTCTTTCTGCCAGGCGTGGTGGTGCACAACTTTAATCCCCACACTTGGGAGGCAGAGGTAGGAGGATCACTATGAGTTTGAGGCCAGCCTGATACTGCACAATGAATTCCACATCAACCTGGGCTAGAATGAAAACCTACCTTGAAAAAACAAAAATAAGTTGCCATTAAGCTAGTCATGGTGGCACACACCTTTAATCCCAGCATTTGGGAGGCTGAGGTAGGAGGATTGCTGTGAGTTTGAGGCCGCCCTGGAGCTACAGAGTTCCAAGTCCGACTGGACTAGAGTGAGACCCTAACTTGAAAAAAAAAAAAAAACTTTAAAAAAAGCCATTATGCTTACTTCTCTGTTTCCAGTACCAGGACATAAAAGCCTGCATACTGTGGCATATCATTTTCACACTTCTTTAGGATAGGGTCCTATGATTACCTCCATTCTAGGCTTGATGCAACTGAGGCTAGAAAAGGTTAAGTAACTTGCCAAAGTCACATAGCTAGAAAGTGGCAATGCCAAGTTCTAAAAACAGAAGGTCTGGTGCAGTGGGCCTGTTCTTAAGGAAATTTTCTTAGTGCTTCTAGGCTGCTATAACAAAATAACATTAGATGAGGTGATTTATTTCTCACTATTCTAAGGTCAAGGAGCTATGTATTCAAAGTCTGCTATGGACATCTCACTTCTTTCTTCATCTTCACATGGCCAAGAAGTTGGCCACTCCCTTGGGCTCCTTCTACAACAGCACTAATTCCACTCGCAGTCCCTATTTCATATTATTGCACTAGGGACTAGATTTCAACATATGAATTTTTAGAGAACAGAAATCATTCAAACCATAGCAAACCTTGATATTGATGGCTTAATTGCTTTCATAGAGGCTTGTGAGGAACATAAAAAATTAGAGTGACTTGTGGAAGAGTCAAAAGATGACATCCCAGAAAAGAGAGTGTGTCAGTCTGACAGCAGAAAATTCAGTCAGCAATCGAGAAAAACATGGAATTCTATTCTTACCATTTTGGAAAATGATTTAATGAATATGTTTTATGCCAGATATTTTTTCAAGATAGGCTCTCACTCTAGCCCAAGATGACCTGGAATTCGCTACGTAGTCTCAGGGTGGCTTTGAACTCACAGTAATCCTCCTTCCTCTGCCTCCCAGCACTAGGATTAAAGGTATGTGTCACCACACCTGGCTCAGATTTTTTAACATGTAAAACCATAGTAGGGGCTGAAGAGATGGCTTAGAGGTTAAGATGCTTGCCTGCAATGCCTAATAACCCAGGTTCAATTCCCCAGTACCTACATAAAGCCAGATGCACAAAGTGTTGCATGCATCTGGAGTTCATTTTTAGTGGCTAGAGGCCTTGGCACACCCATATTTATGTTCATTCTCTCTCTCTCTCTTTCTCTCTCTCTCTGTTTCTCTCCTCCCCCTTGCAAATAGATAAAATAAAATAAAATATTTAGAAAGACAGTGATCAATTGAAATTCATTAAAACATGTATGCATATATGTATGACTTTATGCATGTGTGTAAATTAATATATCAAATGAGAGATTATAAATTAGAATGTAAACCAGAAACCATGTTATGATTAAATTTAAAGATCATATAGTTTTAGACATTGTGGTAGTTATTTTTGATGTCCACAGATGAGCTGAATAGAAAAACAGCAACCCTGTGGAGCTCTGTGAGGTCAGCTTCCCTCTCAGAGGCAGTGTCAGGTGATGGCTGCTGCACTGGTCAGCAGTCCAACATCCAGTCAACCCAAATCTCACTCGCAGGTGAAGAGTGACTGGCTTCGTTCACATAGTCATTCATTTGCATTAACTCTTTCATTCAACAAATAAGTTCTGAGTAGGTCCCAAGCCCTCTAGGCTGTGCCTTGAATGGCTTAGCCAAGGAACATATTAGCCAAACAGAAGAGACAGGAGATAGGTCTTACAGACCAAGCTTGTAATGAAGTCTAAGGCTGGTCCTTGGCCATGAAAGCTCTTAGACCACAGTCCAACTAGAATGGCTAAGGAGAGAACCAAGGCACAGAACTTGTCAAGGGCTATTGATTTCAAAAGGGTGGATATTTTGATATCCCATTGGGAGTTCACATTAATGACACCTTATAGTTCTGAATAGCCTGTAAGATGTAACACATTCATTTTGGACATTGGCTGGTTATTTGCTGATAGAGGCGAGGTCTTTGGGGAAGGGGCTAAGATTGATTAGCTGGGTCGTGTCAATTGCATGCAAGTTGGCAGAGGGTTTCAGAGAGGGCTTACATTCTGATGGGAGCTCTGTATTTCAAAAACTCCCCCACATGAGCATAGTGTCCATCACCAAGCAGAGCTATGAATTGGAGCTCAAGATTCGGGTTTGCAGCATGCTATCCAGCCCCTTTGTTCTAGGCACGATGTGTCCATTAACACTAGCTTTGTAGCAGCCTTGGGGCCATGCTGTCCAGACCCCTCTGTTCTAGGCATGATGTGTCCATCATGTCCATCAACACTAGCTTTGCTATACCCTCAGGGCCATGTTGCCAGACCCACTCTGTTCTAGTTATGATGTGTGCAATGTCCGACTCTCCCAAGAACCCAGCAAGACTGATGTCATTATCCCATTTTTAAAATGAAGACCAGGCTAGAGAGATGACTTAGTGGTTAAGGTGCTTGCCTGCAAAGCCCAAGGACCCAGGTTTGATTCCCCAGTACCCAAATAAGCCAGATGCACATAGTGGTGCATGTGTCTAGAGTTTGTTTGCAGTGGCTAGAGGCCCTGGCACAACCACTCTCTCTATCTGTGTCTTTCTCTCTCTCTCTTTCTCTCTCTCTCTCTCAAATAAATAAATAAGTAAATAAATAAAATACTTTTAAAATGAAGAAGGTAAAACTTCACCAGTATGTGACAGAGCCAGCCTTCACACCCTAAAGCCTAGGCTGGAACCAATCCAAGCTCCAACCACTGAGCAGAAAAATTGAGGAGCATATGAGGAGTGGCCTGTAGTCTTAGTGACCATATCTGAGCAGCACAGAGTTGGAGAGTGGTGTGGTGCTGAGCATTATGGGAATGCAGTAGGAGTGAGCAGTTGTCCTAGTTAATATCCATGGCTGATTCCATGGAGCACACAGTGACATAGAACAGAAAAGTTCCTTGCTTTGCCTTCTAAGGCTTCCAGCTGAAGGTGCACATTTGTTTGTTTGAATATTGAGCTAGAGCAGGAAAATTGCTACATTTGTGCGAGTTATCTTTACAGTGAAAGCTAAATTCAATCACAAGGCAGTGCTTTCTATCGGCCCAGGTGCTGGCTGACTGAATGAATGAAACAGCTCCTTCGCCCTTACAGATCAGCTCGGTAGCTGCAGGCAAATCAAAGGAAAACATGTTTCCCCATAACCCCTTAAAGCTTGTCTGCTTTGTTTTGTGGGAGGTAGCAATTTTTAGACCTATCTATGTTATTTTCTAAAACTCAAGTTTTCTGGAAGAACAGATGGAGCACCATACTGTATACACTAATCATATATTTTGAAATATATTTCTTTGTGAGCAATTCAAACTTAGCAAAAGTTTTAAAGTGGTAAAAGCAAGAATCCAAAGAACATGAGTGGCTGATAGCCTAATGAGCAGATCCTCAGGCACAACCATGGCCTAGAACCCCCAGGGAAAGGCATGGGGGGAGGAGCCTGGCTGTGTATAACTTTTGTGAATCCTGTGAGCAATGCTGATATGCACCCAGGTTTGAGAATGGATTTTCTGTACACATACCTGCATGTTCCTCTTACCACCTCATTTTCTGGAGACTCATATGTTCATCTACAAAACAACTAGAGAAATAGAGAGAAAAAACTCCATCTGTTTTATATTTTCTAAGAGTTGTAAGAGCTGAGCAGGTCTTATATTGTCAGGAAATAACTTACAGAACTTATCTAGCCTTCACAAGAAATCAGCAATGTTTGAAGAACTAATTGGTCCTCAGTTAAGGAGTTGAGCTGTAAATACTCCTCAGCTCAGAGCTTTTCATCACAAGAACATGCAAGACCTTTCTTTTAATTTTGTGACTATTTCTCTTTACCTTGTTCCCCCACTCATGTCCTCCCTCCATAGAGATCCACCTAAATATATATTGTGTATGTGTGTAACTTCATATAAATCTCTAATAAAAATAGTCTGTTTAACAAGTAGGACAGTTTTTTCAGGTGTATCCATGTTCCTATGTAGACTTTCAACATTGGCCTAATGTCCCACTGTCATTGTCTGAGTCCAGCCTCTTTATCTTTCCCCAGTTGATGGACATTCATGTCACCTCAGGCTGCCTGCTGTCACAAAGAATTTATGTGTGACCCTTGGGGACCTGTATGGAGCTATTTCTGGGATGTGTATCTAGGAATTGAATCCCAGAGTCTTGTGATGTATGCACATTTAATTTCAGGTTGGCTTCCTGAACTGAAAAAGTACATGAGAGGTGGAGCTGGAGAGATAGATTAGCAGTTAAGGCACTCACCTGCAAAGACTAAGGACCCAGGTTCAATATCCCAGAACCCACGTAAGCCATATGCACAGTGCAGTGCATGCATCTGAAGTTCCGTTGCAATGGCTAGAGGCCCTGGTGTGTGCATTCTCTCCTCTCTCTCTCTCTCTCTTTCTCTGCCTCTTCTTTTCTCTCTCTTCTCTCTCTCTCTCTCTCTCTCATATAAATAAAATATTTTTAAAACTTTGTTTGGAGCTGGGGAAATGCCTCAGTTATTAAAGGCTTGTAAAGCCTGATGGCCCTCATTCAATTCCCCAGTATCCATGTAAAGTCAGATGCACAAAGTGGTGCATGCATCTGGAATTTTTTTGCAGCAGCAAAAGGCCCTGGTATACCCATGCACACATATTCTCTCTCTCTCTTTCTGTCATAGATTAAAGATATAGACAATAGATACAAAAGCTTATTTGCAGAACCCCATGTTACTAATCCTTATTTAAAATGCAGCATTGCGTTTTAAAACTCCAAACCAATTTTGAGCTGCCAAATCATATGCTGAAGACTGTCAAGGAGCCTCCTCTGCTGTTGTGTGACAGGAAAGTATCTCACTGCAGTCCCATGATTTGTTGTCAGCACAGCCAAGATGAGCCATGGATTGCAGTACCTAAACTGCAGCATGCAGGCTCATTCTACCTCAGCTATACCTTTGCTCCCTCCCTCCTCATGACTCTATCTGTTGTCTGATTCACAAACTGTTCTAAGATATTGCTCTAGGGTAGGGATTTAGAATACATGCTCAAACTTGGTTATTATTTATTGACTTTAGATGGTCATTTTTGTTCTAATTCATTATATAAGGTGGAGCTTCTATCACAAAGTCAGTAGCAGTAATGTGTGTGCCCGTGAGCTTCCACCATTTCCTTTGCTTCAGTTAGCATACCTATATCAGATCTCAATTCAGGTCTTGTTATGATAATAAGAATATTAACATCCTTCAGTTTCACATTTATATTTTGACTGTTTGCACAAGCTCTGTGTGTTTCCCTGAAATAAACTTCACACATTCTGTTCTCCCAAGTAGATATCTCACTGGCATTCCTCCTCCTCTATTTTCAATAACAGTCCTTTGAATCAGAAGTCCAATGCACACAAAGTGGCATTATTCTGCCATATAATGTTTATCAAGTACTGGCTACATAGTAGGTGTCTCTAAAGGAATCCAGGCTAAGGGAGGCAAATGTGAATGTGAAAGCTACATACTATATCACTAGTAGAGGGGCAGACCTAGAATCCCATGTGTGCATGCTACACTGCCCCTCATCTGATGGGTGGAGTCATTTAGTCATTTCCTAGTTGTTGCAGCTCACCTGAGCAGTGTGATAGGCACTTTGGAGATTAATCTTCAGGTAAGTCAGAATCTGATGTACTTTCATAGCTTAACCAAGATATACAAAATAAGCTGTATAGACTATAGACATAATCAGGCCACAAACACAAAATAAAAGGAAACAGAAAGAAAATATTTATTGAGCACATACTATGTGCCAGGAGTTATGTTTGATACTTTCCCTCACATTCTCTAATTTAATCCTCCTAAGTGGGCTTTAAGGTATATGCCAACCAAGTTTTACAGAGAGGGCAATTAAGTTTTAGAAGTTATAACATTAATGAACATTTCTAAAAATCATGCTATTTCTATACTGTATCATTGAAATGCCTCAAAAAACAGGTTTGAAATAATCAAATGAGAAGAATGTGACCTGCTTAATTACTGTGTCCCACTTTCCTTCCAAATCCATTTAGCTCTTTCCTCCATCCTGCTGTGTAAGGATGGCATGCCCTGTGACATCCTCAGGGCTTGTACCTGAACAAGATAAACCATTATGAGATATTCTAGTAATTTAAAAAATAAATCTTTGAATATGGCTCCCTCCTGTCATTCTCCTGTGATTTACACCCAGCAGCCTTCACGTCATGGCTCCCTCTTCAGGACAGTGCTTCCAGAGCCACAGTAATGTCTCTAAACATGAACACTGACCACTAAGACATAAACAGGGTAGACACCTTCCCTACCTGAGGCCCTTTCTTGTCTTTATTTATTTATTTATTTATTTTTTAGAGCAACAGACATAGAAAGAAGCAGAGAGAGAGAATGGGTGCACCAGGGCCTCCAGCCACTGCAAACTCCAGATGCATGCTCCACCTTGTACATCTGGTTTACACGGGTACTGGGGAATTGAACCTTGAACCAGGGTCCTTAGGCTTCACAGGCAAGTGCTTAACCGCTAAGCCATCTCTCCAGCCTGCCTTTCTTGTCTTTTTGAACACAGCTGATACTGCAGTCAGGTTCACATTGCTGGCAGAAAACACCCAACCAAGAGCAGCTTGTGGAAAAAAAGGGGGGGTTATTTTGGCTTACAGACTCGAGGGGAAGCTCCATGATAGCAGGAAAAATGATGGCATGAGCAGAAGGTGGACATCACCTCCTCACCAACATCAGGTGGACAACAGCAACAAGAGAGTGTGTCAAACACTGGCAAGAGGAAGCTGCTTATAGCACCCATAAGCCTGCCCCCAACAATGCACTGCCTCCAGGGGGCTTTAATTTCCAAATTATGATCAGCTGGGGACCTAGCATTCAAAACACCTAAGTTTTGGGGGGGACACTTGACTCAAACTACCACAGCTGGTAACAAACCCACCCTGGTGGTTTCCTTCCTGATGGATAATCATTAAGCTCTGATGCATCTATTTAGTATCATAGAAGTTGTTGGATATATTCACTATGTGACCCAAACTTCTCAAAATTTAACATTCTTAAAAATGCCAGCAACCTTCAACACATGGAAGATTACTATATTCTAAAATAGCTTAGATATCAGTATTTATCACATGATCTTCCTCAGTATAACATCTAAAGCAATTCTCATTTAGCTGACTCACCTTCTCTGGGAGGTATTTACCCAACAGTCATCACTCATGTTTGCTCATGATGTATTGGGGTGATGATCATGCCAAGCTGCCGTATACTCAGCTGGGCCTGGAGCCTGCTTAGTTTGGCACTGATTAATGATGTGTGAGGAGCAAGCAGTTTGCAGAGCCACTTTAGAAACCCACTTAGCCAAAGACAAATAGCTAAAAGTTGCCTGATAGCAACAAGGAAGTGGGCTCTTGAGAAAGAGGAGTCATTATAGAGACACCAGAATGACTTTAGGAAAAGACAGATCTATGGTGGATGAAATTTTAGAATCTAGTCCTGTGGTAGTCACCACAGGTCTCAGATGGAATATTAATGGCCCTTGAGTTATGATGAGGTTGTGTCCTAATAAATCTATAGTAAGTTGAACACATCAGAAGTCAAAAATGCATTTAGCTGGCCATAAGGATGCATGCCTATAATCCCAGCTATGCAAGAAATGGAGCAGAAGAATTGCTTGAGTGCAGGAAATCAAGGACAGCCTGGGCGATGTAGTGTGTTGCAGCTACCTTCTCATTGCACCCGACCAAAAGCAGCTTATGGGAGGAAAGTTATTTATTTTGGCTTACAGTCTCAAGGGGATGCTCCATGATGGCAGGAGAAAGAATGGCATGAGTGGAGGCTGGACATCTCCTCCTTGCCAACATCTGAGAGACAACAACTACAGGAGAATGTGCCAAAGACTGGCAAGGGTAACTACCCATAACACACATAAGCCCACCCCCAGCAACACCTCCTCTAATAGTCTCCAACTCCCAAATTGCCACCAGCTGAGGTGCTAACTTCAGAACACATGAGTTTATGGGAGACATCTATTTAAAGCACCACACAGTGAGACCTCTTTTTTTTTTTTTTTTTTTTTTTTTTTTTTTTTTTTTTTTTCCAGGCTGACCTGGAATTAACTATGTAGTCTCAGGGTGGCCTCGAACTCCTGGCGATCCTCCTACCTCTGCCTCCCGAGTGCTGGGATTAAAGGCGTGCGCCACCACGCCCGGCCCTCTTTTTTTTTAACTTTTTTATTGACAACTTCCTTAATTATAGACAATAAACCATGCTAATTCCGTCCCCTCCCCCACTTTCCCCTTCACAAATCCACTCTTCATCATATCCCCTCCTCCTCTCAATTACTCTCTCTTTTATTTTGATGTCATCATCTTGTCCTCTTATTATGAGGGTCTTTTTTAGGTAGTACTAGGCACTGCGAAGAGACCTCATTTTTTTAAATGCATTTAGAGCATGCATCTAGTTCTATCCCTAGTTACAAAAAAAAAAAAAAAAATCCAGGCATGATGATCAATGCCTATAATCCCAGTGTTGGGGAGGTGGAGACAGATAAATCCTGGGAGTTCACTGGCCAGCTAGTCTAGCCTAACTGATGAGTAACAGACCAGTGAGAGACCCTGTCTCAAAAAGAGGTGGAAGCCGGGTGTGGTGGCACACGCCTTTAATCCCAGCACTCAGGAGGCAGAGGTAGAAGGATCTCCTTGAGTTCAAGGCCAGCCTGAGACTACATAGTAAATTCCAGATCTAGCTTGGGCTAGAGAGAGACCCTACCTCAAAAAACAAAACACAATAAAATAAAAAAAGAGGTGGATAGTGTACCTGAGGCCCAACACCTGAGGTTGTCCTCTGGCCACCACACATTTACATGTGCACCTACACACACGTGTACATACACACATGCCACATATTAAAATTTGTTTAAAACACAACCTACATGACTATCATATCTTAATAACACAGGGCCCTGTGCAATATCTTAGGGTCATTTACTCTCAACTGTGGCTCACTTGCCACTACTCAATATCAATAAAGAAAGAGAGAAAAAAAAAGAGAGAGAATAAATCATTCCATACATTGTTAGCCCAGGAAAAGATCAAAATTCAAAGGGCAGTTTCTATTGAATACATAATCCCTTTTTACCATCTTACTATCAAAAAATCACATGCCAATTCATCATAAGCTGAAAACAATCTATATTCATAAAATTGCCTTGCATCTTGGTACTTTGGGTCTCATGATTATAACCTAACGTCTGGTTCTACATTTCATTCACTCCTTAAGACAAAATATGTCGCTATGATATGATAAAAATAATGTTCTGCCGGGCGTGGTGGTGCACACCTTTAATCCCAACACTTGGGAGGCAGAGGTAGGAGGATTGCCATGAGTTCAAGGCCACCCTGAGACAGCGTAGTGAATTCCAGGTCAGCCTGGGCTAGACTGAGACTCTACCTCAAAAAAAATAATAATAATGTTCAAAGTACAATCAAGTATCTTGAAACTAACTGGAAAGATCTTATACCAAAGAGGAAGAATTTGTGTCCTTACTTTTTCTGTACAAATAAGCCTTACACTGAAATAAAAATATATTTTCTTGTGGCTGATTTGTACTTACTTTGCCATATGCATTTTTTATCTTTCTTTCCCCCTTCTTATTTCATTCTCCCATTGCACTATGTTTGTTTGACATCCATTCCTTTACTCAAATTTTCTCCTTTTGGTCTCTTGCTATCATTTAGGTGGGGCATAAGGAAAAGATATGATGGTCTTAAAATTATAGAGAAAATAGGGGTCTGGGAAAATGTCTCAGTGGTTAAAGGTGCTTGCTTTGAAAGCCTGATGACCCAGATTCATTTTTCCAGTACCCATATAAAGTCAGACGCACAAAGTAGAAATATACCTGGAGTTATTTTTCAATGGTAGGAGGCTCTGATATGCCCATCACTCTCTCTGCCTCTTTCTCTCTCAAATATATAATATATATATAGTAGAGAGCTGAGGAAATGGCTGAGCAGTTGAAGGCACTTGCTTGCAAAGCTTGCTGGCTTGGGTTCAATTTCCCAGTATGAACATGAAGCCAAATGCACAGAGTGGCAAATGCATCTGAAGTTTGTTTCCAGTGTCAAGAGGCCCTGATGCACCCATACTCACTCTCTCTAAAATAATTTTTTAAAAATCTTTTAAGGGAGCCGGGCGTGGTGGCACACGCCTTTAATCCCAGCACTTAGGAGGCAGAGGTAGGAGGATCGCCGTGAGTTCAAGGCCACCCTGAGACTACATAGTTAATTCCAGGTCAGCTTGGGCCAGAGTGAGACCCTACCTCGAAAAAAAAAAAAATCTTTTAAGGGCTGGAGAGATGGCTTAGCAGTTAAGGTGTTGGCCTATGAAGCCAAAGGACTCAGGTTTAATTCCCCAGGACCCACATAAGCCAAATGCACAAAGTGGTGCATCTGTCTGGTATTCTTTTACAGTGGCTGAAGGCCTTTTCATACCCATTCTCTCTCTCTCTTTCTCTCTCTCTCTCTCTCTCTCTCTCTCTCTCTGTCTTAAATAAAGAAATAAAATATCGTAGAGAAAATGCCTCATGTTTTAATGGCATGCCCAAATTAACCACAAACTTTTTAACTTTTAACTTTTCTTTAACTGTTCCCTTCCAGAATAGCACCATGATAATGTTTATCCCTTACACAAGCATCTTTCTCTGTTTCACTGTAAGGTCCATGGGCAAGGCCCAGCCCAAGACTTCAGGGACATCTGTTTCTTAAAGATAAAATCACACTTGTTTGTTTGGAGGGAATTTTCTTTTTAAAATTTATTTATGAGAGAAAGAAAGAGAGAGACAGATAGAGAAAATGGGCACACCAGGGTCTCTAGCCACTGCAAACAAACTCCAGACACATGTGCCACCTTGTGCATCTGGCTTTACCGTGGGTGCTGGGGAATCAAACCAGGATCCTTAGGCTTTGCAGGCAGGCACCTTAACCACTGAACCATTTTCCAGCCCTGGAGGGAAATTTCTCACAACTCTCAAATCCAAAGTTACAAGGTGGGGAGGACATGGTGATGCACACCTTTAATCCCACCACTCAGGAGGCAGAGGTAGGAGTATTGCTGTGAGTTCGAGGCCAGCCTAATACTGCAAAGTGAATTTCAGGTCAGCCTAGGCTAGAGCAAGACCCTACCTCAAAAATAAATAAATAAAAATAAAAAGTTACAAGAAAACTCAAGTACATTTGGAAAGAACGTAGAAATGAGCAAGAATGTGCCAAGAGGCATTATGAGCAGAAAATCACAAAGCCAGGTGGTCATGGACTAGCTTTGCTAGTAATCTTTGATGTTTATCGCTTCATCCTCCACCCAAAGACCTTTTATGTTCACTACTTCCTGGAAGATACTATTCACATCACATCCTCCCGCATGGCAATCGGCTCCATTTGCTGTCAGTCTGTGTGCCTCCTCTTGCCTCTTCCTAGGTGAATACTGACGAATGATGGCCACCACAGCTGCTTGACAGCATTCTCCCTTTAGTCCTTTCCCCACTCTTCCGTCTGGCCTACATTGTCCATTGTGTTGTGACTCTAAAACTTGGGGATGTTCAGACATTCTCCAAGGGTACACAGATGGTAAGTGAGGGACCTGACTCAAGTGCTCACATTTTCCTTGGACCTTCCTCTGAAACCAAATGGACCTTGTGCAGCTGCCTTTCCATGACCACCCCTCTTCATTTCAGACCTACACCACCCCTTTCAGGACCCACCAGGAACCTGCTCTGCTCAGATATGTTTTCTGACCACTCCACTGGGCCAGGCTGCCGCCTTTGACTCATATAACACTTGGGATCTCATTTGACAATTTGCAGGAACACGCAGATGGGAGTTGTGATTTTTCTATCCCGTTGCAAGTCACAAGAAAACCCAAACTTCAGGTTCACATCCCTGCTTTACCACTTTCTAGAAAGTAGGTGATTTTGAGTAAGTAAATTCTTTTTGTAAAGTGTGTGTGTGTGTGTGTGTGTGTGTGTGTGTACACATACATGTATAGTGGCAGTGGGAATTTATGAGATATCCCCATTTCATCCATCTTGGAGAAATACAGCAGGATGTTGGTACAGCCATGTTAACCAGAGTTAATCTATCACTGCTCCTGCTATAAACCCTTTTGCCTCCTGCTTAGAGCTATCACAGAAATTTGTCCTTATATTCACAAAGACTTTCCAGAAGTCATTTTGTTTCAAACATGTAACTCTAGAAATATAGTCTGGTTGACCTTCAATCTACTGGTTGGAGTGGAATATTTTCTAAGTAGGAAGGACTTTTCAATCCACTAATAATAAAGAGACAAATGAGATATAGTCTCATTTCAACATAGCCATAGATTCTGCATCATGAGCCCCCCACCCAGGGATCAAGAATACTCTGGGAAAAAATATTTCTCTGTGCTAAATCTGTGCTGACTTTTTGCTGTCATTATACCCTAAACAACATATTATGGCAACTACTGTAGAATATTGATATAGTATTAAGTATAATCTAGAAATGATTGAAAGTAGAGAAGATGTGGGTAGATTGTATGCAAACACTATGATTTTTTTTTTATATTTCATTTATTTGCAAGGAGAGAGAGAGAATGGGCATGCAAGGGCCTCTAGTCACTGCAAACTCCAAAAGAATGTGCCACTTTGTGCATCTGGCGTAATGTGGATACTGGGGGATTGAACCAGGTTCACTAGGCTTTGCAAGCAAGTGCTTTAACTGCTGAGCCATCTCTTCAGCCCTGCTACAATTTATTTATTTATTTATTTATTTATTTATTTATTTATTTATTTATTTACAAGCAGAGAGAGAGAGAGAAGATAGGCAGACAGAGAGAAAATGGGCACACCGGGGCCTCTAGCCACTGCAAATTAACTCTAGATGCATGTGCCCCTTGTGTATCTGGCTTTCGTGGGACCTAGAAAATTGAACCAGCATCCTTTGGCTTCGCAGGCAAATGCCTTAACTGCTAAGCCATTTCTCCAACCCCCCAACCCCTGCTATAATTTTTTAATAAGAGTTGAGCATCTTCAAATTTCAATATCCATGTGGGTCCTGGAACAAACCCTTCATAGATACCAAGGAATAACTGTATATGTCACTGAGTGTTGACCAGTGGGCCCTGACATCTAATGGGGGTCCCCTGTGTAAGTTCATCACAGCCCTGTATATGGGATGGTCTCCTCATGGAGGGCTTGCTGAAGCAGCCATGCAGTTTTCTTATGGGTTGGCAGTTTTGCCTGATGCCAGTCTGTGCTTTCCCTATTCCAATCTCCCTGTGGTCTGCTTCGAAAAAGTTTATTAAATCACCCTTCCACAGAGGCATATTGTCCCATTTCATTTTTCACTATTTAACAGTAAATACAAATCAGGCTAAGAGATCTAAACAGGCAAGGCTTCAGGTTTTACTCTCAAAAATGATATCAGAGATACTTCATTTATTTCTTAATGTTGACTAACCTTAGCATCATTGGAGGCTGATTTATCTGTGCTCAACTGTATTCCTCTCTTCCATCTTCATTAATTCCGCACATATTTATAAAATTCACAATAAGATGGCAAAAATGTACCAATGAATTAGGTGAATCCCAGCCTTCAAAGATACTGAGACTTAACCAAAGTAGCCACCATTTGCTCATTTGTCCAGACCTTAAAAAATGAATAAAGAAGGGGCCGGATAATCGGCTTAGAGATTTGCCTGCAAAGCCAAAAGATCCTGATTCGACTCTCCAGGACCCACGTAAGCCAGATGCATAAGGGGGCACATGCATCTGGACTTCATTTGCAGTGGCTGGAGGCCCTGGCGTGCCCATTCTCTCTCTTTCTCTCTCTCTCTCTCTCTCTCTCTTAAATAAATAAAATATTTATAAAAATGAATAAAGAAGAGACAGTGATGGGAGCTCACATAGGTTCTAAGCAACTTATGATGTTTAAGGAGATATTTTTATATACCATTTGTTCATTCACAAAAAAATGAGAAATTTTTCATGATTTCTGGAATCATAAAGATAGAAGAAGAGGGAAGGAGGGAGGGAGGGAGGAGGGGAAGAAGAAAAGATGGGGAAGATCCAATTACTTCTTCCATTCAATTCCCCTCCTAATTTTGGGGAGCTCTCAGCAGTCAGTTCTTCATTCCCCTTCCCCTGTCACCAGGCTTCAAGAGAACAGGAACCCTGGCCGCTCCTGTACAAGAGACTTTCCAGTTGGGAGGGTTTGGGGGAATTTCAGAAAACTTTTCAAAAGACTGCTTTTAGCCTTCATGCTGACAAAGTATGGATGAGTTTTGCCAGCAGCTATTAGAAAACCAAAAAGTAATGTGGTTACTAAAAATGTGCTTCTCTTTACCCTATCCCAGTGGAGAAAAACTAAGAGATTTATAGTCTCTCTTTCTCTTTCTTCTCTCTTTCTCTCTTGCTTTGACTGACTTGCTTGACCTGTTATTTATTTAAAGCTGTGAATTAAATGCCACCCACTAATGACTAATGTGATTTACTGGGCCTTCTCTTTGCCTGAGGCTGACTCTTTCAGATGCTGGTGAAAATAGCTTGTCTGACCAGATCCTTCAATTAGCTAGCCAGCAAATTTAGGCTGATTGTTGTATTAATTTGACTCCCTGTTTCAGTGGGAGGAAGGCAGTTTGTCACACAGATGCTTGCCTCCTGATCTCACTGGGTTCAAAGGCAAGCAGAAAGAGAAAGCAGTGATGCCTCCCCCCCCCCAGCTCTCATCTTACCCCTCCTCCTGTACACTGACTTCCTGCAGATGCTGGAAACCAGGAGGATCCAGCTGCACTGTTCATAGTTCTTCATCATGCCCAATGCTGATAGATTTTGATGAATCAGTGGTTGAATGGTTCACTACTTTTACCAGCTGTTAAAGTGCCTTAAACATTAAGTTAAAGGGCTTTCTTGGGAGGGAGCAGGGCAACTGTTAATGCTTTTCATCTTTGTCTTTGAAACAGAGCATCTCCTAATTTGCACATGCATGGGTCTTCAGGGTCAAACATTAAATAATGAGTTAGGGTGTGTGGGGGGGGGGTGATACCAAGGCACTCCACTTGGAGATCTCTGGATGATGCTCAAATTGGCAGGATGCTTAAAACTGCTCAAGCATCACTTTTGGATGACCTGTTCCTGCTTCATCAGAAGCTCAAAACCAGAGTGAGGCAGTGATGGACCTTGAGCTCCCCCTCTCACAGCATCAACACCTTCTTTGTAGCTCTTGGGAACATTTAAAAAGTCATCTTTGATACTCTTAAAATTGCCCTCCCTGGGCTGTCATAGCCCTGCTTGGACACTACCAACCGCAAACTTGCCCAATTAAGCTTTGTACACATCTTCTGCCCTGCTCTAATCAAATGTGTGTGGACACTAACCCTGACTCTATTCAAGGAACTGTTGGCTGCCCTTGCTAAAGTGAACCTGACTGAAATAGACAGATTCTTTCAGCACAGTGGCTGTAGCTACCTAAGAGAGAGGCAGCCCAGGGAGCATGGTCTGGCCCCTCTCCACCCCATGGAGGGTAACATCTGAGGAACATGCCCTTATCGCATGTCCTCAGTGAAAACACCGGTGCTGCCTGGGCTTTAGCACAAATATGGACAGCAGCTGCTAAGGACTCCACTCCACCACCTCTATCGGTCACAAGGGCAGGCAGGACTGAGGGCAGAATTCTCCCTTTCCCTGGAATGGCCATCTTCTGGCATTCTTGGAAGAACTGTTTCTGGAACCAATTCAGAATTAAAATCTCTAAGGCTGGGTACAAAGGTTTAAGTGGAGATAGCAGTGGGGAGATTGAGGAGAGGAGGGTGTCAGGAGAGTATTAACTATTATTAAAAGTGTAAGAAAAAGGTATATGGAAACCCACTTGTTAGCTAATATGAAAACATAATTTAAAAAAAAAGAGTTGGGGTAGAAGTACCTTGCATGGGTAGATAATGCTGCTTCCAGAAGCTGTGGGTTATTATAGGGAAATCCCAGTGCCAGGAGTGACATACCTCCCAGTGAGGAAGGAGCCCCCTGAGGCCCTCAAAACAATACAGGCTATTTCTACTGCTCTTGGTTACCCACCAGAACTAGATGGTAAGATCCTATTACTGAAGACACCACTTGCTTTGATTGCAGAATACTAAGAAATCAAGCAGAGGGGGCTGGAGAGATGGCTTAGCAGTTAAGCTGTTTGCTTGCAAAGCCAAAGGATCCCAGTTTGATTCTCCAGGACCCATGTAAGCCAGATGCACAAGGGGGCACGTGCATCAGTAGTTCATCTGCAAAAGCTGGAGCCCTGGTATGCCAATTTTCCCTCTCTCTCTCTCTCTTTCTCTCTCTCTCTCCCTCCCTCCCTCTTTCTCTCTCTCTCTAATAAATAAATAAATAATTTTTTTTTAAAAATCAAACTGAAGCTGGGCGTGGTGGTGCATGCCTTTAATCCCAGTACTTGGGAGGCATATGTAGGAGCATTGCCGTGAGTTTGAGGCCACCCTGAGACTACATAGTGAATTCAGTTCAGCCTGGGCTAGAGTGAGACTTTATCTCAAAAAACAAATCAAAAACAACAACAAAAAAACCTGAAACTGAGCTGGAAGCCTCCTCCCTGTTGGCCAGCTGGCTTTTTTTCCCCTACTTCATTAAAGGACCTGATCTTCTAGTCCTTAGTCTGACGAAGACCTGGCTTCAGCTATATCTCTAGTTAAATTGGTCTGGGCGAGGATGCTGACTGGCCAGTTCAGGTCGTATTCTGAATAACTAGCCCTATCACAAGTCTTGTGGAAATTGTTATCTCTTGTGACATGTCTTTGAGAAACACATGCAGTGAGAAACTCACCTGACTCTTGGAACATCTGTTTCTTCATATGTAAATGTACAAGTGGAGTTAAAACTCTCCCCACTTTAACCTGGATTTATTTAAAAATTGTTTCATTGTTTTTGGCATTCTAATCACTATATCTTTGCTCCTCATGCATATCCCACTGCCCACCAGAAGATGAAGCAACACAGGGAAAGAATGACTTCATTGCCTCAACTCTGAGACTCTCTATATAGGTAGAAGAGTGACTCCTGTAGCACCCATCACATACGGTAGTAAAGTGTGTAGTTCCACCTTGATCAGATTTAAATCACCAATTATGCATCATGACACAAAATCATTAGAGAGCAGTCATCTCTTTGTACCTCTTTGCTGCTGGTGTGATGATAAGATCCTGGCTTCCTTCTCCTACCAAGCTTTCCCCACCATGATGGACTGTACCCTCTGAAATGATTTGAACGTCTGAAGAGCACCAAGTAATCACCTGAGGTTACTTTTGAGAATCCCATCTGACTTCTGGGTGATACCAGAAATGGTTTAAATGGATACCTTAGGGTAAACCCCTGCTGTATCTGGGGCTTATGGAACTGGTTTGCAGAAAGAGAGTGGAAGAGTTTGGAACTTTGGCCTAGTAAAGCCCTAGAATGCTATATGCGGAGATTAATGAGTCATTCTGGTGGGAGAATCTGCTAAAAGACCAGATACTGAGAGAAACACAAAGAGTGGGCACCTAAGATTTCAAAGTAAAACAAGGACTCTTGGGAATGAAAGGCTCGAACGACACGAAGAATCCAATCAGACCAAATTAGCAAAGCTAGTTAAGATTTATTGGGGGGCAGCTCTCCTGAGAGGTTCAGGCTGTCAAGATGAGAGGCCAGGGAAGTGTGCACAGGACCCAACATGGAGGTTTTTTAAAGGGTCTGAGCGGAGGAAGATGACGTGCTAAAGAGTCTGTTTCCTTATAAGGCTATAACTAGGTACAGAGGCGGGCTGAGGAATGGAACTGTTGCAAGGAAGTGAGGGAGCAGGGGCCTCCTTAAGAGTCAAAGCTGGGGCATGGGATTGGCTGTTGCCAGCCGGGAGTCTTGAAGCTGCTGGCTCAAATCCCTCTGAGGATGGTGGGGAACTCAGCCTTTGGAGGACCTGGTCGCCATGTTGGCCCTTTGTTCTGAGCACAGTCCCACCTAACAGGGAACATGGGATATAATGGCAAAGAATCTGTCTGCATTCTGCCCATTTCCTAAAAATTTAAATAAGGCTCAATTTAAAAGTAATAGACCAATGTTTTGGGTGGAATAAATTTCAAGGCAGAAAAACATTGAGTCTGTGGTGACTGCTCTTATTCAGATCTATGGTGAGAGTGTAAAGTGGGGCAGAAAGAAAGTGTAAAGTTTGGGGCTGGAGAGATGGCTCAGCAGTTAAGGCGCTTGACTGCAAAGTCTAATGACCTGGGTTTGATTCCCTAGTACCCATATAAAGCTAGATGCCTAAGTGGTACATGTGTCTGAAGTATGTTTGCAGCAGCTAGAGGCCCTGAGGCTTATATCCATTCATTCATTCATTCATTCATTCATTCATTCTGTCTTCTTGTAAATAAATACATAAAAATGTAAACATGTAAAGTTTGGCAAGGAAAGAAGTGTTTGAAATTTACCACAATCAATGGGTTGATGCTGAAAACTATAATTGTTAGAAAGAGATTAGCACCATTAAAGAGAATTCTACACTGGAACAAGAAAAATGCCCTGAGGGGAAGACTCCATCCATTGAAGGCTCTTTTAGAGTGCAAAAATGCGAATTATTTTCAAAGAAGAAGGCCTGCAGGGAAAATGCTAAAGGAGTTCTTTACCCCTGAAAGGCAACCTCCTATAGAAATATTATGGGCTGGCCTCATGCTTGTGCAGGAAGCACACATAATTACTGATCCATCTTCCAGCCTAGAAGGTTGCTTTCCTATTAATCAACTATAAAATTTCTTTGTGAGTTCATGAATATCAAGGCCACTTTTTGTTTGGAAGACAGTGTTGTAAGTACTCCTACTCTTCCTTTGGCTCTCACATTCATTCTGCCACTCCTTCTGAGCCTTGGAGGTTGTGATACAGATGTCTAATTTAGTACTGAGTATTCTATTGTCATTTTTAAGCACTTTGGTGAGTTTTGAGTCACCCCAGTGGTCACTACCATCGGAAAAAACAAGCTTCTCTAACCAACAGAAGACCTGCATAATGGGGGTGGGGGGCGGATTGATGACATCAAAAAAGGGAGAGACCATGTTTCAGTGGAGGGGGGATTTGGAATGGGGAAAAGGGAGGGTTGTGGGAAGAGATAATGATCATGGTATTTTGTTTGTTTGTTTGTTTTGTTTTTCAAGGTAGGGTCTAGCCCAGGCTGACCTGTAATTCATTCTGTATTCTCAGGGTGCCTTGAAATCATGACAATCCTCCTACCTCTGCCTCTCGAGTGCTGGGATTAAAGGTGTGTGTCACCATGCCCGGTTGCACATTTCATATATTTATGGAAGTTGTCAATAAAAAGTTTTTTTTTAAAAAAAAGGAAATATTATGTGCTGGAGGGATGGCTTAGCAGTTAGAGCATTTGCCTGCAAAGCCAAAGGACCCACTTTAGCCAGATGCACAAGGGGCACATGTGTATCCCTCTCTCTCTCTCTTTCTCTCTCGCACACGCGCACCACCCTCTCTTGCTCTCTCCCTCTTTCTGTCAAATAAATAAATAAAAATAAATAAAATATTTTTATAAAAGAAATATTTCACTATAAGGTCAGTCTGGAAGGCATACTGAGGCCATTACAACCGTATTCCCAGGGGACTTCATTCCATCCCAGACCAGCAGCAGACCTTGGCAGCAATTTCCATGTGGTAATGGTATTACAGGAATGCAAGATTGTGGGGAAGGAGGGAAGAATGGCATCTTGTTCCATGGTTTCATTGAGACTAGGCAATATGAAGTAGGGTCAGAGTCCCTGCAAAGGATACCCCATCAGGCCATTGTGTGAAATGGTAAAGATGAAGCCTAAGTTGTGGTGAAGTCCCCAGGATGTTGAAGATGCCAGGACCATTAGATGTCTGCCAAGAAAAGCAATAGGCTCAGAGTGGATCCCACCCAGGAGACAGACTATGTGTGCTATAGGCAGCAGAACTGTAATGCCAGGGATACCCAAAACTTTTGGAGCTCAGACAGTTTCATCATGAGTCCCAGATGCTAGACATGGAGCCACATGATTTGGTGTTTGCCCTGCTGGGTGTTGATCTTACTTTGGTGTACACTTTCCTTGCTATGCTGTCATTCCTTCCCTTTGGAACGAGAATGTTTACCGTGCCATTATGTGTTCAAAATATGTAATTTGTTTTTTGATTTTACAGGGGCCCCAATTAAGAAAAGACTTTGGACTCTTGAATAGCATTGGAACTATAAAGACTATGGGGACTTTTGAAGTTTGACTAAATGCATTTTGCAACATGAGATGTCCAGGAACCTGTGTATGCCATGGGTAGAATGTTGTGGTTTGAATGCAAAATGTCTTCCATAGGCTTATATGTTTGAATACATGGTCCCCAGCAGGAGGCACTGCTTGAGAAGGTTGTGGAACATTGAGGAGGTAGAACCTTGCTGGAGGAAGTGGAACACTGGGCGTTGGCCTTGAGGTTTTATAGCCCAGCCTAGCTTCCTATAAGTTTTTTGCTCCCTGAATGTAGTGTAATGATCCACCTCCCCACTCCTGCAACCATGCTGTTCCCACCATAATGCGATGTATCCCCACATAAATGTACACCAAAATAAATCCTATTTAAAAAAAAAAAGATGATGAGAATTTCAAATTTTGTTGAGCATTCCAAATTCATTATTTTGCCTGAATGAAAATAAAAAGCAAATCCAGTAAAAGGTCACCTGGAACTGTTCCTGTGCCAGTATGCTTGGGGCATAAAGCAAAGCTTATATAATTGATTCTGATGTAAATATGGCCCAGTTCAAAGTAGCCAGCATGTGGTGCTGTTCTAGGCTATTCATCTATGTCTACACCATTGAACATTCATTCTTCCTCTAAAAGCTATATTAAATGTCATCTTGAGAGAAATGCCTCCCACCTGCCATCAGTCCATCAGTCTGTCATTTCACCTTTCCATGATCTTGGGCTATGCCCATATCTCCTTAGACTGTTAGCTCACAGATGGCAGAGACTGTACTTATTCACGTTTCTTCAACATCAAGCTGCAGTTTACACATAATACTTGCTATCTCGGGATTCATTGAGATATGTGTGATCTGGGACAGGTTGTCAATACTTCCTCAGTTTCTTTACTTGTAGAGCACTCACATCCTATTCTACTGCAGGAAGGAGGCATGAGTGAGATGATGAATGGCAGAGCTCCTGGCATATTCATTATACAGCAGAGACAGTGTGTGTGTACAGTTTTGTCTCTTTCATTCATTCCTTATTTTCTTTCTTTTTCTTTTTTTTAAGGCAGACTCTCACTGTAGCCCAGGTTGATCTGGAATTCACTCCATAGCCTAGGCTGGCCTCAAACTCCCAGTTTTCCTTCTACCTCAGCCTCCCAAATACTAGGATTAAAGGTGTGTGCCACCATGCCCAGCTTTTGTCTTATTTTTTAGGTTCCAAGAAACAGCAAATATAGGGGCTTGAGTGGCAATAGAACAGTGTTTCCAGTCCTGAGATTAAATCCCACCAATCCACTGTTTGATTCTGAGCTAATTTATTAATGATCTAATGCCTCGGTTTTGTCTTACATAAAATGGAGATGCTGGTAATATCTGCCTTAAAGTGGAAACATATCTGCCTTATGTTAGAGACAGCATATAACACATGTCTAAAGAGAGCATATAACACATGTCTACCATTGCATCTTGCACATGGTCAATACCTAATATAGGATAATGCTTGTTATTCTTATCTATAATAGAGGATGAAAAGAGCAGCAGCAAGATGATAAGTCCCTTGGAAGTCCCTGTGTGTTCTCTGGCCTTTTCCTGCTTTATGTATTCTGATGAAAATGAATCTATGATAATAGAGGCAATGGTTAATTGACTCCTTGTGAGCTAGACCTGTACTGAGGCATCAAATTACCATATTCTTTTTTTCTCAAGGTGTCCAATGGGATATGTCTGTTCTAATTTAATAAACCCCATTGTTTAGTACTGACTCAAGAGAAAAGAGAACATGCCCATTTCCAAATGCATACTTCATATGAATACTTAGGCCCTAACAACAGGGGAAAGAGGCCTGGGAGGTATAGGTATCTGCACATTCATTTGAACTGGTACCAACCAAACCTCAGTTGTTTGTGTCTCAACAGTTTTCTTCTGGAAGAAATAATTAATATGCAGGTTTTTAGCTGTTCTCTGGCCTTTGTTCATTTCTGACTCTTGTGTTTGTGTGATTTACAGTGTTGTTTCAGCAACTATCACCTAATATATTGAACAAATGGAGCACTCTTCCCTACCTTCTACTCCAAGTTAGTCCACTTCCTTCCTTGTGGCTCCACAGTGCAACAGGGAAATGGAAATGCACGCAATGGAAAGTTACCTTTCACAAAAACATTCAAGGATAGGGCTCAGAGTGTATGTTGTTGGACCAGGGGAGCAAGGAGCCGTTAATGTTGGAGCCTTTTCTGACCAGGAAAGGTCAGCTCCCAGGAAAGTAATGGTCTTTCTTTCATTTGCAGGTAATGCAGGTGGTGAAGGAGCAGGTTATGAGAGCACTTACAACCAAGCCTAGCTCCCTGGACCAGTTCAAGAGCAAACTGCAAAATCTGAGCTACACCGAGATCCTGAAAATCCGCCAGTCTGAGAGGATGAACCAGGAAGATTTCCAGTCTCGCCCGATTTTGTAAGTTACTCACTTTTTACCTCCTTCCTATCCATTGATGTAATAACCAGACTATGTCTTGCACTTATTAGGAGAAGCAACAAGAGACCTTCCAGAAAATAACCATTTAAATGGAAGCATTTTTGACAGCTCCTTGAAAAGAGCTATGCAGGGTAAGCTGAGCAGAGTGGGACATGGTGGCAGGTGTGACTGACCTAGTTATACGGATTACAGGTGAAATGCTGTAGACTTCTTCCACACTTGAATCAAAAAGTGGGGGACTGCCAGCTCTGGTGAGACACACCATTAATCCCAGCACTCAGGAGGCAGAGGTAGGAGGATCGCTGTGAGTTTGAGGCTAGCCTGAAACTACGTAGTGAATTCCAGATCATCCTGGGCTAGAGCGAGACCCACCTCTAAACCACCCCCCCCCAAAGAAAACCAGTGGGTGGTTGGTTATTTTTTGGTTTTGCCTGTGAAACTATATTTTACATAGGTGTTATTTCAGTGGCAAAACATTATGCCAGCCAGAGGGAGGCCCACCAGTCATTCAAGCAGTAAAATCCCTGAAGTAAAGAGCATGAGTGTCAAGGCGCAGCATGAGAGCTGTAGAGAAGAGGAACCATCTTTACATGATATACATGATTATAAACGTACAGCTCCCTTTTTACAGAGCTTGGCATTAAATATCACTGGCAGCCATTTCAAAATTCATGTTTGTCCATCTCTAGAATGTTCTGAGCCTGGAACATGAGAGCACTTTTGTTTGCATCATCTGTTTGTCTTACTATGTCCTTTGCTCAATTAGTATATGTGTGTGTGTGTGTGTGTGTGTGTGTGTGTGTGTGTTTGTGTATGTTTTCTTTTTTTGTTTATTTGTATTTATTTATTTGAGAGTGAAAGACAGAGAGAGAAAAAGGCAGAGAGAGAGAGAATGGGCATACCAGGGCCTCCAGCCACTGCAAATGAACTCCCGATACATGTACCATCTTGTGCATCTGGCTTACATGGGTACTGGGGAATTGAGCCTCGAAGAAGGGTCCTTAGGCTTTACAGGCAAGCACTTAACCACTAAGCCATATCTCCCACCCCCTATTTTCTTATTTTAAGGTAATTTTTTTACTATTTATTTGTATGGATGGATGTGTGTACATGCATGATGAATATGGGTGCATACACATATACATGTAGAGTTTTTCCTCTCCTACAGTTTTTTGAGACAGTCTCTCTTATTTTTTCCACTTTCACTTATGACCTTCTAGAGTCTCCTGGCTCTGCCTGACATTGCCATAGGGACATTAGGATTATAGACACATGTGCCACTTGGCATTTGGCTTTACATGGGCGCAGAGGAGGATTGAACTTGTTTAAGCAGTCTTGTAAGCAAGCACCTCTAACCACTGAGTCATCTGCCCAGGCTCTCAATTAGTTTTGTTATTTTATTGAAAAGTATGAAATGGAGGGGGCAAGGTGGAATGTCAAGGAGTGAGAGTTATTCCTGTTCTATTCTCAGAAGACTAGATGCAACTTCTGAACTTCTGCCTGAAGCCAACCCTCTGTTTCTGATTGTCTCTTAGTGCCTCTCTGTTCCTTGCTCTCATATTCATATTTTGTAATTTATTGTTTATTAGCATACAAAGAATTAGGTTTCATGTGGTGTTTTCAAACAATGTTTTTGTTTTATGTAATATTTTTCGTGGATGACAATTTCTAAAGTGCCGTTAATGCTATTTCATTTCCTCACACCCCTGTGAAATAGGTAAGTATTATACCCAAAGTGGATATAGTCTAGGGAGGAGCCTGGTCTGGAACCCACTGATCCCTCAGTTACTGCTTTATCTACCCCATCAGTTCTTCTCTCTGCCTGTGCAAGACTGAAAGTAAGTCAAGAAAGTGGCAGGTCTAAAAGACAGCAACCTTGTGGTGATGTCCACGGTTTGTTTGCAGGTCTTAAGAAGCTGAATGTAGTCTTCAGCAGGTGTGGACTTAGTCAGCCATGGTCAGAAGATGCTTTTCAGGGACTTTGGCTCCTCATTGTAAACCCAAAGTCACACTTCCACAGAGCACTGACCTTTATAGGAGGTAGAGCTGTTGTTTGTCTTGGCCCTCATCCAAGAGACAGAGTAGTTAGAAATACCAAGTTCAAAGCCTTTAGGGTAAGTGCGCTAGCTCCTGGGAGATGCGGTTTGTCATCTACAAGAAGGAACAGTGGTGACGTGACCTGTGTAAGGGCCACCATTCACAAAATGCTGGATTTTCAAATGCACAAACACAAGGACACTTTATTATGCTTTTGACAGTTCTTAAGACCTAAGGGTAGACCTGAGGAATCACTTCAGTGAAGGCAAGGGATTCTAAGTGAATCCCTTCAGTTAAAGGCAAGTGATTAGAAATCAATGTTCGACTATAGCTTTGTTCCAAACAAGAACATCAGCTGCATGTTCAGAATGAACACTGCTTGCTGTGGACTGCCTTCATGTATTTTCCTGCCAGGCTCTGCCTGTCACATGCTCTTATCTTCCTTTACTGTGTAAAGAAAAGTAATGCAAGTAGGAAATCTCTTGTGTGGGGTAGCTGTAGTACCACTCTTGACCATAAAACTAGAAAGCACTAAGGCTCCCCTGGAATGTGTGGTGAGTATATATAGTTACAGTAAAATCATAACAAGGTGTTAGAAGCTGCAGGATTTCAGCAAGAAGGCTAGGGACCTCTGAAACCAGTAGATTCTGTCTAGTTGAGTGATCTGTCCTCCAGGGATTGCTTGTCTCTTATGGTGATTTGCTAGATAAAACTCACTGTGAGAGTGGATGAAGTCTGAGTGCCACCACCATGATTCATACAGTAAAGCCAAGTCACCTAAGAAAAAGGAATCAGTCATGCACATTTGTTTTCTTTCTTTCTTTCATTCAGCAAGCATACATTAAGTAATTCTTCCATGATGGGCTCAATGCCAGATGCTGAGTACCTGGTATGTGAAGGCAGGCCAGAGCTTAAAAGCACCTTTAAGGGCCATCATTTCAAGCCTTTCACTTTGAAGAGAGGGACATCATCATGACCACAAGTGTGGAAACCCACTAGCCATCAAGTGGGCTCTCTGACAACTCCACCTCCACACCACTGTGAACCACATATAGCACAGTGGAAACATCAGTTCTGCACAGATGTTGACTCTTCATCTTGATAAAACGCTCATGTATCCCAGCACTCGGGAGGCAGAGGTAGGAGGATCACCATAAGTTGGAGGCCACCCTGAGACTACATAGTGAATTCCAGGTCAGCCTGGGCTAGAGTGAGACTTTATCGAGAAACCAAAAATAAAAAATAAAAATAAAAAAATAAACTGAATTACATCTTACTAGCCCAAGACAAGATGCAAATAATTTTAATTTATCCCATCATTATCCCAATCTCTGTGATCTGGAATCTAAAGTAATGTTGTAGTTGTAATGTGTGAGACATAGAATACAAAGCCAAATTTGATTCTGGGATTGCTGAAGATACAGTCAGCTATGGAATAGCAACTACATAGTTGTTCCTATTTGGTCAGATCACAAAAGTAATCTAGGAGCTTGTTTGCTGTGGGAGGAAAAATTAGAGCCTGGAAAGTATCCTCTTGGATGTTTGTATAAGTTTGTATAAGCGCCTTTATAAATAAAAGAAGAAATTTCTCAGTATTCTTTGTTCTGCAAAAACATAACTAGAGTGATTAGTACTTTTGTGGGCATTCTGTAGATATCAGAAGACTATTATTACTATAATAGGTAACCCTGACCTGGATTATCTAAACACCACTTAGAGAATCTCTAAATGATTTTCTAAAGCACCAGTGTGGGAAGTCCTGGTGTGTTCATGAAAAGACACAACTCACATTCCTCAGCTCCATTTGCCCATAATATTATCCACCATGGGCATGTCAAAGTCTATTGTAGAATATGTGTTTGTCTTCCAACAGAGAACTGAAGGAGAAAATCCAGCCAGAAATCTTAGAGCTGATCAAACAGCAACGCCTGAACCGCCTCGTGGAAGGGACCTGCTTTAGGAAACTCAATGCCCGGCGGAGACAAGGTATTGTTTGAGTATATTCAACTCTTCAGGCAAGGCCAATTTGCATACTGGTAATCACAAAGACATGGTGTTGGCCTAACGACAGCACTTGGAATTTCTTTCAAATATTTAAAAATAAAGTGCTAGGGCTGGAGAGATGGCTTACAGTTAACGTACTTGCCTGCAAAGCCAACAGATCCAGGTTCAACTCCTCAGAACCCACATAAGCCAGATGCACAAGGAAGAACATGTGTTTGGTGTTCATTTGCAGCTGCTGGAGGCCCTGATGTGCCCATTCTCTTTCTGTCTGCCTCTTTCTCTCTCCCTCTCTCTCAAGTAAATAATTTTTTTTAAAGTGCTGGAGACAATATCAATCTAAGTAAGTCCTTGTTTCCAGCATAACTATGGAGAACCAAAGTGCAAAACTCACTGATCTTCAGTCCAGATCCATGGAGCTGAAGAAATATTCTTCACTATTTAGTAATAGGAGATTGATAGTGGTAATGTTGGTAACTGCTAGCATGCACCATGAGCCTACTCTGTGCCAGGCTCTTCTAATGTGTTACCTACATACAGTCATGTTTACTGTCATTTCAGTCAACAGTAATGGACACTAATGGCATTGTAGTCATCTTAGTTTGTGGCTTAAGAATACTTTATGATATTCACATGATGAAATCATCTAAGGATGATTTTCTCAGAATATAACCTATTCTTGAATAATATGTGACTGGAATAATGCCTTTCATTCTCATAATGACCCTATGAAGTAGCGACTACAACTATACACATTTGTGGATAACAGAGATAGTGAAGGTTGAGTAACCGAAGATTAAGGACTTGTCCTCTATAGTTCCATGCCCTTCCTTTGAATGATTCCCTGTGCTGTCAGGTGACCTGACACTACTGTTTGGTTAGATCTTTGTGCTTTCAGCAAGGATGGTCCCTATTCTTAAATCCCCCACATTAAATCTGTTCTAGGTCAGAATAATTTTATTTGGAGATATAACTAATAGTGAGTTAAGGTGAAATAGAATAAGTTTTCATAATTTCCAAGACAAATTTCTGAATTATCTGCATAATTTCTAACTTCAAAATGTCAGATCAAAATGGTACTGATGTGGACTAGACCTACTAGGTAGGAGGCATTCCCAGCTGTTTCTTAATTTTCTTGCTCTCTTGACATGTTGCTGATTGCACAAACTGTTCATATCATACTATTCTAGAAACAAGTAGCTGGAAGACAAAACTGAAGAATAATATTTGGGAAGAGGTAAAGAAGTTGAGAAAGGGCCAGGAACAAGAGGAGACATAAGCAACTATGTAAGAACAGATATTAGTTATGACCTAGCAGAGACTGGCAGGTAGGTTTAAAACCCAGTGGGTGTGCTGCCGAGATACCAAGGTTACCCACATGACAATAATCATGTTGTATTTGTGGCCATCTCCCTGGCCACTTACTTTAACTGCTCACTGTTGAGTGCTCAGTAATTGAAATATGTCAAAATTACTGTTAAAATTACACTGAGGAACTTCCAAAAGCAGAACTTCTTAGAGGAATGAAAGTATGGGTTATTCAGAGAGGATGGTAGGAGCCCTGACAGTGAGTTGCAATACTGTGCCTTGAGAAGAGATTGGGGCAGAATAATATAAGGCTGAGTTCCACCCGGGACTAACATTAAGACACTCAGTGGAAGAAGGAACTTATATCCTTCATTCACTCCTGAAAGATGAGTTCACACCCTCCTTTTTCTCTAGGCGTCATGTTCTGGTGATGATGGTCCAAGAAGATGTTATGCCATAGTGGTAAGGACAAAAGCCATGAGTCAAATGGTGTTGGCTTACTCTAGTCCAGCTCTGCGAACATGAGCAGTTTTCAATCAGATTACAATCCCTGTCTCCTCCAGTCATTGCAAGGAAGAAAGATAATCATGAATGTAGCCCTTACAAATCTACACAAAAAGACGCTACAGTTGTTCCAAAAGCTTGTGTATGGAAAAACCATTGAGCTGAGAGTGAGGATGCTTGACTCTAGTCCTCTCAGCTCTGTAAGTACCTACACAAGTGTCTTAAGCAGGGTGTATGACTTCTGAAACCATTAAGTTCCCACCTATAAATTGAGGGGCTAGCACTAGGGTATCTGTGTGCGTAGTCAGTTGCATGTTCTAATCTCCTTACTGACTTGGGAGCAATCAACATCCAAGATAGAGATCCCCAATCAAGATAAATGGCAACTGGATACCTCCACATGCTTTTGCTGATGCCCAACTAAAATTCAAATACTTAACAATGATATTTCACCTACCAAGATATTAGACTTCCCTGTCTAGGCTAAAATGTATAGATTCTACCAGAATAATCCTGTTCCGAGTTATAACAACTTTAGTTTAGTGTTTGAAGTGTTCGCCTTTTACTGTAGATGAGCTGACTACCCTGTGAACAAAAACGCTAGCATTTAGATGAGGAATGAGCTGAGCTTTTAAGCCATCATGACCTTCTGTGTTTAACACAATATCCTTCAGTGTGCACAGGGAATGCCTTTTGGTGCTTGGGAGGAAGATTTCACACTGGTGCACGGTTCTCGGGCTAAGATATAGAGCTGGTGCCTGGTGCTTGGCTTAGACACAGTGCTGTTGCTCAGTGCTCAGCTTTGACATAGGGATTCAAAGTAAACTGTGATGGTGGTACACGACTTTAATCCCAGCACTTGGGAAGCAGAGGTAGGAGGATCGCCATTAGTTCGAGGCCACCCTGAGACTACAGAGTGAATTCCAGGTCAGCTTGGGCTAGAGTGAGACCCTACCTCCAAAAAACAAAATTTAAAAAAAAAGCTTCGCATCACTCCATCTAGACTTTGCATTTAGATTTGCCCAGGTTATGAGGACAGGATTGGCTGTTTCTTTTTTTATCCCTCAACAAATTGCACTTTCAAGGGAATTTCAGGCTAGTGTGAACACCTGCCTATCAGATGCTAGCAGGCTAGAGTGGGTACTCCCCATGCAGGAACCACAGCTACACTCCCTTCAAACTTGCATACTGGAAAGAGGACATAAATGAGTGGATTGAGTAATTAAGTTCATGGGGAGAAATATGAACACTTCTAGTCCCACAGAACTGGGAAAAGGAGGAGAAAGCAGAGTCCTGACCTTTGCTACATTTGTTTAGAATGTTTCCTGGTCAGTACTTGCCCATCACTCACTCTACTGGTTTCATCCAAACTCTCCTTCTTGGACTATCTGATGTAAACAGAATAGATCTGGGCTTCTGGACCTTCTGGCCACATTAGAACTGGAAAATCTTGTCAAACATATTAATCTAGGTTTAAGTTCCTGCCTCCTCACTCTCAATTTTGATAGACTTGGGCAATCTACTATCAATATGGGCTTTATGCTTCCTTTGTCACACAAGAATGATGCTACTTCCTACATGAGTTACTTGAAGAGTTAAGTAACATTGTGTATATTTAGCACTTAGTGTTGTGCTGGGTGTACAATGATGCTCACAACTCATTTTAGCTTATCGTTTCTCAGAACTTCATTTCTTTTGCATGTGTGTGATATATGTTCATGCGTATATGTGTGTCCACGTGTGAGGGTACATGTGTGTGCATGTATATGTGACTGAGCCCCCATGTGGAGATCGGAGGTCAATGTTGAATGTCTCCTTCTATCACACTTCATTCTTTGGGACAGGATTTGTCGCTGAACCTAAAGTCCACCAACTTAGCTAGACTAGCTGGCCAGTGAGCCCCAGGAGTTCCTTGTCTCTGCCTCCCCAGCACAAGAATTACACACACATGCCATCACAACCAGCATTTTATATAGGTACTGAGGACCCAAACTCAGGACCTCATGCTTGTGTGGCAAGGATTTTATCTACTGAGCCATTTCCCAGGCCCAGGTCATATTTTTTAAACACAGGTAGCAGAGTAGCATCAGATATCATTTGCTTCCCACCTGTGTCCTCACCATGAGTATAAGGCTCTGCCTTGATTCTCTGTCCCCTGGACCCATCCAAGGGGGAATGAACATGAAATTACAGAAGTTGTCTATGTTACAACCATTATTTTCTTCATGAGAAACCTGTTGTTTCTGGAATTGGCCACTATTTTCCATATTTCAAATTAAGGTCTCCTCCAAGCCATTTAAATTGAATGGTCTTGATCAGAGCCTAGGGCTAAATGCTGGATAGTCATTTCAAAAAAAGTGGTAGCGTGCCGGGCGTGGTGGCACACACCTTTAATCCCAGCACTCGGGAGGCAGAGGTAGGAGGATTGCCAAGAGTTCGAGGCCACCCTGAGACTACATAGTGAATTCCATGTCAGCTTGGGCCAGAGTGAGACCCTACCTCGAAAAACCAAAAAAAAAAAAAAAAAAAGTGGTAGCATCAAGCTTTCTTCTCACTGAAGACACTGGGTAGCATCCCTTCTGGAAGTGCTAACATGTCAAAGTTATCTTGGAATTCATTGCTAACGAAACATGTGTCCCCACTTCTGTAGCAAGGCCTTTGTACCTTACATCATTTTTGTGACTAGGTGAGAAGCGTGGGGCCAAATAGGACATTCAGGTACTGTAGTCATGTAAACTCTTCTGGAGAGCAAGCTCCCCTTCCTCTGTTTTTTTTTTATTTATTTATTTATTTATTTATTTGGGAGAAAGATATACATATAGAGAGAATGGGCATGCCAGGGCCTCCAGCCACTGCAAACTCCAGATGCATGCACCACCTTGTGCATTTGGCCTATATGGGTCCTGGGGAATCCAACCTGGGTCCTTAGGCTTCTCAAGCAAGTGCCTTAACCACTAAGCCATCTCTCCAGCCCCTTCCTCTTTTTTTTTTAAAAAGATGGGATTTTTTTTTTTTTTTGTACAGCTAAGGACACGGTGAATAGAGCAAAGAGGCAACCTACAGAATGAGAGAAAATCTTTGCCAACTATACATCTGACAGAGGGTTAATATATAGGATATACAAATAACTCACAAAATTAAATAATAAGAAATCAAACAACCCAATTAAATAATGGGCTATGGAACTAAATAAATAGATAGGATTTTTATTATTTATTTATTAGAGAGAGAGAAAGAGGCAGAAAGAGAGAGAATGGGCACACCAGGGCCTCCAGCCACTGAAAATGAACTCCAGATGCATGCGCCCCCTTGTGCATCTGGCTTATGTGGGTCCTGGAGAATCAAATCCGGGTCCTTTGGCTTTTCAGGCAAATGCCTTAACTGCTAAGCCATCTCTCCAGCCCCCCTTCCTCTATTTTTAAATAAATTTTTCTTTTAACATTTCATAAAACTTAATAATAGTTCATTTTAACAAAAAGGCAGATACAAGTGAGCGCATATTTTTCAAGTAAAGAAAAGATAGTTGAATGTAAGCCAGGCATGGTGGTGCATGCCTTTAATCCCAGCACTCAGGAGGCAGAGGTAGGAGGATCACCATGAGTTCGAGGCCACCCTGAGACTACATAGTGAATTCCAGAGTGAGACCCTACCTCAAAAACCAAAAAAAAAAAAAAAAAAAAAAGAAAAAGAAAGAAAGAAAGAAAGAAAGAAAGGAAGGAAGGAAGGAAGGAAGGAAGGAAGGAAGGAAGGAAGGAAGGAAAGAAAGAAGAAGAATAAAAGATAGTTGAATTTAGAGAAAGGCATTTTTAACATAATTTCATATTTTTTTTATTTATTTATTTACAAGCAGAGAGGCAGAGAAAAGCGAGAGAGAGAGAATGTGGGTATGCAAGAGCCTCTAGCCACTGTAACCAAACTCCAGATGCATTTGCCACTTTGTGCATCTGGCTTTACATGAATACTGGGGAACTGAACCCCAGTCTTAACCACTGAGCCATGTCTTCAGACTGGAAAAAGGCATTTTCTCACAGATCAAATAACAGATTATTCCCAAAATGTGGAGGGGTGACTAGTAGGGGTGAGAAGGGTCATGCTATCTGGCTGGAATGAATGGTGGATAGAGGGTGAATGACAAATTCTTTATGTATGCCTTACTCTAGTATTTTATGAAGAACAAAGATCCCTATTTTTATGTTATATTATTTTTTTTTACTTGAAAGAGAGAGACAGAGAGAATGGGTATGCCAGGGCCTCTAGCCACTGCAAATGAACTCCAGGCACATGCACCACCTTGTGCATCTGGCTTACATGGGTATTGGGAAATCAAACCTGGGTACTTAGGTTTCACAGGCATCTAAGATGCTAAGCCATCTGTCCAGTCCTCCTATGTTTTTATAATTTTGCCAATGCCCCACAGCTGCGTGCCAGAACTGGGTATGCAACTCAGGTCTATGGCACCCTCCCTCACCCACCACACCTAACATTCATCAGGCTGAAAACCCTGGGGCCATGTGCTAGGTAAGGAGACACTGCCTCCAGGGAGCAGAATTCTGAATCAAAACACAAATATCTTGTTTTGAAGAGCATCAGTGGAGTGAGAGGGCTTGGAAAGGCAGAATGATGTGTCCTGCTACCTAGAGATACTATTTCCCTTCCTTGGATCAACAAAGAAACTGGGAATCTTGTCATTGGGAAGATGGAATTTCCCTTTAAAGACAGGGCTGGTGCCTCCTTCCTGACACTTAGAAATGTTGAACCTTAGGCAAGAGGTGGCCCTTCTCTATCTACTAGGTATCCTACGCAGTTTAGGGCAACCTAATGGGAAGTGCTCTATAAGGTAGTTTAGGAAAGACCTCTCCTCCCCGGGCAAAAGATTCCAGCATTCTCTGGGGCAGCTGTCAACTGTGAGCTCTGCACCCAAGACAAAGATGTCCCTTGCTTCCAGAGCAGTGTGGATCAGGACACAATTCCCTTGGCCTCATGAAACAATCAGCATGTCACACCAGTGGTAGATAACACTCAATGTGCTGGTCTCCCCTAAAAAACTAGAGGCATGCTGCCTCTAGCTAAGCTGATTAAATAAAAAACAGTTAAAATTCATTTTCTTGGGGCTGGAGAGATGGCTCAGCAGTTAATGTGCTTGCCTGCAAAGTCTAATGACCCAGGTTTAATTTCCCAGTACCCATGTAAAGCCAGATGCACAAAGTGGTGCATGTATCTGGAGTTTGTTTGCAACAGCTAGAGGCCCTGGTAAACCCATTCATTTCTCTAAATAAATAAATAAATAAATAAATAAATAAATAAATAAATAAATACTTAAATTTGTTTTATTACTGAAAAAAGCAGAGACAGAGTATTTTCATCATTGCAGAGAGTTCCATTAGACAGTGCTGCAAGAATTCCACTTATCAGTGATGATTAGCTCTAATAATCCATGTGACAGTAAGAATAGCTTTAAACAGGCTTATGGACTTTGAAGCCAACTTTTCCCTCTGCTTCTTCACAGGATGGTGGGAGGGGATAGAGTGAAGGAGGAAGGATGAAAACAAAAGAAAACATTAAAGCACAAAATTGTCTCCATATTTTTTAGTTTGGGGATAAAGAGAAAACTGTTAACATACTCTCATTTGTAACTGACTAGAAGACCTCCATATTTGCTCTTCCTTTTTAGATGCTAGCCAATAATCTTGGATAATGTTCTCATTGCTCACTGCTAATTGCTTTTAGTGATGAAATCCATTCTTCTATTGCCCAGAGGGATTGAGAATTTGTGACATCATGCTGGGTTTTGAAGGGAAAATACATTTTTCTCACCAATAAAAGAAACTACAAATCAAGCTGCTGCTGAAAGCAATGCTGGCTAGGTCTCTGCTGCCACATTAACATGCTACATTAACATCCTACAAGTTAGGATGCCTCTCAACCTTCCAAAACCAAGGGCTCCAGCTGTTCTGTGCTCTCTTCTACCAAAGACATTCTGTTTACTGAGAAGAGGAAAACACATTGTGTGTATTAGGGATACACAGACCACTGTTTTGCTCTTGACCATTGTAATGGTGGACAGAGTAAAGGGAGTTTGTATAGGATAAGAGGAGACTTAGCTAGAGGTAGGAGGAGTATGTCATGTAAATCAAGGAAATTTAAACTTCTTGAGGGAAAAAAATTCCATCAGCTATCAACCAGCTATTTAAGCCAGGATTTTAGGTAGCTGTTTTGTTTCTTTGAAATAAATATTTGTACAATTTTGAAGTTAGGTAATTATTTTGTTTCTCAGGTTTCTGACAAGTAAGCCACTGGTTTATAGTTTATGAAGTAAGATGGAGTGGAAGAGACCTTCCTATTTTTATATTTCCTATACTCTAGCCAGAGTGCCTAGATTGTCTTTGCCCTGCATTCCCGACCTGGGAGACAAGTACTTCTGCCATCTTTCTCTCCACTGCCACTAAGAACTGAGGAAGTACCTTTCCTTTCTTTCTTTCCTCTTTTTCTTTTTTTGGAAGCAGAGTCTTACTGTAGCCCAGGCTTGCCTCAAACTCACAGCAGTCCTACTTCAGCCTCCCAAGTATTGGGATCATAGGCATGAGCACCTTTTCCTCGATTCTGAGTTTAGTCCCTCATTTCTGCCAGTCTTTCTAATGATTTCTTGCTACTCTCAGTGGAGTGCTGGGCACACTGCAGACCTACAGCAAATATTTGTGGATAAATAAATTTATCCTGAAAGTGTAAGCAACAAAATATTTTGAAGTCTCGGAAATGAATTCATTTCACAGATGAATATAAATTGCACAGATACTCTATACTTATATTACCTGTTCAGTTTCTTAATTCCTCCCCTCAAACTATATTAAATATGAATAACCTTTGTACCATGTGGCTTCAAAGAGTACCACTAGCTCCTGGAGCCAGCCCCAGCTTAAGAATAAGGGAACTTATATCCAAGTGTCACTCCTCACTGACCTCCTTCCCAGCTTGCTGTCACGCCGCGGTCACTTACTTAGCTCACAGTTCCACCTCAGACAAAAATAGAAGGGGAAGCTTTCTTTCTTTCTTTCTTTAATTCATTTATTTTAAAAGAATGGCATGCCAGGGCCTCCAGCAACTGCAAACGAACTCCAAACACACGTGCTACCTTGTGCATCTAAGCTAACGTGGGTACTGGGGGACTGAACCTGGGTCCTTAGGCTTTGCAGGCAAGCACCTTAACTGCTAAGCCATCTGTCCAGCCCCAAGAGGAAGATTTAGATCAAGGTATGGTCACCACAGGCCAAGTAAACCAGCTGAATAGTCCTTGTGTGGAAAGGGAGCCACCATGGTCATGCCAGCCCCCAGCAGCTCTATAGATAATCCTGGTATCCTCTGGAATTCACAAATCTGATTGTAAATTTCAGCTCACATTCCTAAATATGCTCTTCTCATAAAAGAGTAAATTGCATATTTATGTCATTAGAATGGTTATGAATTACTGAGGGAATAATTTTCCTTCCTCCCTTTGAATTCCTTTCCCAGAAAAAGAAACTGTATTTGATGTATGTATAACATGATTTTGAAAAAAAAAATTGTCAGGCTAGAGATATGGCTCAATTGTTGAAGGCATGTAATTGCAAAGCCTGATGGCCTGGGTTCGATTCCCCAGTACCCATGTAAAGCCAGATGCACAAAGTAGTGCATGTATCCGGAGTTCATTTGCAATGGCAAGAGGCCCTAGTGCACCCATATTCTCATATTCTGTCTACTTCTCACTTTCTCCTTGCAAATAAATAAAATATTTTAATGAAAGAAAAAAATTCATTTCTAGATATATTTCTAGACATTGTATGATCTTTTTCCTTCCTTGCATTTTTTTCACTAGAGTTCAGATTCCTTTAGATACAAAGCTTGCCATATTCTTACTATACTTGGAAATTCTCAAACAATTCAGAAATTCTTGTATAAGCTAGGAAAACAAGAATCATTGGAGCACTTTCCTTTTGTAGGTCAACTTTGGGCATTTTATTTGCTCATTACGTGGCTTTTACTGTATTTTAAAACCTTTTGTCTGCTAGTTAGAACATGATTTTTCAGTGGAAGCAATTTTAGACAGAAAAACCTCTTTCCTTAAAATGTAATGTATTTTTTAAAATGTAATGGAAAGCATTTTACAGTGGTTTTAAACCAATTTGAGTCTGCAGTCACGGTAATGAGGTGGGTTGGCCAAAACCATAGGCAGAGTGAGCTGGCTGCATAAGGCTGCAAAGGAACTGGTAAGTTCTGGATCCATGCACCTGACATATTTGAACCAAATTCCCTTGGGTCTTCATTTTTCAATTTAGCCAACACAAAACATACAGTTTGTCAGCACCCAGAGCTGCACAAAGGAATGGGAACATCACCATTATAGAAACATTGGCTGTAATCCGAAAGGCCCTGATTTGCACACACCATCAACCCTGTCTCCCAACAGTAATTGTGCATGGTACTCCCACTAGGATAAGTTGCTTACCTAGGTGGTGGTGTCTAAATGAAAAATGTGCCCCATCTGCTCATGTGTTTGAATACGTGGTTCCCAGCAGGTGGCGCTGTTTGACAAGGTTGTGGAACCTCTAGGCGGTAGAGCCTTGCTGGAGGAAGTGGGTCACTGTGGGTGGGTCTTGAGGTTTAACAGCCCAGCCTCATTTCCTTTTTATTCCCTGCTTCCTGACTCTGGCCACAATATGATGAGCTAGCCTGGCATGCCTTCCCCACCTTAATGGATATTACTCCTCAAAACGAAACCAAAATAAACCCTTTTCTTCCTTAAGTTGCTTCTTAAGTGTGTGTTCATACCAATGAGATAGTAACTAATGCACTAACGATTGTGGCAAATACAGGGGAGTATCAAGGTGGCTAAGAAATAAGTGCCAGCAATACCAGTCCACATTGTTAGTGCTGTCACTCGGAGCAGGAGAGGCTCTCCATTACCATGGAAGAAGGATTCCTGGGAGAGGCAGCATCTATGCCCACACATGCATTTCTATCACAGCTCTGGGTCCTATCTACAAATCCACAGGTCTCTGAAAGTATCCTTGGCTTTCATCTCCTGCTTCAGTCTTATTTTTTTTTTTTTTTTTTTTTTTAATTTTCCGAGGTAGAGTCTCACTCTAGCTCAGGCTGACCTGGAATTCGCTGTGGAGTCTCAGGGTGGCCTCGAATTCAAGGTGATTCTCTTACCTCTGCCTCCCGAGTGCTGGGATTAAATGTGTGCGCCACCACAGCTGTCTCACTTTTTTTTTCTTTTACCACATTTGCGGCCTGAAGGGGTAAAATTGAGGGAATTAAGTATAAATATCATCCTAAGGCATCCACAGAAGTAAATAAGGAATTAGAAGGAAGTTGTGAAATGTCTTCATTCTTCCCCTGAATTCTTGAATTACTCAAATTATGACTCATGACTCCCTCTAGCATCCTGAAAATGCCTTCATTGATCATGCATGTGTTGACTTCATATCAGCTAAAGTGTGGCCTTGTGTGTGTCCATCTTAAGAGTCTGGAAATCCCAGAGAGAAAAGTAGAAGCAGATTAAGGTCCAAGAAAGCTTTCATCTCCCTCCCCACTTGGCCAGGCTTACATAGTTAAGAACAGTCTACTTGGTGGTTACAGACACTGATAAGATGCTGTCTGGAAGCCAACACCTTTTGTCATTGACTGAAAAGGATTTGGAGACTTCTCAAGTGGTTACCAAGCTGTACAGGTGATACCTAAGTGTCAATATGAGAAGGGGGCTCACCTCCTAGAGCACTAGTATTCATTCTTTCTCAAGACCTAAAATCCGCCAGGTGTGGTGTCACACACCTTTAATCCCAGTACTCAGGAGACAGAGGTAGGAGAATCTCCGTGAGTTCAAGGTCACCCTGAGACTACATAGTGAGTTCCACGTCAGCCTGAGCTAGAGACCCTACCTCGAAAAAAAAAAAAAAAAAAAAAAAAAACTAAAATCCAATGAATGATGTGCTCTTCCAGGCAGCATTATCAAAAAATAAGAACACAAGCATGCCAATATTTTTGAAAAACAGAATCACTAATCTTATAAACTTGTTTTTCTCCTTAGACAAGTTTTGGTATTGTCGGCTTTCCCCAAATCACAAAGTCCTACATTATGGAGACTTGGAGGAGAGCCCTCAAGGAGAAGTACCCCATGATTCTTTGCAGGACAAACGTAAGTAGCTTCCAACCTCATGCAGGGCACCAGCGTTTTGTTGGTTGGTTGTTTCCTGATCACAGTACATCACATAGAAAAACTATTAACCTAAATGAACCCTCAGAACTTGGCCCAACTTGTAATTCTCAGCCTGGGCATTCTCATGAAGTGTAAGACCTTGAAGGATTTGAGGTTTGGCGCTGAACAGGGAGATTGTCAAAGCGATGCTCAGATAAAATTCCCTAGAGATGTAAGTAGGGGTTTCAGTGTCTTATCTTGGGCAGTGTTTATCCAGAAGTACAAATAATATAACCCTAATTTTATTTATTTATTTATTTATTTATTTATTTATTTATTTATTTATGACTGAGGGAAATACAAGCAGAGAGAGACAGAGAGAGAGAATGGGTGCACCAGGGCCTCATGCCACTGCAAACTCCAGGAACAGCATCAGCATTTGGCTTTTCATTGGTAATAGGGAATTGAACTTGGGCTGGCAGGCTTTGCAATGAAGTTGCCTTTCATTGCTGAGCCATCTCTCAGTCCTTTTTTTAAAAAAAAAAAAAAATTTATTTATTTGGGAGAGAGAGATATAGGAAGATAGAGAGTGAGAATGGACACACCAGGGCCTCTAGCCATTGCAAACGAACTCCAGATGCATGTGCCGCTTTGTGCATCTGACTATATGTAGGTACTGGGGAATTTAACCTGGCTTTGGCAGTGAGTGCCTTAACCACTAACCTATCTCTCCAGCCCTTTTTTTAATGTTCTACCTGTCTTACCATATATGCTTTTGAAGAGGATGTTTGGGATTTTTTTATACTAACACCAAACCAAATATCAAGTGTCACTACACCACACCAAACACACACATACACACAATAGTAATAAAATAAAAGGTCACACTGTCCCTGCAGTATTCAAGTAAGCACATACCAGGCAGTGTCTGCTCTGCCATCTCACCTGTTCTCCTGTTACCCCTAGGCCCATGCAAGTCAAATATAGGCTGCCTGACTCCTAGCCCAGGACCACAGGGAGCAAAAATAAACCATGAGTGGGAAAGTTTCTGACATTTTCAGACTTCATGCTGACATCTTAGGAAGGGAACCTAGAACATTCTCTCTTCCTTAGCCTTAAAAATGGAACAATCTGAGCCGGACATGGTGGCACACACCTTTAATACCAGCACTCGGGAGGTGAAATAGAGGATCGCCATGAGTTCGAGGGAATACAGAGTGAATTCCAGGTCAGCCTGAGCTACAGTGAGACCCTACCTTAAAAAACAAAAACAAAAAAAAATGAAAAATCTGGTCTGTATAGTGTCATTTCCTTCCACAGGAGAACTGATTCTTTAGCCCACATTATTGGCACCCCACAAACTGACTCGCCAGCCCCCATTATTGGCACCCCATAGCAGGAAGAAGAAACCTGAAACTTACTCCTGCAGGCTATGCCTGAGCCTTCCTGCCCTTGAACTTCTGCCAGAGTTCAGAAAATTAGACCTATTCTTCTCTAAGTGTGGACTTGAACCAGGCTATTAGAAGTTTTGTCACCTGACACCTTAGAAATTTGAACTAAGTTGGCTACCTTCAAACCTCAAGAATCAGAAATTCAGGGTTGGGACTGGTCCACTTTTTAAAAGAAAATTGAGTGTGTTGTCAACTTTTAATTTTTGCAAGAAGGGCTGGGGACATGCCTTTAATCCCAGTACTCCAGAGGCAGAGGTAGGAGGATCGCCATGAGTTCAAGGCCATCCTGAGACTACATAGTGAATTCCAGGTCAGCCTGGGCTATTAGTAAGATCCTACCTCATAATAATAATAATGATAATAATAATTTTGGCAAGAAGGGATCTTAAAAGATAGAACTTAACCAAAATTTAGTATCATGATTTTTTCATAGAAGAAAGGTTCTGAAATCACAAAAAAATAGATAAGAAAGATTAATATGGGAATTTGGAATAAAGCAAAAATTTTTCTGCTAAATTAAGTTTGCTTTATGTCCTCATTTTCCTCTACTTGTTGGTAATTGTTGAAAACTCTCACGAGCTACAAAGTGTCCAAGGCCATCTAGAGCCAGTACTCTGCAGTAGCTCCATGAAAAGCCTTAGCGGTTACTGGTGGCCAAGCAACTAACAGCTGGCTAGGATACCTCCCCAGCCCTTCTCCACCTGATCAAGAGATGGACAGAGTAGTCCAGGTGAAACAATCATCTCTTGACTCCTCCCAGTTGACCTTGTAAATCTGCTTTCCCACTTACTGGATGTATAATTCGTCCCCATAACTATAGGAATAGAACTCACTTCTCAACTCAAAGACAGGCATGTGACTTACAGGTTTGTCACATGTTACATGCAGCACACTCATTCTAACCAGTTGTTTGGGAAATTGACAGCTTTGCTAAGAGAGCCCTGTGTACACACAGTTACTATGCTTGCCCACACCATGACGCGCCCCCCATCCTAAGATCTCTTGCCTCCAGGGCTCCAGAGCTGACTGAGAGCAAGATATATGGGTAACAGGGGTAGCCACCTTGTCTGGGCAGATGCCAAAGACCATAGTGTGACTCTCCAGTCTCCACACAGGTTTTAGTAGTAGCAGTGGACCAACATTGGTTCTGTGAGAACAGGGCAGGGGCTACTCCTGAAAATGTCACCAAGGCTCTTGTCTGCCCTCACCTTTTGCAACCTTTGAAATCCAGAACTACAAAACTCTTACAGTTGCTCCACACTCACATTGCAAGATAGGCAGAGAATGCATCATTGTGAGGGTATGTGCATGTGAAGGGTATGTGCATGAGTGTTGTTGAGAATGTATCTGTGTGTGCTGGAGAAGGGAGTATATTCATGTACTAAGGATAAATGAGCTGTGGTATACCACAGAAGGCCTTGCCCTGGGAATCTAAGTTTGCAGCTTCAAGCATGGGCCTGGTATGCATCCTGTGTCAATTATGCCTCTACCTCTAGGAACCCTGAAAAATCAGAACATTAATCCACCAAGCACATGAGACTTTCCCTTTATCAGTGGTAACAGCCATTACCTCACCATGTATTTTTACCTTCTCTTCAGATCAAGGGGACTTTGTCTTTCACCTCTCAATTTAATCAGGACTCAAAAGAGAGATATTGATGAATCAAATCATGTAACTGAATCTTCTTGCAACTGACTCTAATGAGGCTTGATAGCCTTCCCCTAAGTAGATTCTTCCCTAAAGTCTTGGAAATTTTCTCTTGGTATTCATCTTGTTTGCCAGGAAATAAGACCTTGAAAATTCCACACTTCCTTGCATCTCCTCCCATCCTATTTCCCTTCCAGGGCTTGCAGGCTGTCATTGCCCACTAAATACTCATCTCTCTTGGCTTTCCACCCATGCCTTGCTTCCATCAAGGCCATTCTTTGAATTAATCTAGGCCAGTATTCCACATCAAAGGGACAGAGCAGAGAGCACAGGCTGATGCCCTCCCTGAGGACTAAGCCTATTATGAGATGAGAGCAGCTGACATAGCCAGGCAAAGTGGGTGATTTGGGTCATGGAAGCACAGTGAAGAATTCAGGTCCCTCCATCTACAGAGAGAATTAATTTTGATTATTGATGATGGGCATAATCACATATGGCATTTGCTAAGAACATAAGATATATATGGCAGGCACTGGGCTTAGAGCTTACATAAGTTATCTTCTATACAAATAAAGAGGTGTTCACCCATATTTTACAGATAAAGAAACAAGTGTAGAGAAAGACAAGTATAACTAGTTCAAGATCATCAGGTTAGTAAACAGTAAGACAAAGATCTGTATGCAACCATCACTGCATGGATGACTTTTTATTCTACTCTGTTGCATAGACTCAAGATGATCTGTGCTGCAAGGCTGACCTCCCAGGTTCAGAGGCCCGCTGTCCTCAGGTGTCCTCAGGTGTCCTCAGGTGTCCTGAAACAGCCTTCCACTCTGCATGTCCCCCACCAGAGGAGAGTACTCTGACTGTGGTTATCTGCACATAGTATTATCTTCACACAGCACATGCTCAGGGTATAAAGCTACTTCCTGGAGGCATTTTGCCTTGACTTGGTTGGTTCCCAGTAGTGAAAGTGGAAACTGTTTTCATCATAGTTGCCACATTTATGTTTTAGTGATTTTTAAAATTTAATTCAAAATTGAAGTTTCTTCCACTGATAGCAGAGTTTCCTAAGTGATGACTACATTTGGGGCTGTGCTCGTCATGATATGGAGCACCAGCATCTTCCATGCCTAGAGAGAGCATGGATGGCTTAGCAAGAGAGCATGGAGCACTGCACCCAAGCCTGTAGTGGCCCGCCCAGTCTCCTGTCTCCGCCCCACTTCTTTATCTTGCTTGATCTTGCTTTCACATAAAAATACATGATCAAAATACTAGCATGGCTTTGAAATCAAGCATACCTCACTGTCTTCTCAGAAGCATGAGTCTGACTCCTCTACCTGTGCTCCCAACTAGAGAAAAGGCCATTTATAGCCCTCCCCATGTCTGATTTTCCAATGCATCTAGAGACAAGCTATGCAGAAAGCAGTCTTTCAAAATTGCTCTATATATTTAGAATTTTGTTTTCTTTTTAGTCCTAATCCTATGAGTGACAGAGCAGCTTATCTCCCTGCAAAGGGACAATACATACTTACAAAGTAAAATGTGTATTGTGTCAAAATCCAACGCAAAAGTGTCTTTCCCCTCTTGAAATCCTCCCACTAGAGATTCTGAAAAGTGACCGCATGACAGTCTTTTTACTGTTTTCATCCTGTTCCATATGATCAGTTTTCAAAGCCAATGGACAACTTACTATTTGTAGATTGTAGACATTCTGTAGTTCTTTAACCATGGACAATGTTATGACACTGGATTTTGAACTTTATGCTTGTGATTCAAACTCGATGTGAGGCATTAGGAGGTTTATGAATTATTTTGTTATTTAAATTTAAAAATCCCTTTAGTGCCAGGCATGGTGGTGCACACCTTTAATCCCAGCACTCTGGAGGCAGAGGTAGGAGGATCGCCATGAGTTGAAGGCCACCCTGAGGCTACATAGTTAATTCCAGGTCAGCCTGGCCTAGAGTGAGACCCTACATCGAAAAACCAAAAACAAAAAAAATTCCCTTTAGCGTCTCCAGTGAAAATTTAACCAACTTCCTCAAGTGTCCAACAACCCATGGTAGTGATAGACAGCCAGATCAATCAGTCCTTGGATGTGAAAATAGACTTGAGGAAACTTGGTGTCAGTGTTCAGGGTCGGCTCAGAAGCTGTAGTGCCCATGTAGAAGCAAACACCATCCAGAGGAGCAGGAAGAGAAAAGGCACCTGAGGCAAAAGATTCTACCAGTCAGGAGCAGCTGCATGGCCACATGATGATGCAGGAACAAACAGCCCCAAAATTTCAGTGGCTTAGCACAACAAAAGCTTGTTTGTCACTCATTCTACAAGTTATGGAAGGACTATTACAGTCACTCAGGGACATGAGCTAATGTCTGCTTTGCTAGCCAGAGATGCACCATCTGGAAGAAATGTGAAAGACAGAATGGCAGGCTGCACTTTTCAGCACCACAGCCTAGAAAAGAAATACATCCCCTTACATCTCATTGGCCAGGACTTGTCACAAGACTCCATCTACCTGCAAAGATTGCTGGGAAGCATAGTCTTCCTTGTGGCCATAAAGAGACAAACCAGATACTGATGTACACAGATAATATCTACCAAAGGGACTTGAATCTGGGCTCCAGGTAGAAGAGCAGATGTCATTGGGCAGATGGCAGGGAAGCCTGCAGAGATTCTGGAAGGGCTCATCACAGCCCCCCCTTAGGGCTAGAGTTAGTTCTAAGGCTGTCAACAGATCTGGACAAAATTCTTAGCAATTTTAGGATTCCTGGAAAATGTCAGCTTATAAGGGACTCCTGTTCTATTGTTTTAACATTCTATAATCCTATAACTTTATTATTTACTAACAACGTGACAACAATTTCTTTAATAAAAATGTCCCAGCCGGGCATGGTGGTGCACGACTTTAATCCCAGCACTCGGGAGGCAGAAGTAGGAGGATCACTGTGAGTTCGAGGTCAGCCTGAGATTATATAGTGAATTCTAGGTCAGCCTGGGCTAGAGTGAGACCCTACCTTGAAAAACCAAAAAAGACTCAGTTTATCTGTGAAATCTCTTATTATCTTCATCTTTATGGAAGAATAAGGAATTGATTACTTGCAAATCCTCTTTGGCAAAGCCAAGACAGTTAGCATGTGTGTCTAGATTCACATCCTTTATGGGACTGAAGGATTAAGGATTGTCGAAGAATGGAGAGCTTGGCTTTTTTTCTTTTTTATTTATTTTCCCAATCTTCCTACTCCCTCTCAATGGATCTTAAAGAAAGTTTCAAAATGTAGAAGCTTTTCCATATCTTCTTCCAACTACTGAGAAAGACATTAGATACCATCATTTTATCTAATTGCATTATTTTCTTTTCCTTAATTGAGTTCAGTTCCATTGACTATAAAAGAGAGACAGTCAAACTCACCTAACAGAAATTTTATGAGAAGTAATGATTTGGTAGCAAGATAGACTTTGGACCATGAGAGTTCAGAACTGTTGAGAGTCAGGTAAGTTTTTAAGATAGGTCTGCTTAGGCCATTTATCCAAAACTCAGAAAATGGGCTGGGGAAATTACTCAGCGGTTTAAGACAATCGCTTGCCACGCATGCCAGCCCAGGTTTGGTTCCCCAGTACCCATATAAAGCCAAATGCACAAAGTAGCCCATGCATCTGGAGTTCATTTGCAGTGGCAAGAGGCCCTGACATGTTCATTCATTCTGTCTCTTTCTCCCCTCACAAATAAATAACAATTTTTAAACACAGAAACAAAATGGATGCAGATGCTGGGGCAAGAGATTCTGACACATGTAAAGTATTTGGATTGTACCTGACACACAGAAGCCCTCAACACTATTGGTACTAGTGCTACCAGTACCATCATATTCAGTACTACCCATATTAGTGCTACCCATATCACACCCACGCAGCCCAATCAGTACTGGTGCTACCAGCACCATCGTATGCACTCTTTATCTACTGCTGCATCTAATGACATCACTTCCAATACCACTACAGTGATGGACATTATTTTAGGCCACACTCTACCTATGGAAATATGCTTTATTCCAGGAATTCTGTTTGCCAGAACGTATGTTTTAGTATTTAATCCTGAAAAAGTGTTGCCAGAAGTCTCTTCCTTTCTTACCTGTTCTTTCCTCCTCCTCCTCCTCCTCCTCCTCCTCCTCCTCCTCCTTCTTTTTTTGTAGTGGTTTCTGGGAATGGCTGTCATAGTAGCAGACTTACGGCTTTGCTTGCTTCTTTATTGACAATGAAACTTTCAGTGGTGATGTAACTTCTGTTATTTCTTATGAATTACAGTGCCGGTGGCAGATATCAAAGCCGTGGTGACGGGGAAGGACTGTCCACATATGAAAGAGAAAGGTGCCCTTAAGCAAAACAAGGTATGATTCCTAGGTTCCTGCAGATGGCTTGATCTGTGCAATGCCATATTCCACTGTGTGTACCAGCCCTCCTTTAGAGCAGAAAGAGAGAGAGAGAGAGAGAGAGAGAGAGAGTGTGTGTGTGTGTGTGTGTGTGTGTGTTATAGAGTTGCACAACTTATTTCTATTTTTCCTTTTCTGATCCATTCACATCTTTTCTTGATACCCCTATTCTTTTTCTCCCTAACCACTTTTCTAATACTTATTGACTCTTTCATTCTCCCACATAAGTAAATTTACAAGGGACAGTAAAGTAGCATACTCAATTAAAAAAGGGAAGGAACAGAAAGGCAACAAATAGAAAAGAGTTACCAACATGGTCGCATTAGCCTAACTATATCATTAATCAACTTAAATATAAATTGCCTAATCACACCAATTTTAAAAATTTTTTATTATTATTATTTTTTATTTATTTTTGGAGAGAGAGACAGAGAGAGATAGACAGAGAGGGAGAGGGAGACAGAGATGGGCGCGCCAGCGGTCTCTCAGCTGCTGTGAATGAAATCCAGATGCGTGCGCCCCCTTGTGGGCAACTGCGGCATTGCGCCCTTGCCTCACTTTGCATCTGGCTAAACATGGGACCTGGAGATTGGAACCGCTGAACATTGGAACCAGCGTTCTTAGGCTTAGCAGGCAGGTGCCTTAGCCGCTAAGCCATCTCTCCAGCCCTAATCACACCAATTTAAAGGTAGTGATTTTCAAACTGATTTGAAAAAAATAAGAGGGTTGGAGAGATGGCTTAATAGTTAAAGGCATTTGAGTGTAAGACCTACCAGCCTGAGTTTAGTTCTCCAGTACCCACAAATAGCCAGATGTACAAAGCAGTTCATACATCTGGAGTTTATTTGCAGTGCCAAGAGGCCCTGGCATGCCCATATTTACTTTCTCTCTTTCTCCTTTCTCTCACTCTCACTCTTGCTCTGTGTGTGTATGTGTGACCATCAAATAAATAAATTTTTTAAAGAACTAACTATCTATAAGAAGTGCACTTTCACTGTAAGACATTACAGGTTAAAAGGAATGGCATGGGGGAAGACACACCATCTTAATACTAATTAAAAGAAAACTGTAATATTTCCATTAACTTTAGAAAAATCAAACTTCAGAATAGAGAAATAGGGATCAATTCTCCAAGAAGACATAACAGCCTTACACATGTATGAACTTAACAAGAAGACATCAGAATACATGGGTTGTAAAACTGATCAAACTGAAGGGAGAAATAAATGAATTCATCATCACAATATGTAAGTCATGAAACTTATAGAACTGAATAGAGACATAAACAAATCCATTTATATATCAAGACTTCAGCATCCCACTCAATAATTAATAGAGATCAAGCTTGCATAAAATCAAACAGGATATTGATGACTTGATCAGCACCATCACTCAGCCTGATCTAATTAACATTAGAGTCACTCACAAAACAGCACAATACAAGTTCTTCTCAAGCTCAGGATATGCCTAATATAATTGGTATATATACATAATATTCCATATTAGGATCACAAAACATTTCTGTTTTGCTTTTCACAATTACAGAAAGAAAATATTTTAAATTAGGAATAATCTACAGGGCTAGAGAGATGGCTTACAGTTAAGGCACCTTCCTGCAAAGCCTAAGAATGCCCATTCAATTCTACAGGTCCCACATTTAGCCAGACTCAAGTGATACAAGCACGCAATGCCATGCTTGCCCACAAAGGGGCACACATATCTGGAATTCATTCACAGTGGCTGAGAGGCCGCTGGCACGCCCATTCTCTCTCTCTCTGCCTCTTCCTCTCTGTTTTTCCCTGTCTCTTTCTCACTCTCAAAAAAAAAAAAAAAGAATCTACAAAGCATTTTCTCAGATCACAAGGGAATGAAAATAGAAATCAATAGCAGAAAGAGCTGGGGTAAAAACTCAAATATTTGAAAATTTAACAACAGGGCTGGAGAGATGGCTAAGAGATAAGGCGTTTGCCTGTGAAGCCTAAGAACTCATGTTCCAGTGTCCAGATCCCATGTAAGCCAGACACACAAGATAATACAAGTGCAGAAGGTTGCATATGCACACAAGGTGGCACACTCATCTGGAGCTAGATTTCAGTGGCTGAGGCCCTGGCACACCAATTCTCTCTCTCTTTCTTCTCTCTCTCTCTTGTTCTCTCTCTCATAAAGGCATGTGCTACCTATACCAGAAAAAAAAATAATAACAGTCTAAATACCTGTAGCTTGAAGAAGTCACAAGAGAAATTATATGTTTCAAACTAAATAAAATTTTTTAAAAACAACTCATTAAAATGTGCGTAATGTGGTGAAAGCAGTTTGTAAGGTATTTATATGCCAGATGCATATATTTAAAAAGGAGGAAGATCTGAAATCATTGTTTCGACCTTAAAACTCTAGAGAAAGAAGAGCAATTTAAGCCTGACTCAGCAAAAGAAAAGAAATTTGGCAGAAATTAGAAAAGAATTGATTCAGTTGAAAGCAGAAAAGCATCAGAAAAATAAACAAAGCCCAAATAAAAAAGATCAATAAATTTATATTCTAGCTTGACTAAGAGGGAAGGAGGGAGGGGATATCAGTCACCTATATGGAAACAGGGTTGAGATGATGATCTTATTAGAACATCCTTTATGTATGTGAAGTTGGCCTTATTATATTAGAATCCTCTCATAAGGAAGACTTATGAAGCAAGTTAGAAACTGAAGTTTTCCAAGGATTTTTTTTGCTATTGTCATGTTCCTCATAAAAATGGAATGCATAGATAGATATAGAAAGATGATATATGGGTGGTGCATGAGCCACACTGCTGTAAACAGATAAATAAGACTGCAGTGGAAGCTGCTTCCTAGGATTTGCTGGCACAGATGTTCCAGCCACCTCTGCCCCTTCCAGTCTGACTTTAGGGCTGATGAGAGTACTCAAGCAACTCTTACTTGCATAGACATACCTATCTTGTGATGTTGACCATGTTCACACACCTTGATCTTTAGGTAATATCTGAAAGCAGAAAGGAGAGCCTCTTCAACTCTCCATATCCACACCCCTTCTCCCAGAAGCCCTTTTCCCTACCTTTGGGACTTCTGGATAAGAAAGATTGATCAGTAGATTCAAAGGAGAGTTAGCCAAAATGTGACACAGAAGGTCCATGAGGACCTGGTAGCCAACAATGAAGGTGAGATGCTGGCTTTTCACACAGTTTTTGCAGCTAAGAAAGAGCTTCTGACAGTTTGTGCTACAATAACTCTTGGTGAACTTAATTGTTGAGTGAGGCCAACTGAGGTATTGGCATCTATAAAAGACTTTGGTCATAGAAAAATATTAGTAACTAATAGTCTCATCACCTCATTAGTTATGCCTGACACCATCCAAGTCTGTAGGATAGAAATATGAAGAATTGATCCTTTCCTTAAGGTGTCTGCTACAGAGCATTTTTTTTTTTTTTTGGTATATTTAATCAGTAAGAACAAGAGCCCCTGGCATCTGATGAGCTTGAATCATAGCATGGTGATCAAGGCAATGTGGCCAAGCCTCCTGGAACTTAGAGTCTAGCATGTTTAACAGAGGTCAGTACAACAGGCGAATTTCTGTAAATAAGAAGTGCTGGCTTCTTCACAGTGTAGAAATTTTCTGGCTGGGGGAATAGCTCAGTGGCTAAAGTACTTATTGTGCAAGTATGAGGACCTGAGTGGGTGGCCTTGAACTCATGGTGATCCTCCTACCTCTGCCTCCCGAGTGCTGGGATTAAAGGCATGCACCACCACGCCTGGATTATAAGACTTGATTTTTTTCCTTTTTTTATTGACAAGTTCTATACTTACATACAAAAAAACGCATATTTCCCTTCCCTCCACCATTCCCCTTAAAAACTCCAGTCTCCGTCATATCCTCTCCCTCTATCCATTAGTCTCTCTTAATTTGATGTCATCATCCTTTTCTTCGATTATGAGGGTCTTGCGAAGGTATTGCTAGGCACTACAAGGTCATGGATATCAAGGCCAATTTCTGTCTGGACAGTTGCATTGTAAGGAGTCATACCCTTCCTTTGGCTCTTCCATTCTATCTGCCCCCTCTTCCGCAATGGGCCCTGAGCCTTGGCGGGTGTGACAGAGATGTTTCAGTGCTGGGCACTCCTCCATCCCTTCTTCTCAGCACTATGTTGTATTTTGGGTCATCCCAGTGGTCATTACCATCTGAAAAGAGAAGCTTCTCTAACCAGAAGTGAGAGTAGCATTAATATGTGAATATGAACAGTAAGTATAGTCCTTTAAGGGCAGCTTGGTGGGAATAATGTATACATTTAGCCAGACAAGAGCAGGCTTTATACCCCTAAGGCTCATGACCTCCCCTGCCATAGACTTTTGCTTAGGTTTTTCAGTACCAGGTATGTATTCCCTCCCATAGAGAGGGCCTTCAGTCCAATTATGGAGCAGTTGGTTACCCCAAGAGCAGACATGCCACTATTGCACCCATTCAGTCATTGGGCCTGTTTGGTCAAACTTGAATTTTCAGTGTCCACTGTTTTCACTGCTGATGACTTCTGTCTCCCATATGGCTGCATGCAGTGCAGCTTTTTCCAGCTTTTAGTTGGCTGGTCTACAGGGAGAAGGTTTTCTGCTCCGCACCAGCTTGCTTTCTCAGTGACCTTGCCTCTCTCTCAGGCAAGAGCTGTAAGACTTGATTTTTAATGAATAAGGATTCCAAATTCAAGTTCTAGAATTTATTAAATAAGCTGAATTGTTGCTATTTGTTTTAAGGTTGGTATTCTTGATGCTTATCTCACTGGATATAGGTTCATAGTAAGACAGCTGTCATATAATTACCAAAGGGCAAACCCTAGACTCAGATAGGAGTACATTTGGTAAGAGAAGCTATCATCTTCCCATGTTCAGAGCCCAGCTTGTGTTTTGCCTGTGTGATTCTTGAAGCTGCAGTAAGCATATTCTACCAGAAGTGTTGGTCTTGGCACCAGTGTGCAAGCTCTGGACTAACCAAACCTCTTATGTAGATTGACTTCAGCCATCATTCATCCAGTCCAGGAAGCATCATCTTTGTTACCCGGTGCTGGAATCCAAATATTAATGAGGTCTGACCTCTGGTCCTGGGTGTCCAACAGATTAAGATTTAGGTATAAGCATGCAATTATAATCCATCACCTGTGTAAAAAAATAAATAGACACACACAGGGGTAATCAGGGAAAGCTGAGAATAGCTCAGGAGGAAATAGCACTTTAGGTGTGCTTTGTGAAGGCATTGGCCAGGTGGAGAAGTGGGGAGAAGACTTTCCAGATGGAGGAAGCTTCATGAGATGAGCCCATGGCCTAAGCACATAAGAAAGCACATTCTGTGCCTAGGCAACATGAGTTCCCTGCATAACAGAGACAGGGACAGGGAAAAGAAATGGGCTGGGAAACTATTGGCCAAAATGCTTTCAAAATAAACTGGAGCAGAAAGGTTTACCACTTGTATTAGTCAGGGTTCACTAGAGGAACAGAACTGATAGAATGAATTGTATTAAAAGGGAATTTATTGGATTAGTTTATAACAATCCAACAATAGCAGGTTGCAGGCACAAGACTCAAGGAACCCGGTAGCTGTTTGGTCCACAAGGCTGGATGCCTCAGCAGTACCAATCCAATATTAAAGGTCTGGAGGCTTCCTGGAGAGCCACTGGTCTTCAGTGTGAGCTGGTCTTCAGTCCACATTAGTTTTCAGACCACACTGGAAAACAGCAAGAAGCACCAGCAGCCAGGTGGGAGGAAAGGGTTTATTTTGGCTTTTAGACTCAAGGGGAAGCTCCATAGTGGCAGGTGGAAATAATGGCATGAGCAGAGGGTGGCCAATATCAGGTGGTCAACAACAGCAGGAGAGTGTGCCAAACACTGGCAAGGGGAAGCTGGCTATAACACCCATAAGCCCACCCCCAACAATACATCACCTCCAGGAGTCTCCAATTCCCAAATTGCCACCAGGGAGGACCTAGCACTCCAAACACATAAGTTTATGGGGGATGCCTGAATCAAACCACCACATTCCACCCCTGGCCAACATAAACTGATAAACATTCATGCTGTAAAATGCAATGATTTCAGTCCAGCTTTAAAAAAAATCCTGAGCTGGAGGGATGGCTTAGCGGTTAAGGCTCTTGCTTGCAAAGCCAAAGACCCAGATTTGATTCCTCAGGACCCATGTATGCCAGGTACACAAAGTGGCGCATGCTTCTGGAGTTTGTTTTCAGTGGCTGAAGGCCCCGGTATGCCCATTTGCACACTCTCTTTCTCTCTCTCCCTCCTTCTCTCTCTCAAATAATTTTTTTAACTCTCCATCATTTTTATCAATCCCAATGATGTTCAAATATCCCCATAATCCAAGATCCATTAACTGAGCCATAATAACCAAAAAAACCATAACAGCACAAAATAAACATTCACACTGCAAAAAGATGGCTTTGGGCATAATAAAGAAATACTGAACCAATACAAGATTTAAAACAAACAGCCAGGTGTGGTGACATACACCTTTAATCCCAGCACTTGGGAGGCAGAGGTAGGAGGATTTCTGGGAGTTCGAGGCCACCCTGAGACTACATAGTGAATTCCAGGTCAGCCTGGGCTAGAGTGAGATCCTACCTTGAAAAACCAAAAAAAAAAAAAAAAAAAAAAAAAAAAAAAAATTTAAAACAAACAGGATAAACATCAAATTCTGTAGCTCCAACTCTGATTAATTTAACTAGTGACAAGTCTCTGGAGTTCCAATTCCGTCCCTCCAACTAAGCTCCTCACAGTCCCAGAAAACTTCACCTAGTGCCAGTAGCTATCCTTGGCAGCCATTCCATAGTCCTGGCATCTCCATTGGGTCTCTACTGCAACCTACAATCTTTCCTCATGGCTCCATCAGCTCTCCACGCATGTAATCCAGGAAGCTTGCTTCACATTGCCCATGGCCATTTCCAAAAAACAAAACCATGTTGCAAATCAATGACCCTCTCCTGCATTTGTTATACTCCATTGTACCAGTGGGCTACCAACTTGTTAATCCATAGGAGAATAAAGCAGACTTTGAAGAACAGCAAACTCCTTCAGCATTCAGGTCCCTTACTTCAAAAGAGTTCACGTTCTTCCTAATGTTCCAATGCAGATCAGCTGGCCCAATCTCCATAGTTGTAATCTCTCAAACAATTGAAGGTAAATGGGGAGCAGTTTAGGCCCAAAGATTTCATTTCTTTCTGTGTCATATCCCTCTGATCACACCAGTCCATTTATATGCAATGTAGCCCTGTGCAAGTTCTCAGGACACAGGCAGGCAGCATTCAGCAAGTCTCTCACGCAAACTTGTTTCAAAACCAGTCCTGACAAATTTCTTTCTCACCCTTATAAGCCAAACCTCACATTACATAGTTCTTACTGCATTCAGGTCTTTCAGCTATGACTAGAACAGCCCATCGAGCTGTACTTACAGCACTGCAAGGTTATGCCAAGGTTTCATATCTTTACACATTGCTCTCAAAAATCAGCTCCAAAAGGCCAAAAGCCTACAGTCAAGTTTCTAGCAGCAATGATCCCACTTCTCATTACCAATTTTAACTGTTGCAGTTAACTTCGCATTGCTGGCAGAAAACACCCAACCAAGATGAGCTTGTGGGAAGAAAGAGTTTATTTTGGCTTAGACTCAAAGGGAAGTTCTATAATGGCAGGGGGAAATGATGGCATGAGCAGACAGTGGGCATCACCTCCTGGCCAACATCAAGTGGTCAACAGCAGCAGGAGACTGTGCCAGACAGTGCCAAGGTGAAACTGATTATAACACCCATAAGCCCACCCCCAACAATGCATCACCTAAAGGATGCTCCAATTCTCCAATTTCCACGGCTGGGGACCTAGCATTCCAAAACATAAGTTTATGGGGGACACCAGAATCAAACCATACCTTTTTTTAATTTTTTATAAAAAATACTTTATTATTTATTTATTTGAGAGAAAAAGAGAGGCAGATAGAGAGAATGGGCTTGCCAGGACCTCTAGCCACTGTAGACGAACTCCAGACTCATGTGCCACCTTGTGCATCTGGCTTACATGGGTGCTGGGGAATTAAAGTTGGGTCCTTGGGCTTTGCAGGGAAGTGCCTTAACCACTAAGCCATCTCTCCAGTCCAGCCTTCTTCTTTTGGGTTTTCCAAGGTAGGGTCTCACTCTAGCTCAGGCTGACCTGGAATTTACTGTGTAGTCTCAAGGTGGCCTCGAACTCTCAGCAATCCTCCTACCTCTACCTCTGCCTCCCAAGTGCTGGAATTAAAGGCGTGCCCCACCATGCCGGCTGTCAGTCTCCTCCTCCTCCCCCTCCTCCTCCTCTCCCTCCTCCTCCTTCTCTTCATCCTCCTCCTCTTCCTCCTCCTCCTTCTTCTTCTTTATTTTGGTTTTTCAAGGTAGGGTCTCACTCTAGCCCAAGCTGACCTAGAATTCACTATGTAATTTCAGAGTGGCCTTGAACTCCCAGCAATCCTCCTAACACTGCCACTCAAGTGCTGGGATTAAAGGTGTGTGCCACCATGCCCAGTTCAGCCCAGCCTTCTTGATGAAGGCTATGTGTTATACTATATGCTTCAAGAAACCCAAGGGCTGAAGAGGTGGCTTAGCAGTTAAGGTACTTGGACTAAGGACTAGTGTTTTGACTCTCCAGGTCCCTAGCCAAAGTATACTATTCCTGAGTGTCTTCTGGCCCTACATATCTTGCCACCCATGGGCCATAAGGTTGAAGTCAGGAGGTCAGAGATTCCCCCGCCTCAGAGATTCTCCAGCCTCCCCTCTCCCCACAACTTGCAGAGCCTTGCTGCACAGAGCAGGCAGGCACGTGTGTTTCAGTGGAACAGAATGAAGCGAACTTGCTCCTGGTTATGTTCTTCACTGATTTAGTCTAAAAGGCACAGAAGCCCCAAAGCATTAGATGTCTGAGTGAGTGTTAAGGTGTGTGTGTCAAGCCCCAAGGGGGACACTGCCCTAGCCATGACAACCTGCTTAGCTGCCACCTGGTGCCTCTCTTCCTCACAGGCACTTAGGCCAGGTGGCAGCTTCCGGAGAGTTGGCCTTAGATGTGCCATCACCCCTGGCTGTGCAGCCTCCCTCCTGAAAGCACTGCAGATCTGATCTTCACCAGTGACTTGGAGACAGCAAGCCAGGGATGGGAATAAAGCCCATTTAAAATGATAGGACCCTCACATACAGGCATGAGACTCTGAGAATTAATTCCTCCCGCCTTTCCTAGGTAGCCTTGGTGAGATTAAAATGAGGATTGACATCTTCACAATTGCCCCATTTCCTGCCTGTGTTTATTGGGAATCTTGCTCATGACAGCTCTGATCCTTCACTGCCTGAATAGTCCCTGCCATTGAAGGACAAAGCCCAAAGTTGGTGTGTTCTGTCTTCTTTCTATGTCCCTCTGAAGATTGCATTTGACATCTGGTTTCAAGTGACTTCGCCATCTGCGAGAGAGTGTGTGTCTGGGCATACAGTGCTCATCCCAGCCACTGCCACAGTTGCTGTGCAGGGTCAAGCAGAAAGACCTTAGTGAATTTCACCTTATTCTATTACCTATGAAGGGACCTTGTTCTGCTGTAGCTCCAGAGCCATGACTCCAGTCTCTCAAGTCTGAGTCAGAGTTTTCTTAATGAAAGACTCTCGGATCAATAGCAAAATATGTCATTTATGTAACATTTCTTTTTTTGTTTGTTTGTTTTGTTTTTCGAGGTAGGGCCTCATTCTAGCCCAGGCTGACCTAGAATTCACTATGTAGTCTCACGGTGGCCTTGAACTCTCAGTGATCCTTCTACCTCTGCCTACCAAGTGCTAGGATTAAAGATGTGCACCACCATACCCACCCTCTGAGAAAAATCTCTAGGAATTTATGAGATTACAGCCTCACATTTTATTGGAAATCTCCTTTGAGGAAAGTACAACTCCAGCACCAGGTGGTGATTTTCTATGTATATGTTCACTTCTCATCTCTGTCTACAGGCAGGCATTTTCATAATTGTGACCCATCAATGTATTTTTCCTGTTTTTTTCACTGCACATTAGCCCTTCATAATTATCTTATTGAATGAGTGGCAAAAAGCATTTCTCTTGGTTGCTATTTTGGGATTTCCTCAGTACCCAAAGTAGAGGGAAATATTTATTTTATTGTATTTTTTTCTTACAAGTAATAATGCATAACTTTTGCTTACTTCTGGATTTTTTTTTCTTTTTGGTTTTCTGAGGTAGGGTCTCACTCTAGCTCAGGCTGACCAGGAATTCACTATGTAGTCTCAGGGTGGCCACGAATTCATGGCAATCCTCCTACCTCGGCCTCCCGAGTGCTGGGATTAAAGGCGTGCACCACCATGCCCGGCTCAACTTCTGGATTTTTTTAAAGGTAGTATCCTTGGGGTTGTTCTTAAGTACTGCTTTATTCATTTTTGTTTAAAAGATGATATTAAGCCAGGCATGGTGGCACATGCTTTTAATCCTGGCACTCGGGAGGCTGAATTAGGAATATTGTCATGAGTTCAAGGCCAGCCTAGAACTACAGTAAGTTCCTGGTCTACCTGAGCTAGAATGAGACCCTGTCTTGGGGAAAAAAATAAATAAATAATAAAAATGATATTGATTAATGGTACCATTATAGTATAACTGTTGCCATTTTGACTATAACTTAAAAGACCTCCAAGAAATGGTTATGGAAACAGATGCCAAACTCAAAGGAAAAATGTGTTTTTTTTTGAGTATTATCTTCATTCCACAGATCTAAATGAAGGCTAAGAAGATAACAGAAAAAATAAAGAGAGGGGGCTGGAGAGGTTGCTTAGTGGTTAAGGCGCTTGCCTGCAAAGCCTAAGGGCCCGGGTTTGATTCCCCTGTGCCCACATAAAGCTAGATGTACAGTGACACATGCATCTGGAGTTCATTTGCAGTGGCTGGAGGCCCTGCATGCCCATTCTGATACTCTTTCTCTCTCTCCCTCTGCCTGCAAATAAATAAATAAATAAATTTATAAAAAAGAAATAAAAAGAGTAAGTAAACTCCCCCCTATTCCATTGCTTGGCCTTCTTTCTTTCCAAAGTTTCTATTTCTGAAAAAGTGAGGAGACCCTTTGACTGTGAAGTATGTGAAGGTTTATCCTCAGAGCCAACCTGCTACTTCTTAATAAGGGGACAGCTTGAGGCGGGCCAGACAGAACTCCATGATAGTCAGAATAACTTGATGGTGGGCTGTGTTGGGAGAGGATCCAGCTAGCACAGGGTCACAAGAGTATACTTAGGAAGAATTCTTTAACTCAGCTGAAGTCTGGAGGAATTGATCTCATCTTCTTGCCTGCCACCTTCTTTCTGGGGGCAGCTTTGCTGTACGTCACATTCCAAAGGCCAGTCCTCTGACAAATATTGAGGCAAAGAATGATATAGAAAGATCTGGCTCCCTAAGAAAAAGTGCTTTGGGGGCAGTTTCTGAGAAGTGCTGGCCCCAGGTCATATGGGAGAAGGACAGTCATCAGTGGGCACAGATAAGGAAAGTACCAGAACAGGTGCTCTAACAGTGCAGAGTAATGGCCTGGTAACATGTGACCCTCTCCAGATTGGGAGCCAGTGGGGTGTTGGGATATGCTGGTGACTCCCACTCTACAGAAATTCCATTCTGCTGACTGTTCAGACTGGCAGAGTGCTCATGGTACCCAGTATTGGTACAACACACACTTAGAGAAATGTCTCTTAGCATATACACTAGACATGACACCGAGAGCCTCAGGCAAATTCATCCTGATGCAATGAGATGAATATCCTTTAGTCCTTCATACTGTGGGCCTGAGTCATGGTCTACACTCAGCAGGTGCTCACCCAGGAGTGAGTCTGCATCCACTATCACTTGAGTGTGCTTCTCCTTTCTATCCCACACACAGCCTTTATAAGAAAATCTGATAGATGTATTTTCTGTGCTTACAGTAGTACAAAGATGAGAGAAAATATATCAAGACATGGATTCACCTAGAACCCTCACTACCTCTGGCATAGCTTCTACATTGTGGCCTTAACATTGTGCCTTAACATTGCTAAATAAGAAGTCTACTGGGGCTGGAGAAATGGCTTAATGGTTAAGGCACTTGCCTGCAAAGCCAAAGGACCCAGGTTCAATTTCCCAGGACCCATGTAAGCCAGATGCACAAGGGAGCACACACATAAGGAGTTCGTTTGCAGCAGCTGGAGGCCCTGGCATGCCCATTCTCTCTCTCCCTCTCCCTATTTCTCTCTCTCTCTCTCTCTCTCTCTCTCTCTCAAATAAATAAAGAAAAGTAAAATGTTTTTTAAAAAGTTTACTGCTTTCCATTTATTCTTGGAAGGGAAGTGCACAACTTTTGTCATGCAACATTAGCCTCTCTAATCTTTCCCCAAAGGTCAGTGAGAACATGTGCTACCTTGGTTGTCATAAGAAGTGAACTGGTTAATCTAGGCCTATTGTTTCCCTTTTCTGAACAGAAATAACCAACCATTTTTAAATGCAAAAAGGATGTGCCAATTTTGCTTAATGTGGTTTCTCCAATCTCTTGTAGGAGGTGCTGGAACTTGCTTTCTCCATCTTGTATGACTCAAATTGCCAACTGAATTTCATTGCTCCTGACAAGCATGAGGTAAGGGTCTTGGTGGGATTAATTTATGAGAGAAAAATAAGAGAAAGAAAAATATTTTTGAAAGGAAGAAATTTCATTTTTATAAAAATCCTGCATGTGAAGTTGGACGTGGTGGCGCACGCCTTTAATCCCAGCACTCAGGAGGCAGAGGTAGGAGGATCACCGAGAGTTCGAGGCCACCCTGAGACTACATAGTTAATTCCAGGTCAGCCTGAACTAGAGTGAAACCCTACCTCGAAAAAAAAAAAAAAAAAAAATCCTGAATGTGGAAATTATGAACAAAAGGACATCGTGTTGACTTAAAATAAAAACTTCTTGGTAAACTACCAGTTGCAATGTAGACTTTCCATTACTATGACAAAATACCTGAGATAATTTAGAAGGAAAAAATATAGAGAGAGATATATTTGTTTGTTTTGCTTTGGTTTTTCGAGGTAGGGTCTCACTCTAGCCCAAGTGGACCTGGAACTCACTCTGTAGTCCCAGGCTGGCCTCAAATTAGCAGTGACCTTCCTAAGAATGATATATTTTGCTCCCTAGTTTCAAGGTTTCAGTCTGTGGTCAATTGGCCCCTTTAGACCAGAAACAGATCATCATGGCCTCATGGCAGCCAGGAGACAGAGAGAGAAAAGCAGAGGTCAGCAACCCAATATCTCCTTCAGAGACAGACCTCCACTGCCCTAACTTTCTTCTGCTAGGCCTCACTTCCCAGGGGTTCAAATATGTCCCAGTCACACCACAGGCTGGTGTCTATGCCTTTAACCCATGGGCTTTGGAGATAAATTCAAGGTCACATTATAGCAAATGGTAAAGAAAATCAATATACACATGAGTCACCCAGCAAGAGAATCATGCCTAAACCAGAGAAACAAGTGGCCCTGCCTAGAGCTTTGGTTTACACAGAACATTTAATTCTTGGTCTGGATGTCCCCAAGATAAACTGGTCTCTGTTAGAACATCTGATGAAGTAGATTCTCTTTTTTTAAGCTATTTTTAAAATTTTTAAATATTTTTTTAGGGCTGGAGAGATGGCTTAGCGATTAACGTGCATGCCTACAAAGCCTAAGGACCCAGGTTCGATTCTCCAGGTCCCAAGTAAGCCAGATGCACATGGTGGCACATGCATCTGGAGTTCGTTTGCAATGGCTAGAGGCCCTGGAGCATCCATTCTCACTCTCTGTCTCCCTCCCTCTCTCTCTCCCTCTGTCTCTAATAAATAAATAAATAAAAATAAAAATCTTAAAATTTTTTTATTTTTATTTATTTATTTGAGAGAGAGAGAGAGATACAGAAATAGGCAGGTAGAAAGAGAGAGAGAATGGGCAAGCCAGGGCCTCCAGCCACTGCAAACAAACTCTAGATGCGTGTGCTCCCTTGTGCATCTGGCTTACATAGGTCCTGGGGAGTCAAACCTGGGTCCTTTGCTTTGCAGGCAAATGCCTTAACCGCTAAGCCATCTCTCCAGCCCTTTAAGCTATTTTTTATATTTTATTTTTCTTTATTTCTTTGAGAGACAGAAATGGCAGGAAGAGAGAGAGAGAGAATGAATGGGCATTCCAGGGCCTGCAGCTGCTGCAAACTCCAGATGCAAGTGCCATCATGTGTATCTGGTGTACACGGGTCCTGGGGAATCGAACCTGGGTCCTTTGGCTTTGCAAGTGCATTAATCACTAAGCCATTTCTCCAGCCCTCTTTAAGCTATTTTAAGAGGTTTACAGCTGTCTCTGCTATTAGGAATTGTTTTTCCAGGATGCTTTTATTCCTTTTTGACATCTTGTTATATGTATAATTTGTTTATTTTCATGAAACATGCTATCAGCTATATTTAAAATATTTAGCATAAGATAAAGTAGCATTTAGGTTAACTTCTTCTCTTGTAAACTAGAGCCCAACACCCAGCATCATGCTCAAAACTTTTATTTTTAGACGATACTATTCAGAAACAGCAGAAACAGCTTTCAGAAAGAAAGGGAACATTTTAAAAGAAGCTGACTTTTGTTCCTATTTTCCTCAGGAGATTCAATTGTCTAGAGGTATTTATTATCTGGATTTTACTGGTCTGAAGCTTTTGAATAAAATTGTACATCCTAAAGAAAGAGGGAAGATTAGACACAAATCATGTATTTGGAATGGTGCTTAAATATAATTCTGTGTCACTTGACATTTAGTTTACAGAATGGTAAGATTTTGTCTTCATCATTCTAAAAATAGAACCATATTCTCCTATTTTTGCTTTTAAATAAAACTGTGGTTATGAACAGGCCAACATATACAAAATATATAGAGAAGCATAAAAAGCTACATGAAATAGTAAAACTTGGGTTATTATTTAATCAGTGTCTGGCCACTTTCCCCCATTTATCAGAAAAGGGTAAATGACCTGAGATTGCTGGGTTTTTACTTATATCAGCCACTTCTAGGCAGGTAGAAAGAGAGAGAGAATGGGCAAGCCAGGGCCTCCAGCCACTGCAAACAAACTCTAGATGCGTGTGCTCCCTTGTGCATCTGGCTTACATAGGTCCTGGGGAGTCAAACCTGGGTCCTTTGCTTTGCAGGCAAATGCCTTAACCGCTAAGCCATCTCTCCAGCCCTTTAAGCTATTTTTTATATTTTATTTTTCTTTATTTCTTTGAGAGACAGAAATGGCAGGAAGAGAGAGAGAGAGAATGAATGGGCATTCCAGGGCCTGCAGCTGCTGCAAACTCCAGATGCAAGTGCCATCATGTGTATCTGGTGTACACGGGTCCGGGGGAATCGAACCTGGGTCCTTTGGCTTTGCAAGCAAGTGCATTAATCACTAAGCCATTTCTCCAGCCCTCTTTAAGCTATTTTAAGAGGTTTACAGCTGTCTCTGCTATTAGAATTGTTTTTCCAGGATGCTTTTATTCCTTTTTGACATCTTGTTATATGTATAATTTGTTTATTTTCATGAAACATGCTATCAGCTATATTTAAAATATTTAGCATAAGATAAAGTAGCATTTAGGTTAACTTCTTCTCTTGTAAACTAGAGCCCAACACCCAGCATCATGCTCAAAACTTTTATTTTTAGACGATACTATTCAGAAACAGCAGAAACAGCTTTCAGAAAGAAAGGGAACATTTTAAAAGAAGCTGACTTTTGTTCCTATTTTCCTCAGGAGATTCAATTGTCTAGAGGTATTTATTATCTGGATTTTACTGGTCTGAAGCTTTTGAATAAAATTGTACATCCTAAAGAAAGAGGGAAGATTAGACACAAATCATGTATTTGGAATGGTGCTTAAATATAATTCTGTGTCACTTGACATTTAGTTTACAGAATGGTAAGATTTTGTCTTCATCATTCTAAAAATAGAACCATATTCTCCTATTTTTGCTTTTAAATAAAACTGTGGTTATGAACAGGCCAACATATACAAAATATATAGAGAAGCATAAAAAGCTACATGAAATAGTAAAACTTGGGTTATTATTTAATCAGTGTCTGGCCACTTTCCCCCATTTATCAGAAAAGGGTAAATGACCTGAGATTGCTGGGTTTTTACTTATATCAGCCACTTCTTACTGATGTTTTGAGGGGAAATTTTCATATGCTAATGAGCACTTTTAATTTCTTCAAAACACTTGCATATCCACGACTTCATTATATTTCCATAATTACTCCATAAAATAGAAATCTCTATTATAGATATCCTTATTCATTAAATAAAGGGAAAAAGGACTTCCAAAATTAAATTTCTGGGCTGGGAGATGGCTCAGTGGCTACAGGCTCTTGCCTGAAAAGCCTGCTGGTTTGGGTTCAGTTCCTAAGTACCCACATAAAGCCAGATGCACAAAGTGGCCCATGCATCTGGAATTTGTTTGCAGTGGCAAGAGACCCTGGTGCACCTATACACTATCTCTTTCTCTCTCTCCCTCTCCCCCCTCTTTCCCTCTCAAATGAATAGGTAAATAAATAAAACTGGATTTCTAATAACAGAAAGGGTACTGATAATTATAACTAACCTGGCTCACTCGGAGCCTGGCTCCAGTAAGTATAATGGATGGATGGATGGATGGATAAATGATAGATGATAGATAGATAGATAGATAGATAGATAGATAGATAGATAGATAGATGATAGATAGATGATAAATAGATAATTGATAGATTAGATAGATAGATAGATGATAGATATCCTCATTTAATCCTTATATAAGTCTAAAAGAAACAAACTAATATTATTCCCACTTTGTAAACAAAAAAATGAGGCACCAAAAGGTCAAGAGAGTCCCCGAGGTCACTCAAGAAGTAAGTGACAGAGCTGTGATTTGAACCCTGGCAGTCTTTGTTCTGAAAACTTTCCCATTAGTTCCTAACAGTAGACAGACCTCCTTTCAGTCCTATACTTGTCTTTAGCATTGATCAACCTTGCCAATCTAGCTTCCACCCCATCCTAACTTCCCCCACTCCACCTTCATTTTGAACCAACCTGCATGTGTTCACGCACATGTCTTTCTGCATGGTCCTAGAAAATAGTGTCCGTTTTGAAACATAACTGGTCCCCATCATACCTAAATTAATCATGTGGTAGTCTTAATATTAATACCACGTGCAGGTAGCCTCCAGGTTTCTCTAACTGGCTAATGTGTATGTGTTTTTCTTTATTATTCCAATCAAAATCCTGATGTATACACTTTACAACTGGTTGGCATGTTTCATAGGTTTCTCTGAATCTCCAAGCTCCTGTCTCTCCTCTCACAGTCATAGGCATGTGACTTTTTTCTTCTAGGTTATTTATTGAAGAAGCCATGGTCAGCATTCCTGTCACATTATTAATGGTCTAGATTGTAACTGTGTATTTACCTTGTCGGTCCTCTAGATTGCACATTTGATTATAGCCGTACACTTGCTTGTTGTCGCTACTGCAACACAACCCCTCAAACTCAGTGTTAGTTTTCACAGTATGAATGTATTCTCTTGGGGTTCTGGAAGGCACACAGTTTAAAGTAGGTCTCTGGGCTCACATCAAGGTGGCAGCAAGCTGTGCTCCTTCCCAGAGGCTCTGGGGGAGAACGTGTCCTTGCCTTTTAACTTCCAAGGCCACCTAAATCCTTGGCTTCACTCAGCTTCATCCGTGGCAGCTTGAGCACTCTCATGCTGATCTCTTCCACAGTGAGCTTCTCCCGCCTTTTACTCCTTTGACTCTGGCTTCTCACACTTTACCAACCCTGAGATTATACTGGGCTTGCCTGGGTAATCTTCAGTGATCTCTGTCTTTGAAGGTCAGCTGATGGCTACCTTAATTCCCTCTACCACATTATCTACCATCTTCCTAGGTTCCTGGAAGTAAGATATGGATCTTTAAAAGGAAGATTTTTCTATCCACTCTAACCCTACAGCATTGTTGCCTATATCCCTCTTTCCCCAGGTTTTGTTTAAACTGGTAGAAGAAACCCAGTTCAGGCACAACTTTTAAATAGTAGCAATAGTTTTTTTCTACTTTGTCTTCTTGCTTTTCTGTTTTAAAAGTTAGGATCACCACATGATCACTGCATAGAACCTTAGACCCACTAGAATTTACAAGTTGATATCTTAATTCTTTCATTCCATCTTCATTTATTGGTGGGATGTATAAAGAGAAACAGGTCTTAGCAACTGTTGGTCATTATTTTTAGGTTTGGGGATGGCAGAGATAAAATATAATTGATTTTGATAGTTGACTAGCACAGGGGGATATTATTGGTCTATATAATTTTTAATGAAATCTAGTGGAGAGAAACCCTGGACTCTGGAGACCCAGACAGAACCAGTCTCCTAATAAACAGCCAACCCACCTCCCTTTACAGTGACCAAAAATGTTATCCATTTTGGCCATCATACATTAAGCAGCTAAAGGCTATTTCCTTAACCCTTTTGCTAGGAGAAACATAAAAGCTACCATTGGTTTCCAGGTAGGATGGAACTGTCATTTTGAATGCTAGAAATCAGATAGGACAGGTAGGCAATCACTATAAACAACTGGGAACTTTGATTGGTATCAAGAAACAAGCAAGTCTGGCCTCCTGATGAGTCCAGGTGTGTCTGAGTATATATCCCACCCTACCTTAAATAGCAAGGATATGCTTGCATAACCAGGAAAGCCTGGATCCTCTGTGTTCCACATGTAAGATCTTGTAAGAATGAGCCTCTCCACAGTCCCCAGCTATCCCACAGGGACTGACTGAGGCCTTCATGACCCCACTGTGAATACCATAACTCCACTGATGAGGGCCTCCAGATAATGGGAGCTGGGGCGAGGAAATAAAAGAGAAAAACCTGTTATAATTAATATAAAATAAAAATTAGTTTCAAAAAGAGAGAGCCTCTGGGGCCAAATGCCTGAGTTCAAATCCCACCCATTTCTGTGCCTTGGTTCTCTGACTTAGAAAACAGATTATCGGGCTGGAGAGATGGCTTAGCGGTTAAGCTCTTGCCTGTGAAGCCTAAGGACCCCGGTTCGAGGCTTGATTCTCCAGGACCCATGTTAGCCAGAAGCACAAGGGGGCACATGCATCTGGAGTTCGTTTGCAGTGGCTGGAGGCCCTGGCGTGCCCATTCTCTCTCTCTCTACCTGTCTATTTCTGTATCTCTCTCTCTCTCTCTCAAATAAATAAATAATAAAATATTTAAAAAATACATTTAAAAAAAAAAAAAAGAAAACAGATTATCATCAGACATGTCGACTTTATGGAGTGACTGTATTAAATGATAGTATAGGCAAAACACCCTGAAGAAAGCCTGACACGTGTTGCCTGCTCACTAAGCCTTAGCTGTTTATGCTATTCTTGCCATTGTCCTCAGTAATGCTTACTGCCACCTCCTTTCCTACTAGTATTGCATCTGGACAGATGGGCTGAATGCACTGCTTGGGAAGGACATGATGAGTGACCTGACCCGGAATGACCTGGACACTCTGCTCAGCATGGAGATTAAGCTTCGCCTGCTGGACCTGGAAAACATCCAGATCCCTGACGCGCCTCCACCCATCCCCAAGGAACCCAGCAACTATGACTTTGTTTATGACTGTAATTGAAGTAGCTAGGCCTGGAAACCCTCCTCCCAAACTGGAAGTTCTGGCTAACTACAGAGGGGGACACACACATGCCCGCACCTTGAGACCATCTTTTGATAGAGGGAAGCTGTGGGTCAGCCCTTCCTTTGGCCTCATCTCTAGCCCCCGCTCTTTTGGACCCTTTCCTGGCATCTTGCCATCTCCCTGAATCCACATCCAGACCCAGTGCTTTAGGTCACTTCCCACTGCTGCAGTTCACTGGGGCATGTCAGGGGGAGAACATGAACAAAAGCCACCACAAGTAAGAAAGTCAAACTACACTCTTCATTCTAACCCCTGGCAAGTATATCCTGGAGTAGGAAAGCCAATAGCCTCAGGCTGCCTCCAAATTTGCCCACCAAACCATTTCTTCCTGGGTTGGGAAAAATGGCCCTGCTATGGATGAGAAGACCAAATGCCACGACCACCTGCCCTTCTCTCTGATGTCAGCAGACATCACCAGCTCCATGTGAGTTGAGATCACTTTCATAGCTCTTCTCTCCTCCCCTCCGCTCCCTTGGCCTGCCCAAGAGCAGCGGCAGCAACCTCATCACAGTCCTCACCAGCATCAGGTCCCCCAGTGGTCCACAGAGCCCATGCCTGCTCCGTGTCTGCACTGTGATCATGACCATGGCCAACTTCTCTGCCACGCTAGCTCATCTTGGGCTTCCTCTACACACCCCAGCCCAGACCTGCCTTCTTCATGCCCATGCGCTCTCAGCCTCTTAGCAGAAGCACAAATGGAATCAGTAGTCAAGCTCCGTCTCTAATAGACTAAACCTAAACGCCTCCACGGCGGCTGTTACTATCCATGGGTTCAGTGTCACCTTCTCCTGGGAGCTCCTGCTGCAACCCAGGTTCCACAGGATGGTCAAGCTGTCAGACATCCAAGTTTACATCATTGTAATTATTACAGGTTCTACAATTTGCAAGGGTTTGAGTTTTAAATTTCTTTTATCTTTTTGTTTGCTTTGTTTTTGTACAAAAGAGTCTAACATTTTTTGCCAGATATATATTTAATGAAAAGAAGAGATACACAAATGTGTGTACTTTCCAGTTTTTTAATTATTTTAATTCCAAACATCTTCCTGAGAATAACATTCCCTTATACATGCTGTGGAATAAACTTAGATGTGATGAATTGGGGACCTGCTGTTTTATTTAGTGACTTCAGTGCTTGTCCATCATCAGCGTCACCTGTGAACTCATTAGAAATGCAAAACCCACCAGGCCATGGCAGTGCATGCCTTTAGTCTCAGCATTCCTCTCCTGAGGTAGGAGGATCTCAGTGAGTTTGAGGCCAGCTTAAGATTTTTACATAGTGAATTACAGGTCAGCCTGGGCTAGAGCAAGACCCTACCTCAAAAAAAAAAAAAAAAAAAAAAAAGCAAAACCTGAAAGCCCCCAGACCATATGGACTTGGTGGCTTGTGTGCATTTAGTTTGGAAATTGTTGTTCAGCCATTCTGAGGTCATCCTCAGCTCTTCTGAGCATCAGTGATGTCATTTCTATGAAGCTCATCTCAACTCACACAAGAAGTCAAACTCACTGTATAAAAATATGATATGAATAGAAAATTTTCAGTTTATATTTCTTCCTCTTGATCATACTTTCTCCATTTTTTTACTTTATTTATTTATTTGAGAGATAGCGAAATAAGCAGAGAGAGAGAGAGAATGGACATGCCAGATCCTCCAGCCACTGCAAATGAACTCCAGATGTGTGTGCCCCCTTGTGCATCTGGCTAATGTGGGTTCTGGGAAATCAAACCTGGGTCCTTTGGCTTTACAGGCAAGTGCCTTAACTGCTAAGCCATCTCTCCAGCCCTCTCCATTATTGTTTTTATCCTTACCAGTATAGAATGTACAGAATCAGTCCCATTAAAGATAAACACAACACTGGCGAAACATATTTAACAGGGAAAAAGAATGCACACACCTGAAATCAGTTAAACAGAACTAAATTAATCATACTGAATAAGTTATGGGTTAGAACACTGCTAAGGGGGTTCTTAGGTTAGTTTCCTAGAGGCATCATATGGATAATAAACTCCAAGAGCTAGAAGGGGTGACAGAGGGACAAAGCACATAAAACTCAAGGCACTCTGAACTCATGGCATGAGCTATGATGCTTACAGAATACTGTTCTTTATGGATGCACCATTACAGATTGGCCTGGGTGGAGATGAGATGGTCCAGAGCACTCCATAAATTGCAGAATCTATAGTCATGCACAGAGGGTCGATTTTTCATCAGAGTGCTCACACAGGTTGACAATTCCTTCGTCATTAAACTTGGCTGTTATTATTGTGTATCTTTCCTGTCAGTAGCATCTGTAGAAATACCTGCATCATAATAAAATAAGTACCACATAAAAGAAAGCAAACACAGGCTGGAGAGATGGCTCAGAGGTTAAAGGTACTTGCCTGCAAAGCCTGATGGTCCAGGTTCAATTCCCCAGGGCCTATGTAGGGCCAGATACATGAAGTGGCACATGCATCAGGAGTTCATTTGCAGTGGCAAGAGACTCTGGCACACCCATTCACTCACCCTCTCTCTCTCTCTCTCTCTCTTGTCTCTCTCTTTCTCATATAAATAAAAATATTTTTACAAAGATAGCAAACAGAGGTATGCCACTTAGGGGTTTAAGAGTCTCATCCATCCCATGACCCTGGCTAGGAGGAATTCACCCTTCTATCTTCCTGCTTTGGTCTAGTAAGTAGAACACTTTCAGGATGTTTTTTTCTTTCCTTTGCTTTTTAAACTTTTTCACTGACACATACTAATTGTACGTTTGAGATTCAGTGTGATACTTAAATTCAAATGTGATGATAAAATCAAGTTAATTAGCTTATTTATTGCCTTAAACTTTTATCATTTTTTTTAAGTAGGACTATCCCAGTCCAGCTTTGACCTACAGTGATCCTCCTACCTCAGACTTCCAAGTACTGGAGTACAAATGTGACACCATGCCCATCTTACCTTTTATCATTTCTTTATGATAAATACACTAAATAACCTCTTCTAGCTATCTCGAGATGTGTAGTACATGGTTACTGACAATGCCCACTTTCCTATGGCAGAAGTCCAAAACTCACCCTCCTATCAATCCAGCCTCTTCAGTGCCCCTCTCCACTGCACTCTCATGCCTCTGGTAACCATATTCCATATTCCATATTCTGCCCTCAACAGCTATAAGATCTTTTTTTTCAGATTCCACATAAGTGAAATCGGGGGGGGGTGTTCCTGCCCCCTTATTTTGTTTAACATAATATCCTCCAATTCCATCCATGCTGTTGCAAATGACAGGATTTCATCCTTTTGTGGCTGCATAATATTCAATTATGCATACATACCACATTTCATTTTAGTTATGTACTCATCTGTTACTGGAATTAGAGTGAGAGCCTTGGCTCTCTAAGCTATCTATCCTCAATAAGCCAATTAAATATGCCAAGTTAATAGTGAAATACAGGCTGGAGAGATGGCTCAGTGGTTAAAGGTGCTTCCTTGCAAAGCCTGACTGACTGCTGGGTTCAATTCCCCAGTACCCATGTTTACAGATGCACAAAGTGGTACATGCATATAGAATTTGTGTGCAGTGGCAAGAGACCCAGGCACACCCATACTCTATAACTTATTAATTAATTTTTTTTCAAAAATAGATGCAAATAAAATAAGATCGATTCAATGTGGACACATTGGGAAAAGAGACAAAAAATGTAATGACCCCATAAGTCCATCTTAAGGGTCTTACAGGGTTAGGTTTAAGTAGTAAGCCAGAGGTATGCATAGCCAAGCAGTCCTGGTCAAGGGAGTAGCCCTGTCCACCATTGTCTGGGTATAGCCTCTTCTGTAAGGTGGCCTGACAAGTTGCTAGCACGTGAAATCCCTTTCTGGGGAGACAAATTGCTCCTAACTAGCACCAGGTTTTGACCTTTTGTTTCTCATAGATGAGATTCCTGGGAAGTTCCATTTTCTTGGGGTTCATTGTTTCAATAGTCCAATGACCAAAGGAATCTTCAGGATGTCTTGCTTTCTGCCAGGCGATCATATGTTCATGAACCTCAGATTGACATTTGTGAATGCTGCTACAATAAACATGGGTATAGGTTTTTATTTCCTTTGTGTATATACTGAGGGCATTAAAGACGAAATACCTCTCCATAGACTAATGAAATCCTAAGAATGTGCCATCATTGCTTTCTCTATTCATTTTGTAGCAAGATAGGAAAGGATTGCAACCTATATTGCTGCCTATAATGCCTATATGCTGGCTATCACAACTTCTCTTCTGAGGCTTCCCAAGGCATTTTCCCCATACAGTGATATCCTACCACCTCAAAGTTGGGCATTTGCTGCCTATGGTTTGCTAAGCCCAAGCAAATTAGCCACAGCTCATGCAAACCAAAACAAGAAACCCAAGTTTGTTATGAAGTACAAATATGTTCTCCAATTTATATTACCTCAGATAAAATATTGAATGTGAATATGCTGATATTTTGTATCATAATTTTATTCAAAACGCAACAGAAGAACATTTGGCTCTCTCAAACCCCTGTGACTACTTTTAAGGGCAAGGAAAGCAAAAAGTTGCTACAGCCAACAATGTGTGAGGTTGAATGTTCCTGAATGTCTTTATAATGAATGAAACATTTGGTGGTATGACATACCTTTTATCCATTTTGTTTTAGTTATTAAGATAGTTTAAAATTAGCATAAACTTTTAACTTACGGTCAAAATAAAGTATCCAATAGTCAAGGCATGCTTAAAGATAGACACCAGGAATGCAACAAGAACAAAATTGGTGCCAGGCATGGTGGTGCACACCTTTAATCCCAGCACTCAAAAGGCAGAGGTAGGAGGAGTGCCGTGAGACTACATAGTGAATTCCAGGGCAACCTAGGCTAGAGTGAGACCCTATCTAAAAAAAAAAAAAAAAAAAAAAAAAAAAAAGAACAAAATTGATGAAAACAGTAAAATAACAAATCCAGGTATTAGTGAGGTTTTGACCAGCACATCCAACAGTCAAGAGAGGAATACATAAAACTTAAAAGTCTGAGATGAGGATCTCAACTTCAAGGCCAGCCTGGACTACATAGTGAAATTCTGTCTCAAAAAGTAAACTAAGGCTGGAGAAATGGCTTAGCCATTAAGGCACGTGACTGTGAAGCTTAAGGACCCATGTTGCATTCCCCAGTACTCATGTAAGACAGATGCACAAGGGGGTGCATGTGTCTGGAGTTTGTTTGTAGTGGCTAGATGGCCTGGCATGTCCATTTTCTCTCTCTCTGTCTCTGCCACTCTCTCTCTCAAAATGGATAAATAAAATAAAAAGTAAACTAAATTGTTTATTGATGTGGCTCAGTTGGTGTAGAGCTTGCTTGACATAGTTAACACCCTGGATTCAAACCACGTAAACTGGGCATGGTAGTGCATACCTATAATCCCCTCACTTTGGAAGTAGAGGCAGAATCCTCCCTTCTTATCCTCCCTTTCCCCACCATACACTCTCCTTGCCTTCATATCTGCCTTTCCACTGTTCTCCTTGGTGATCTGAGCACAGAATCTTTTAAAGAAATCTTTATTTGCACACATGTGTATATGGCACACCAGGGCCCATTGTTGCTGCAAAACAGACACTTGTGTCACATTTTGCTTCTGGCTTACATGAGAAATTGAATCCTGGACTGGCAGGATTAGCAAGCAAGCACTTTTAACTGCCACGCCATCTCCCCAGCCTTGCATATAGATCTTTAGCACAGCTGAACCAAATGACATATTTCAACCAATTTGGCCTGTCCTATGAGTAAGAAAAATGAGATGGGGGATGGGAAAAAATGAAAAACATTAAGACTCAGTATGCTTCTTTAAAGATTTGGGAGAATACAATAAAACCACAATTTAAAATAAATTCAGAGAGAAACATGCATGGCATAATCTCATATGAAAATGTAATTTGACCTAAATATTTTAATGTAATTTCATTTTTCCCTGGTAGTAACAATGTATGTAAAACAGATAATTCAAACAAAGTGCTTACTTTTAGTTCAGAAAATAGTAAGAGTACATTCACATGAAGGAGGAAAATAATTCTGTGATTTTATCAAAAAAAAATCCATGATCTAGGGGCTGGAGAGATGGCTTAGTGGTTAAGGTGCTTGACTACAAAGCCAAAGGACCTGGGTTTGATTCCCCAGGACCCACATATACCAGATGCACAAGGGGCACATGTGTCTGGAGTTCGTTTTCAGTGGCTGGAGGCCCTGGTGTGCCCATTCTCTCTGTGTCTGTCTCTCTTCTCTCTCTCTGCTCACAAATAAATAAAATAAAATAACTTCTTAAATTCATGATCTAAAGATTGTTACTCCACTAGAGTGCTATACCTAAACTTGGATTCCCTGAAAGCCAGTATAAGTAGTGAGGCAAATAGGATTACATGGCTATCACATTAAAAAAAATTGTTAGCTGGGTATGGTGGCGCACGCCTTTAATCCCAGCACTCAGGAGGCAGAGGTAGGAGGATCGCTGAGAGTTCGAGGCCACCCTGAGACTACATAGTGAATTCCAGGTCAGCCTGGACCAGAGTGAGACCCTACCTTGCAAAAAAAAAAAAAAAAAAATTGTTATAGACATAGTATGTAAACAGCACATGTTGATACCATCCTTTCCCTCATCCCTGCCCCCCCAAACGGACCCTCCTCATTGGGGATGTAGGTCATCCCCACAGGGATTGTGAGCCATGCATTGTAGGGGGCAGCCATCAGTTATGGGGAAGAAGCAATGTCTCCGTTCATAATGTCCCAACCTGTAGCTGTAACAATCTTTCTGCCCCTCTTCCACGAATTTCCCTGAGCCATGTTGGGTGCATTTCAAGTCTATTTCAGTGATGGGCTCTTAGGAGCCTCTGGATCTCTGGTTTGGAAGGTGTTGCATGTCCTCGGTGTCTATCTCCTTCACCCTGGTGCTGATATCAGGTTCACCAAGAAAGCAGCACTTGGGCTGGAGAGATGGCTTAGGGGTTAAGGCACCTGCCTCCTAAGCCTAAGAATGCTGGTTCCAATCTCCAGTGGTTCCAATCTCCAGGTCCCACGTTTAGCCAGATGCAAAGGGGCACAATGCAGAACTTGACCACAAGGGGGTTCATGCATCTGGATTTTTGTTTGCAGCAGCTGAGAGGCTGCTGGCACGCCCATCTCTGTCTTCCTCTCCCTCTCTCTGTCTCTCTCTGTATCTTTCTGCCCCCCCCAAAAAAAGGAAGAAAGAAAGAAAGAAAGAAAGAAAGAAAGAAAGAAAGAAAGAAAGAAAGAAAGGAAGGAAGGAAGGAAGGAAGAAAGAAGCACTCTTACACTCTTTCTCATTTTCCCAATTCATCTATGGTTTCAGCTGGTGGCCTGGTGAAGTGCAATGGGTTGTTTCTCTCCTCAGTCCCACTTCCATCTGAAAAAGAGGAGATTCTTCAATGGAGAATGAAGTTAGCACAGGTTAAATGGAATAACCATTATTAGTTTAGAGAGCATTTAATGGGTGTAGACCCTCTTGTAGCTCAAGATTAGTGTGAGCTTAATATTAAAGCAAACTCATTACCTGCATATGATTCTGACTTGTTTCCCAATTCCAGATATGGGTTCCCTTCCACTGAGCAGATCTGTTAGCCAATCCAAGAGCAGTTGGTTTCCCACCATGGCCCTGTGCCACTATTGCACTTGTGTGAGCATCACGTCAGGTTATTTGCTTCTGAGTAGCTTAGACCTCAAGTTGCTCAGACAGATGCTGGACACTTTCCCCCAGTAGCTCATGTAGCTCTTTTTAGCACTAGATGGGCTGTCTGGGAACTGGCTCTCTTCCAAATTCCAGTCAGGTTTCTCCATGTTCCATACCGACAGCATATGGTGTCTTCAGCACTAGGGTCTTACTGTTAACCTCTGGTGAGTAATCAAGTGCTCTGACAGAAGTCTGTCTTGTTTTGGGAACCCTTGTAGTCTCTGATCAACAGCTCATTGTGCGTGTTAATGGCATCCTAGTACTTGTAGTTACAGGCCAGCGCCAAGGAAAAAGAAAGAAAATAGAATAAGGAAAGAAAGAAAAAGAGAGAAACAGGAGAAATTTAAGGTTAGGCTTCATCTCACCCTCTCTAGAGCCCTCCGATTCAGGTTCTCCCCTAAGGTGCTGTGGAGGGTTCAACCTTTTTTTGTTGTCATTTTGTTTTTTGTTTGTTTGTTTGTTTGTTTGTTTGTTTGTTTGTTTGTTTGTTTGTTTTGAGGTAGTGTCTCATGCTAGCCCAGGCTGACCTGGAATTCACTCTGTATTCTCAAGGTGGCCTTGAACTCATGGCAATCGTCCTACCTCTGCCTCCCGAGTGCTGGGATTAAAGGCGTGCGCCACCACACCCAGCTCAGGGTTCAACCTTTTAGTCTGTCTTCCAGGATATAGGATTCTATGGTACCAGTTCCATTTGGGTTCAGGCCTACCTTCCCTATTGTCCAGGCCTCAAGATGTCAACATCTCAGGCTGATCCAGGTTAGGAGCCACAAATGAGTGATGCCATGCAATGATTGTCTTTCTGTGATTGTGAGTTCACTGTATTTTTAAAATTTTTATTTCCTGATAAGGAAGTATCCTTCTTCAGACAGCAAATTTTAGAGAAGACATGCTATTAAAATTCTCTCTCAAATAAGTAAATAAAAATAGTTTGGGGGCTGGAGAGATGGTTCAGCACTTAAGGCGCGTTTACCTGCCAAACCTAAGGACCCAGGTTTGATTGCCCAGTACCCATATAAAGCCAGATGTACAAGGGGGCACATGCATCTGGAGTTCAATTGCAGTGGCTGGAGGCCCTGGTATACCCATTCTCTCTCTCTCTGCCTCTCTCTCTCTCTCTCTCTCTCTCTCTCTGAAATTATAAATAAATTAATTAAACATTTTTAAAAATTAAGAGGGGAGGCTGGAGAGATGGTTTAGCAGTTAAAGGCACTTGCTTTCAAAGCCTGATAACCCAGGCTCAATTCCCCAGTACCCACATAAAGCCAGATGCACAAAGTGACCCATATGTTTGGAGTTCATTTGCAGTGGCAGGAGGCCCTGGCATGTCCATACACTCTCTCTCTCTCTCTCTCTCTCTTTCCCTGTCTGTGTGTCTCAAATAAATAAATAAAATTGTTGAAATTATTTACCTTCATCAGTAGATGCCTCTTAAAAGGTAATGCTTGGTCGGGAGTGATGGAGCAGGCCTTTAATTCCAGCACTCGGGAGGTAGAGGAAGGAGGATTGCCATGAGTTCAAGGCCACCCTGAGATTACATAGTGAATTCCACATCAGCCTGGGCTACAATGAGACCCTACCAGGAAAAAAAAAAAAAAAAAAAAAAAAAAAAAGGTAATGTTTGTTACAGTGTTTTGCAGAGTGAAAGATGTATTCATCATCCCTTTGAGAGATAAAGCAAATAGTTTTCTCAGAAAGGACCATGTGAGTCCTGGGGTGAGTTTAGGGACAAAGCCAAAGTAGAAGGAGTAAAAGTCTAGAAGTCCAGCCAGCAGGGAAGAGCTGGCCAGAGAAGGAGGTTCAAAAAGGCATGGCATGCCTCCAGAGTTACAAGACAGATAGATGCTTGGCAAAGAAAGAGCCAGGCCAGAGGTGCAGAGCAGAGCTCTACAGAACTTCCATCAGCCACTCTCTAGACACAGTGCCAGCACATAAAAATAAATGTGGGAATATGCTTTCAAGTTGTCCATCATCTAGAACAGGAAATAGAGATGGATAGGTGCAATATGTGAATAAGAAAACTGCAATGTACAAATGCTGAGCTACCACCAAGAACAAAAAGGGTTTCCCCAGCCTGGGGGAAGGGTGGCCTGAGAGTTCGAAGTGAGGTGGGCAAGCATAGTTTAGCAACCTGGGATACAACTTGGCTTGGGCAGTAAAACATACTCCTTTTCCTAACAATGTATTTAGTAATGTGTTGTCAACCTGAGGCTCGTACCTGCATTGAGCTGCGCTTACCTCAGATTTCAAGCAGTAGAATAAGCTCTCCTCCCCCAGAAACCCCGAGGAACACCCCTTTAATGGTCTGTTTCTATTCAGATACATCCCAAGATACATCCAGGATTGGGAAATGGGGCCATCTGGCCTGGACTAGCTTAGGGTGCATGCTCAGTAAGACAAATTATATACTGTAAGTTGATTTTCATGGAGACTCTCCTATTCACCATCTTATGCCTAAGCATGGCTTGGCATATATATGATTAAATAAGATGTATCATGGGAAGGGACAGGCACAGTAGAGAAAAGGTTAAATAACTCAAATCTATCAATGAAAACAGAGAACCTCTGAACTAGTTCCCCTAGTACCTAGCTCCTTCTCCTCTTAGACTCCATAAAGAGAAACCCTCCCAACAGGAATCTGCTGCTCTTGGGTAATCTGGCTCAGAAGCCTATGGCTACCTTGTAGCATAGTTCCTCAGTCTTTGGGACTTTGCTTTGCTCTCTAATAAAGTTTCTTACTGTCTGGCTTCCTTTGTGTGTCTTTTTCTAATTATTTTAATAAGATGCCAAAAACCTGGAAAATGCCAGGCAGAATCGATCAGTAACCAAAGAATGAGAGAGAGTACCTATCAGGTGACAAGGAAGTATGGTCTCTGGTTCCCTGTGGCCAGGCCCAGAACCAGGCTCACTCCTTGATGATTCTTAGGATCTGCTTTGGTCATCACTTTCACTGGATGGGATTTCCTGAGCACCCACATCAAGAACCAAGAACAAGTCTGTTTCCCTGAGCACCCATGACAAGGGCTAGAGAAACGACTTAGCATTTAAGGCACTTTCCTGCAAAGCCTAAGGACCCAGGTTCAATTTCCCAGAACCCACGTAAGCCAGATGCACATGGTGTCGCATACATCTAGAGTTCGATTGCAGAGGTTGGGCACCCTGGTGTGCCCATTCTCTCTCTCTCTCTCTCTCTCTTTCTCTCTCCCTTTCCCTGTCTCAAATAAATAAATAACAATAAAAACTTTTTTAAAAAAGAAAGAAAGTAAGGACTCTGATGTGTAATTGCCTCTGCACTAATGGGAAGAGCAAGCCAGTGTGGGACATAGAGAAAGTAGAGGGAAGTTACTAGTTTCTGCTTTGCAGTTTTAGCCAACCTTTATCCTCTGGGAAAGTGGCTGGGCTACAGCTTTCGTCTCTAGCTCAGGCTGGAGGACTTCTCCTCAATTCCAGCTCTGGAAGACCTGTAGGGCTTAAATGAGTCCACACACCCTTGGCAAACAGGTACTTACTTTTTGTCTTGTGCCTTTCATTATTGACATTTTTATTTTTAATATCTCAGGTTTATTTTCTTATTTTATTGAGCTTTATCCTTTTGATTTTATTATTATATGACAATTTTTCTTATTCATTCTAAAGTGTCATGTCTTATTTATTTGTGTTCCCATTCAATTTTTAACCTTCAAGATTTTAGAGTGCCAGGCATGGTGATGCACACCTTTAATCCCAGCACTCAGGAAGCAGAGGTAAGAGGATGATTGTGAATTCAAGACCAGCCTGAGACTACATAGTGAATTCCAGGTCAGCCTGGGCTGGAATCTACCTCAAAAAAAAAAAAAAAAAAAAAGACTTTAGAGTCAGGGTTTCCATTTGTATCTTTTTACATGTTTTTATACATTATATACATTTTTATCCTTTTATGTTCCCTTTCCCTCACCCCTATTCCACTGAGAGCCCTCCTCAAAGGAGTTAATGGGATTCACCATGGGGTAATGAATTTATCAGTCTCCTGACAACCAGCTCCATGAAGATGGAAGTAGAAGCCAGGCGTGGTGGCGCACGCCTTTAATTCCAGCACTCAGGAGGCAGAGGTAAGAGGATTGCCGTGAGTTCAAGGCCACCCTGAGACCACATAGTGAATTCCAGGTCAGCCTGAGCTAGAGCGAGACCCTGCCTTGAAAAAAAAAAAAAGATGGAAATAGACACTGAGGACACCCAAAACTCATCAAACAGAAACCTGGAGGTTTCAGAGAGCTCAACACTAAAGTAGGCTTATAACACACCTTATATAAATTTTAAAGTCCTAAAATTTAATCTTTGCTTTTGAGATCATTTTTTAAAAGTATTTAAATTTTTAAACATTGAGCCTTATACCAATGTAAAAATCTTTTCTATTCAAACTCTTTCTTACTTAGACCTTTAACTGAGGAGCTAATGAGAGAACTCAATGGCTAAAGGCACTTGCTTGCAAAATCTCTGTAACTTCTAACAAAAAAAATACGGATAAATTCTGGCTAATCAAGCCACCAACTTACATGCTTTGCAGAAGCACAGCCCATGTTCACATTTCTGCCACTAACTTCCTTGTGCCTGACACAAGAGAAGGGTTCTGAAATAATTGCTGACCAGTAGCTGTGATTGTATGTAGGGAGCAAACATTCCAATGGAAATTGACCTACTCCAATGCCCACCAGGTTTGTGACCATAGTAATCAGTTAAAGCCAATAACAAAAACTAGGTCTAATACTTTAAAACTAGTTTCTGATTCCTCTTACCAGCTGAAAAATGTGTAGGTATTTAATCCATCTCTCTTAACAGTCCTCTAAATTTATAAAATAGAGATGGTGCTTACATAAATATATTTTGTAGCATGGAAGTCAGAAGCATGTAGTGAATTAGTTATGTAAATGTATTTGCTTTATTCCTGACCTAAAAAACAAATAAAGAAAAGGCAGGCTTGGTGGCACATGCCTTTAAGCCCAGCACTCAGGAGCAGAGGAAGGTGGATTGTCATGAGTTTGAGGCCACCCTGAGACTACATAGTAAATTCCAGGTCAGCCTGGGTTAGAGAACGAGATCCTACTTCAAAAAAAAAAAAAAAAAAAAAGTAGTGTACAAGACATGATTCTCAGTGGTATAGTATTTACCTAGCCTCTGCAGGTCCCTGGAGGGTACATTCACAACATCATAAATAATTTTTAAATATATTTTATTTATTTATTTATCTGAGAGAGAAAGGGAGAAAGAGGGAGAAAGAGAGAGAGAGAGCGGGAGAGAATAGGCATGCCAGGGCCTCCAGCCACTGCAAACAAACTCCAGATGCATGCACCCCCTTGTGCATCTGGCTTACATGGGTTCTGGAGAATAGAACCAGGATCCTTTGGCTTTGCAAACAAACACTTTAACTGCTAAACCATCTCTCCAGCCCCATAATTAAATTTTAATAAAAAATTAGAAACCCCCTCTTGGTATTGAGGAGACCTATGTCTAACTTTGGCTAGATTATAGTATTCTTAAGTAGCAAGAAAGGTCTTAAGGTGTTAATATTTAGTACTCAACATTTGTAAGTACAACCCGTTTTTTACAATATTGAGCATTTAGCTTGCATGAATCTATGATGCCATGTGCTGTGTGTGACTGTTCACTGGGGGCAATGGACTCAGCAGTGTGTTCTGTAGTGGCACTTTAGCTAGCTAACTACTTCTGTGCACGAATGACTACATTATCACCTCACAGTTTCTGTGCTGGAGGAGCTGAGCTAGATGGCTGGGGCCAAGGGTCAACCATGAGGTCACAGTGTAGATGCTGGCTGTGCTTGGGTACTTTTATTTCACTGTATAAACAGCAAGCAGTCATTTTAAATTTATCTGCCTAAAATCACTACTACTAAGTTAAAGAAATGCTAGGTCAAAGAACATGAACAACTTTTGGAAACTTGCTTCATATCCATTCATTCACTAGGCAGCTGTTAGCTTTTTTTTTTTTTTCTGATGAATGGCCTGTTACAGAAGGTGTGCTCTAACAGACATATGTTTGTAACCCTATTTAAAATAGTAGGGTTTGGGCTGGAGAGATTGCTTAGTGGTTAAGGCATTTGCCTACAAAGCCTAATGACCCAGATTTGATTCCCCAGTACCCACTAAAGCCAGATACACAGTTTTGCATATGTCTGGAGATCATTTGCAGAGGCTGGAGGCACTGGTGCACCCATTTTTTTCAGTCTCGTCTCTTTTCTTTCTCTGCTTATAAATAAATAAAATAAAAAATACGATAGTAGGGCATTAATATTCTTTAATACACACAAAACCTTACCTCTCCTAATCTCCTGATTTTTCACAATAGAGTTTTTTTGTGTGTGTGTGTGTGTGCGTGTGCGTGTGTGTGTGTGTGTGTGTGTGTGTGTGTGGTGTGCATAAGGGCAGATGTATATGCAGTTGCATATGCACGTGTGTATGGAAGCCATAGGTTGACATTGGGTGTCTTCCTCAGTATTCTCCACAGTTTTTGAGAAAGGGTCTCTCACTGAACCTTGAGCTAATCAATTTTGTGAGGCTAGCTTACAAGCAAAACCTAAGGATCCTCTTACCTCCACCTCCCCAGCTTTTATGTGAGTAGTGAGGATCTAAACTCAGGTCCTTGCCCACCATGTGCTTTATCTACTGATCCATCTCCCCAGCTGGGACAGTTAATATGTTTAAAAATGTTTGCTTACTGCTGGTCTGCAACAATATCAATGATAAAGTCAAGTTCAATAGATTGCTGTCCCAGAGGACTCAAACGTATAATATATGTGATTTGTGTGATCTAGGAGCCTATGTCAACTATCAACTAAAGAATCTATATGTCTTGGGCTGGAGAGATGGCTTAGTGGTGAAGGTGCTTACCTGCAAAGCCTGAGGATCCAGGTTCAATTCCCCAGTACCCATGTAAGCCAGATGTTTAAAGTGGTAGGTGCATCTGGAGTTCATAAGCAGTGGTTGGAGGCCCTGGTGTGCCCATTCTCTCTCTCTCTTTCCCCATCTCTGTCCTTCTTTCTCTTTCATAAATAATAAATTAATTAATTAAAATTTTAAAAAATGAATCTATATTTTTGAGCTGGAGAAATGGCTCAATGGTTGAGGCACTTGTCTGCAGAGATTAAAGATCCAAATTCGATTCCCTATTACCCACATAAAGCCAAATCAGATACATAAAGTTGCACATGCCTCTGGAGTTCATTTGTAGTGGCTAGAGGCCCTGGTACCCCCATTCTCTCTCTTTCCTTGAAAATAAATTTATTTATTTATTTATTTATTTATTTATTTATTTATTTATTTATGAGAGAGAAACAGGCAGAGAGAATGGGGGCACCAGGGCCTCCAGCCACTGCAAACAAATTCCAGATGCATGTGCCACCTTGGCATCTCTCTTACATGGGTCCTGAGGAATTGAACTGAGGTGCTTTGGCTTTGCAGGCAAGTGCCTTAACTGCTAAGCCATCTCTCCAGCCCAACAAAAGTAGTTTTAAAAAAATCTATGTATTGATGGTTATGGAAAGGTGGTTCTTTGCATGCAGCATACTAGCACTGAGGCAAAATTTTAAATGAGTTATCATTTGTACATCATATGACTCATCTTTTTAAACATTTATTTATTTGTTTATTTATTTATTTATTATTTATTTATTTGCAAGCAGAGCAAGACAAAGAGTGAGAATGAATGTGCCAGGGCCTCTTGCCACTGTAAACAAATTCCAGACACATGTGCCACTTTGTGTGGGTACTAGGGAATCAAATCCAGATTATCAGGTTTTGCAAGCAAGTGCCTTTTAACTACTGAACCATCTCTCTAGCCCCACAACTCATCTTTTCTAAGTGTACAATTCATGGTTTTTAGAATAGTCACAATACTTCAAATTAACACCACTATCTAAAGAAATTCCATAATCTGTACAAGTCACTCCCAATTTTTCTGCCACCACCTAGCAACTACACATCTGCTTTCTGTCTGTCTAGATTTGCCCATTCTGCACATTTTGTGAGGATGGAATCACACAATATGTGACCTTTCATGACTGGTTTCTTCTAGAAGTAAAATGTTTTCAAGGTCCATTCATGTTATAAGATATATCAGTATTTCCCTTTTAGTGTTGAATAACACTGTACTATATGGACATATCATATTTTTATCACCCTTTCTTGTATAGATTCTTTAATATAAATTTTTAAGCTTGGAATTCATCCAGAAAAGAATGCCAATCATAAATACATGCCTTGGGCTAGAGAGATGGCTTAGCAGTTAAAGCACTTGTTTGCAAAGCTTAAGGACCCAGGTCTGATTCCCCAGAACCCACATAAGCCAGATGCACATGGTGGTGCATGCATCTAGTTTGTTTGTAGTGGCTAGAGGCCCTGGCACACCCATTCTCTCTCTCTCTCTCTCTCTCTCTCTCTCTCGCTCTCGCTCTCGCTCTCGCTCTTTCTTTCTCTCTCTGTCTTAAATAAAAATAAATAAATACATGCCTTGAAGAATACTTGCCAAGTGACCAGACAGCACCAAAATCAAGAAGCAGAGTGTGATGAGAACCTGGTGAACTCTTTTTCAGGCTCTAGTCACTCACAAACTATAACCATTTCTAATACTATTGGTCAGTTTTGCTGTTTTTTGGAATTATTTACAGACAAACCCATAGAATTTATAGTATGTTGTATTCAGTTTCTTTCCCTCCTCAAAAAAATTTGTGATGTTGTTGTTCTTTTTAAAATTTTATTTGTGTGTGTGTGTGTGTGCAAGTGCATGAGTTGGGGGAGGGTATGCACACCAGTCTGCTGCAAACAAATGCCCACCTAGTAGCTGGGTAGTTAAAGGAGCAAGCTCCTTTAAGCACATAGAACTCTCCCCAAATCCAAGAGAATTTCATGTCCTTGCATTTTGTAGCAGACAGCTTTGGGTTCACTGAGATGAACTTCCAGACCAGGCACAATTATGGAGGAAGGGATATTATTTATTGAAGCTTACAGATCCAGGGGAAGTTTTATAATGGCAGAAGAAGCTGGCCTGCTCTTATAGGACCAGGCAAGAGAGCAAAAGCCATCAGCCACGCAGCACAGCACACTTTAGGAACTCCTGCTAGGCATACTTTGTATATCTTTACAATGGAATCCTAAACCCACCACCACACCTTAAGATCCACCCAGTGACATTACCTCCAGCAAGGTGGCTGCAGATATAAACTATAAACTAATAAAACACTGAATATACTGGGGGGCCATATATTCAAACTACCACATTCTGCCCCTGGTCCCCAATAGATTTATAACTATCACACATTGTAATTGTACTCAGTCCAATTTCAAAGGTTCTCACAGTCTTGACCAACTTAAGATAGTGAGTCCTGTAAAATCAAACAAGTTAAATACTTTCAACATGTAAAGGCACAGAGTAAACCTTTTTAACTGGTACAAGGCATAGCAAGGAGAGACTAGAACAATGCAAACTCAGCTACCATCAGCACTTATCAAACTTCTGTAGTTCAAGTTCAATATAACCCAAGACTGACAGTCTCCAGGTTTTTCAATTCTGCCCCTCCAGCTGGGCAGGGTAGCCAAGGAAAATTTCCATCCCAGGCCAACAGTGTACTCCATGGTAGCCCTTGCATAGTCCTGGTATATCCAAAATATCTTTAGGTCTCCATGTAAACCACGGTCCATCTTTCAAAGGCTCTTTCAGCCTATAAGGGCCTCACGCCCTACCTCATTCTGCATCTCAGCAGCAGCTCCTAGAACCGTGTGCAATTTATGACCACTCCATGTGTTTTTCATGCTTCCAAAACTAATACCAGGTGTGCAGGACACAGCCATATTCTTAATCCAGGGACAAAATAAATCATAGCCTTGAAAAGCAGGTTCCTTCTTCAGTCAACTCTTTCCAAAAGAGTTTGCATTTTTATCAGTCTTTCCTCAGGCATCCTCTCCATTGTTTTAATGTAAAGCAGTTGGGCCACCTTTTTCTACCTTAAGATTGTTAATGTGTTTGACAATACCAGTAACCTAAAACCAGTCTCAGTATCTGTAATTTTAACTTGCTTGAGGTTTTCTAACTTAAAATATTAAATCTCTCAGTCCAATATCTTTAGCCAAGCACATCAGTCCATTACAAATTTAACCTTGATCAAACACTCTGGGCCTGGATAGCAGAGCACAGCCATCCTTTATGTCAGTAACCCAGTTCCAGTAAAGTCCTCTGTAGTTTTTCCTTCCCCTTAGAAAGTTCATAAGCCAAGCCTCGAAGTTCAATACCATTTGCACTTAGCATTTTCAAACTCTCATCAGAATAGCCCATAATATTTGGCTTACCACTCCAGAAGGCATCTTCAGTTGCAAGCACAAAGTCCATGCCCATTCCTCCAAAACAAAGGTTTCAAAAGATGAATATCCACATGGTTAGGTTTATCTCACCCCACTCTTGGTACCACTTTTGTAGCAGACAGCTTTAGGTTCACTGAGATGAACTTCCAGACCACGCACAGTTATGGAGGAAGGGATATTATTTATTGAAGCCTACAGATCCAGGGGAAGTTTCATAATGGCAGGAGAAGCTGGCCTGCTCTTATAGGACCAGGCAAGAGAGCAAAAGCCATCAGCCACACAGCACAGCACACTTTAGGAACTCCTGCTAGGCACACTTTGTATATCTTTACAATGGAATCCTAAATCCAACACCACACCTTAAGATCCACCCAGTGACATTGCCTCCAGCAAGGTGGCTGCAGATGCAAACTATAAACTAATAAAACACTGAATATACTGGGGGCCATATATTCAGACTACCACACATATAGTTGTGATAATTCCATTGAGCTATCACAGTTTCATCATCCATTCTACTGTTGACGGTGCTTCCCTGAATTCTGTTTTGTTTTGTTTTGTTTTGTTTTGTTTTGTTTTGTTTTGTTTTGTTTTGTTTTGTTTTTCAAGGCAGGGTTTCACTCTGCCCTGGAATTCACTATGTTGTCTCAGGGTAGTCTTGAACTCACAGCGATCCTCCTACCTCTGCCTCCCAAATGCTGGGATTAAAGGCGTGCACCACCACACCTGAATTCTTATACATGTTTCTCTGTAACTATGTGCTCATATTCTTATTGACTAATATCTAGGAATATAATTGTTGGCTCTGAACATGCACCTGTGTTTTGTTAATAGCCATTAACAAATATTGCAGGCTGAATTATATCTACCCAAAAACTCGGGTAAATTCCTAACTCCAGTACTTCAGATTACTGTATTAGATGGGGGTCTTTAACATGCCATTAGTGTGGACCCTAACCCAAGAGCTGGTTCTTAAAGAGAAGAAAAAAAACATGTCATACAACTTGACAATGTATCATAGAGCTCCACAGGCTATTCTCACATAAACTTTTAAGAAACAAAATACATCCCTGTAGACCAGCCAACTGAAAGCTGGAAAAAGCTGCACTGCATGCAGTCCAATGGGAGACAGAAGTCATCAGCAGTGAAAACAGTAGACACTGAAAATTCAAGTTTGGCCATACAGGCCCAATGACTAAACAGGTGCAATAGTGGCATGTCTACTCTTGGGGAAACCAACTGCTCCATAATTGGACTGAAGGCCCTCTGGAAGGGAATACATACCTAGTACTGAAGAACCTAAGCAAAAGTCTATGGCAGGGGAGGTCATGAGCCTTAGGGGTATAAAGCCTGCTCTTGTCTGGTTAAATGTATATATTATTCCCACCAAGCTGCCCTGAAAGCACTACGCTTAATGTTCATATTCACATATTAATGTTACTCTCACTTCTGGTTAGAGAAGCTTCTCTTTTCAGATGGCAATGACCACTGGGATGACCCAAAAGGCAACATAGTACTGAGAAGAAGGGATGGAGGAGTGCCCAGCACTGAAACACCTCTGTCACACCCTCCAAGGCTCAGGGATCATTGCGGTAGAGGAGGCAGATAGAATGTAAGAGCCAAAGGAAGGGTACGACTCCTTACAATGCAACTGCCCAGACAGAAATTGGCCTCGATATCCGTGACCTCACAGTGCCTAGCAATATCTTCACAAGACCCTCAAAATGGAAGAAAAAGATGATGACATCAAATTAAAAGAGAGACTAATGGAGAGAGGGAGGTGATAAGATGGAGATTGGAGTTCTAAAGGACAATAGGGGTAGGAGAGGGAAATATCATGCATTTTTTTGTATGTAAGTATAGAAGTTGTCAATAAAAAAAAGAAAAAAAATACAGAGTTGTCTCAGCTAACATTCTTTGTTGACTCTGGTTCCTTCCCAAATTCTACACTGTCCTCGTTTCTGAAAACAATTAGTTTTGACTCATTAACATCTGCTTTTTTTACCCAAGTAGAAATCACATTTTATGACTCTATTAAGTCAGTTTGTAGCTGGTCCAGGCAGGAGTGAGGAGATTTCTGGGAAAAGGAGCTCAGCAGTGCTTAGCTAGATTTATTTCATCTGAAGATGCCAAGTGCTCTTGCAGTTACCACTCTGGTAGCTCTTCCAGCTCCATCATTTATGTTACATGGAATCTAGGGGTGTGTGTGTGTGTGTGTGTGTGTGTGTGTGTGTGTGTGTGTTGTGAACCTGTGTGCTGATGTGCACACTCTATGTACTCATGTGTGGAGGCCAGAGTCAGGTCCTTCTCTTTTTGCTCACCTATGTATTTACTTGAGACATGGCTTCGCCCTCAATCCCGACTTGTTGTCTGTCAGTGAACCCCAGTGGTTCTCCAGTCTCTGCCCCACAAGAACTGAGGTTACAGATGTGAGTGGCCATGCCCACCTTCTTACATGGGTTCTGAGGAGTTGAACGTGGTAGTCTCTAGCCCCAGCCCGGGAGGCCATCATGCTTAAGTGGCAAATGCTCTCAACTGCTGAGCCATCTCCCCAGCCCAGTCAGCCAGATCTTAATGAGATTGCACTGTCGTATGAAACTGAAGGTCTTGGGTATAAGCCAGCTTCTCTTTGGGTCACAACATTTTCCTCAGCTCACCCTGACACACACAGTATTGGTGCTAAGTACAAGCAAAATGTAAATCACAATCTTCCTGTGGATTAACTGCTACAAATGCACAACCAGACTTTGGAAGAATTGAGTCCTAGATGCTCAGAGGACCAATACACCAGAGGGTCTTATGCCCTTGAAGCACAGCAGCCATGTGTTTCTCAGTGTTGGAAGGCTGTTTGAGCTTTCAAAGAACAGCCCATTAAGAAACATGGCAAAAGCTGGGCTTGGTGGCTCATGCCTTTAATCCCAGCACTCAGGAGGCAGAGGAAGGAGAATCGCCGAGAGTTCGAGGCCACTCTGAGACTACATAGATGGCCTTGAACTCACAGTGATCCTCCTACCTTTGCCTCCCAAGTGCTGGGATTAAAGGCATGAGCCACCACACCTAGCAGAAGGCAGTCTTTTGAAGGGGCAGAATGCTAAAGGAGTGTTCCGTTCTTCAGTCTGCTTTGTTTCCTCCCTGGATTAACAAGTTGATAGCCCACCTGGTACTATGGAGTATAACAAATGAATGAAAGAGGGGGGTCATTGAATTTGCAACATGGTTTTATATTTGGGAAATGGCCATAGGCGGTGTGAAGCAGGCTTGTTGGATTACCTGCATGGAGACCTGATGGAGCCATGAGGATGAACCGTGAGTTGCAGTGGAGGGTCAATAGAGAGGCCAGGACTATGCGACGACTGCCAAGGAGAGCTGCTGGCACTGGATGAAGTTTTCTGGGACTATGAATATTCTAGCTTGAAGAACGGGATTAGAACTCCAGAGACTTGTCACTGGTTAGAATTATCAGACTTGGAATTACAGAATTTAATGTTTGCCCAGTTTGTTTTAAATTTATATTGGTTGAGTACTTCTTTTCTATGCCCAATGCCATCTCTTGCAGTGTGAATGTTTATTCTGTGCCATTATGGGTTTTTTTCTATTATGGCTCAGTTAAAAGACCTTGGACTATGGGGATGTTTGAACATCATCAGAATTGATGAAAACTACAGGGACTTTTAAAGTTGGACTGAATGCATTGTATCTTACATCATGGATGGTTATCTGTTTAAGGAGGCCAGGGGCAGGATGTGGTGGATTGATTCAGTTGTCCCCCATAAACTTATTTATTATGAATTTTAGGTCCCCAGCTGGTGGCAATTTGGGAATTGGAGACACCTGGTATTGTTGGAGATCGACTTATGAGTATTATAGCCAACTTCCCCTTGCCAATGTTTGGGACATTCTCCTGGTATATGCCTGATATTGGCCAGGAAGTGATGTCTACCTTCTGCTCATATCATAGTTTTCCCCTGTCATCATGGAGCTTCCCCTTAAGTCTGTAAGTCAAAATAAACCCTTTGCTCCCACAAGCTGCTTTTTTTTTTATTATTATTATTTTTTTATTTTATTTATTTTTTTTTTTTGGTTTTTCGAGGTAGGGTCTCACTCTAGCTCCGGCTGACCTGGAATTCACTCTGTAGTCTCAGGGTGGCCTCGAACTCATGACGATCCTCCTACCTCTGCCTCCCAAGTGCTGGGATTAAAGGTGTGCGCCACAACGCCCGGCTACAAGCTGCTTTTTGTTGGGTGTTTTCTGACAGCAACTTGAAGCTAACTATGACAAGGCACTTGCCTGCAAAGCCTAATGACCTAGATTCAATTCTCCAGTTCCCATGTAAAGCCAGATGCACAAGATGGCACATGCATCTGGAGTTTATTTGCAGTAGCTGGAAGCCCTGACATGCCCATTCTCTCTCTCTCTTTCTCTCTTTCTTCTATCTCTCTGCTTGCAAATAAATAAAAATATTTTTAATAAAAAGAAATTGAGGAAGACACTAGAAGATGGGACAATCTACTATGATAATTGTTTGGAAAAATCAATATTGTGAAAATGGTTGTCCTACCAAAAGTAATGTACAGATTCAATGTAATCCCAATCAAAAATCCAGTTTAATTCTTCCCAGAAGTAGAAAATATGGTCTTAAAATACATATGGAAAAACAGGTAGCCAAAACAATCCTAAGCAAAAAGAATACTGCTGGAGGTATCACTAGACCTGATTTCAAGTTGTACTACAAAGCCATAGTAAGAAAAAGAATAGGGTACTGGCACAAAAGCAAACATGTAGACCAATGGAAAAGAATAGAGGATCCAAGGATAAGTCCAGGTAATTACAGATAACTGACTTTTGACAAAGATGCCAAAAATATACATTAGAGAAAAGATAACATCTTCAACAAAAAGGTACTATGGAAACTGGACATCTGGTTTGGAGGAATGACACTAGATCCTTATCTCTCTCCCTGAACAAAAAAGTCAAAAAGAAATGGATCAAGGACTTCAATGCAAACCTTTAACTCAAACAGCTAGGGGGAAAGTAGGAACTTCAAGGTATGTGCATAGGGAAGGACTTTCTAAATGGGGTCTTTGTTGCTCAAAAAATAAAACATGCAGCAAGTCCTCATGAAAGCATAAGTCTGTTGTACAGCAAAGGAACTATCAACTGAGTTAAGAGGCAGCCTTAAGAATGGGAGGGAAAAAGCCGGGTGTGGTGGTGCACGCCCTTAATCCTAGCACTTGGGAGGTAGAGGTAGGAGGTTCAATGTGAGTTCGAGGCCACCCTGAAACTCCATAGTGAATTCCAAGTCAACTTGGGCTAAAGCAAAACCCTACCTCAGAAAAACCAAAATAATAATAATAATACCTTTAATCCCAGCACTCAGGAGGCAGAGGTAGCAGGACTGCCATGAGTTCAAGGCCATCCTGAGACTACATAGTGAATTCCAGGTCAGTCTGGGCTACAGCAAGACTCTACCTTGAAATAAAAAAGAATGGGAGAAAAACATTGCCAACTATATATCTGACTGAAGATTTAATATCTAGATACAGAAATAACTAAAAACTAAATAACAAAAAAAATAGCTCTAAGAGTGAGCTATGGAACTGAACAGAGAGTTTTATAAAGAAAAAATACATATGGTTAATAAATATTTTTTAAAATGTCCAACATCCTTGGCTATCAGAGAAATACAAACCAAAACCACTTTGAGAGTCCATTTTACTATGGTTAGAACAGCAAGAATTAAGAAAATGAACAACAAGAGCTGGAGAGGTGGCTTAGCGATTAAGGCTTTTGCTTGCAAAGCCAGAGGACCCCGGTTCAATTCTCTAGGCCCCATGCAAGCCAGATGCACAAGGGGTGCACACATCTGGAGTTCGTTTACAGTGGCTGGATGCCCTGGCATGCTCATTCTCTCCTCTCTCTCTCTCTCTCTCTCTCTCTCTCTCTCTCTCTCTCCCTCTTTCTCTCAAATAAATAAATAAAATAAAATAATAATAAAAGGAAAATGAACAATGACAAATGCTGGTGAGAGTGTAGAGAAGGAAGGAACCTTATTCACTGTTGGTGAGAATGCAAATGGGCAGCCATTGTGTAAATCAATGTGAAGGTTTCTCAAAAAGCTAATAGAGCCTGGCGTGGTGGCACACGCCTTTAATCCCAGCACTCTGGAGGCAGAGGTAGGAGGATCACCGAGAGTTCGAGGCCACCCTGAGACTACATAGTTAATTCCAGGTCAGCCTGGACCAGATTGAGACCCTACCTCGAAAAACCAAAAAAAAAAAAAAAAAAAAAGCTAATAGAGCCAAGAATGGTGATGTACACCTTCAATCCCAGCACTTGGGAGGCAGAGGTAGATGGATCACCATGAGTTTGAGGCTACCCCAAGACTACATGGTGAATTCCAGGTCAGACATGACTAGAGCAAGACCCTACCTTGAAGAACCAAAAAAGAAAACCAAACTGCCATAGCTCAGCCACACCTGGGCAAATACTCTAAGGAGTCTACTACAGAGATACCTACTCACACATGTTTATTGCTAGTCTGTTCACAATAGCTAGGAAATGGAACAAGCCTCGATGTCCATCAACTGAGGAACAGACAATGAAGATGTGGTACATATATACAATTGAAATTTATTCAACTATAAATAAAAATGAAATTATGGGGCTGGAGAGATGGCTTAGTGGTTTAAGGCATTTGCCTGCAAAGCCAAGGGATCCTGGTTCGACTCTCCAGGACCCACGAAAGCCAGATGCACAAGGGGGTACATGCATCTGGAGTTTGTTTGCAGTGGCTGGAGGCCCTGGTGTGCCCATTCTCTCTCAATCTCTCTCTCAAATAAATAAATAAAATATTTTTTTAAATGAAATTTGCTGGAAAATGAATATACCTAGAAAAATTTATACTAAGTGAGGTTACTCAGGCTCAGAAACACAAATGCTACATGGTCTCTCTCATACATAGATCTTAGCTTTGAAGTTTTAGATAGATATGTTAGTAGGAGTGAGAAATAAAAGAGGCAGGAAGGTATAAATTGGCCAGAGTGGGGTAAGTAGGAAACAGGCTTCAGGGAAGGGGTTAGTAGAACACACAGTATGAAAGGAGAAGGTTAGAATACTCTGGACAAAAAGATTTAAGTGGGTGTATTGTTGGGGAGATGGAGGAGAGGAAAATGGAGAGTTATCCAAAATTAAAGATGTATGAAGAAGCCTACTTCTTTGTTAACTAACAGCGGCAGGGTACCTTCCAGTAAGGTGTTGGTCAGTGTGGCAGCCTTCTTGTTGCTGGGACCAAACACCTGACCAGAAGCACTTTATGAGAAGGAAGGGTTATTTGAGTTTATAATCTTAAGAAGTTTCATCATGGTGGGGAGAGCATGACAGGGCAGACAACTGGGCACCAGATCTTGTTGCAGCATGAGGGGAAGGAAGTAGTCTGCATGAGTTAGCTCTGAACACCTAATGGGCTATACTAATAAACCTCAGGTCTGCCCCCAATGACACATCTCCTGCAGCAAAATTTCACCTCCCAAAGGCTTCACAACTGTCCCAAATTGCCACCAGCTGGGGATCAAGTATTAAAAACACATGAGCTGGGCTGGAGAGATGGCTTAGCAGTTAAGGAACTTGCCTGTGAAGCCTAAGGACTCAGATTCAATTCCCCAGGACTGACATAAGCCAAATGCACAAGGTGGCACATACATCTGGAGTTCATTTGTGGTGGCTAGAGGCCCTGGCATGCTGGCTCACTCTCTCTCTATCTCTCTCCCTCCCAAATAAAAATAAAAAAGTTAAAATTTTAACAAAACTCATATGAGCCTATTGGAGACATTTAATTCAAACCACCACAGTCAGTCAGGGAGGCCCCCCAGTACCACACAGTCTATTGCCACTGTTCTTGGTTGCCCACCAGAGCTAGATCATAAAACCCTGTTGCTGAAGACACCACTGATTTTGGTTGCAGGAGTAATCAAGCCAAAGCCCCCTCTCTGCTGGTTGCCTGGAAGGTGCTATGCAGTTGCTGGGAGAGAAAATCACCCCAACACTAGTACCCAGCAATTTAACCTGAGAGCTATACAAGTGATCATCAAGGCAGGCTGTGCCCACTGGTGCGGGGGGGCATGACTGTTATGGGAGTAATGATTTTCTGATACAGCCTGCTCCATGGGAAGGAATTCATGCCTGATACTGAAAACCTAGCCAAAACCCATGGCTGGGGAGGTCATAGGGGCCCAAAGAAGGAAATCATTACTATTGTCTAGCTAAGTGAATATGTTGTATGCCCATCAACTTGCCATATTAATATGTATGTTTATGCTCATAGATAATGCCATTCCCACTTTTGGTTAGAGAAGCTTCTCTTTGCAAATGATGGTAACTACTGAGGAGAATCAAAATTCATCAAGGTGCAGAGAATAAATGACTGCAGAGTATTAAATGATAAATAGGACATTTGTATGACCCTTTTAAAGGTCCAGGGAAGAATGTGGAAGAGGGGGCAGAAAGAATGTAAAAGCCAGAGTATTGGAAGGAGTGCTAATGAACGCTATTGTTCAAATTTGACATAGTATTGAATGCATGACCTCACCGTTACTGTCATAACCTACACAACATTCAATCAATCAACATTCCTATCAACATTCCATCATGGATGATGAAGGAGGGCATGAGGCATTCTTCCCTCCCTGATGAATTATGGGCAATTTATGCTGGCTGGAGTAGTGGGAGAAATTTTCTACAGTAATATAGCCACTGGTAGGACCCATGTGCTTAGTAAATAAATCTGCACACATGCTCATGCAGACAACCCTGACTAAAATCAGTGGGTCACATCCATACACAAGGAAAAAGAAAGAAATAGAGAGCCAGGCATGGTGGTGCATGCCTTTAATCTCAGCACTTGGGAGGCAGAGGTAGGAAGATCGCCACGAGTTTGAGACCACCCTGAGACTACATAGTGAGTTCCAGATCAGCCTTGGTTAGAATGAAACCAGTTGGGAAGAAGAAAGGTTTCAGTGGAAGGGAAATAGGGAGAAAGTAATGGGAGGGAATTATAGTCAAAATACATTATATACTTGTGTAAGAATTGTCAATACATAAAAAAGAAAAACAGTATTTCTTGTATGCACTTTTATTGTGACAGAAAAAAATTAAGATTAAAATTAAGACTGGGCCCTTTTATTCAGCACAATTAATTGAGAATATCTATTAAAATGATACAGCATTACAAGAGACTGAACACATCTCATATATTCCTCTAAATTCTTCAATTGTATCATTTACTTTTAAAATTTATTTATTTATTTATTTGAGAGAGTGTGTGTGTGTGGGTGCACCAGCGCCTCCTACCACTATAAACGAACTTCAGATGCATGTACCACTTTGTGCATCTGGCGTTACATGAGTACTGAGGAATCAAACCTGGGCCACCAGGTTTTACAGCAATTGCTTTCAACCACTGAGAAATCTCTCCATCCCTCTTCAAATGTATTTATAAAGATAGTCTTTCTTTGTGCCAAAGTCTACAATTACCCAACCTCACAACTACATAAACAGCCAATATACACAATCCCTGTCTTCAAACAAAATCAAACTTCAAAAGCACTCATGAAGGAATAGAAAATCTATATCCTTCAAATTTTCCATTATTTTCCCTGCTTATGAACTAACATGGCAGTGGTTTATAGAATATTGTGTATTTCTCAGAGGAGGGAAACAAACCTTTTTTCAGACTTTCAGTTTATATAATGTTTTACTATATCAATTACAATATGTTATTTACACTAATATTTACAGCTGGTATCATTAGATTTAGGAACAAACATTATTGACTTCTAACATTTGTGTATTGAGCAGAAATGCACACAGAAGTCTGCTGCCCTCCAGTGGCTCCCAGTGGTTTGTACGAAGGGAATATATAGTAATAATATACTGGATGGATGAGACCTAAGAGTTTGTTTACAATGATCTCAATCTTGCACAGGTCACAGACCAATAACCACAACCAGTGTGAGTTCACAAGTGTAAAAGCCATATCATGTCCAGAAGACAGCGTTCTATGATACTCCTCCCCATACTCTGGCTCTTACATACTTTCAGCCCCCTCTTCTGAATCCCTCTATCTTCCCAACTAGTAGCTCTTCTATTTCAATGTTTTGTCATGTGTGTCATTAAGTCCAATTAAAGTGTCTGCACAAGGTTGGGGGATTACTTACCAGAGCATGTGCAACCTATCAGTGGGTTCACTACTACAGAAAATGTCTCTCATTCCTCCAGAGGTCAATAACTCCTCAGGGAGGGAAAGGGGCTTCATGTTCTCTTCCATCATCCATGATGGAAGGTTGAAGGCTCCAATTTTGTGTAGGTCTTGTACAGGAAACAACCGTCACTGGGAGGTATGAATGCAATGCCATGTCATTCAGAAGACAAGTGTTCCACAGAATTTCTCCCCATCCTCTGGCTTTTATATTTCTTCAACCTCCTCTTTTGAAATATTCCCAAAGAGCAGAACTTATCTATAATCTATATCTTATAGACATAACCTATTATGTCTATAAGATGTAAATTTTTAGAGGGCAATTTGATGGGCATAACAAATTCATTTAGCCAAATAACTGGAATAGCTAACCCAGTAGGGCCTATCACCCCCACAAGCTTTTTATTTCCAGCACTGTTAAAGCTAGCCAACAGGGAGGAGGCTTCTAGCTCAGTTCCAGCTTGAATTCTCAGTTCTCCAACAGAAGAAAGTGGTGTCTTTAGCAACAGGATGTTCTGATCTCATCAGAAGGGCAGCCAAGAACAAGAGCCTGTATTGTTTGGCGGGAGAGAGGGGCATTCAGGAGCCTCTCTGATCAATACCTCTGTGGTGGTTTTTTTTTTTTAATTTATTTTTATTTTTATTTATTTATTTATTTTGGAGAGAGACACAGAGAGATAGGGAGAGGAAGACAGAGAGAGATGGGCGCACCAGCAGCCTCTCAGCCACTGTAAACGAAATCCAGATGCGTGCGCTCCCTTGTGGAAAAGTGCAGCATTGCGCCCTTGCATCACTTTGCATCTGGCTAAACGTGGGACCTGGAGATTGGAACTGACATTCTTAGGCTTAGCCGGCAGGCGTCTTAACCACTAAGCCATCTCTCCAGCTCCTCTGTGGTGGTTTGAATGTAAACTGTCTCCCATAGCTTCAGATGTTTTTGTTTTTAGCTTCATCTGTTTGTGATTAAGCTTCCTACTTAGCCATCAGCTGGTTTAACATTGATGGAGCCCTGCCAGAGGAGGTGTGTTAATGTGGGCAGATCCTGAGTCCAGCCCTAAGATGTGTTCTGAATCAGCTCATACTTTTTCTGCTGTGGATGTATGAAGTGAATCATGTTCCTTCACCATGATGAAGCTTGTCTTGGCATCTGTAAGCCCAAAATTAATAAACCCTTTCCTCTCATAAGCTGCTTCTGGTCAGGTGTTTGTCCAGTAACAAGAATGTAACTACAGCCTCACTGGCAGGTGTCCCACCCCTGGTTCCTGGAATTTTCTTATAATAGCCTATGTTTTATAGAACCAGCATTATCTACTCATGCGGAGTACTTCTGCTCAAACTTTTTTAGTTACATTTTTTAGATAGCAAAGAAGTAGGTTTCTTTTTTTTATGAGTGAGCACGAGAGAGAATCCTGACACTGCAAACTCTAGACACATGTGTCACTTTGAGTATCTGGCTTTATGTAAGTACTAGGAAATTGAATCCTGGGCTGGTAGACTTTACATGCAAATGGCAGTGAGCCTGGCAGAAAGGTGTAATTGGAGGGGATAGTAAAGTACATGTGATATAAAAATAGAGGGGCAGAATACTGGGACTACAAAGTGAATTCTAGGTCAGCCTGGGCTAGAGTAAGACCCTACTTCAAAAAAAAAAAAAAAAAGCCCGGCATGGTAGCACATGCCTTTAATCCCAGCATTTGGGAGGTAGAGGTAGGAGGTTCACCATTAGTTTGAGGCCACCCTGAGAGTACAAAGTGAATTCCAGGTGAGCCTGGGCTAGAGTGAGACCCTATCTCAAAAAAAAAAAAAAAAAATCTGGGTGTGGCAGTGCACGCCTTTAATCCCAGCACTCAGGAGGCAAAGGTAGGAGGATCGCCATGAGTTCGAGGCCACCCTGAGAATACAGAGTGAATTCCAGGTCAGCCTGAGCTAGAGGAAGACCCTACCTCGAAAAACAAACAAACAAAAAAAAAAACCTTATGGAACTAAATGCATTTTTACCTTCTTGAAATGATTGGTAGTCTACATGTAATGTGGTGGTTAGAATCAGATGACCCCATAAACTCATGTGTTTTGAATGCTTGGTCCCGGCTGGTGGCAATTTGGGAGATGTAACCTTGTTGGAGGAGATATGTTCCTGGGGACAGGCCTAAGGATGTTATAGCCAGCTCTCCTTTGCCAGACCTTGGCTCGCTTTCTTGCTATTTTCCTATTGCTGTGCAGAAGTGATATCCAGTCTTCTCATGACATGCTTTCCCCTGCTACCATGAAGCTTCTCAAGACTGTAAGCCTAAATAACCCCTTTTCCATCAGCTTTTGGTCATGTGTCTTTTCATTATACATTCATCAGTTGATGGGTTGGTAGTTTGAACATTATGTCCTTCCATAGATTCAGGTGTTTTATTAAAGCTTGTAATTTGAATTTCCAGGCACCTGGCTGGAAGAGGTGTTCCTAGAGGCAGATGCAGAGAGGTTTTTGAGCTCTGTTTGGTGGTGGTCAGCTTCTTCTGTCATTGATGGAACTTTCTCTTGGATCTGTAAGCTGAAATAAATCCTTCCTCCTATAAACCGTGTCTGCTTTGGATGTTCATCCCTGGAACATGAAGCTGACAACAATGGGCATCTGGGCTGATTCCATTTACTAGCTACTGTGAATAGAATAGCAAAAAACATGGATGAGCAACTGTCTCTATAGTAGACTCCTTAGGGACTATGATCAGGAATAGTATAGCTGGGTCATATGGTAGTTCTATTGTGTTATTTTTGAGAATCCTTCTGAATTACATAGACTATACCAGTTGTACTCCCACTAACAGTGAATAAGGATTCCTCTTTCCCCCACACCTTCACCAACCTTGGTTGTCATTTGTTTTCTTGGTGAATAGTGATTATGACCAGATTATAGGATCTCAAAGTAGTTTTCTTTGGGGGAGGGTGGGGGAGGTTTCAAGGCAGGCTCTCACTGTAGCTGAGGCAGACCTGGAATTCACTATGTAGTCTCAGGGTGGCCTCAAATTCACAGCAATCTTCCTACCTCTGTCTCCAAGGTGCTAAGATTAAAGGCGTGTGCCACAACTCCCAGCCTCAAAGTAGTTTTGATTTGCATTTTCCATATAGCTGGATATTAAACACTTGTAAAAATATTTATTGGCCATTTGTATTTCTTCTTTTGAGAACTTTCTGTTCAGTCTGATAGCCCACTTTGTTTGATTTCTTATTAGTTTTGAGTCTTTTGTATATTCTACATATTAATGCTATGTGAGTTGTATAGCTGGCAAAGACTTTTTAAAAAAATTATTATTTGAGAAATAGGCAGAGAGAGAGGGAAAGAAAGAGAGAGAATGGGCGCACCAAGGCTTCCAGCAAGTGCAGTCAAACTCCAGGTGCATGCGCCCCCTTGTGCATCTGGCTTATGTGGGTCCTGGGGAATTGAACCTGGGTCATTTGGCTTTGCAGGCAAGTGCCTTAACCACTTAGCCATCTCCCCAACCCCAGCAAAGACGTTTTTCTCCCAATTCTGTAAGCTACCTCTCTTGACTAGATTGTTTCCTTTGTTATACAACTTATACAAAAATGAAATCAACTAGTATTTTCAAGTTTGATGGAGTATTAACTTGATGTTGATAACTTTTAACCAAAATTTCTTCTAAAATTTTAGTTTGTGTAAATGAAAATGGAATGATCTGACACTATTGTACTTTACGCTTTAACAATACTATGTAAAGAATACTTATGAACAAAAGAATATAAGTAACAAACAAAATCTGTCTATGTAATTTTCTGTGTCCTCTAGAACACCCACACACTGATAAAATTTCTGCATGTAATGTCTATTCAAAAGTAAATGCAGGGCTGGAGAGATGGCTTAGTGGTTAAAGCGCCTGCCTGCTAAGCCTAAGAACCCGGTTCCAATCTCCAGGTCCCATGTTTAGCCAGATGTAAAGTGATGCAAGGGCGCAATGCCACACTTGCCCACAAGGGGGCGCATGCATCTGGATTTCGTTCACAACAGCTGAGAGACTGCTGGCGCGCCCATCTCTATCTGTCTCCCTCTCCCTCTATGTCTGTCTCTTTCTGTGTCTCTCTCCAAAAATAAAAAAATAAGTAAATGCAGGGCTAGAGATGGTTTAGTAGTTAAAGTGCTAGCCTGCAAAGCCTAAGAACTCATGTTCAATTCTCCAGGTCCCACATAAGCCAGATGCACAGTGATGCAAGTGTACAAGGGTGCACATGTGCACAAGGGGGCACACACATCTGGAGTTCAATTGCAATGGCTGGAGGCCCTGGCACACCAATTCTCTCATTAAAAAACAAAACAATAAAACAAACAAACGTAAATGCAAGCAACTTTCTCATCAATCCCCAATCTGATCCGTTACGGCTGTTAATATCGTTCACCCCTCCATTCTGTGAAGCCCTTGGGAATCATACACCATCTCCTTGAATGCACATCTCACCACCACATTCTGCTGACATTCCTCAGCAGCTGGTCTTTCACCTACTTGTTCACTTAACAGAAACTCAAGAACATTCACTAAGCCAAGCAGTGGGCTGGAGATAAAAAGATATTTAATGTGCTGCTGTTGGTTTGATATCCTCAAGAAGCACCACAGCCTGGACATGTAGAGCAGCCATATACCTTCTACTCTTGTGGTGATTTGAATGTGAATGTTCCTCATAGACAGGGATTTTTGATTAAAGTAAAGCTTCCTACTTCAATCTCTAGCAACCTGCTAGAGGAGGTACAACTGGAGTGGATCTTTTGGCCCAGCCTTAAGGTATGTGGAGAGAGCAGCTTGAGGTCTGGTTGCTGGTGCTTGCTGCTGCTGGTAGCTGTTTCTCTCTGCTGTGGAGGCTGAAGTGAGCCAGCTTCCACTGCCATGATGGTGCTTTCCCTGTAATCTGTAAGCCTAACATAAACCTTTTCCTCCCAATAAACTGCTTCTGGTCTGATGTTTGTCCAATGACGAGAAAGTAAGTGCAACAACCATATATAATTTTTATTTAGGTAAGATAAGAGGTCATAAAATATACTTTTATAATATATACAAAAAGACATTTGAATGAATAAGGAATATAATGACAGGTAACAGAAATTAGTGTTTATAAATGAAACCATCAATAACTTTAACAATTCAGAAGAAATTCAAAGTATGTGAGACCATTCTTTACATTTTAAATGAAAAAGAAAAAAGCTACTAGGCTTTTAAAGATAGCACATGGCTTTCTGGCTTTTTTGAATGGTATCAGAATAAGTTTCTAAGTATTATCATACACAGATGTGAAAGGAAAACAACAAAGATAAGAGTTTTAGCAAGCAAAGTATTAGTCTATAACAGCTTGGTAAAATTTTGCTTTTTTATATAAAGGTCCATTGATTTACAATTTTTTTTATAACAGGAGCAGAAGTAATTAATATGCTAATACTTGAGTGGTCTATAAGCTTTGTGGCAAAAATAATTATTTCAACAAGGTTGAATACTATGAAAATGTGCAACACACTGCATATATAGTAGTTGAATACATGTAAACTGTGAACCTTAGCTCTTCTATATGAAACATTTAACTCCAGATTAAACTGGAATTTACTACAATGTTCACTATCATTACATTTCTTGAGAAAGCAGCCTTAAGCTTTAAACTACTATAATTTTGTTGTTTGAAAAAGTTCTCATTTCTATTACAATTTTTTTGCAATGTCCCTTATAAATGCTTTTTTCTCAGTACTCTAGTAACAAGTCACATCATGATCGAAAAGACAAATGAAACCAGAAAAGGAATCAAAATGGATTCTATCTTGTGACCCCTGGGTGATTTTGCTACTTCAAGACCCACACAGCTCCAAGACGATAGCTCAGAATCTCTTAAGAAAAACAAACTCTCATGAAGTGACTTCCAATCATTTATGAATGACAGAAGAAAATCCAGCTGAAGCTCTACATACAGGAGACATAAATACTGCACACTATGTAGTGAATATTTGCACAAACCCTTTCATCTTTAAAGCATAAAATACAATCAAGAAATCTGATGCTCTTAGCTATGTTTTTTTAAGACGATTAGATACAGCTCAACAAGCTTCTCTGTGGCATGGAAACTTCCCAGTTTAAGGCTTCCCAATAGGTTTGTAGCAAGCATCAGGCTGCCAGAGGCGAATATCAATGAGAACCTGATTAAGTTTTTGCATCCAGAGATCACGCTCTTCTTTAGTGTCTGCAGAGAGCCAGTTTCTGCAAGAATAAACAGACCAGGTTTCTTTCTCATCACTTGGTGGTTTTTTTTTTTTTTTTTTTTTTTGGTACTTTAGTTTTATTTTACTCTTTATAGACAACCTCCATACATATACACAATATACCCGGATCATAATCCCTTCCAACCACCCTCTCTTTCCTCATACCCCCCATCCACTGAATACATTCTTCTTTCCAACTAGTCCCTGCCCAATTTTTTTTTTGAGGTAGAGTCTCACTCTTGTCCAGGCTGACCTGGAATTCACTATGTAGTCGAAGGGTAGCCTTGAACTTATGGTGATACTCCAATCTCTGTCTCCCAAGTGCTGGGATTAAAGGTGTGTGCCACCATGCTTGGCCCCAATTTTTTAAAAATATTTTATTTTTATTTATTTATTTGAGAGAGAGAGGCAGATAGAAAGAGAGACAGACAGACAGACAGAATGGATGTGCCAGGGCCTCTAGCCCTGCAAACGAACTCCAGATGCATGCGCCATCATGAGCATCTGGCTTACACAGGTACTGGGGAACTGAACCTGGCTCCTTAGACTTTGCAGGCAAGCACCTTAAATACTAAGCCATTTCTCTAGCCCCCTGTTGAATTTTGATGTACCTCCTGTACTCTTGCTAGGAAGAAGCAAGTTAGTAAAACAAACGATCCTTGCCACTTTTCAATGCCCACATATTAGTGTTGCTCTTGCTTTCAGTTAGAGAAGTTTTGGTTTTCAGATGGTGGTGACTACTGGGGTGAGTCAAAAGTCATCAAAGTGCGAAGAAAAAGTGACAGCTGAGTGCACTAAATGAGATATCTCTATCACACCCGCCAAGGACAAAGGACCATTGAAGAAGAGATGATGGAGAACGTAAGCGCTAAAGGATGGAGAGGGTGCTTTGGAACACTGTCTTCCAGACACAAAGTGGCAGTTGCATTCATAACCTCACAGTGGCTGACATTACCTGCACAAAACCTGCATAATATTGTGCCCATCAAAAGGTTGTAATGGTTGGTTAAGGAAAGCAAAAACTACAGTAAAACTACACTAAACTACAGTAAAACAAAGGGATTGGAGCCGGGCGTGGTGGCGCACGCCTTTAATCCCAGCACTTGGAAGGCAGAGGTCGGAGGATTGCTGTGAGTTCAAAGCCACCCTGAGACTACAGACTAAGCAGTGAGACCCTACCTCAAAAACAAAAACAAAACAAAACAAACAAAAAAAACACAGAGGCCGGGCGTGGTGGCGCACGCTTAATCCCAGCACTCGGGAGGCTAGGAGGATCGCCGAGAGACCCTACCTCAAAAAAACAAAACAAAACAAACAAACAAAAAACACAGAGGGATTGTTAGGAAAGAAAACAGGGTTCAGTGGATGAGGGTGGGAGCAAAGGCGGGTGGTGGTAAGGGATTATGTAATGTTAAAAAAAGCTTATTGTAGCCGGGTGTGGTGGCGCACACCTTTAATCCCAGCACTCGGGAGGCAGAGGTAGGAGGATCATCATGAGTTCGAGGCCACCCTGAGACTACATAGTTAATTCCAGGTCAGCCCTAGACTAGAGTGAGACCTACCTCGAAAAACCAAACAAAAAAAAAGCTTATTGTAATTTAAGGAAGAAAAAAAGGAGTTTAATGGGAAGGGAATGGGAAAAAAATAAAGTAATAGGAGGAGATTATGATCAAAATATATAAGCAGCTGGTCTTTCACCTACTTGTTTATAACAGAAACTCAAGAACATTCACTAAGCCAAGCAGTGGGCTGGAGATAAAAGATATTTAATGTGCTGCTGTTGGTTTGATATCCTCAAGAGCACCACAGCCTGGACATGTAGAGCAGCCATATACCTTCTACTCTTGTGGTGATTTGAATGTGAATGTTCTCATAGACAGGGATTTTTGATTAAAGTAAAGCTTCCTACTTCAATCTCTAGCAACCTGCTAGAGGAGGTACAACTGGAGTGGATCTTTTGGCCCAGCCTTAAGGTATGTGGAGAGCAGCTTGAGGTCTGGTTGCTGGTGCTTGCTGGTAGCTGTTTCTCTCTGCTGTGGAGGCTGAAGTGAGCCAGCTTCACTGCCATGATGGTGCTTTCCCTGTAATCTGTAAGCCTAACATAAACCTTTTCCTCCCAATAAACTGCTTCTGGTCTGATGTTTGTCAATGGCAGAAAGTAAGTGCAACAACCATATATAATTTTTATTTAGGTAAGATAAGAGGTCATAAAATATACTTTTATAATATATACAAAAAGACATTTGAATGAATAAGGAATATAATGACAGGTAACAGAAATTAGTGTTTATAAATGAAACCATCAATAACTAACAATTCAGAAGAAATTCAAAGTATGTGAGACCATTCTTTACATTTTAAAATGAAAAGAAAAAGCTACTAGGCTTTTAAAGATAGCACATGGCTTTCTGGCTTTTTGAATGGTATCAGAATAAGTTTCTAAGTATTATCATACACAGATGTGAAAGGAAAACAACAAAGATAAGAGTTTTAGCAAGCAAAGTATTAGTCTATAACAGCTTGGTAAAATTTTGCTTTTATATAAAGGTCCATTGATTTACAATTTTTTTATAACAGGAGCAGAAGTAATTAATATGCTAATACTTGAGTGGTCTATAAGCTTTGTGGCAAAATAATTATTTCAACAAGGTTGAATACTATGAAAATGTGCAACACACTGCATATATAGTAGTTGGTACATATGAGCTGTGAACCTTAGCTCTTCTATATGAAACATTTAACTCAGATTAAACTGGAATTTACTACAATGTTCACTATCATTACATTTCTTGAGAAAGCAGCCTTAAGCACAAGGCTACTATAATTTTGTTGTTTGAAAAAGTTCTCATTTCTATTACAATTTTTTTGCAATGTCCCTTATAAATGCTTTTTTCTCAGTACTCTAGTAACAAGTCACATCATGATCGAAAAGACAAATGAAACCAGAAAAGGAATCAAAATGGATTCTATCTTGTGACCCCTGGGTGATTTTGCTACTTCAAGACCCACACAGCTCAAAGACGATGGCTCAGAATCTCTTAAGAAAAACAAACTCTCATGAAGTGACTTCCAATCATTATGAATGACAGAAGAAAATCCAGCTGAAGCTCTACATACAGGAGACATAAATACTGCACACTATGTAGTGAATATTTGCACAAACCCTTTCATCTTTAAAGCATAAAATACAATCAAGAAATCTGATGCTCTTAGCTATGTTTTTAAGACGATTAGATACAGCTCAACAAGCTTCTCTGTGGCATGGAAACTTCCCAGTTTAAGGCTTCCCAATAGGTTTGTAGCAAGCATCAGGCTGCCAGAGTGAATATCAATGAGAACCTGATTAAGTTTTGCATCCAGAGATCAAAGCAACTATTTAGTGTGCAGAGCCAGTTTCTGCAAGAATAAACAGACCAGGTTTCTTTCTCATCACTTGGTGGTTTTTTTTTTTTTTTGGTACTTTAGTTTTATTTTACTCTTTATAGACAACCTCCATACATATACACAATATACCGGATCATAATCCCTTCCAACCACCCTCTCTTTCCTCATACCCCCATCCACTGAATACTAGTCCCTGCCCAATTTTTTTTTTTGAGGTAGAGTCTCACTCTTGTCCAGGCTGACCTGGAATTCACTATGTAGTCGAAGGGTAGCCTTGAACTTATGGTGATACTCAATCTATCTCCCAAGTGCTGGGATTAAAGGTGTGTGCCACCATGCTTGGCCCCAATTTTTAAATGTTTATTTTTATTTATTTATTTGAGAGAGAGGCAGATAGAAAGAGAGAGACAGACAGACAGACAGAATGGATGTACCCAGGGCCTCTAGCCCTGCAAGCGAACTCAAGTGCATGCATCATGAGCATCTAGCTTGCAGTACTGGGGAACTGAACCTGGCTCCTTAGACTTTGCAGGCAAGCACCTTAAATACTAAGCCATTTCTCTAGCCCCTGTTGAATTTTGATGTACCTCCTGTACTCTTGCTAGGAAGAAGCAAGTTAGTAAAACAAACGATCCTTACCCTCCCCATCTTCCGCTTCATCTTGTTTCCTCCTCCTCCTCCTTCCTTTCTCTTCCCCCTCTTTCACATCAGTTTTTAACAAGAACAAATTTGATATCTCCCTATCAAAATCAGTTTTCCTTCTAAATAGAGACATTTATAAAAGTCACTGTAACAAGGGCCTCTAATGAAGAGATTGAAGAAGAAATATAAATGTGGCTTCGATATTGCTTAAATGTAAGTAGATAAACTGAAGTTAAGATATTGGTCAAGCTCAGAACAGGAAAATTGTATGTTCTTAGAGGTTAAAATAAACTTAAACCAGGCATGGTGGGGGCACACCTTTGATCCTAGCACTTGGAAGGCAGAGGTAGGAGGATCGCTGTGAGTTCAAGGCCAGCCTGAGACTACACAGTGAATTCAGGTCAGCCTAGGCTAAGTGAGACCCTACCTCAAAAAAACAAAACAAAACAAACAAACAAAAACACAGAGGGCCGGGCGTGGTGGCGCCACGCCTTTAATCCCAGCACTCAGGAGGCAGAGGTAGGAGGATCGCCATGAGTTCGAGGCCACCCTGAGACTACATAGTTAATTCCAGGTCAGCCTAGACTAGAGTGAGACCCTACCTCCTGAAACCAAAAAAAAAAAAAAAAAAAACACAGAGGATTGTTAGGAAAGAAAACAGGGTTCAGTGGATGAGGTGGGAGCAAAGGCGGGTGGTGGTAAGGGATTATGTAATGTTAAAAGCTTATTGTGGCAGGTGTGGTGCTGTCCCAGCAACACGGGAGGCAGAGGTGGGAGGATCATCATGAGTTCGAGGCCACCCTGAGACTACATAGTTAATTCCAGGTCAGCCTAGACTAGAGTGAGACCCTACCTCGAAAAACCAAACAAAAAAAAAAAACATTGTAATTTAAGGAAGTTGGAGTTTAGTGGGAAGGGAATGGGAAAAAATAAAGTAATAGGAGGAGATTATGATCAAAATATAATACAGGGGCTGGAGATGGCTTAGCAGTTAAGGCATTTGTCTACAAAGCCAAAGGATCCTGGTTCAATTCTCCAGGACCATGTAAGCCAGATGTACAAGGGGGCACATGCATCTGGAGTTCATTTATAGTGGCTGGAGGCCCTAGCGTGCCATTCTCTCTCTCTCTCTCTCTCTCTTTCTCTCTCAAATAAAATAAAATAAAAATAATACAGAAAGAAAAATAACATATATACATAATGTATATGTATGAAAAATTATCAATTTTTTTTTAAAGAAAGCAGTGCATGGGCTGGAGAGATGGCTTAGCAGTTAAGGGCACTTGCCTGCAAAACCAAAGGACTCAGGTTTGATTCCCCAGTACCCATGTAAAGACAGATGCACAAGATGGAGTTTGTTTGCAGTGACTAGAGGCCCGGGTGCCCATTCTCTATCTGCCTTTCTCTCTATATCAAATAAATAAATATTTAAAAGAAAAAAGATTTTTAAAAAAAAAGCAGTGCAAAGGAATAGATCAGGAAAGCAAGAAAATCAAAAATCAGTTGAGGGCTGGGAAAATGGCCCAGCAGTTAAAGATACTGTACTTGTGCTAGCAGGTTTATTCCCAGCACCCATGTAAAGGCCAGATGTATAAACTGGCGCACATGCATCTGGAGTTGTTTGCGTGTAAGAGGCCCCAAGTGTCCATATTCTCTCTCTGCTCAAGGAAAAAATATATATACATACATACATTCATACATACATACATACCTGGAGAGATGGCTCAGTGGTCAAGGTGCTTGCCTGCAAAGCCTAAAGACCTGGGTTTAATTCCCCAGTGCCCACACAAAGCCAGATGCACAAGGTATTTGGAGTTTGTTTACAGTGGGTTAGAGCCCCTGGTGGTCATTCTCTCCCCCACTCTAATAAATAAGTAAAATATTTTAATATAAAAATATATAGCCAGGCATGGTGGCATACACCTTTAATCCAAGCACTTGGGGAGTCAGAGGTAGAAGGATCACCAAGAGTTTGAGGCCACCCTGGCACTACATAGTGAATTCCAGGTCAGCCTGAGCTACATTGAGACCCTACCTCGAAAAAACCAAATATATATATATGAGGGCTAGAGGATGGCTTAGTGGTTAAGGCTCTTGCCTACAAAGCCAAAGGATCCTGGTTCAATTCTCCAGGACCATCTAAACCGGATTCACAAGGTAGCACATTCTTCTGGAGTTCATTTGTAGTGGCTGAAGGGCCTGGTGTGCCCATTGCCCCCCAATTAAAAAATATGAATATATAAATAAAGGCAAAAGGGACAGAAGGGAGGGTGGGAGGAGAGAGGAATATAAGAAGAGAGAGAGAGAGAAAGGGAGAAGGGAGTAAGGAGAGGGAAGGAGAGAAGAACATGCAGAATTCAGCAATGTTTTTACTATAATGACCAAAAAATTGAAATAGAAGGCTAGAGAGATAGCTTTAGCGGTTAAGGCTCTTTGCCTGTGAAGCCTAAGGACCCATGTTAGATTCCCCAGTACCCATGTACTCTAAATGCACAAGGTATGCTTTATACATCTGGGGTTAGTTTGTGGTGGCTGGAGACCCTGACGTGCCCATTCTCTCTCTCACTTTCTCTTTCTTCTTCTTTCTCTCATTCATTCTCTCAAATAAATTTTTTTAAAAATATTAAAAAAAAAAAACTAAAAATAGAGCTGGGCATGGTGGCACACCTCTTTAATCCCAGGAGGCTGAGGTAGGAGGACTGCTGTGAGTTTGAGGCCAGCCTGGGACTATAGAATAAGTTCCAGGTCAACCTGGGACCATCTTTTTACTATACTGGTAAGAAGAGGAGCAATTAGTTGTCAGAAATAATAATGAGTCAATACATACTTGGTAACACAGAGCGTGTCTGCGCACAATGACAAGTCTCTCGGTCATCTTCTCTTTGGTCGGATGATGAGTGAATTCCAAGTGTTACGTCTTGCACAAAATTCTCTGTTGGCTGGTTCTATTTGACTGGTACAATTGGCAAGATTTATCCTTCCTATGGGATTCTTTAAAATAAATTGCAAAAATATTAGTAGAAAATAAGCAAGCTATTTAAGTCGATGAGCATTTTAAGCAAGCACTTTTAACCACTGAGCAATCTCCCCAGACCTCAATAAGCATTTTTAAACAGTGTTTAAGCTATTACACATTAAAGTTCAAAGCCATTAGTTACTTTTGCTGTGAAGAATGTCATAGAATTTTGACTGGGATCGCCGCGGACTCTATAACAGCTCTTGGTAGCATCACCATTTTCATGCTGCGAATTCTTCCGATCCATGAAGCATGGGGTGCTCACCATCAGCCTGTTAGAATGAAACCAGTTGGGAAGAAGAAGTGTTTCAGTGGAAAGGAAATAGGGAGAAAGTAATGGGAGGGTATAGTCAAAATCATTATATACTTGTGCTGAATTGTCAATACACTAAAAAGAAAAACAGTATTTCTTGTACTCACTTTTTACCTGTGACAGAAAAAAAAATTAAAGATTAAAAATAAGACTGGGCCCTCTTATTCCAGCACAATTAATTGAGAATATCTATTAAAATGATACAGCATTACAAGAGACTGAAGACATCTCATATATTCCTCTAAATTCTTCAATTGTATCATTTACTTTTAAAATTTATTTATTTATTTGAGAGAGTGTGTGACTTTTGTGGGAAGTTTTTGTGCCTCCTACCACTATAAGCGAACTTCAGATGCATCTACCACTTTGGCATCTGGCGTTACATGAGTACTGAGGGAATCAAACCTGGGCCAATAAGGACAGTTTTGCAATTCTTGCTTTCAACCACTGAGAATATCTCCATCCCTCTTCAAATGTATTTATAAAAGATAGTCTTTCTTTGTGCCAAAGTCTACAATTACCCAACCTCACAACTTCATAAACAGCCAATATACACAATCCCAACTTCAAACCAAAATCAAACTTCAAAGCACTCATGAAGGAATAGAAAATCTATATCCTTCAAATTTTCCATTATTTTTTTATTATGAACTAACATGGCAGTGGTTTATAGAAGGCCTTTTATTTCTCAGAGAGGAAACAAACCTTTTTCTGACTTTCAGTTTTATATAATGTTTTACTATATCAATTACAATATGTTATTTACACTAATATTTACAGCTGGTATCATTAGATTTAGGAACAAACATTATTGACTTCTAACATTTGTGTATTGAGCAGAAATGCACACAGAAGTCTGCTGCCCTCAGTGGCTCCAAGTGGTTTGTTCAGAAGGAATATATAGTAATAATATACTGGATGGATGAGACCTAAGGTTTGTTTACAATGATCTCCGATCTTGCAGTCACAGACCAATAACCACAACCAGTGTGAGTTCACAAGTGTAAAAGCCATATCATGTCAGAAGACAGCGTTCTATGATACTCCTCCCCATACTCTGGCTCTTACATACTTTCAGCCCCCTCTTCTGAATCCCTCTATCTTCCCAACTTTTAGCTCTTCTATTTCAATGTTTTGTCATGTGTGTCATTAAGTCCAATTAAAGTGTCTGCACAAGGTTGGGTTTAACTTGCCAGAGCATGTGCAACCTATCAGTGGGTTCACTACTGCAGAAAATTCTCTCTCATTCCTTTAGGTCAATAACTCCTCAGGGACCCATGGGCTTCATGTTCTCTTCCATCATCCATGATGGAAGGTTGAAACATCTCAATTTTGTGTAGGTCTTGTACAGAAACATCCGTCACTGGGAGGTATGAATGCAATGCCATGTCATTCAGAAGACAAGTGTTCCACAGAATTTCTCCCCCCATCCTCTGGCTTTTATATTTCTTCAACCTCCTCTTTTGAAATATTCCCAAAGAGCAGAACTTATCTATAATCTATATCTCTTAGAGCAACCTATTATGTCTATAAGATGTAATTTTAGAGGGCAATTTGATGGGCATAACAAATTCATTTAGCCAAATAACTGGAATAGCTAACCCCAGTAAGGGCCTATCACCCCACAAGCTTTTTATTTCCAGCACTGTTAAAGCTAGCCAACAGGAGGAGGCTTCTATAGCTCAGTTCCAGCAGATTCTCAGTTCTCCAACAGAAGAAAGTGGTGTCTTTAGCAACAGGATGTTCTGATCTCATCAGAAGGGCAGCCAAGAACAGAGTCTGTATTGTTTGGCAGGAGAGAGGGGGGCATTCAGGGCCCTCTGATCAATACCTCTGTGGTGGTTTTTTTTTTTTTAATTTATTTTTATTTTTATTTATTTATTTATTTTGGAGAGAGACACAGAGAGATAGGGAGAGGGACAGACAGAGATGGCGCACCAGCAGCCTCTCAGCCACTACAAACAGAAATCAGATCACGATGTTTTGCCCCTTGTGGGCAAGTGCAGCATTAGCCCTTGCGTCACTTTGCATCTGGCTAAGCGTGGGACCTGGAGATTGGAACTGACATTCTTAGGCTTAGCGGCAGGCACATCTTAACCACTAAGCCATCTCTCCAGCTCCTCTTTAAGTGGTTTGAATGTAAACTGTCTCCCATAGCTTCAGATGTTTTGTTTTTAGCTTCATCTGTTTGTGATTAAGCTTCCCTACTTAGCCATCAGCTGGTTTAACATTGATGGAGCCCTGCCAGAGGAGGTGTGTTAATGTGGGCAGATCCTAAGTCAGCCCTAAGATGTGTTCTGAATCCGCTCATACTTTTTCTGCTGTGGATGTATGAAGTGGATCATGTTCCTTCACCATGATGACACTTGTCTTGGCATCTGTAAGCCCAAAATTAATCTGCCCTTTCCTCTCATAAGCTGCTTCTGGTCAGGTGTTTGTCCAGTAATAGAATGTAACTACAGCCTCACTGGCAGGTGTCCACCTGTTTTCCTGGAATTTTCTTATAATAGCCTATGTTTTATAGAACCAGTATTATCTACTCTCCAGGACTTCTGCTCAAACTTTTTTAGTTACATTTTTTTAGATAGCAAAAGTAGGTTTCTTTTTTTTTATGAGTGGCTGAGAGAGCCTGACACTGCAAACTCTAGACACATGTCACTCTGAGTATCTGGCTTTATGTAAGTACTCTCTTTGAATCCTGGGCTGGTAGACTTTACATGCAAATGGCAGTGAGCCTGCAGAAAAAGTGTAATGGAGGATAGTAAAAGTACATGTGATATAAAAATAGAGGGGGCAGAAACTGGGACTACAAAGTGAATTCTAGGTCAGCCTGGGCTGAGAGTAAGACCCTACTTCAGAAAAAAAAAAAAAAAAAAAAAAAAAAAAAGCCCGGCATGGTAGCACATGCCTTTAATCCCAGCATTGGGAGGTAGAGGTAGGAGGTTCACCATTAGTTTGAGGCCACCCTGAGACTACAAAGTGAATTCCAGGTGAGCCTGGGCTAGAGTGAGACCTATCTCAAAAAAAAAAAAAAAAAATCTGGGTGTGGCAGTGTTGACTTTAATCCCAGCACTCAGGAGGCAAGGTAGGAGGATCGCCATGAGTTGAGGCCACCCTGAGAATACAGGTGAATTCAGCACCCTGATAAAGTGGAAGACCCTACCTGAAAAACCAAAAAAAAACCTTATGGAACTAAATGGATTTTTACCTTCTTGAAATGATTGGTAGTCTACATGTAATGTGGTGGTTAGAATCAGATGACCCCCATAAACTCATGTGTTTTGAATGCTTGGTCGGCTGGTGGCAATTTGGAGATTGTAACCACATTGGAGGAGATATGTTCCTAAGGACATATATAAGGATGTTATAGCCAGCTCTCCTTTGCCAGACCTTGGCTCGCTTTCTTGCTATTTTCCTATTGCTGTGCAGGAAGTGATATCAGTCTTCTCATGACATGCTTTCCCTGCTACCATGTGCATGTATCAAGACTGTAAGCCTAAATAACCCCTTTTCCATCAGCTTTTGGTCATGTGTCTTTTCATTATACATTCATCAGTTGATGGGTTGGTAGTTTGAACATTATGTCCTTCCATAGATTCAGGTGTTTTATTAAAGCTTGTAATTTGAATTTCAGGCACCTGGCTGGAAGGAGTGTTCCTAGAGGCAGATGCAGAGAGGTTTTGAGCTCTGTTTGGTGGTGGTCAGCTTCTTCTGCCATTGATGGAACTTTCCTTGGATCTGTAAGCTGAAATAAATCCTTCCTCCTATAAACGTGACTGCTTTGGATGTTCATCCCTGGAACATAGAGCTGACAACAATGGGCATCTGGGCTGATTCCATTTACTAGCTACTGTGAATAGAATAGCAAAAAACATGGATGAGCAACTGTCTCTATAGTAGACTCCTTGGGGACTATGATCAGGAATAGTATAGCTGGGTCATATGGTAGTTCTATTGTGTTATTTTTTGAGAATCCTTCTGAATTACATAGACTATACCAGTTGTACTCCCACTAACAGTGAATAAGGATTCCTCTTTCCCCACACCTTCACCAACCTTGGTTGTCATTTTTTTTTTCTTGGTGAATAGTGATTATGACCAGATTATAGGATCTCAAAGTAGTTTTCTTTGGGAGGGTGAGGGGAGGTTTCAAGGCAGGCTCTCACTGTAGCTGAGGCAGACCTGGAATTCACTATGTAGTCTCAGGGTGGCCTCAAATTCACATAACAATCTTCCTACCTCTGTCTCCAAGGTGCTAGATTAAAGGCGTGTGCCACAACTCCCAGCCTCAAAGTAGTTTTGATTTGCATTTTCCATATAGCTGGATATTAAACACTTGTAAAAATATTTATTGGCCATTTGTATTTCTTCTTTTGAGAACTTTCTGTTCAGTCTGATAGCCCACTTTGTTTGATTTCTTATTAGTTTTGAGTCTTTTGTATATTCTACATATTAATGCTATGTGAGTTGTATAGCTGGCAAAGACTTTTAAAAATTATTATTTGAGAAATAGGCAGAGAGAGGGAAAGAAAAGAGAGAATGGGGCACCAAGGCTTCCAGCAAGTGCAGTCAAACTCAGGTGCATCGCCCCCTTGTGCATCTGGCTTATGTGGGTCCTGAGGGAATTGAACCTGGGTCATTTGGCTTTGCAGGCAAGTGCCTTAACCACTTAGCCCTCTCCCCAACCCAAGCAAAGACGTTTTTCTCCCAATTCTACATAGCTACCTCTCTTGAGCTAGATTGTTTCCTTTTTTGTTATACAACTTATACAAAAATGAAATCAACTAGTATTTTCAAATTTGATGGAGTATTAACTTGATGTTGATAACTTTTTAAAAAATTTCTTCTAAAATTTTAGTTTGTGTAAATGAAAATGGAATGATCTCTGACACTATTGTACTTTACGCTTTAACAATACTATGTAAAGAATACTTATGAACAAAGAATATAAGTAACAAACAAAATCTGTCTATGTAATTTTCTGTGTCCTCTAGAACACCCACACACTGATAAAATTTCTGCATGTAATGTCTATTCAAAAGTAAATGCAGGGCTGGAGAGATGGCTTAGTGGTTAAAGCGCCTGCCTGCTAAGCCTAAGAACCCGGTTCCAATCTCCAGGTCCCATGTTTAGCCAGATGTAAAGTGATGCAAGGCGCAATGCCACACTTGCCCACAAGGGGCGCATGCATCTGGATTCGTTCACAACAGCTGAGAGACTGCTGGCGGCCTTCATCTCTATCTGTCTCCCTCTCCCTCTATGTCTGTCTCTTTCTGTGTCTCTCTCAAAAATAAAAAAATAAGTAAATGCAGGGCTAGAGATGGTTTAGTAGTTAAAGTGCTAGCCTGCAAAGCCTAAGAACTCATGTTCAATTCTCCAGGTCCCATAAGCCAGATGCACAGTGATGCAAGTGTACAAAGGGCACATGTGCACAAGGGGGCACACACATCTGGAGTTCAATTGCAATGGCTGGAGGCCCTGGCACCAATTCTCTCATTAAAAAACAAAACAATAAAACAAACAAGCGTAAATGCAAGCAACTTTCTCATCAATCCCCAATCTGATCCGTTACGGCTGTTAATGCTCGTTCACCCCTCCATTTCTGAAGCCCTTGGGAATCATACACCATCTCCTTGAATGCACATCTCACCACCACATTCTGCTGACATTCCTCAGCAGCTGGTCTTTTCACCTACTTGTTTCATAACAGAAACTCAAGAACATTCACTAAGCCAAGCAGTGGGCTGGAGATAAAAGATATTTAATGCTGCTGTTGGTTTGATATCCTCAAGCACCACAGCCTGGACATGTAGAGCAGCCATATACCTTCTACTCTTGTGGTGATTTGAATGTGAATGTTCCTCATAGACAGGGATTTTTGATTAAAGTAAAGCTTCCTACTTCAATCTCTAGCAACCTGCTAGAGGAGGTACAACTGGAGGTGGATCTTTTGGCCCAGCCCTAAGGCATGTGGAGAGAGCAGCTTGAGGTCTGGTTGCTGGTGCTTGCTGCTGCTGGTAGCTGTTTCTCTCTGCTGTGGAGGCTGAAGTGAGCCAGCTTCCCACTGCCATGATGGTGCTTTCCCTGTAATCTGTAAGCCTAACGCAAACCTTTTCCTCCCAATAAACTGCTTCTGGTCTGATGTTTGTCAAATGGAGAAAGTAAGTGCAACAACCATATAATTTTTATTTAGGTAAGATAAAGAGGTCATAAAATATACTTTTATAATATATACAAAAAGACATTTGAATGAATAAGGAATATAATGACAGGTAACAGAAATTAGTGTTTATAAATGAAACCATCAATAACTTTAACAATTCAGAAGAAATTCAAAGTATGTGAGACCATTCTTTACATTTTAAATGAAAAGAAAAAGCTACTAGGCTTTTAAAGATAGCACATGGCTTTCTGGCTTTTTGAATGGTATCAGAATAAGTTTCTAAGTATTATCATACACAGATGTGAAGGAAAACAACAAAGATAAGAGTTTTGCAAACAAAGTATTAGTCTATAACAGCTTGGTAAATTTTTGCTTTTTATATAAAAGGTCCATTGATTTACAATTTTTTTTATAACAGGAGCAGAAGTAATTAATATGCTAATACTTGAGTGGTCTATAAGCTTTGTGGCAAAAATAATTATTTCAACAAGGTTGAATACTATGAAAATGTGCAACACACTGCATATATAGTAGTTGAATACATGTAAACTGTGAACCTTAGCTCTTCTATATGAAACATTTAACTCAGATTAAACTGAATTTACTACAATGTTCACTATCATTACATTTCTTGAGAAAGCAGCCTTAAGCTTTAAACTACTATAATTTTGTTGTTTGAAAAAGTTCTCATTTCTATTACAATTTTTTTGCAATGTCCCTTATAAATGCTTTTTTCTCAGTACTCTAGTAACAAGTCACATCATGATCGAAAAGACAAATGAAACCAGAAAAGGAATCAAAATGGATTCTATCTTGTGACCCCTGGGTGATTTTGCTACTTCAAGACCCCACAGCTCCAAGGCGATGACTCAGAATCTCTTAAGAAAAACAAACTCTCATGAAGTGACTTCCAATCATTTATGAATGACAGAAGAAAATCCAGCTGAAGCTCTACATACAGGAGACATAAATACTGCACACTATGTAGTGAATATTTGCACAAACCCTTTCATCTTTAAAGCATAAAATACAATCAGAAATCTGATGCTCTTAGCTATGTTTTTAAGGCGATTAGATACAGCTCAACAAGCTTCTCTGTGGCATGGAAACTTCCCAGTTTAAGGCTTCCCAATAGGTTTGTAGCAAGCATCAGGCTGCCAGAGCGAATATCAATGAGAACCTGATTAAGTTTTGCATCCAGAGATCACGCTCTTCTTTAGTGTCTGCAGAGGCCAGTTTCTGCAGAATAAACAGACCAGGTTTCTTTCTCATCACTTGGTGGTTTTTTTTTTTTTTTTTGGTACTTTAGTTTTATTTTACTCTTTATAGACAACCTCCATACATATACACAATATACCGGATCATAATCCCTTCCCAACCACCCTCTCTTTCCTCATACCCCCATCCACTGAATTCTTCTTTACTAGTCCCTGCCCAATTTTTTTTTTTTGAGGTAGAGTCTCACTCTTGTCCAGAGCTGACCTGGAATTCACTATGTAGTGAAGGGTAGCCTTGAACATGGTGATACTCAATCTCTGTCTCCCAAGTGCTGGGATTAAGGTGTGTGCCACCATGCTTGGCCCCAATTTTTTAAAAATATTTTATTTTTATTTATTTATTTGAGAGAGAGGCAGATAGAAGAGACAGACAGACAGACAGAATGGATGTGCCAGGGCCTCTAGCCCTGCAAGCAACTCAGATGCATGCGCCATCATGAGCATCTGGCTTACACAGGTACTGGGAACTGAACCTGGCTCCTTAGACTTTGCAGGCAAGCACCTTAAATACTAAGCCATTTCTCTAAGCCCCCTGTTGAATTTTGATGTACCTCCTGTACTCTTGCTAGGAAGAAACAAGTTAGTAAAACAAAGCGATCCTTGCCACTTTTCAATGCCCACATATTAGTGTTGCTCTTGCTTTCAGTTAGAAGTTTTGGTTTCAGATGGTGGTGACTACTGGGGTGAGTCAAAAGTCATCAAAGTGCTGAGAAAAAGTGACAGTGGAGCATTGCACTAGGGTGAGATATCTCTATCACACCCGCCAAGGACAAAGGACCATTGAAGAAGAGATGATGAGAACGTGGCGCTAAAGGATGGAGAGGGGTGCTTTGGAACACTGTCTTCCCAGACACAAAGTGGCAGTTGCATTCATAACCTCACAGTGGCTGACATTACCTGCACAAAACCTGCATAATATTGTGCCCATCAAAAGGTTGTAATGGTTGGTTGGAAAGCAAAAACTACAGTAAAACTACACTAAACTACAGTAAAACAAAAAGGATTGGGCAGGCGTGGTGGCGCACGCCGCTTTAATCCCAGCACTTGGAAGGCAGGGTCGGAGTTGCTGTGAGTTCAAAGCCACCCTGAGACTACACAGTGAATTCCAGGTCAGCCTAGGCTAGAGTGAGACCCTACCTCAAAAAAACAAAACAAAACAAACAAACAAAAACACAGAGGAGGCGTTGTTAGGAAAGCACTCGGGAGGCAGGTTCAGTGGATGAGGTGGGAGCATAGTTAATTCCAGGTCAGCCTGGTAAGGGATTATGTATTGTTAAAAACAGGGTTCAGTGGATGAGGGTGGGAGCAAAGGCGGGTGGTGGTAAGGGATTATGTAATGTTGGCGGGTGTGGTGGCACCTTTAATCCCAGCACTCGGGAGGCAGAGGTAGGAGGATCATCATGAGTTGAGGCCACCCTGAGACTACATAGTTAATTCCAGGTCAGCCCTAGACTAGAGTGAGACCCTACCTCGAAAAACCAAACAAAAAAAAAAGCTTATTGTAATTTAAGGGAAGAAAAAAAAGGAGTTTAATGGGAAGGGAATGGGAAAAAAATAAAGTAATAGGAGGAGATTATGATCAAAATATATAATACAGGGGCTGGAGAGATGGCTTAGCAGTTAAGGCATTTGCCTACAAAGCCAAAGGATCTAGTTCAATTCTCCAGGACCCATGTAAGCCAGATGTACAAGGGGCACATGCATCTGGAGTTCATTTATAGTGGCTGGAGGCCCTAGGCGTGCCATTCTCTCTCTCTCTCTCTCTCTCTCTCTCTCTTTGTCTCTCTCAAATAAAATAAAATAAAAATAATACAGAAGAAAAATAACATATATACATAATGTATATGTATGAAAAATTATCAATTTTTTTTTTTTTTTAAAGCAGTGCATGGGCTGGAGAGATGGCTTAGCAGTTAAGGGCACTTGCCTGCAAAACCAAAGGACTCAGGTTTGATTCCCCAGTACCCATGTAAAGACAGATGCACAAGATGAGTTTGTTTGCAGTGACTAGAGGCCAGGGTGCCCATTCTCTATCTGCCTTTCTCTCTATATCAAATAAATAAATATTTTAAAAAGAAAAAGATTTTTAAAAAAAAAAGCAGTGCAAAGGAATAGATCAGGAAAGCAAGAAAATCAAAAATCAGTTGAGGCTGGAAAATGCCCAGCAGCAGTTAGAAGTACTTGTGTACTTGCCTGCTAACTTAGGTTTTATTCCCCAGCACCCATGTAAGGTCAGATGTATAAACTGGCGCACATGCATCTGGAGTTTTGTTTGCAGTGGCAAGAGCCCCCAAGTGTCCATATTCTCTCTCTGCTCAAGGAAAAAATATATATATAATACATACATTCATACATACATACATACCTGGAGAGATGGCTCAGTGGTCAGGTGCTTGCCTGCAAAGCCTAAAGACCTGGGTTTAATTCCCCAGTGCCCACACAAAGCCAGATGCACAAGGTATTTGGGTTTGTTTACAGTGGGTTAGAGCCCTGGTGGAGGCCCATTCTCTCCCCCACTCTAATAAATAAGTAAAATATTTTAATATAAAAATATATAGCCAGGCATGGTGGCATACACCTTTAATCCAAGCACTTGGGAGTCAGAGGTAGAAGGATCGCAGAGTTTGAGGCCACCCTGGCACTCACATAGTGAATTCCAGGTCAGCCTGAGCTACATTGAGACCCTACCTCGAAAAAACCAAATATATATATGAGGGCTAGAGGGATGGCTTAGTGGTTAAGGCTCTTGCCTACAAAGCCAAAGGACCCAGGTTCAATTCTCCAGGACCATCTAAGCCAGTTCACAAAGTAGCACATTCTTCTGGAGTTCATTTGTAGTGGCTGAAGGGCCTGGTGTGCCCATTGCCCCCAATTAAAAATATATAGAAAACAGGGTTCAGTGGATGAGGGTGGGAGCAAAGGCGGGTGGTGGTAAGGGATTATGTAATGTTAAAAAAAGCTTATTGTAGCCGGGTGTGGTGGCGCACACCTTTAATCCCAGCACTCGGGAGGCAGAGGTAGGAGGATCATCATGAGTTCGAGGCCACCCTGAGACTACATAGTTAATTCCAGGTCAGCCTAGACTAGAGTGAGACCCTACCTCGAAAAACCAAACAAAAAAAAAAGCTTATTGTAATTTAAGGAAGAAAAAAAGGAGTTTAATGGGAAGGGAATGGGAAAAAAATAAAGTAATAGGAGGAGATTATGATCAAAATATATAATACAGGGGCTGGAGAGATGGCTTAGCAGTTAAGGCATTTGTCTACAAAGCCAAAGGATCCTGGTTCAATTCTCCAGGACCCATGTAAGCCAGATGTACAAGGGGGCACATGCATCTGGAGTTCATTTATAGTGGCTGGAGGCCCTGGCGTGCCCATTCTCTCTCTCTCTCTCTCTCTCTCTCTCTCTCTTTGTCTCTCTCAAATAAAATAAAATAAAAATAATACAGAAAGAAAAATAACATATATACATAATGTATATGTATGAAAAATTATCAATTTTTTTTTTTTTTTAAAGAAAGCAGTGCATGGGCTGGAGAGATGGCTTAGCAGTTAAGGGCACTTGCCTGCAAAACCAAAGGACTCAGGTTTGATTCCCCAGTACCCATGTAAAGACAGATGCACAAGATGGAGTTTGTTTGCAGTGACTAGAGGCCCGGGGTGCCCATTCTCTATCTGCCTTTCTCTCTATATCAAATAAATAAATATTTTAAAAGAAAAAAGATTTTTTTTTAAAAAAAAAGCAGTGCAAAGGAATAGATCAGGAAAGCAAGAAAATCAAAAATCAGTTGAGGGCTGGGAAAATGGCCCAGCAGTTAGAAGTACTTGTGTACAAAGCCTGCTAACCCAGGTTTTATTCCCCAGCACCCATGTAAGGTCAGATGTATAAACTGGCGCACATGCATCTGGAGTTTGTTTGCAGTGGCAAGAGGCCCCCAAGTGTCCATATTCTCTCTCTGCTCAAGGAAAAAAATATATATACATACATACATTCATACATACATACATACCTGGAGAGATGGCTCAGTGGTCAAGGTGCTTGCCTGCAAAGCCTAAAGACCTGGGTTTAATTCCCCAGTGCCCACACAAAGCCAGATGCACAAGGTATTTGGAGTTTGTTTACAGTGGGTTAGAGCCCCTGGTGGGCCCATTCTCTCCCCCCACTCTAATAAATAAGTAAAATATTTTAATATAAAAATATATAGCCAGGCATGGTGGCATACACCTTTAATCCAAGCACTTGGGAGTCAGAGGTAGAAGGATCACCAAGAGTTTGAGGCCACCCTGGCACTACATAGTGAATTCCAGGTCAGCCTGAGCTACATTGAGACCCTACCTCGAAAAAAACAAATATATATATATGAGGGCTAGAGGGATGGCTTAGTGGTTAAGGCTCTTGCCTACAAAGCCAAAGGACCCAGGTTCAATTCTCCAGGACCATCTAAACCGGATTCACAAGGTAGCACATTCTTCTGGAGTTCATTTGTAGTGGCTGAAGGGCCTGGTGTGCCCATTGCCCCCCCCCCAATTAAAAATATATGAATATATAAATAAAGGCAAAAGGGACAGAAGGGAGGGTGGGAGGAGAGAGGAATATAAGAGAGAGAGAGAGAGAGAAAGGGGAGAAGGGAGTAAGGGAGAGGAAAGGAGAGAAGAACATGCAGAATTCAGCAATGTTTTTACTATAATGACCAAAAAATTGAAATAGAAGGCTAGAGAGATAGCTTAGCGGTTAAGGCTCTTTGCCTGTGAAGCCTAAGGACCCATGTTCGATTCCCCAGTACCCATGTACTCTAAATGCACAAGGTAGCACATACATCTGGAGTTAGTTTGTGGTGGCTGGAGACCCTGACGTGCCCATTCTCTCTCTCACTTTCTCTTTCTTCTTCTTTCTCTCATTCATTCTCTCAAATAAATTTTTAAAAATATTAAAAAAAAAAAAAAAACTAAAATAGAGCTGGGCATGGTGGCACACCTCTTTAATCCCAGGAGGCTGAGGTAGGAGGACTGCTGTGAGTTTGAGGCCAGCCTGGGACTATAGAATAAGTTCCAGGTCAACCTGGGACCATCTTTTTTACTATACTGGTAAGAAGAGTGAGCAATTAGTTGTCAGAAATAATAATGAGTCAATACATACTTGGTAACACAGAGCGTGTCTCTGCACTGGCTGACAAGAGTCTCTCGGTCATCTTCTCTTTGAGGTCGGACAGTAATCAATTCAAAAGTGTTGCGTCTTGCACAAAATTCTCTGTTGGCTGGTTCTATTTGACGACTGGTACAATTGGCAAGATTTATCCTTCCTATGGGATTCTTTAAAAATAAATTGCAAAAATATTAGTAGAAAATAAGCAAGCTATTTAAGTCGATGAGCATTTTAAGCAAGCACTTTTAACCACTGAGCAATCTCCCCAGACCTCAATAAGCATTTTAAACAGTGTTTAAGCTATTACACATTAAAGTTCAAAAGCCATTAATTTAAAAGTTAAAACTTAACAATCAGTCAGACGTAGTGGCACACACCTTTAATCTCAGCACTCAGGAGAGGAGGCAGAGGTAGGAGGATCACTATGAGTTCAAGGCCAACCTGAGACTACATAGTAAATTCCAGACCAATCTGAGCTAGAGACACTACCTCAAAAAAAAAAAAACAACCTTAATCAGAAAACAATCCTATTTTTAAAACATATTTTCAAGTATTTTTAAACATTTTTAAATTTATTTATTTGAGAGAAAGAAAGAGGCAGATAGAGAGAACATGGGCGCATCAGAGCCTCCAGCCATTGCAAACAAACTCCAGATGCATGTGCCACCTTGTGCATCTGGCTTATATGGATCCTGGGGAATTGAACCTGAGTCCTTTGGCTTTGCAGGAAAATTCCTTAACCACTAAGCCATCTCTTCATCCCACATAATCCTTTTCTCCCCCCATATATTGGAAAACCCTACAGTTGACAAATCTTCACAGTTAAGGTGCTTGCCTGCATAGCCTAAGTACTCAGGATCCACTCCACAGAACCCACGTAAACCAGATGCACATGGTAGCACATGCATCTGGAGTTCATTTGCAAGTGGCTGGAGGCCCTGGCATGCTCATCCTCTCTCTCTCAATAAATAAGTAAGAATTTAAAAAATAAGAATAGTTTTATTTATTTGAAAGCTGAAGGGGGGGTAGAGAGAGAGAGAAAAAATGGGCACATGGGGGCCTCTTGCCAATGCAAACAAACTCCAGATACATGAGTCACTTTGTGCATCTGGCTCTACATGGGTATTGGAGAATCAAGCCCAAGAAAGACATCAGGCTTTGCAAACAAGCATCTTTAACCACTAAGACATCTCTCCAACCCAACACTTTTGTTGTTGCTGTTATTCTTTTTCCAGTGTAGGATCTCACTGTAGCCCAGGCTGACCTGGAACTCACTCTGTAGTCTCAGGCTGGCCTCAAACTCAATCTTCCTAGCTCTGCCTCCCAAGGGCTGGTATTAAAGGCATGTACCACCTCCCCTGGTCTGTTCATATTTTGGTTATGTACCCTTCTATAATTTAAAATATAAATAAGTAATAGTAATTATATATCCATTCATACTATCCCCACAACAGTGCTGGAGACTGAACCCAGGGCCTCATACTTGGTACATTTACTAGACCAAGTGTTCTACTACTTAGCTAGATCTGCAACCTCTTGTGATCTTTTTAAAACAAAAAACAACAGTGCCTGTGGGGATGGGGGAAGGCTTGCACATGTGTAGGTCAGAGAACAACATTAGGATCATTTAATCTAAATTCTTCTATTTATCCATGTTTTCACAAATGACACAATTTCTTCTTCTTCTTTTTAACATTAAAAAGTAACCTGTTGGGGAGCCTGTGCTGGCAGGTGATAGGGTGAGCCTACCAGGCCTTTGAGAGTCCACCGCTTCCTCCTGTTGAGGTCGCCTAGGCGGAGAGGCCGCGAGCCATGGCCTGGGGAGTTTGACCACCCAGGACCCTGGCCAGCCAGAGCCCCTAGGGTGATTGGGAGGCAGTGCCCAAGCCTTGGGGAGCCTGGAGGTTCATGCACCTGCAGCCATGGGGTGCAGAAAGCCCAAACAGAAGCCACCTCCCAAGAAGAAAATGACAAGCACCCTGGAGACACAGTTCACCTGCCCCTTCTGCAACTATGAAAAGTCTTGTGATGTGAAAATGGACAGTGCTCACAATACTAGAGTCATCCATGTACCCTGTGCCTCGAGGAATTCCAGACCCCAATCACCTATGTCAGAACCAGTGGATGTGTACAGCGATTGGATAGATTCCTATGAGGCAGCCAATCAGTAGCAATGCAGAGGACCCTGCCTGCTGTGGACCCAGCTGCTGGGTCCCAATCCAGAGACATTCCAAGGGGTTCAGGGTGTGGATCCAGGGCTGTGACAGCCCTCTGTGTGTGTTTGAAGTGGGAGTGGACATGACTGTGTGTGCAGAGGCATGGACATGAAGGGTGGCTGGATCTGACTAGCCTGGGGCAGCCTTAAACTTGAGCTCCTCCTGCCTCATTTGACTCCAGAAGCCTTTGAATTGCACCCTTCTCCAGCCTTCAATTCCAAGCTTTGAGGTTCTGGTACCTCTACTTGATGTCCCAAGCAAGGGGTGGCTGCAGGACTTCTCCAGCTCCTCAGCTACCTCTGGAGCAGCTTGCCCTTGGGAACTGGACTCATAGCCCTCCTTCCTGACCTCCTGTGGCCTGATAATCAAAGCCACCATTCCCCAGATCTAGGGCTTGGCAAGCAGCTAGCTCCCCAGTACTAACCAGAGTACCATTTTCTATTCATTTGTTTTTATAGAAGAGGTATGGGCTGGTATGGGGATAGCAGTTAATCACAAACCTGTCAATAAAGCAGCTGACATGAAAAAAAAAAAAAAAAGGTAACCTGTTGGGTTGGAAATAATGGCTTAGCAGTTAAGGCACTTGCCTATAAAGCTAAGGACCCAAGTTCAATTCCTTAGTACCCATGTAAGCCACATGCACAAGGGGGGGCATGAATCTGCAGTTTGTTTGCAGTAGCTGGAGGCCCTGGCATGCCTATTCTTTCTCTTTCTCTCTCTCTCCCAATAAATAAATTAATTAATTAATTAAAATTATATATTTTTAAAAAGTAACCTGTTATGTACATATGCCAAAATTTTTAACTAATTTATCTTTTGTTTTTGTCTTTTATTTATTGTTTTGTGTGGTTGTTTTTTGCTTGTTGTGGCTTGGAACTTACTCTGTAGCCTAAACTGGCCTTGAATTCAGTTATCTTGCTATGTCAACCTCTCATGCTGGTTGTAGATATATATGTGAGCCACTGTGCTCCACAGCTCACTCATCTTTTGATGGACCTTTAGATTGTTTCCCTATCTTGACTATTGAGTAATTACATCTCTGACATACTAATCTTCACTCCAGAACAACCACACTAATCCCATTACTGGGACTGCTGGATGATATGGTAATTCTACTTACAATTTTTGAGGCCCCTTCATTTTATTTACAAAGCTATCAATAGCATATTAATGGTGTTTTCCCCTCTACATTTTCACCAATAGTTGATATCCTTCATCTTTTTGATAATAGCTGATCTAACAGGTATGACATGATAGTTCATCCTGGCTTTGCTTTGTATTCTCTGATGATTGGAAACAGAGTATTTTTTCATGTCTAATGGTCATTGGTATGTCTTCTTTTAGAGAATTATCTATCTATCCAAGTCATTTACCCATATTTAACCTAATGACCTGGGTTTGATTCCCAGAACCCACGAAAGCCAGATGCACAGAGTGGTGCACGTGTCTGTTGTTTGTCTGCAGTATCTAGAGGCCTTGGTGCACCCGCTCTCTCCCTCCCTCCCTCCCTCCCTCCCTCCCTCCCTCCCTCCTTCCCTCCCCCCCTCTCTCTCTCTGCTTGCAAACAAATGATTCTTTTTTTTAATTTTTGGAGAGAGACACAGAGAGAGACAGACATAGAGGGAGAGGGAGACAGAGAATGGGCACGCCAGCAGTCTCTCAGCTGCTGTGAACGAAAGCCATATGCATGCGTCCCCTTGTGGGCAAGTGCAACATTGCACCCTTGTGTCACTTTGCATCTGGCTAAACGTGGAACCTGGAGATTGGAACCAGGTTCTTAGGCTTAGCAGGCAGGCGACTTAACCGCTATGCCATCTCTCCAGCCTGATAAAATATTTTTTAAAAAATAGGGCCTTTAGCTGGGCGTGGTGGTGCACGCCTTTAATCCCAGCACTTGGGAGGCAGAGGTAGGAGGATCACCATGAGTTCAAGGCCACCCTGAGACTACATAGCTAATTCCAGGTCAGCCTGGACCACAGTGAGACTGTACCTTGAAAAAAAAAAAAAAAAAAAAAAAAAAAAAAAAAAAACATAAAAAACATAGGGCCTTTAATCCCAGAACTTGGGAGGTAGAGGTAGGAGGATCACTGTGAGTTTGAGCCAGCCTGAGACCTCAGAGTGAGTTCTAGGTCTGGGCTATAGGGAAACTCTATCTCAGAAAGAAGAAAAGAAGAAAAGAAAAAGAAAAAGAAAAAGAAAAAGAAAAAGAAAAAGAAAAAGAAAAAGAAAAAGAAAAAGAAAAAGAAAAAGAAAAAGAAAAAGAAAAAGAAAAAGAAAGAAAAGAAAAGAGAAGAGAAAAAAGGGAGGGAGGGAGGGGAGGGGGGAGGGGGAGGGGGAAGGGAGGGAGGGAGGGAGGGAAGAAAGCCAGCCAACAAAATATAGACAGTTGTTATCATCTCAGTTATGGATAATTTTTCTTCTTAATCCTGCTTATTTCTATTTTTTAAAGATTTTTTTATTTTTACTTATTTATTAGAGACAGAGAGAGAGAGAGAGAGAGAGTGAGAATTGGCACGCCAGGGCCTCTAGCCACTGTAAATGAACTACAGATGCATGTGCCACCATGTACATCTGACTTACATGGGACCTGGAGAATCAAACCTAGGTCCTTAGGCTTCACAGGCATGTGCTTTAACTGCTAAGCCATCTCTCCAGCCCTTATTTCTATTTTTTTAAGTTTGGGGATGGTAAATAGTCAAACTTGGTAATAATATTAAGTTCTTGCATAATGAGTATAGGAACGGAGCTCATGGTAGAGTTATTGCCTAGCATGCACAAGGCCCTGGGTTCAATCCCCAGTATCTCAAAAAGCCCCCCTCCAAATTATTAAGATCCTGCATGATGAGATAAAACTTACTACACAAAACTATATTAAGTTTTAGGGCTGGAGAGATGGCTTAGCAGTTAAAGCGTTTGCTGCAAAGCCAAAAGATCCCAGTTCAATTCTCCAGGACCCATGTTAGCTAGATGCACAAGGGGGCGCATGCATGTTTTCAGTGGCTGGAGGCCCTGGTGCACCCATTCTCTCTCTCTCTCTCTCTCTCTCTCTAATAAAATAAAATTTTAAACAACTGTATTAAGTTTTAAACAAATTCAAGCCCACTGTATTCCTGTGGGTGGTTTTCCATTACTAGTTTATTTAAAATATACTTAAGTCAAATAGCTAATAAAGTGGCAAATTGAATTTAACATACTGTTGCTGGGTGTAGTGGCACACGCCTTTAATCCCAGCACTAGGGAGGCAGAGGCAGGAGGATCGCCAAGAGTTCAAGGCTACCCTGAGACTACAGAATGAATTCCAGGTTTGCCTAAGCTAGACTGAGACCCTACTTCAAAAAACCAAAAAAAAAAAAAAAAAAAAATTAACATACTGCCAACTAAAAATGTCAACACATATATTATGCAACCTCCCAAGAAGGGGGGGGGGAATTATATACTTTAGGGAATTTTTTAAAATTTTTATTTGAGAGAGAAGTAGGAAGAGAAAGAAAGAATGGGCGTGCCAGGGCCTCTAGCCATTGCAAACGAACTCCAGATGCATTTGCTACCTTGTGCATCTGGCTTATGTGGGTCCTGGGGAATCGAACTTGGATCCTTTGGCTTTGCAGGCAAATACCTTAACCACTAAGCAATCTCTCCAGCCCAGAGAATATTCACAGTGGTCAGATTATAAGGAATAGACATGTTATAAATTTTACATACACACACACACACACACACACACACACACACACACACACACACAGTCAGCAGCCAGAATAATGTAATGGCTCAATAAGCACATGCAAAGTAGAATCTGTGAAGAGGGTACAGAGACAGTGGGAATACTTGCACAAAGCACCACACCAATGTCCATCAGGGCTTTCATCATTAATCAGCATTCTATAAATTACCTTTCGCCTCTCATCATCTGGGTATGTCCAGTAAGAGATACAGTTTCCTGACAGAACACACCACCTTCGATGCCAGGCACCAAAACCACTAACATCTTCAAATATGGTCTGGAAAAAAATCAATTGAAATGCTGGCTTTAGAAACTTGAGGAAAATTTCCAAACAATGAAGTCCTGGTTCTGAGTGTTAAGCTTCCATATATAATCATATCTTATGTCAATTTATACATTTGTAAATTGTTTGTTTGTTTGTTTGTTTGTTTGTTTATTTAAGAGCAATAGACAAAGAGGCAGATAGAGAATGGGCATGCCAGGTCCTCCAGCCACTGCAAACGAATTCCAGATGCATGCGCCACTTTGTGCATCTGGCTTATGTGGGTCCTGGCAAATCGAGTCTTGAACTGGGATCCTTAGGCTTCACAGGCAAGTGCTTAATCGCTAAGCCACATCTCCAGGCCCTCAATTTATACATTTTTCATCAAGTCCTTTATCTTACTAATGAAAATTAGATTGCTCATATCAGAAATAATTTAAACATCACCTACAAGTATTTAAGAATATCTAGATAAATCTTCCTCAAACAAATTTACCTAATTTAATATGCCTAAAAACATTGTGTCCTCAATGCTCCTTAAAAAAAAAGTGAAGAGAAGCTGGGTGTGGTAGCACACACCTTTAATCCCAGCACTCGGGAGGCAGAGGTAGAAGGATCGCCATGAGTTCAAGGCCACCCTGAGACTACATAGTGAATTCCAGGTCAGCCTGGACCAGAGTGAGACCCTACCTCGAAAAGGAAAAAAAAAAAAGTGAAGAGCCTCAAATACTGAAGAGGAAGATCATCAGCACATCCTCTTATAAAGTAAAAGTACAGGTGATAGAATATTTTTGTTGGGGCTAGAGAGATGGCTCAGCAGTTAAGTGTTTGTCTGCAAAGCATAAGGACCCATGTAATGCCATATGTACAAGGTGGCACATGTGTCTGGAGTTTGTTTGTAGTGACTAGAGGCCCTGGAACACCTATTCTCTCTCGCTTTCTATGTGCCTCTTTCTCTCAAATAATTAAATATTTTTTACTTGTTTGCAAGGAAAGAGAGAGAATGAGAAAATGGGCCTGCCAGGCCCTCTTGCCACTGTAAACGAACTAGAGAAGCAGGCACCACTTTGTGCATCTGGCTTTACTTAGGTACTAGGGAATCAAACCCAGGTCATTAGGCTTTGCAAGCAAGTGCCCTTAACCACTGAGCAATCTCTCTAACCTGGTGACAGAATATTAAGGTAACCCTATTTCATACAGAAAGCTGGCATTTCATGTTGATTCAGGAGAACAGATTTTCTAACATAATGAAGAGTCAATCCCTGATGATGGTCCTTGATGACTGCTGTGACTCACATCAGAACTGTGTCCCCTGCCTGGCCAGGGAGAACACCGAGAAGTCAGGTGTTTGGCTAGGTCAGGCCTTAGGAAAGCAAGGGACATTCAACAGGTGGGTGTAGCAACAACATAGGGGGCAGATAAGACTCCAAAACAGGTAACTAATAACATCTACATGCACATACTTCCATTTAAACAGTACAAACAGAAGCTGGAGGGTTAGGGGTTTTAGTGGTAGTCATAACTGAGCCCTAGTTTATATTACAGCACTCACTTTTAACTTTTTAAAGTTATTTTAGGATCTTTTCTGTTAAATAACAAAGCAAGGGGAAAAAAAACATATAACAATGCTGTACAGGGTCAACAACCTTTGTCCTGCAAAGGACCAGAAAGTAAGCATTTTAGGTTGTGTTGCCTATAAGATCTCTAGTATAAATATTCAGCTTTCCTGTTATAGTAAAAAAAGCAGCCAGACCCTGAGTAAACAGGGGGCCTATGTTTATAGAAATGGACAACAATAGCCAGGGGACATGCTGTGCCCTGGAGTAGACAACCCAAAAGTGTCTGTTGAACTAAAGAATGCTAATAAAAACTAACCCTGATTTGGTTCTTCTTGTGACAGGTGTCATTCTAAGTACATTTTTTTCATATTAAAAGAAAGGCAGACAGAGAGTCAATGAATATGGGTGTGCCAGGGCCTCCTGGCACCACAGATAGCCAAAAAACATGTCAAATAGTCTTGAGCTCTTTCTTACTACATTTCTGTAATAAGACTAAGCTTCAGGATTTAAGAGTAGATGTGAAGAGACCTAACAAACTAGGCAAGAGCATAGCTTAAAAATTAAATAAGGCAAGCTGGGCATGGTGGTGCATGCCTTTAATCCCAGCACTCGGGAGGCAGAGGTAGGAGGATCACCATGGGTTCAAGGCCACCCTGAGACTACATAGTGAATTCCAGATCAGCCTGGGCCAGAGTGAGACCCTACCTCAAAAAACCAAAAAATAAATAAATAAATAAATAAAATAAATAAAAATTAAGTAAGGCAGGCAACATATGCAAATGGACCAGCTGCCACAGAGCTGCTTGGTTGCTAAAGGTACAAAAAGCAAAATAATATGCACATTAAAAGGCCAATAAGTAAACCTGGCTTTCAAGTCAGGAATTTATATTAAAAGTACTTTTCTGAGAGTATCTAGTGCTACCTGCTGGACACAAATATGAAAAAAGCTAACCAGGAAGAAAAATGTGTATTCACAGTATCCCTAAAATTTCAACTTTAAAATGTGAATGAGCCAGGCGTGGTGGCACATACGTTTAATCCCAGAACTGGGGAGGCAGAGGTAGGAGGATAACTGGGAGTTCGAGGCTACCCTGAAACTACACAGTGAATTCCAGGTCAGCCTGGGCTAGAGTGAGACCCTACCTCAAAAAAAAAAAAAATAAATAAATAAATAAATAATAAAAATTTTAAAAATGTAAATGAACTCTCTCACAGGACAGGGCTCTATAAGGATTCTGTTCTCACTCCTCTTCTGCTGCAGAACTGGTTTCAAAGAGCTGCTCCTAAGGCTGGAACAACCTAGACCCACATCTACCTTAACTACCCTGCCTTCCATCTCTTCACATGGCAACTGGGACATTGAGTCTCTATTTCCACTGCCTGGACATTTCCTTGTTCCCTTTCAGCTTCCTTGGTGTCCCTGTGTTCAGTTGTGCTCACTGGCTCCAGGGAGATATGATTACTACTATGCTAAGGACAGCCTAATTGTTACCTCAATCAAAAGGGTTATCTTGGGGCCAGAGAGATGGCTTGGCAGCTAAAGGTGCTTGCTTGCAAAACCTGACAGTCTAGGTTTGATACACCAATACCCATATAAAGCCAAATGCATAAAGCAAGATGCACATGCATCTGCAGATCTTTACAGTGGCAGGAGGCCCTGAGGCATACCCATCCTCCCTCCTTCCCTCTCTCTGTCTCTCTCTCTCTCTCTCTCTCTCTCTGTGTGTGTGTGTGTGTGTGCTTCTTTCTCTCTGTCTCAAATAAACTTAAAAAAAAAATCTTGAGGAGCCAGGCATGGTAGCACACACCTTTAATCCCAGAACTCGGGAGGCAGAGGTAGGAGGATCACTGAGAGTTCGAGGCCACCCTGAGACTACATAGTGAATTTCAGGTCAGCCTGAGCCAGAGTGAGACCCTACCTAGGAAAAAAAAAAATCTTTAGAGGCTGTCTTGAGTTCCAAATCCAGGTATTTGAAACATGTCTCTAAAATCCAAAACATCTAACTCATTAAAGCTTCCACTATGGGTGGGAATTAAGTGGCAAGAGGCATGAGGGAACTTTTCAAAGTGTAATAGCCTTTATCTTAATAGAAATCTGGGTCACAAAAGTATCTGCACTTGGAAAAAAATTAGAAAATGTGTACCTAAGTTTTAAGGAAAAGTGCCTTAAAAAGTTTATTTTAAAAAGTATATAATATACTTTGAATTGTCCCATAAAGATAAGAGAAGTTGAACGATTTTTAAAAGTTGGCTAGATCATTAATATTTGATAGAAGAAGAAGAGTAAAAAAAATTACAGGATAAAAATACAATCTAGATGGTCTAACCTGTGTTGGTGTTCACTGTAAAATGCTGGTAGCTTACCATTTTTCACAAAAGAATATTGAGAGGAAAACAAAGCACTCCTACTCAGTGTGAGAAGAAGCATGACCAATAATCTCTCCAGTCTCTTTTCTCGCCAGCATCCCTGCCACCCCATGTATGCAAGGCAGGGATCTGAGCATTATTCTAATTTCTGCTTTCATACCCCCTACACCCAAACCACAAGGGTCTGCCCTTCATCGATCCCTGCCTCATCTCTCACATGGTGACTCATCTGCTAATCAGTCTTTCAAAGATGTCATTCTCTAGTCCATCTTCCACACACCATTCCATTCCATATAATTTTTCCCAAATCCTACATTTGGTGTTTTCTTCTGCTCTGCTTAAAACCCTATAAAAGTAACCTATTGGCTTCAGAATATACTCAAAATCTAAATTCTCTCTCTCTTTTTTTTTTTTTTTTTTTTTGGTTTTTCAAGGAAGGGTCTCACTCTAGCTCAGGCTGACCTGGAATTCACTATGTAGTATCAGGGTGGCCTCAAACTACCAGCAATCCTCCTACCTCTGCCTCCCAAATGCTGGGATTAAAGGCATGCGCCACCACACACAGCCTCAAGTCTAAATTCTTTACAATACTCAGCCCATTTTACCCATACATAGTCTCCTCCAATCTCAGTTACTGCCCTTGTCCCCAATGCTAAACTCTAGTTATCCTGAAATACTTGACACTCTGAGAGTCAGTCCTCTCTTTGGATGAGAGTAAGAGAGAGAAGGAAGTGCCAGACAGCACTTCCTCCCCCCGGCTAACTTACTTACTAGCTTAGAAGTTACTACTTCCAATAGTTTCCTTTAGTCATCCCCAATCAGTCAAGACAGATGCTGCATGCGCTTACACTCATGCATGCTATGTTTTTTCCTATTACAGTTCTGTGATGTGTTTGTTCACTTAACTTCTCACTATGCAACTAAAAGCTCCTCCCAAGTGCAGGAACTATTTTTTTTGGCCTGATCTATTCCACAGTAGTGACAGCACAGTGAGTGTCACAAGTCTTCACTGAGATAGTTTGTCCTATAGTCACATAAGACATTCATTTCTATAGGACGGCAAGTCTATATTTTACAAAACACGAAGATCAGATGGTGTTACTTACCAGAAAACCTTTCTCTTCAACACCTGAATTTACTTGACAGCTTATTTTTAAATAAATATGACCTTCCAAAGGCGATAAAAAAGGCACCTGTGAAGAAAGAGGGGAAACTATTTGCAAAACAGTTTCAAAGTGTTATCTTTCCCAATAAATCATGAACACAGAATAGTGTACCTTGAAAATACATCAATTTTCTAAAACTGGAATATAAAAGATGTGGCCAAAAGACTACCATTTCCTTAGTGACAAATGCTTTTAAAGAATAAAATTATTCAAGGTAGACTTTGACAAAAACAAAGTCCTAAATTCATATTAATGTGAGAAATAAAAATGGATTTAACAATAAATAGATGTGCTTATTTATTTTCCATCAAGAGGAGAAAACAGTAAGAGTATGAATAAACTAACAGCTTAAAGTCCTACAGTGGAAATGGAATACCCATCCTTGAATTTAAATGAAATTATCAGAGGGCCCAAATAACCAAAACAATCATAAAGTAGAAGAAAAGACTGGAAGAATCAGAGTCCCAACTTCACAAATTCAAAGCCTTAGTAATGAAAACAGCACTGGCATAAGGGACAAACATGCAAACAGAACTGCGAGTTGAGAAATGAAGGGCCAAGGATGCAGCATGGGCAGGGCTCTTATCCACTATGTGTTCTCACCATGCTCCCAGCACCACACAAAATGGTCCAGAAACAAACTCAAATATGTAATAGCCAATTGGCTTTTCTATTACCTTTATTTTATTTTTTGAAGCAGGAACTCACACTGCCCAGGCTGACCTGGAACTCATTTCTATAGCCCCAGCCTGGCTTTGAACTCACAATAATCCTCCTTCCCCAGCCTCCTGAGTACTGAGATTTTAAGAATAAGATAGTAGTATTTTTGTTGTTGTTCATTTGGTTTTGTTTTTTTTTTTTGAGGTAGGGTCTTGATCTAGCCCAGGTTGAGTTAGAATTCAGTATGTGCCTCAGGCTGGCCTAAAACCCATAACATCCTCCTACCTCTGACTCCCAAAGCCTGGGAATAAAGGTGTGCATGCCTAGCACAGAGAGAATGGGCACACCAGAGCCTGTAGCCACTGAAAACAAACAACAGATGCATGTGCCACTTTGTGCATCTGGCTTTCCGTGGGTATTGGGGAATCAAACTCAGGTCATTAGGCTTTACGGGCAAGCGCCTTAACCAATGAGCCATATCTTTAGCCCTCCAACTGGTTTTGGAAAAGGGTGCCACAATCATTCAATGGAAGACAGTAATCTTGCAAAAATGATGCCGAGAAAACTGGATATTCACATGTCAAAGATCAAGGTGGAAGCCGGGCGTGGTGGCGCACGCCTTTAATCCCAGCACTCGGGAGGCAGAGGTAGGAGGATTGCCGTGAGTTCGAGGCTACCCTGAGACTACATAGCTAATTCCAGGTCAGCCTGGACCAGAGTGAGACCCTACTTTGAAAAACCCAAAAAAAAAAAACAAAAAAAAAGATCAAGGTGGGATTTCTACCTCATATCATATGCAAAAGTTAAGCTATAGTGGGTAATGACTTAAATATGTCTAAATTCACAAAACTATCTTAGAAGAAAACATATAACTAAAACTTCATGATCATGGATTTAGCAATGAATTGTGCAATATACCACAAAAGCATAAACAATACAAGAATAAAATAAACAAGACTTCATCAAAATTAAAAACCTTGCCAGGCATTGATGGTGCACGCTTTTAATCCCAGCACTTAGGAGACAGAGGTAGGAGGATCGCTGTGAGTTTGAGGCTACCCTGAGACTACTTAGTGAATTCCAGGTCAGCCTGGGCTAAAGTGAGACCCTACCTCGAAAAACAAAACTTAAGAGTGAGACCCTACCTTGAACCGCCCCCCCGCAAATTAAAAACCTTTCAATACAGAGATTCCTCAAAGATTAAGTAGAAAAGCACCACAAAGTGTGGTAGCACATGTGTATAAAAAACAGGCTGGGCTTGATGGCACATGCCTTTAGTCCCAACACTTAGGAGGCAGAGGTAGAAGGACTGCTGTGAGATCAAGGAAAGCCTGGGATAGAGTGAGACCCTACCTCGAAAAATACAAAAATAAAACAGGAGCTAAAGAGATGGCTCAGGTGTTAAAGCCTGGTGCCTAAGTTCAATTCCCCAGTACCCACATAAAGCCAGACACAATAAGGTCAATCCATCTGTAATCTCAAAGTATAGTGCCTATGGCAATGAAGACACAGCCAGAAGCCAAAAATTCAAGGGATTAACCAGGTCAGCCTTGGCTAGCCTACCTCAAAAAAAAAAAAAAAAAAGAGAGAGAATATTTTCTTGTCTTTTCACTGTTAAGTGAAGGGTTTGACTCGTCTGCGACATGAATAGATGGGGGCTGCAATAGAGTGATTATCTTATTTGCCACTAAATTCTAAAATTTCTTTTGTCAGATGAAGTCTATCTCATCTCCTCCCTATGGACCAGCTGACAGAAAGCTGGAAAAAGCTATGCTGCATGCAGCCCTATGGGACAGAGAAGTCATCAGTGGAGATAAACAACAATGGACACTACAAGCCTTAAGTTTGGCCAGTCAGGCCAAATGAGTCAATGGGTACAATAATAGCATGTCTATTATGGGAGAAACCAACCACTCATTAACTGGACTGGAGGCTCGCTTCATGGGAGGGAATACATGCCTAGTACTGAAAACTTATGGTGGGGAGGTCATGAGTTTTAGTGGTATAATGCCTCTGGTGTCTGGCTAAAAGCAAATATTATGCTTACCAAACTGTCCTATAAGCACTTTTCTTAACATTCATATGCATATATTAATGCTACTCTTACTTTTCATTAGAGAAACTTCTTTTTTCAGATGGCAGTAACCACTGGGATGACCCAAAAGGCACTATAGTGCCAAGAAGGAACAGAGGAGTATTCAGCATTGAAATATTTCTATCATATCTTTCAAGGCTCAAGGGCCAATGTGGAAGAGGTAGCAGAAACAATGTAAGACCAAAGGAAGGGTAGAATTGCATACAAAGCAATCATTCAGACACAAACTGGCCTCAATATCCATGACCTCTCAGGGCCTAACAGTACATTCACAAGACTCTCACAGTAGGAGGAAAAGATGATGACATTAAAATAAAAGAGAGACTAAGCCAGGCATGGTGGCGCATGCCTTTAATCCCAGCACTGGGAGGCAGATGTAGAAGGATCACTGTGAGTTCAAGCCACCCTGAGACTACATAGTGAATCCATTCCAGGTCAGCCTGGGCTACAATGAAACCCTACCTCAAAAAAAACAAAAAAGTAAAACAAAACAAAACAACAAAAAAAAGTGGGGACGGAAGGGAATTGTCATGGCTTATTGTCTATAATTATGGAAATTGTCAACAAAAAAGTTTTTTAAAAAACTGGCATCAAAATATACATTTTGAGGGCTGGAGAGATGGCTTATCAGTTAAAGTGCTTGCCTGCAAAGGCTAATGACCAGGGTTCAATTCCTCAGTACCCACGTAAAGCCAGATGTACAAAGTGGAACATGCATCTGGAGTTTATTTGGGGTGGCTGCAAGCCCGGGCATGTCCAATCTGTCTCTCTTCTCTGTCTCTCTCTCTCTCTCTCTGCTTGCAAATAAATAAATAAATAAAATATGAAAAAAATAAAGCAAAAAAAAAAAAAAAAGCTTAGCATCTAAACTGAAATTATGTTACACTTACTATTAGAAAATTTAGAGAATTAGTCTTTAATACCAGCACTTGGAAGGCAGAGATAGGAGGATCACCATGAGTTTGAGGCCAACCTCAGACTACATAGTGAATTCCAGGTCAGAAACACCCCCCCCCAAAAAAAAGGAAGAAAATTTAATTTTAGAGAATATTTTCTTCTAAATAAAAGTAACTTGTGGTGGGTTGAATGGAAAATGACCCCAATAGACTCAGGTGTTTGTGATTAAGCATACTACTTATTCCCCAGCTGGAGGAGCCTTTGGGGAATAAGCCTTTGGGGAGGTGTGACACCAGTGACTGACCTTAAAGTAGACTAGTGTAGCCTACTGGATGTTAAGAGCTACCTTGCCCTCTTTCTGCTAAGAATGGATGATGAAATGAGCATCCTCTATAATGAAGCTTCCCTAGAAACTGTAAGCCTGAAATAGACCCTTTCCTCCCACAAGCTGCTTCTAATCCAGTGATTTGTCCCAGCAATGAGAAGTTAACTACTACATAAGCTTACTAAACTCATATGAAAATATTCATGCATGAAATATTTCAAATAAATCTTTCTCAGAAAAGTATAAAAATACTCTTTGGGGCTGGAAAGATAGCTCAGCGGTTAAGGTACTTGCCTGCAAAGCTTAACAACCAGGGTTCAATTCCTCAGTACCCATGTAAAGCCAGCTGCAAAAAGTAGTGCATGCATCTGGAGTTCATTTGCAGCAGCTGGAGGCCCTGGCATACCCATATTCTCTCCTTCATTCTCTCTCTCTCAAGATAAATAAGTAAAAATATTTTTTTAAAATGCTCCAATTTAGCTAATCATGCTGACAAAGGCATTTAAGTCCAGCAATTGGGAGCCTGCCAGGAGGATTCCTGTGAGTTCAAGGCCAGCCTGAGCCTATATAGAATGAGTTCCAGATCAGCCTGAACAAGAATAATGAGAATCTGCTGAGAAAAAGAAAAACAAAAAAGGAAAAGAAAATGTTCCAATCTGAATCTGTTTAACAAAGGATTCTTTTAAGACATCAGATCTTCAATAACTATGATTAACAGTTGTGAAACCAGGGCAGGAGAGATGGCTCAGAGGTTAAGGCACTTACCTGCAAAGCCCAAGGACCCAGGTTTAATTCTCAAAGTACCCATGTGAAGCCAGATGCACAAGTGGCACATGTGTCTGGAGTTTGCTTGCAGTGGCTAGAGGCCTTGGTGTGCCCATCCTCCCTCCTCCCCCTCTCAATCAATATATATATCTGCCTCTTTCTATCAAATAAATAAAAATATTGAACAAAAAAAGAGGCCCACTCCACAGGAGGGAATATATGCCTGACACTGAAAATCTATGATAGGGGAAATCATGAGCCCTAGGGATGTAATGCCTGCTAGCATCTGGCTAAATGCATATATTATGCTCACCAAACTGCCCCATAAGCACTTCTCTTAATGTTCATACACATATATTAATGCAACTCTCACTTTTGGTTAGAGAAGCTTTTCTTTTCAGATGGCAGTGACCTCTGGGATGACTCAAAAGGCACCATAGTGCTGAGAAGAAGTAACAGAGGGGTGCTCGGCACTGAAATATCTCTATCACACCTTCCAAGGCTCAGGGCCCATTGCAGAAGAGGTGGCAGAAAGAATCTAAGAGGCAAAGAAAGGGTAGGACTCCTTACAATGCACTCTTTCAGATTAAATTAACCTTGATAACCAGGACGTTAAAGTGCCTAGCAATACCTACACAAGACTCTCAGAATAGCAGAAAAAGATGATGACATAAAAACAAAAGAGACTAATTGAGAGGGGGAATGGATATGATGGAGACTGGAGTTGCAAAGGGGAAAGTGAGAGGGAGAGAATTATTATGGTTTATTGTCTATGATTATAGAAGTTGTCAATAATATGCTAACATCTTTCTGGGTGAAGGAAGATAGAGAGTTATTAATGATTACACAGACCACAAGATATAAACTGCATAGGTTTAAACAGATGAGAATACCTAATAACTCTTTTAATCTCCAAATAATGGGTTTACACTTATTTGTTTTATTTACTTATTTTGTTTCAAGGTAGGGTCCACTCTAGCCCAGGCTGACCTGGAACTCACTCTGTAGTCTTAGGATGGTCTCAAACTCACTGCAATCCTCCTACCTTTGGCTCCCAAGTGCTGGGATTAAAGGTACATGCCACCATGCCCAGTTAATCATGACTTGACAATAATATTATATTCCCTAAAATGTTTTAAACTGACATCTTCATTTGCTAAAAGGATATCTCTTTATCTAAAAGGTTCCTTTAGGTACTCCCAAACCCAGACCTCTGTGGAAACTACTTAGGATCCAGATTCCAGTAGAGCTGCTGTTGCTGCATTTTCAGCAAGACAAAGGGATCATCTCTAGATGGGCAAACCCCAATGTGAAACAAATAACACAAGAAGCCAAGGCAAGATATCCTCACTAAGAATGCCTAGTCCCATAGTGGAAGCCACCAATGAAAAATAGAGGAAATTCCATATACAAAATTCTTCCCCATCACACCTTTTATTACTTTTGTGTTTCTAATGCCTGAGGCAGAAAAACAACTGGACATCTCATGGCAGTCCCCACATGGATCCTCAAGGGCTGATATAAGCCTCCAGCCCTCACTGAGGAGAAAAGGGGCCCCTATAGCATATATAGAATTCCTAAGTACAACTGAGATAAGCATATTCAAGAAAGTTAATGAGGCCATAAACAAATGGATGCATAAAATGGAAGAAAGCCAACAAAAAGTAGAACTCAACAGATGGCTGGATAAGATGATAAAATGGAAGAGAATGAAAAAGAATTTAATAGATGGTTGAATGAAATTTATGAGAATCAAAAAAAGTAAACAAAGCCGGGAGTGGTGGTGCACTCCTTTAATCCCAGCACTTGGGAGGCAGAGGTAGGAGGATCGCCACGAGTTCGAGGCCATCCTGAGACTACATAGTGAATTCCAGGTCAGCCCAAGACAGAGTGACACCCTACCTCGAAAAACTAACTAACTAAATAAATAAATAAATGAGCCAGGCGTGGTGGCATATGCCTTTAATCCCACCATTTGGGAGGCAGAAGTAGGAGGATTGCTGTCAGCCTGAGCCAGAGTGAGTTCCTACCTTAAAAAAAAAACCTCAATGGACAGTGGAATCAACTCAATGAGGATATGACCAAATGTAGGAATGAATTCAAGAGATAATAAGAAAAGTACATTATGAGCCAGGTGTGGTAGCCCACACCTTTAATCCCAGCACTTGGGAGGCAAGGGGGATCACTGTGAGTTTGAGGCCACCCTGAGATTGCATTGTGAATTCCAGGTTAGCCTAGGCTAGAGTAAGACCCTACCTCAAAAAAGACAAAAGAAGAAAAAAAGTAGCAGGGTGTAGTGGCACATGCCTTTAATCCCAGCACTTGGGAGGCAGAGGTAGGAGAATCACCGTGAGTTCAAGGCCACCCTGAGACAACACAGTGAATTACTAGACCCTATGTCAAAACACTAAAAAAAAAAAAAAAAAAGGTAAATTATGAAATGAAAATGAATTCTATAAAGTATAAAGAGATGGAGATGCAGTAGAAAAACCTATTAGAGGGCTGGAGAGATGGCTTAGTAGTTAAGCTAAAAAGGCTTAGCATTTGCCTGCAAAGCCAAAGGACCCCAGTTTGAGTCCCCAGGACCCAGGTAAGCAAGAGGCACAAGGGGGCACATGTGTCTAGAGCTCATTTGCAGTGGCAATGGAGGCCCTGGCTTGCCCCTTCTCTCTCTCTCTCTCTCTCTCTCTCTCTCTCTCTCTCTCTCTCTCTGCCTCTTTCTCTCTCAAGGGAATAAATGAATAAATAATTTTTTAAAAATAGCAGCCAGAAATTGGAGAGATAGCTTAGTGGTTAAGGCACCTGCCTGCTAAGCCTAAGAACGCCCATTTGATTCTCCAGGTCCCACAGTTAGCCAGACGCAAAGTGACACAAGGGCACAATGCCACACTTGCCCACAAGGAGGCGCACACATCTGGAGTCCATGCACAGTAGCTGAGAGGCCCTTGGCGTGCCCATTCTCTAACTGTCTCCCTCCCTCCCTCCCTCCATCCATCCCTCTCTCTGTCTCCCTCCAAAAAAAAAAAAAAAATGCAGCCGGGTGTGGTAATGCATGCCTTTAATCCCAGGACTTGGGAGGCAGAGGTAGGAGGATTGCCATGAGTTCAAGGCATAGTGAGTTCAAGGTCTGAGGATGCATAGTGAATTTCAGGTCAGCCTGAGCTAGGGTGAAACCCTATCTCCAAAAAGAAAGAAGAAAGAAAGAAAGAAAAGAAAAGAAAGAAAAGAAAAACCTATTAGAAAAGAAAAATGAAATAATCTAGTTAAAAGGCTCCCAAGAAAGCCTCTCAACAAAATAGATGATGTAGAGCACTTAGTATCAGACCTGAAGGATAAATAGATCAATGAGGGCCAAAATCAATGACAAATTTTTAAAAATGCACAACAGAACATGAGGGAAATGTGGGACACCTTAAAAAGACAAAACATAGCTGGGTGTGGTGGTCACACCTTTAATATCAGCACTTGGGAGGCAGAGGTAGGACAACTGTCCTGAGTTCAAGGCCAGCCTTGGACTACAGAGTAAGTTTCAGGTCAAACTGAGCTACAGTAAGACTCTATCCCCCCAACAAAAAACAAAGAGAGAATACTAAAACATGAAAGACAAAAATAGATCATTACTTAACAGGCAGGCCCATCAGAATTACATCTGAATTTTCATTGGAAACTCTAAAAGCCAGAAGGGCCTAGAATGGAGTATTTGAAATTTTGAAAGACATGGCTGCCAATCCAAATTATTATACCCAGCAAAAATATCCCTCAAAATAGAAGGTTAAAGAAAAATTTTCCACACTAAAAGCATGCTTAATTAATAGATGAACACTTCACCAAACCCACAGAGAATACTGGATGTAATACCTCACCCTGAAGAGAAGAATAAACATGTTCAAGAGGCTACAGGAGGAAAAAACAAAACAATCAAAACTAGAACAGTTGTGAAAGCGAATGAAAATAATAAAAAAAACAAAACAAACTCCATAAAGTCTTCACTTTGACAGGGATTAACTCACACCTCTCAGTTGTAATTCTGAACATCAGTGGACTCAACTCCCCAATCAAAAGACATAGGTTAACAGGCTGGATCAGAAGAAAACTGGATTCATCTATTTGCTGTCGAAACTCACCTTACCATTAATGATAGACACCCTAGCATGTAAGGATGGAAAAAAGATATTCAAAGCAAATGGAAACAGGAAATAAGCAGGAATGGCTAAATCAATATCTCAAAAATATATATACTTGAAACCAAAAGTAATCAAAAGAGATAAAGAAAGCCACTTTAAATTCATTGGGGGAGCAATTCAACAAGAGGATATTACAATCAAAAACATATATGCACCAAATAAGGGCAGTACCAAATTTTAAAAAGCCTATTAAACATTAAACTCCAACAAAATAATAGTGGATGACTCTAATACTCCACTAGACAAATCACTGAATAGAAAATAGAGAAGCAAAGAAGCTAAAATGATACCATAGGTCAAATTACTCAAAAGACATCTAAGAACACTCCACACAAACTACAAAATACACATTTTTCTAAGCATCTCATGGAACCTTTTCTAAAATAGATAATATATTATGGCATAAAGCAAGTCTCCATAAATTCAGGAAAATTGATATAACTTGCTGTATTATTATATCTGTTCACAAAGCAAAAAAGTTGAAAATTAACAAAAGAATCAACAGAAAATATACCAACTCCTAGATATTTAACAATGCACTACTGAATAATGCATGTTTCATTGAAGGAATAAAGAAGGAAATAATTCCTAGAACTGAATGACAATGAAAACACAATATACCAAAACTTATGAGACACAACAAAGGCAGTCCTAAGAGGGGAGTTTAGTTTTAAAGACCTACATTACAAAAATAGAAATCTCAAAGTAACGTGATCTATCTAAAGGCACTGGAAAAATAACATTCTAAACCCAAAAGTACCAAATGAAGATCAGGACAGGAATCAATGAAAAGGAAATGAAGAAATTTTTAAAAATTGATGAAATAGGGCTAGAAAAGTGTCTTTGCAGTTAAGACACTTGCCTATGAAGCCTAAAGACCCAAGTTCAATTTCCCAGTACCCACATAAGCCAGATGCACAAGGTAGTACATGTGCCTGAAGTTAGTTTGCACTGGCTAAAGTCCCTGACACACCCATTCTTTCTCTTTATCTGTCTCTCTCTCACTCAAAATAATAAGCTGGGTCAAATGGTAGATCCAGTTTTAGAATTTTGAGGAACCTCCATACTGATTGCCATACTATACAAGTTATACTCCCATCAACGGTGGGTGAGAACTTTCTTTCTCATACCCTCACCAGCATCTGTTTTGATTTTTTTTAAGAGGTAGGGCCTCACTCTAGCACAGACTAACCTGGAATTCACTATGTAGCCTCAGAACTCATGTAGACCTCAGACTCACGGCACTCTTCCTACCTCTGCCTCCCAAGTGCTGGAATTAAAGGCATGTGCCATCATGCTTGGTATCATTTGATTTTCTTTTTCTTTTTCTTTTTTTTTTTTGTTGTTATTTTTTTCCCATTCTGACTGGAGTGAATGTAATCTCAGTGGGGTATTTTTAAAATATTTTATTTTACTTATTTATGAGAAAGAGAGACAGACAGAGAAAAGGAGAATGGGCATGCCAGTGCTTTCATTTGCTGGCTAAAAATGAACATCTTTTTAGATGTTATTGGCCATCTGTATTTCCTCCTTTGAGAATTCTCTTTTCAGTTCCCTGCCACATATTTTGAGTGTATTGACTTATTTTTATTGCAGAGTTCAAAGCCAGTCTAAGCTACATGGGCCCTGACTCATAACCAATTAAAAAAACAAAAAGGCAAGCATGTTGGTGCATTCCTTTAATCCCAGCACTCAGGAGGCAGAGGTGGGAAGATCACTGTAAGTCTGAGGCCAGCCTGCGACTACATAATTCCAGGCCAGCTTGGGCCACAGCAAGATTGTACTTCAAAAAAACAAAAATAAAAAGAAATAAAAATTAGGAGCTGGAGAGCCAGGTGTGGTGGCACTTGCCTTTAATCCCAGCACTTGGGAGGTAGAGGTAGGAGGATTGCTGTGAGTTAAAGGCCACCCTGAGACTACCTAGTGAATTCCAGATCAGCCTGGGCTAGAGTGAGACCCTACCTCGAAAAAAAAAAAAAATTAGGGGCTGGAGAGATGCCTTAGTGGTTAGCTTGCCTGAGAAGCCTAAGGACCCAGGTTCGATTCTCTAGGTCGCAGGTTAAGCCAGATGCACATGGTAGCACATGCATCAGGAGTTCATTTGCTGTGCTAGAGGCCCTGGTGTACCCATTCTTTTTATCTCCCCCCCCACCCCGTGTCTCTAATAAATAAAGAAAAATAAAACAAAAAATACAAAAACAATTTCTACCCATGAAAAGATTCACTACATGACAAGACAGAGGAGAGTTAAATACTACTCACAGAATCTCAGTTCTTACGTTTATCTAATTTGCTAATCTCAAAACTTGATTTAGGCTGGAGAGATGGCTTAGCAGTTAAGGTACTTGCCTGCAAAGCCTAAAGACCCAAGTTTGATTCCCCACATAAGCCAGATGCACATGGTAGCACATGCATCTGGGGTTCATTCGCAGTAGCTAGAGGCCCTGGCATGCCCATTCTATCTTTCTCTCTCCATGTCCCCCTCTCTCTCTCTCTCTCTCTCTCTCTCACACACACACACACACAAATAAAACTATTTTTTTAAACTTGCTTTAATTTAAAACAAAACAAAAAGTACTATATAGCTTTTTCTTAATTAGTATTTCCATATTTGAAGTTTATCTTCATAATATTGACAATCTTCTAAAATACTTGCTTACACTTAGTCTAACTTTAATGGTGAATGTGCTTTTGACTTCAAAATTATTATCCTCTATGTAGCCATGGATCAATGTGAACCAAGGCCAGAATAGATTTTCTACTTTCATTTACAGTATCACCAATAGCTCTTTCTGTAGATGGTAAGACAAAAAAAAAGGAGACATTTTAGTCTCATACTTACTAATTGGAAAAAGAAAAAGAATCATAAGTGAGATAAATATAGGATTTAAAAAGTTAATGCAGGCAGGGTAGTTGGTACAATGATTGCCTAACATGCCCAAAGTCCTGGATTTGATCCCAAGAAGCAAATAAGCCAGGTGTGGTGGCCATAGCTATAATCCCAGCACTCTGGGGGTAGAAGCAGGAGAATTAGTCCTTGAAGATCATCCTCAGCAAAGGCAAGGAGTTCAAAGCCAGCGTGGGATACATGAGAAGTAAGGCATTAGCCTTTAATCCCAGCACTCAGGAGAGTGAAGTAGATGGGTCCACACGAGTTCCAGGCCAGCCTGGGCTAGAGTGAGACCCTACCTCAAAAAATAAATACATAAAAATAAAACAAATTGGAAGAGAGAATACCCCAATACTAAACATGCATGAAAAAATTTAGAAATTTCAAAGAAAGCTGTAAAGGATTGTGAAATTTGAAAAAGATGCCCATATATAAAAGCTCAAAGAATATATATTACATGTATACTATATATTTTTTTCCTAATTATTCAAAATAACCAAAGGTACATGAGAGTGGTTAGTTAAAAATGATTTGTTTTTAAGCATGTTAGTTTCAAGCAAAGAAAATATGGCAACCTTTTCCTGGAACAAATAGCTCAGTATCTCTTGCTCTCTTACATCATAATTTATCTAAAACAAATAAACAAAGACAAAGAAAAAAAAAGGAAAAGTAAAGATCCAGCATCAATCTGTTAAACTAGCTGAATTACTAAATAAAAACTTATATAAAACTTTAGATATTAATATTAACGTGTTCAGATATACTTGGGCATGAAATCAGTGTTAACATTTCAAACATAGTCAGCTTTTGTCAATCAACTAAAAGAAAACATTGGTTTGTTTACACCTAATACTCCTTCACAGGGAACATAAGATCCTTGAGAAATGAGATGACAATGCTCAATGGTAAGGAGTAAATTACTAGCCTAGCATGCACAAGACCGTAGGTTCAATCCCCAGAACCTTATCTCCCAGCCTCCCAAATGAGCAAGTTATTAGCAGAGAAACTATGAGAAACCAGGTGTTCTCATTTTTGTACAACTTTATTTTTTTTAAATAATTTATTTAAGAAAGCAAGAGAGGCAGATAGGAAGAGAAAATGGGTGCACCAGGGCCTCTAGTCACTGCAAACAAATTTCAGACACATATACCACCTTGTACATCTGGATTATGTGGGTAGTGGGAAATTGAACCTGAGTCCTTAGGCTTTGCAGGCAAGCGCCTTAACCCACTAAACCATCTCTCCAGTCCTCTATATTCTTACAACAGCAATCTGTAGTAATAAGCTGGGTGTAGCAACTCACACCTTTCATCCTAGAAGGGAAGGCTGAGGAAGGAGGATTCCTATGAGTTCAAAGACAGCCTGGGCTACAGAGTGAGACCATCTCATGTTCTTGCTCACACGTGGATGATTTAAAAACAAGTCAAAAGCCAGGCGTGGTGGTGCACGCCTTTAAGCCCAGCACTCGGGAGGCAGAGGTAGGAGGATCTCTGTGAGTTCAAGGCCACCCTGAGACTACATAGTGAATTCCAGGTCAGCCTAGAGGACCAGAGTGAGACCCTACCTCACAAAACCAAAAAAAAAAAAAAAAAAAAGTCAATCATAGTGTAGAATAGTGATTACTAAAGATGGAGGAGAGGGGAAAGAGGGAACAGAGAGAGGTCAGAAAGTTGAGTGGCAGACCTAGTGCGGGGGTATATACCTGTAATCCCAATAATTGGGAAAGTAGAGGCAGGAGGATCTGGAGTTTAAGGACAGCCTTAGTTCAAACACAGCAAGTGTGAGACAGCCTGAGTTACATGAGGCTCAATAAAACAAAAAACAGACAATTCCCAGTCAGATGGAAGGAATAAGGTGTAGGGCACCACTGCACAATGGAGTAACTATAGTTTATAATATCCTATTGTCTACTGAAGACAAAACTGTTTATCTTGATTTTATCAGTACACATTATACACATGTTAAATACCATACCATACAAAATTTTGATAGGAATATGCTTGTAAAAGAAACATTCACTGCATCCTATACCAGGAGCTAACCTAAGTAGTTTACCTCCAGTACTCTCACTCCTTAAAACCGTTTCATTTTAATTTAAGTTTGGTTATGTCACATTAGGGTAAAAAACCACTCATCAGTGATACAATACAGACCTCAAATTTGAAGCTTTTAATTTGGGAGGGAAGTATGGGAAAGAAATCTTAAAAAGAAATTTTCTAAGAGATAAATACTAAATTAAATCCACCTAAAAGTGCTGGTCCATGAAGTTCAAGGCCACGCTGGACTACTCAACAAATTTCAGGCCAGCATCAGTGACAAAAACAGACCTTCAACTCTTAAATCCTTAATATACTGCTCATTACAAAATATTGGTTCAAATAGGCAAATTATTGTTTTAAAATTATAAACTTGGGGCTGGAGCAATGGCTTAGCAGTTAAGGCGTTTGTAAAGCCAAAGGATCTCGGTTCGATTCTCCAGGACCCACATAATCCAGATGTACAAAGAAGGGCATGCATCTGGAATTCTGGCGCACCCATTCTCTCCCTCCTCTGCCTCTTTCTCTCTCAAATAAATAAACAAATAAGTAAAATATTTTTTAAAGTATAAACAACATAAATATGTAAGACTTAGAAATGAAACACAATAAGAAGGTATAATAGTTTGAAGATCTAACTATAATATTAAAATACAAAAATACTTCCTACTTAAAATACCATCCATGTATACTTATTAATATGTGCAATTCTAAGAACAAATATTTTAAGCAAAAAAATCAAATATTAGAAAACATTATGGAATTTCCTATTGATCTAATTTTTCTAACATTACAAAGAAAATACAATATATTTATAAAGTTATGTTACTTTGTCCAGAGCAAACTTGGTGTCTCCTACTGAAGATAGTGACAGTGTATAAGATCCAACAAGGGCAAAGTTGCTGGTCCTTACAGCATTGAGACCTCCCGGACTGGCCATAACTATGAAGAAAGAGGGAATGCAGTTTAGATTGACTTTCTAAGAAACAGATCATGATTTCCCATCCCAACCCAACAGAATGGGTGAAATCAAACTGCCATTGCCAGAGAAAATGGTTCTGATTTTTTTTTTTTTCGAGGTAGGGTCTCACTCCAACTCAGGCTGACCTGGAATTCACTAGGTAGTCTCAGGGTGGCCTTGAACTCACTGTGATCCTCCTACCTCTGCCTCCCGAGTGCTGGGATTAAAGGCATGCACCACCACACCCGGCATTTTTGTCTTTTTAAAAAGTTTTTCTGGGCTGGAGAAATAGCATAGCAGTTAAAGCACTTGCCTGCAAAGCCTAGTGACCCAGGACTCATGTAAAGCCAGATGCACAAAGAAGCACATGCATCTGAAGTTTGTTTGCAGTGGCTAGAGACCCTGATGCACCCTTATTCATTCTCTCTCTTTCCCCCTGCTTGCAAATAAATAAATAAATAAATTAATTAATTAATTAATAAGGTATTTTTTAAAAGAATCTATTGATTGATTGCTTGATTGGTGTGCGCGCGCGTGCATGCGCGCAAACCAAGATTCCATTAGCAGCAAACAAATGCCTGGCTTTATATATGGGTGCTGAGGAATTAAACCTGGGGCCAGTAGGCTTTATAATAAAGCACCTTTAACTGATGAGTCGTCTTCCCCAACCACCTGATTTTCTTCTTTTTTAAAAGAACATTATTAGGGAGCCGGGCATGTTAGTCCTAGCATTCAGGAGGCTGAGGAAGAAGGATTGCCATAAATTCAAGGCCACCCTGAGAAAACATAATGAATTCCAGGTCAGCCTGGGCTAGAGTGAAACCCTACCTTGAAAAACCAAAAACAAAAAAGCCAGTTGTGGTGGTGGCGCACACCTTTAATCCTAGCACCTGGGAGGCAGAGGTAGGAGGATCACTGTGAGTTCGAGGCCACCCTGAGACTACAGAATGAATTCCAGGTCAGCCTGACCTAGAGTGAACCCCTATCTCGAAAAAACCAAAAACAAAAACAAAAAAAAAGAAAAACCAAAAACATTATTGGGGCTGGAGTTCTTTTGCAGTGGCTAGAGGTCCTAGTGCATCCATTCATTCTCTCTCTCTCTCTCTCTCTCAAATAAATAATAGTTTTAAAATTTTTTTAATTTATTTTTTATTTATTTGAGAAACAGAAAATAGGCACACCAGGACCTCTAGTCACTGCAAACAAACTCCAGAAGCATGAACCACCTTGTACATATGGCTTATGTGGATACTGGGGAATCATACTTGGATTCTTAAGCTTCACAGGCAAGCTTCTTAAGCACTAAACCATCTCTCCAGCCCTGATTTTTGTCTTTTAAGAAAGCATCTCATTCTTTTTAGCCCAGGCTGGCCTTGAACTTTCAGCAATCCTACTGCCTCAAGGGCTAGGAATACAATTGTGAACCACCAGGCCCAGCTTCCTCCAATTTTAAATATGAGGGAAGACCAAACACCAAACTTTTTCAATGAAATAAAACTATTTAGAAGGTTATCTATGAAGCTGGGAATGTAATTTAGTGGTAGAGTGCTTGCCTAACACGCAGGAAGCCCTGGGTTCCATCCCCAGTACTACATAAACCAGGTGTGGTGATACATGCCTATAATCCCTGAACTTGGGACATGGAGGCAAAGAGACCTTAGCTACACAACAAGTTATGCAGCAAGTTCAAGCTACATGAGAAGTATATCTTTAATTTAAGTGAGATTTAAGTAAGATACAGGTACTCCTTAACATTTGGGACAGTTTTGTTTTTAACAATACCAAACAAAAATGTGAACTGAACATAAAAAAGCATTTCCTAGCCGGGTGTAGTGGCGCACACCTTTAATCCCAGGACTCGGGAGGCAGAGGTAGGAGGATTGCCATGAGTTCGAGGCCACCCTGAGAATACAGAGTGAATTCCAGGTCAGCCTGGACTAGAGTGAGACCCTACCTTGAAAAACAAAACAAAACAAACAAACAAAAAAAAGCATTTCCTGGGCTGGAGAAATGGCTTTGTGGTTGAGGCGTTTGCCTGCGAAGCCTAAGGACCCAGGTTCAATTCTCCAGGTCCCACGTAAACTAGATGTACATGGTGGCACATGCGTCTGGAGTTCGTTTGCACTGGCTAGAGGCCCTGGTGTGCCCATTCTCACTCTTCTCTCTCTCTCTCTCAAATAAATAAATCAGAGGGCTGGAGAGGTGGCTTAGTGGTTAAGGTGCTTGCCTGCAAAGCCAAAGAACCCAGGTTCGACTACCCAGGATCCACATAAGCCAGATACACAAGGGGGCGCACCATCTGGAGTTTGTTTGCAGTGGCTGGAGGCCCTGGCACACCCATTCTCTCTCTCTCTCTCTACCTGCCTATTTCTGTATCTCTCTCTCAAATAAATAAATAAAAATAAAATTAAAAAAAAAAAAGCATTTCCTTATTTCATATGGAAAAAACCTCACTGCTATTAACAGTCCAGGTAAGGGGGCTGGGGAGATGACTCCACAGCTAAAGGCACTTGTATGCAAAGAGTGTTGGCCTGGAATCAATTAACTAGCACTCACATAAGCTGGACAGAGCCAGCTAGTCTGATATTAATTTGCAGTCTAGCAGTTCTTTTGCTAGAAATTCTGCCTCAAAGAAGGTTAGAGCAAAGACACCTAGACGTTGTCCTCTGACCACATGTGCACTCCATGTAGAGCACAGCTACTACATAGCACAGGTCACTTTGTAAGTCTCCTGTGCCATAGAGAAGAGACCAAGAGTCCAAAGGAAGCAAGTGAAAGAGGGTCTGTCCTAAATCCCCTCTGGAAACTTGGGCCCAAAGTCACTCTAGAGGCCTTTGCTGTTTACTGCCACCCTAGATCCCAATAAACAAGAAATTACTTTACTGACTATTATAGGCTGAGAGATGTGATGATTAGGACTCAGTCAGAGATTGGTGATAACTCAGTAAAAGATTTGACATTTTAAGTCTAAGGATCTGAGTTCAGGTTCCCAGCACCCATGTAAATGCCAGGCAGGTGTGGTGGCCTCCCTGTAATCTCAGCCCTAAGGAGGTGGTAACAAAGGAACCCTACAGTAAGCTGGGTAGCTATACTAGACAAATAGGTGAACTCTGGATTCAAGCTGCCGAATCTGTCTCAGTACACAAGGTGGACAGCAATCAAGGAAGACACCCTACTGCACTCCCTGGCCTCCATATGCATGAGCACATATGTGAACACACATGCACTCACAGCACACACATAACACAAGATCATTAGCAGCCTCTGCTGGAGCCTAACAAGGGTATAGCCAGACTTCAAGCTACTCTAGCCACTAATGTACATTATTCAAAAAGACCATATTAAAAAGTTATTCAAAGTAAATCAAGATGGTGTGTATTTACATAGATACACACTTGCTTATTCTTTTCTTTATTCTAAATAGTCGGAAATAGTTCAAGAAGATCCACTTACCTGAAGAGTGAAGGCTGCTCTTCTAAATTACCAAAAAAAAAAAAAAAAAAAAAAAAAAAGGTGTAAAGAAAATACATAAGTGGTTTACTTTACCAAGTGTATTTCAGAAAACATTTCTTCCTAGCCCCTGTTAATTCTATATATTTTTCTTTTTCGTTGTTTTTTTTTTTTTTTTTTTGGAGGCAGGATCTCACTTTAGCCCAGGCTGACCTATAACTTACTCTGTAGACCAGGCTACACACCTGGCTATATTAATATATTTGTGTTTATTTTGAAAGTCTTGCTATGTTTCCCAGGCTGGATTCAAACACATAACCCTCCTACCTCTGCCTCCCAAGTGCTGGGACCCGTAGTATATTTAAGACTTCCACAGTATGAAGGGTTTAAAATTGACTAAACAATTTATAGTTTATGTGAAAAACATAGATTTTTCAAAAGAACTCAATTTCTTAACAATTCTACTTACTGAGGTTATAGATGTAAGGAGTCTTTTTGGTGTAATAGCCTAGAAGAGAAGAGATTGTATTTTCTATTAAATATTGTGATTCTCATATAGAAAATAATGCTTGAAAAGCCAGGCATGGTGATGTACATCTTTAGTCCCAACACTTGGGAGGCAGAGGTAGAAGGACCACTGTGAGTTCAAGGCCACCCTGAGAGTACAGAGTGAATTCCAGGTCAGCCTGGGCTACAATGAGACAACAAAAAAAACAAAACAAAACAAAACCCCAAAAACAACAACAACAACAAAAAAACCCTTTGTGGTTGAGGCGTTTGCCTCGCGAAGCCTAAGGACCCAGGTTCAATTCTCCAGGTCCCACGTAAACTAGATGTACATGGTGGCACATCGCCTGGAGTTCGTTTGCACTGGCTAGAGGCCCTGGTGTGCCCATTCTCACTCTTCTCTCTCTCTCTCTCTCAAATAAATAAATCAGAGGGCTGGAGAGGTGGCTTAGTGGTTAAGGTGCTTGCCTGCAAAGCCAAAGAACCCAGGTTCGACTACCCAGGATCCACATAAGCCAGATACACAAGGGGGGGCACCATCTGAGTTTGTTTGCAGTGGCTGGAGGCCCTGGCACACCTCTCTCTCTCTCTCTCTCTCTCTCTCTCTCTCTCTCTCTCTCTCTACCTGCCTATTTCTGTATCTCTCTCAAATAAATAAATAAAAATAAAATTTAAAAAAAAGCATTTCCTTATTTCATATGGAAAAAACCTCACTGCTATTAACAGTCCAGGTAAGGGGCTGGGGAGATGACTCCACAGCTAAAGGCACTTGTATGCAAAGAGTGTTGGCCTGGAATCAATTAACTAGCACTCACATAAGCTGGACAGAGCCAGCTAGTCTGATATTAATTTGCAGTCTAGCAGTTCTTTTGCTAGAAATTCTGCCTCAAAGAAGGTTAGAGCAAAGACACCTAGACGTTGTCCTCTGACCACATGTGCACTCCATGTAGAGCACAGTTACTACATAGCACAGGTCACTTTGTAAGTCTCCTGTGCCATAGAGAAGAGACCAAGAGTCCAAAGGAAGCAAGTGAAAGAGGATCTGTCCTAAATCCCCTCTGGAAACTTGGGCCCAAAGTCACTCTAGAGGCCTTTGCTGTTTACTGCCACCCTAGATCCCAATAAACAAGAAATTACTTTACTGACTATTATAGGCTGAGAGATGTGATGATTAGGACTCAGTCAGAGATTGGTGATAACTCAGTAAAAGATTTGACATTTTAAGTCTAAGGATCTGAGTTCAGGTTCCCAGCACCCATGTAAATGCCAGGCAGGTGTGGTGGCCTCCCTGTAATCTCAGCCCTAAGGAGGTGGTAACAAAGGAACCCTACAGTAAGCTGGGTAGCTATACTAGACAAATAGGTGAACTCTGGATTCAAGCTGCCGAATCTGTCTCAGTACACAAGGTGGACAGCAATCAAGGAAGACACCCTACTGCACTCCCTGGCCTCCATATGCATGAGCACATATGTGAACACACATGCACTCACAGCACACACATAACACAAGATCATTAGCAGCCTCTGCTGGAGCCTAACAAGGGTATAGCCAGACTTCAAGCTACTCTAGCCACTAATATACATTATTCAAAAAGACCATATTAAAAAGTTATTCAAAGTAAATCAAGATGGTGTGTATTTACATAGATACACACTTGCTTATTCTTTTTCTTTATTCTAAATAGTCGGAAATAGTTCAAGAAGATCCACTTACCTGAAGAGTGAAGGCTGCTCTTCTAAATTACCAAAAAAAAAAAAAAAAAAAAGGTGTAAAGAAAATACATAAGTGGTTTACTTTACCAAGTGTATTTCAGAAAACATTTCTTCCTAGCCCTGTTAATTCTATATATTTTTCTTTTTTTGTTTTTTTTTTTTTTTTTTTTTTGGAGGCAGGATCTCACTTTAGCCCAGGCTGACCTATAACTTACTCTGTAGACCAGGCTACACACCTGGCTATATTAATATATTTGTGTTTATTTTGAAAGTCTTGCTATGTTTCCCAGGCTGGATTCAAACACATAACCCTCCTACCTCTGCCTCCCAAGTGCTGGGACCCGTAGTATATTTAAGACTTCCACAGTATGAAGGGTTTAAAATTGACTAAACAATTTATAGTTTATGTGAAAAACATAGATTTTTCAAAAGAACTCAATTTCTTAACAATTCTACTTACTGAGGTTATAGATGTAAGGAGTCTTTTTGGTGTAATAGCCTAGAAGAGAAGAGATTGTATTTTCTATTAAATATTGTGATTCTCATATAGAAAGTAATGCTTGAAAAGCCAGGCATGGTGATGTACATCTTTAGTCCCAACACTTGGGAGGCAGAGGTAGAAGGACCACTGTGAGTTCAAGGCCACCCTGAGAGTACAGAGTGAATTCCAGGTCAGCCTGGGCTACAATGAGACAACAAAACAAAACAAAACAAAACAAAAACCCCAAAAACAACAACAACAACAAAAAAAAACCCAAAATATAACAAGCCGGATATAGTGGCACATGCCTTTAATCTCAGCACTTGGGAGGCAGAGGTAGGAGGATTGCCATGAGTTCGAGACCACCCTTAGACTAAATAGTGAATCCCAGGTCAGCCTAGGTTACAGCAAGACCCTACCTTGAAAACAAAAAAACAAAACAAAACAAAACAAAACAAAAAAACAAGAATGCTTGAATATGAACAGATTATACATAAATCCTTTATTAAGGCTTTTCTAGTATTGCTTTTTTTTTTTTGAGAGAGAGAGATAGAGAGAAAATGGATGCGGCAGCAGCTGAGGCCGCTGTGAACGAACTCCAGACGTGTGCACCCCCTTATGGGCAAGTGCAGCATTGCACCCTTGAATTTGGCTAACCGTGGGACCTGAAGAATCCAATAGGTGTTCTTGGGCTTGGCAGGCAAGTGCTTTAACCACTGAGCCATCTCTCTAATCCTGCTATTCCTTTTTGTTACAGTTAAAAACATTTTTCCCTGCTTTTCTTTTTTGTTTATCCAATAGGAAGTGAAGAAAGAAAAATTGAAAAGAGTACAAAGAGAGCTGAGGAGATACTAAAGTACTTGCCTTTAAGCATGAGGGCCTGAGTTCAAACTCCACACACAAAAAAACAGACGTAGCGGCACATACTTGTAACCCCAACACTGGGGAGATGGAGATGGGTGAGCTGGATCCCTGAGATTCACTGGCTAGCCAGTCTAACCCTACTGGTGAGTTACAGGCCAGTCAGAGTTCCTGTCTCAAAAAGGTACATAGCACCTGAGGAATAACACTTAATTTTGTCCTTTGGTCTCTATAAGCACATACACATATACCTACATATATGCACTCACATGTGCACACACACATATGTATACACATGTATTTTAAAAAAATGGAAAGAGGGTTGAAGAGATGGCTTAGCGGTTTAGGCACCTGTCTGCTAAGCCTAAGAGTGCCAGTTCCAATCTCCAGGTCCCATGTTTAGTCAGATGCAAAGTGACGCAAGGATGCAATGCTGCACTTGCCCACAAGGGGGCACAGACATCTGGAGTTCATTCACAGCAGCTGAAAGGCTGCTGGCACGCCCATCTCTATCTGTCTTCCTCTCCCTCTCTGTCGCTCTCAAAAAAAAAAAAAAAAAAAAAAAAAAAAAAAAACAGAAAGAAAATAAAACTGTTACTGATGACTTACTTAGGAAGAGAATGAAAGAGCAAAGACTAGAAGGTAGACACCATAATCCATTCTCCACCCACAAAAGGACAGCATTAGCCAGGCATGGTGGCACACGCCTTTAATCCCAGCTCTCAGGAGGCAGAGGTAGGAGGATCACTGTGAGTTCAAAGCCACCCTGAGACTACGTAGTGAATTCCAGGTCAGCCTGAACTAGAGTGAGACCCTACCTTGAAAAAAACTAAAGAACAACAACAAAAAAAAAGACAGCATTATTATGGCCTGGTCTGGGCGACTCAATAAGACAGTAGTGCACAGGAAAGCCCTGGGGAAAGTTTTCCTTTAGCGGTTATAAAAATTAGTTTTCAAGAAATGTACAGAAAAAGCCAGGCGTGGTGGCACATGCCTTTAATCCCAGCACTCGGGAGGCAGAGGTAGGAGGATCACCAAGAGTTCAAGGCCACTCTGAGACTACATAGTTAATTCCAGGTCAGCCTGGACCATACCTTGCAAAACCGAAAAAAAAAAAAAAGAAAGAAAGAAATGTACAGAAAAAAAAAAAACAGTATGATATTTTTGACTATGGCATTTTTGTTATGTCTTTATAATCCTCACCTTTGACTTAGATGCTTTTTTCTTACCAGGGCCTAAGGAATCTTTCTTTTGTACCTACAAGCAAACCCAAAATACATTTAGTTTAAAGTCTGGTATCAAAAATATACTGTTGATTATTTCAGAAGGTTTAACAGGCTTACCAAGCTGTAAACTTCAATATTTATTTCAAAGTCATTGGATACATCTTGCCTGAAAAAATAAAGCATTAAATAAACTGTATGAAAAACCTGAAGCTTTTAAAAATAATGCATAAAGTTATAGAATGCTAAAGGTAAAAAAGAATTCCCTAGCTTTTTAAATTAAAAAAAAAATGGTAAGAACAATATGTCAAAAATATACAAGTCATGAAAACTCAAGGGGTTTTTTTTGTTTATTTTTTTGGTTTTCTGAGGTAGGGTTTCACTCCAGCTCAGGCTGACCTGGAATTCACTATGTAGTCTCAGGGTGGCCGTATGAACTTATGGCGATCCTCCTACCTCTGTCTTCCCAGTGCTGGGATTAAAGGCATGTACCACCACACCTGGCTAAGCTCAAGGTTTTTAATAGTAACAATTTTTTTTCGAACTAGATGTTGATTGTAGTTTCAAAATTTGTAACACTAAATGACAATATTTCCCTAATATAATACTAAGGGCATTATGTGCTTTATTTATTTTCTAGAGGGAGAAAGGCAAATAGACAGATAGGGAGATAGAATAGGTGCACCAGGGCCTCTAGCCAAGGCAAATGAATTCCAGATGCATGCGTCATTTTGTGCATCTGGCTTACATGGGTACAGAGGCTTACATGGGTCCTTAGGCTTCCCAGGCAAGTGCCTTAACTGCTAAGCCATCACTCCAGCCCTCATTATGCGATTTAAAACACATGTAAAAATTAGGTGCAAAAGACTGAATTATAGTGGTCACACAGGAAAAAAATGTGCTACTCAATAGGAAAAAAAAAATCAGAAATTTTTTAAGCTCAACAATTGAAAACTGAGTTATATGTCCACATAAAAAGTTAAATAAAGGGGCCTGGAGAGATTGCTTAGTGATTAAGCACTTGTCTGTGAAGCCTAAGGACCCCAGTTTGAGGCTCAATTCCCCAGGACCCACATAAACCAGATGCACGAGGTGGCTCATGCATCTGGAGTTCATTTGCAATGGCTGGAGGCCCTGGCATGCCCAATCTCTCTCTCTGTGTGCCTGTTGCTCTTAATTAATTAATTAAACAAAATAAATAAAAAAATAAAACTGCCAGGCATGGTGGCACACACCTTTGATCCCAGCACTTGGCAGAGGTCGGAGGATCTGCGTGAGTTCAAGGCCACCCTGAGACTACATAGGAAATTCCAGGTCAGCCTGAGCTAGAGTGAGACTCTACCTCGATAAACCAATAAAATTATAAAATAAAATAGGTCTAGGAAGATGGCTCAGTGGTTAAAGGCACTTGCTTGCAAAGTCTGTTGGCTTGAGTTAAATTCCTAAGTACCTATATACAGCCAGTTGCATAAAGTAGCACATGCATCTGAAGTTCATTTCAATGGCAAGAGGCCCTATTAAATGAATAAAAATAAACAAAATACATTTTAAGATTATAAAAGGCTAGGGACGCAGCTCAGTGACAGCACACATGCTTAGCAGGGACAGCACAAATAAGCAGTTATAAATAACATCCAAATGCTTAGACTGTATTAACTTATTTGGGCTGGGGAGATGGCTCAGTGGTTGAGAGTGCTTGCTTACAAAGACTGCCAGCCCAGATTCAATTCCTCAGTACCCATGTAAAGCCAGATATACAAATCATTTGCAGTAGCAAGAGGTTTGGTGTGTACATTCTCGTTCTCTCTCTCTCCCCCGCAACAAATAAAAATATTGAAGAAAAAAAAAGGACACTATGTCTATACCATAAAATGCCTAATTTACTTACAGAGTAAATGTAGTAGTAAATGTCAGAGCATCACCATTAAGAGAGTTTGAAGTACTTGCTAATGGTGTCGCTACCATATTTTCAGCACTGGCTTTGAGTATAATTAAGTAATAGTAATTTGAAGCATCTGTAAGAAATAATTGTGTTATATAATTAGTACATGGGAAACCCAGATTTAGCTAATAAGCATTCTTGAAGACCAAAACTCATTCTGTAACTGACATGTAAAATTTATATTTAAAATTATTAAAACTGGGCTGAAGAGATGGCTTAACAGTTAAAGTGTTTGCTTGCATAGCCTAAGTTCCCAGGTTGGATTCCCCAGTACCCAGGTAAGCCAGATGAACAAAGTGGCACATGTGTCTGGAGTTCATTTGCAGTGGCTAGAGGCCCTGACATGTCCATTCTTTCTCTCTCTCAAAAATAAATGAATAATTTTTTTAAATATTTTTAAAATTTTCGGAAATAGAAAACTAAGTAAGACATAATCTGAGACCTGGTATGGTGGCATACACCTTTAATCTCAGCACTCAAGAGGCAGAGGTAGGAGGATAACCATGAGTCCCAGGCAAGCCAGGAGCTATAGTGAGTTACAGAGGTCAGCCTGGGCTAGAGTGAGACCCCACCTTGAAAAAAAAAAAAACAGGAAAAATTAAATTAAATTAAAAAGACATAATCTGGTCTGTGGAGATGACTCAGCAGTTAAAGGTGCATGTCTGCAAAGCCTGATGGTTCTGGTTTGACTCCCCAGTATCCACACAAAGCCAGATACACAAAGTAAAGCATGCACCTGGTATTCCTTTGAAGTGGCAAGAGGCCCTGGTGCATTCATTCTCATTCTCTCTCTCCTTGCAAATAAATAAATAAAGCCGGGCGTGGTAGCCTTTAATCCCAGCACTCTGGAGGCAGAGGTAGGAGGATCGCAATGAGTTCGAGGCCACCCTGAGACTCTGCCTACCTCTGCCTCCTGAGTGTTGGGATTAAAGGCATGCACCACCACACCAGGTCAATCTAGTTCTTAAACTAACTCTGTGCCCCTGGCATAGTCTCAAATTCATGGCCATCCTCCTACTCCAGCCTCCTAAGAGAGTCACTACACCCAGTACTGAATGCTCAGACTTCCTATCTTTCCCCAAAGTTCAAACTCACAGCTTTTCTAGCCCTCAAAAAGAAAGCTCTAGAGCTGGGTGTGGTGGCGCATGCCTTTAATCCCAGCACAAGGGAGGAAGAGGTAGGAGGATCGCCATGAGTTTGAGGCCACCTGAGAATACAGAGTGAATTCCAGGTCTGCCTGGACTAGAGAAAGACTCTACCTCGAAAACCAAAATAGAAAGTTCTAACCAAATAAAAACTTACAAGAACTTTAGCCAGGCGTGGTGGCGCATGCCTTTAATCCCAGCACTTGGGAGGCAGAGGTAGGAGGATTGCCGTGAGTTTGAGGCCACCCTGAGAATACAGAGTGAATTCCAGGTCAGCCTGGGCTAGAGTGGAACCCTACCTCAAAAAACAAACAAACAAAAAAAAATTACAAGAACTTTTAAACAACTCAACTACACTTAATTAAATTTTAATTTTGTTTAGTTTTCTAGAACTAACTTGCTTTGCTTTGAGATTCTGATGGATTCATATATACCCCTTTACCTACTTGACTTAGATGAGATTTTTAGCATAAAACACAGGGTTATTTAAAAAAAAAAAAAAAAACACTATGGGCTGGAGAGATGGCTTAGCGGTTAAGGCACCTGCCTCCTAAGCCCAAGAACCCGGTTCCAATTTCCAGGTCCCACGTTTAGCCAGATGCAAAGTGATGCAATGCCGCAATTGACCACAAGGGGGCACACGCATCGGGATTTCGTTCGCAGCAGCTGAGAGGCTGCTGGCGCGCCCATCTCTATCTGTCTTCCTCTCCCTCTCTCTGTCTCTCTCTGTGTCTCAAAAAAAAAAAAAAAAAAACTAAATTTGTGTGTGTGAGGTCAGAGGACAACTTTGAGGTATCTGTGCTCCACCTTTTTGGAGACAGGGTCTCTTGCCATTGCAAGCTAACTAGCAGACTGCAAATGAAAGACTAGCTGGTCTGTGAGCTCCTGATTCTACTGGCTCTGCCTCACACTGTCAAAGGCACATCACAGATGCATGTGCACCTGGCAACTGTCTTGAATGTGGGAACTAGGAAACTGAACCTGAGTCAGCAGACTTTGCAAGTGAGTGCCTTTAACTGCTGAGGCCATTTCCCCAGTCCACAAGAATATACAGTTTAATGATTATTCAATCCAGAGGGCCAAAGGGAATAAACCGTTGGAGATTCTTTACTGAGTCCCACACTCACTACCACAACCAGTCATTCAGAATTTACAGAAGGAACTTCTACAGTAAGGTGAATATTAAGGAGAAAAGAGTAAGATAAGTAATTTTAAATTGCCCAATGCATTTCTACAACAAAACTAATTAATGAAAGCTAAATTCTCTGTTAGGATAAATCATCTTAGGAAAATTTTTCCATTCAAAATTATGTTTAGCTTTACTTTAAAATAAAGAAAGCTATGGTCGTTATTGCATAGATTGGTAACCCTATATGAAAACTTCCCTTATCTTTTATGTACCTGTTTATTTTATGTTATTTTCATGGGCAGAGGTGATGGGAAAGGTTGCCAGGGCCTCTTGCCACTGCAAATAAACACCAGACACAATTTAGGTGGGTGGCTTGGGAACTGAACTTGGGCCAGCAGGCTTTACAAAAGTGCCTTTAACCCGAGACATATTCCCAGCCCTATGTTCCTATTTTGGCATAACTAAAGACTTTGTACATGCTCCTCCTGCACCTTTCCTGCACACATGTAGTCCAAGGGAAGCTCCAGTCTAACATATGATGTAGACACAGTGCAGACAATGGTCAGCATACCTGGTTTCTGAGCAGTCCCACACACAAAGTCTGCCTTCAGGGGCAGGCGCATTTCTGACAATGTCACGGATCCTTTGGAAGGAACAAATCCATTCTGGGATATGGCACCAACCTTCATCTTCCTCTGAGGACCTTCACTCTTCAGTTTGTTTAGCTCCTCAATCAAAAGTGTTCTCTTCTCAGCTAAGCAAGAATATGCCAAGGCATTCCAAATATTAAAAGTCCAACTATTATCCAGAAGCATTGCCTCCCCACCCCAACAATGACTGACTGCTGCTCTCACAAGTTATAACCCACAACCCCATAGTTCAGTACCAGCAATCCCTTGTGTAATGGAGGCAGAGAGGAGGGAATTGCTTTAAATGAGAGCTAACATATGGAAGTGCACTGATTTGGCAACTGTACACGAAAGCAAAGACCATATCAGTAACTTTTTTGTTCATGATAGGTATTTGGATAAAACATCATTGGCTCATGTGTTTATCAACTCATTAAAATTTAATAAACTTTTTTCTTTGAGATGGGGGGGGTCCTTGCTACATAGCCCAGGCTGGCCTTGAACTCACTATGTAGCCAAGGATGGCCTTAAACTTCTAATCCTTCTCCCTCCATCTCCCAGATGCTGGGGATTATGTGTGTGTACCAACAAATAAGGTTTCATGTGGTTCTCAGGATGGACCCCCAGGGCTTTTGTGCTTGCTAGACAAGACTCTACCAATTTACTGACACCCCCAATCCCTACATCAATTTTTCTTGAAATTTTAGTTGTGACAATTTCACATGTGAATTTAATGTATTTTATCATATTCACTACCCATTATCACCCTATTCCCCAGACTCCCAATAAATCTCTTCCAACTTCTCAACTAATCTTCTTCCTACTTTCTGTTTTTTCCACCCACTGGGTTAAATTAGAGCTGCTTGCATGAGCAAGGGTCAGGGATTATTCACTGAAACTTAACCAGTGGCTATAGCACTAAAGAACATGATTCACCTTCCCCAGAAATCATTAACTGCAACAGCTCCTTTGGGAAGAGTAGGGCCTCACTATATCAATGTCTGCTTTCCTATATAGTATCAACTTTTCATCCCAATAGGCTGTTATCACCACAGACACATAAGCAAAATTAATTTGTAAAGGAGACAAAACTGTGTATATATGTGTATCTTCAATTAAGATACAGTAATTCTTCAAATGTGTTCCAGCTGCCTTTAGTTTTCATGCAAACTATATTTTATGTGAAGTTTTCAATCTTTAGAAGACACAAAAAAATTCAGCTGAAACAGATGGTCAGAAAGTCCTTCCTGTAAAATTTGAGATGTCTGAATATACCAGAGAAAACGAATGAATATTCCACAGCTACCAATGTTTTTAGGATTGTTTCAGGTGTACCACACATACTTGCAATTAGAAGAAGTCTTTCTGCTTCAGCTTCTTCTAGGGATCCTTTCCCATGTTCTTCATCGACACAACAGTTCAGAGCCTGACTAGCTTGATATATCACTGTTTGCTGTAAATTTATCTCATTATTTAGTTCCTAGTGAAACGGCAGAAAAGAGGAAAAGTCCACATTTTAATATTTATCATTTCCAAACTTTAATCCTTCACTACAGCCTTAGTTGTGAACACACAACAATACTCTATCACGCACACCACACACCACCAGTGAATGCTACTGAAACACTTTGACACAGATTCAAGACCACTGTGAACTTTTATTATTATAAATGCAAAGTTTCTGTTCCTACAGAAACATAATGGTTTAAATACAAAAAACAAAGACTCAGTATTTTCCTACTACCATTGTAAGCACATATCAAATTAGTATTATCTCTGTATTATGTTAGAATGTTTGATTTTGAAAACAGCCTTTGGAGTTCTACCTTGAGTTTCATTTTTAAAAATTATGTTAGGCTGGAGGGATGGCTTAGCGGTTAAAGGCACATGCCTGCAAAGCCAAAGGACCCAGGTTCGATTCCCCAGGGCCCACATAAGCCAGCTATTCAAAGTGGCACATGCATCTGGAGTTCATTTGCAGTGGCCCTGGTGTGCCCATTCTCTCTCTCTCTCTCTCTCCCTCCCTCCCTCTCTGACTCTCTGAAATAAATAAATAAAACTTTAAAAGAAAACTTTTCAAAAAATCATGCAATTTGGCTTGGGGTTGACAGAAATTCTAAGTTTCTTTTTTTCTTTTTTGCTCATTTGTGGTTGTGTGTGGTGTGTGTACATGTACCAGCTGATGTAACTGCTTTCAGCAGGGTGCCCTTGTCTGTGATGGCTGGAGCAGAATGTTTCTGGCTACATTACAATTCTATGCATTCTTATTCGAGCTAGAGTTACTTGCTAATACTGGAGCTTGCAGGTTTTGGTTTTTTGTGTTTTTTTGTTTTGTTTTGTTTAGCTTTGGTTTTGGTTCTTGCAAGCTCTGGTGATTCCTGGGTCCCTACTCCTCAAAGGACTGGGGTTACAGGTGTGCGTGGCAAGACAGCTGTGGGCAGCTGGTACATGGGCCCTGGGGATTGGAACTTGGGCAATCTCAAGGCCTCTTAGGTTCTCAAGTTTATGAAGTAAGCACAATTAATTGCTGACTCATCTCTCTAGCCTGCCAACAATGTTTGTAATGGTCCTAAACCTACTTCTGCCATTCTGTACTATGTATTTATGCAAAGGGGCATTCCCAGCACCAACAGCTATAAAATCAAACTATCCAGCAAATCTGGAAATTAGTGTCAAATACTCAGCCAAGATTTAATGCCACATGTAAAAAATAAACAAATACACCTACCTCATTAGGATACAAATCTGCGTTCATCTCTAATACATTGTTAAAAATACACCTATAACAGCCGGGCGTGGTGGCGCACGCCTTTAATCCCAGCACTCGGGAGGCAGAGGTAGGAGGATCGCTGAGAGTTCGAGGCCACCCTGAGACTACATAGTTAATTCCAGGTCAGCCTGGACCAGAGTGAAACCCTACCTCAAAAAACAAAAAAACAAACAAACAAAAAAATACACCTATACCAAAGAATTGTTCTAAGACTTATCATCAGTATATAATTTGTATACCAAAACAAAAATTTCTCAGGAAAAATAGAGTCTTGAGTGAAAAAAAATTTAAGATTTGTTCGAGGCTATGAATTGAAAACATTTAACATGACATAAAAGTTAAGTTATGAACACTGTTCCCTATGAAAAAACTTCCAAGTGCTGATGATATGGTTAAATGAGCTTGCTTGAAAAAACTTCCGAATGCATACTTATTAAAATTATAATTGGGAAAAGTCAATAAAAAACAATAATTAAAAAAAAAAACCACATTCACAAAAAAATTGCTTAAAATGCAAATGTTCTTTGACCTATTTAATCTTTTGAATTTGTTTTAAGAATAATATCAAAGACATATAGAATAAAATTCAGAATGGAAAAAAAATTATAATTGGGAGCTGGAGAGATGGCTTAGCGGTTAAGGCGCCCACCTGCTAAGCCTAAGAACCCGGTTCCAATCTCCAGGTCCCACGTTTAGCCAGATGCAAAGTAACACAAGGGCACAATGCCACACTTGCCCACAAGGGGGTGCACGCATCTGGATTTCGTTCATAGCAGCTGAGAGACTGCTGGTGCGCCCATTTCTGTCTGTCTCCCTCTCCCTCTCTGTCTGTCTCTCTCTGTGTCTCTCTCCAAAAATAAATAAAATAATTTAAAAAAATTTTAATTATAATTGGAAGCTAGGCATGGTGGTGCATGCCTTTAATCACAGGACTTGGGAAGCAGAGGCAGGAGGATCGCCACAAGTTCGAGGCCACCCTGAGACTACATAGTGAATTCCAGGTCAGCCTGAGCTGCAGTGAAACCCTACCTCAAAAAACCAATATATATAATTGGTAGCTGGGCATGATGGCGCACACCTTTAATCCTAGCACTCAGGAGGCAGAGGTAGGAGGATCGCCATGAATTCAAGGCTACCCTGAGACTACAAAGTGAATTCCAGGCCAGCCTGGGCTAAAGTGAGACCCTACCTAAAAAAAACAAAACAAACAAACAAACAAACAACAATATATATATATGTAATTGGGGCTATGTATAACAAAGGAAAATATAGAAAGTAGATACATATAAAAGCCTTGAACTAAGTAGTTTCACATTTCATCAACTGATACACTCACGGTACAGAGATTAACAAGGCTGAGACCTGTCTTCAATACAATAGAGTACAAAAAAAATCCCATATTCTCTTTCCACAGAAATGCATACCTGCATTTTTTTTTTAACATTTATTTGACAAGAAAAGGCATTCTTTCTTGCATCCAGTTTTGAAGTAACATCTTCTTTCCGAACAATCACTTGCTTTACTGAAGGGCGTTCTGATTCTTTGAGTCTCTGAGACCTATATGCATCAATGCTTTAGAAAAAGTGAGGAAGAAATCCATTAACATTTTCAGTACTCTTTTACTGAATCTGTCAGCAGAATTTGCTAAGTGATACTAAAAACATCAGCACAGCCAGCCTGAGCCTAATTACAAGTCAGCCCAGACTAGAGTGAGACTCTACCTGGAAAACCCAAAACAAACAAACAAATACAACAAAAACATCAGCACAATGGAAATGACAGTTGGTGGGAAAGCTGGTAAGTTATTCCAGGGCTGGGGATGTGGCTCAGTGGCAGAGTTCCTACCTAGAATGTATGAGACCCTAAGTTCAATACCCAATACTACTAAAACTTATTCCAAATGTTTATGCCAAGTTATAAATCACATTTTAATTTGGAATATTACTTATGTAGGTCATTCTAAACCAAAACTGAGCACATGCCTTCCCCTAAACATCCTTACCTGTACAGAAGATCTCGATCCTGAGAACTAATACTATCACCAGACTCAGCTCGAGGGACACGTGTTCTCTGGAATTTTCCTGGCTTAGGACTTTCATCACTTATGCTAGCAGTGTCTTGCAGTTCCAGCTTACATGAGGAAATAACACTCTACAGAAAAATGCATCAGATATTAGATTTTTTTAAATTTTATATATACATACACACACACACACACACACACACACAAATAAAATTTAACTTTTTTTTTAAATTTGGTTTTTCAAGGTAGGTTCTCACTCTAGCCCAGACTGATCTTTAATTCACTATGTAGTCTCAGGGTGGCCTCCAACTTGCAGTGATCCTCCTACCTTTGCCTCCCGAGTGCTGGAATTAAAGGCATGCACCACCACACCTGGCAAAATTTTACTTTTTAAAAGTATTTTTATTTATTTACTTGAGAGAGAGTGAGTGGCAGGGTGAGTAAGGTGCTCCAGGGCCTCTTGTCACTGAAAACCAACTCTAGACGCATGCTCTACTTTGTGCATCTGACTTACGTGGGTACTGAGGAATCAAATCTGGGCCATCAGACTTTGCAAACAAGCACCTTTAAGTACTGAGCCATTTCTCCAGCCCCTATTTTTTTTTTTTTTTTTTTTTTTTTTGAGGCAGATCTCACTCTAGCCAGGCTGACCTAAAACTCAGTCTGTAGCTCAGGCTGACTTTTAACACCTAATGACCCTCCTATCTCAGCCTCTTCAAAAGGGTGCTGGAATTAAAGGCATAAGCCACCAGGCCAGGCTATTGTTTTTATTTTGGAAGAAAGGGTCCAGTCTAGCCTATAATTTCTGGATGCCACAGCATCCAGAAAGTTGGGATTATAGGCATGTGCCACCAACCCCCAGCAATCATTTATGAGATATTATGGGTAAATTAACATTGGTCCTAAATGAGAATTTTTTTCATTCTGAAAAAAAAATCTTCTCCATTATTAGGAAATAAATACCCAGCCCACTGATTAGTCACAAAAACAAAATAAATTAAGTTCCTAAAAATTAATAAAAAAAAAAAAAAGATTTCTGCAGCCAGGCAGTGTCTCACACCTGTAACCCAAGCACTTAGGAGGGTAAGGCAGAAGGTTCAAGGCTGACATTAGCTACATACAAATTTGAGACCAGCCTGAACTACATGAAACCTTATCTCACAAAAGCAAAAAAGGGCCGGAAAGGTGGCTCAGTGCATAAAGTGCTTGCTGCACAAGCTTGAGAATCTGAGTTCAGATGTGCAGGACCCACATAAAGCAGGATGTAGTAATATGAATATTTCTAATCCCAGCAGTCCTACAGCAAGATGAGAGGTACAGACAGGAGAATCCCTACAAATTTGTGAACCACTTAGCCTGGCATCCAGGAGAGATGGATCAGGGGTTAAAAGTACTTGTTTGCAAGGTCTGATAGCCTGGGTTCAATTCCCTAGTACCCACGTAAAGCTAGATGCATAAGATGGTAGAACATATGTCTGGAGTTCATTTGCAGAGGCAGAAAGCTTTGGTGTGCTCTTGCTCTCTCAAATAAATATTTTACAAAGAGGTCTTTTTTTGGGGGGGGAGAGGGGTCCAAGATAAGGTCTCACTCTAGCCCAGGCTGACCTAGAATTCACTATGTAGTCTCAGGGTGGCCTCAAACTCATGGCAATCCTCCTACCGCTGCCTCTTGAGTGCTGGGATTAAAGGCATGTGAAACCATGCCTAGCTCCAAAGAGTTTTTTTCAAAAATTTATACTTGAGAGCTAGAAAGATGGCAAAGCAGTTAAAGGTGCTTACTTGCAAAGTCTGCTAGCCTGGATTCAAGTCCCTAGTACCCACGTAAAGCCAGATGCACAAAGGGGTCCATATGCCTGTTGTTTGTTTGCAGTGGCAAAAGGTTCTGGCATGCCCACACTCTTTCTTTCCCTCCCTTCCTCCTCTTCTCTCTCCTTGCAAATAATTTTTTGTTTTTGTTTCTTATTTTATATTTTATTATTTATTTATTTATTTATTTATTTATTTATTTATTTATTTATTTATTGTGGGAGGGAGATATGCACATAGAGAATGGGCATGCCAAGGCCTCTAACCACTGCAAATGAACTCCAGACACATGAGCCCCCTTGCACATCTGGCTTACATGGGTCCTGGGGAACTGAACTAAGGTCCTTAAAGTTTTGCAGGCAAACGCCTTAACCACTAAGCCATCTCTTCAACCCACAAATAAATTTTTTAGAAATTTTAACTGAATCACTCTCCAGCGCTACATTTGATCAATTTAAGGTGATACCTAGTAACAGAGGTTAGGACGCTGTGAATTTTAGTTATATGTCTGGTTCTAAATACTTAAATATAAAAGGAGGTGGGAGGGGTATGCAATATTAATTAGTTGATGCCATGGACCTGTTTACTTTTAGACTTTTCTTACTTCTGGACTCATCACACCAACAGTCTGAGCTAACGGAGCCAGTAAAGACATGGAAGAGATATTCAGTGCATCTTCTTGCTCTTCACTGGTTTCTGTTTCCACTTGGTCCATCTCCTCTGGACTCTTTTCCACATCCAGAGCACCGTCCTCTAGGACATCACTGAAGATGTCATTAATGACTTTTGAGCTATTGATATCATCATCATCATCCACACTCATCTCAATTTCATGGACCACTTCTGAAAAATATTTCAAGGATGGATACCGTGACTCAGTGACAGAGAAGAACTAACAGTCATACTTGATAAACAAGGGGAAAAACTAAGAAAAGTTCTTCATAACACCATCAACAACAACAAAAAAGCAACATAGCCAGGCGTGGTAGCACACGCCTTTAATCCCAGCACTCAGGAGGTAGGAGGATCGCCATGAGTTCAAGGCCACCCTGAGACTACATAGTGAATTCCAAGTCAGCCTGAGCTAGAGTGAAACCATACCTTGAAAAACAAAAACAAACAAACCAAAAAAAGCAACATAAAAACAAAAAAACTTCCAGGAACTAGAGAGAAGCCTTAGCTAAGGTTAAGGCGTTTACCTGCAAAGCCAAAGAATCCCAGTTCAACTCTCCAGGACCCACGTAAGCCAGATGCACAAGGGGCACATGCATGTGGAGTTTGTCTTCAGTGGTTGGAGGCCCTGTCATGCCCATTCTCCCTCCCTCTCTCTCTCTCTCTCTCTCTCTCTCTCTCTCTCTGCCTATTTCTGGCTCTCAAATAAATAAATAAAATATAAAAAAATTTTAAAAAGCTAGGTGTGGTGGTTCACACCAGCACTTGAGAGGCAGAGGTAGGTGGATTGTCATGTGTTCGAGACCACCTGAGATTACAGAGTTAATTCCAGGTCAGCCTGAGACAGAGTGAGACCCTACTTCGAAAAACAAAAAATAAAAATAAAATAAAATAAAAAACATCCAATATAGGGCTGGAGAGATGGCTTAGGGGTTAAGGCGCTTGCCTCCTAAGCCTAAGAACGCTGGTTCCAATCTCCAGCGGTTCCAATCTCCAGGTCCCACGTTTAGCCAGATGCAAAGTGACACAAGGGCGCAATGCTTCACTTGACCACAAGGGGGCACATGCATCTGGAGTTCGTTCTCAGCAGCTGAGACACTGCTGGTGCGCCCATCTCTATCTTCCTCTCCCTCTCTCTCTCTCTCTCTCCAAAAAAATAAAAATAAAAAATAAAAACATCCATGGGCTGGAGGGATGGCTTAGCGGTTAAGGCATTCACCTGCGAAGCCTAAGGACCCCGGTTTGATTCCCCAGGACCCACATTAGCCAGATGCAGAAGGGGCACATGTGTCTGGAGTTTGTTTGCAGTGGCTAGAGGCCCTGGTGTGCCCATTCTCTCTCTCTCTCTGCCTCTTTCTCTGTCAAATAAATAAAAGTATATTTAAAAAAATAAAAATGAAAAAATAAAAACATCCAATATATGGGATGGAAAGATGACTCAGTGATTAAAGGTACTTCCTTGGCAAAGCCTGATGGCTCAGGTTCAATACTCCAGTAAACACGTAAAGCCAGATGCAGAGTGGTGCATACAGGAGTTCACTTACAGTGGCAAGAGGGTCTGGCATGCCCGTTTGTCTCTTTCTTCCCTCTCCCTTTTTCCCTCTCTCTTTCTGTTTGCAAACAAATAAATTATTTTTTTAGCAAACTTCTAACACATAAAACCAAGTTTTTTTTTGTTGTTGTTTTTTTTTTTTTTTGGCTTTTCAAGGTAGGATCTCATTCTAGCCCAGGCTGACCTGGAATTCATATATGTCATCTCAGGATAGCCTCAAACTCACTAAGGAGATCCTTCTTCCTTACTTTTAAGTTTTCATTTTCTAAGAACAATGTTATTTTTCGGCCGGGTATGGCAGCATACACTTTTAATACTAGCACTCTGGAGGCAGAGGTAGGTGTATCATCATGAGTTCAAGGCCACCCTAAGAATACATAGTTAACTCCAGGTCAGATTGGGGTAGAGAGCAAGACCCTACCTTGAAACCACCCTCCCAAAAAATGTTATTTTGAAAGGGCTAGACGTCATCATCTTGCATTCAGTAAAACTTAAAAACATATTTTGAAAAAGATCACATTTATGTATATATAATAACCTAAATATTATGTAATCTTGCATTTTCATTATGAAACTAGGACTTTATTTTAAAATACTAAAATCTAATAATACATAAAGAACCCCTCATAATTCCAGTCCTCCCTTAAAATTTCCTATCTCTCTTCCTCCCCACCAAGAGAGAAAGGGAACACCAAAATTATCAAATAAATGTTCACTCAGATTTCTTCTGATGTAAGAATGTGCACATTTTTTAAAAATTTTGTTTATTTTTATTCATTTATTTGAGAGCAACAGAGAGATTGAAAGAGGCAAACAGACAGAGAGAGAAAATGGGCGTGTCAGAGCCTCCAGCCACTGCAAACAAATTCCAGATGCATGCGCCACCTTGTGCATCTGGTTTACATGAGTCCTGGGGAACTGAGTCTCGAATTGGGGTCCTTAGGCTTCACAGACAAGTGCTTAACCGCTAAGCCACTTCTCCAGAAGTTGATCATACTATACATAAAAAACACCAGTTTGTTTTTCACTTTTTAAAGAGTAAATAAAATCACTCAAAACCTAGGACTACAAGGAAACTATACTATAAAGAACAAATACAAAAAGCTAACATAATCATAATCATAGGATCTCATTACTGGGCTGGAGAGATGGCTCAGCAGATAAGGCGCTTGTCTGAAAAGCCTAATAAGTTGGATTTGATTCCCCAGTACACATGTAAAGCCAGATGCACAAAATGGCACATGCATCTGAAGGTAATTTTCAGTGTTTGGAGGCTCTGGTGCACCTATTCTTTCTCTCTACTTGCAAATAAATGAAATTTAAAAACAAAAAAGGAAGGGCTAGAAAGATGGCTTACTAGTTAAAGTGCTTGCCTGTGAAGCCTAAGAACCAAGATTCAATATACCAGTACCCACATAAGCCACATGTACATGATAGCACATGTATCTGGAGTTCATTTACAGTAGCTACAGGTCCTGGTGTGCCCCCTCTCAGATAAATAAAAATAAAATATTTTATTTTTGTTAGTTTATTTATTTTTTTATTTTAGAGAGACAGAGAGAGAGAGAACTGGCGTGCCAGGGCCTCAACCAATGCAACTGAACTCCAGATTCTCACACCACTTAGTGGGCATGTGTGACCTTGAGCTTGTCTCACCTTTGTGTGTCTGGCTTATGTGGATCTGGAGTCAAACATGGGTCCTTAGGCTTCATAGGCAAGTGTCTTAACCGCTAAGCCATCTCTCATAAAATGTTTTTTTTTTTTAAAGAAAGGGATGGGCCAGGCGTGGTGGTGCACGCCTTTAATCTCAGCACTGGGGAGGCAGAGGTAGGAGGATCGCTATGAGTTCAAGGCCACCCTGAGACTACATAGTTAATTCCAGGTCAGCCTGAGCTAGAGTGAGACCCTACCTCGAAAAACCAAAAATTAAAAAATAAATTAAAAAAAAGAAAGAAGGGATGGACAGATGGCTTAGCAGTTAAAAGGCGCTTGCCTGAGAAACCTAAGGACCCAGGTTCAATACCTCAGTACCCACATAAGCCAGATGCACAAGATGGTGCATGTGTCTGGAGTTCATATGCAATGGCTAGAGGCCTTGGAATACTCATATTCTCTCTCTCTTTCTCTCTCTCTCATATAAATTAATTAAATATTAAAAGGGGGGAGGCTGGGCGTGGTGGTGCACACCTTTAATCCCAGTACTCTGGGAGGCAGAGGTAGGAAGATCGCCATGGGTTCAAGGCCACCCTGAGACTATATAGTGAATTTCAGGCTAGCCTGAGCTAGAGTGAGACTCTACCTCAAAAAAATAAAATAAAATAAAATAAAATAAAATAAAATAAAATAAAATAAAATAAAATAAAATAAAAGAAGCCAGGCATGGTGGCACATGCCTTTAATCCCAGCACTCAGGAGGCAGAGATAAATTGATCGCCATGAGTTCAAGGTCACCCTGAGACTACATAGTGAATTCCATGTCAGCCTGGGCTACAGTAAGACCCTACCTCAAAAATAAAACCAGAAAAATAAAAAAATAAAAAATTTAAAAGAAAGAAAGATCTCATTACTGATATTTAACGCAATATTCAAAGACCCAGGAAAAGCAACTAGGCAAGAAAAAGAAATGTTATCCAAATCAGAGAGAAAGCAAAATTATCTATGTTCACAGATAACATAGCTCCTGCCCTAAAACCCTGAAAATTCTCCAAAGAAATAAATACATATGACCTATTAACTAGTGGAACTAATCAATTTGGTAAACTTAAAGACTATGAAACCAACCCATAGCCAGGTGTGGTACTTCATACCTGTGAACCTCACACCAAGGAGTAAAGAGGACTGCCAAATACAGTAGCTCACACCTATAATCCCAGCACACAGGATACTGAGGCAAGAAGATAAGGAGTTCTAGGCTAGCCTGAGCTACATAATGAGATTTGGTCTCAAACAACCAAAACAAAAGAAACAAGGAAGATGCACAGGTTCTCCTCCTGAAAGAAAACTGAGGACAAAGCAAAGTGTTCAGAAATGAAAAGTGAGCAGATCTGCCTTTGGTGGCAGAGCGGTATTTCCCGTTCTAAGCCAATTTCCAAGTCTGTGGTACCCTAAAAGTACAGGTTAAATGAGGTATAAATGAAAACACTGACCTGCAGGCTCTGTACTGAAAGTCTCTTTAGTTGTCTGGTGTTCTGTCACCTTTTCTATTAGTGGAAGTGCCTGGATATTTGAAACAATTTGATGCTTCTTTACAGCAGTGTTCTGACAGTGATCTTCCTGCCAATGAAAAGGTAAGTTTTATTGGTCAGAATTATAGATTGCATCTACATGTTATTAAATGAAACAAGGCAGCCACACAACCTGCCACTGTAATCCTGACCTGATTGGGACCAGGGCAAAACCCCTTCCTTTCAGCCCATGGAGACAGACAAGTCATTGGGGCTAAGATCTGAATTGAGCTCAAGCACTCAGATTCCTTTCAGCAATTCTCCCCCAACCCACCACAGGAGCACCAATGACCTCTCATTTGGGCTGGAACTCAAGTGTAAGTTTTGAGCACAGCTGCCACAGAATGGAGTTCACCTCACCTGCATCACCCAGAACATCCAAGAGTGAACTCCCAAGCACACAAAGAAACATCAAGCACCATTCAGCACTCACTTACCAGCTGTGCCAGAAAGACCTGACCAACCATCTCCAGATGGGTTAGCATCAATGTGACATGAAAACCAAGCCAGCATGTCTTTCCTAAGGAATACCAATCCCACACTGGAGAACCTTCATGAGAGATACCTAGAGGAAATTCCTGACAAAGAGCTCAAAAGAATGACTATAAATATGTACAAAGAACTCAAAGACATAGATAAACACATGAAATAAAGCTGGGCATGGTAGTGCCCATTTTTAATCTCAACACTCAGGAGGCAGACGTAGGAGGATCCCTGTGAGTTTGAGGCCACCCTGAGACAACATAGTGAATTCCAGGTCAGCCTGGACCCAATAAGACCCTACCTCGAAAACTCAGGGGAAAAAAAAAAAAGAAATAAAGAAAAGGTACTAGAAACTGTGGGAAAAAAAAAAATCAAACCACATACAAAGGCAGGTTCATCAAAATAATAACCAATTTTTCAATGCAAACTCTAACAGTCAGAAGGAATTCAATGATGATGTCAAACTACTATACCCAGCAATATTATGCCTCCCAATGGAACAAAGAAGAAAAATTTTCCATAATAAAAGAAGGCTAAGCCAGGCGTGGTGGCACATGCCTGTAATCCCAGCACTTGGGAGGCAGAGGTAGAAGGATCACCATGAGTTCAAGGCCACTCTGATACTATATAGTTAATTCCAGGTCAGCCTGGGCCAGAGTAAGACCTACCTTGAAAATCGGGGGGAAGGCTAACGAAATATGAGCACTAAACCCACCCTTCAGAGGCTACTCAATGTTCATTTTGTGTCAAAGCAAAGAATAAACATATTCAAGAGGGTAAGGGAGGAAAAACAATAGCCAACACTAGAACAGAAGACCAGTAAAACACCAAACTCCACAAAATCTTTAACATGATAAGAAATAGCTCACTCTTTTCAATATTTGAATAGTAATGGAGTCAACTTTGTAGTCAAAAGACAGACTAACAGGATAGATCAGAAAACAAGATCCAGGACTGAGGAGATGCCCCAGCAGTTACTAAGATCATCAGGGACTCTTGGGCCCAGGACTACCAAATGTGTCTCCCAAAACCCATGTAAAACAGTGGGCATGGTGACACACATCTATAACCTCACCTGAAGAATCACTGGGACTCACTGATGAATAGCAGTTCTGGGTTAAGGGAGAGACCCAGTCCAAAGGGAAAAAAGCAGATGAGTGATAAAGATACTTGATGTTCTCTTCCCATCTCTGTATGCATGCACATCTGACCACACATGTGCATCCACTACACATAAAACATACACAAAAAACAAAGGGAAAAAAGAGAAAATAGGATCCATCATTTTTCTATCTAAAAGTCACTTCACTCAGAGATAGATTCTACCTTATGGTGAAAGGATGGAAAAAGATAGTCTAAGAAACCAGAAGCAGAAAAAAGGGAGGTATGGCTATTTGAATATGACAAAATAGACAACAAACAAAAATAAATCATAATTCATAGAGATTAAACACACTATTGTTGTATAATGAATGGGTTGTGGAAGAAATAAAGAGCAAAATTAAAAAAAAAAATCCTAGGAGGAAAATCACCATGAGTTCAAGACCACCCTGAGACTACATAGTGAATTTCAGGTCAGCCTGGGCTAGTGAAAGACCCTACCTTGAAAAGCCAAACTAATAGTAATAATAATAATAATTCCTAGAACCAGCCAGGCATGGTGTTGCATGACTTTAATCCTGGCACTTGGGAGGCTGAGGTAAGAGGATCACTGTGAATTCCAGGTCAGCATGAGACTATACAGTAAATTCCAGGTCAACCTGGACTAGAGTGAGATACTACCTCAAAAAAAAAAAAAAAGGTCTGGAGAAATGGCTTAACAGTTAAGGCCTCTGCCTGCAAAGCATAAGGATACAAGCTCAATTCCCTAGTACCCAAGTAAGCCAGAAGAACAAGGTGCCACGTGTCTGGAGTTCAACTGCAGTAGCTAGAGGCCCTGGCGTGCCCGTTCTTTCTCTCTCTCTCTCTCTCTCTCTCTGCCTTGTTCCCTCTCTCTGTCAAATACATAAATAAATTGTTTAACATCCCCCCTCAAAAATTCCTAGAACTGAATGAAAATGAAAACACAACATACCAAAACCTATGGGAAACACTAAAGGCAGCTCTAAAAACAAAGTATGTATCTCTAAATGCCTACATTAAAAATAAAATAAAATAAAATAAAATAAAGAAGCCAGGCATGGTGGCACATGCCTTTAATCCCAGCACTCAGGAGGAAGAGATAAATTGATCACCATGAGTTCAAGGTCACCCTGAGACTACATAGTGAATTCCATGTCAGCCTGGGCTACAGTAAGACCCTACCTCAAAAATAAAACCAGAAAAATAAAAAAATAAAAAATTTAAAAGAAAGAAAGATCTCATTACTGATATTTAACGCAATATTCAAAGACCCAGGAAAAGCAACTAGGCAAGAAAAAGAAATGTTATCCAAATCAGAGAGAAAGCAAAATTATCTATGTTCACAGATAACATAGCTCCTGCCCTAAAACCCTGAAAATTCTCCAAAGAAATAAATACATATGACCTATTAACTAGTGGAACTAATCAATTTGGTAAACTTAAAGACTATGAAACCAACCCATAGCCAGGTGTGGTACTTCATACCTGTGAACCTCACACCAAGGAGTAAAGAGGACTGCCAAATACAGTAGCTCACACCTATAATCCCAGCACACAGGATACTGAGGCAAGAAGATAAGGAGTTCTAGGCTAGCCTGAGCTACATAATGAGATTTGGTCTCAAACAAGCAAAACAAAAGAAACAAGGAAGATGCACAGGTTCTCTCCTGAAAGAAAACTGAGGACAAAGCAAAGTGTTCAGAAATGAAAAGTGAGCAGATCTGCCTTTGGTGGCAGAGCGGTATTTCCGTTCTAAGCCAATTTCCAAGTCTGTGGTACCTAAAAGTACAGGTTAAATGAGGTATAAATGAAAACACTGACCTGCAGGCTCTGTACTGAAAGTCTCTTTAGTTGTCTGGTGTTCTGTCACCTTTTTCTATTAGTGGAAGTGCCTGGATATTTGAAACAATTTGATGCTTCTTTACAGCAGTGTTCTGACAGTGATCTTCCTGCCAATGAAAAGGTAAGTTTTATTGGTCAGAATTATAGATTGCATCTACATGTTATTAAATGAAACAAGGCAGCCACACAACCTGCCACTGTAATCCTGACCTGATTGGGACCAGGGCAAAACCCCTTCCTTTCAGCCCATGGAGACAGACAAGTCATTGGGGCTAAGATCTGAATTGAGCTCAAGCACTCAGATTCCTTTCAGCAATTCTCCCCAACCCACCACAGGAGCACCAATGACCTCTCATTTGGGCTGGAACTCAAGTGTAAGTTTTGAGCACAGCTGCCACAGAATGGAGTTCACCTCACCTGCATCACCCAGAACATCCAAGAGTGAACTCCCAAGCACACAAAGAAACATCAAGCACCATTCAGCACTCACTTACCAGCTGTGCCAGAAAGACCTGACCAACCATCTCCAGATGGGTTAGCATCAATGTGACATGAAAACCAAGCCAGCATGTCTTTCCTAAGGAATACCAATCCCACACTGGAGAACCTTCATGAGAGATACCTAGAGGAAATTCCTGACAAAGAGCTCAAAAGAATGACTATAAATATGTACAAAGAACTCAAAGACATAGATAAACACATGAAATAAAGCTGGGCATGGTAGTGCCCATTTTTAATCTCAACACTCAGGAGGCAGACGAGGAGGATCCCTGTGAGTTTGAGGCCACCCTGAGACAACATAGTGAATTCCAGGTCAGCCTGGACCCAATAAGACCCTACCTAAAAACTCAGGAAAAAAAAAAAAAAAGAAATAAAGAAAAGGTACTAGAAACTGTGGGAAAAAAAAAAATCAAACCACATACAAAGGCAGGTTCATCAAAATAATAACCAATTTTTCAATGCAAACTCTAACAGTCAGAAGGAATTCAATGATGATGTCAAACTACTATACCCAGCAATATTATGCCTCCCAATGGAACAAAGAAGAAAAATTTTCCATAATAAAAGAAGGCTAAGCCAGGCGTGGTGGCACATGCCTGTAATCCCAGCACTTGGGAGGCAGAGGTAGGAGGATCACCATGAGTTCGAGGCCACCCTGATACTATATAGTTAATTCCAGGTCAGCCTGGGCCAGAGTAAGACCTACCTTGAAAATCGGGGAAGGCTAACGAAATATGAGCACTAAACCCACCCTTCAGAGGCTACTCAATGTTCATTTTGTGTCAAAGCAAAGAATAAACATATTCAAGAGGGTAAGGGAGGAAAAACAATAGCCAACACTAGAACAGAAGACCAGTAAAACACCAAACTCCACAAAATCTTTAACATGATAAGAAATAGCTCACTCTTTTCAATATTTGAATAGTAATGGAGTCAACTTTGTAGTCAAAAGACAGACTAACAGGATAGATCAGAAAACAAGATCCAGGACTGAGGAGATGCCCCAGCAGTTACTAAGATCATCAGGGACTCTTGGGCCCAGGACTACCAAATGTGTCTCCCAAAACCCATGTAAAACAGTGGGCATGGTGACACACATCTATAACCTCACCTGAAGAATCACTGGGACTCACTGATGAATAGCAGTTCTGGGTTAAGGGAGAGACCCAGTCCAAAGGGAAAAAAGCAGATGAGTGATAAAGATACTTGATGTTCTCTTCCCATCTCTGTATGCATGCACATCTGACCACACATGTGCATCCACTACACATAAAACATACACAAAAAACAAAGGGAAAAAAGAGAAAATAGGATCCATCATTTTTCTATCTAAAAGTCACTTCACTCAGAGATAGATTCTACCTTATGGTGAAAGGATGGAAAAAGATAGTCTAAGAAACCAGAAGCAGAAAAAAGGGAGGTATGGCTATTTGAATATGACAAAATAGACAACAAACAAAAATAAATCATAATTCATAGAGATTAAACACACTATTGTTGTATAATGAATGGGTTGTGGAAGAAATAAAGAGCAAAATTAAAAAAATCCTAGGAGGAAAATCACCATGAGTTCAAGACCACCCTGAGACTACATAGTGAATTTCAGGTCAGCCTGGGCTAGTGAAAGACCCTACCTTGAAAAGCCAAACTAATAGTAATAATAATAATAATTCCTAGAACCAGCCAGGCATGGTGTTGCATGACTTTAATCCTGGCACTTGGGAGGCTGAGGTAAGAGGATCACTGTGAATTCCAGGTCAGCATGAGACTATACAGTAAATTCCAGGTCAACCTGGACTAGAGTGAGATACTACCTCAAAAAAAAAAAAGTCTGGAGAAATGGCTTAACAGTTAAGGCCTCTGCCTGCAAAGCATAAGGATACAAGCTCAATTCCCTAGTACCCAAGTAAGCCAGAAGAACAAGGTGCCACGTGTCTGGAGTTCAACTGCAGTAGCTAGAGGCCCTGGCGTGCCCGTTCTTTCTCTCTCTCTCTCTCTCTCTGCCTTCTTCCCTCTCTCTGTCAAATACATAAATAAATTGTTTAACATCCCCCCTCAAAAATTCCTAGAACTGAATGAAAATGAAAACACAACATACCAAAACCTATGGGAAACACTAAAGGCAGCTCTAAAAACAAAGTATGTATCTCTAAATGCCTACATTAAAAAAAGAAAGCCAGGCATGGTGGTGCAAGTCTTTAATCCCAGCACTCGGGAGACAGACGAGGCTACCCTGAGACTACATAGCGAGTTCCAAGTCAGCCTGAGCTAGAGTGAGACCCTACCTCAGAAACCCCCTGCCCCCTCCCAAAAAAGAGAGAGAGACATATATCCTAAGGACTCAACTCACTACCTTAGAGATACTTGCTCAACCATGTTTATTGCGCTCTATTCACAATGGCTAGGAAATGGAACCAGCCTAGATGTCCCTCAACTGATGAGTAGATAATGAAGATGTGGCACATTTATGCAATTGGAGTTCTACTCAGCAGTAAAGAAAAATGAAATTATGAAGTTTGAAGGAAAATGGATGGATCTGGAAAGGATTATAGTGAGGTAACCCAGGCCCAGAAAGCCAAACGTCACATGTTCTCTGTCATATGTGGATCCTAGCTACAAATGACTGGACTTCTATGTGAGAAAAAAAGAAAACTCAGTAGCAGAAGCCAGTAAACTAGAAAGGGAATATAAAGGGAATAGAAAGGGAGGGAGGGGGGACTTAATAGGATGGTATTGTATATATGTAAGTAGAAGAACAGATTAATGGGGATGAAAAGGCCTAAGTGAGGTCAGGGGAAGAGATTGAATAAAGGAAAGGTGGAGGGAGCACTAATCAAAATCAAAGAGGATATAAATAAGTCATATGGAAACCTACTTTTCTGGACAATGGAACACTCAGAAACCATGGATTGCTACTAGAAAATTTTCAGTGCCAGGGATGGGATACCTTTCAGCAAGTTGTTGGCCGGGAAGGTCATAGATACCCCCAAAACATTATAGGCCATTGCTGAGGCCCTTGGTTTCCCATCAGGAATAGATGGTAAGACCCTATTGCTGAAGACTCCACATACTTGGGCTGCAAGGTCACTGAGAAATCCTGCTGGAGCTGAGCTGAAAGCCTTCTCCATGTTGACCAGCTGACAGAAAGTTGGAAAAAGCTATGCTGCATGCAGTTCAATGGGAGAGAGAGAAAACACCAGTGAAGATACTCAACACTGAATACTACAAGCTTTAAATTTGGCCAGCTAGGCCAAATGAGCCAACAGGTGCAATAGTGACATGTCTGTTACGGAGGAAACCAACTACTCTCTAATTGGACTGGAGGCCCTGGCATGTCCATATTCTCCCTCTCCCTCTGCTTACAAATAAATTTAAAAATTTTTAAAAAAAAAAAAAAAACATCAAGAGCAGAACACTGGTACTTGAACTCACTAATGGTCACTCAAGGAACAAAGAGACTATAGGAGATGAGCTGGTACTGACCTCAACAATGGATATCAGCAGTAGTGTGAAACCTGAGTCTACTCGGGATCCCAAATCCACATACCATATCCTAACCACACCTTCATTCTTTCTAGCTCTATAATCAGGAATTCCTGTCAGAGCCTCAGGACCTTTTCTTTTTGTTTCTACCTACATTCTAACTTTATTCTACCCAAGGTAGATCATGTGACCCTTCACTGCAATCACTACCCAACCTATTTTCAATCCTCACCTCAACCCTATTTCCAACTTATCTCACAAAACCCTAACCCTGGAACAACCCAAGTTCTGCATGTTGACATCCATGTTCTTTGTATATACCTACAGGAAATCCACCCATTTGGGATTTGGTTCCACCATAAATGTATGGTTTTATAGCCCACCTAAATCTCAATTCCACCACCACCCATTCCTTCTTTCTCCCAGCCTCCAGGAAGGATTCCACCTGTACCCTTCCCTTTTCTAACATATCTGAACCAAAATCACTCTCTTTCTTAACAATGAACCTAACAGCCACTGATAGGCAAAAACTCCAGCAGAGCTCTACAAACACCAGTGTCCATGGTGTTCTTTCTCTGTACACATCTGTCGGGTTCTGCTCTGTGGTGGTTTGAAACTCAGGTGTTGTGAATGCTTGGTCCCCAGCTGATGGCAATTTGGGAGATGAAGCCTTGCTGGAGGAAGTGTGTTGTTAAGGGCGGGTAAAGGTATTATAATCAGTTCCCCCATTTCAGAGTTCAGCTTACTCTCCTGCTACTGTCTTCCACCTGCTGTGGCAGAAGTAATGGCCAGCCTCTACTCATGTCATTCTTTTCCCTGCTATCATGAAGCTTCCTCAAGACTGTAAGCCAAAATAAAAACTTTCCTCCCATCAGCTGCTTTTGGTTGGGAGCTTTGTCCTAGCAACAAGGTAACTACTCCCATTTCTGAGAAATGCTCCAATTTCTGAGCTGAGCTCATCTACTCTCACCTCATCCTATCAGTCATCATTCTGTCTCCATTATCACCTACTCCAATGCTTTTTGTTGTTGTTGTTGTTGTTGTGTATTTGTTGAGGCAGAGTCTCACTCTAGCCCAGAATGACCTGGAACTCACTATATAGCCCAGGCTGGCCTTGAACTCAGTGATCCTCCCTATAGACATAAGCCACTACATCTGGCTAACCTTATTCTTACTTGCTACTAACTCCTTTTTGCCAGCATTAAAATTGACTTGTCACAATACAAACAGAACAAACACAAACCATACTTTGTTTTACATCCTCTCAACTTTCACATTTCCTTCTCTACCAGTTATGACCAAACTTCTAACAATTCTCTCACCTGTCACCACCTCCTCAGCCCACAAGTGTTTGTATCCTCCCCTCACCACTTCAAAATTGTTCCCACCTGGGCACATCAAACTTTTTACTTTAAACACCAGCACGAACAAAGTGTGATCCTGTCTCAAAAGCCAAATTAGCCGGGCGTAGTGGTGCACGCCTTTAATCCCAGCACTCGGGAGGCAGAGGTAGGAGGATCACCATGAGTTCGAGGCCACCCTGAGAATACATAGTGAATTCCAGGTCAGCCTGGACCAGAGTGAGACCCTACCTCGAAAAACCAAAAAAAAAAAAAAAAAGCCAAATTAATAACTAAACAATTCCAACACACTCAGTTCAACCCACATGTGACACTATTCATGAGCAGCACATTCCTTCCTGCACTGAACATATACTCCAACTAGAAGGAACAGCAAGGCAAAAACAAAGAGACTGAAAATCATGGGCACATTTGAGAAACTATGCAGACTCTGTATGCAGGACTGAAGCACATCTGTGGAGGAGCAGTGCATACATTTTTCTGATGGTACTCCAAGGTGAATGCACAATTATGTCTTTAGGAAATATTTCTGAAGAGTTAGGGAAATAGCTCAGTGGTACAGTCCTGTGACTTATTTAGCACTGAAAGTTTCTGAGATAGTCCTGGGTGGGACAGATTAGAGAATACCTATACTAGAAGCAGTGTCTCCAACCTAAAAGTATAGAGGAGAGGGAAGGGGAAAGGAGGAGAGGAGAGAAGAGACAAGAGAGGAGGACACAAAGAGGAAACAGGAGATGAGGAGAAGAGGAAAAAGCAAAGCACAGTGCTGTATCCTGTGATCCTTGCACTTGGGAGGCAGAGGCAGGAAAGCAAAAAAGCCAGATTGGTCTAACAGTGATTTCTAGGCCAGACAGGAGTATACAACTCCCCATCTCAAAGAAGAAATGGGAAAAAATAAATAAATCAGTAAAAAAAAAAAAAGGACAGGGCAAAACAGCACAAGAAAAGAGACAACGCTTGGTACTTACTAAGGTAAAGGTAATGGCAGAGGAGACTATGTAAGATGGGTAGGTTGGTGACAGATCAGATGAGAAGACACAGCAAATAAGAGGGAGGGAGGGAAGAAGGGAGGGAAAGAAGGAAGGAAGGAACTTACAGGTCTTAAAAAAATATTTTATTTATCTATTTTACTTATTTTGAGAGATACAGAGAGAGAATGGGCGCGCCAGGGCCTCCAGCCATTGCAAACAAACTCCAGACCCATGTATCACCTTGTGCATCTGGTTTACATGGGTAATGGGGTATCGAACCTGGGTCCTTAGGCTTTGAAGGCAAGTGCCTTAGCTGCTAAGCCATCTCCAGCCCCTTACAAGTTTTAAATTGTTTACTGTCTTGCATGTATGTGTGTGGTGTGCATGCATATGTGTATGTGTGTTCATGTGTATGGGTACATGTGTGTACAGGTGCATGTGAAGTCAGAGGGGACATCCTTAATAAGTCTGCACCTTACTTTTTGAGGCAAGGTCTCTGACTAAACCTGAGCTTACTGACTGGGCTAGACAAACTAGGCAGCAAGTCCTAGGCATCCAGCAGTCACATGTTACTGCACCCAGCATTTTACATGGGTGCTGAAAATCTGAACTTGGGTCCTCATTCTTGCACAGTATGCACTTTACTAACTGAGCCATCTCCCTAGCCCCAGATTATTTTAGATGAGTGTAGAGCAACATGACAAAATACTGCGGAGGGCTCAACCAGACAACCCAGCCTAGAGTTTGGGAGTGACACGAGTACCACAGAGGTGAGCATCATCACATATGCAAGCAGCTGAATCTAAATGTGAGAACAGGAAGTTGACTAAAGTGAAGAATGCTTGTTAAACTCAGCTACTCACTGAGGCAGCAAGATTACTTAAGCCCAGGAGTTCAAGACTAGTTTAGACAATATAGTGAGAGCTCATCTCAGAGAAAGAGAGAGAGAAAAGTAAATGAGGACAAGGATATCCCACAGGAAGTGAAATCAGGTTGAGGTTAGAACTACAGGAAATCATTTCATTTGTTAGGCAAGAACTGATAAAAAGCAGGGACTGGGGACTGAAGAGGGAGTGATGCGTCAGGGGTAAAGGCACTTGCTTACAAAGTCTGCTGGCTTGGCTTTCAGTTCTCTAGCACCCATATAAAGCCACATGCACAAAGTGGTGCATGTGTCTGGAGTTCTTCAGCAGTGGCAGGAGGCCCTAGCACACACATACTCACTTTCTTTCTGTCTGCCTCTTTGTCTTTCTCTCTCTCAAATAAATACTATTTTTTAAAAAAGGCAGGACCTGGCTCAGTGGATAAAAAGCTTGCCACACAAGTGTGAGAACTTGAGTTCAAACCCCTAGAGCCCATTAGAAATGTCAGGAGACAAAGGACTTCTGGAGCAAGTAGCTGGTAGACTAGCTCAATCAGGGAGCTCTGGGTTCAAGTTAAAGACCCTGTCTTTTTTTGTTGTTTTTATTAACATATTATTTATTTAATTACTTATTTATTTGAAAGAGAAAGAGGCAGATAGAAAGCAAGAGAGCGAGAGAGAGAATGGGCACACCAGGGCCTCTATAAGCCTCTGCAAATGAACTCTAGACATATGTGCCACCTTATGCATCTGGCTTATGTGGGTACTGGGGAATTAAACCTGGGTCCTTAGGTTTTGCAGGCAAGTGCCTTAACTGCTAAGCCATCTCTCCAGCCCACTATCTTGAATATATACACACATGTAAAATAAACAATAAAGTGCTCAATTAATAAGGGAAAAAAGGGCCGGGCATGGTGGCGCACACCTTTAATCCCAGCATTCAAGAGTCAGAGGTAGGAGGATCAGTGTGAGTTCCAGGGACCCTGAGACTACAGAGTGAATTTCAGGTCAGCCTGGGCTAGAGGCAGACCCTACCTCAAAAAAACAAGAAAAAAAAAAAAAAAAAAGGAAGTAGATCTTTCTCAAAGAATGCTGATAAATTTGCTGCTCCTTTGCTTTCTCTTGTTCTATTGTTTCTTATTGTAAATATAATTCTACTAACTTAAAATATACCCTAGCTGGGTGTGGTGGCCCAGGCCTTTAATCCCATCAGTTGAGAAGGATCCCTGTGAGTTCAAGGCTAGTCTGAGAATACATAGTGAATTCTAGATCAGCCTGGGCGAAAGCAAGACCCTACCTCAAAAAAAAACTCATGGGTAGGCTGGAGAAGATGGCTTAGCAGTTAAGGCATTTGCCTTCAAAGCCAAAGGACCCCGGTTCAATTCCCCAGGGTCCACGTAAGCCAGATGCACAAGTTGGCATATAAGTCTGAGTATGGAGTTCGTTTACAACGGCCGAAGGCCCTGGCATGCCCATTCTCTTCTTTTCTCTCTCTCAAATAAGTAAAATGAAAAATTTTAAAGATTAAAAAAATCAAAAAAATAAATACATAACACTCAAAAAAGCCAGGCATGCTGGATGTGGTGGTGCATGCCTTTAATTCCAGCACTTGGGAAGCAGAGGTAGGAGGATCACCATGAGTACAAGGCCACTCTGAAACTACATAGTGAGTTCCAGGTCAGCCTAGGCTATAATGAGACCCTACCTCAAAAAAAAAACAAAAAACCCTCATACCATACTTTGTATACCGGAGGCATGTTAATGAAATAGAATATAGTTTATAATTAGTAACTTTGTTGAAGTTTGATTAATGACTTTTAGCAGGAATTAAATAAGTATTACAACAGATATTAGGACCAAAACACATAGCCTAACAGTATGGTATTCTGGGAGAACAAAACAGTCAGTAAGAAAAGTAGATTTCTGAGCTGGGCGCAATTCCTCAGACTACATAGTAAATTCCAGGTCAGCCTGGGCTAGAGCAAAACCCTACCTTGAAAAAAACAAAAAGAAAAGAAAAGTAGATTTCTTAGAAACATTTTTGAGCCAGCATGAGAATCTGAAATTGAGTGACAAAAACACAATTTTAACTGCTTTTAGTGTCAACAGGAAAGACTATGAAGAATGAATGAAATGGGAAAATATGACAGAAGAGTTGTTCTGCATGTTTAAAGTGCTTATGACTATAAAGAGCTATAAATTTGTTTGTTTTGAGGTAGGGTCTAGCTCTAGCCCAGGCTGTCCTGGAATTCACTCTGAAGCCTCAAGGTGGCCTTGAACTCACAGATCCTCCTACTTCTGCCTTCCAAGTGCTAGAATTAAAGGCATGTGCCACCACACCCGGCTTTGCAAAGAGCTTTATTTAACTGTAACAGGAAAGTGTTTAAAATATATTTTACATTGATGGGAGTGGTGCCTCACACTTCAACATTGAGAGACAGAGGCAAGAGGACTGCTTCAAGTTTAAGCCCAACTTGGGCTAGAATAAGACTCTATCTTAATATTCTAAATATAAATGTTAATATTCTAAATAGAAATATATAAAGATATGTTAATATTTTAAATATATCTAAATTCTGTAAGAATTTAAAATTATTTTATAACACAACTACAAATTAAAGACCAACACTACTTTAGCAAGAAGTTCATTTTTCACTTCTGGCTCACATTACCTGCTTATTTTCCAGCTGACTACTTCTTGATTTCTCATCTTTTTCTATACTCCATAAATTGCCTTTGTCCAATCGGCCACGAAGACATGCTAGCTCCTTTTCACGTTCCTAAACCCATCAAATACAGAAGTATTTTACACAATGTTTAAGAATAATATCCAATAAGACTATCTTTTTTTTTTTGAGGGGGGGAGACAGACTGAGAGGGAGGGAAAGGAAGACAGATAGAGATGGGCACACCAACAGTCTCTCAGCTGCTGCAAACGAAATCCAGATGCGTGCGCCCCCTTGTGGTCAAGTGCGGCATTGCACCCTTGCGTCACTGCATCAGGCTAAACGTGGGACCTGGAGATTGGAACCATTCTTAGGTTTAGGAGGCAGGCGCCTTAACCGCTAAGCCATCTCTCCAGCCCTGTTTTTGTTTTTTGAGGTAGGGTTTCATCCTAGCCCAGGCTGACTTGGAATTCACTATGTACTCTCAGGGTGGCCTTGAATTCATGCCAGGCAATCCTCCTACCTCTACCTCCCAAGTTCTGGGATTAAAGGCATGCACCACCCCGCATGGCTTAAGACTTTTCTTAAATATTAGATGTAGTGGCAAGCACCTATAATCCCAGCCCTTGGATAGTGGAGGCAAGATGATCAGGATTTCATGGTCATTTTATTTTTAATTTTTTTCTATTTCATGGTCATATTTGAATATACACCTAGTTCAAAGCTAACCTAGGATACATGAGGCTGTCTTTTAAAAAAAAGAAGGAAAGAAAGAAAACCTTTTCTTGTCTTCAGTTGTAAAATGTAAAAATTGGGCTGGAGAGATGCCTCAGCAGTTAAGGTACTTGCCTACAAAGTCTAAGGACCCAAGTGCAATTCCCCACAGCCAGATGCATAAGGTGGCACAAGCATCTAGAGTTTGTCTGCAGTGGCTGGAGGCTCTGGTGCACCCATTCTCTCTTAAATAAATAAAATAAATGAGTTTTTTTAAAAAAGGGAACTTTTAAAAAAATTGTTAACATCAAAATAGATCAGGGAGTAGTTGGAAAGAAGGGATAGAGTAGAGGGGTAACAGGAAGGGGATTATGATCACGGTATGCTATGTATATGTATGAATGTTGTCAAAAAGTTAAAAATAAATAAAATATAAATATTTTCTCAAGGGCTGGGGAAATGGCTTAGCAGTTAAGGCATTTGCCTGTGAAGCTTAAGGCCCCCAGTTCAATTCCCCAGGACCCATGTAAGCCAGATGCACAAAGGAGCATATGTGTCTGAAGTTCGTTTGCAGTGGCTGGAGTCCCTGGCATGCCCATTCTTTCTCTCTCTCTCCTCGCTTGCTCTCTCTCTCAAATAATTAAATTAAATTAAATTAATATTTTAAAATATAAATATTTTTAAGATTAAGGCTTGGCCAGGCGTGGTGGCGCATGCCTTTAATCCCAGCACTCAGGAGGCAGAGGTGGGAGGATCATCATGAGTTCGAGGCCACCCTGAGACTACATAGTGAATTCCAGGTCAGCCTGAGCTAGAGTGAGACCCTACCTTGAAAAACCAAAAAAAAAAAAAAGATTAAGGCTTAGAAGATGGCTCAGTAGTAGTTAATGGTGCTTGTTTGCAAAACCTGCTGGCCAAGGTTCAATTCCCCAGTACCCACATAAACCAGATGCATAAAGTGGCACTCGGGTCTGGAGTTTGTTTGCAGCAGCAAGAGGCCCTGGTGTGCCTATTCTAATTCCTCTCTCTCTCTCCTTGATGTTATTTGTAGAAACTGAGTGCCTAGCTCAAACCTGAAACCCCAGCACTCAGGAGGCAAACATAGGAAGACTACTGAGAGTTCAAGGCCAGTATGAACTACATAATTAATTCCCAAGCACAGAATGAGGGCTTGTCTCACTCCCTCCCCTCATCCTCACTCCTTATCCCCACATCCACCTCCCCCAAAATATGATGCTATCTATCTCTGTCAAAAAGACTGGTAACAGGTTGGAGAAATGGCTTAGTGGTGAAGGTGCTCATCCAGGAAGCTTAAGGACCCAGGTTCAATTCCCCAGTACCCACATAAGCCAGACACACAAGGTGGCACATGTGTCTGATATTTGCTTGCAGTGGCTAGATGCCCTGACGCCCATCCTCTCCCTCTCTCTCTCTCTCTATCTGCCTCTCAAATAAATAAATAAATAACAAAACATTTTAAACAAAGAAAAGAAAATAGAAGCAGCTGACATGTGAAAAAAAAGAGGGCTGGAGAGATGGCTCAGCAGTTAAGGCATGTTTGCCTGCAAAGCCTAACAACCCAGGTTTCAAAGTGGCACATGTATCTGGAGTTCATTTGCAGTGGCTAGAGACCTTGTTATACCCATATTAATTCTCTCTCTCTCTCTGCTTACAAATAAATAAATAAAAATATTTTCAAAGACTGGTATCAAAATTTACATTTTGAGGGCTGGATAGATGGCTAAGTGGTTAAGGCCCTTGCCTACAAAACCTAAAGATCTGGGTTCAATTCTCTAGTACCCATGTAAAGGCAGATGATGCACAAAGTGGCATATGCACCTGGAGTTCGTTTGCAGCAGCTAAAGGCTCTAGTGCACCCATTCCACTCTCTGTCTCTGCTTGTAAATTAATTAATTTTACAATTTGGAAGCTGGGCGGTAGTGCATACCTTTAAACCCAGCACTTGGTAGGCAGAGGTAGGGAAGCTCCATGAATATGAATGAGTTTGAGGCCAACCTGGGACTAAAGAGTGAGATTCAGATCAGCCTGGGTTAAAGTGAGACCCAACCTTAAAAAAACTAACAAACCATTCTCCTTGATGTTATTTGTAGAAACTGAGTGCCTAGCTCAAACCTGAAACCCCAGCACTCAGGAGGCAAACATAGGAAGACTACTGAGAGTTCAAGGCCAGTATGAACTACATAATTAATTCCCAAGCACAGAATGAGGGCTTGTCTCACTCCCCCCCCTCATCCTCACTCCTTATCCCCACATCCACCTCCCCAAAATATGATGCTATCTATCTCTGTCAAAAGACTGGTAACAGGTTGGAGAAATGGCTTAGTGGTGAAGGTGCTCATCCAGGAAGCTTAAGGACCCAGGTTCAATTCCCCAGTACCCACATAAGCCAGACACACAAGGTGGCACATGTGTCTGATATTTGCTTGCAGTGGCTAGATGCCCTGACGCCCATCCTCTCCCTCTCTCTCTCTCTCTATCTGCCTCTCAAATAAATAAATAAATAAATAACAAAACATTTTAAACAAAGAAAAGAAAATAGAAGCAGCTGACATGTAAAAAAAAAGAGGGCTGGAGAGATGGCTCAGCAGTTAAAGCATGTTTGCCTGCAAAGCCTAACAACCCAGGTTTCAAAGTGGCACATGTATCTGGAGTTCATTTGCAGTGGCTAGAGACCTTGTTATACCCATATTAATTCTCTCTCTCTCTCTGCTTACAAATAAATAAATAAAAATATTTTCAAAGACTGGTATCAAAATTTACATTTTGAGGGCTGGATAGATGGCTAAGTGGTTAAGGCCCTTGCCTACAAAACCTAAAGATCTGGGTTCAATTCTCTAGTACCCATGTAAAGGCAGATGATGCACAAAGTGGCATATGCACCTGGAGTTCGTTTGCAGCAGCTAAAGGCTCTAGTGCACCCATTCCACTCTCTCTGTCTCTGCTTGTAAATTAATTAATTTTACAATTTGGAAGCTGGGCGTGGTAGTGCATACCTTTAAACCCAGCACTTGGTAGGCAGAGGTAGGGGAAGCTCCATGAATATGAATGAGTTTGAGGCCAACCTGGGACTAAAGAGTGAGATTCAGATCAGCCTGGGTTAAAGTGAGACCCAACCTTAAAAAAACTAACAAACCATGGGGGTAACGGGCATGCCCCAAAGGTGACCTTGTACATCCCAAGTCTTAACCCCAATAAAAACAAATTCACACACACACACAAAAAAAAGAACTAACATTTAGAGTGAAACCCTACCTTGAAAAATGTTTTAAGAAATTACATTTTAGCCAGGCATGGTGGTGCATGCCTTTAATCCCAGCACTCAGGAGGCTGAGGTAGGAGGATTGCTGTGAGTTCAAGGCCACCCTGAGAGTACATAGTGAATTCCAGGCCAGCCTGGGCTAGAGTGAAACCCAACCTCAAAAAACAAAAACAAAAAAAAATTTTTTTTTGAATTATAGATTCCCTGCAGAAACAATAGAACAAATAATGTTAAATGCAAAACTACCGTACCTGCTTGAGCTGTTGGGTTGTAGATGAACATGCATTCTGCTTCAGTAATCTCTCTTGGATGGCCTTTGTATTTGGAGTGATGACAGGGGTTCTGTGGGGTGTTCTGTGTGCTGGACTTTCTTTGTTGTGTTTTTGACAATGCTCTCCAAAGCGATCCAGGAAAGGCTTAATTCCTCTTCCTCCTACAGAAAACATACAGCTTTAAGAGTCTATTCAAAATAATCAACAATTATAATTTCCACATGAAAAAGTCTAAAAATCCATTGGTTATAAAATATTTTGATTCCAGTGAGAGATTAAAAAAAAAAAAAAATTGAACAGAGGGCTGGAGAGATGGCTTAGTGGTTAAGCACTTGCCTGTGAAGCCTAAGGATCCTGGTTTGAGGCTCGATTCCCCAGTACCCACGTAAGCCAGATGCACATGGTGGCGCATGTGTCTGGAGTTCGTCTGCAGTGCTAGAGGCCCTAGTGCACCCATTCTCTTGCTCTCTGTCTTTCTCTGTCTGTTGCTCTCAAATAAATAAATAAAAATAAACAAAAATATTTTTTTAAATAAGTGAAAAGAGATGGAGAGGTGGCTCAATGGTAAAGGCACCTGCCTACAGAGTCTGACAGCCCCAGTTCGATTCCCCAGTACCCACATAAAGCTAGATGTACAAAGTGACACATGCATCTGGAGTTCATCTGTAGCAGCTGGAAGCCCTGGCACACCCATCCTCTCTGTCTCTGTTATCTCTCTCTCTCTCTCTGCTTGCAAGTAAATAAAAAGTATTTTTAGAAAAAAACAAAGGTAAAAGAAGAGGGTTGGTGATACAACTCATGGGAGAGCACTTGCATAGATAAAGCCATGGGCTTAGTTGTCAGCACAAAATATTTTGGTTCTAATACTATTCATTTGCAAAAAATATGAAAATTGTTCAAAAATTCTATTTAAGCCCAGTGTGGTGGCACACGCCTTTAATCCCAGCACTCGGGAGGCAGAGGTAGGAGGGTTGCTGTGAGTTTGAGGCTACCCTGAGACTACACAGTGAGTTCCAGGTCAGCCTGAGCTAGAATGAAACCCTACCTCAAAAAACAAACAAACAAACGAAAAATCTATCCAAGTACATGCCTTGAAATATATGATTTAGTTCTTTAAAGAAAAATAGGGCTGGCCATAATTTCTAACTTATACATTTCTACAGTCCAGTTTATTTTATCTTGTCTTGGGAAAGTCTGTCTTTAAAAAAGCCCTGGAATTCCCATTCTCTCTTTTTCTCTCTCTCTTCTCTCATTGCAATAAATAAAATATTTTAAAATATTTTTTAATAAGAAGTTAAAAATTTGGTGTGCCATAGAAGAGCCTAAACAGTCTGGACTCAATTCCTGAGTATCCCCATGTACAGTCAGAAGCACAGGGTGACACATGTGTCTATAGTTCATGTTTGTGGAGACAGAGAGCACTAGTGTGTCCATTCTCTATCTGCTCTCACAAATAAATATATATATTTTTTTAATTTATTTTTTATTATTTTATTATTTATTTGAGAGATACAACAAAAGAGGCAGAGAAAGACTGGTGCACCAGGGCCTCTAGCCACTGCAAACAAACTCCAGATGCATGTGCCACCTCGTGCATCTGGCTTACGTGAGTCCTGGGGAATCGAACCTAGATCCTTTGGCTTAGCAGGCCTTAATGGCTAAGCCATCTCTCCAACCCTAAATAATATTTTTAAAGTTTAAAATTTTTAGCCAGTGGCACATGCCTTTAATCACAGCACTCAGGAGGCAGAGGTAGGAGGATCACCATGAGTTCAAGGCCACCCTGAGACTACATTGTGAATTCCAGGCTAGTCTGAGCTATAGGGAGACCCTCCCTCGAAAAACAAAACAAAAAAAAATTAATTTTTGAAAAAAAAAAAGAAAGAAAGAAAATCCGGGGCTAAAGAGATGGCTTATTGATTAAGGCACTTCCTTACAAAGTCAAAGGACCCAGGTTCAATTCCCCAGTACCCATGTAAAGCCAGATGCACAAAGAGGCACATGCATCTGGAATTTGTTTGCAGTAAGCCCTTTGCACACCCATTCTCTCTCTCTGCTTACAAATAAGTTATTTTTAATTTTTTATTCATTTACTTACTTATTAGAGATAGAAAGGAGGAGAGAGAGAATGGGCATACCAGGGCCTCTAGCCACTGCAAATGAACTCCAGACACATGTGCCACCAGGTGCGTCTGGCTTACCTGGGTACTGGGGAATCGAGCCTGAACAGGGATCCTTAGGCTTCACAGGCAAGTGCTTAACCACTAAGCCATCCCTCCAGCCCATAAATTATTTTTTAAAAAATTAAAAATCTAGCCGGGCATGGTGGCGCACGCCTTTAATCCCAGCACTTGGGAGGCAAAGGTAGGAGGATCACCATAAGTTCAAGGCCACCCTGAGAGTACAGAGTGAATTCCAGGTCAGCCTGAGCTAGAGTGAGACCCTACCTCAAAAAAAAAAAAAAATTAAAAATCTAGATTTCTTCCCTTTTGTTTTCCCTTCAAAGTTAAAATTATGAGTTATCTACCTCATCAAAAGGGTGTCTTGGTTTTATATAATATTAAATGGTATTTATCTGAAATACTATAAAGCACACTTATAGTAGGGCAGCTGGGCCATATATGTTCCTCCTCCATCAAGAGAATTTAGGATTATGTGGTATAAAAATCTATTGGCAAATCCTTCCTATAATGAGCATGCTGGTAAATATTTGGACCTGTGTGGGCCATGTAGTCTCTCACAGTTTGTCTGCTTAGTCTATACTGGAGAGTGAAATGAGCCACATGGAAATTAGCAAATGTAAATGTTCTCAAACAACTTTACTGTTGTTTTTTTTTTTTTTTTTTTAAAGGAAGGGTCTCACTCTAGCCCAGGCTGACGTGGAATTCACTCTGTAGCTCCAAGCTGGCCCTGAACTCATAGTGATTCTCCTACCTTAAAACCACCACCACCGCTGGGCATGGTGGCGCACACCTTTAATCCCAGCACTCGGGAGGCAGAGGTAGGAGGATCACCAAGAGTTCGAGGCCACCCTGAGACTCCATAGTTAATTCCAGGTCATCCTGGACCAGAGTGAAACCCTACCTCGAAAAACCAAAAAAAAAAAAAAAAAAAAAAAAAAAAAAAAAAAAAAACCCACGGGAGACAGAGGTAGGAGGACTGAGAGTTCAGGCCACCCTGAGCATAGTTAATTCCAGGTCAGCCTGGACCAGTGAAACAATTTTACTTAAAAGAAATAAAAAAGTAGCCGGGCGTGCTGACACATGCCTTTAATCCCAGCACTCAGTAAGCAGAGGTAGGAGGATCGCCGTGAGTTCGAGGCCAGCCTGAGACTACATAGTAAATTCCAGGTCAGCCTGGGTTAGAACAAAACCCTAACCTCAAAAAGAGAGAGAGAAGAAAAAAAGAAAAACAAGAAAAATTGGGGGGAGAATTTGACCAATGGCCATACTTTAAGACAGGTAAAGACCTGTTACTATTTTTTTTTCATGTTATATATCATAGTAGAATTCATTGAAAACATAAAGGAACATCTAAATTAAATATCTGAGGCATTGGTAATATGATCTTGATTATATCCAGTAATCAAGACTAATAAAAAGCTTCATTTCTGACCTATAAGTTTTAGAAAACTACGAGTAACAAAGGAGTCCAGATTCCATGTGGGGATCTTGCTACTGTTTCTTTTTCCTTTTTTTTCCCCAGTGATACTGTGCAGGTTAGGTGAAGTGCTCCACCACTGAGCTCTACCCTCAGCTCCTTGTTTCTACTCCTCGTTTGAGTACTTCAAGAAAGTGATGTGGCTTTCTACTCACTTTATTCTTATCTCTGTTCACTTTCCCTGTATGAACTATAGTTTCTAAAAAGATTGTTTTCAAAAGTTAAACCCAGGAGTTGAGGACACAGCTCAGTTGGTAGAGTACTTACTTGCCTAACATGCTTGAAGCCATGTGTTTAATGTCCAGCATTACATACAGTGGGAATGGGGGTACATGGCTATAATTCCAGTATTTGGAAAGAAGCAGCAGGAGAATGGGGAATACAAAGTCAGTTTTGACCAGAGTGAGTTCAAGGGCCAGTCTAGCTACTTGAGACCCAATCTCAAAAAAGTAAAAAATGCCGGACATGGCGGTGCACATTTTTAGTCCCAGCACTTGGGAGGCAGAGGTAGGGAGGATCACCATGAGTTCAAGGCTACCCTGAAACCACATAGTAAATTCCTAGAGTAAGACCCTACTTTGAAAAACCAAAAAAAAAAAAAAAAAAAAGCATAGTAAGAAATCTCATTTGGAAAATCAGGCATTGCCCCAGGAAACTAACTTTACCATTCGCTTTTCAACTTTTACTTTCTTGGGGCAAGCTCCCATGTAAGTCTGACATCAAAATTTCTATGTAGCGAAGGCTGACCTAGAAAGCTTGATCCTTCTGTCTCCACCTCCTGAATGTTGAGATCATAGACATGTACTATCACACCCAGCTAAAAGTCTACCCCATTCACAAATGGATATGTAAAATGCTGACAACTAGGTTTGGTTGCACACACTTGTAATCCCAGCACTGGGGAGGCTAAGGTAGGGGGCTCTCAAGCTCCAAGACAGCCTGAGATATATAGCAAGACCTTTTCTCAAAAAAAAACAAAAATGGGCCGGGTGTGGTGGCGCACGCACTCCCAGCACTTGGGAGGCAGAGGTAGGAGGATTGCCGTGAGTTCGAGGCCACCCTGAAACTACATAGTGAATTCCAGGTCAGCCTGGGCCATAGTGAGACCCTACCTCGGAAAAACCAAAAAAAAAAAAAAAAAAAAAAAAAAAAGAAAAGAAAAGAAAAGAAAATATTGCATATAGTCAACCCTTTTAAATATATTACCTGGTGTTGTAGACTTGTCTTTGGATTGGGACTGCAGACAAATTTCTCTGTTTCCTTCTTCTTTGGACTGAACTGTCTGAGATAAAGGTGACTTCACAATTTGTTTCAATACCTCTGTTTTCAAAGGACTAACAGTTTTTTGAAGTGGCTCAGGAGTTTGTACCTCACAATTTTTAGTATGGGTGATGGATATAGATGTTACTAGAGAAGCAGTAGCTTTCTGAAATGTGACAACACTTAGGGTTAACAATAATATTCATAATATCTACAGGTAGGTATATAAAAGAAAATAACTCAAATCCTTATTTTAGAAACAATTTTTTTTGCCTCTATATATCTTACTAACTTGAATAGTTTGAAAACATCATACTATTACTTAATTATAATAGTTTAATCTGCATAATATATTGATGAGGAAGTAAATATCAGGGGTCACTCCCTATTTTATAAAAAAAAAAAAAAAGAAATTTAAATTATTGTACTAGTACCTTCCTCTTTTTCAAGATTTTTTTTTTATTTATTTGCAAGGAGAGAGAGAAAAAACAATGGGCATGCCAGGCCTTCTAGCTGCTATAAATGAACTCCAGATGCATATGCCACTTTGTGCATCTGCTTTACACAGTACTGGGAAATTGAACTTGAGTCATTAGGCTCTGCATGCAAGTGCCTTAACCACTGAACCATCCTTCCAATGCAACTTTTTATTAAATTTTTTTGTTGTTGTTGTTTTTCGAGATAGGGTCTCACTCTAGTCCAGGCTGACCTGTATGTAATTCACTCTGTATTGTCAGGGTGGCCTTGAACTCATGGTGATCCTCCTACCTCTGCCTCCCAAGTGCTAGGATTAAAGGCGTGAGCCACCACACCTGGCTTTTTATTAAATTCTTAACTACATTATATCATTCAAATTTTTATTTGAATTTTAAAGTTTACATCAATAAGATAGGGGTTGATTATTCCTTATTCAAAGTGCTTGGTACCAGAAGTATTTTAGACTAGATTTGTTTTTTTTGTTTTGGTTTTTCAAGGTAGAGTCTCATTCTGGTCCAGGCTGACCTGGAATTAACTATGTAGTCTCAGGGTGGCCTCAAACTCATGGCAATCCTCCTACCTCTGCCTCCTGAGTGCTGGGAGTAAAGGCGTGCGCCACCACGCCCGGCTTTGTTTTGTTTTTCCAAGGTAGGGTCTCACTCTAGCCCAGGCTGACCTGGAATTCACTATGTAGTTTCAGGGTGGCCTCAAACTTACAGCGATCCTCCTACCTCTGCCTCCCCAGTGCTAGGATTAAAGAAAGGAGTGCACCACCACACCCAGCTTAGACTAAATTTTTAAGATTTTGGAGTAGTTACAATGGTGGGGGGTACCCTATTTTATAACCTTGGGATAATACACAAGCTTAAACATAAAATTCAATTATGTTTCATATACACATTAGACAAAGCTTAATGCACTGCTTGCCTGTCATGCCTGAGACTATGGGTACAATCCTAGCACCACAACTAAAGTTCATTCCTGAAATAGCTTCCTGGGCTGGAATTTTTCACTTGTCATGTCAACATTCAGCTTCAGACTTTGAAGCATTTTGGATGAAGAATGCCTAGCCTGTAGCATCATGGGTTTGATGTATAATTATAATTAATTACTAAGTACTTAGATGCAGCCATGCACTATGCTGAGTATTTTGAGCATATTGCTTTATTTAATCCTTCCAACAACCCTTTCCCCATTTTACAAATGGAAAAATGAAGCATAAGTGATCTGTACAAAGTCTAAGTATGTCTCAGGGCTGGGACTGAAAGCTCAAATTTCAAAGCCTCTGTCTACACTAAAACACAGTGATCAGACACAGAAAACTGTTTTCTCTCTTTCTGTATTTTTATTTTCTTTTTGTATTTTCTTTGTTTGTTTTTGAGGTAGGGTCTTGCTCTAGCCTAGGCTGATCTGGAATTCATTATGTAGTCTCAAGGTTGCCTCAAACACACACAATCTTCCTACCTCTGCCTCCTGAGTGCTGGGAATAAAGATGTATGTCATCATACTTGGCTCTACTTTATTTTTGAGACTGTTTATTAAAAAGGAATGAGATAGCCAGGCATGGTGGCTCACATAATACCAGGACTCAGGAAGCAGAGGTAGAAGGATTGCCATGAGTTTGAGGCCACCCTGAGACTACATAGTGAGTTCCAGGTCAGCCTGGGTTAGAGCAAGACCCTACCTCAAAAATATATATGTATAGATAGATAGATATAAATATAGATATAGATATATATAATGGAACTATCAAGTAAAGGTTCCAAACATTCACAGTAGAAGTATTGCCCCTAACACTCCTGGTTTGGCAATTTTACTTCCTGGAAGCAACTACACCTACCAATTTATATTGTTATTTTTCTAGAAAACATTCAATCTTATATTTATAAGGTCCATAAAAGAATTTTAATAGAGAAATTAAGTTCAGGGCTGCCCTTGATAACTTAATAGCTTCAGCATATTATTATTATGTATTTTGGATTTTTACTAAATTAGCATAATTTCAGTAGTAAAATGTTAACTTGTGAAAAGTTACCAAATTCTGATTTTTACTTTCTGTGAAATAATATTCTAAAAATACATATTAGCATAACGTGCATATACTATAAAATATACATATAAAATCCACATATATCTACATGCACAACCACTCATAGCAAACAAAGTTTCTAAAAATCAAAATGGTATTAACTCACCACAGAGCTGGACACTGAAACATTAGCCAAGGGAGCATCCTCAGCACTTGAAGATGGGGCTTTATTCAAAGAGGCCTCGCCATCCCTTTGGGAACAGCATGTAGCTTCCTGCTTAACACTGCTGCTATTGATCCCAGCAGATGCTCCACTTGCAGAGGAAAATTTGGATAAACAAGTGGTACCAGGCTGTTCTTGTACACTATTTTGCTTTGCAGATGAGTAACTGACATCATCTTCCCAGGAGCAAATAGTAGCAGCAAGATTGGCCAGACGGCCCTTTCTCCCAACTGGGGTAGCTGAGGCATCTGCAAGTGGTGATTTTGGAGGTGAGGCAGCCTTTTCCATAGATGGCAATGATGAAAAATATGAGCTTTCCGGTGTATCTGAATGTTTTTTCAGAAAATTCAAAACCATGCTTTAAGACTTACTCTTATACATAATATTAAGATTGCTTCATATTAAATTTTTTAAATAATTTTTATTTTATTTTATTTACTTATTTGCAAGCGGAGAGAGAGATAAAGAGGAGACAAAGAGAGAATGGGCACACCAAGGCCTCTAGCCACTGCAAATGAACTCCAGATGCATGCACCTCCTTGTGCAGCTGGCTTACATGGGTACTGGGAAATCAAACCTGGGTCCTTGGCTTTGCAGGCAAGCGCCTTAACACATGAAAACCAAAGGTCAGCCAGGCGAGGTGGTGCACGCCTTTAATCCCAGCACTCGGGAGGCAGAGATAGGAGGATCGCCATGAGTTCAAGGCCACCCTGAGACTACATAGTGAATTCCAGGTCAGCCTGATTTAGAGTGAGACCCTACCTCAAAAAACAAAAAAAGAAAAGAAAAGAAAAGAAAAGAAGAGAAGAGAAGAGAAGAGAAGAGAAGAGAAGAGAAGAGAAAAGAAAAGAAGAGAAAGAAAAGAAAAGAAAAGAAAAGAAAAGAAAAGAAAAGAAAAAAAAAGAAAAGAAAAGACCCAAAGGTCAATGTCAGGCATCTTCTTCTACCACTCTCCACCTAATTCTTTGAGACAGAGTCTCCCACTGAACCCAGAGCTCATAATTCAGCTAGACTAGCTGACCAGTGAATCTCAAAGATTTCTTGTCTCTGAGTCTCTAGTGTAGGTTCACAGGTGAGCACCACAATTCCTGGAATGTTATATTAGTGTTGGGAATCTCAACTCAGGCCCTCATGCTTGCACAGCACTTAACCCACTGAGCCACCTCCATAGCCCCATATATAAGTATGTTTTAAGTCATTCTGAGAATTGTTCTTAACAAGTCAGAAGGTAAAACTACTCATGACAAAAATAATCCCGTCACATAACTATTGATTTACTTGTGTGTTAAGTGAGGATCAAGTCCCTTCAACTGTTTCTAGCATTGTAGCCTAAGAATACGCATTACTAGGCTGGAGAGATGGCTTAGCAGTTAAGGCACTTGCCTGCAAAGCCAAAGGACCCAGGTTCAATTCTCATATATCCACATAAGCCAGAGCACAAGGTGGCATGTACATTCTCTCCCTCTCTCCCCTTTTCTCTCGCTCCAATAAATAAATAAAAACAAAACATTTAAAAAAAAAAAAAAAAAAAAAAAGAGGGCTGGAGAGATGGCTTAGTGGTTAACGCACATGCCTGCAAATCCTAAGGACCCTGGTTCAATTCTCCGGGTCCCATGAGGGCCAGATGCACATGGTGGTGCATGCATCTGGAGTTTCTATGCAGTGGCTAGAGGCCCTGCCATACCCATTCTCACTCTCTCTCTCCCTTTCTCTGTTTCTAATAAATAAATAAATAAAAATAAAATAGAATATGTGTTACAGGTGCTCAGTGTATGGGGGAAGAGCTTGTTCTGACATTTTCCCATGCAACCCTTAGCCCTCCACACTTATTTAATAAGTGAATCCATGAAATAAGAGTTTTTTATAGAGCTGAGTGGCAACACTTCCAGTATTACCAAGAACAGCTTGTTTTTTAGCCTTTGTCACTGGAAACAGAAGGTAATTCAGTTATTAGGTCAGGCTTCTATGAGCTAGTCCCAAAGCCTCATAAGGCTACTTCATAAGTACTTCTTTCAAATATACTACTGGTAAGCCAGGTGTGGTGGTGCACGCCTTTAATCCCAGCACTAGGGAGGCAGAGGTAGGAGGATCACCGTGAGTTCAAGGCCACCCTGAAATTACATCGTTAATTCCAGGTCAGCCTGTGCTAGAGTGAGACCCTACCTTGAAAAAACAAAATACTGGCATGCAAAACATTTGCAAACAAAAGATAACCTTGAAAATAGATAAAAACAAAGGCATTTACCATTCAAGTGTTAACTGATACAATTTTGAATACAATAAATTGTATGTTTTTTGGGAGGCAGGGTCTACTATGTGTATAAGCTACCCCAGCAGACCTCAAACTCATAATCCTCCTGCCTCAAACTCCCAAGTGTTAGGATACCAAGCATGTGCTAACACATCCAGCTCCAAAATGAATCTCATCAGACATTATAGATCATACCACCCACATCATTGATACCTGCTATATCATTATCCCAATGGCGCCGTTGCTCTGCAAGTTTTTGCATGCGTGTTTTAACTGAGGAGGCTGCAGTTGCTTCCAGTCTTGAGTTCAGTCCTCTCCCCATAGCTGGCAGTAGTGCTGGGGGCTGTACCTGAGGAGACACAGGTCTGGGAGGTTTTGCAGTAGCTGACTCTGTTGGTTGTTTATTTTCCAAGTTGGAAACTTCTACTTCAGTTTTATCAGAACAACGTTTTTTTGATGGTGATGGTTTTGTACCAGATTTGTCTAGATTAAAAAGAACAAAAGTCACTCAAAACTCTTAACTTTTCATGGCATCAAGAACTTGAGGTAGGTCCTTGAAAAATTTATAAAACACAAGTTTCTCTAATACTTTAGCTGTTTTTTGTTCAAAAAAAAAAAATGTAAAAACTTTCTTCCAGCAACTTAAGAATCTAATATGTAAAACTTACTTACTTAGCATGCATGTGTATAGGTGTGCCAGGGCCTCTTGTTGCTGCAAGCGAACACTAGTCTGTTATGCTACTTTTTGAGTTTAGCTTATGCACGTGGCTTGGGTATTATTGTACCATGGATGGCAGGCTTTGCAAGCAAGTGTCTTTAACTACTGGGCCAACTTCCTAGCTCCATTATGACTTTTTTCTATATGTAAGTATTTTAAGATTCTACTAAGAAAGATTATTATCTCCTCTATCCCAAGAGGAGACTAAGGTGGCTGGATGACCTGGTTCAGATGCTAAAATTCAGGAATTAACAGCATAAGATTCCAGGAGAGACTGACTTGACGTAGGGATATTTATGAGTATGTGTTTGTATTTTGTTTTGAGACCAGGTCTCACTCTGTAGCCTAGACTGCCCTCCAACTCACAATTCTCCTGCCTCAGCCTCCAAGTGCTGTGATTATACACATATGCTAATACACTGAGCTTTTGTTTGTGTGGTTTAATTAACAACCTACACAAAGTTCAAGCTTCAGTGTGGTGGTACATGTCTGTAATCCTAGCACTCACGAGCGTGAAAGCCAGGTGTGGTGGCACACGCCTTTAATCCCAGCACTTGGGAGGCAGAGGTAGGAGGATTGCCGTGAGTTCAAGGCCACCCTGAGACTACATGGTGAGTTCCAGGTCAGCCTGGGCTAGAGTGAGACCAAAAAAAAAAAAAAAAAAAAAACCTCAAAGCTAAAAACCAAAGCTTCAAGCATTTGCAACACATTACTTTTTGCTGTCCTGTTCACACCAGAGACATCATATAAATTAGGGGTCATCTATGTTGGCACTGTTGAGGTGACATGTGCCACATTACTGCCAATACACGATCACTACATGCCTGTACTATTCTGCCTATATGAAAATTTAAGGATAACTGACAGTGAGGAAAATAAAGTTCAGTCAATGGATCTGAAATACTTGTCAAGCAGGATGTGAGTGTGCATGCCTGTGATCCCAGCACTTGAGAAATGGAGGCCGAGAGATCAGAAGTGCAAGCCAGCCTAATTACATAGTGAGTTCGAGGTCAGTCTAGATTACATGAGACAGAGGTAGGAGGATCACCGTGAGTTCGAGGCCACCCTGAGACTACACAGTGAATTCCAGGTCAGCCTGGACTAGAATGAAACCCTACCTTGAAAAACAAAAAAAGTAATTTTATTTTACTTTTTTCTCAAAGTCTTTTACCTTCACCCTCAGGTAGGGGCTGCTGGTTAATTGCTTCTGAAAGTGGCTCTCTGATTCGCTTAGCATTTGCCACAGACCTTGGTGCTGCCGTGGGCCGTTCAGCCATTTTTCTCTGAAGATTCTCTCGTCTGGCACGAGTCCGTTCAAGCAGTTTCTATATTACATCAGTGTTAAAAATACAAGATTAGCCAAATGTTCCCAAAATCTCAGGGGTCAACTAAACCTCAGGAGTCCTCTAAAATCAATAATTGCCAGATAGGCTAACAAATACATTTCAAAAGAAAAATCCTATATTAATTAAATCAATCATTTCCCAAATGATCACCTCAACAACCACAATTACTACAATTCAATATAAATATTCACGAGCAAGAAAACATGTAAAGAGGGCTGGAGGGTTGGCTCAGAGGTCTATGTACTGCCTATGAAAGCATGAGAGTCTGAGGCCACCAAGCTGAATCTCCGGAACCAACTGATAAAACAGTTATGCACACCAATCACCCCAGTCCCATAGGGAGCAGAGACTAGGGAATCTCTGAGCTCAAGCAAAATGCCAAGCTCTAGGATCAGTAAGAGACTCCAGCTCAAATAAGAATGAGCAGTAGAGTGATGGAGCAGGACATCCTACTATCTGTTCAAGACACTGCAAGAGAGTGCACCCTATCACATGTGAGCACACGGGGAACATACACGTGCATACATCACACACACACTCACACACACAAGCCAAAAAAAAAAATCTGTAAAGATACTTATGGAAGATTTTAAATGCTACAAGTTTTCAGTTTTAATCAAAAGACATAATTGCCAGGCGTGGTGGCTCACACCTTTAATCCCAGCACAGTAGGAGGATTACTGTGAGTTCAAGGCCAGCCTGAGACTACACAGTGAATTCCAGGTCAGCTTAGGCTAGAGTGAGACCTTACTTCGAAAAACCAAAAGAGGCATAATCTATATCTGGGTTGGCCCTATGATTTGCTTTGACCAATAAAATATGGCAGAAGTGACTACTATAACTTTCAATGCCAGAACTCAAAGAGTTTGGGCTCAGAAGATGGCTTAGCAGTTATAGGTGCTTGCTTGCAAAGTCTGCCAAGCCCAAGTTCAATTCCCCAGTACCCATGTAAAGCTAGACGCACAAAGTGGTGCATGCATCTGGAGTTCATTTGTAGTGCCAAGAGGTCCCAGCACATCCATTCTCTCTCCTCTTGCAAATACATAATTTTTGTTGTTGTTGTTGCTGTTTTGAGGTAGGGTCTCACTCTAGCCCAGGCTGACCTGGAATTCACTATGTACTCTCTCAGGCTTGCCTTGAACACATGGTGATCCTCCTACCTCTGCCTCCCAAGTGCTGGGATTAAAGGTGTGTACCACCATGCCCAGCTCCTGAAATATTTTTTAAAAGCTTCACAGTTAAAGCTGGGCATGGTAGTAGACGCCTTTAATCCCAGCACTGGGGAGGCAGAGGGACCATCACCGTGAGTTCAAGACCACCCTGAGACTACATAGTAAATTCCAGGTCAGCCTGGACTATGGTGAGACCCTACCTCAAAAAAAACGAAAAAAGAGCCGGGCGTGGTGGCGCACGCCTTTAATCCCAGCACTCGGGAGGCAGAGGTAGGAGGATCGCCAAGAGTTCAAGGCCACCCTGAGACTACATAGTTAATTCCAGGTCAGCCTGGACCAGAGTGAGACCCTACCTTGTAAAACCAAAACAACAAAAAAAAAAAAAAAAAAAAAAATAAATAAATAAATAAGTAAAAGGTGCACAGTTTCTGCACTCCCTCTTACAACCATCTTCAGGTAAAAAAAGTTTAGGTTAAGCCTACTGGAGAAACACAGCTCCAGTCACAGCCAACATCAACCTCTTACCCAAAGAATATGGAGAGTAAGGCCATGTTTCAGCATCTAGTCCCAGATATTTTGCCAAAACACTAAGAAATCCTACATGACTCCAGAAGAAGGGTGCTACTGGGAGTGGGCTTTGAGGTTTTAGGGTCCAGCCCACTTGCTCTTCTCTTCTCTAATTCCACCCTGGTGATGAGATGGAATGACAAGGCACTGCTTCTTGCTCCTGCCAAGCTTTCCCTACCATGATGAATTCTTCCCTTTGGAACTATAACCCTTTCTTATCCCTAAGATGTTTCTGGTCTGGTATTTTTTTTCTAATAAGAAAGTAACCAATACAAACTTAAGAAAGTAACTCATGCAACTTCAAAACCAATACAGACATTAAGATTTGAAGTTCTGCTAGGTGTGGTGGCACACACCTTTAATCCCAGCACTTGGGAGGCTAAGGTAGGAGGATTGCTGTGAGTTCAAGGCCAACCTGAGAGTACATAGTAATTCGAGGTCACCCTGGGCTAGAGCACAAAACTGCCTAGTCACAGTCCCTCATCAACACACCAGCAGTCTGTTCTCAAAGCACTTACTTATGAGTCAGAAGAGCTTCAGTTACCATGAGCAATGGGTCACAATAAAAGAACATGGCTTTGCCACTCAAATATACACAAGTACTCATTGTTTATGCTTGATTCAAAAACTCTTTTAAATGGGACTAGGGAGATGGCTTGGTAGCTAAAGGCATTTCCTTGCAAAACCTGCTGTCCCAGCTTCAATTTCCCAGTAACCATATAAACCATAGGCACAAAGTGGTATGGTACATGGGTCTGGAGTTCATTTGCACAGACAGGAAGTCCTGGGATACCTACACACACACACACACACACACACACACACACACACACACACACCCTCTGTCTCTCTCCTTGAAAATAACTATTCAAAAACTACAAGATGTGGGCTAGAGAGATGGCTTAGTGGTTAAGGTGCTTTCCTGCAAAGCCAGGTTCAATTCCCCAGGACCCACATAAACCAGATGCACAAGGTGGTGCATGTGTCTCGAGTTTGTTTGCAATGTCTGCAGGCCCTGGCACGCCCATTCTCTCTCTCTCTCCCCCTTCTGTCTCTCTCTCCCTGTCTCAAAAAAAAAAAATCTAAGATTTTACAAAAAATTTAAAACAAAAAAGTTCAGTAAGATAGTCAGGCGTGGCGGCACACGCCTTTAATTCCAGCACTCGGGAGGCAGAGGTAGGTGGACTGTTGTGAGTTCAAGGCCATCCTGAAATTACATAGTAAATTCCAGGTCAACCTGGGCTAGAGAGTGATACCCTATCTCAAAAAAACAAAAAAAGAAAATGAAGCCAGGCGTGGTGGCGCATGCCTTTAATCCCAGCACTTGTGAGGCAGAGGTAGGAGGATCGCAGTGAGTTGGATGCCACCGAGACTACTGAGTGAATTCCAGATCAGCCTGGGCTAAAGCAAGACCCTGTCTCAAAAAAACAAAACAATGAGTGCTGTGGAAGGCAAGTCAGTTCTTGAAGACCTCTGTAGATCAGCTGCCAAGCTGAAAGTCAAATAAGTTTATGAGGTGAAGGAGACAGGAAACATGTCAAAAAAAAAAAAAAAAACAGCATTAGTGACAGAATAAAAGGAGATATCTTATGTGCGCCTAGCTTTGCTCTACTTTTCTTTTCCTTTTTTTAATTTTATTTATTTCTTTGCAAGCAGAGAGAGAGGAGACAGAGTGAATGGGCACGCCAGGCCCTCTAGCCACTGCAAACTAACTCCAGACACATGTGCCCCTGTGCATCTGGCTTATGTGGGTACTGGGGAATTGAAGCTGGGTCCTTTGGTTTCATAGCCAAATGCCTTAAGCCATCTCTCCAGCCCTGTTCTACTTTTCTAAATCGTGGGCTAATAATTTCGGTGTGTACACATTGGGACAGGTAGCAGTTTCAGGTGTCAAGCCTGAGCATGACACTTGGCAAGGGAGCAGAGCAATTAGGTGTGAGGAACTAGAGCCTAAAGCCACCTCCAGCACCTGCTGACAAGTGGTCGCTGTCACGCCGAAAATGTACAGCCCCTAGGCCGTCCGGTACTGAATCACTGGGCACCAGACTCCACCCTGCAGGGGGTTCCAGCTTTTCCCGGCCGGCCTGTCCCATCAGGTCCCGAGCCTCTCTGCAGCCGGAGAAGGCCGGGTGTCCAGGGCGTGGGATGTTCAAGTACGCGGGGTAGCACCCCGATGGAGTAGACGAAGGGCCTGTGGCGCCTGCCTGGAATGCCAGCCCTTGGGAACGGAGGCAGGAGGAGCGGGCTCTCAAGCTGAGCAGACAAAGCCCGGCCCAGCGGGCGCAAGCGGCAGCTGCAAGCCCGACTCGGTGTCCGCCGCCCGCCGCCCGCCGCCCGCCGCCCGCCGCCCGCCGCCCGCCGCCCGCCGCCCGCCGCCCGCCGCCCGCCGCCCGCCGCCCGCACGCACTGTGCGCGCGGCTCGCGCCCCGCCGCTGGACCCCGAGGCTGCCCCGAGGGTGGGTCCAGAGGGTCATGGTCGGCTGCGCCCGCACGTTGCCTCACCTCGGTAAACGGGTCCATCGCCCCAGGCGTCGCGTGTGGACTTCGAGACGATGGAAGCGGTGGTTCAAATTCAAGAAAAGAAAGGAAGTGAGTGGGGCTCGGGGAGAGACCAGGCGTCCTAGGAGGGCACCTCTCCGCGACCAGGGATCCTCTACCCCACCCTCCCAATCAGACGGCCGCCTGCAGCCGTTCAAATTTGAATTTCAGCGCCCGCGTGACCGAGCATGCGCGCTGGTGGGCGGAGGAGGGAGGGGCCGGCCACGCTTCTCCCCGCCCCGTAAGCCGGTGCAGCAGGGTGAGCGTGAACACGCGGGGCGGGGCGGGGCGGGGCGGGGCGGGGCGGGCCGTGCTTCTCCCCGCCCAGACTGCACAGTGAGCATGCGCACTGCGGGCCGGGGCAGGGCGGGGCGGGCTGTGTTTCTCCCCGCCCAGACTGCGCAGTGAGCATGCGCACTGCGGGCCGGGGCAGGGCGGGGCGAGCTGTGCTTCTCCCTGCCCAGACTGCGCAGTGAGCATGAGCACTGCGAGCCGGGGCAGGACGGGCCATGCTTCTTACCGCTCCGGCCATCCTGTCTCCTCTGTAGGAACTTAGTGTGGCGAGCGCCTCCTACCCAAACCTCCTCCCTAGCCAAGTCCAGCACCCAAGCTTGCACACTTCCACACAGCCGTGTTAAGCCGATCACTCTCCACCTACAGCTTCGGGGCTTTCCCGCCTGCCTCTCTTCCCAAATAAAGGATCAAGAACCCCGACGTTGGCAGTTCCCGGCCCCTTGCCTTTTGCAGATTTCCATTCCCCTACCCTGCTACCTAAAGCCCCACCCTCCCCTCTTGATCCTCTGGAGAGGCAGCTATGTGCATCCCTGTCACCTAGAGCCCATACTTCTTCTCGGTCATTGGAAAAATGGACTAACAGATTATGAGGAGTTCACTTACACGTCCTGTGTTTAAATCTCATCCAGCAGTGCCTAATGTTAGAACTGGGAGGATTCCAGAGAAGCCATCGACTTCAATCTTTGACATTTAGGGAAGGGACACCTGGAGACAATGTAGTCCTGGAGAAATGAAACTCGGTCTCACCTCATTATCTGCTTTCCACCCCAATCAAGCTGTCTCTCTCTTATTCTTTAGTTTTCAGAATTATATGTTATTTAATTACTGCATATATTTATTTCCTATGCAGCAAGTCTGTTCTGGGGCTTATAAAGACAGGTTTTTATCTGTGCAAAGGAAAAGTAACCCCTGCACAGGTTCCAGACTGAATGTCCGACAGTTAAATAAAACTTTTTCTCCAAAGTAAGATGCTTGCAGATATTTAACAACATTTCCATCTTAGCAGTTGGTGAGATCACGGAAACTGTTGCATGAATAATATCTTTAATTTGAGTTTCTTTTTCCTTCTCCTGGAACTGGCTGTAGAGCACTCAGACTGGTCCAGAGTTTGACATACAGTCCTAGGCTTTCCTCAAACACAACCAGACTGTCCTAACCCCTAGGTAAGGTAATAGAAGTGTTTACTTTTATACCAAGAGATCAGGAAAGTACCCAAATCTGCATGTGGTTTGTGCCCAGGCAGACTTCAAGGATTTCCTGCTGTGAGATGTAATGTCTTATGACACAGGGACTGGGAAGATGGCTTAGCCTTTAAAGGCACTTGCTTGCAAACCCTGCCTGCCTGGGTTCAGTTCCCAAGCTGCCCATGTTAACCAGACACAGAAAGTGGCTCAAGTGTCTGGTGCTCATTTACATTTGCCCGAGGCCCTGGTGTGCCCATACAGAGAGAGAGACAGAGAAAGAAAAACACTTATGCATGCACACACACTCATGTGCAAATAAATACATTAAAAAAATCTATAGATTGCAATGAACTGAATTCTGGGCACAAAGAAAAATCTGGACCACACTGTAACCTTGGACTTTAAGCATATCATTAACCAAGTGTGTATGTGTGGGTGTGTGCGCGCGCACACGCTAGCCTTTTGGGAAGCTATGGATTCCTTTGAAAACGTGGCTAAAGTTGATCTTTTATGTAGAAACAGAGCAACTCAATCATAGCATATTTACTGTAAAATCGCATGATGTTCATAGATACTACATTAGGAAGCTCTGATTTAGCCTTTTTGTGTTTTAGTGCACTGATTTGTGTAACAGAAATAATCTGCATTCCTCAGTGCTGTTGGGAGGGGATGAAAAATGGCAAGAATGAGGGCCAAAAATATGTTGCAATAAGTAATAAGGCATTTTAGGAGTGTGCTGCATGGAAATATTAATATTTAACTCAAAATACGCTACTTATGAGCCACAGGGGAAAGATGCCTGAATTTTTTTTCAAGTGAAAAACAGGAAAAGGGTGTGTATATTTGGGGTGTGGCTGTGTGTGACATCCTTAGGAATGAGTCATTGGAAATGTATGAAACGTATGTGGCCGTTGTGCCTTCTGGCTATCGCCTCTGTAAGCCTTGGTTTCTTCAGATTCTAGTCAAGATTTAGATAAAGTATCTGGTCTCTCTTCCTAAGAACTGGAAACTGTTTATCTTTCCTCATAGTCCCCCTCTAATGATCTTACCCATGTGTAAAACACCTGCTCTATGCCAGAAACTAAGCTGCATACTTCAGACCACTCTGCTAGAGCACTGCACTGTCTCCTAACAGGCTTCCTTCCAATCCTTGATGCCTGGCAATTCATTCTTAAGTTTATAAATTGAAATAACTTTGTTTAAAAATTGTTGCTGCCTGTGGTAGTGTAAATTTGCAATAACAGCCCTTAAGAGGTGGTGGCAACAGGAGAATCAAGAGTTCAAGACCAGCCTCAGCTACATAGCAAATGTAGGGCCAGCCTGACTTATATGAGACACTGTCTCCAAAAAAAAAAAAGAAAAAAGCCAAGAAGATAAGGAGTCCTAGAAAATGAGATTGTCCTCTTTCAAGAATTTTTCCTTTCAAACAAAGGAAACAATTATGTCCTTTGCAGATGAAATTAATAGGAAGCCAAGAGATTGAAATGACATGCTAGTGTTGCCTTCAGCAAGGACACCACACATACAGATATTTAGTTTTTTAAAATTTTTCTAAATTCATTCACACACATTCTCACTTGAGAGAATAATACAATAACATAAATATTTGTATTTTTTCCAGGGAGAGAAAAGGCCAAGACCTAACCATAAGGCAGTGGGAAGAAGGATTAGACGCAAGTTCGCTACTTCAGGTTATCTGGCTAAAGGGCCATTTCTTTTACTTTTTATCATAATGAAGAAATAAGAACCATCAAAAGTTATTATTGAGAACTGGGGAGATGGCTTAGCAGTTAAGCCTTTGCCTGCAAAGCCTAAGAACTAGTGTTCTACTCTCCAGGTCCCTTGTAAGCCAGATGCACAGTGATGCAAGCATGCAAGGTTGCACGTGTGTACAAGGTGGCACATGCATCTGGAGTTTGATTGCAATGGCTGAAGCCTTGGTGCACCAATTCTCTCTCTTTCTCTATCACTCTTGCTCTCTCTCATTTAAAAAGAAAGAAAGAAAGAAAAAGAGCCAGTCTGTTAGGCTTGTCTCAAAAAAAAAAAAAAAAAGTTATTGAGCCTGGCATGGTGGCACACACCTTTAACCCCAGCACTCAGGAGGCAGAGGTAGGAGGATTACTGTGAGTTCAAGGCCACCTTGAGACTACATGGTGAGTTCCAGGTCAGCCTGGGCTAGAGCCAGACCCTACCTCGAAAAACCAAGAGAAAAAACAAGTTATTATTATTGGGCAGGAGAGATGTCTAAGTGGTTAAAGCACTTGCCCATAAAGATTAATGACCTAGCCAGGACAAAGGTATGGTGGTGCATACCTTTAATCCCAGCGCTTGGGAGGCAGAAGTAAGGAGGATCGCTGTGAGTTCAGGCTACCCTGAGACTACACAGTGAATTCCAGGTCAGCCTGGGCTAGAAAAAAAAAAAGCCAATGATAAGAGTTTGATTTCCTCGCACCTCCCTAGTATCCATGTAGAGCCAGTGTTAACCCAGAATTTGCAAGAATAAAAACCAGAGGGGAGGGAAATATCATATGTTTTTTGTATGTAAGTATAGAAGTTGTCAATAAAAAAAATAATAATTTTAAAAAAAATTTTAAAAAAAGAATAAAAACCACCGACCACAAATTATGGCCAAATTGAAGCAAGCTTTTAATTATGCACAATATAGCTATTCCAGCGGCTGCCTCCCTAAGGCTAGGGTACACAGAGCAGCCGAGTCAGCTTCTCAAACTCTTTTTATAGGGCAAAACCATAGAAATCACAGGGTAGGGGGTTTTCAGAGGCAAGCAAGTGTGGTGAAAGAAGCAAACCAGTGGTTACAGTTAAACTACTTCCCAGTATGTTATGAATACACAATCCTAGGAACAGTAAACAGGCAACAATTTGTGGCCCCAACTCAGACATAGAAACTTAGAGAAAGAAAAGCTTAATTTAGTCATTATATCAAAATGGCTCTTGCTGTTAAAATGGAGTCAGGGACTGGAGGGATGGCTTAGCAGTTAAGGCGTTTGCCTGCAAAGCCAAAGGACCCAGGTTCGATTCCCCAGGACCCACACATGCATCTGGAGTTTGTTTGCAGTGGCGGAAGCCTTGGTGCACTCTCTTCTCTCTCTCTCTCTCTCTCTCTCTCTCTCTCTATTCCTGCCTATTTCTGTATCTCTCTCTCAAATAAATAAATAAAAACAAAATGGAGTCAGGTTGGTTCTTCTCCAGATGCACACAGTGCCACATTCATCTGGAGTTCATTTACAGTGGCTATAGGCCCTGGTGCACCCATTTTCTCTCTGTCTGCCTGCCTCTCTCTCTCTCCTCTCTCTCTCTCTCTCTCTCTCTCTCTCCCTGTCTCTCTATCTCTGCCAGGCATGGTGGTGCACGCCTTTTAGTCATGGCACTCTGGAGGCCAAGCTAGGAGGATCACTGTGAGTTTGAGGCCAGCCTGAGACTACATAGTGAATTCCAGATCAGCCTGAACTGGAGCAAGACCCCCACCTTGGGAAACCAAAACAAAGTTACTATCAAACCAGGCATGGTCACTTGGCTAAGGTAGGATGATCACTATGAGTTCATGGCCAGCCTGGGCTAGAGCAAGACCCTATCTTGAAAAACCAAAATAAATAAATAAATGGAGCTGGATCTGGAGGTGCATGGTACAAACCTGAGTCATTTAGCGAGATTGTGTCCCAAAATAAATGTTCCAAATGACTGAAGGTGTGCCTTAGTGATAGACACTTACATAGCATGAACAAGAGGTCCTATACGCAAGCCCTAGTACTGAAACAAAAATGTTATGCACATGCTACCAAAAAGGTTAGTTTGCTATAAGCTATTCTATTAATAGTTTTTAGTATTATGTACTTTCTTCCTTTTCTCATTTTTTAATTTTTTATTTATTTATTAGAGACAGAGAGGGAAAGAGAAAGAGGGAGCATAAGAATGGATGTGCCAGGGCCTCTAGCCACTGCAAACAAACTCAGACAGGTGTGCCCCTTTGTGCATATGGCTTACATGGGACCTGGAGAATCAAACCAGGGTCTTTAGGCTTCACAGACATGTGCCTTAACCTCTAAGCCATCTCTTCAGCCCACGAGAAGTTTTTATATTCCAGACTTAAGGAAAACACTATGTTTTCTGATTATATAGGATTGTTTCAAGAACAACAATGTAACTACAGATATGCCTCCTTTATTCCATAAAATATCCTAAAAATGTATGCGTATAGCTTTAATCTCCTTTTTTACATTCTCTCGTCATAAGAATATCAATGAGACTCATTTAAAAGGTCATAGCAGGCTGGAGAGATGGCTTAACTTTAAGGCGCCTGCCTCCTAAGCCTAAAAATGCCGGTTCCAATCTCCAGGTCCCACGTTTAGCCAGATGCAAAGTGACACAAGGGCGCAATGCCACACTTGACCACAAGGGGGCGCACGCATCTGGATTTCGTTCCCAGCAGCTGAGAGACTGCTGGCACACCCATCTCTATCTGTCTTCTTCCTCTCTGTCCTCTCTGTCTCTCTCCACAATGGCAATGGCAGTAATCATAGCCAAATGAGGTTTATCTAAAGCATGATTATGCAAATTAAAAGAATAAATAAATAAATAAATAAATAAATAAATAAATAAAAGGTTATACCAAATTCTTTGAAAAGAGAGAAGAATTATTTTATGTACTTATCATAGTTTATGTATATATAAATACATATATGATTTTTTTAGAGTGACCTTGAACACCTAATCTTTCTACTTCCACCTCCCAAGTGCTGGGATTATAGGTGTGTGCCACCATAGCCAGCTTACAATTTATATATGTATAACTTTACTTTATCTGTTTTTTTTTTTTTCTTTTAGTTTTTTGAGGTAGGGCATCTCTCTAGCAAGCTGTCCTGGAATTCACCATGTAGTTTCAGGGTGGCCTTGAACTCTCAGTATTCCCCCTACCTCTGCCTCTCGAGTGCTGGAATTAAAGGCGTGCCACCATGCCCGGCTTTACTTTGTATTTTCTTAGGGAATCAAAAATTAGGTTGGGGGCTGGAGGGATGGCTTAGCAGTTAAGGCGTTTGCCTGCAAAGCCAAAGGACCCAGGTTCAATTCCCCAGGCCCCCTGTTAGCCAGATGTACAAGGTGGCACATGTGTCTGGAGTTCGTTTGCGGTGGCTGGAGGCCCTGGCGTGTCCATTCTCCATTCTCTCTCTCTCTTTCTCTCTCCTTTCTCTTTCTCTCTGCCAAATAAATTAATTAATTAAAATAAAATAAAATAAATTGGGTTGGGGCTGGAGAGATCGCTTAATGGTTAAGGCTCTTGATTTTAAAGCCAAAGAACCCAAGTTCGATTCCCCAGAACACAAGTAAAGCCAGATGCACAAAGAAGTGCATGCATCTGGAGTTCGTTTGCAGTTGGTAGAGGCCCTGGCAATGCCCATTCTCTCTCTCTATCTCTCTTCGCCTTTTTCTTTCTCTCTTAAATAAATAAATAAATAAAATATTTTTAAATAATTAGGATTAATCAGGTCATCATGATTGCCCAGGAAGGGCTCTTAGCAGCTGAAGCATTGCACCAGCCAGTAACTATGTCTTTTCATGCCTATATTTGTTAAGTAAAGAAATTTTCATGAAACTTAAAGTTTTATTTGTTTGCTTGTTTTATCCACCCCATTCGTGGCCTCTTTCTAACTTTCTAGTCTCCACTACTAACTTTTACAACAATTTACATACAAATCTAAATATCCAAAGCTAGGATCAGCATATGTAGTTTGTCCTTCTGAGCCTAGGTTCCCTCACTTCGCAAATTTTCCAAGTCCATCATTTTCCTGCAAATTTCGTAATTTCATTTTTCTTTACAACTGAACAAAATTCCATTGTGTATATGTAGCATTATATTCATTGTCCTTTCATCTATTTGTTGATGACATCTGGGCTGATTCCAATTTCCCAGATATTGTGAAGAGAGTACTAACAAACATGGCTGAGTAACTCTGTAGTAGAGTCTCTAAGGTATATGCCCAAGAGAAGAAATTAGCACCAGCGTGAAGGAGACAGACACTGAGGATACTCAACACACACCAAAGCAGAAATCCAGAGGCTCAAAAGAGTTCATCATTGAAGTAAACTTAAAACACACCCACAGAGACATACAGAAATAGGCAGAGAGAGGTAGAGAGAGAGACAGAGAAGGAGAGAATGAGGGCCTCAGGGCCTGTAGCCACTGCAAATGAACTCTAGATGCATGTGCCCCCTTATACATTTAGCTCACATGAATCCTGGGGAATTGAACCTGGGTCCTTTGGCTTTGCAGGCAAGCACCTTAACCACTAAGCCTTCTCTCCAGCCCCAATTTTTATCTTTATTTATTAATTTATTTTTGATTTTTTAGAGGCAGCATTATCAGTTTTGCAAGCTTTAACCAATGAGAAATCCCTAGAATTTTTAAGTTTGATGAACATTGAAGTATTACTTTAATGTATATCATCATCTAACTGTGTGTGTGTGTGTGTGTGTGTTTGTGTGCATATAATAATGTTGCAGTTTGAATGTGAAATGCAACCTATTGGCTCACATGTGTGAACACCTGGTCCCCAGCTGGTGGTGTTGTTTGGAAAGGTTGTAGAGCCTTTATGAGGTGAAAGAGGGTCACTGAGGGTGGTCCTTTGTATTTATAACCTGGCTCCACTTCTTGTTTTCTGTTTCCTAACTATGGGTGCCATGTGACTGGAGAGCCTCCTGCTTTTTTTTTTTAATTTTATTTATTTATTATTTATTTGAGAGAGAGACAAAGAGAGAGAGGCAGACAGACAGAAAGAGAGAGAGAGAATGGGCATTTCAGGGCCTCCAGCCACTGCAAACGAACTCCAGACACATGCACCACCTTGTGTATCTGGCTTTACATGGGTGCTGGGGAATCGAACCGAGGTCCTTTGGCTTTGCAGGCAAATGCCTTAACCGCTAAGCCATCTCTCCAGCCTTTTTTTTTGTTTTTTTGTTTTTATGAGGTAGGGTCTTGCTCTAGCCCAAGCTAAACTGGAATTCACTGTGTAGTCTCAGGGTGGTCTTGAACTCACAGTAATCTTCCTACCTCTGCCTCCCAAGTGCTGGGATTAAAGGCATGTACCACTATTTCCAGCTCAGCCTCCTGCTTAAAATTTTTTTATTTTAATTTTTTTAAAAAAATATTTATTTATTTGCAAGCAGAGAGAGATAGAAGAGACACAGACAGAGAGAATGAGAATGGGTGCACCAGGGCCTCTAGCCACTGTAAACAAATTCCAGACACATGTACCCCCTTGTGTATCTGGCTTACGTGGGTACTGGGGAATTGAACCTTTGTCCTTAGGCTTCCCAGGCAAGCACCTTAACTGCTAAGCCATCTCTCCAGCCCCAGCCTCCTGCTTTTGATGCCATGTCTTCCCCACTATGATAAAATGCACTGTAAGCTAAAATAAATCCTTCCTTCCTTCTTTCCTTAAGCAGCAAGTAAAGGAACTAATACATATACTATATGAATATTTTCTAACCAATGCAAGTTCATTACCAAAGTGAGTAAATACTCTGACCCAAAGCAGGTTCATTACCATAGTGAGTGAGTGCTCTAACCAAAGCAGGTTCATTACCAAAGCAGATTCATTACCATAGTGAGTAAGTGCTCTCACCCAAAGCAGATCCTTTACCATTGTTATTTATTTAAAGGCCCATTTAATAGCATTATTTTTTAAAATATTTTTTAATTTTTTTATTTATTTGCAAACAGAGAGAGAGAGAGAGAAGAGAGGCAGACAGAGAGAGAATGGGCACGCCAGGGCCTCTAGCCACTCCAAACGAACTCCAGATGCATGTGCCCCTTGTGCATCTGGCTTATGTGGGTCCTGGAGAATTGAACCAGGATCCTTGGCTTCGCAGGCAAACGCCTTAAGCACTAAGCCATTTCTCCAGTCCCAATAGCATTATTTTTAAAAATATTTATTTATTAGAGAGAGAAAGAGAGGGGGGGGGAGAAAGAAGCAGATAGAGAGAGAGAGGGCGCCAGGTCCTCAAGCCACTGCAAAAGAACTCCAGATACATGATCCATCTTATGCATCTAGCTTACACTGGGAATTGCACCTGGATTCTTTCACAGGCAAGTGCCTTAACTGCTAAGCTATCTAAGATTCATTACCATAGTGAGTAATCACCCAAAGCAGATTTTTTACCAGGATAGCAGCAAACAGAGAGAGAAGAGAGGCAGACAGAGAGAATGGGCAGCCAGGGCCTCTAGCCACTCAAACGAACTCCAGATGCATGTGCCCTTGTGCATCTGGCTTATGTGGAGTCCTGGCATTGAACCAGGATCCTTGGCCATGAGCAAACATTTAAGCACTAAGCCATTTCTCCAGTCCCAATAGCATTATTTTTAAAAATATTTATTTATTAGAGAGAGAAAGAGAGGGGGGGGAGAAAGAAGCAGATAGAGAGAGAGAGGGCGCCAGGTCCTCAAGCCACTGCAAAAGAACTCCAGATACATGATCCATCTTATGCATCTAGCTTACATGGGTACTGGGGAATTGCACCTGGATTCTTAGGCTTCACAGGCAAGTGCCTTAACTGCTAAGCTATCTAATCAGCTCCATTTTTTTTGAGGTAGGGTCTCATCTCAGGCTGACCTGGAATTCACTATCTAGTCTCAGGGTGGCCTTGAACTCACAGTCATCCTCCTACCTCTGCCTCCCAAGTGCTGGGATTAAAGGCATGCACCACCATGCCTGGCTCTTTCTTTCTTTTTTTCTTTCTTTCTTTCTTTCTTTCTTTCTTTCTTTCTTTCTTTCTTTCTTTCTTTTTTGAGAGAGAGAGAGAGAGAAAGAGAGAGAGAGAGAGAGAGAGAAAGAGGCAGATATATATATAGAGAGAGAGAACATATGGGTCCACCAGGGCCTTCAGCAGCTGCAAACAAACTCCAAACGCATGCACCACCTTGTGCATCTGGCTTACGTGGGTCCTGGGGAATCGAATCTGGGTCCTTTGGCTTTGCAAGCAAGTGCCTTAACTGCTAAGTCGTCTCTCCAGGCCCCATTCTATTTCTAACACTGAACATTCATCCACTTTCTCCAATATTCATTATTCATTAATACACAAACATTTATTGAGTGCCTACTACTTACCAGGCACTATTCCTGGTGCAGGAAACACAGTTGTGAACAAACACAAATCACTGTGCCAGCTGGGGTTGTCACACACTTTAATCCCAGCACTGGGGAGGTAGAGGTAGGATTATTATGAGTTTGAGGCCAGACTGGGACTACATAGTAAGTGCCAGATCAGCCTGGGCTAGAGTGAGAACCTATCTCAAAAAATAATAATAATAATAGGGACTGGAGAGATGGCTTAGCAGTTAAGGCACCTGCCTGTTAAGCCTAAGAATGCCTGTTCAGTTCTCCAGGTCCCACGTTTAGCCAGATGCAGAGATGCAAGGGTGCAATGCTGCACTTGCCCACAAGGGGACGCATGTGTCTGGAGTTTGTTCATGGTGGCTGAGAGGCTGCTGGCACGCCCATTCTCTCTCTCTCTCTCTGACTCTCTCCAAAAAAGTAATAATAAAGGGCTTAATTTAGTTTTATTATGAAAATTGGTTGACAAAAAATATAAAGCAAAGTTTGTGCAGGTCTATATACATTTCAGCTTCCCGTGCAGCCTGAATGGGAGGCCTGGAGGCAAAGTGCAGTGGGCAATGCAAGAGGTGAGAAAAGGTGTGGAAGCATCCTTAATTGTCAAATAAGAATATGTACCTGCCTCCTACACTTGGTCTTTCTTAGCCAAAAGGCCAAGGAGTAATACGTGCCTGCCTTTGAAGTAACATAAATGCCCACTATTTGCCATTGTAAATTAAAACAGTATTGACAACTGATGAGTTTTATTTGCCAAGTCATTAAAAATATATATGTCTGATGGTAGCCATTCAACTGTCTGCAGTTGAAAGATAACACTGGAAGAAACACACTGCTGTAAAACTGAAGCCATACATGCATACAGATTTTGAGAGCATACATTAGGGTTTGGTTCTTTTTTGACATTGTGACATTATTGTCATCTACCAGTCCACACTTGAGAACTGCACAGTCAAGTTACCAAATAAAAATCACCAAAATTCGGGATGGAGAAATGGCTTAGTGATTAAGGCGCCTGCCTCCTAAGCCTAAGAACGCTGGTTCCAATCTCCAGAGTTTCCAATCTCCAGGTCCCACATTTAGCCAGATGCTAAGGGATTTCAAGGCAAAAATAATCAAACTTGACCAGGACAGGGCACACACATCTGGATTTCGTTCACAGCAGCTGAGAGACTGCTGGTGTGCCCATCTCTATCTTTCTCCCTCTCCCTTTCTGTCTGTCTGTCTCTGTGTCTCTCTCCAAAAATAAAATAAAATAAAATAAAATCTTTAAAAAAATCACCAAAGTTCCCATAATTTTTAAAGATATTTATTTATTTGCACATATGTATGGTGAGGACAGGGGGAAGTTGCCAAGGTTTCTTGCTGCTGTAAATGAACACCAGATGCTTGAGCCACTTTTTTGCACCTGGCTTTACATGGGTGCTAGGGAATAGAACCTGGGTTGGTAGGCTTTGCAAGCAAGTGCTTTTAACTGCTGAGCCATCTCCCCAGCAATGTTTAAGTTTATGATTTACAATTGGGCATAGTCATAGCTATCCTGGGCCTCATGCAACTCATAGGTTGGACTTCCCAAGAATAATACCAAAATCCTTAAATATCATTGATTACTAGCAAGACTTTCATCTATTGCAGTGTTTATAGTCAGACCACCTGCTATAAAAGTTTGAATTATATGTAACAAAATATATTCAGTGTTTTATTAGTTTATAGTTTACATCTGCAACCACCTTGCTAGAGACAATGTCACTGGGGGCTGATCTTAAGTGTGGTGATAGTTTGAGATTCCATTGTAAAGATATGCAAAGTGTGCCTAATAGGAGTTCTTGAAGTGTGCTGTGGCTTGGCTGTAGTTTTGCTCTGTGTGCTGTGTGGCTAGTTGGCTTTTCTCTCTCTTGTCTGGTCCTGTGGAGAGCATGCCGCTTCTTCTGCCATTATGGAACTTCCCCTGGATCTATAAGCTTCAATAAATAATATCCCTTCCTCCATAACTGTGCCTGGTCCGGAAGTTCATCTCAGTGAACCTGAAGCTGTCTGCTACACCACCCTTATTCTACTTAATAATGGTCATAAAAGGCAACAATGGTTAGCTAGACAGTTATATTACACTGTATTGTTAGTTTTTGTTGTAATTTTTTGTATATATGTATCTACAGGAAAATAATATGGTGTTATTCATGGTTTCAGACATCCACTGGGAGTCTTAGAAGTTGTCCCTTTGGATGAGAGACAGTTTTGAAACAGGGCTGAAGGAGGCACAGTGGAGAAGGTGCCAGGTGGTGGGCTTTAAGGATAAGGTTTGATTCTCAGTACCTGTCTTATCATCCAGATTCACACAAGATGGCACATGTATTTACATTTTGTTTGCAGTGGCTAAAGGCCTTGAGGTGCCCATTCTCACTGCATGATCTCCTCTTTTTTTTCTCTCTCTCCCTCTCTCTCAAATAAATTAATAAAACATTTAAATTTTTTTAAAGGTAATGAAATAAACACACACACGGGTGACAAAGGAAGAGCTGAAAACAGTTTGAGGCAGTAATGTTGGAAGAGTGAATTCCAGGTCAGCCTGGGAGAGGTGAGAGACCTCAAAAGAAACAAACAAACAAACAAACAAAACCAGTAATGAAATAAACTGGGCATGAAAGTGACAGAACTGCAAATGAAGCTCAGTGGTAAAGGCATCACCTTGTGAATCTGACTCATTTCCTAGGAACTGAACAGCATTTGTCAATTACACAATCATAAGTTAAAATTTGCATCTCTCCAGCTGGAAAGATTTTTCAGTGGAAAAGGCACTTGCTTTACAAAGCCTTTTTTAAATAAGATTCCAAAGAAATCCACATAAAGCCAGACACACAAAGTTAATTAGGAAATGCATCTAAATTCATTTGTAGCAACTACCCCAGAACAAGATATTTTTTCTTTGTGTCTCTCTGGGTGCAAATAGATATATTGGGTTTGTTTTTTTGTTTTGTTTCTTTCTTTCTTTTTTTTTTTTTTTTTTTTTTAAGAAGGTTCTCACTGTAGCTCAGGTTAAAACCTGTCTATATACTTATGTAAGTCTCAGGGTGACCTCAAATATTCTCAGCAATCCTCCTGAACCTCTGGAAAAGTTCTGGGAAAAAAGGCATGCGCCACCATGCTCAGCTGTTAAGCAAAAAATGTGTGTTAGTATTAAGGACAGTATGCTGATGTATTGCCATGGTGATTTTTGTTTTGTTTTGTTTTTTCCATTTTTTTGAGGCAGGGTCTCAGTCTAGCCCAGGATGAACTGGAACTCACAAACTCACAGTAATCCTCCTACCTCTGCACCACCACACTTGGTTTTGGTAATTTTTTTTTAAGTTCCTGCACTTTTAAAAATATTTAATTAATTTATTTATTTGAGAGAGAGACATATAGATAGATGAAATTGGGTATGACATGCCTCTAGCCAGGGCAAACAAATTAGACTACAACATGTGTCACTTTGAATAATCTAATAAATGTCCAACATAGAATTGAACCTGGCTCCTTAGGCTTCCATGCATTATTTTTATTTTGTTAAGCCATCTCTTGTCAGCCCTGTAAATAACTTTGAATTTCTGGTTCTTTTGCCTCCACTTCTGGGATTACAAGCATATCACCATTCAGGGTTTATGTGGAAAACAAGCTGGATCCAAGTAGGGCTGCCTCAGTGCTAGGCAACTACTCAACTGACTGAGAAATAATTAAATTAGCGTCCTTCCTTCCTTCTCCTTCCTTTCTTTTTTTTTTTTTTTTTTTTTTTGAGGTAGGGTTTTACTCTAGTCCATGCTGACCTGGAATTCACTATGTAGTCATAGGGTGGCCTTAAACTCATGGTGCTCCTACCTCTGCCTCCTGAGTGCTGGGTGTGCACCACCATGCCTGGCCCTGGTTCTTTTTCTTAATTGATTTTTTAAAATTAATTTATTTGCAAGCAGAGAGAGAGAGAGAAAAGAGGGACAGAGAGAATGGGCCTCCGGCTGCTGCAAATGAATTCCAGATGCATGTGCCACTTAGTGCATCTGGCTTATTGGGAGATCAAACCTGGGTCATTAGGCTTTGTTTTGTTTTGTTTTGTTTTGTTTTGTTTTTGAGGTAGGGTCTCACTGTGGCCCAGGCTGACCTGGAATTAACTATGTAGTCTCAGGGTGACCTCGAACTCATGGTGATCCTCCTACCTCTGCCTCCTGAATGCTGGGATTAAAGGCGTGCGCCACCACGACCTGCTTAATTGATTTTTTTTTTTTTTTTTTTTTGGTTTTGCGAGGTAGGGTCTCACTGTGGTCCTGGCTGACCTGGAATTAAGTATGTAGTCTCAGGGTGGCATCGAACTCTCAGCGATCCTCCTACCTCTGCCTCCCGAGTGCTGGGATTAAAGGCATGCGCCACCACACCCGGCTTTAATTGATTTTTGAAACAAGGTCTCATTGTAATACAAGCTGGCCTCATACTCACACTGTAATGAGGATGACCTTGAACTCCTGATCCTCCTGCCTCCACCTCCCAAATTCTGGGATTACAGTAAACCACCACTTGGCATTATTTTAGTTTTTTGTTTTTTGTTTTTTTTTTTCCGAGGTAGGGTTTCACTCTGGTCCAGGCTGACCTGGAATTAACTATATAGTCTCAGGGTGGCCTCGAACTATCCCTCTACCTCTGCCTCCCAAGTGCTGGGATTTGCACCAACGCCCAGCTTATATTTTTTTAAAGTATATTTTATGTGTTAGTATTAAGGAGAGTATGCTGATGTATTGTCCATGGTGATTTTTGTTTTGTTTTGTTTTTTGGTTTTTTTGAGGCAGGGTCTCAGTCTAGCCCAGGATGAACTGGAACTCACAAACTCACAGTAATCCTCCTACCTCTGCACCACCACACTTGGTTTGGTAATTTTTTTTAAGTTCCTGCACTTTTAAAAATATTTAATTAATTTATTTATTTGAGAGAGAGACATATAGATAGAGAGAATGGGGGTATGCCAGTGCCTCTAGCCACTGCAAACAAACTCCTGACACATGTGTCACTTTGTGTATCTGGCTTATGTGGGTGCTGGAGAATTGAACCTGGCTCCTTAGGCTTCCATGCAAGTGCCTTAACTGTTAAGCCATCTCTTCAGCCCTGTGATAACTTTGAATTTCTGGTTCTTTTGCCTCCACTTCTGGGATTACAAGCATGTATCACCATTCAGGGTTTATGTGGAAACCAGAGCTGGATCCAACCCAGGGCTGCCTCAGTGCTAGGCATGCACTCAACCAGCTGAGCTACAAGCCCAACCCCTTCCGTCCGTCCGTCCTTCCTTCCTTCCTCCTTCCTTTCTTTTTTTTTTTTTTTTTTTTTTTGAGGTAGGGTTTTACTCTAGTCCATGCTGACCTGGAATTCACTATGTAGTCATAGGGTGGCCTTAAACTCATGGTGCTCCTACCTCTGCCTCCTGAGTGCTGGGTGTGCACCACCATGCCTGGCCCTGGTTCTTTTTCTTAATTGATTTTTTAAAATTAATTTATTTGCAAGCAGAGAGAGAGAGAGAAAAGAGGGACAGAGAGAATGGGCCTCTGGCTGCTGCAAATGAACTCCAGATGCATGTGCCACTTAGTGCATCTGGCTTATTGGGAAATCAAACCTGGGTCATTAGGCTTTGTTTTGTTTTGTTTTGTTTTTTGAGGTAGGGTCTCACTGTGGCCCAGGCCCAGGCTGACCTGGGATCCTCCTACCTCTAACTGAATGCTGGGATTAAAGGCGTGCGCCACCACGACCTGCTTAATTGATTTTTTTTTTTTTTTTTTTTTGGTTTTGAGGTAGTCTCACTGTGGTCCTGGTGACCTGGAATTAAGTATGTAGTCTCATGGTGATCCTCCTACCTCTGCCTCGAGTGCTGAATGCTGGGCTTTAATTGATTTTGAAACAAGGTCTCATTGTAATACAAGCTGGCCACCACTCACACTGTAATAGGATTGATTTTTTTTTTTCCCAAATTCTTTTTTTTTTTTTTTTTTTTTTTTTTCCAGGTAGGGTTTCACTCTGGTCCTGGCTGACCTGGAATTAAGTATGTAGTCTCAGGGTGGCATCGAACTCTCAGCAATCCTCCTACCTCTGCCTCCCAAGTGCTGGGATTAAAGGCGTGCACCACCACGCCCAGCTTATTTTAGTTTTTTTAAAGTATTTTATTTATTTGCATGCAGAATGACCAAAAGAAGAGGGGGGAGCTGAGGGGCAGAAAGCTGGTTGTGGTGGTGCATACATTTAATACCAGCACTCAGGAGGCAGAAGTAGGAGGATCACCATGAGTTTGAGGCCACCCAGAGACAACATCGTGAATTCCAGGCCATCCTGTGCTAGGGTGAGACCCTACTTTGGAAAACCAAAAATAAAAAATAAAAGAGAGCCGGGCATGGTGGTGCATGCCTTTAATCACAGCACTTGGGAGGCAGAGGTAGGAAGACTGCTGTGAGTTCGAGGCCACCCTGAGAGTATATAGTTAATTCCAGATCATCCAGGGCCAGAGCAAGATCCTACCTCAAAAACCAAAAAATAGGGTGGGGAAATGGCTTAGCTGTTAAGGCGTTTGCCTGCAAAGCCTAAGGACCCCAGTTCGATTCCCCAGTACCCACATCAGCCAGATGCACAAGGGGGCACAGGCGTCTGGAGTTCATTTGCAGTAGCTGGAGGACCTGGCGCTCCCATTCTCTCTGCCTCTCTCTCTCTCTCTCTTAAATAAATAAATAAATAAATAAAATATTTTTTAAAAACCAAATAAATAAAATAAATAAGTAAATAAAAATAAAATAAAAGAGGGGTGGGGAATGAATGAGATTTGGTTGCACCCGGCCTCCAACCACTGCAAACGAACTCCAGATTTATGCACCACTTTGTGCAGCTGGCTTTATGTGGGTACTGGGTAATGGAAAGATGGTTCTTAGGCTTTGCAGGCAAGTGCCTTATCTGCTTACCTATCCAGCTCTTTTTAATTAAATTAAGTAATTAATTTTTCAAGGTAGTGTCTCGTTGTAGTCCAGGCTGACCTGGAATTCACTATGTAGTCTCAGGATGGCCTCGAACTCATAACCATCCTCCTACTTCTGGGATTAAAGGCGCGCGCCACCAAGCCTGGCCCTATTTTAGTTTTTTGAGACAGGGTCGGTGGTCAAGGCTGGCCTTAAACTCCTTCCCTCTTGTCTCCTTCCAAATGTTGCCACCTTGCTCAGCTATCAAATACCTTATCAATCCAATCTAAAGTTATATTAGATTTCTCATCATGTAAATTAGCTAAAGGGCACAGGAAACTGAATTTGTATTTCTCAGCTAGAATTATTACCCCATTTCTATTTTGTGCTGCCGTCACAAGAATTATGCTCCTCAAAACGAGTACAAGCATTGTTTCAGGATTGTCAATTAAAACGCGTGCATCCTCCCCGAACTGAGCCCCAAGCAAGTGCGGCCCCGCAGACCAGCTTCCTGAACCGGCCTGTGCAGTGCACGCCGGGAGTTGTAGTTCCTTCACCCTCAGCGAGCCCGGCTCTTGTGCAGTGCACGCCGGGAGTTGTAGTCCTTCACCCTCAGCGAGCCCGGCTCTTGCCCAGCGAGCGCCCCCAGCGGCGTCTGGCTACGACGGCGCACGCGGCGCGCTGAAGCCCGGGGCGTCTCCAGGCAACGCTAGGTCCGCGACGTCACCTTGGCGGGTTCTAAGCGCCGCGGCTGCGCTCGCACCTTCCAGCTGCTGCAGGGAAGAGAGCTCTGTCCGCCGCCCTTGTTGCCGCGCTTTCGCCTATCGCGATCTCCCGTTCCCCGTCCTTGTTGCCTTGAGCGGTCTCCTGGCATCCCCGCCCCCGAGGCTCTGGCTGGGATCGTGAGCCAGCCCTCGTCCCCGGTCGCGGCGGGAAGATGCTGGAGTCTATTCGCGTGACAGGTGAGTGGGGCCGACGTCCCAGGTAACCGTCAGCCCAGGGGGCGCGGCGAGCGGCGAGGCACTAGGGGCGCTCGAGGAAACCGGGGGTGGGGACCAAGCCGGCCCCTTTTGTCACTATCAGTAAACCCATGCAGTGGAATTTAGTGAAGTCATTGTGATAGAGCGATTACCAGTCTTACTGATGTATTGTCGAAATAGCGTTACATCCTATTTCAAATCAAAGCATTTGCGTGAGGTTTATAAGTACCTACTATAATTTTGTAGAACGTTCAGAAAAAAATCAGCTAAGAAAACGGACACATTTCTATATTTCGTATCAATATTGTACACGTTTTCTGTGATTTTAGTCTTGGAACTTTTATTATTATTATTATTATTATTATTATTATTATTATTATTATTATTTTGGTTTTTCGAGGTAGGGTCTCGCTGTACTCCAAGCTGACCTGGAATTCACTATGTACTCTCAGACTGGCCTCGAACTCACAGCCATCCTCTTATCTCTGCCTCCGGAGTGCTGGAACCAAAGGCGTGTGCCACCATGCCTGGCTTACAGAGAGAGAGAGAGAAAGAGAGAGAGAGAGAGAATGAGAATGAGTGTACCAGGGTCTCCAGCTGCTGCAAACAACTCCAGACACATGTGCCACCTTGTTCATCTGGTTTATGTGGGTCCTGAGGAATGGAACCTGGGGCCCTTTGGCTTTCCAGGCAAGCACCTTAACCGCTAAAGCATCCCTCCAGCCCCTTAGAACTATTTTTTTTTTTTTTTTATGGTTTTTCAAGGTAGGGTCTTACTCTAGTCCAAGCTGACCTGGAATTCACTCTGTATTCTCAGGGTGGCCTCGAACTCTCCTCAGTCCTCCTACCTGCTGGGATTAAAGGTGTGCGACACCACGCCCAGCTTTTTTTTTTTTCAATCAAAGAGAGAGAAAGAGAGGAGACAGATAGAGAGAGAATGGGCATGCCAGAGCCTCTCTCTAGCCACTGAAAACGAACTCCAGACACATGTGCCCCTTGTGCAGCTGGCTTACATTGCTCCTGGAGAATCGAACCTAGGTCCTTGGCCTCACAGGCAAACGCCTTATCTGCTAAGCCATCTCTCCAGCACCCTTAGAACTTTTAAATTGTTATCATCAATAAGGATGGATGTTTAGACCCAAGATCTGAAAGTTTACTTGCTATTATTTATTTATTTATTTATTTATTTGTTTGTTTGTTTGTTTTTGGTTTTTCTGAGGTAGGGTCTCACTCTGGCCCAGGCTGACCTGGAATTCACTATGTAGTCTCAGGGTGACCTTGAACTCACGGCAATCCTCCTACCTCTGCCTCCCAAGTGCTGGGATTAAAGGCGTGCGCCACCATGCCCGGCTATTTTTGGTTTTTTGAGATAGGGTCTTGCTTTAGCCCAGGCTGACCTGGAATGCACTATGTGGTCTCAGGGTGGCCTTGAACTCATGGCGATCCTCCTACCTCTGCCTCCCAAATACTGGGATTAAAGGCATGGGCCACCACGCCCAGCTGCTGTTTGTTATTATTTATTTATTGTTTTTTTTTTTTTTGAGCTATGGTCTAGCCCAGGCTGACTTGGAATTCATTATGTAATCTCAGGGTGGCCTCAAACTCATGGCAATCCTCCTACCCAAGTGCTAGGATTAAAGGTGTGTGCCACCATGCCCAACCTGCCTTTTGTTATTTTTAGATGGCTATGCTCATTTGCCATTAAAAGTCTTACATATTAGTAGAATAATTTCCTAGGCCATTTTTCCAGCATTTGAAAACATTTCTGCAAATGTTTCATGACCCAAACAACAGAATAAAGGGAAATAGCTAATCCCCAAATGAAAGTTAAAATAAGCCCAAACTTTCTAGCTTTGAGATATTACACACATAAGTTTGTTATTTAGAGCTAAGGTCTGGTTATGTTGTTTAGGCTGCCCTTGATCCTTCTGCCTCAGCCTCCCAGGTGCTTCTTAGACATGAAACAGCACACCCAGCTGAGGGTCTTTTTTTTTTTTTTAAGCCAGCATACAAATAATGGGTATCATTATTGCACTTTTGAGCTTATGTCATTGTACTTTGCAGCTAAGACTTTTTTTTTCCCCAAGGTAGGGTCTCACTCTAGTTCAGGCTGACCTGGAGTTCACTCTGTATTCTCAGGGTGGCCTCAAACTCACGGCAATCCTCCTACCTCTGCCTCACAAGTGCTGGGATTAAAGGTGTGCGCCACCATGCCTAGTGCAGATAAGACTTTTTAAATGAAAAAATAAATTCCTTTTAAGTGAAAATATTTATCATCTTAACTTTACCATTTGCTCTTTTGGATTATATCTTTTGGATTTTGTGCAGTCCGAGTACACTGATTTATATGTTTGTCAACAGGAAAAATGGTTATAGAAGCCAAGATCTTACCAGCACGTCATATAAGCAATATGATTTTTTTTTCTTATGTTGTTGAGGCAGGGTGTCACTCTAGCTCAGGCTGACCTGGAACTCTGTAGTCCAGCTGTTATCACACTCATGGTGACTCTCCTTCTTCAGGGTGCTCCATGCTGGGATTATAGGTGTGACCAACACAGATTTTCTTTCTAAAACATGAATTTTTTTGTTTTCTTAAAAATATTTTTACTGGGGCTGGAGAGATGGCTTAGTGGTTAAGGCATTTGCCTGCAAAGCCAAAGGATCCCATCTTGCTTCTCCAGGACCCACGTAAGCCAGATGCACAAGGGGGCGCATGCATCTGGAGTTTGTTTGCAGTGGCTGGAGGCCCTGGTGTGCCCATTCATTCTCTCTCTCTCTGCCTGTTTCTTTCACTCAAATAAATAAATAAATAAAATATATTTTAAAATATTTTTATTTATCAGACAGAGAGAGAGAAAGATAATGAGAATGGGCGCACAAGAGCCTCCAGCCAGTGCAAACGAACCACAGATGCATGCGCCACCTTGTGTATCTGTCTTTACAGGGTGCTAGGGAATCGAACCTGGGTCCTTTGGCTTTGCCAGCCAGCACCTTAACCACTAAGCCATCTCTTCATCCCCCTAAAATGTGATTTGATGTGGATGTTACTCTTTCATCTAAGACATAATGTCAAAAGTTACTTAAAAATTCCATTGCCGTGCTGGAGAGCTGATTCAGTGGATAAACTGTTTTCTGTGCAAGCATGAGAACCTGAGTTCATACCTATAGTACCCATATAAAATTGGACATGGCAGGTTGCCTGTAATCCTACTACTGAGTGGAGACAGAGATAGGAGGATTGCTGGGGCTCACTGATCAGTCAGTCTAACCCAAAAACTGTGAGTGTGGGCTGGAGAGATTGTTCAGTAGTTAAAGGCATTTGCTTGCAAAGTTTGACAGCCTGGGTTCAATTCCTCAGTACCCATGTAAAGACAGAAGGACAAAGTGGCACATTCATCTGGAGTTCATTTACAGTGGCAGGATGCTCTGGCATGCCCATATTCTCTGTCACTCATATAAGCAAACAAATAGATAAATATGTAAAAACCATGTGAACCAGGTTCAGTGAAAACTCTGTCTCAAGGAAATAAGGCAAAAAAATAAGGTTAGGGCTGGAGAGATGGCTTAGTGGCTAAGGCACATTACTGCAAAGCCTAAGGACCCAGGTTCAATTCTCCAGGTCCCATGTAAGCCAGATGCACATGGTGACACATGCGTCTGGAGTTCATTTGCAGTGGCTTAGAGGCCCTGGTGCGCCCATTCTCACTCTGTCTCTCTCTTTCTGTCTCTAATAAATAAACAAAATAAGGTGATAGAGGAGGACATCCAACATCCCCCCAGACCTCCACAGGTGTGTATATAGGACACACATATCTCATCTTCACAAGTATATGAATATACACCACTCAAATATATACTCACAAAAAAGGAATTGTAGTCACTCCATTATCTGTTTAAAGAAACATATTTTAAAACATTAAGGTCTAGGCCTGGGAATGTAGTTCAGTGGTAGAGCACTAGTCTAGCATGGACAAGGCCCTGGGTTTGATTTAGTACTCTAAAAATAAAGTGTAGTGTAAATAGTAAAGTCTTTGTCTTAAATGTGCAACTTGGACTGGAGAGATGGCTTAGAGGTTAAGGTACTTGCCTGCAAAGCCAAAGGACCTCGGTTCGATTCCCCAGGACCCACAATAAGCCAGATGCACAAGGTGGCACATGCATCTGGAGTTTGTGGGCGGGAAGCCCTGGTGCGCCCATTCTCTCTCTCTCTCTCTCTCTCTCTCTCTCTCTCTTTCTCTCTCAAATAAATAAATAAAAACAATTAAATGTGCAGCTTAATGAATTTGTAGATATGTAACATTGCCCAGAGCAACATACAGAATTTCTGGCATCTACTAGGCTCCATGGTGCTGCCCTGGTTTATGACTTTTCCTTCAAAGGTAGCCACTATTATGACTTCTAATATAAATTAATTTTGCCAATTTGATTTTATTTATTTTTTTTGAGGGAGGGTCTTACTCTGGCCCAGGTTGAACTGGAATTAACTATGTAGTCTCAGGGTAGCCTCTTACCTCTGCCTCCCAAGTGCTGGGATTAAAGGCGTGCGCCACCACGCCCAGCTCGATTTTTTTTTTTTTTTTTTTTTTGAGACAGGGTCTTACAGTGTAGCCCAGACTAGTCTGGAACTCTATGAGTAGCCCAATGTGGCCTTAAACTCATGGTGCTGGCCTCACAGACATGAGCTACCATAGCCTAGGCCAGTTTTACCATTTCTGAACTATATATATACACATATATATACACATATATATGTAATTATATATTCCTTTGATCTGGCTTTCTTTATTCAACAATATTTGAAGTTCATATGTTTTGTTACTTGTATCCATGGTTGGTTTTGTTTTGTTGTTTTGTTTTTATTTTTTTCACTGCATGTAGTAGTCTATTAATGTACTACAATTCATTCATACTTTCTACTACTTTTTTGTTGTTGTTGTTTTTGGTTTTTTGTTTGTTTGTTTTGTTTGTTTTTCGAGGTAGGGTTTCATTCTAGCCCAGGCTGACCTGGAATTCACAATGTACTCTCAGGGTGGCCTTGAACTCACAGTGATCCTCCTACTTCTGCTTCCCGAGTGCTAGGATTAAAGACATGCATCACCACACCCGGCTCTTTCTACTATTTTTTGTTTTTAATATTTTTTTATTAGAAAGATGGAGAGAGAGAGAGAAAGAGAAAGTAAATGTGGCTACATCAAGGCCTCCTGCCACTGCATGTGAACTCCAATACATGTGCCACTTTGTGTGTCTGGCTTTACATGGGTACTGGGGAATCAGACCCAGGCCATTAGACTTTTTGCAAGCCAGTGCTTTTAACTGCTGAGCCATCTTTTGGAATTGACTCTGTAGTCTCAGGGTGGCCTCGAACTCACAGCAATCCTATCACAGCCTCCTGAGTGATGGAATTAAAGGCATGTGCCACCAGGTCCAGCTCAGCCTTGTTTTTTTTTGCGTTTTTTTAAAAAGATTTTATTTTTATTTATTTATTAGAGAGAGGGAGAGAGAGAGAGAATGGGCATGCCAGGGCCTCTAGCCACTGCCAACAAACTCCAGATGCATGTGCCACCATGTGCATCTGGCTTACATAGAACCTGGAGAATCGAACTTGGGTCCTTAGGCTTCACAGGCATGTGCCTAAACTGCTAAGCCATCTCTCCAGCCCCTCAGCCCTGTTTTTGAGGACTCTGTTATCTTTTCACCCCAGAATATTTCTCAGTTAGATATTCCCCATGCAGTTCTCTACCTTATGCTCTTCTGCCACTCCCCATTGAGCCTCAGAAAAGTCGCCATTTTCTTCTTCTTGGTCTATACTACAAAACAGCCCTAGGTTTTTGTTTTTTTCAACCACTTCTCTGTATGCAAAGTCCAATATACTTATCAATTTTTAAAAAGATATTTTTATTAATTTGTGAGTAGAGAGAATGCTCCAGCCACTGCAAACGAACTCCAGACATACGTACCACTTTGTGCATCTGGCTTTATCTGGTTACTGGGAATCGAACCTGGGCCAGCAGACTTTGCAAGCAAGTGCCTTTAACTTCTGAGCCATCTCTCCAGCCCCTTATTTATCCATTTTACGTAACTTTAAAATTCCCTATATTGCCATTTATACCTGTATACATGTGTATGCATGTGTGTGTGTGTGTGTTTATGTGTCCCAGGTTGGCTTCAAATTCATGGCAGTTCTCTTACCTCAGCCTAAGTGCTGGGATTAAAGTTATGAGTCACCATGTCTATTTTAGAGATAGAATTTTTGTGTGTGTTTATTTGTGAACATATGCAGGTATACATGTACTTTTTTAAGGTTTAGAAAGACTATTAGTTTAAAAGAAGGAATGATGAAATAGTATGAAGAGCTCCTGCCCATGAGAAGGCAGGAGGGGATAAGGCCTCTCCTTTCTACCATTGATTGCTATCATTTGAGCTTAAGTGATGAAATACTTGATAAAATAAAAATGTTTTACGGGCTGGAGAGATGGCTTAGCAGTTAAGGCGCCTGCCTCCTAAGCCTAAGAATGCTGGTTCCAATCTCCAGTGGTTCCAATCTCCAGGTCCCACGTTTAGCCAGATGCAAAAGGGGCGCAATGCCGCACTTGACCACAAGGGGGCAAACACATCTGGATTTCATTCGCAGCATCTGAGAGACTGCTGGCGTGCCCATCTATCTTCCTCTCCCTCTCTCTGTCTGTCTCTCTCCCCCCACCAAAAAACATTTTAGTGTTTTTTTTTTCCTGAGGCAGGGTCTCACTCTAACCCAGGTTGACCTGGAACTCATTCTGTAGTCCCAGACTGTCCTCAAACTCACAGTGATCCTCCTATCTCTGCTTCTGAAGTGCTGGAATTAAAGGCTTGCACCATCACACCCAGCCATTTTTGGTATTTTATGATAGGATAGCCTCAAACTTTGCTATATAGCTGAGGATGGCCTAGAACTTTTTTTTTTTGGGGGGGGTGGTTCAAGGTAGGGTTTCATTCTAGTCCAGGCTGACCTGGAATTCACTATGTTGTCTCAGGGTGCCTTGAACTTAGCTGATCCTCCTACCTCTGCCTCCCAAGTGCTGGGATTAAAGGTGTGTGCCACCACGCCCAACTGGCCTAGAACTTCTAATTCTCCTGCCTTCACTTCCCAAATGCTGAGATTATAGGCATGCATCATCACTCACAATTTATGGAGTGCTGGGGGGATTGAACCCAGAGTCTCCTGCATGTTAAGCAAGCACTCTACCAAATGAGCTACAACCCCACATGCTTGATGCAGGCAGGGTCTCACTATTGCCCAGGCTAATCTGGTATTTACTCTTTAGCCCAGACTGGCCTTGAACTCACTGTGATCCTCCTACCTCTACCTCCTAGTGCAGGGATTAAAGATGCAAATCACCAGGCCTGGCCCATTTCCTGTTTTTTGTTTTGTTTTTTTCCTTTGCAAGCAGAGAGAGATAGAAGAGAGACAGATAGAGAGAATGGGTACACCAGGGCCTTCAGTCACTGCAAATGAACTCCAGATGCATGAGCCACCTTGTGCATCTGGCTTTTACATGGGTATTGGGGAATTGAACTAGGTCATTAGGCCATTATGCTTTGCAGGCAAGCACCTTAACCATTGAGCAATCTCTCCAGGATCTGTTTCCCCCAGCTGTTTTTTTTTTTTTTTTTTTAGGTAGGGTCTCGCTCTAGCCCAGGCTGACCTGGAATTCATTATGTTGTCTCAGGGTGGCTTTGAACTCATAGTGATCCTCCTACCTCTACCTCCCAAGTGTGCACCACCATGCCCAGCCCATATCCTTTTTTTAAAAAAATTAGTATTACTGTTTTTTGAGATAGGGTCTCATGTATCTCAGGCTGGCCTAGAACTCACAATGTAGTGAGGGTGATCTTAAACTCCTGATCCTCCTGCCTGTACTTCATGATTGCTGGGATTACAAACATGTATCACTATATCTATTATTTACTATTAATAATAATAATTATTATTATTAATTTGTTTTGTTTTGTTTTGAAGGTGGGGTCTCACTCTAGCCCATGCTGTCCTGGATGTCACTATTTAGTCCCAGGCTGGCCTTGAACTCACTGCTATCCTCCTGCCTCAGCCTCTCAAGTGCTGGGATTAAAAGCGTGGGCCCCCATGCCTGGCTCCCATTATTTTTTATTTTGCCCTATTCTTGTGTCTTCATTCTGAGAGGGAATTAGTCAGGAGAGGGCTCAAAGAGGAAACCAAAAAGATTTCACACCACCTGCCTACTTCAGCAGAACCAGAGTTCAGTATCTGATCCAGCCTATCCAATCAGCTCTCTTCTTGCCTCCTACTCAGGTGTGTTGGTTTCTTCCTGAGCCTGCTGCCCTCCTCTCCCACAAGCCAGGACCAATAAGCTCTCTGTCACACTCAACCTGAGCCTGAGAGTAGAGCTACCACATAAAACTAAATAGATGCTAACCTGGTAGGCAGATCTCTTTTTGGTTGTGCATCTTTTCTGAACCTCCATCCAGATCCCTGCTTCTTATTTTTTTTTGAGAGAGAGAGACAAAAAGAGAGAGAAAGAGGCAGAGAGAAAGAGATAGAGAGAAAATGGGCATACTAAGGCCTTTCAACCGCTGTGAACCCACTCTGGATTCATGCCCCTGCTTGTGCACATGTACAACATTGCAAGCTTGTGTCATTTGTGTCTGGCTATGTGGGACCTGGAGATTGGAATGAGTATTCTTATACTTTACAGGCAAGTGCCTTAACTGCTAAGCCATCTCTCCAGTCCCAGGTCTCTGCTTTGATAAGCCCTCCCCATTGTCCCAGCCTGATTGGGCTGAGATGAGGGGGACCCCTACTTCCATATGAACTCCGTACCGGCTCCTGCCTTTTACATGCCAGGAGCTCTCTGTACTGCCTTATCTTTTCTCTGATAAAGTCTTTCTTATCCTTGGTTATATGGATTTTAATTGTTTGAATTCATATGACAAGGATCTGGGGATACCCCAAATTTATTGGTGTATTGGCAAGGAACCCCAAGACTACTGTTACAAATCAACCTTTTTTTTTTATTATTATTAATTTTTTTTTTTTGGTTTTTCGAGGTAGGGTGTCACTCTGGTCCAGGCTGACCTGGAATTAACTATGTAGTCTCAGGGTGGCCTCGAACTCTCAGTGATCCTCCTACCTCTGCCTCCCGAGTGCTGGGATTAAAGGTGTGCGCCACCACGCCCTGCTCTCTTTTTTTTTTTTTTTTTTTTTTTAAAGATTTTATTTTTATTTATTTGTTTATTAGAGATACCGAGGTGGGGGAGAGAGAGAGAGAGAGAGAGAGAGATAGATAGATAGATAGATAGATAGGGAGAGAATGGGCATGCCAGGGCCTCTAGCCACTGCAAACAAACTCCAGATGCATGTGCCACCATGTGCATCTGGCTTACGTGGGACCTGGAGAATCAAACAGGGTCCTTAGGCTTTACAGGCAAGCGCCTGAACTGCTAAGCCATCTCTCCAGCCCCATATGAAATTTTCATTCAGTAAAGAAGGAATAAATTGCTATTTTATTGGCCAGAATTTCCTGACTAGTATTTGTTCACTAGTCTTTGTTTTGTTTTGTTTTTTCTTTAATTTTGGTTTTTGGTTTTTGGAGGTAGGGCCTCATTCTAGCTTATACTGACCTGGAATTTACTATGTAGTCTCACAGTGATCCTCCTACCTCTGCCTCCCAAGTGCTGGGATTAAAGACATACACCACCATACCCAGTCAGTCTTTGTTTTTGATGATTTAACAATCAGCCAAGACCTCATAATCACTGTGAAACCTAATCGATTCGCAGTTGTAAAGCAGTTAAGTTTAGTGAGCAGTGTCCCTTCTCCCCCATTCTTTTAGATAAGGAATAGGAGCCCCTGATGGGTCTAATGATTAGGCTGATATTACAGACACGTCATTGAGAGTGCTGGGCATAGACGCCAGGAGTCCTGGTGTACTTTTCTCCTGTTCTAGATGCATATTAAATGTTCCTTGTATTGGCAAATTCCATGCATGCACTAGTGTTAGTGCTGAACATTAATTAATACTATATTAATTTTAACATAGTATTGTTCACCTTTTAAATTAGTATAGATATCCAGAGTGTGGCAAATGATTTTCTTTGGTCACAGCATTATTAACTCTAAGTCTTTTTTGTTTGTTGTTTTTTTGAGGTAGGGTCACACTCTAGCCCAGGCTGACCTGGAACTCACAGATACTCTCCTACTTCAGCCTCTGGAGTGATAGGATTATAGGAATGTGCCATAATGTCTATTTTTAAAATAAATATTTCTTTTTATTTATTTGAGAGATAGAGATGATAGATAGCTATAGATCGATAGATGGATGATTGATAGAAAAGAAAGAGAGAAAATGGGCACAGCAGGACCTCTTGCTATTGCAAAGGAACTCCAGACCCATGTGCCACTTTGTGCATCTGGCTTTACATGGGTACTGTGGAATCGAACTTGGACTGGCAGACTTTGCAAGCAAGCACCTTTAACCACTGAGCAATCTCTCCAGCCCTTCAAGTGTTTTTTTTTTTTTACCTCAAAAAGTGATATTTATCCAAAGAGAGAAAAAAAATGAAAAGAAAAAAGACAAGATATCCATCCCTTGGCTCCCTTTCTCCCCCCCTCCAATTGCTCCTTAGCCCCCAGGATTGAACCCTGGCTAGGGTCAGGAAGCAGACAGCCCCCCTTCACTGAGGTCAGCAATATTGAGAGGGACATCTCTTCAATGGAGGTGTTGTAGAAAGTCTCCATGTCTCAAGAGTCCTCTTGTCTTTTGTCACTATGTTTGTAGCCACACCCTTGCTGCTGAAATGACCATTCAAACCAATTCTCCGAATGAAGTTTTCCATGTTAGTAGGAAGGTCATAACTGATGACTAAAGAAACCTGTTAGCCAGGTGTGGTGGAATTCACATTTAATCCCTGCACTTGGGAGGCAGTGGTAGGAGGATTGCCATGAGTTCGAGGCCACCCTGAGACTCCATAGTGAATTCCAGGTCAGCCTAAGCTAGAGTGAGACCCAGCTTGAAAAGAAAAGAAACCTGTCAAGAAAAGGCAAATAGCAAATAAAGCTTGTAAGTTAGTGAGGATTAAATCTATTCAAACTAAGCATGTATGTAGGCAACCAAAGGAAATACATATCTCATGCTGTCCAAGGACCTTAGGCATGCCAGGTTTTCTTCCAAATTAATGTTTTTTTTTCTTTTTAATTAAGTCTTTTAAAAACTTAAATCTTTGTATTCTTGTTTGTGTGTTCTGTGTGTGAATGGATGCATGTATGTAACAGTGTGTGGAGGTCAGAGAAAAACCTCAGGTTTCTGTCACTGCTTTCCACTTAGTTTGAGTCAGAGTCTCTTGTTCACTGTTCCAGACACCAGGTTAGATAGCCAATGAGCTTCCAGGATTCTTCTGTCTTCATATTCAGCTTTGTCATAGGTGTGATGGTGTGACAGACTCATAGTATATCAGGTGATTCTTAATCTGTTTCAAGCATTTGTGAGATTTAAAGTCAAAACTACTTACTTTTGTACTGCAATCATAACTTTTTGAATTTTCTTCCTTCCTTTTTATTTATTTATTTGAGAGTGACAGAGAGAGAGAGAAAGAAAGAGAGAGAGAGAGAGAGAGAGAGAGAGAGAGAGAATGGATGCACCAGGGCCTCCAGCCACTGCAAACGATTTCCAGATGCATGTGCCCCCTTGTGCATCTGGCTTACATGGGTACTGGGGAATCAAGCCTCAAACTGGGGTCCTTAGGCTTCACAGGCAAGTGCTTAACTGCTAAGCCATCTCTCCAGCCCTTTCATTTCTCTCTCTCTCTTTCTTTCTTCCTTCCTTCCTTCCTTTCTTTCTTTCTTTCATTTGTTTGTTTTTAGGAGTAGGCTGACCTGGAACTCGCTCTGTAGCCCAGGTTGACCTTGAACTCACAACAATCCTCCTACCTGTGCCTCTCAAGTGCTAGGATTAAAGGCATGTGCCACTACACCTGGTTTAAAAGTGGTTTTGAGGTGGGAAAGCACTGTTGTTCTTTATGTACTGTTTTGTTTTGAAACAGACTGTTGTTACATACCTCTGGCTGGCCTGGCCTTGAGCTCCAGACAGTCCTTCCTGTCTACAAAGTTCTGGGATTACAGGCCTCAATCAGCACACTCAGTTCTTTCTTTTGCTGATGGTTATCTTCATACGTAGTTCTAAATTCCAAGATTATATTAACTTTGCAAGTGCTTTGGGTATCACTTTGTTATCGCTGTTACTCAGTGTCCTCCTTCTGTGAGCTTCACATTCTTCAGTGAGGTGTTGAGATTATTTATATGTACTATCTCACATCTGTGTTGCACTTTGATCAGCATTATGGCTTGAAGCTGAGAATTTTTATTTTTTTATTTGAGAAGAGACACACACACAGAGAGAATGGGTGCACCCTCTGCAAATGAACTCTAGATGCATGCGCCACATTATGCATCTGGCTTACATGGGTCCTGGAGAATTGAACCTGGGTCCTTTGACTTTTCAGGCAAACACCTTAACAGCCTGAAGCTTAGAATTTTGACAGATAACTTCACATATGTATACTGCAGAGAACTGAGAGTATGTTGCATGACCATAGTAATATATTCTTTTTATATTTAAAATATCTTTTTAAAGATTACTACAAAATTATAAAGTTTACAGAACCTTCAGAATTCTTTTCCTATAATATGCAGTTGGCTTCATGTGGTGTCTTTGTTATTTCTTCTGTTTTGATTTTTGTTTGTGAACACAGAAAAGCTTCACTGGCCTGAACAAGAACTTGCTAAAACATCTGTTCTAAATGCAGAAGAGCCTTTGACCATTGACAGCAAAAGAAGCTTCCTGAGTTTACCCTCTGGAGTTCTGAGGGACGTTTTCACAACTGGAACCAGTAGTTACAATGTCCTACTACAAAGCAAGGAGGAGAGAAAGCACCAGTCACAAAAGCAGTTCTCCTCTACCTATTCCAAGAGATGTAGAAAACCCAGCAAATCTCCCAGCTCCTTTTGTAGCAAAGACCCTCCAAGAATGATGGCTCTGGTACCTGTTACAAATGGGGGAACTTGGTTCTGCCTAGAGAGGCAGCCTGCTGTTGTTGTCACTAGTTCAGTGTCCAGTCCTTTAAAGTTCACACATGATATCTCTGTTACAGGGAATGGCATCATACTGCCACCTAAACCCAAAAGCAAGGTCAAGCGGTGCCATTTCACCCCCCTTCCAAAGCCAAAGAGTCAGCCTCAGCTGTCTAGAAGCTTTGAAAAAACAGAAGACTTTTCTGGAAAGAAATTTTGTATATTGACTGCTATAAAGCCAACCAACCTGGAGAAAGAAAAAGTAAGGTTCTTCAAGTCTGACTATACTTACAATCCTCAATTTGAGTATGCAAATCCTGCTCTGCCCAGCGTATTAGCCAAGCACAGCAACGCCTCTGACCGATTTCTTAAGCAGGTAAAATGCCACTTCTTTAATAGTCTTTCATCTTCATGTAGCTGAAGCAATTATCTACCATTTTATAAGCACATAAAAAAGACATTTAAAAATCTTTTATTATATTCTGTAATTTCCTCCTGCCTAGGAGATGTAGTTGTGTGATAAGAAGCCTGTAGGTAGGTAGTATTGTCTGTATGAAAACTACTTTTTTTTTTTTTTTTTTCTGGAGTAAGGTCTCACTCTAGGCCAGGCTGACCTGGAACTCACTCTGTAGTCCCAACCTGGCTTTGAACTCACAGTGATTTTACTTCTGCCTCCTGAGTGCTAGATTAAAGGTGTGCATTATCACATCCTGCTTTTCACTGATCAAATCTGCACATAATCTACTGCATATGCTCTGGACAGAAGCTGCTACTTTGGGAAGTTTCAGATTTTATACTTTCTTTTGGGAGGTACAAACTTTGTGGCCCATTAGATATCCCACTGATGAGTGTTGAGTCGCCCACACTGGTTTTGTTTGCTAGTCAACTTCTTTTGGGGGGTGGATCCTGGGGATTGAACCAGAGCCTTCTGCATGCTGGACAGTCACTCTGCTGTGCTACATCACCAGCCATTGACATGGTTTTTTTGTTTGTTTTGTTTTTCAAGGGTCTTTCTATAGCCCATGCTGACCTGAAATCCACTGTGTAGTCTCAGGGTGGCCTCAAACTCATTGCAATCCTCCTATCTCAGTCTCCTGAGTACTGAGATTGCAGGGGTGTGCCACCATGCCTGGTCTTCATTAACATTTTTTTTTGAGGCAAGCCCAGCAGATTGTCCCCCCTTTTTATGTGAGGGAGAGAGAGAATTGGCATGCCAGGGCCTCTAGCCACTGCAATTGAACTCCAGATCCATGCGCTCCTTGTGTGTATGTGTGACTTTGCACATTTGCATCACTTTGTGTGTCTGACTTACATGGGACCTAGAGAGTTGGACATGAATCCTTAGGCATTGCAGGAAAGAGCCTTAATTTGCTAAGCCATCTCTCCAGCCTATTGGCATAGTTTTTAAAAAATATTTTAAAATAATTATTTGCAAGCAGAGAGAGAATGAGAATGATTATGCCAGGTCCTCTTGCCACTATAAACAAACTTCAGATGCATGTACCACTATGTGCTTCTGGCTTTATGTGTGTAAAGCCAGCAGGTGTTGCAAGCAAACACCTTAGCCTTTTTTTTGGTTTTGTGAGGTAGGGTCTCACTCTGGTCCAGGCTGACCTGGAATTAACTATGTAGTCTCAGGGTGGCCTCGAACTCTCGGAGATCCTCCTATGCTGGGATTAAAGGTGTGTGCCACCACGCCTGGCTTTTTTTTTTTTTTTTTTTTTTTAGTCAAGCCCAACAAACAGGCCTTGTTTTTTTTTTTTTTTTTAAGATTATTTATTTATTTATTAGAGACAGAGAGAGGGAAAGAGAGAAAGGGAGAGTAAGAATGGGTGCACCAGAGCCTCTAATCACTGCAGACGAACTCCAGATGTACGTGCCCCCTTGTGCATCTGGCATGTGCCTTAACGATAAGCCATCTCTCCAGCCCACCGGCCTTGTTTTTAATGCAAGAGAGCAAAAGAAAGTGAGAGAGAGGATTGGTACACCAGGACCTCGAGCCACTGCAGTCGAACTCCAGACACATGTGCCGCCTTGTGTGCATGTGTGACCTTGTGCACTTGCATCACTGTGCATCTGGCTTATGTGGGACCTGGAGAGTTGAACATGAGTCTTTAGGCTTCACAGGCAAGCACCTTAACTGCTAAGCCATCTCTACAACCCCCTTTCTTTGAGACAGGGTTTCATGTAGCCCAGGCTGGCCTCAGATGCAATGTGTAGTGGAATTAGACCTTGAACTTCTGATCCTCTTGCCTCTACCTCTCAAGTGCTGAGATTACAGGAGTGTGACACCCAGCTGGGTTTCACATTTATTTTGAAATTTAAATATTTTTTGTTGGACATGGTAGCTCACACTTGTTATTCTAGCACTCTGGAAGCTGAGGTAGAAGGATCGTCATGAATTCTAGGCCAAATCTGAGCAATAGAGTATATTCCAAAACAGACTGGGCTAAAGTTATATAGTCTAAAAAAAAAATTTTTTTTTTGAGGTAAGGTCTCACTCTAGCTCAGGCTGACCTGGAATTCATCATGTAGTCTCAGGGTGGCTTTGAACTCACAGTGATCCTCCTACCTCTGCTTCCCGAGTGCTGGGATTAAAGGTGTGCGCCACCACGCCTGGCTCAAAAAAGTAATTTTAAGTATGCTATTAATTTTCATTTGTTAGAAGAAATATTTTTCAGTGAGAAGTTACTTTTTTTTTTTTTTTGAGGTAGGATTTCACTCTTAGCCTAGGCTGACCTGGAATTACTATGTAGTCTCAGGTGGCCTTGAACTCACAATGATCCTCCTATCTCTGTCTCCCAAGTACTGGGATAAAAGCATGCACCACTGTGCCCAGCTCTAGCATTCACTTTTTAAAAAATATTTTATTTTTATTTATTTATTTGAGAGAGACAAAGAGATACAGAAATAGGCAGATAGAGAGAGAGAGAGAGAGAGAGAGAGAGAGAGAGAATGGGCGCGCCAGGGTCTCCAGCCACTGTAAATGAACTCCAGATGCATGCGCCCCCTTGTGCATCTGGCTTACATGGGTCCTGGAGAATTGAGCCTCAAACCGGGGTTCTTAGCACCCAACCGCACAGGCTTTTTTTTTTTTTTTTTTTTTTTTTTTTTTTTTTTTTTTCGAGGTAGGGTCTCACTGTGATCCAGGCTGACCTGGAATTAGCCATCTCTCTCAGCCCCACTTTTTAATAAATCCTCCTACCTCTGCCTCCCAAGTGCTGGGATTGTGTATATGTGTGTTTCTGTGTGAGAGCAGCACACATGTGCCACGGCAAGCATATGGATGGAGGTCAGAGGACAACTTTCAGATCAGTCCTTCCTTGCCTTCCACTTCATCTGAGGCAGGGTGTATCCTTGTTCATGTCTCCATTTGCAAGCTTCTGGGAAATTCTTTATCTCCTTTCTCAGGGCTGCAGATATACTGGGATTACAGAAGCCCACCACACCATCTGGCATTTTTTTTTCAAGGTAGGGTCTTACTCTAGCCCAGGCTGACCTGGAATTCACTGTGTAGTCTCAGGGTGGCCTCAAACTCATAGCAATCCACGTACCTCTGCCTCCTGAGAGTTGGGATTAAAGGCATGTGCCACCATGCCCTGCACCTTCTGGCCTATTTATTTATTTATTTGAGAGAGAGAGAGATTGAGGGAGAGAATGGGCGCACTAGGGCCTCCAGCCACTGCAAACGAACTCCAAATGCATGCGCCCTCTTGTACATCTGGCTTATGTGGGTCCAGGAGAATCAAACCGGGATCCTTTGGCTTTGCAGGCAAATGCCTTAACTGCTAAGCCATCTCTCCAGCACACTTTCTAGTTTTTTTTTTTTTTTATGTGGGGCCTGAGGGGGGTGTCCAAACTCAGGTCCTCAAGAGTTGCATACAAAGTACTTTAGTCACTGATCCGTCTTCTCAGCCCCACTTTATTTTTATTGATTTTTTTTGAGACAGCTTCCTGTCTCAGACTGGCTTAGAACTGCCTATGTAGTGGAGAGTAACATTGAATTTATGATCCTTTTGCCTCCTCCTCATGAGTACTACTAGGATTATAGGCATGTGCCACAAAGCCAAATGTATTTAGTCCTTGGGATTGAAGTCAGTGCTTTGTGCATGTCAGGCAACTACTCTGCCAACTGAATTTATAGTATATCCAACCTCACTTTATTAGATATGTGCTATAATTATGCTAAAAATATTATGGAACCTGATGTAGTGGCAGGTGACTTTATTCTCAACACCGAGGAAGCTGAGAAAGGAGGATCACTATGTAGCCTGGGGCTACAGTGAGTTTCAGGTCAGCCTTGGTTAGAGTGAGACTCTGACTGGAAAAAACAAACAAAAGATTGTGACTCACACCAGATGTTATGATACAGGCCCATAATCCTAAATAGGATGACCAGGAGTTCAAGGACACGTGTCTAGATGACATGAGACATTGTCCCCACAAAAGGGAAAAGAAAGAAAAAGAAAAGATTATCTCAGATTGATGGTTACTAATACCAAGTTGCATTCTGAGATGGGAGAGGAAGTGTCAGCATGGTGACTCCAGTTAGGTTCCACTACTAACTCCTTGTTACCTGGAATAAGATTTAAGTGAGGAATGCTATATTGTATCTGCATGGTGTTCCCACTGAAGCACCAATAAAAGGATCTGCTTTTTGTTCTTTTTTTTGAGAAAGAGTTTTTAGGTAGCACAGACTGGCCTCGAGCTCACTGTGTGAGGCTGGCCTTTGACTTCTGATCTTTTTTTTTGGTTTTTTGTTTTTTTGAGGTAGGGTCTCACTCTAGCTCAGGCTAACCTGGAATTCACTATGTAGTTTCAGGGTGGCCTTGAACTCAAAGTGATCCTCCTTCCTCTGCCTCCTGCAGCCTGGGATTAAAGGCGTGCGCCACCACACCTGGCTTAACTTCTGATTTTCTTTTTTTCTTTTGGTTTTTGTTTTTTGAGGTAGGGTTTCACTCTAGTCCAGGCTGACCTGGAATTCACTATGTAGTCTCAGGGTGGCCTCGAACTCACAGTGATCTTCCTACCTCTGCCACCCTAGTGCTGGGATTAAATGCATGCACCACCATGCTCAGCAACTTCTGATTTTCTTGCCTCCAACTCCCACATGCTAAAATTACAGGTATGTGTTATCATATTCAGTTTATGCATTGTTGAGAATCAAACCCAGGCTCTTGCTAGGCAGTCACTCTACTAACTAAGCTATATCCCAGCCCTGGTTTGTTTTAGTTTTATATCTATTTTGATAGTCATTCTTGTGATTTGTTAAAAAATTTTTTTGGTTTTTCGAGGTAGGGTCTTGCTCTAGCCCAGGTTAACTTGGATTTAACTATGTAGTCTCAGGGTGTCTTTGAACTCACAGTGATCTTCCTCATGGCTTTAGAACTGCCTGTGTAGTAGAGAGTAACACTGAATTTATGATCCTTTTGCCTCCTCCTCATGAGTACTAGGATTATAGGCCTGTGCCACAAAGCCAAATGTATTTAGTCCTTGGGATTGAAGTCAGTGCTTTGTGCATGTCAGGCAACTACTCTGCCTATATAGCAGAAGATGACCTTGAACCTCTGATCCTTCTGCCTCCACCTCTCAGTGCTGGGAATAGGGTATGTTCCACTACACTCATAATTTTTTTCCTTTGGTTTTTCAAGGTAGGGTCTTGCTGTAGCCCAGGCATACCTAGAATTCACTATGTAGTCTCAGACTGGCCTTGAACTCAAAGTGATCCTTCTATCTCAGCCTCCCAAGTGCTGGGATTAAAGGTGTGTACCATCATGCCCTACAGAGAGAAAGAGAGAGGGGAAGGTAAGAATGGGCACACTGGGGCCTCTAGCTGCTGCAAACAAACTCCAGATGCATGTGCCACTTTGTGTAACTGGCTTTATGTGGGTACTAGGCAATTGAACTCGGGTTATTGGGCTTTACAGGCAAATGCCTTAATCACTGAGCCCTCTCCAGCCCTCATTTTTTGTTTGTTTGTTTTATTGTGTACTGAATATCAGATGAGATTGGGTGATTTTCAGGGTGGCATGGCTATAGACTATGCTGAAATTCAAATCCAAGGCATCCTGCATACTAGGCAAGCTTATATATCTCTAGCCTCTTCCCCCTCTTCCTCCTTCTCATCTTCCTTTTTCTTTTTCTTTTTTTTAGGGGGCGGGTTCTCAAGGTAGGGTCTCACTGTAGCCCAGGCTGACCTGAAATTCACTCGATAGTCCAGAGTGGCCTTGAACTCATGGCAATCCTTCTACCTTTGCTCTTGAGTGCTGGGATTAAAGGCATGTGCCATCACACCCAGCTCTTTCCTCTTTTTTTCCTTTTTTATTAATTAATTAATTAATTATTTTATTGACAACCTCTTTAATTGTAGACAATATCCTATGGTACTTCCCTCACTCCCCCGTTTCCCCTTTGAAACTTCACTCTCCATCATATCCCCTCCCCTTCTCAATCAGTCTCTTTTTTCAGTTTGATGTCATGATCTTTTCCTCCTATTATGATGGTCTTATGTAGATAGTGTCAGGCCTTTTTTTTTTTAAATAGAAAAAGATTTCATTTGAAATCAAATACCTGGACCAGAGAGATGGCTCAACAGTTAAGGCACTTGCCTGCAAAGCCCACTGACCTGGGTTCAGTTCCCCAGTACCCACATAAAACCAGATGCACAAAGGGGCACATGTGTCTGGAGTTCATTTGTAGCAGCTAGATGCCCTGGCATGCCCCCATTCACTCTCTGTCTTTCTCTGCTTATAAGTACTTTAAAAAAGAAATAAAATACCTTCTCTAGTATAATGCCCTAACATAAAATTTCTCCAAGGTTACATTATAATTGTCTCATAATTGAAATAAGGTTTTATCCTTTTAGACCTCAAATTGTTAAATGAAATGAAATGGGAGGAAAGGCAAATCTTTAAATTATATATCTCTCTAGATAGCACAATTTTCTGTAGCAGTTCACAAACCTGTCGTAGGTCCCCTAAAGTTAAAGGGCTTTCTGGAATGTTCTTTTTGGTTCTGGTGTTCCATAGAAGCTTTGTTACTATGCTGGACTAGTGGGGTCACCTCTCAACCCAATAGTAACAAAAGACTTTCTTTCATATCAAAGTTGGAAACACCCTGTTTATATTATATGTTCTTAGAAGAAGGTATGTCCTCAGTGACTCATGGGAGCTTTTCTTGATTTGCCTGTTTTTTTTTTTTCAAGGTAGGGTCTCACTCTAGCTCAGGCTGACCTGGAATTCACTCTGTAGTCTCGGGGTGGCCTTGAACTCATGGCAATCCTCCTACTTCTGCCTCCAGAGTGCTGGGATTAAAGGCGTGCGCCCCCACACCTGGCTTTTGATTTGCCTTTGAAAACTGGGTTAACAAGTACATTTTGAAGTTCTTATCTTAGTAGAGTCTCTCCTAGGAACTGCTTGAGTTTCTTCTGTCCATTGTACACTGTAAAATGGTCTGCAGTATTGCCGGTATGCAAGTATCTTATTCTAGTAGCAACTGCACTCTCATTTTCCCACTCTCCTTTACACCCAGACTACCATCGTGACAACGTGGAGAACCAGGAGCCAGAAGGAATAGGCTACAAGTGACAATTTCTTTCTTTGTCTGGCTTTGCAACTTATTGAAGGCCTGTACTGTCTGGGATCTGTTTATTGCCTGAATTCTGTATCTGTACAATGTTTTTGGAAACATTTGAGCTTGTTTCTTTTTATTATAATGTGATCCTATATGCAGTTTATGTTATCAAAAACTTGACTAGTGGCAAAATCGTTTTTCTGTCTCTTCCCATTGTTGTCAGGGTCTTTCTGTGTAAGTACCACACACTAGCCAGTCTCTTTCCACTGTTATCAGGTCTTTCTGTCTAAGTTCCACACACTAATACTGGCGCTCCATTATAGCAGAAGCCAGTAAGCTAGAAAGGGGATATAAAGGGAATAGAAAGGAAGGGGGGGGGACTTAATAGGATGGTATTGTATATATGTAAGTAGAAGAACAGATTAATGGGGGTGAAAAGGCCTAAGTGAGGTCAGGGGAAGAGATTGAATAAAGAAACGGTGGAGGGAAGGCTAATCAAAATCCTTTTTTAAATATTTTATTTATTCATTAAAAAAATTTTTTTGGTTTTTCGAGGTAGGGTCTCACTCTTGCTCAAGCTGAGCTGGAATTCACTATGTAGTCTTAGGGTGGCCGCGAACTCACAGCAATCCTCCTACCTCTGCCTCCCAAGTGCTGGGATTAAAGTGCCTGGCTAAATATTTTATTTTTATTTATTTATTTATTTGACAGAGAAGGGGGGGGGAAGAGAGTGATAGAGAATGGGCGTGCCAGGGCTTCCAGTCACTGTGAACAAACTCCAGATGTGTGCGCCCCCTTGTGCAACTGGCTAACATGGTCCTGGGGAATCAAACCTGGGTCCTTTGGCTTTGCAGGCAAACGCCTTAACTGCTAAACCATCCCTCCAGCCCATTGTCAAGGTCTTTCTAAGGAGCAAATATGGTCATGGTCACACCAGTTTCTTCCTTGAGAAAATGCAGGATTCCTCTTAATGCACTTGAAGCCCTAAATCTTTAGCATGAACATCAAGGTCTTGACTAAAGTCAATTCTGTATTCCCACAGCAAATTGTCCAAATACTTGTGGTTGCATTTATCCACTGTTTGGGTTTTCAAGTTTCTTGTTTGCCTTTACCATGACATAACATCTACTTGACAGCAGTGGAGTTTATGAATCTATCATACTTCCCAGCACTGATTTTCTTTCTTCTTCTTTTGGTTTTTCAAGGTAGGGTCTTGCTCTAGTCCAGGCTGACCTGGAATTCACTATATAGTTGCAGGCTGGCCTCGAACTTATGGTGATCCTCCTACCTCTACCTCCCCAAGTGCTGGGACACCACACCTGGCACAGCACTGATTTTCTAACAAAGCTGTATTTTAAATTCTGTGGTTTCTATGCACATTTTTTGTTGTTTGTTTTGTTTTGCTTTTCGAGGTAGGATTTAACCTGGAATCTTTCTGTAGTCCCAGGCTAGCCTGAAACTCCTCTTATATCTGCCTCCAGGTGTTGGGATTAAAGGTATGCTCCTCCATGCCTGGCTTTATATACATTTTTTCTTCTTCTTTTTTTTTCAAGGTAGAGTCTCACTCTAGCCCAGGTTGACCTGAAACTCACTCTGTAGTCCCAGGCTGACCTGGAAATAACTCACAGTGATCCCCTTACCTCTGCCTCCCAAGTGCTGGGATCAAAGGTGTGCACCACCACACCCAACTTTGTGTACACTTTTAACAGTATCATTTCCTTTTGCCTGGAGTAACCTCTGTTTCCTCTAATTCTCCACTTGTATTTGTCACTAGTGGTCTCTATCTGGTTGTTTCCAGGTTCTTGATGCTGTCTTCAAAGAATTGGAAAAGAAACAAAAAGTAAAGTAGCAAGAACCTTTATTAGGAGCAAAGCAATAGTATACTGCCAAGAGAGGCCATGGCCACCTGAGTAGAGGCCATGGTTACTGCTGAGGCTTTTTTTAAGGGGTACACAAGAAAGAAGGATCAGTTGCCAGGGCTATAGGTTGGGTGGTTTTCTGGTTCAATTGACAAGTTTGAGTCAATGTAACCTTTACTCTACTACACATGTTCCTTCCATGATACATTTGATTTTACTGAAAAAATATATATGTACATATATGTATACACACACATATCCATCCAGTTTTGCATAGGCTTGAGGTGGTAAGTAGGGGTTTCTCCCTAAAAGCTCATCTGAAGGACACTGTCATATCGTACATGCACTCAAAACCAGGCTGAATGGCCCCCTGCTGCTCTGATCCCAGATAGATCTAAGAACATACTTGGATAGAAAATGATCACAAATAATGGTGGCTAAAAGCAGAGACATGTTTCATTGTTTGGAGTGTGGTGGATGTGTAGTCCAGTGCAGGTGGGCATCCCAGATTAATAGCAGGTTGCTCAACTGCATTGTAAGGAAAAGGATGTGTTTACTACCTAAGCTACAGTGTCCCAGGTTGCTTAGCTGTTTCCCTATGCTTGCCTACCTCTTATCTTTCTCAGTGACCTCCATTACAGCATCACTGTTTCCTTCCTTCCTTCTTTTCCTCCCTTGCTTCTTTTCATTCATCCATCATCTATTTGTCATCTTTACCAGCCTAATGACAGGAGAGGAACTTAGATTCTGAAATATATGAAGGTAAGCATTTGACACATAGAAAGTGACCCATAATGATGAGTGAGTGACTAGATAAATAAATGGTCCTTTACGGTACTGTGTGAGAAATTTAGGGAAGCACTTTGTAAACAGTTAATCTAGTTTTTGGTGGCCCAGTGGTCAAGTTAAGCCTGCATATATTTTGTTTTTCCAGTATGGCTTTTTTTTTTAAAGGATCACAACATCAAAGTACTTCTATATTGTCTGTTCCAGATATCTTTTTTTTTTTTTTTTTTTTTTTTTTTTTGAGATAGGGTCTCACTCTAGCCCAGGCTGACCTGGAATTCACTATGTAGTCTCAGGGTGGCCTCGAACTCACGGCGATCCTCCTACCTCTGCCTCCCGAGTGCTGGGATTAAAGTCATGCACCACCACTCCTGGCTGTTCCAGATATCTTTCAGCCAATAGTTTTCCATTACTGTGGTTACCTATAGTTGAAGCTGTTTGAGTGTGTGACTACTCCTGAAGACAATGTTCAATTGGTTTGTGTTACAGTCCTTCAAATGGAAGCCCAATGATGTGATTATGTGATCACAAATTTTTTAGCAAGTATTTATTTATTTGAGAGAGTGAGAGAAAGAGGGAGAGAGAGAGAGAGAGAGAGAGAGGGAATTGGTGAGCCACTGTAATTGAACTCCAGACACTTGGGTTACCTAGTGGGCATGTGTGACCTTGTGCTTGCCTCACCTTTGTGCATCTGGTGAACATGATATCTGGAGAGTTGAACATGGGTCTTTAGGCTTCACAGGCAAGCACCTTAACTGATAAGCAATCTCTCCAGCCCTTTAACTGCTTTTCTTTCTTTTTCATTTTTTTACTGACAACCTCTATACTTATAGACAATAAACCATGATATTTCCCTTTCCTCCCTCATTTCCCTTCAGAAACTCCATTCTCCATTAGTCTCCCTTTTTAATTTGATGTCACCATCCTTTTCTGTTATGAGGGTCTTGTAAAGGTATTGCTAGGCACTGTGAGGTCATGGATATTGAGGCTAATTTCTGTCTGGACAGTTGCATTGTAAGGAGTCATACCCTTCCTTTGGCTTTTACATTATTTCTGTCACCTCTTCCACTATGGACTCTGAATCTTGGAGGGTGTGATAGTGATATTTCTGTGCTGGACACTCCTTCATCCCTTCTTCTCAGCACTCTGTTGCCTTTTGGGTCATCCCAGTGGTAATTGCCACCTGAAAAGAGAAGCTTCTCTAACCAGAAGTGAGAGTAGCATTAATATATGAATATGAACATTAAGTGTAGTGCTTTCAGGGCAGTTTGGTGGGAATAATATATACATTTATCCAGACAAGAGCAGGCTTTGTACCCCTAAGGCTCATGATCTCCCCTACCATAGGCTTTTGATTCAGTTTTTCAGTACCAGGTGTGTATTCTTTCCTGCAGAGTGGGCCTTTAGTCCAATTAGAGAGCAGTTGGTTTATCCTAGACCAGACTTCCCACTATTACACTTGTTCGGTCATTTGGCCTGTCTGGCCAAACTTGAGGTTCCCAGGGTTCACTGTTTTCGCTGATGACTTCTGTTTCCCATAGGGCTGCACGCATGTGCAGCTTTTTCCAGCTTTCAGTTGGCTGTTCTACAGGGAGAAGGTTTTCTGCTCAGCACCAGCTTCATTTTTCAGTGACCTTTCAGTGACTCAGGCAAGTGAAGTCTTAAGCAATAGGGCCTTACCATCTATTTCTCAAGGGAAACCAAGGGCCTTGGCAATAGCCTGTAATGTTTTGGAAGCAACAGGGACTTCCCCTGGCCAACAACTCATTGGAAGGTATGCCATCCCTGGCACAGAAAATTTTCTAGTAATAATCTATGGCTTCTGGATGTGCCATTATTCAAAAAAGTAGGTTTGGGGCTGGAGAGATGGCTTAGTGGTTAAGACACCTGCCTCCTAAGCCTAACAACGCTGGTTCCAATCTCCAGAGGTTCCAATCTCCAGGTCCCACGTTTAGTCAGATGCAAAGTGACGCAAGGGCACAATGCCGCACTTGACCACAAGGGGGCACACACATCTGGATTATGTTCGCAGCAGCTGAGAGACTGCTGGTGTGCCCATCTCTATCTGTCTTCCTCTCCCTCTCTCAGAAAAAAAGTAGGTTTACATATGTCTTATTAAGAATATATTAGCATGGCTGGGCATGGAGGCACACATCTTTAACCCCAGCACTTGGGAGGCAGAGGTAGGAGGATTGCTGAGAGTTCGAGACCACCCTGAGACTACATAGTTAATTCCAGGTCAGCCTGGACTAGAGTGAAACCCTACCTCGAAAAACCAAAAAAAAAAAAAAAAAAAAAGAATATCTTAGCCTGGCATGGTGGTGCACACCTTTAGTTTCAGCACTCGGGAGGTAGAGGTAGGAGGGTCACCATGAGTTGAGGCCACCCTGAGACTACATAGTGAGTTTCAGGTCAGCCTGGGCTAGAGTGAGACCCTACCTTGAAAAAAAAACCCAACAATATCTTGAATTTTGATTGACCCTCCCCCCCACTCTTCTTGCACAACCATGTTTATTGATGCTCTATTCACAATAGCTAGGAAATGGAACCAGCCAAGATGACCCTCCACAGATGAATGGGTAATAAAGATGTGGTACATTTATACAGTGGAGTTCTAGTCAGCAGTAAAGAAAAATGAAATTATGAAATTTGCTGGTAAATGGATGGATCTAGAAAGGATTATACTAAGTGAGGTAACCCAGGCTCAGAAAACCAAATGTCACGTGTTCTCTCTCATATGTGGATCCTAATTACAAATGTATAGACTTGTGTGTGAGCTGGAACCAAATATTGGTAGCAGAGGCCAGTAAGCTAGAAAAAAGGCTACGGGGGAGGAAGGAGAGGGAAGAACTTTAAGGGGATGGTATTACATATATGAAAGTAGAAGAACAGATTACAGGCAGGGAAAGACCAAAAAGAGGCCAGGGGAAGAAAATGTGTCAATCAAAATTCAAGGGTCAATCAAAATTCAAGATATTCTGAATAAGACATATGCTTTTTTGACAACTTTCATAATTATAGACAATAACCCATGCTAATTTCCTTCCTCCCCCCTCTTTCCCCTTTGCAACTCCACTCTCCATAACACATTTTCCCCTCTCAATCTGTCTCTCTTTTATTTTTTTGTAAATTTTTATTTATTTATCTATTTATCTATTTATCTATTTATCTATTTATTTATTTATTTATTTATTTATTTATTTATTTATTTAAGAGAGAGAGATACATAAATAGGCAAGGAGAGAGAGAATGTGTGCGCCATGGCCTCCAGTCACTGCAAACAAACTCCAGATGCGTGCACCCCCTTGTGCATCTAGCTTACGTGAGTCCGGGAGAATCGAGCATTGAACTGGGGTCCTTAGGCTTCACAGGCAAGAGTTTAACCACTAAACCATCTCTCCAGCCCTCTTTTATTTTATTTTGATGTCATGATCTTTTCCTCCTATTATGATGGTCTTGTGTAGGTAGTGTCAGGCACTGTGAGGTCCTGGATATCCAGGCCATTTTGTGTCTGGAGGAGCACATTGTAAGGAGTCCTACCCTTCTTTTGGCTCTTACATTCTTTCTTCCACCTCTTCTGCAATGGACTCTGAGCATTGGAAGGTATAATAGAAATGTTACCCCTAAGGCTCATGATCTCCCCTACCATAGGCTTTTGATTCAGTTTTTCAGTACCAGGTGTGTATTCTTTCCTGCAGAGTGGGCCTTTAGTCCAATTAGAGAGCAGTTGGTTTATCCTAGACCAGACTTCCCACTATTACACTTGTTCGGTCATTTGGCCTGTCTGGCCAAACTTGAGGTTCCCAGGGTTCACTGTTTTCGCTGATGACTTCTGTTTCCCATAGGGCTGCACGCATGTGCAGCTTTTTCCAGCTTTCAGTTGGCTGTTCTACAGGGAGAAGGTTTTCTGCTCAGCACCAGCTTCATTTTTCAGTGACCTTTCAGTGACTCAGGCAAGTGAAGTCTTAAGCAATAGGGCCTTACCATCTATTTCTCAAGGGAAACCAAGGGCCTTGGCAATAGCCTGTAATGTTTTGGAAGCAACAGGGACTTCCCTGGCCAACAACTCATTGGAAGGTATGCCATCCCTGGCACAGAAAATTTTCTAGTAATAATCTATGGCTTCTGGATGTGCCATTATTCAAAAAAGTAGGTTTGGGGCTGGAGAGATGGCTTAGTGGTTAAGACACCTGCCTCCTAAGCCTAACAACGCTGGTTCCAATCTCCAGAGGTTCCAATCTCCAGGTCCCACGTTTAGTCAGATGCAAAGTGACGCAAGGGCACAATGCCGCACTTGACCACAAGGGGGCACACACATCTGGATTATGTTCGCAGCAGTTGAGAGACTGCTGGTGTGCCCATCTCTATCTGTCTTCCTCTCCCTCTCTCAGAAAAAAAAAGTAGGTTTACATATGTCTTATTAAGAATATATTAGCATGGCTGGGCATGGAGGCACACATCTTTAACCCCAGCACTTGGGAGGCAGAGGTAGGAGGATTGCTGAGAGTTCGAGACCACCCTGAGACTACATAGTTAATTCCAGGTCAGCCTGGACTAGAGTGAAACCCTACCTCGAAAAACCAAAAAAAAAAAAAAAAAAAAAAAAAAAGAATATCTTAGCCTGGCATGGTGGTGCACACCTTTAGTTTCAGCACTCAGGAGGTAGAGGTAGGAGGGTCACCATGAGTTCGAGGCCACCCTGAGACTACATAGTGAGTTTCAGGTCAGCCTGGGCTAGAGTGAGACCCTACCTTGAAAAAAAAAACCCAACAATATCTTGAATTTTGATTGACCCTCCCCCCCACTCTTCTTGCACAACCATGTTTATTGATGCTCTATTCACAATAGCTAGGAAATGGAACCAGCCAAGATGACCCTCCACAGATGAATGGGTAATAAAGATGTGGTACATTTATACAGTGGAGTTCTAGTCAGCAGTAAAGAAAAATGAAATTATGAAATTTGCTGGTAAATGGATGGATCTAGAAAGGATTATACTAAGTGAGGTAACCCAGGCTCAGAAAACCAAATGTCACGTGTTCTCTCTCATATGTGGATCCTAATTACAAATGTATAGACTTGTGTGTGAGCTGGAACCAAATATTGGTAGCAGAGGCCAGTAAGCTAGAAAAAGGCTACGGGGAGGAAGGAGAGGGAAGAACTTTAAGGGGATGGTATTACATATATGAAAGTAGAAGAACAGATTACAGGCAGGGGAAAGACCAAAAAAGAGGCCAGGGGAAGAAAATGTGTCAATCAAAAATTCAAGGGTCAATCAAAATTCAAGATATTCTGAATAAGACATATGCTTTTTTTTGACAACTTTCATAATTATAGACAATAACCCATGCTAATTTCCTTCCTCCCCCCTCTTTCCCCTTTGCAACTCCACTCTCCATAACACATTTTCCCCTCTCAATCTGTCTCTCTTTTATTTTTTTGTAAATTTTTATTTATTTATCTATCTATCTATTTATTTATTTATTTATTTATTTATTTATTTAAGAGAGAGAGATACATAAATAGGCAAGGAGAGAGAGAATGTGTGCGCCATGGCCTCCAGTCACTGCAAACAAACTCCAGATGCGTGCACCCCCTTGTGCATCTAGCTTACGTGAGTCCGGGAGAATCGAGCATTGAACTGGGGTCCTTAGGCTTCACAGGCAAGAGTTTAACCACTAAACCATCTCTCCAGCCCTCTTTTATTTTATTTTGATGTCATGATCTTTTCCTCCTATTATGATGGTCTTGTGTAGGTAGTGTCAGGCACTGTGAGGTCCTGGATATCCAGGCCATTTTGTGTCTGGAGGAGCACATTGTAAGGAGTCCTACCCTTCTTTTGGCTCTTACATTCTTTCTTCCACCTCTTCTGCAATGGACTCTGAGCATTGGAAGGTATAATAGAAATGTTTCAGTGCTGAGCACTCCTCTGTCACTTCTTCTCAGCATCATAGTGCCTTATGAGTCATTCCATGGTCATCACCACCTGAAAAGAGAAGCTTGTCCAAAAGTGAGAGTAGCATTAATATATGGGTATGAACATTAAGAAAAGTGCTTACTGGGCAGTTTGGTAAGCATAGTATATACATTTAGCCAGACGCCAGCAGATGTTACAACCCCAGGGCTCATAACTACCCCTGTCATAGGTTTTTAGTATCAAGGATGTATTCCCTCCCATGGAGCAGGCCTCCATTTCAACTAGAAAGTGGTTGGTTTTCCCCATAACAGACATGCCACAATTGCATCTGTTGGCTTATTTGGCCTGACTGGCCAAATTTAAGGTTTGCAGTGTCCACTATTGAGTATCTCCACTAGTGGTTTCTCTTTCTCCCATTGAACTGCATGCAGAATAGCTTTTTCCAGCTTTCTGCCAGCTGGTCTACATGGAGGTTTTCAGCTCAGCTCTAGCAAGGTTTCTCAGTGACCTTGCAGCCCAAGTATGTGGAGTCTTCAACAATAGAGTCTTACCATTTATTCCTGGTGAGAAACCAAGAGTCTTGACAATAGCTTATGTTTTGGGGGCATCAAGGACCTCCCTGGCCAACAACTCACTGGAAGGTAGCTCATCCCTGGCACTGAAAATTTTCTAATAACATCCTATGGCTGATTGTTCCATTGTCCAAAAAAGTAGGTTTCCATGTGACTTATTCATACCCTCTTAAATTTTGATTAGCCCTCCCTCTATCTTTTCTTTACTCAATCTCTTCCCCTGACCTCACTTAAGCCTTTTCACCCCATTAATATGTTCTTCTACTTACATATATACAATACCATCCTATTAAGTCCCCACACCCTCCCTTTCTGTTCCCTTTATATTCCCTTTCTAGCCTACTGACCTCTGCTGCTGAGTTTTATTCCTACTCACATAGAAGTACGATCATTTGTAGCTAGGATCCACATATGACAGAGAACATGTGACATTTGGCTTTCTGGGCCTGGGTTACCTCACTAAGTATAATCCTTTTCAGATTCATCCATTTTACTGCAAACTTTGCATTTTCATTTTTCTTTACTGCTGAGTAGAACTCCATTGTATAGCTGTGCCACATCTTCATTATCCACTTATTAGTTGAGGGACATCTCGGCTGGTTCCATTTCCTAGCTATTGTGAATAGAGTGGCAATAAACATGGTTGAGCAAGTATTTCTAAGGTAGTGAGACAAATCCTTAGGATATATCCCTAGGAGTACTATAGCTGGGTCATCTGGTAAATCTATTTTTAGTTGTCTCAGGAACCTCCACACTGATTTCTACAATGGCTCTACCAGATTGCATTCCCACCAACAGTGTAGAATGGTTCCTAATAGCTAGGGATGTAGAACATTTTTTTAGATGTTTATATGCCATCTGTATTTCTTCTTTTTTGTGTGTGTTTTGTTTGTTCGAGGTAGGGTTTCACTCTAGCCCAGGCTGACCTGGAATTCACTATGTAGTCTCAGAGTGGCCTCAAACTCTCTGCGATCCTCCTACTTCTGCCTCCCAAATGCTGGGATTAAAGGCATGTCTCATGACGACCGGCATTCTATTTCTTCTTTTGAGAACACTTTATTTAGTTCCATAGCCCATTTTTTAATTGGATTGTTTGATTTCTTATTTGTTTTTTTTTAGTTCTTTGTATATCCTGGATATTAATCCTTTGTCAGATGAATAGCTGGCAAATCTATACCATTCTGTAGGTTGCCTCTTTGCTCTATTCACAGTGTCCTTTGCTGTACAAAAGGTTTGTAATTTCATGAGGTCCCAGTGGTTGATCAGTGGTTTTATTTCCTGAGCAACTGGGGTCATATTCAGAAAGTCTTTGCTAAGACCAACATGTGAAAGGGTTTCCCCTACTTATCCCTCTAGCAGTTTGAAATTTTCAGGTCTGATTTTAAGGTCTTTGATGCATTTGGACTTAATTCTTGTGCATGGAGAGAGATAAGGATCTATTTTCATCCTTTTACAGATTCGTATCCAGTTTGCCCAGCCCCATTTGCAGAAGAGGCCGTCTTTTCTCCACTGAGTATTTTTGACATTTTTGTCATGACCTTACATCTGGGTCCTCTATTCTGTACCATTGATCTACATGTCTGTTTTTGTGCTAGTATCATGCTGTTTTTGTTACTATGGCTCAGTAATATAGGTTAAAATCAGGTATGGTGATACCACCAGCCTTATTTTATTTATTTATTTTTTGAGATAGAGAATGAGCATGCCAGCAGCCTCTCAGCCACTGTGAATGACTTCCAGATGCATGCACACCCTTGTGGGCATGTGTGGCATTGCGCCCTTGCATTACTTTACATTTGGCTAAATGTGGGACCTGGAGAATTGAATGGACATTCTTAGGCTTGGAAGGCAGGTGCCTTAACTACTAAGCCATCTCTCCAGCCCCCACCAGCCTTATTATTATTATTATTATTATTATTATTATTATTATTATTATTTTGGTTTTCTGACATAGGGTCTTACTCTAGTTCAGGCTGACCTGGAATTCACTATGTAATCTCAGAGTGGCCTCGAATTCATGGCAATCCTCCTGCCTCTGCCTCCCAAGTGTTGGGATTAAAGGTGTGTGCTTGATATTCAAGGTTTGTTTGTGCTTCCAAATGAATTTTAGAATTTTTTTCTATTTCTGTGAAGAATGCCATTGGAATTTTGATGGAAATGGCATTAAATGCATAGATTGCTTTTGGTAAGATTGACATTTTCACAATATTTGTTTTTTTTAATCTAAGAACATAGGATGTCTTTCCATTTCCTAGTGTCTTCTGAAATTTCTGTCTTGAGTGTTTTAGTTTTCATTGTAGCAATCCTTCACTTCCTTGGTTAGGTTTATTCCAAAGTACTTTTTTCTTTTTGATGCAATTGTGAATGGGAGTGATTCTCTGATTTCATCCTCTGTGTGTTTGTTGTTAGCATATAGGAGGGCTACTTATTTCTGTGTGTTTATTTTGTATCCTGCTACATTGCTATAAATGTTTATCAGCTCTAACAGTTTGCTGGTAGAGGTTTTAGGGTCCTTTCTGTATAGAATCATATCATCTGCAAATAATGATAAGTTGATCTCTTCCTTTCTAATTTGTATCCCTTTTATGTGTGTCTCTGGCCTTATTACTATGGCTAAGATATCCAGTACTATATTAAATTAAAGTGGGTACAGTGGACAACCTTATCTTGTTCTTGATTTTAGTGGAAAAGCTTCAAGTTTTTCTCCATTTAGTATTTTGTTGGCTGTAGGTTTGTCATAAAAAGCCTTTATTATGCTGAGATATGTTCCTTCTATTCCCAATTTCTGTAGGACTTTTATCATGAAGGGATGTTGGATTTTGTCAAATGCTTTTTCTGCATCTACTGAGATGATCATGTGATTTTGTCCTTCAGTCCATTTATATAATGTATAGCATTTATCAATTTGCGTATGTTGAACCATCCATGAATCTCTGGAATAAATCCTACTTGGTCAGGGTGAATAATCTTTCTGATATATTCTTGTATTCTGTTGAGAATTTTTGCATTTATGTTTATGAAGAAGATTGGTCTGTAATTTTCTTTTTTTGTTCTGTCTTTGTCTGGTTTTAGTATCAGGGTGATGCTGGCTTCATAGAAGGAGTTTGGTAGGATTCCTTCCTTTTCTACTTTATGGAAAAGTTTGAGGAGCATTGGTGTTAGTTCTTCCATGAAGGTCTGGTAAAATTCACCAGTGAATCCATCTGGGCCTGGACTTTTTTTAGTTGGGAGATTTTTTTTTAATAACTGCTTGAATCTCCATACTTGTTATAGGTCTATTAAGGGGTAGGGTATCACTCTAGTCCAGGCTGACCTGGAATTCACTATGTACTCTGAGGGTGGCCTCAAAATCACAGTCATCCTCCTACCTCTGCCTTCTGAGTGCTGGGGTTAAAGGCATGTGCCATCATGACTGGCTCTTCTCTTTTTCTTTTGGTCAGATTTGCTAAGGGTTTATCAATCTTGTTTATCCTTTCAAAGAGCCAACTTTTGTTTCATTGATTCTTTGGATTTTTTTTTTTTTTTTTGGTTTCTATTTCATTAATTTCTGCCCTAACCTTTATTATTTCTTCCCATGTATTGATTTTTGGTTTGCCCTATTTCTTATTTTTCTCAAGACCTTAAAGTGAAGCATTAAGTTGTTTAGTTGCAACCTTTCTAATTTCTTTTTTCTTTTTTTTTTTTTTTTTTTTTTTTTGGTTTTCCAAAGCAGGGTCTTACTCTAACTCAGGCTGACCTGTGTAGTCTCAGGGTGGCCTTGAACTCACAGCGATCCTCCTACCTCTGCCTCCTGAATGCTAGGATTAAAGGTGTGTGCCACCATGCCTGGGTCTAATTTCTTTCTTTTTTAAATTAAAAAAATATTTATTTATTTATTTGCAAGTAGAGAGAGAGAGAGAGAGAAAAGAGACAGAGAGAGAATGGGCATGCTAGGGCCTCTAGCCACTGCAAATGAATTCCAGATGCATAAGCCTCTTGTGCATCTGGCTTATGTGGGTCCTGGGAATCAAACCTGGGTTCTTTGGCTTCACAGGCAAATGCCTTAACCACTAAGCCATTTCTCCTGCCCTCTAATTTCTTAATATAGGCACTTAAAGCTATAAATTTTCCTCTTAGGACTGCCTTCATTGTGTCCCAAAGGTTTTGGTATGTTGTGTTCTCGTTATCTTTTGATTTCTTTCTTGATTTCTTCATTGACCCATTCATGTATTATTTAGTTTCTATGATTTTGTTTATGACCTATAGCTTTTCTTGCTATTGATTTGTAGTTTAATCCCGTTGTGATCAGTTAGAGTGCAAGGAATTATTTCAATTTTCCTGTATTTGTTAAGATTTGCTTTGTGTCCATGTGCTGCTGAAAAGAATGTGTATTCTGCAGCATTTGGATGAAATGTCCTGTATATATCTGTTAGGTCCATTTGTTCTATGACTTCATTTAATCCAGATCCATTCTGGTTTTTTTTGCTGGGATGACCTGTCAATTGATGAGAGTGGGATGTTGAAATCACCCATTACAACTGTGTTTGGTATTTTCTGTGACCTTAGTTCTGATAGTGTTTGTTTGATGAAATTGGGAGTGCCCATGTTAGGTGCATCTATGTTTAGGATTGTAATGTCCTCCTCTTGGAGTTTTCCTTTAATCAATATAAAGTTATTTTCCTTATCTTTCCTAACTAATGTTTGTCTGAAGTCTACCCTGTCAGATATTAGGATAGTAAGTCCTGCTTGTTTTCTAGGCCCATTTGCTTGAAACACAGTTTTCCAACCTTTCACCCTAAGATAGTGATCATACTTTGTAGAAAGGTGAGTTTCTTAGAGGCAACAAATTGAAGCATCTGCTTTTTAATCCAGTCTGCAAACCTACGTCTTTTGGTTGGAGCATTGAGGCCATTAATATTATTGAGGGCTGTAGAGATGGCTTAGCAGTTAAGGTACATGCCTGTGAAGGCTAAGGACCCAGATTCAATTCTCCAGGTTCCATATAAGCCAGATGCACATAGTAGCACATGTGTCTGGAGTTCATTTGCAGAGGCTAGAGGCCCTGGCTCACCCATTCTAACTCTCTCTTTCCTTCCCTGTCTCTAATAAATAAATAAATAAAAATAAACCTTGCCGGGCGTGGTGGCGCACGCCTTTAATCCCAGCACTCGGGAGGCAGAGGTAGGAGGATCGCCAAGAGTTCGAGGCCACCCTGAGACTACATAGTTAATTCCAGGTCAGCCTGGACCAGAGTGAGACCCTACCTCGAAAAACCCAAAAAAATAAAATAAAAAAATAAATAAACCTTTAAAAAAAGAGTTATTAGCCGGGCGTGGTGGCACACGCCTTTAATCCCAGCACTCAGGAGGCAGAGGTAGGAGGATCGTCATGAGTTCAAGGCCACCTGAGACTACATACTTAATTCCAGGTCAGCCGGGGCCAGAGTGAGACCCTACCTCAAAAACCAAAAAAAAAAAAAAAAAAAAAAAAAAAAAAGGTATTACTGAAAGGTGGATTTATTTATTTATTTTTTGTTTGGTTGGCTTTTCTTTTTTTTTTTTTTTTTTTTTGAGGTAGGGTCTCACTCTGGCCCAGGCTGACATGGAATTCACTGTCATCTTAGGGTGGTCTAGAACTCACAGTGATCCTCCTACCTCTTTTTTCTTTCTTTTTTTTTTTTTTGTTTTTTTGTTTTGTTTTGTTTTTTCAAGGTAGGGTTTCACTCTAGTCTAGGCTGACTTGAATTCACTCTGTATTCTCAGGCTGGCCTTGAACTCACAAAGATCCTCCTTCTTCTGCCTCCCAAGTGCTGGAATTAAAGGTGTGCACCATCATGCCCAGACAGACAAGCATCTTAAAATGCTCAGCCATCTCTCTAGCCCCCCAATTTTTTTTTCAGGGTAGGGTCTTACTCAAGCCACAGGATGACCTGGAATTCACTCTAGTCTCAGGCAGCTTTTGTACTCACATTAATTCTCCTACCTCTGCATCCCGAGTGCTGGGATTAAAGGTGTGTACCACCTTGCCAGGCCCCATTTTTTAAAAATATATTGTTATTTTTATTTATTTATTTGAGAGAGGGAAAGAGGCAGAGTGAGATAGAGAGAGAATGGGCATGCCAGGGTTTCCAGCCACTGCAAACGAACTCCAAATGCATGTGCCCCCTTGTGCATCTGGCTTATGTGGGTCCTGAGGAATCGAACCGAGGTCCTTTGGCTTTGCAGGCAAATGCCTTAACTGCTAAGCCATCTCTCCAGCCCATCAGGCCCCATTTAAAAAAATATTTTATCTTATTTTTTATTATGAGAGAGAGAGGGAAAGAAAGTATGTGTGCCAGGGCCTCTAGCCACTGCAAACAAACTCCAGATGCATGCACTACCATGTGCATCTGGCTTATGTAGGTACTGGAGAATCAAACCTGGGTCCTTAGGTTTTGCAGGCTAGCACCTTAACTGCTAAGCCATCTCTCTAGCCCCCCTCCCCATTTTGTTTTTTAAATTCTATCTGGTTGGACATGGTGGAATATACTTCTAAAGTTAAAACCTAGCGGTCTTCTATGGAACTGCAGTGCTGTAAGGACTGCAGAGGACGGACATGTACTGCTTGGTCCATTCTCCACATCTCCGTGTTGTCCTTACAGCAGCCCTGTCAGATAAGTAGGGCAACAATGTGCCTCCATGTTGCCAGTGAAGAAATTAAACCTACCTGGCATGGTGGCACACACCTTTAATCCCAGCACTGGGGAGGCAGAGGTAGGAGAATTATGGTAAGTCAAGGTTACCCTGAAACTACATAGTGAATTCCAGGTCAGCCTGGACTAGGGTGAAACCCAACCTTGAAAAACAAACAAAACAAAATGTAACAAAACAAAACAAAACAAAAGAAATTAAACCTGAGAAAGATAAAACGACACATGTACAACACGGTGGGGCCCTAATATAAAACCAGGTCTCCTGATTTCTAGTTTTTACATAGCATGACCCTGCCTCAGATTATATCAGTGTCTCCGTTGTGTACGGCTTTTTTCGTTGAGTGAGAACTAGAGTTGAAATGGGAGATAGTTTTTTTAGCACATGACAGTTGAAGTGGCTTGTAATTAATGGTTAGGTTTCCAAATTGCTTAACAGTAAACCTAATCAGCAAGTAATCTAAAACAGATCATTTAGCAGAATATTGAGATTTTTCAGAAAGTTGGTCATAACATCAAAGACAATGGTGAATATTTTATAGGGAGAAAATCATTTTACTTTTTTTTTTTTTTTGAGGTAGGTTTTCACTCTAGCCCAGGCTGACTTGGAATTCAATATGTAGTCTTAGGCTGGCCTCAAACTCATAGTGATCCTCCTACTTCTGCCCCCCAAGTGCTGGGATTAAAAGTGTGTGCTCCACCACACCCATATTTTTTGTTTGTTTTTTACATTTTAAATATTTTATTTATTTATTTGAGAAAGAGAAAGAGGCAGAGAGAGAGAGAAAGAATGGGTACACCAGGGCCTCCAGCCACTGCAAACAAACTCCAGATGTCTGTGCCCCCTTGTGCATCTGGCTTATGTGGGTCCTAGAGAATTGAACCAGGATTCTTTGGCTTTGCAGGCAAATGCCTTAACGCTAAGCCATCTCTCCAGCTCCTTGTTTTGTTTTGTTTTGTTTTGTTTTGTTTTGTTTTGTTTTGTTTTGTTTTGTTTTTTGAAGTAGGTACTCATTACAGCCCAGGCTGACCTGGAACTCTGTAGTCCCAGACTGGTCTTGAACTCACAGCTATCTGGGACTAAAGATGTATGCCATTATGCCTAGCTCATTTTACATTGGTTTAAATGTACAGTATTAGTTTTACCCTTTTTTGGTTGTGTGTATGTAATGGGGTGTGTATGTGCCGTATGATGTATGGACATGTATGTGCCCTTGCAGGGCCCCTTCCTTCCCCTCCACCCCATCTCTGAAATGTGGTGACCAGAGCAGAACATCAGGTGTCTGCTCCATCATTCTTCTGCCCTTTATTTGAACCAGAGTCTCTTACTGATTCTGCAGCTTTTTTTTTTTTTTTTTTTTTTTTTTTTTTTTCGATTTTTCGAGGTAGGGTCTCACGCTGGTCCAGGCTGACCTGCAATTAACTATGTAGTCTCAGGGTGGCCTCGAACTCTCGGCAATCCTCCTACCTCTGCCTCCCGAGTGCTGGGATTAAAGGCGTGCGCCACCTCGCCCGCCAACTTTTTATTTTTATTTATTTATGTATTTATTTATTTTTTGGTGAGCCCAGGAAACTCTAGGAGGTGCTGGTTTTAGGTTGTGGAAGTTGCTAGGCTTTCTGTGCTTCTCTTTGCAGGGCTGGGGTTACAGGCACATGTGGCCATACCCAGATGTTTACATGGGATGTGTAGATTTGAACTCAGGTAGTTTCAGGCCACCTGGGTCCCTCACATGTGTGCAAGATCTCTTGAGCCTGTTTTTAACCTTTTGGTGAATTGCTAGACCATCTTCCTAAGTAGTGGTACTATTTCACTTGCCTACCAGTACTGTGTGAAGGTTCCATTTTCTCTGAATTTTGCTTATCAGTTTCATGTTTTTATTTTTTATTTGTGTGTGTGAGAGAGAGGGTTAGAAAGAGAATGGGCATGCTAGGGCCTTCAGCCACTGCAAACAAACTCCAAATGCATTTGCCCCCTTTTGCATCTGGCTTACCAGGACCCTGGGGAATCAAACTTGGGTCCTTTGGCTTTGCAGGCAAGTGCCTTAACCACTAAATCTCTCCAGCCCTGTCAGCTTTTAAAAAAACTTTTTATTGAGAGCTTCCATAAGTATAGACGTGATAATTCCTACCCCCATTCTCTCAAGACCACCATTCCTGGCTTAAATTTAAATATATATATATATATTTTTTTTCTTTTTTGGTTTTTCCAGGTAGAGTTTCGCTCTAGCTCAGGCTGACCTAGAATTCACTATGTAGTCTCAGGGTGGCCTTGAACTCACAGCAGTCCTCCTACCTCTGCCTCCCAAGTGCTGGGATTAAAGGCGTGTGCCACCACGCCCGGCTAAAAATTTATTTATTTGAGTGTGTATGTGCATGCATGCCAGGTTCTCTCATCAATGAAAATGAGTGCCCATCTGGCTATATGTGGTTGCTGGAGAATTGAACCTGGGCCAGCAGACTTTTCAAGAAAGCACCTTTTACCAATTGACCCATCTTCTCCAGCCCCTTTCCTTTCCTTTCTGTTTTTCTCTTCCTTTCCTTTTTCCATTCCTATCCTTTTGTCTCCTCTCCTTTCTTCCTCTCTTCTCCTCCTCCCCTCTTATCTTGCTCTGTAAACCACATTGGCTTTGAAATTGTGATCCTCCTGCCTCAGTTTTCCAAATACCATAAGCATGTCCCTCCTTGCCCAGCTCTTTTTTCTTTGTCTCACAAGTGACAGGATGAGTATCTGAATGGTTTTCATTCACTTGGAACATAGTGGGAAGTTTAGAAAACTTTTACTTGTGTACAGATCACAAAACTCACTCATCTTAAGTGTCCATTGCAGTCATTTCTTTCCCCAGTGTCCATATGATCAGTTTCTAGGTCTTCTTATAGCTAAGATTTTTTTTATTTTTTTCAGTAAAAAAAAAATTCAGTTGAGGGCTGGAGAGATGGCTCAGTGGTTAAAGGTATTTGGGTTCAATTCCCCAGTACCCACATAAATCCAGATGCACAAAATGGCACATGCATCTGGAGTTCATTTTCAGTAGTAAGAGGCTCTGATGTGTCCATTCTCTCCCTGTCTGTCTCTTCCTTTCTTTCTGCTTGCAAATAAATAATAAATAATAAATAAAATTTTTAAAAATTATGTTGCCCTTCTGCTTGCCTGCTTGCTTACCTCCTTCCTTCCTTCCTTCTTTTTGGTTTTTCGAGGTAGGGTTTCACTCTAGCCCATGCTGACCTGGAATTCACTATATAGTCTTAGGCTAGCCTCAAACTCATGGCGATCCTTCTACCTTTGCCTCCTGAGTGCTGGGATTAAAGGCATGCACACCACACCTGGCTTTCTGCCTTATTTCTAAGACAGAGTCTCTCATGGAACCTTGACCTTGCTGTTTTTCAGTTAGACTACTAATCAGGGGACTCCAGTAATCCTTCTGTCTCTACTCTCCTCAGATCCAGAGTTACAGATGTGTATGGCTGTGGTGGTTTGAATTAGGTGTCTTCTATTAAAACTCATGTATTCTTAATGCTTGGTTCCCAGCTGATGGCAATTTGGGTGGTTGAGCTTTGCTGAAGGAAGTTTGTTGTTAGGGGTGGGATCAGCCTGGGCTACAGTAAGAACCTACCTGAAACCCCCCCCCACACACACACACAAAAAAAAAAAAAAAAAAAAAAAAAACAATAGCTGGGCATAGTGTATTAATATCACTTAAGGAAATGAGATAGAATTGCCATGAGTTCAAGGCCAGCCTTGGATATAGAATGAGTTCCAGGTGATCCTGGACTGGAGTGAGACCCTGTCTTAAAAAAAAAATCAATAGCCAATCGTGGTGTACACCTTTAATCCCAGCACTTGAGAGGCAGAGGTAGGAGGATTACTGTGAGTTTGAAGCCAGCCTGAGACTACAGAGTGAATTCCAGGTTTTCCTGGGCTAGAGTGAGACCTTACCTCGAAAAACTAAAAAAATAAATAAATAAAAATAAATCAATGGGGGGCTGGTGAAATGGTTCAGTGGTTAAAGGCACTTGCAAAAACTGCATACCTGGGTTCAATTCCCTAGAACCCATGTAAAGCCATTAATTAAATAAATGATGGGCCCTCCAAGGCTCAGGGTCCATTGTGGAAGAGGTGGCAGAAAGAATGTAAGAGCCAAAGGAAGGGTACCACTCCTTACAATACAACTGTCCAGACAGAATTTGGTCTTAATATCCATGACCTCACAGTGTCTAGCAATACCTTCAGAAGACCCTCATAATTGGAGAAAAAGACGATGATATCAAAATAAACGAGAGACTAACAGGAAGAGAGGGAGGGGATATGATGGAGAGCGAAGTTGTGAAGGGGAAAGCAGGGGAGGGGAGGGAAATATCATGGTTTATTGTCTCTAAATATAGACATTTTCAATAAAAAAATTTAAAAAATAAATAAATGATGGATCCTTTAAAGAAATCAATAGGCAGCCAGGCATGTTGGTGCCTGCTTTTAATCCCTGCACTTGGGAGGCTGAGGTACAAGGATTATTGTGAGTTCAAAGTCAGCCTGAGACTACATAGTGAATTCCAGGTCAGCCTGGGCTAGAGCAAGACCCTACACTCCCCCTCCCCCCCCCCAAAATCAATAGATGGCTGGAGAGAGGGCTCCACAGTTAAGGTGTTTGCCTGTGAAGCCTAATGACCCGAGTTCATTTCCCCAGTGTCCACTTAAAGCCAGATGCTCAAAGTGGTGCATGCATCTGAAGTTCGTCTGTAGAGGTTAAAGGCCCTGGATATTCATTCTCTTTCTGTGCTGGGATGTGGTGGTACACACCTTTAAATCCCAGCACTAGGGAGGCCAAGGTAGGAGGATCTCTGTGAGTTCCAGACCACCCTGGGACTACACAATGAGTTCCAGGTCAGCCTGGACTAGAGCAAGACCAAAAAAAAAAAAAAAACAATAAAATAAAATAAAGAAGATGACAGGATAGGTACTTCAAAAAAGAATAGATTGAATGCAATATTTAATATTTACTATGTTTATTTATGTTTATTAATATTCACTAAGTAGTATCAGGGTGACTTCAAACTCATGGCAATCCTACCTCAGCCTCCTAAGTACTGGAATTAAACGTGTGGGCCACCATGCTCAGATTATTTATTTGAGAGAGAGAGAGTATGGGCATACCAAGACCTCTTGCCACTTCAAACTCCAGACTCATTTGCCAATTTGTGCATCTGGCTTTATATGGTTACTGGGGAATGGAACAGAATCCAAGCTGGCGGGCTTTGTGAGCAAGCACCTTTAATTGTTGAGGCACTTAACATTCCTTTCACTGTTTGATAAATAGGTTGATGACAGTTACACTACTATACACAAAAGATACTAATCTGCTAAATGGGTTTTAACTATTAAACTATTGCTATGTGCTTTTGATTATCCTACTTGTCATGAGTAAATTGGTCTCTGGGGTACTTGTGCTCTGTTCATCATTCTCTCTCATTCCTCACATTCTACTGTATTTGAGGACTGGGGAGATGGCTCAGCAGTTATTGGTGCTTGCTTACTATATTTGAATTGCTAGGGATCTTGTTAAAATATTTATTTATTTATTTAAGATATTTATTCATTTTTATTATTAATAACATCCTTAGTATAGATACATCATGTGTTGGTACCATCTTATCCCTCTTCCCTGCTCCCACTCTGCTGTAGGTTCTCCTCAACAGGGTTGCTGGTATTTCCCACAGAGTTGTAGGTTATGCATTGTGGGAACAGCACTCAGTTATGGGGGTGGGACAATGCCTTAGGGTATGACGTCCCAACCTGTGGCTCCTACAATCTTTTTGCCCCTTCTTCCACAAAAATCCCTCAGCCGTGGTGGGTATGATTTAAGTTCACTTCAGTGATGAGCTCTTAGGAGGCTCTGTATTTCTTCTTTGGTATGTGTTGAGTATCCTCAGTGTCTGCCTTCTTTACCCTGGCACTGATAGTCAGGCTCATCATGGAAGCAGCACTCTTGCTCATCTCCCCAATTCCTCTATGGTTTCACCTGGGCATTGGCCGAAATGTTAAGGGTGGTTTATCTACTTGGGTCTCACTACTTTCTTCTTTTATTTCTTTCTTTTCTTTTCTTTTCTTTTTTTCTTTTTTCTTTTTCTTTTTTTTTCCAGTCCATCTTTTAATTTTTTTTGAAAAATTCCTGACATTACAGAACTAAACTGAAATGTAGTAATATTCCACTCTTACATTTCCATGACAGAAAAAAATTCATGAGCCAAAAAAAAAAGGGGGTAGGGGTAGAAGCTTATAAAACTAAATATGGATCTCAGCATAACAGCTGAACAGAGAAAGGAATTAAAACGCTTTAATTAAAAAATCACGAGTGGATGATAAATTGTGTAGAAACTGAAAATTTACAAACTATTTAAAACCTGGAATTGCTGGCTGTTCAGAAACTACACAGATGGATCATGGGTGGTGGTGGTGAACAGCAGAAAAGGAGTATGGATGAATCTGCACTGTTTTAGCTGCTCCCCATGCCACCCGTCTCCGAGGAAAGCCTGACATTGATTAGATATTGGGCCAGGCTAATGCTGGCAGCAGATCCAGTGATGGTAACCTGCCTATCAGTAGACCCTTCCACTGGGTTTGCAATTTTGATCTGAGCCCCAGACATCTGACGGATCTCATTGATTTTGGCGCCCTGACGCCCAATTATGCAGCCAATCAAATCGTTTGGAATGGTGAGTTCATGAGAAGTAGTCTGAGCAGATGCATCCAAACCTGCCCAATAGCCTTTCACCTCTGGAGAGCTGGATTCAATGCCACTGAATCCAGTGTTGCCATGCGTCATGGGAAAATGAGACTGTTGCATTGCCAACTGGTGCAGCTTGGTCAAATCTGGCTGTGGAATGGCATACTGTCCTTGAATGGTATAGGCCTGACCACCTGCAAAGATGACTGGAGAACTTGAGGGCTTGGGCCGGTACGGGATGGTCACGCCCTTTCGGGGGGGGGGGGGACTCCAACATGACCACACAGATCTGTTTGACACACTCAATGATGGATTGTGGAATGCCAGCAATAGTGATGGCCCGCTCAGTTGAGTTGGGGAGCATATCCCCTGCCACCTGGACCTGAGCCCCTGTACTCTCTCGTATTTCCTTGATCTTGCAACCACCTTTTCCAATGAGTGAGCCACACTGACTCGCAGGTACCACCAGCCTTAGGGTAACTGGGGGTCTACTGGCAGCTGTGCTATTAGTCATAGAGCTGCTAATGTCCTCTTCCAGTTTATCAATGATCATAGCAAAGGCTTTGAAGATGGCATTAGTGGGTCCAGCCAAAGTGATAATTCTCTCAGGACAATTCCCTTCTGAGATGTTGATGCGTCCACCACTCTCCTCACGCATCTTCTTAACTGATTCTCCTTTCTTTCCAATGATACTGCCAACTTCCTTCCCATGCATAAGTAGCCGTATGGTGAGAGTGACATTTAATCCACCTTCAATGACACGGGTATCCATGTCGAGCAGAGTTATGAGGAGATGGACGTTGAGTGGTCAAGTCTTTGGTCACTGGTGGGGGGGTGAAAGCCAAAAACTGCAGGCGCGAAGCGACTGAGGGGAAAAGGGGAGCGGGCGGGAAGGGGAAGGGCGGGAGGCCGGGGGCGGAACAATAGGGGCGGGCGGGAAGGCGAGCCCCCCCCTGGCTGGCGGGCGGAGGAGGAGGGGGGTGGAGGAGGAGGAGGAGGAAGGGGGAAAGAGACCCCGGGGCGGGTGGAGGGCGGCGGAGGGCGGGCGGGAGAGGGCGCAGGCTGCGGCTGCTCCGGCTGCTGCCTCTGCTGGTCTGGGAGGCTTTTTTTTTAAGATAGGGTCTCACTCCAGCCCAGGCTGACCTGGAATTAACTATGTAGTCTCAGGATGGCCTTGAATTCATGGCAATCCTCCTACCTCTGCCTCCTGAGTGCTGGGATTAAAGGCGTGCACCACTACACCCGGCAGGGGTCTTGCTACTTTCTGAAAAAGAAAAACAGATTCTCCAATGGAAAGTAAAGTCAGCATAGGTTAAATGGGGTAAGAGTTATTGATTTACTCTGGTCCAGGCTAAGAATTTTGAGGGTGGATGATCCTCCTACCTCTGCCTCCCGAGTGCTTCTTGATTTAGGGAGATTTTGATGGATGTAGCCCTTCTTTTAGCCAAAGACTACTGGAGAGCATAATCTTCGTCTCCATAGAATTCTGACCTGGTTCCCAGTTCCAGATATTGGGTCCTTTCCATTGAGCCAATCAGAAAGCTATATTGATTACCCACCAAGGTTGTGTGCCACCATTGCACTGGTGTTTACATCTTGTCAGGGTGGTTGCTTTTGCTCTTGAGTAGCTTAGATCCTTGGTTGCTCATGCCCTTGTTGGCCACTTTCCCCCAGTAGCTCATGTAGTGCTTTCTAAGATTTTTTAAAAATTTGTTTATTTATTAGAGACAGAAAGAGGGAGAGAGAAAGAATGGCCACACCGGGGCCTCTAGCCACTGCAGATGAACTCCACATGCATGCGCCACCCTGTGCATCTAGCTTAAGTGGAACCTGGAGAATCGAACCAGGGTCCTTAGGCTTCACAGGCACGGGTCTTAACAACTAAGCCATCTCTCCAGCCCTCATGTAGTGCTTTCTAGCATTACATCGGTTACTGTGTGGGGACTGACTCTCTTCCGGATTCCAGACAGGTCTCTCTGTGTTCTGTATTGGCAGCATATGGTGTCTTCAGCAATAGGGTCTTACCTTTTACCTCAGGCAGGTAATCAAGTGCTTTGGTAGAAGCCTGTCTTGTTTTGGGGACCATGTAGGTCTCTCTGATCAACAGCTCAAAGTGGGTAGCAACTGATTTCTGGTACTGGGAGTTACAGGTCAGAGCCAAAAAAAAATTTTTTTTTTTTTTTTTGAGGTAGCGTCTCACTCTGGCTCAGGCTGACCTGGAATTCACTTTGTAATCTCAGGGTGGCCTCGAACTCTGGCGATCCTCCTACCTCTGCCTCCCAAGTGCTGGGATTAAAGGCGTGCACCACCACGCCCGGCAAAATTTTTAAGGTTAGGCTTCATCCCACCCTCTCTAGGGCCCTTCTTTTCAGGTGAAATAGCAGATTCGTGCTTGGCTTGGTGGTGCCTTTAATGCCAGCACTCAGGAGGCTGATATAGGAGAATTGTTGTGAGTTTGAGGCCACCGTGAGACTACATAGTGAGTTCCAGGTTAGCCTGAGCTTGCTAGAGCAAGACTCTATCTCACAAAAATCAAACCAAACAAAAAAACAAACAAAATGCAGATTCTGACTTTATAGCATGAGGATCAGATATGAGATCTCTCCCACCAATTGAGGTTCACATCTAATCAGAGAACAGTTGGTTACCTGAAGAGGTTGTGTGCCATTATTTCACAAGTGTGTATTTCTTGGATTTATATTTTTTTGTGGGATTATATTTTGTATATTATATATATTATATATTTTGTGTTTCCTGTATTATAATGTAGAGATTTCTATATCTTAAGTTAATTTGGTGCTTAAGTTTTCTAATTATCTGCAAGGCTCTTAGCCACATAAATCCAACTTTATAAATCTTCAGGGTAGAGGTTTAAGGGGCCAAGTATAGTTCTTATACTCCAAGAAAACAGCAGGAGTGACCCTAGGTATTGAGTTTGTCTGCTATTCAACTATTCTGGTATACAGGATGGAGCAATTTACTGGCAAATTCTACAATCTAACTGAGCAATATACACATTCAATCCAAACCAGCATAGAGTATTTATGCAGTAGTGGGGATTAAACAGATAATCTAACAAAAATCAAAGTCCCAAAGGATGTGTGTTGTCCCATATCCTTAATCTTGTCAACTGGGAAGTAGAATTTCTGGTCTGAAATGGGTTCCAGGTCAGCCTGGGACCGAGTCAGACCCTGTTCCCAATAATGACAGAAGAAAAAGACAAAGGCCCTATGAATCTGGAAACATCACAGGCAACAATAGTCAACCCCCAAATACAGCTTATTTGAGAATAGTAAAGCCAACCAAGAATATGTAATACATAACCTGCCCTGACCTGGAAAGAGATTAGCACTTTCAGTGCAGCCCTATGTACCTGCCTAGAGTAGACAGCTTAATATTTGTTGAGATGGACTTCCAAACCAGACACAGTTATGGAGGAAGAGATATCTATTGAAGGTTAAAGATCCAGGGGAGTTCCATAATGGTAGAAGAAGTTGACCCCCTCTTTAAAGGACAAAGCAGAGAGAGATGAAAAAAAAAGAAAAGCCACACCACACAACATACTTCAGGAACTCCAGACAGAACTAGGCACTTTGCATATCTTTATATTGGAATTACAAATCCATCACCACACCTTAGGGCTAGACCCTAAGATCCACCCAGTAACATATTCTTCAGCCATTTGGCTGCAGATCTAAAGTACATACTAATAAAACACTGAATATATTGTGGGGCATGCATTCAAACTACCATACTGCCTTTGTGTAAGTAGGCCTTGTTACCTTTTGGGATGGCTTCCAGTCTCACCAATGCTGGGTGCCCACCTCAATCCCTTTCTGTTGTGCTGTGGATCTGGTGTTCTGATGGGCTGTGCCAGATGCCTTGTGGTCCCGGGGTGAATGAATTCATGACCCTGACAGCTGGGGGATGGGAAGCTGTTCAAGATGCCTGGAGTTGTACCAGAGCTGCTCAGCTGGTCCCATTTTTATTCTCCTTCAGCAGCTGCTCGGCTAGTCCCTGCTGTCTTCCCCTTCAGGTTTCTTGACTTTGTGAGGAGGCCAATGTGACTAGAAAATCCCTTCACTTGGTTTCTGCTCCTGCAGCCCTGACCAGGCTGGGCAGATGGGCATGGACCAGACCTGCTGGCAACTTGGCAAGATTCTGGCCATTTTCCTCCTTTCTGGAAGATTTTATTCTCCTGCTTCTCTACTGTGTTTGATAATAATTTATACACCTTCACTTTTCAGTAGAAGAGTATATTTTGCTGTTTTTCTTCTACTTCTTCTTCTTCTTGTTGTTTTTTTTTTTTTTTTTTTTTTTTTTTTCGAGAGAGGGTCTCACTCTAGCCCAGGATGACCTGGAATTCACTCTGTATTCCCAGGGTAGCTTCGAACTCACAGCGATCCTTCTACCTCTGCCTCCTAAGTGCTGGGATTAAAGGCGTGTGCCACCACGCCCGACTTGTTTTTCTTCTTATTTCCCTCCCTAGACTGCTTTGGTTTGGCTATACTATGCTACCCTCTTGAAGTATGTGCTTCTTGTCCAGCTGGTTGATCTAATAATCTGCAGGGTCCCCTGCTTATTTATGCTGTTGGTGACTGTTAGCCTCTGGTGTCTCCCATTGGGCTCTCCAATACTATCCAGCACTATGAGGGCTTGCTGGAAGGGAGATAATTTCCCTTTCAGTTCCAGCATGGTATTTCCATGTCCTGTGACCACAGCCGGTAATGTTTTCAACAACAGATTCATACCTTTTAGCCCCTGGGATCTTCCTATCTCTGATTCCCTTGCACTGGGACTACAAACACCATCAGGCCTGGAATTTTTATGTGAGTACTAGGGATTGAACTCAGGTCCTCATGTTTGTGAGTAAAGTGCTTTACTGACTAAGCCATCTCCTTAGCCATCTCATACCAAATTTTTCATTTAGTCATTTGTATATATGTTTTTGGAAAAATATACCTCAACTTGCTTATTCCTTCCTTGTGAATTTTTGTTTGTTTGATTGTTTTTGTTTTTTGAGGTAGGGTCTCACTATAGCTCAGGCTGACCTGGAATTCACTATGTAGTCTCAGGCTGGCCTTGAACTCACAGTGATCCTCCTGCCTTTTCCCCCTGCATGCTGGGATTAAAGGCATGCACCACCACACCCAGCCTCCTTCCTTGTGAATTTTTTAAGATGAATGAAAGTACATTGTACCTTCCGTGAATGAAGGATAAAAATGTTCTTATTAAGCCCATGTGGTGGCACACACTTTAATTAATTTTTAAATTTAAGAGGACTGTTGTGAATTCCAGGTTGGCCTAGACTATAGTTAAGACCTTGCTTCAAAACAACAATGATTAATTCCAGGTCAGCTTTGGAAAGAGCAGGACCCTACCTCAAACAAACAAACAAACAAAAAAAAAAAAAAAACCCAGATACACACACACTCACAAACAAAACCAACAATTTTTAAAAAGTTTAGGGTTGGAGATATGGCTCAGTGGTTAAGGAACTTGTTTGCAATGCCTAACAATCTGGATTTGATTCCCCAGTACCCATGTAAAGCCAGATGCATTAAGTAGCACATGCATCTAGAGTTTGTTTGTGAGGTAAGATTCAGGCAGACCTGGAATTCACTATGTAGTCTCAGGCTGGTCTCAAACTCACAGAGATCTTCTACCTCTGCCTCTTGAGTGCTGGGACTAAAGGTGTGCACCACCACGCCCAGCTATAAAAATATTTTAAAAACTGAAGTAACCTAGTGACTAATGTGGAGACATAGATTACACTCTGATTTCTTCTTCCAAACCACCATATTGCTTGGAAAGTAGCCAGGAGTCTTTTTGTCCAGTTCTGCATGATATGCAGTTCTTGAGCCCCTCTGTCTCTTGTTGAAGAAGAAAGAACACAGGGAAAGAGTGTCTTTTTAAATACACACACAGATTTGTGAAGGTCAATGGAAATTGTTTATTTATTACTTGCAAGCAGAGAGAAATAAAAGAGAGACCAACAGAGAGAATGGGTGCACCAGGGCCTCCAGCCACTGCAAACAGACTCCAGATGCATGTGCCACTTTGTGCATCTGGCTTTACATGGGTATAGGGGAATCAAACTCAGGTCATTAGGCTCTGAAGGCAAGCACCTTATATTATGGCTCACCAAACACCAGCAGGCATTACACCCCTAGGACTCATGACCTCCCCCACCATAAGTTTTCAGTACCAGCCATGTATTCCATCCCATGGAGTGGGCCTGCAGTCCAATTAGTGAGTGTTAGTTTCCCCCATAACAGACATGCTACTTTTGTACCCATTGTCTCATTCGGCCTGGCTAGCAAAACTTAAGGCTTGCAGTGTCTACTGTTGTTCATCCACTGATGACTTCTCTTTCCCATTGGACTGCAAGCAGTATAGCTTTTTCCAGCTTTCTGTCAGCTGGTCTACAGGGAGGAGGTTTTCAGCTCAGCTCCAGCTTGATTTCTCAATGACCTTGTAGCCCAAGCATGTAGATTCTTCATCAGTTAGGGTCTTACTATGTATTCTTGGTGGAAAACCAAAAGCCTTGGCAGTGGCCTATAATATTTAGGGGGCATTAGGGACCTGGCCAACAACTCACTGGAAGGTATCCCATCCCTGGCACTGAGATTCTAGAACAAGTCTTGATAAATAATATACTAGCTAGCTAACTATTTACCTGAAAGTAATATGATGCTATATACTTTCATTATTTATCTTTACAGTCCATCAATATTATGGAACTGACTTTACAGAAATATGGAAGTTATGAAAAATTTGAACAAGCCACTGGTGGTAGCTTATTATCTAAAGCTCGAATCTGGAGTCATGTGAGAAAGTACATGATGAAGGAAGGCTGCCTGGGAGAGGTATGACTATATCAAAACATGTGAGGAAGGAAGGCTGCCTAGAGGAGGCATGGGAAGATGTGGAGTTGCTTGTGGCATTTTCACTTTGAGGCTGTTCCACCTATATGATTATTTTCATGTAGGTTTTGTTTTCCTAACCCTATATTACTCTTTAAATTAGTTTTTTGCATTTTTTGTGCTCTTATTATTATTATTTTATTTTATTTGTGAGGTAGGGTCTCACTCTAGCTCAGGCTAACCTGGAATTCATTATGTAGTCTCAGGGTGGCCTCGAACTCACAGCGATCCTCCTGCCTTTGCGTCCCAAGTGCTGGGGTTAAAGGCGTGTGCCACCATGCCTGGCTTCTTATTGTTATTCTTATATGTATAGTTTATGGCATTATATGAATTTCTTAATAAAAGTTGCTCATGAAGAGATTTGCTCTAGTGTTCTCTCATTATTAATTTTTTTTTTTTTTTTTTTTTTTTTTTTTTTTTTCGAAGTAGGGCCTCACTCTGGCCCAAGCTGACCTGGAATTCCCTATGTGTCTCAGGATGGCCTCAAACTCATGGCAATCCTCCTACCTCTGCCTTCTGAGTTCTGGGATGAAAGGAGTGCGCCACCATGCCCAGGTTCATTATTAATCTTATTTTTCAGCCTCAAAGCCTTACACTGGCTAAGAGCCTATATATATATATATATTTTTTTTTTTAATTCTGAAGCACTCTACCACTGAGCTATATTCTCAGCTTTCTATTTGAGACAGCATCTCACTAAGTTGCTTGTACTCACTCTGCAGCCAAGTAAACTTGGCTTAAACTTGTAGTCTCTTTCCTTAGCCTCCCTAGTACCTACTATATCATTGTTTCATCATTGTATCTAGGTTATATTTGAGAGATACCAGAGGTACAGTTTTAAGTTCTCTGTGTCTTCCTCAGCATAGTCATCTACTTTATCTTCAATAAAGGTTCTTGAGTTCTCAAAGGGTGAAAATTCAGATGTTCAAAGGTGACTGGATGTACATTTCATCAACTTGGCTTCTAGGAGAGTCATAATAGTAATGCACAAAAAATATTGTTGTATGAACCATTGTTTTTTGTGAAAACTTTCTCCCCTCTTCCTTTATATTTCATTTTATGTACATGAATTTTTTTCTTGCTCCTTAGATTGTTGTTCATCTCACTGAGGACCTACTTTCCCGGGCATCAATGACAGTAGTAAATGGATGCCCAACTTTAACCATCAACATTTCCACTGCTCGTGAGCACTGGCTGGAGGGAATGCTGAGACATGAAATAGGTAGGGACTAACCCTTTTCCATTTACTCATTTGCAATATCAGGAATTCCCTCCAAAGAAATATTTTTTTAGAATCCTTTCCTTCCTTCACTCTCTTTCTTATTTTCAGTTGAGGCTAAGGAGATTTGTGGAAGAAAAAAGGTAGAAAGCCCCAAGTATCAGGGCAACTATGCTTATTAGCATTTCAACTAACATCCAGAGAAAGAAATGAAGCTGTTTGAGTTTGAGTCAGAAAAATGGGCTCCACAGTGGAGATCCGTGAGCAGCTACCATGTTTTTCTCAGTAATATTTAACAAAATGTCATGAGGTTAGTAAGCTTTACTTAGCCTATATCTCATATCAAATTAGAATTTTCTTTTTAAAATAGGGCCTCATATAACCCAAGATGGTCTCAAACTAGCCTGTCTTGTTTTGATTTGTAGGTACACCTCAATTTAGTTTTAGAAATGTTTGTGGAAGGGGCTGGGGGGAGGGCTCAGCAGCTACAGAAATGTTTATGGAATGTTTTTTTTTTTTCCTTTTCTTTTTATGGAATGTTTTCTATGTCAGGTTTTTATTACTAAAACAAATAACTAAGACAACTAACTTAAAAAGAGACTCATGGCAATCTTCCTACCTCTGCCTCTTGAGTGCTGGGATTAAAGGCATGTGCCATCATGCCTGGCTAGGTTCACAGTTTTGTAGCTTTCAGCATGTGATGAACTGACTCTGTTAGTGCTGAGCCCATGATGGGTTTTCTTTTGCTGCTGGGTCTGGGATGGCTGGCCCTGTTGCCCTTGGGCCTATGATGGCCAATCCCTGTTGTTGCTGGGCTTGGGATGGCTGATCCTGTCACTTCTGGGCCTGGGATGGCTGGCCCTGTCGGCCCTGTCGCTGTTGGACCTGGGACGGTCACCCATCCTGGATGGTTGTTGAAGAGCCTATGGCAAGGTGGCATTGCCAAGGTGGAGCATGTGTCTAATCTCTAGTGGATGTGGAAGAAATCAGAGTAAGGAAAAGGCCCCACTGTCCCTTTCAAGCATATCTTCAGTGACCTAAGGACATTCATGAGGCTTCACATCTATATGCAACACTTCTCAATAACTCCAAGCTGAGGACAAGGATAACACTTCAGCCTTTGTGAGAATATTCTATATCCAAACTAGCATTTTCTCTGGGGAAGAATTAAAACATGAATGTCATCTCCTATAACTCACATGTTTTTTCTTCTCTGCAGGTACACATTATTTCCGTGGCATTAACAACCTTCAGCAGCCATGGAACAGTTGGATTGGCCGCAAAAAACATGAGCTAAAGCCAAACAACCCCACAGAGGAGGGACTGGCAAGTATCCATAGTGTCCTGTTCAGAAAAGACCCCTTCTTATGGAGGGCTGCCCTCCTCTACTACACTGTGTACCAAGCCAGTCAAATGTCTTTTTGTGAACTCTTCAAAGATATTAGCAAGTTTGTCAAGGACCCCAATACAAGATGGGATTATTGTGTTCGAGCCAAGAGGGGATGGACTGATACTTCCCAACCAGGTAGGTGTCCCTTGATGGCAGGGTTTCTATCTTACTGCCTAGTTACTAGTGATTCTGGTCATGTTCTAATCCCTGAATCTGAGAATTGACCCATCTATGAAACATTAAAACATTGCTTGAAACTTTTTCCTTCTTTTTTTGACATGGTCTTGCTTCCTTGGCTTTCTCAGCATTATTTTGCACAGCTTGTGTTGAAACATTTCAGACCAACATAACCAGGAAAGAGTCGTAGAATGGTGGTGCACATCTGCAATCCCAGCACTCAGGAGACTAAGGCAGGAGGCCCTTGATTTTGAGGCCCTGTCACCAAAAAAAAAAAAAAAAAGTACCATGGGGCTGGAGGAATGGCTTAGCGGTTAAGGCATTTTCCTGCAAAGGACCCAGGTTTGATTCTTCCAGGACCCATGTAAGCCAGATGCACAGGTGGCACGTGCATTTGGAGTTTGTTTGCAGTGGCTGGAGACCCTGGCATACCCATTTCTCTCTCTCTCTCTGTCTCAAGTAAATAAACTTTTAAAAAGTTTTAAAAATCTTAAAATAGTACCATGAACACTCATATACCCTTCTTTTATTTATTTATTTTTAAATTTTATTTTTTATTGACAGCTTCCATAATTGTACACAATATCCCATGGTAATTCCCTCCCTCCCCTCACTTTCCCCTTTGAAACTCCATTCTCCATCATATCCCCTCCCCCTCTCAATCAGTCTCTTTTATTTTGCTGTCATGATCTTTTCCTCCTATTATCATGGTCTTGTGTAGGTAGTGTCAGGCACTGTGAAATCATGGATATCCAGGCCATTTTGTGTCTGGAGAAGTACATTGGAAGGAGTTCTACCCTTCCTTTGTCTCTTAACATTCTTTCCGCCACCTCTTCTGCAATGGACCCTGAGCTTTGTCGGGTGTTTAGAGATGTTCCAGTGCTAAGCACTCCTCTGTCACTTCTTCTTAGCACCATGGTGCCTTTTGAGTCATCCCAAGGTCACCGCCATCTAAAAAGAGAAGCTTCTCTAACCAAAATTGAGAGTAGCATTAATATATGGGTATGAACATTAAGAGAAGTGCTTACTGGGCAGTTTGATGAGCATAGTATATACATTTAGTCAGACACCAGCAGACATTACACCCCTAGGCTAAGGCTCATGACTACCCCTGTTGTAGGTTTTCAGTATCAGGGATATATTCCCTCCCATGGGGCGGGCCTCTAGTCCAATTAGAGAGTGTTTGGTTTTCCCCAGAACAGACATGCCACTATTGCACCCATTGGCTCAGTTGGCCTGGCTGGCCAAATTTAAGGCTTGCAGTGCCCACTGTTGAGTATCTTCACTGGTGATTTCTCTCTCTCACGTTGAACTGCATGCAGCATAGATTTTTCCAGCTTTGTGTCAGCTGGTCCACATGGAGGAGGCTTTCAGCTCAACTCCAACAGTGTTTCTGCAATACCATCTATTCCTGGTGGAAAACCAAAGGCCTCGGCAATGGCCTGTAATGTTTTGGGGGTATCAGTGACCTCCCTGGCCAACAACTCACGGCAGGTGTCCCATCCCTGGCACTGAAAAATTTCTAGTAACAATCTATGGTTTGTGAGTGTTCCATTGTCCAGAAAAGTAGGTTCCCATATGACTTATTTATATCCTTTTAGATTTTTTAAAATAACCCTGTTATGAATTTTTAATATTTTTATTTATTTAAGGGAGTGAAAGAGGGAGGGAGGGAGGGAGAGAGAGAGAGAGAATGGCTGTGCCAGGGCCTCCAGCCACTGCAAATGAACTCCAGACACATGCACCTCCTTGTGCATCTTACTTATGTGGATCCTGGAGAATCGAACTGGGGTCCTTTGGCTTTGTAGGCAAATACCTTAACCTCTAAGCCATCTCTCCAGCCCCATCCTCTTAGATTTTGATTAGCCCTCCCTTCACCTTTCCTTTACTCAATCCCTTCCCCTGACCTCACTAAGGCCTTTTCACCCCCATTAATCTGTTCTTCTACTTACATATATACAATACCATCCTATTAAGTCCCCCCCCTCCCTTTCTATTCCCTTTATATCCCCTTTCTAGCTTACTGGCTTCTGCTACTGAGTTTTATTCCGACTCACATAGAAGTCCAATCATTTGTAGCTAGGATCCACATATGAGAGAGAACATGTGATATTTGGCTTTCTGGGCCTTGGTTACCTAACTAAGTATAATCCTTTCCAGATCCCTACTTTTAGATTAACTAAATAATAACTTTCTAGCTGGGCATGGTGGTGCATGCCTTTAATCCCAGCACTTAGGAGGCAGAGGTAGGAGGATCACCATGAGTTCAAGGCCACCCTGAGACTATATAGTTAATTCCAGGTCAGCCTGGACCAGAGTGAGACCCTACCTTGAAAAAAAAAAAAAAAAATTTTTTTTCTGCCATTTATACTATCAGGCTTTCTAAAAACAGCTTTATTGAGATATTACTCAGTTCACCTGTCTAAAATGTAGAGTCCAGTGTTTTTTAAAGTACTACACATCTGTGCAACATCATCACATTCTATCCATCAAGAAACATATCTCCATTAGCATTCATTCTTCATTTCTTCCTTTCTCCCCTGCTCTGAAGAATACTGTTAGTGGTTTTTTACTTTTAGTCTCTGTAGATTTATCTATTTTGGAAATTTAATATGAATAGAATTATACAATTTGTGATCCTTTGTGGCTGGCTTCTTCCATTTAGCAGGATGTTTTCAGGAATCATCTATGCTGTAACATGTATCAATATTTCAGTTGTTTTGATCACTGAACTAATAAATATTATATCCCATTTTATTCATCCTTTTGGCAGTTGGTAGGTGTTTGACCTGTTTCCACTTTTAGGTATTATGAACTCTATTCACTAAACATTTCTTTCTTTCTTCTTCTTCTTCTTTTTTTTTTTTTTCTTCAAGGTAGGGTCTTTCTCTAGTCTAGGCTGACCTGGAATTCACTATGTAGTCTTAGGGTGGCCTCAAACTCATGGCGATCCTATTACCTCTGTCTCCTGAGTGCTGGGATTAAAGGTGTGCATCACCATGCCCGGCCTCACTAAACATTTCTGTACAAGTTCATGGGCAGCTCTCCACACTGCACTTATATATAGATCTACAAGACATTGTTGCAGGAGGAAGGGTTCAGGTAGGAGCTCATTCTGTAGCATAGGATGATCTTGAACTCACAATAATCCTCCACCATACCAAGGTTGAAAGTGGAATTTTTAAGTAATATGACATCTCAATGCTTACTCTTCTAAGGAGCAGCCAGTGGTCACATTTTCACCTATCTACTGGCTACATGCATGTCTTCTTCCACGATCTATCAGCTTTGGTCATTTGTCCATATTTTTTCATGAATATGTATGTTCATGTGTGTGGGTGCTTGTGCATCTCTGTGTGTGGCCGAGGTCAACATCAGATATGTGTGCCACTACACCCAACATTTTATGTGCATGCTGGAGATCTGAACTCAGGTCCATGCTGATATAGCAAACACTCTACCAGAAGAGCCATATCCCCAGCTTATTAGAATATTTTATTTTATTGTTTTATTCATTTAATTTATTTATTTGAGAGAGAGAGGAAGAGGCAGATAGAGAGAAACAGAGAATGGGTGTGCCAGGGCTTCTAGCCACTGCAAACAAACCCCAGACACATGCAGCCCTCCTTGTACATCTGGCTTATGTGGATCCTGGGGATCTGAACCAGGGTCCTTAGGCTTCAGAGGCAAGTGCCTTAACCACTAAGCCATTTTCCCAGCTGGGGTAGTTTGATTCAGGTGTCCCCTATAAACTTAAGTGTTCTGAATGCTAGTCTCCCCAGCTGACGGCAATTGGAAATTAAACTCCTGGAGGTAGAGCATTGTTGGGGCGCGGACTTATGGGTATTCTAGCCAGCTTCCCTTGCCAGTGTTGGGCACACTCTCCGGTTGCTGTTGTCCACTTTATGTTTATCAGAGGGTGATGTCCACCCTCTGCTCGTGCCATCGATTTTCCTGCCATCTGAGATATTACTCAGTTCACCTGTCTAAAATGTAGAGTCCAGTGTTTTTTAAAGTACTACACATCTGTGCAACATCATCACATTCTATCCATCAAGAAACATATCTCCATTAGCATTCATTCTTCATTTCTTCCTTTCTCCCCTGCTCTGAAGAATACTGTTAGTGGTTTTTTACTTTTAGTCTCTGTAGATTTATCTATTTTGGAAATTTAATATGAATAGAATTATACAATTTGTGATCCTTTGTGGCTGGCTTCTTCCAGTTAGCAGGATGTTTTCAGGAATCATCTATGCTGTAACATGTATCAATATTTCAGTTGTTTTGATCACTGAACTAATAAATATTATATCCCATTTTATTCATCCTTTTGGCAGTTGGTAGGTGTTTGACCTGTTTCCACTTTTAGGTATTATGAACTCTATTCACTAAACATTTCTTTCTTCTTCTTCTTCTTCTTTTTTTTTTTTCTTCAAGGTAGGGTCTTTCTCTAGTCTAGGCTGACCTGGAATTCACTATGTAGTCTTAGGGTGGCCTCAAACTCATGGCAATCCTATTACCTCTGTCTCCTGAGTGCTGGGATTAAAGGTGTGCATCACCATGCCCGGCCTCACTAAACATTTCTGTACAAGTTCATGGGCAGCTCTCCACACTGCACTTATATATAGATCTACAAGACATTGTTGCAGGAGGAAGGGTTCAGGTAGGAGCTCATTCTGTAGCATAGGATGATCTTGAACTCACAATAATCCTCCACCATACCAAGGTTGAAAGTGGAATTTTTAAGTAATATGACATCTCAATGCTTACTCTTCTAAGGAGCAGCCAGTGGTCACATTTTCACCTATCTACTGGCTACATGCATGTCTTCTTCCACGATCTATCAGCTTTGGTCATTTGTCCATATTTTTCATGAATATGTATGTTCATGTGTGTGGGTGCTTGTGCATCTCTGTGTGTGGCCGAGGTCAACATCAGATATGTGTGCCACTACACCCAACATTTTATGTGCATGCTGGAGATCTGAACTCAGGTCCATGCTGATATAGCAAACACTCTACCAGAAGAGCCATATCCCCAGCTTATTAGAATATTTTATTTTATTGTTTTATTCATTTAATTTATTTATTTGAGAGAGAGAGGAAGAGGCAGATAGAGAGAAACAGAGAATGGGTGTGCCAGGGCTTCTAGCCACTGCAAACAAACCCCAGACACATGCAGCCCTCCTTGTACATCTGGCTTATGTGGATCCTGGGGATCTGAACCAGGGTCCTTAGGCTTCAGAGGCAAGTGCCTTAACCACTAAGCCATTTTCCCAGCTGGGGTAGTTTGATTCAGGTGTCCCCTATAAACTTAAGTGTTCTGAATGCTAGTCTCCCCAGCTGACGGCAATTGGAAATTAAAGCCTCCTGGAGGTAGAGCATTGTTGGGGGCGGACTTATGGGTATTCTAGCCAGCTTCCCCTTGCCAGTGTTGGGCACACTCTCCGGTTGCTGTTGTCCACTTTATGTTTATCAGAGGGTGATGTCCACCCTCTGCTCGTGCCATCGATTTTCCTGCCATCATGGAGCTTCCCCCTTGAGCCTGTAAGCCAAATGAAACCTCTTTTTTCCCCACAAGCTGCTTTTAGTCGGGTGATTTCTGCCAGTAATGCGAACCTGACTGCAACACCATCCCTATTTATTTATTTGAGAGAGAGAAAGAGGCACAGAGAGAGAGAGAGGAGGAGGAGGAGAAAGGGAGGGAGGGAGAGAGGGGGAGAATGGGCATGTCAGGGCCTCCAGTGGCTGCAAACAAACCTCAGATGCATGTGCCACCTTGTGCATCTGGCATACGTGGATCATCCAATCTGGGTCCTTTTGCTTTGCAGGCAAGCACCTTAGCCACTAAGCCATCTCTCCAGCCCCAAGAAGAGTATTTTAGGTACTGAAGAAATGGCATATTTGCTAAGGCATTTGCCTACAAAGGCAAATGACCCAAGTTCACTGCCCCAGGACCCTATGGAGTTCGTTTGCAGTGGCAAGAGGCCCTGGCATGCCTATATATTTTCTCTCTTTCTGTATCTCTCTCCCTCTCAAATAAACAAAGAGTATTTTTAAACTATTTATTTGGAGCTTGGAGAGACTTGGGAAAAAGTTTTTTTTTTTTTTTTTTTTTTTTTTGAGTTTTGATAGTTTTTTAACTATCAAATTTGAGACAGGATCTCAAACTTTTAAGTCATGCTGGCCTGGCACTTATTACATAGCCCAAGCTGGCCTCAGACTTGTGAAAATCCTCCTGCCTCGGCCTCCTGAATGCTGGGATTACAAATGTTAGCCATCATATCATACTAGGAATTAAAAAAATATTTATTTATGTATTTGCCTGCAGAGAGAGAATTGGCACACCAGGGTGCTACCTATAGCCACTGCAAATGAACTCCAGATGCACGTGTTGCTTTGTGCATCTGGCTTTATGTGAGTACTGGGGAATCAAACAATGGTCGTTAGCAAGTGTCTTAACCGCTGAGCCATCTCTCCAGCCCATACTCAGAGTTTTAGTTGAAAAAAAAAAAAGAAACTATTTTCTGACTATGTTCAGATCTCATAAGGTGTTCCTAGTTTTCAGAAGTTTTCTTCATGTTTTTTTTTTCCTACTCCTAAACTTTAATATTCTTTGAAATCTAGTTTTAGGGGCTCAAGAGATGGCTTAGTGGTTAAGGTACTTGCCTGTGAAGCCTAAGGACCCAGGTTTGATTCTGTAGTACCTACGTAAACCAGATGCATATGATGGCACGCATGTGTCTGGAATTTGTTTGCAGTGGCTGAAGGCTGTGGTATGTCCATTCTCTCTGTCTGCCTCTCTCTCTCTCTCTCAAAATAAGTAATAAATAAAATAAATATTTTAAAACTAGTTTTAAGCCATACGATGTGGCACATGCCTTTAATCCCAGCACTCGGGAGGCACAGGTAGGAGGATCGCCTCGAGTTTGAGGCCACCCTGAGACTACATAGTGAATTCCAGGTCAGCCTGAGCTAGAGTGAGACCCTTGGGGGAAAAAAAAAAACTAGTTTTAATTCTTGTTTTCAAAGGAAATCACCTAGAGTGTATTTATTTATTTATTTTGGTTTTTTTGAGGTAGGGTCTCACTCTGGTCCTGGCTGACCTGGAATTCACTATGTAGTTTCAGGGTGGCCTTGAGCTCATGACGATCTTCCTACCTCTGCCTCCCGAGTGCTGGAATTAAAGGCATGCTCCACCATGACCGGCGATTTTTAATTATTTTTTGAACTTGCTCTGTAACCAGGACTTGTCTTGTCTTTGAGATACTCTTGTCTCCACCTCCTGAATGCTGGAATTATAGGAATAATGTGGAATTATTACCACATCTGTCTACTCTGGTGTTCTTGGTGTTTTTTTTAACTTTGTATGGACAACCTCCATACATATACACAATATAATATGCTCATAAATCCCTTCCCAATACCTTCATTTTCCAAATAGTCCCTGTTTTATTCTTTTAAATTTTTTGGCTTTTTTTTTTTTTTTTTGGATGTAGCGTCTCACTCTAGCCCAGGCTGACCAGAATTCACTATGTAGTCTCAGGGTAGCTTTGAGCTCATGGCAATCCTACTGCTGCTTCCCAAATTCTGGGATTAAAGGCGTGTGCCACCATGCCTGGCAAAAAAAAAAAATTTTTTTTAAAGTAAATACTAGCTGGGCATGGTGGCACACGCCTTTAATCCCAGCACTCACTTCAGAAGCTAACTGACATGAGTTTTGAGGCCAACCTGGGCTACAGAGTGATTTCCAGGTCAGCCTGTGCTAGAGTGAGATATTGCTTCAAAAACAAAGAAGTGAACAGTCTTATGGTTTCTTCAGGGTGTTTCAATAAAGACCAGGTGTACTTGGATGGAATCCTTCAGATCCTTCGGCACAGAGAGTCTATAGACTTCTGTCTACTGACTGCCCTGGGGAAGGTGAGTAAAATCCCCCAACACATGAGATCAGCATTTCCTCTTGCTTCATTTTATGATTAAGTGAGCCTGAGTTCAAACTGGTTTTCCTTCTAAAATTTTTTTTTTTTTTTACTTTTTTTTCTGAAGTAAGGTCTCATTCCAGCATAGGCCGACCTGGAATTCACTGTGTAGTCTCAGGGTGGCCTCAAACTCATGGTGATCCTCCTACCTCTGTCTCCCAAGTGCTGGAATTAAAGGCATGTGCCACCATGCCTGGCTAATTTTTTTTTAAGATTTTATATTTATTTTTATTTATTAGAAACAGAGAGAGGGAGAGAGAGAGACAGAGAGTGAAAATGGTCATGCCAGGGTCTCTAGCCACTGCAAACAAACTCCAGATGCATGCACCACCATGTGCATCTGGTTTATGTGGGACCTGGAGAATCAAACCTGGGTCCTTAGGCTTCACCAGCATGTGCCTTAACCACTAAGCCATCTCTCCAGCCCAATTTTTTATATATTATTTATTAATTGGAGAGAGAGAGAGGGAGGGAGGGATGCAGGCAGGCAGGCAAATAGAGAGAGAGAGTGGGCATGTCAGGGTCTCCAGCCATTGCAAGTGAATTCCAGGCACCTGTGTCACCTTGTGCATCTGGCTTATGTGGGCTCTTCGGAATTGAACCTTTGCCGGGAAGCACCTTAACCACCAACCCATCTCACCAGCCCTGGTTTTCCTTTTTTCTTTTTTCTTTGAGGTAGGATCTTACTTGAGTCCAAGCTGACCTGGAATTCACTCTGTATTCTCAGGGTGACCTCGAACTCATGGGGCTCCTCCTACCTCTGCCTCCCAAGTGCTGAGATTAAAGGCATGCACCACCACACCTGGCTTAGGTTTTCCTTATTTTTAAAAAAAATAATTTAATTAATTAATTTTTTAAAAAATTTATTTGAGACAGAGAGGGGGAGAGTGAGAAAGAGACAGAGAGAGAATGGGTGCACTAAGGCCTCTAGCCACTGCAAATGAACTCCAGATATATGCACCACCATGTGCATCTGGCTTACATGGGACCTGGAGAATTGAACCTGGGTCCTTGGGCTTCACAGGCATACACCTTAAATGCTCAGCCATCTCTCCAGCCCAAATTCTTTTGAAATTTAATTTATTTTTATTTAAGAGAGAGAGAGAGAGAAAGAAAGAAGCAGATAGGGAGAATGGGTGCACCAGGGCCTTCAGCCATTGAAATGAACTCCAGACACATGTGCTACCTTGTACATCTGGTTTATGTGGATCCTGGGGAATGGAACCTGGGTCCTTTGGCTTTACAGACAAGTGCCACTAAACCATCTTTCTATCCCTGTTTTTCCTTTTTTTAAAAAATATTTTTATTTCAGAGCAAAGAGAGATTGAGTATGGACCTCCTGCTACTGCAAATGACCCTAGATGCATGTGCCACTTTGTGTGTCTGGCTTGACATGGGTACTGGGGCATCAAACTAGAGCCAGCAAGCTTTGCATGCAAGTGCCTTTAATCACTGAGCCATCTCCCCAGCCCTCAAACTGTTTTTCTTTGTTGTTGGAAAAGTTTCCTTTCTGTAATAATAGGAGATTTTCTTTGTGTCAATAAGAGATAAAGGAATAGGGGCTGGAGAGATGGCTTAGCAGTTAAGCACTTGCCCTTGAAGCCTAAGGACCCCAGTTCAAGGCTCAATTCCCCAGTACCCACGTAAGCCAGATGCATAAGGTGGCACATGCATCTGGGGTTCGTTTGCAGTGGCTGGAGGCCCTGGTGCGCCCATTCTCTCTCTGTCTCTCTCTGTCTGTCACCCTCAAATAAATAAATAAAAATTTTAAAAAGAGATAAAGGAATAGAACATTTGAGAGAAATATATATATATATATTTGTTTGCATGCCCATCAGAGCCCTTGGGTGACCAGGTGCTTTGTCAGTGAGCAGTAATAGTTGAAAATAACATTAGGTCACAATAGTGAGCTTTTAACTATTCATGAAACCATGTTGCAAAAAGATACACTGTCCCCCAGGCTTTGTCACTCTATTCATAGAGAAGAGAGTCGATTCAGTGTAATTCCTGCAGACCATAGGAGTGGTAAGTAAGCATTGGCCTCAACTGTAACTCTCCATCTGTGTCTGATCCTAGCAAGAGTCAGCATGTCCTGTGATGCTTTGAAGCCAAGGTTTGACTTACATCAGGCTCTTGAGTTTTTAGGTGGTGTCTTCTTCCATTACAAGGCTGTTCGTTGCAAGGGATGGACTGTTCAGTATAGTCACTCTCGCTAGTCCCTTCAGCTCAGCCTTCTGCAGAACTTGCCTTGACTTCTACGCCAGCACCAGATGCTTTTCCTTGTACTTAAACCTCACACTCTTCTTCTACCACTTCTCCTTCATCACTCTTAGCCTTTACAGGAGTGGAGAATTGGGGCCTTGTTCTGAATTAGGCTTGGACTTCAGGGAATGTTGTGACTGTTTGATAAACACCACTGAATCCTTTTCCCCCTATGAGCATTGACGATATTTTACTGATTATCTGTATACAGTCTATGCTAGCACTTTTGTTTGTTTGTTTATTTTCTCGAGGTAGGGTCACACTCTAGTTCAGGCTGACCTGGAATTCACTATGTAGTGTCAGGGTGCCCTCAAACTCTCAGTGATCCTCCTGCCTTGTGGGCCACCATGCTCAGCGTTTTTTTTTTTGTTTTGTTTTGTTTTGTTTTTTTTTTTTTTGTTTTTTTTTCGAGGTAGGGTCTCACTCTGGTCCAGGCTGACCTGGAATTAACTATGTAGTCTCAGGGTGGCCTTGAACTCTCGGCGATCCTCCTACCTCTGCCTCTCGAGTGCTGGGATTTTTTTTTTTTTGAGGTAGGGTTTCATTGGCCTGGAGTTCACTTATTGGCCTCAAACTTACAGTGATCCTCCTACCTCTGCCTCCCAAGTTCTGGGATCAAAGGTATATACCACCATGCCCAGCTATCTATGCTAGCACTTTAAATTTTTTTCTTTATTAGAAAGAGGGAGAAAGAGAGAGAGGACACACCAGGGCCTCCAGCCACTGCAAACGAACTCCAGATGCATGTGTCCCTTTGTACATCTGGCTCGTATGGGTCCTGGAGAATTGAACCTGGGTCCTTTGGCTTTACCAGCAAGCACCTTAACCACAAAGCTATTTCTCCAGCCCTATGCTAGCACTTTTAATATCCTTCAAAGAACATTATACCCTTTGTATTCACAGCTTGGGTGTTTAACACAGGAGGGCTAAGTTTTGGACTATCTCACCTTTCACATGTTGTTTTCACTAAGCTTGCTCTCTAGTGTTTGAGACCATTAGAGGGTGATTATGTGCCTTACTTAAATGTTATATATCTGAGGAAAATGGGAAGCCTAAAGAAAGGGAGAGAAATGGAGGAACAGCAGATCTGCTGGGTGGAGCCAGCAGAGCATATCCCATCAAGTTCCCATCTAATATGAGCAGTTTGTGGCATGTGTACCATAATTAGAAGGGTAACAAAGATCACAGCTCACCTAAACACATGTAACGATAATGAAAAGGTCTGAGAAATTGTAAGAGATTACCAAAATATGGCACAGAGATATGAAATAAGTGCATGGTGTTTTTAAAATATTGCCATTAAAGGTGGTTGTGATGACACAAACCTTTAATCCCAGAACTCAGGAGGCTAAGGTAGGAGGATCAAGGTAAGTTTGAGGCCAGCCAGCCTGGGCAACAGTGAATTCCACATTAGCCAGGGATAGAGTGAGACCCTGCTTCAAAAAAATATAATTAAAAAATTAAAAAAAAAACAACTAAACAGCCATGTTTTGGAAATTAATTTGATTTTAAAAAATATTTATTTACTTGTAAGCAGAGAGAGGTAAAAGAGAGACAGACAGAGAGAATGGGCATGTCAGGGCTTCCAGCCACTGCAAATGGACTCCAGATGCTTGATCCACTTTGTACAACTGACTTTATGTGGGTACTGGGAAATTTAACTTGGGTCATTAGGCTTTGCAGGTAACCATCGTAACTGCTAAGCCATCTCTCCAGCCCTATCGTGACTAGTTTATTTAAATTTAGTCAGGAGGTTTGTGTGAATTTAAAGTCTTTCCCCATACACATATAAAGCTTAATTATCTAACTTTTAGTTAAACTGATTTAGGGGCAAGATGGAATGTAAAACTAAATACTTAGTTTTAGTTCTCTAATTTGATCAGGCATAAAGAGGGAGAAAAAATTTTTTTTTGAGTTCAGGCTGGTCTGGAACCCACTCTGTAGTCCCAGGCTGGCCTTGAACTCACAGTGATCCTCCTACCTCAGCCCCCCGAGTGAGTGCTGGGATTAAAGGCAAGCATCACCACACCTTGCAGAAAAAAAATTCATTTTTATCAGTATAGGAAAGTAAGCCATTGATTTTTTTTTATTTTGTAGCTATTAATATAATAGACCATATACTTCCATTTAAAGTCCAGGAAGAAATTCATTTTTCCATGTACCTTGTTCTTATGTTTTAAGATTCTTCTGCTTTTCAGGTTTCTTATGAAGATGTGGATCGCTTAAAAGGACTGGCAGTAACTGAAAACATAAGGGTCCCTCACTTCCTGCAGGATCATAGCCGGTACATGGAGCACTTAGAGAAGATCATGGAAGTGAATGAGCTGACTGACACGGAACTGAAGGGTCTCATTTCCTAAGAGCACTCCTAGAAACCAGACAGTGACACCTCCATGAACATGACCAGTCAGGTGTGGTTAGCACCAGCAAATTTAAAAGAATGACTTGAGTTTTCTGAAGAACTGTCTTCAGTTCAGCTAAATTTTTGGATGAAGACACAATCTAAAAACTATTTCCCTAAATGTCTGCAGGTGGAAGTTACTCCTGTTTCCTATGAATCTCCACAGAGCAATGAAAATACTGCAGCTGACTGGAAACTTGAGGCTGCATTGTAAGCTCTGCCCAAGGAGGCCAGGTTACCAGCTGTACTGGATAAACTCCACGGTTCTATTTACTCTTATCAACAGTGTAATTGTCCTTCTTTGAACCACTAGTTTTGAGACACCCCAGAAAGCTACCTATATCTAAGATTTCATCTCTCTTATGTTAAGTCATCTTAAAGGGGCAGGGGAAAGCAGTTTGAAAAGTTTCCATTAAATGCTTTATTTTAGTGCTATCATTTTACCTTTTCAGTTTATAGAACCTAAGTGAATGTGTCTTTTTCTATGTGGTGTTGGGTTCAAGCCCAGGGCCTCGCACATGTTAAGCATGCATGTATTCTGCCACTGTTCTCTAAGAACAGTCTCTTTCATGTCCAATTCTCTATCAATCAAACTCTGTTTTCATTTTTTGATACATGTTTTAAATCTTTTAGCAAGGTTTTAAAGTTTTTCCCTTTGTGTTTTATATAAATGTTAAGTATGTTTCTGAGTGATTTTTTTTCTCAAATTAAAATAGTTGGGGAAGGAGGAGGCTGTTCAACTTGTTTGGAACATGCAGTTGTCTTAGATAAACCTTAGATAAACCTCACCATTACCTGAAAGAGGAAATTACTGAGTATTTCCCTCTAAGAAGCCAGCCCTGTGATGCTGGCTCTGTGTACTTTATCAAAATCTCTGACCAATAACCATATAGTTTGTATTTTTAAAAAATGAGAGCCTGTTTTGCTATGTTCTTCCTGCTCCTACCAAATACACTTGACTTATATGGTCTGCTTGGATTTTACATGCGGAATCAAATGATTCTGCATATACCTATTGTAATGACCAGAAACAATGTTGCTGTGAACCACTCCATTCAAGATTATCACTGTGATTTCTACCCAAAGCTATCTGATGGTCTGTCTTTACCTCATCAGACTAACATATGGTGCTAACATTAGTAGATATGTATTGCAAATCCTTGTACACATTTGTCTTAGGAAATAATTTTAGAAAATCTTTTGCATGTTAGGTTCACGTATCTAGAAGGGCTTGCCTCAAATAATATAAGCAAACACAAGATATAATCTGACTAGTACATGGAGGTTCTTACAAAGCTATTCATCTTTGGCAGTAGTAGAGCAAGCCCTTTGCAACATGGAAAACCTCCCCCATTTGGTGCCATGCTAATTGGCATGTGCCTGAACATTTGTTTGCCAGGTGGGGGCAGAGTGCACCAGTACTTAGGGGACAAGACACCTTAAGCCTGTATCTCCTTGTAGCAGAGTCCTATAAGTTAGCTTTCTGTTATGTTTTTTCACTTCATCTTAAAACTTGTAGAAGGTGACATAGACAGGAGTGGCACTGTTTGTGTCCTATAATTTAAGTCCAAATGTACTTGTAAATTGAATGTTTGCAGGGTTATAATACAGATAATCTTACTATTGTTTAAATATAAACCTTAGTTTCCAATTGATAGGATGATGGGCAATTGACCTAGCTCTGGCGTTTAAAGAGGTTGGATATTCTCTGTGTGGTGGGGAAAAGGAATGACTTTCTCATCTAATGCTGTGGTAAAAGGATGAAAACATTAACACTTTGAAGAGGAAATGACCAATATTAATTATCTTTAAGATGTCTTAAAAGTTAGCAGCAAGCTTTTTTCTTTACATTTAGTCTTCCTAAAATAAAGGTAAGATTTTTGTTCTCTAAAATAAGTTTTAGGGCTGGAGAGATGGCTTAACGGTGGAGGCACTTGCCTGCAAATCCAAAGGACCTCGGTTTGATTCCCCAGGACCCACATAAGCCAGATGTACATGGTGGCACATGCATCTGGAGTTTGTTTGCAGTGGCTGGAAGCCCTGGCATGCCCATTCTCTCTGCCTCTTTCCCTCTCTCAAATAAATTAATTAATATTTAAAATGAGTTTTAATAAATAAAAATGACCCTAAGTTACTTAGTTGAAGCTCATTCTACTGTTTATTTATGATAAACTATTGATGATTCAAAAATCCATCAATTTTTCCTACTGTAATTCTAACATGTAGTTGGGTCAAATACAAATTTTGATAAATTTTTAGGCTTTAACATCAGATGGATTCAAAGTAAAATTAAGCATGGTGGTTGGCACCTTTAATCCCAGCACTTGGAGTATGACATAGAATTGTAGTGAGTTCCAAGCAAGCCTGAACTAGAGTGAGTTCCAGGTCAACTTTGGTGAGAGTAAGATGCTTCTTCAAAACAAAACAAAACAAAACAAAAATAACCCCTAAAACCACTCAACATAAAATAAATGCAGACATAAAAAAATCCGTAGTTTTCATTTCTATATATTCTCACTTTTGTAAAAGTGCTTAATATTTGTACATCTTCAGGCATTTGTATCTAGCTATAATAAAAGAAGTAGCACTGGTCTCAAATGGAGTGTGTGATCTATGCATACATGCTTCTGTTCTTTGAAACTGGATGGTGTTTTTATTCTGGCCCTTCTCTTTCAAGTGAAAAGACTACAGTAAGCCTTTTCTTCTAGTGTCTTTCCTTATTGAAAGATACTACATTCAACACAGCTTGTCTTTTCCCTGCTTAGTTCATTTTATAGCTTGTGGGGTTATGGAGGAAAAGATAGAAGGACAATGTAGTAAATGTCGCATTGCACTTCTGAATAGGATTTGTGCTGAGCGTCAGAGTTCCTTGGAGGAAGATGCAATAGTCTGGTGAAGAAGAGGCAGGTTTCAGGCCTGTCCCTATGAATGCAAGCAAGTGGGTGCTAGAGGCAGGGGCTGCCTGCCCACATGTTTGAGGAAGAGAAGGATTGTGTACAAAATGATGATTGTTCCCACCATTTTCATTGTGTGTGCCTGTGCCACAGCACATGTGTGCATCTCAGAGAGCTTTTGGGTGTTGGTCTCTGTCACTTGGGGGTGTGGGGTCTTTTATTGTTCACCACTATTTGCAAGGCTAGCTGGCCCTCAGAGTTCCAGGGAATTCTGTCAACACTGCCACTTCACAGTAGGCATGTCAGGATTATAGGGTTAGGATTATAGAAGCTTGCCAAGGCTTCTGGCTTTGACGTCGGTTCTGGAGATCTGACTCAGGTACTCAGGCTTGCATGGTGAGTGCTTTGTCCTGAGCCTTCTTCCCAACCAGACTTTTCTTTATGCACTTTGTTAATAATATTTTTATTTATTTGAGAAAGAAAAAGACAGAAATAAAGAGTATATGGAGGCTAGAGAGATGGCTCAGCAATTAAGGCACTTGACTTTATAGCCTAGTGACCCAGGTTTGATTCCCCAGTACCTACAAAAGTCCAGATGCACAAAGTGGCACATGTGTCTGGAGTTTGTTTACAATGGTAGGAGGCCCCGGTGCACCCATTTTCTATCTACCTAACTCTCTCTCAAATAAAAATATATTTTTAAAAACAGCATATGGAAGCTGGGCATGGTGGCACATGCCTTTAATCCCAGCACTTTGGGAGGCAGAAGTAGGAGACTTCCAGGGTAGCCTGAGCTAGAGTGAGACCCTACCTCGAAAAACCAACCAACCAAATAACAACAACAACAATGCATGCCAGGGCCTCCTGCCACTGTAAATGAACTTTAGTTGCATGTGCCACTTTGTACTTTTGGCTCTACGTGGGCACTGGGGAAATGAACCTCAGCCATCAGGCTTTGCAAGTAAGGGCCTTTAGCCATTAAGCAATCTCCCAAGCCTCTTTTTTTTTTAAAACATTTTTCCTTATTTAATAGAAGCAGAGAGTGAGTATGGACACATCAGGGCCTCCTGCCACTGCAAAGGAGCTCCAGATGCATGTGCCACCTTGTGCATCTCAACTTTTGTAGGTACTGCAGAAAGAGAAGAGGGAAATGAAAGTTGAAGGAGTTCCTGTCATGTGAGTGCCCAGTGCCTCTCCAGCTCCTCTCTACACTCCACAAATGCCACCCACTTACCTTGGAGGCTACAGGTGAGAAGATATAGAAGAGACCTTGTAGGGGATGCTTAGGAATGTTATGCTTGTGGATAGGTGTGGTAGGTGTAGGTGTTCTGAGGTTAAGGCTCCGCCCCTGCCCTGGGTGGCCAATGAGCTGGTTTCTGATAGTGGCAGGGTTGTGCTTCACACAGGTGTTTCCCACTGCTGATCTGGGCTGGAGACACAAGCTTATGGGAGGAGCACAGGTGTGTTGCGGGGCGAGGTGAGTCAGGTGGTTTAACTCAGGCATGCATGGGTTCGGAGACTGCAGAAAGTGGTTGCAGGGCCTGGCCAGGACCAAGACACACGCACCTCATCTTCATGCTGCCTCAGCTGGTCGGTGAGTTTTACCTTCTCTCTCTAGAGTGAGAATGTGGACGTTCTTAGACAAGCAAAGGTTGTGGCTCCTGGTTTACTATAATGACTTAATAGTGAAGGCACATCCCATACAGGAAACAATATTTCAGTCAGTCAGAGAATAGTACCTGTGTGCTCCAGGTCAAGGCTGATGATAAAGGACAGAGAAGGCCCCATCTGTACATATATGCCACCGGGTTGAAGAAAAAACCCTGGGGGCTTTTGTTTTTATTTTTATTTGAGAGAGGGAAAGAGTCAGAGAGAGAGAGAAAGAAAGAAAATGGGTGCGCCAGGGCATCCAGCCACTGCAAACAAACTCTAGATGCATGTGCATCAGTCCTGGGGAATCTAACCAGGCTCCTTTGCCTTTGCAGGCAAGCACCTTAACCACTAAGCCATCTCTTCAGTCCAACCCTGGGAGCTGCTTTTTTTTTTAATTATTATTTTTTATTGACAACTTTTATACTTACAAAAAAGACCACCTGATATTTCCCTCCTCTCCCCCCATTTGATTTTCGAAGTCCAATCTCCATCATATCCCCTCCCTCTCTCCATTAGTCCCTATCTTAATTTGATGTCATCATCTTTTTCTTCTATTTTGAGGGTCTTGTGGAGTTATTGCTAGGCACTGCAAGGTTATGGATATCAAGGCCAATTTCTGTCTGGGCAGTTGCATTGTAGGAGGACATCCCTTCCTTTGGCTCTTCCATTCTATCCGCCCCCTCTTCCGCAATAGTCCCTGAGCCTTGGAGGGTGTGACAGAGGTGTTTCAGTGTTGGTCACTCCTCCATCCCTTCTTCTCAGCACTATATTGCCTTTTGGGTCATCCCAGTGGTCATCGCCATCTGAAAAGAGAAGCTTCTCTAGCCAGAAGTGAGAGTAGCGTTAATATGTGAATATTATAATATGTGAATATAATATTATAATATGTGAATAATATAGGGCAGCTTAGTGTGAATAATATATACATTTAGTCAGACAAGAGCAGGCTTTATACCCCTAAGGCTCATGACCTCACCTGCCATAGACTTTTGCTTAGGTTTTTCAGTACCAGGTATGTATTCCCTCCCGTAGAGAGGGCCTTCAGTCCAATTATGGAGTAGTTGGTTACCCCAAGAGTAGACATGCCATTATTGCACCCATTCAATCATTGGGCCTGTCTGGCCAAGCTTGAATATTCAGCGTCCACTGTTTTCACTGTTGATAGCTTCTGTCTCCCATACGCTGCATGCAGTGCAGCTTTTTCCAGCTTTCAGTTGACTGGTCTACAGGGAGAAGATTTTTTGCTCTGCACCAGCTTGCTTTCTCAGTGACCTAGCCTCTCAGACAAGAGATGTCTTCAGCAATAGGGTCTTACTATCTGTTTCTCAAGGGAAACCAAGGGCTTTGACAAAAGCCTTTAATGTTTTGGACACTACTGGGACCTCCTTGGCCAACAACTCACTGGAAGGTATCCCATCCCAGGTACTGAAAATTTTCTAGTAACAGTCTACAGCTTCTAGATGTGCCATTATTCAAAATAGTAATTTTACATAAGTCTTATTCAGAATATCTTGAATTTTGATTGACCCTCTCCCCCACTACCCTTCTTTTACACATTTTCTTCCCTGGCTTCTTTTCAGTCTTTCCCCTGCCTGTAATCTGTTCTTCTACTTTCATATATGTAATACCATCCCCTTAAGTTCTTCCCTCTCCTTCCTCCCCGTAGCCTTTTTCTAGCTTACTGGCCTCTGCTACCAATATTTGGTTCCAGCTCACACTCAAGTCTATACATTTGTAATTAGGATCCACATATGAGAGAGAACATGTGACATTTGGCTTTCTGAGCCTGGGTTACCTCACTTAGTATAATCCTTTCCAGATCCATCCATTTCCCTGCAAATTTCATATTTTCATTTTTCTTTACCACTGAATAGAACTCCATTGTGTAAATGTACCACATCTTTGTTATCCATTCATCTGTGGAGGGACATCTAGGCTGCTTCCATTTCCTAGCTATTGTGAATAGCGCAGCAATAAACATGGTTTTGCAAGTATCTCTAAGGTAGTGAGAAGAGTCTTCTGGATATATGCCTAGGAGTGCTATGGCTGGATCATATGGTAGATCTATTTCTAGCTGTCTCAAGAACCTCCACACTGATTTCCACAATGGCTGCACCAGATTACATTCCCACCAACAGTGTAGAAGTGTTCCTCTTTTTCCGCATCCACGCCAACACTTATTGTCATTTGTTTTCTTGATGGTAGCCATTCTGACAGGAGTGAAATGGAATCTCAAAGTGGTTTTAATTTGCATCTCCCTGATGGCTAAGGATGTGGAACACTTTTTTAGATGTTTATATGCCATTTTTATTTCATCTTCTGTGAATTCTCTATTTAGTTCCATAGCCCATTTTTTAACTGGGTTGTTTGAATTATTATTCTGTTTTTTGAGTTCTTTGTATATTCTGGGTATTAATCCTCTGTCAGATGTATAGCTGACAAAGATTTTCTCCCATTCTGTTGGTTGTCTTTTTGCTCTATTCACAGTGTCCTTTGCTGTACAAAAACTTTGTAATTTCATAAGGTCCCAGTGGTTGATTTGTGGTTTTCTTCCCTGAGCAATTGGAATTATATTCAGAAAGTCCTTGCCTATGCCAATGTGTTGAAGGGTTTCCCCTACTTTTTCCTCTAGCAGTTTCAGGGTTTCAGGTCTGATATCAAGGTCCCTGATCCATTTGGACTTGATTCTTGTGCATGGAGAGAGACAAGGATCTATATTTATCCTTTTGCATACAGATGTCCAGTTTTCCCAGCACCACTTGTTAAAGAGGCTATCTTTTCTCCAATGAATATATTTGGCATTTTTGTCAAAAATCAGGTGGCTGTAGCTGCCTGGATTAATATTTGGGTCTTCTATTCTGTTCCATTGATTTACCTGTCTGTCCTTGTGCCAGTACCATGCTGTTTTTGTTACTATGGCTTTGTAATATAACTTAAAATCGGGTATGGTAATACCACCAGCCTGATTTTTGTTGTGCAAAATTGTTTTGGCTATTCGAGGTTTTTTGTGTTTCCAGATGAATTTTAGGATTGTTTTTTCTATTTCTTTGAAGAATGCTATTGGGATTTTAAGGGGGATCACATTAAATGTGTAGATTGCTTTTGGTAAGATTGACATTTTCACAATATTGATTCTTCCAATCCAGGAGCATGGGATGTCTTTCCATTTCCTTGTGTCTTCAGCAATTTGTCGCTCAGGTTTTTTAAAGTTCTCTTTGTAGAGATCCTTCACTTCCTTGGTTAAGTTTATTCCAAGGTTTTTTTTTTTTGAGGTAATTGTGAATGGGAGAGATTCCCTGATTTCATCCTCTGCACGTTTGTTGTTAGTGTATAGAAAAGCTACTGATTTCTGTGTGTTTATTTTGTATCCTCCTACATTGCTGAAAGTGTTTATCAGCTCTAACAGTTTGCTGGTAGAGTCTTTCGGGTCTGTTATGTACAGAATCATATCGTCTGCAAATAATGATAGTTTGATCTCTTCCCTTCCGATTTGTATCCCTTTTATGAGTGTCTCTTGCCTTATTGCTATGGCTAAGACTTCCAGGACTATATTAAATAGTAGTGGGGAAAGTGGACACCCTTGTCTTGTTCCTGAATTTAGAGGAAAAGCTTCAAGTTTTTCCCCATTTAGTATTATGTTGGCTGTAGGTTTGTCATAAATAGCTTTTATTATGTTGAGATATGTTCCTTCTATTCCCAGTTTCTGTAATACTTTCACCATGAAGGGGTGTTGGATTTTGTCAAATGCCTTTTCTGCATCTATTGAGATGACCATGTGATTTTTGTCCTTCAGACCATTTATATGGTGTATTACATTTATGGATTTGCATATGTTGAACCATCCCTGCATCTCTGGGATAAAGCCTACTTGGTCAGGGTGAATAATCTTTCTGATATATTCTTGTATTCTGTTTGCCAGTATTTTGTTGAGAATTTTTACATCTATGTTCATGAGGGAGATTGGTCTGTAATTTTCTTTTTTTGATCTGTCTTTGTCTGGTTTGGGTATCAGGGTGATGCTGGCTTCATAGAAGGATTTCGGTAGAATTCCTTCCTTTTCTATTTTATGGAAAAGTTTGAGAAGCATTGGTGTTAGATCTTCCAGGAATGTCTGGTTAAATTCAGCAGTGAATCCATCTGGGCCTGGGCTTTTTTTAGTTGGGAGACTTTTTATAACTGCTTGGATCTCTGTGGTTGTTATAGGTCTATTTAAATGGTTTATCTCATCTTGATTTAATTTTGGTAGGTCATATGAATCAAGGAAATCATCCATTTCTTCAGGTTTTCAAACTTAGAAGCATATATATTCTTAAAGTATGTCCATATGATTTTCTGAATTTCTTTGGTATCTGTTGTGATGTTGCCTTTTTCATCTCTAATTTTATCAATTTTTGTCTCTTCTCTCTTTCTTTTGGTCAGATTTGCTAAGGGTTTGTCAATCTTGTTTATCCTTTCAAAGAACCAACTCTTTGTTTCATTGATTTTTTTTATTGTTTTTTTGGTTTCCATTTCATTAAGTTCTGCCCTAACCTTTATTATTTCTTCCCGTCTACTGATTTTTGGTTTGCCTTTTTCTTCTCTTTCCAAGGCCTTAAGGTGAAGCATTAAATTGTTTAGTTGTGAACTCTCTAAGTTCTTAATATAGGCACTTAGGGCTATAAATTTCCCTCGTAGGACTGCCTTCATTGTGTCCCTAAGGTTTTGGTATGTTGTATTCTCATCATCATTTGATTCTATGAATTTCTTGATTTCCTTTTCAATTTCTTCAATGACCCATACATCGTTCAATAATGTACTGTGGGAGCTGCTTTTTTTTTTTTTTTTAATTAATTTATTTATTTATTTATTTGAGAGAAACAAGCACGGGGGGGGAGGGAGGGAGGGAGAGGAAGAGAATGGGTGCCCCAGGGCCTCCAGCCACTGCAGACGAACTCCAGATGCATGCGTCCCCTTGTGCATCTGACTGGGGGCTTTTAAAAAATGATTTTAAGGCTGGGAGTGGTGGCGCACGCCTTTAATCCCAGCACTTGGGAGGCAGAGGTAGGAGGATCACCGTGAGTTGAAGGCCACCCTGAGAATACACAGTAAATTCCAGGTCAGCCCGAGCTAGAGTGAAACCCTACCTGAAAAAAACAAACAAACAAACAAAAAAAAGATTTTAAAACATCAAATGGTGCTGAATGGAGGAAATTTTTTCACACTGGTGGATATTAGGAAGCAGGAATCCTTGGGCTGCTTAAGAGTTTTCTCAAAGGTCTGCTTGGGTTCTGATATTGTCACCATGCCCAGGTTAGGATGAATGCCTAATTGACCTCTTCCCCGATCTATTCCAGGACTGTAAACTAAATTGCCTTGTCTTAGCAACATATCAGATGGCTAATGCCAAAATGTGACTTATATTGAAAATGTCACCAGCAAAGGGAACACATCTCAGTGTCCCCAGCTTTGCTCTCTGAAGGCCTTCCACTCAGGTGCAGCTGGGGGTTCTTTACAGCTGAATGGAATTAGTCTGCATTAGGAGAATGGAAAGGTAATTGAGGAGAATCAGGTGTGGGCCTCAGGAGAAGAATGCCCCCAAATTCTTCAGCAGCAGTTGTGTCAGTGACTGGGGGCTTTTGGAGTTACTTCTTTGAAGGAGATGAGTTACTCATTTCCTTATAAAAAGATTTTATGGGCCGGGCGTGATGGCACACACCTTTAATCCCAGCCCTGGGGAGGCACAGGTAGGAGGATCACCTTGGGTTCCAGGCCACCCTGAGACTCCATAGTGGAAAAAAAAAAGATTTTATAATGGAACCATAGGGTTATTTATAAGGATACTGGACAGACTTACATATAAGGAAACAGATAACTGAAGCAAAAGTGGATAACATTTTTTTTTTAATTTTTAAAAAATTTTTAAATTAAATATTTTATTTTTACTTATTTAGTTGAGAAAGAGGCAGTAAGACAGATGGGTGTGACAGGGCCTCCAGCCACTGCAAATAAACCCCAGATGTGAGTGCCACCATGTGCATCTGGCTCTATGTGGTTACTGGGGAATTGAATCTGGGTCCTTAGGCTTTACAGGCAAGTGCCTTAAATGCTAAGCTATCTCTCCAGCCCAATATTTTATTTATTTATTAGAGGGAGAGAGAATGGGCCCACCAGGGCTTCTAGCCACTGCAAATGAACCCCAGATGCATTCACCACCATGTGCATCTGGTTTACATGGGGGCTGGAGAATTGAACCAGGGTCCTTAGGCTTCACAGGCATGCATCTTAACCACTAAGCTATCTCTCCAGCCCCCAATAACTTTTAAAAATTTTTTTAATTATTTTATTTATTTTTGGAGACAGAGAGGAAGACAGAGATGGGCATGCCAGCAGTCTCTCAGCTGCTGTGAACAAAATCCAGATGTGTGCGTCCCCTTGTGGTCAAGTGCAGCATTGCGCCCTTGTGTCACTTTGCATCTGGCTAAACGTGGGACCTGGAGATTGGAACCGGGTTCTTAGGCTTAGCAGGCAGGCATCTTAACCGCTAAGCCATCTCTCCAGCCCTCCAATAACTTTTTTAGAAATTAAAGTAAGCCGGACGTGGTGGCGCATGCCTTTAATCCCAGCATTCCGGAGGCAAAGGTAGGATCGCCATGACTTCAAGGCCACCCTGAGATTAGTGAATTCCAGGTCAGCCTGGGCTAGAGTGAAACCCTACCTTGAAAAACCGAAAAATGAAAAACCAAAAAAACTTGAAGTAAGTTTGCTATACATAGATCACAAAGACTTTCAAGAATGAGGTAGGGCTGGGCATGGTGGCACACGTCTTTAATCCCAGCCCTCAGGAGGAAGAAGTGGGAGGATCACTGTGAGTTCAAGGTCAGCCTGAGACTACATAGTGTATAGGGAAGTCCAGGTCAGCCTGGGCTAGAGGGAGACCCTACCAGGAAAAAAAAGTGTGGTAGGGAGGGCGTATTCCTCCAGATACAACCTGATGCCAGTAGAACATGCCTTCTCCTAGTAGGCCTGTCAAAGTAATCGAGCAGAGGGCTGGAGGGATTGCTTAGCAGTAAGGTGCTTGCCTGCAAAGCCAAAGGACCCAGGTTCAATTCCTCAGGACCCACGTTAGCCAGATGCACAAGGGGGTGCATGTATCTGGGGTTGGTTTGCAGTGGCTGGAGGCCCTGATGTACCTATTCTCTCTCTCCCTCTTTCTCTGTTAAATAAATAAATAGATTCTTAAAAAAAAAAAAAAAAAAAACCTAATCGAAGCCAGGTGTGGTGGGTCATGCCTTTAGTCCCAGCAGTCAGGAGGCAGAGGTAGGAGGAAGTTGTTTATATCTGATGAGTGCTTTTGTACCTATGAATGTGTGGCATCCCCAGATTCTTGTCTTAGGAATTTAAAGAAGTGAAATAATCAGGTCATAGGGTAAGGGTTAGAGAAACTTTATTCCATTATGAGAAGGAACGTGGAGGAAGTATGGAGAGCTCCAGCCATATGGAAGGTTTAGGGGGTAAAGCCTGTCCTGTGACCTGAATTAGGGTCTCTGATGGATTTGGAATGGGGGCTGAGCTAACCTGTCACGATGCCAAGTTTTGGGGATGAGTATCCACAATGCCACTTCCAAATGTAAGCCTTCCTGGAATTGCAATTCTAGGAAAGGGGTACAGGGAGGGACTCAGGTTGTTTATGATCTGGAGAGCTCCTTTATGCAAGAGATAAATAACAGATAAATAAATAAAAATAAAATAAAAATTTTACAAGTTGCTCCGTCCCAGAGATGCCTTAGGAGCTGGGGCCTCATCAGATGGATGCCAGTGTAGCCACCTCGTTCGTTTTTTATTGACAACTTCTATACTTACATACAAAAAACGTATGATATTTCCCTCCCCACCCCCACCCCCAGCCATCTCTTTCTTCATGGCCTTAGTTAGCAGGGCTAGGGCTGCAGAGTGCTGAAGAAAGGGGGAGCTGGTGGGTCAAGATGCAGCACGCAGGGGAAGCAGGAGCTTGTGCTCCAATTCTGCCTTGGTGCCTAATGAGCCACAGGTAGCACAGAGGTGAGGTGTTAGTTCTTTTCAAAGAAGATGAACATCACCAGCAACCTTTGAGTACCTACAGCTCAACCTACCGCAGGGGCCAACCCTGACTTTCAGGTCTCCTGTGTCACACAACACTCTTCTGATGACCAGAGCCTGAAGGGAATTCCCTTTGAGTCTAGAGAACATTTGGGCCATTGGTGGGCAGACTACAGATCTTGCAGTATGCACAGGTCTACAGCTGTACTTGGTTTTAGTGGCTTTTCTTTTTTTCTTTCTTTGTTTCTTTTTTTTTTTTTTTTTTTTTTTTTTTTTTGGTTTTCCGAGGTAGGGTCTCTCTCTAGCACAGGCTGACCTGGAATTCACTATGTAGTCTCAGGGTGGCCTTGAAGTCATGGTGATCCTCCTACCTCTGCCTCCCAAGTGCTGGGATTAAAGGCGTGCACCACCACGCCTGGCTAGTGGCTTTTCTTTTCTTTTCTCTTCTTTTTTTTTTTTTTTTTTTTTTTTTTTTTTTTTTTTTTTTTTTTTTTTTTTTGAGATAGGGTCTCACTGTAGCCCAGGCTGACCTGGAGTCCACTCTGTAGTCTCAGGGTGGCCTTGAACTCATGGCAATCCTCCTACCTCTGCCTCCCATGGGCTGAAATTAAAGGTAGGTGTGTGCCACCACACATGGCTTTCCATATAGTTTTCACTTGGAGTTTATAAATAAAACTTCAACCCAAGGAAGTACCTCAATATATATATATATATTTGTTTTTGTCTAGCCCAGGCTGACCTGGAATTCACTCTGTAGTCTCTGGGTGTCCTCGAAGTCATGGTGATCCTCCTACCTCTGTCTCCCAAGTGCTGGGATTAAAGGCGTGCACCACCACGCCTGGCCCATGTGGCTCTTTTTCATACCTTGATTCGAGCTCATGGCTGCGTGTGTCTCTGGCTGGATTTGAACTCATGACCATGCATCTCTGGCTGGATTCAAAGTCACAGCCATGCGTCTCCTCCCGCTGCATTTGCACTCATGGCTGCGCGTCTCCTGTTGGATCCGAACTCACGTCGTGTGTCTCCAGAGGAAGCAAACACACGGCCATGCGTCTTAGGCTGGATTCAAACTCACAGCCTATGACCCATGGCCATGGGAAGTGGTCACATGGAGGGTGCTCATACTCAGTCCTTGCCCTGAAAAGTGGTTCAAGTCTTGGGGTGCTCTATGCTCAGTCCTCCATGGGGGGACCCGGGACCAGCTGTCGGGGTGCTCAGCACTCCATGGTGGCATGAGGCATGACACGGGGTGCTCATGCTCAGTCCTCCACGGGTGTTGACCCGGACTAGTCGAGGTACTCAGTACTCCATGATGGCATGAGGAATGGCACGGGGTGCATATGCTCAGTCCTCCATGGGAGAAAAGGGATCATCTGTGGGGGCTCAGTACTCCCCCCAAAGAATGGGGGAAAACGGCGCATGCGCTAAGGTTGACTGAGGGAAACGGAAAAGGCCCAACGTCTTCGGGACGGCCGAGCGTGGACGGAAGTTCCCGACGATCTCCGGAAACGGCCGAAGATGGCCAACGGGTACCGGACTGACGGAAATGGCCGAGCGTCTTCTGGGACGGGCCGAGTGAAGGAAGTTCCCGAAGATCTCCGGAAACAGGCGAAGACGGAAATGGCCGAGCGTCTTCGGGGACAGCCGAGTGTTAACGGAAGTTCCCGAAGAATTCCGAACAATGGCCGAAGATGGACCACGGGTCCCGGGCTGACGGAAAGGGCCGAGCGTGGACGGAAGTACCCGAAGAGTTCCGGAAATGGCCGAAGATGGACGACGGGTCCGGGCTGACGGAAACGGCCGAGCGTCTTCGGGGAAGGCCGAGCGTGGACGGAAGTTACCGAAGAGTTCCGGAAACGGCCGAAGATGGATGACGGGTCCCGGGCTGACAGAAACGGCCGAGCATCTTCGGGCACTGCCGAGTGTTGACGGACGTTCCCGAAGAGTTCCGGAAATGTCCGAAGATGGACGACAGGTCCTGGGCTGACGGAAATGGCCGAGCATCTTCTGGGAAGGCTGAGCGTGCAGGAAGATGCCCCGGAAGATCTGTTTATGTGTGCACGCAGTATGCGCCGCCTGTGTACACTGTGGGCGTATGCATGACGTATGTGACAACTGTGTACACTGTGGAAGTGTGCAGGCAGTAGGTGCCGACTGTGTACACTGTGGGAGTGTGCACGCAGTAGGCACCACCTGTCTGCATTACAGAAGTATGCGCCGACTGTGTACACTGTGGACATCTGCACACCGTCTGCGCTAGCTGTGTGCACCAACCGTGCGCAACGTAGGCATCTGCACACAGTATGCACTGTCGGTGTACACCATGCGTGTCTGCACGGTGTGCGCCTACTGTGTGTGCACCGTGGGCGTGTGCACGCAGTCTGCGCCGGCTGTGTGCAGGGCAGAGGCATGCATACCTACTATGTGCGCCCTGGAGCAACCAACGCAGGAAGCCAGCTCTGAGCACTGCCAGGAGGCACGCAGTTGGCTCTACCTGCATACACTCGTGCTCACTCACCCACACAGGCTCACGGGGGGGGCTGGGTGTGACGTCATGGGACCGGCAGGGGGCGGGGCCACGGGAGGCAGCGCCTGTCAATCATCCTCCAGGTCCCGCCCACACCAGTCTGACTCGCAGGGGCCAGGGCGGGCAGTGGGCGTTGCCACGGGCAGCACCCTCCAGGCCCCGCCCACCCAGCTCTGACCTACCTGGGCCGACCTGATGGGACCTGCAAGCATCTGCCGCCCGGGAGGGGGAGGGTGACGTCACTACGTTAGGCCCTCCCACCCGACCGGACGGAGGGACAGACGGACCGATGGACGAACGGCTGGAGTCAAGGCTGCTAGGAAGACACGCAGACAGACGGCCACAGTGAGACACAGAGACACAGGTGCGATACAGACAGACAGAGGCAGGGGTGAGAGACTGACAGACAGGCAGGCTTGGATGAGAGACTGACAGAAAGACAGAGGCTCAGATGACAGACAGACAGAAAAGAGGCCGGGATGGCAGACAGAGACAGACAGAGGTGAGAGACAGACAGACAGAGGCCGGGCTGAGAGAAAGACAGAGGCAGGGGTGAGAGACAGACACACAGACAGAGGCCAGGCTGGGAGACAGAGAGACAGAGGCTGAGGTGAGAGACAGACAGAGAGACAGAGGCTGAGGTGAGAGACAGACAGACAGACAGACAGAGGCCGGGGTGAGAGACAGACAGACAGAGGCTGAGGTGAGAGACAGACAGAGGCCGAGGTGAGAGACAGACAGACAGAGGCCGAGGTGAGAGACAGACACACAGAGGCAGAGGTGAAAGACAGGCAGGGGTGAGAGACAGACATACAGACAGAGGCAGGGCTGAGAGACAAGACAGACAGAGGCCAGGGTGAGAGAGAGACAGACAGAGGCAGAGGTAAGAGACAGAAGTGAGAGAGAAGTGGGCACGGTGCCTTTTCTGCAGGGACGATAGGCTGGGAATATGACTTAAGGCTGGAAGGACTATAAACATGTCAGTTTGGGAGAAGCTGAAGCTGGCATCGAGGAAGTGGAACTGAGGATCAGGTGAAAAGCCACTAAGCTTAGCCGGGCGTGGTAGCGCACACGCCTTTAATCCCAGCACTCAGGAGACAGAGGTAGGAGGATCACCATGACTTCGAGGACACCCAGAGACTACAGAGTGAATTCCAGGTCAGCCTGGGCTAGGCAAAAACAAATATATTTTTTGAGGTACTTCCTTGGGTTGAAGTTTTATTTATAAACTCCAAGTGAAAACTATATGGAAAGCCATGTGTGGTGGCACACATCTACCTTTAATCTCAGCCCATGGGAGGCAGAGGTAGGAGGATCGCCATGAGTTCAAGGCCACCCTGAGACTACAGAGTGGACTATAGTGGCATCCATCTGATGAGGCCCCAGCTCCTAAGGCATCTCTGGGATGGAGTAATTAGGTGGCTCATGAAATAAACAATAAAATAAAATTAAATAAATAAAATAGCCAGGGTGGTGGTGCATGTCTTAAATCCCAGCACTGGGGAGGCAGAGGCAGGAGGATCGCTGAGAGTTCAAGGCCACCCTGGGACTACATAGTGAATTACAGGTCAGCCTGGACTAGAGTGAAACCCTATTTCAAAAAAAAAAAAAAAAAAAAAAAAATAATAATAATATATAAAATAAAATATAAAATATAATAAAATAAAATAAAATAAATGGAAGACACACTATAAAGGAATGAAGAATCTCAGTCGTGGGCTGAAGAGATGGCCTAATGGTTAAAGGCCTTGGCCTGCAAAGCCACAGGACTCAGTTTCAGTTCCCCCGGACCCACCGTAAAGCCACATGTACAAGGAGATCCATGCACCTGGAGGGTTTTTTGTTTGTTTGCAGTGGCGGGAGACCCTGGTACATTCATTCTCTCTCCTAAATAAATAGGAAAAATTGATTTTTAAAAAGAACCTAAAAAGCAATTTATTTATTTATTTATTTATTTATTTATTTATTTATTTATTTGGTTTTTTGAGGTAGGGTCTGGCTCCAGCCCAGGCTGAGCTGGAATTCACTCTGTAGTCTCAGGGTGGCTTTGAACTCACAGTGACCCTCCTACCTCTGCCTCCCCAGTGCTTGGATTAAAGGCGTGCACCACCATGCCCGGATAGAGTGAGACCCTACCTCGAAAAAAAAAAAAGAAAGAAAGAAAGAAAGAAAGAAAGAAAGAAAGAAAGAAAGGGTGTGGGGTGTGCTTCCCACCTGTGCGGTGTCCTAGCTGACTGTGTCTTGTGACGTAGCGATTTCAGACTTGCTGTGGACAGCACACGGGTTGTCCTCTTCTGAAAAGGCCAGTTTGCTAGGCCTTGCTCGCCTCTTGCAAAGTACCGGTAGAGGTGCCCTGGAATCACAGATGTGCTTTGAGGTGCCAAGGGATTTCCCACAGCAGATGCGGGGAAGGAAGGCTTGGAATCCTGAGCTCAGTGGACGTCTGAAGACATCTGTCTTCACAGACGGCCACAGCACCAGGTCTGTCATGTGGAGACTGTCCCACTCCTCCTGTAGGAAACCCCTACCTCTTGCAAACAGCTTTATTTATTTATTTATTTTATTTATTTCGAGGTAGGGTCTCACTCTGGTCCAGGCTGACCTGTAATTCACTCTGTAGTCTCAGCGTGGCCTCAACTCACAGCAATCCTCCTACCTCTGCCTCCTGAGTGCTGGGATTAAAAGTGTGCACCACCATACCCGGCTATTTATTTATTTTTATTTTGGGTTTTTCCAAGATGATGGGGTCTCACTCTAGCCTAGGCCACCTAAGCCAGATGGACAAGGGGCACATGCATATGGAGTTTGTTTGTAGTGGCTGGAGGCCTTGGTGCACCCGTTATCTCTATTTATCTCTCAAATAAATAAAATATATATTTTTAAAAAGACATGATACAGTGCCCTAACCCAACTCATTCTGTCCCCAAGAACAGGATACTCAGAATCTCTGAGACTCGGTTCCCACCCTTGTGAGGTGGACATTTGTGGGCTACATTGGGACAGTGTGTGTGAAGAGCCTGATACACATGAGATGCTAGTGAATGCATGTCCTCCCTCTGGAAGGGTGAGGAATGTACAGATAGACAGTGGATGAGGGTGCTGGCACATGAGCTTATCACTAACCTACTTTCTTCTCTTAGGGAGCATAGAAAAGGCACTGGTCGGCTGGAGGGATGGCTTAGCGGTTAAGGTGTTTTCATATGAAGCCAAACAACGCAGCAGGTTCGAGTCCCCAGGACCCACGTAAGCCAGATGCACAAGGGCACATGCATCTGGAGTTCATTTGTGGTGGCTGGAGGCCCTGGCATGCCCATTCTCTCTGTCTCTCTTCTTTCTCTCTCTCTGCTTGCAAATAAATAAGTAAAATAAAATAAAAATTTTACAAAAGAAAGAAAGAAAGAAAGAAAGAAAGAAAGAAGGAAAGAAAAGAAAGAAAGAAAAAGAAAGAGACACTGGTCCTATCTGAGCAACACAGACATAGCCATCCCACAGTGAAGCCACCCAGCCTCCCAGGCAGCCCCTCTGTACATTCCCAAGACTTGTCCTTTCCCAGGGACCACCACCTGGTGCTGCAGCCCCTGATTCATCTGGCCCATTCCTCCTGGGAATCCTCTATAGGGCCACAGCACCCAGCTCCTCCCTTCCCCAGGCCCTGGCATCATGACCAAAAGCCTGGATCAGTACTCACTCACTGACCCAAATTCACTCTGGTCCCATGAGTAAGCTGCTCAGTTACTCTGGGACTATTTTCCAGCCTAGGCAGCTCACTGCATGCTCTTGAGGGTCCTAGCTCAGAAGAGTGCTATGGCCTCGGTCTCCTTTAGACTGTGTCAGGACAGTGGGCCAGAAGTGCAAAGGAAGGAGTTCAGGAAATAGGATGGCAAGGGGAGTGAACAAAAGTTCAAACCACACCACTTGTGTGTCTAGGTCACCAAAGTCAGATGTTTGTCCTTCCCCTCCCTTTCCCTAGTTTTCTTCATACGATCCCCAAGAGTCTGAGAGACCATTTCATACCCTGGCCTTAGCAACACCATTGTATGACTGTGATTCTAACTTAAAATTTTCTTCAATGTTTTCGGGTGTATAATGAATGATGAGCCATCAGGGGTGACTCCTCCTACCTCTGCCTCTTGAGTGCTGGTATTAAAGGCGTGCACCACCACACCTGGCAAAAGTTTATTTATTTATTTATTTATTTCAGAGAGAGAGAGAGAGAGAGAGAGAGAGAGAATGAATGGACACACCAGGGCCTCCAGCCACTGCAAACAAGCTCCTGATGTATGAACCCCTTTGTGCATCTGGCTTACATGAGTCCTGGGTAATCAAGCCTCAACCCGGGTCCTTAGGCCTTACAGGTAAGCGCTTAATTGCTAAGCCATGTGTCCAGTCCTCTATTTCTCTTTTTATCTGATTTTTTTTCTATTATTTATTTATTAGAGACAGAGAGGGGAAGAGAGAGAGAGTGGGTGCACCAGGGCCTCCAGCCACTGCAAATGAACTCCAGAGGCATGCACCCCCTTTGGCATCTGGCTTATGTGGGTCCTGGGAAATCAAGCCTTGAACCGGGGTCCTTAGGCTTCACAGGCAAGCACCTTAACTGCTAAACCACCTCTCCAGCCCCCTACTTCTCTTTCTGCTCAGCACTCTAAACCCTCACAGTTTCCTTATTTCTGTCCAATAGTTGGTCATCAATACGGTTGAAGGGACTAAGAGGACCAAGCTGGACAATGACTTCAATAGCTGAATCATGTGAGAAGCCTGGGCCTGGTGGGGGACAGTCAGTGCTGCTTGCCAGTGTGGCCCTGAGGATCAGGTAAAAGAAATCAAAACATTGGAGATGGGCTAGAGCTAACAGAGACTGGGCTATGTATTTTCCAAATACTGCCTATGGCAAACTCCTCAAGCTCACTGCGTGGATTCCCAAACCCAACCCGCTAGAGATGAGGGGGCCTAGAGAGAAAAGGGGGTTTGGCTCACACAAATTGGCATGATATGAAAAGTCAGCAAAAAACCACTGGGTGGCAGCATGGTGTTCAGCTCTGTAGTGGCTGCCTCTGCCCCCTTAGCTGAGGCTGAGCCCCTCTGTCGCCTCTCATGAGCGGTTGGCAACAAGTGTCACCATGCAAAATACCTCAGTGGGTGGGGGCTTTATGTCACTCAGGCTGGGGCAGGGGCCTGGCGAACTTCCAAGGGCTCCAGCCCAGGCTCCCACTGGCCAGCTAAGAGTCAGACACTCAGGGAACAACCCAATCCCACTCCTCCCCTTCCCAAAAGTGGAGCCAAGCCCAGCTCCTTGAATGCAACTCCCTCATGCCAGGGCTCTTCCTCCATCACTGTTCACTGCCAAAGCTCTGTCCAGAGGGGCAAGCGAGGGCAGCAGCTTTGGGCACCAGGGCAGGACCTTAGGCCTCTACAGGTGTTAGGCTGAATGACCCTCTGAGCATTTGGGGGATGGGTTGGTGGGGGAGGCCCGCTGGAGACAATCAGTCTTTTGAAATTCAAAAATGAGTTCTCCACAGCACACTCCAAGCTCAAGCAAATCTTTATTTTTTTAAAAATGAAAAACTACTAATCAGCCTTCGGTGTGGCCCTGCTTGATGCAAATTACACTACTTGTCAAGACTTTTGTTTAGTTACAAATAAAAGACTCAGTGGATAAAGGTTTGGCCTTTTGTTACAGGTTTTCTGCCAAAGTGTGACCTAAAATGAATGAATTGGGATTGAGTGGGGCCTCCTGACTCTGTAAATTAATGCTGGCAGTAATTAGCTAAGAAGGGGGTGTTATAATGAAAGCCCAGGGCCTGATGTTTATACGATTTTCCATAGCTGTAGGGGATGGCACAGCCTTCTTCTGTCTTTCCCATTTACTCCCTTGGTAAAGGAAAACGCAACTCACAAATGCTTCTGGCTGCTTGACTCTGGTTACTCTCTGTCTGGACAGTGAAGGCCTTGGCTCACAATACGCCATTAGGTTGCAGCCACAATCCTCTCCAGTTCTTTTTTTTTTTTTTTTTTTTTTTTTTTTTTTTTTGGTTTTTCGAGGTATGGTTTCACTCTGGTCCAGGCTGACCTGGCATTAACTATGTAGTCTCAGGGTGGCCTCGAACTCTCGGCGATCCTCCTACCTCTGCCTCCCAAGTGCTGGGATTAAAGGCGTGCACCACCACGCCCGGCTTCCTTCTCCAGTTCTTGATCTTGATTACAGTCTTCTTTAGCATTATTAGGGCACTGGGAACTGGTGGGGGGGGCATAGTTCAGTGGAAAGGACTTGCCTGATGCATGCAACATCCTGGACTCCCTGGTACTGCAAAAAAAAATGGCTCAGCGGTCAATGTGCTTGCCTGCAAAGCCTAACAACCTAGGTTCGATTCCCCAGTACCCATGGAAGCCAGGTACACAAAGTGGCATAGGCATTTGGAGTTCGTTTGCAGTGGCTGAGGGCCCTGTCACTCCCATTCACTCTCTCTCTCTCCTTCTCTGTCTCTGTATCTCTTTGCATGCAAATAAAAAAAAATATTTTTTAGCTGGGTGTGTTGGTGCATGCCTTTAATCCCAGCACACAGCTCTCTCTCCCTCTCTCTCTCTCTCTCACACACACACACAAAGTGATAAATAAATACTTTTAAAGTCTGGATCAATGCAGTGGTACACACCTTTAACCCCAGTAGATGTTGGAGGCAGATGCAGGAGGATCTCAGTGAGTTGGTGGCCAGCCTAGGGCTGACCTGTAACTTCCTCTCTTGTCCCACACTGTGCATCTGACTTGACTTGCATACTAGGGAATTTAACTTAGGTTCTCAGGCCTTACAAGCACTTGTCTTAACCGCTGAGCCATTTTTCCTGGCCCAGCCTTCCTTTTTTTTTTAAATTACTATTTGTTGAATTATTTATATGAGAGCAACAGAGAGAAGGAGAGAGGGAGAAAGAATCGGTGCACCAGGGTCTCTAGCCACTGCAAATGAACTCCAGATGCATGCACCAACTTGTGCATCTGGCTTTCCTGGGCCCTGGGGAATCAAGCCTCAAACTGTGGTTCTTAGGCTTCACAGTCAAAGGCTTATCCACTGAGCCATCTTTCCCACCTCAGATGCCCTTTTTAACCCATTACCTTTGTGAACCAAAGTTCCCAAAAAACAGCCACACCTACACTTCTGAGGATAGAACTTCTGATTGTGGAGAGATGGGATGGTTAGATTCAAAGTTGAACTTTCTGGAACTAATCTTAATCTTTGCATTGTCCACCTGTGTGTCTGACTTAACATCCTCTTGACTGTCAGGTGATGTTTTAAAAAATATTTTATGTATTTATTTACTTGAGAGAGAGAGGGAGAGAGAGGAAGAGGCACAGAGAAAGGGAGAACAGGCACAGCAGGGCCTCCAGGCACTGCAAACACACCCAAGACACATGTGCCCCCTTGTGTATCTGGTGTACATGGGAACTGGGCAATTGAACCGGGGTTCCTAGGCTTTGCAGGCAAACACCTTAGCCACTTTCTCAAACTTTCCTGAAAGCTCTAACACATCCATGACAGCAGGGGCTTGACCCCTGCTGAGAGCTTGGGTCAGAACCAGAGGTGGGTACTACTTTCCGAGTCCCATTCTCCACCTTCCTCCAGCTAGTTCACAGTGCCAAAGGTTCCAAACCACCTAAAACAGTGCCACCTGGTGGACACCAAGTGCTCAAACACTTGAGCCTGTGTGGGGACAGTTCCCATTGAAACCACAACAATAACCACACTTCACACTTCTATGTTGGTTTGTTTATCATTTATTTAGAATAGGTCATGCTCTGTATCCCAGGATAGTCTCAAATTCTCTTCCAGCCTCAGCCTCCAGAATAATTGGATTACAAGTGTGTGAAGATAACATTACAATACATCTGAAAACAGAAGTAGATAGTGGGTAAAATAATTTTAAATTATCTCTCTATATGCCTGTCTCGCAAATAAATAAACAAAAATAAATAAACAAAAATAAAATAACTTTTAAAAAAAGAGCTGGAGTGCCAGGCTTGTTGACGCACACCTTGAATCCCAGCACTCAGGAGGCAGAGGTTGGAGGATCACCGTGAGTTCTAGGCCACCCTGAGATGACATAGTGAATTCCAGGTCAGCCTGAGCTAGAGTGAGACCCTACCTCGAAAAACCAAGAAGGTAAAAAATTAATCCAAGAATGGAGAGATGGCTTAGTGGTTAAGCCACTTCCCTGCAAACCCAAGGGACTCAGGTTCTGGTGGTGCACACTTTTAATCCCAGCATTTGGGAGGGAGAGATAGGAGGATCACCATGAGTTCAAGGCCACCCTGTGACCACATAGTGAATTCCAGGTCAGCCTGAACTACAGCGAGACCCTACCTCAAAACACCAAATAAAACAAACAAATAACAACAACAACAAAAAGCCCGGCATGGTGACACACACTTTTAATCCCAGCACTAGGGATGCAGAGGAAGGAGGATCACCAAGAGTAGAGGCCACCCTGAGACTGCATGTTAATTCCAGGTCAACCTGGAAGGGGAAAAAAAAAAAAAGTAAAATGAGGGCTAGAGATGAGAGAGAGAGAGAGAGAGAGAGAGAGAGACTCTTATTTTTTCATGGTAAGGTCTCGTTCTAGCCCATGCTGACTGGAATTCACTAGGGAGTCTCAGGCTGGCATCGAACTCATGCTGATCTCCTTCCACTGTCTCTCAATCCATGGTGACTCCATCTTGGGAGCCCATCTCAACCTAACAGTAACCTTATCCTGGATTGGGCCGGGTAAATTGGAATTTTTACATAGCAACCCAATAGTATGCTGCCATGTAGGTGAAAAAAAGGGAGCAGAAATGTACAGAAACCACAACAGTGGTTCTAAATTTAAAATGGAGAGATGATTCAGAAGTTATGGCTCTTGCTGAATCATGTGAGAAGCCTGAGCCTGGTGGGGGCAGTCAGTGCTGCTTGCCAGTGTGGCCCACCCGGCCCCTCCCTCTAGTTACTCCATCCCAGAGATGCCTTAGGAGCTGGGGAGCTGGGGCCTCATCAGATGGATGCCAGTGTAGCCATCTCTTTCTATTTTTATTGACAACTTCTATACTTACATACAAAAAACGTATGATATTTCCCTCCCCTCCCCAGCCATCTCTTTCTTCATGGCCTTAGCTAGCAGGGCCAGGGCTGCAGAGTGCTGAAGAAAGGGGGAGCAGGTGGGTCAGGATGCGGCACACAGGGGAAGCAGGAGCTTGTGCTCCAATTCTGCCTTGGTGCCTAATGAGTGTAAGCCACAGGTAGCACAGAGGTGAGGTGTTACCTCTCTTCAAAGAAGATGAAAGATGGTGAACTTTAATCCCAGCACGGGAGGCAGAGGTAGGAGGACCTCTGAGTTAATTCCACAGCCTGGGCCAGAGTGAGACCCAGCTCAAAAAAAAAAAAAAAAAAAAAAAGATGAACATCACGAGCAACCTCTGAGCACCTACAGCTCAACCTACCGCAGGGGCCAACCCTGACTTTCAGGTCTCCTGTGTCACACAACTCCTCTGATGACCAGAGCCTGAAGGGAATTCCCTCTGGGACTAGAGAACATTTGGGCCATTGGTGGGTGGACTACAGGTCTGGCAGTATGCACAGGTCTACAGCTGTACTTGGTTTAGTGGCTTTTTTTTTTCTTTCTTTCTTTCTTTCTTTCTTTCTTTTTTTTTTTTTTTTTTTTGAGGTAGGGTCTCTCTCTAGCACAGGCTGACCTGGAATTCACTATGTAGTCTCAGGGTGGCCTTGAAGTCATGGCAATCCTCCTACCTCTGCCTCCCGAGTGCTGGGATTAAAGGCGTGCGCCACCATGCCTGGCTAGTGGCTTTTCTTTCCTTTCTTTTTCTTCTTCTTCTTCTTCTTCTTCTTCTTCTTCTTCTTTTTTTTTTTTTTGTGTGTGTTTTTGTTTTTTTGAGATAGGGTCTTGCTCTAGCCCAGGCTGACCTGGAGTCCACTTTGTAGTCTCAGGGTGGGCTTGAACTCATGGCGATCCTCCTACCTCTGCCTCCTATGTGCTGAGATTAAAGGTAGATGTGTGCCACCACACATGGCTTTCCATATAATTTTCACTTGGAGTTTATAAATAAAATTTCATCCCAAGGAAGTCTCTCTCTCTCTCTCTCTCTCTCTCTCTCTCCATATATATATATATATATATATATATATTTGTTTTTGTCTAGCCCAGGTTGACCTGGAATTCACTCTGTAGTCTCTGGGTGGCTTTGAAGTCATGGTGATCCTCCTATCTCTGTCTCCTGAGTGCTGGGATTAAAGGCGTGTGTGCCACACGCCCGGCCAAGCTTAGTGGCTTTTCACCTGATCCTCAGTTCCACTTCCTTGTTGCCAGCTTCAGCTTCTCCCAAACTGAGGTGTTTATAGTCCTTCCAGCCTTAAGCCATATTCCCAGCCTATTGTCCCTGCAGAAAAGGCACCGTGGCCAACTTCTGACTCACTTGACCAGTGGGCAGTGAGTCTGGACCTCTTGGCCTGGGAGGGAGGAAGAAGCCTGGGACAGTCGGCAAAACCCACAGCAGACACTGGAGGTTGGTGACAGGGACAGTAAAGGGAAGAGTCTTCGGCTGGGGAGCTGTTCCTCACTGCTGGGCCCATCTGAGCTTGTGTCTGACCACTAGACCCCTGTCATCCTCCAAGAGCTGGAATTGCAATTCTAGGAAAGGGGTGATCTGGAGAGCTCCTTTAGGCAAGAGATAAGGAGAAGATTTCTCTGGTCTGTAGTAACATGGGGACTGCTAGCTCAGGCTTGATGACATTCCTGCTTTTTACTTTTGGGGGTTCAGTCATCCTAAACTGCCTCAGTAGTCCTAAAAGTTTTTTTTTTTTTTTGACATAAACATGAATTTGCTTAATTTTCCAACTGGTGTTAGAAGGGGCAAGGGAAAGTTTGAATATTGTTCTCCCTTCATGTGTCTGCCCATCCCTTGTTTTGTTGTTGGTTGGTTGTTTGTTTTCAAGTTAGGGTCTTATTCTAGCTCAGACTGATCTGGCATTCACTCTATAGTCCCAGGATGGTCTCAAACTCACAGCCATCCTCCTACCTCTGTCCCCCCTCCATTGCTGGGATTAAAGGTGTGTACCACCACATCCTGGCCCCTTTAGTCTTTATTTTTTTTTTTTTTTTTTGAGAGAGAGAGAGACAATGGGCATGCCAGCCTTTAATCCCAGCACATGACTTTAATCCCAGCACTCAGTAGGCAGAGGTAGGAGGATCACCATGAGTTCAAGGCCACCCTGAGATGACAAAGTTCATTCCAAAAACAAAAAAAAAAAAAAAGTGAGACCCTACCTCACAGCAGCATCTCAGAAGCTTTGAATGAACTCTAGATGTGTGCACCCCCTTCTGGACAAGTGTGGCATTGCACCCTTGTGTCACTACATCTGGCTAGATGTGAGATCTGGAGAATCAAACAGGTGTTCTTAGGCTTGGCATGCAGACGCCTTCACCACCAAGCTGTCTCTCCAGCCCCCTTCAGTTTTTCTTTTTTTTGAGTTTTTTTAATTATTAATTTTTAATTGAAACATTCTATACTTATCTAAAAACCATATTTCCCTCCCCACCCAATTCCACTTTAGAACACCAAGATCATATCCCTCCCTCTCTCCATTAGTCTCTCTTTTAATTTGATGTCATCATCTTTTTCTTCTATTTTGAGGGTCTCCCCAGACACCTTCTCAAGGCACTGGGTCATGAATATCAGGCCAATTTCTGTCTGGGAAGTTGCATTTTTTTTTTGGCTTTTTTACTTAGGGTTTGACTCTGGCCCAGGCTGACCTGGAAATAAGAGAAGTCTCAGTGTGGCCTTGAACTCTCAAAGATCCTCCAGACCTCTGCCCCCGAGTGCTGTGGGTCTTGCATTTTAAGAAGTCATACACCCTTCAGTTATTGAAATGGGAGTCTTATGGGAATTCTTTGCCATAGCAGGAAGAATGAATGTTGGGGACCCACCACTACCAACTCCATGTTGCTGTCTGCTTGTAATGAAAGCCATGTGTTTCAGCATCCCTCCTGGCAGCAGAGTATCCAGCTTTCCTGATGGATTGATCCATCTAAGCCTTGATCCCGACAGACACCTTCTCAAGCCACTGGCTTTCCCAGGTGATCTGCATTTTTTCTTTTTATTTATTTATTATTTGACAGGGGGGGGGGGGTGGAGATTGAGAATGAGCATGCAGGTTTGTCTAGCTGTAAACAAACCCCAGATGCATGTGCCCCTGGCATTGTGCATCTGGTTTATGTGGGAAACCCTGTTTTGAAATTTAAGCCACTCCCATATTTGCTATATCATATCATGGCCATTTATTAATGTTTGTTTTTGATGGTAAGGTCTCTCTCTAGCCTAGGATGACCTGGAATTCACTATGTAGTCTCAGGGTGGACAAACTCACAGTGATCTTGCTACCCCTGTCTCCCAAGTGCTAGGACAAAGGTGTGTGTCACCATGCCCAACAATATTTTTTTTTTTTTTTTTGCCAGCCAGCACAAGTAAGGGAGAAAGAATTAAAATTTAATAAATTCCAGGTTAAGTTGGCAGATAGCATCATGTATATGATGACTTAGTTAATAGAGTTATATGTTTTGCTGGTTTTTCAGGTAGGTGTTTCACTCTAGTCCAGGCTGACCTGGGATTCACTATGTGGTCTCAGGGTGACCTCAAACTCACAGCAAACCTCCTACCTCTGCACGCCCCAAGTGCTGGGATTAAAGGCATGTGCCACCATGCCTAAACATTTTTTTCTATTATTATTTGAGGCTGGATTTCACTGTGAAGGCCTAGGCCATTTTGAATACATGACAATCGTAGTCCTTCTTCAGCTCATCCTCCTGCATGCTGAAATTATAGATGTTCACAATCATGTCTGGCCTGTGGTGTGAATTTAGACTTTAAGTTAACTCTCTTTATCTATTTAGCCATCTGTTTATTTAGGATCGGCTGTTTACATGTATTTAGTGATCATGATGGAAAGGTATCAGCACAGTAGAAGGCCTTGGGAGTTCCAGGGCCCTGGATTGGGAGTCCAGCTCACAGCCATCAGCATGTGCATCATCTGAACTTCCCTCCTGCTTAGGGCATCAACCACATGTTTCCTCTTCTGCATCATGTTGGAAATGATGACCTGGTCAATGTAAACCCCCTATGTGCCATCTTCGAGCATTTCAAATGCATTGCAGCACATACTTCTGTGCAGTTTAGATTGGTGACACCATGATATCAAACCCATGAACAGTCGACTGGAAAGTTCTGTCTGCAAGGTCCGTTGGGGATACCCATAGACTCGGCAATAGTTGCATGGTCGGCCAGACATCAGCCACACCAGGCCCCAGGCTAGTGATGGGACTTGGTATTTCTAATTGACTGTAGTTTGAGGTGCAGTTGTTGCTGAGAACCATTGTTAACTTGGACACATTCTCATTTTTTTAAAAGTTTTTTCATTATCTTTATTAATCTCATTATATTTTATAGTGATTATATCATTTGAAAATAGACTGCCTTACTATTTACTCCCCTAAAGTCTCTTCCTTTATTTCATCAACTTGTTTGTTTTATTTTTGGCCATTGTTATTCAGTGTGGAACAAGGTCACTAAGCTCATCAACTTCAGAAGAGGAAGCCTTGATTTTGGCTCATGGTAAGAGATTTCAGCCCTGTTGCTTTTGGGTTACTGATAAGGCAGATGGTGGGAGTGCTGAGCATAAACAGCTGCTCCCAGGTAGAATCCTGGAATCCAGAGTGAGGCAGAGAGGCCAGGTCCCCAGACCCTTTTCAAGAACATTATTCACCTGAACTTCCTTCCCTTGAGTTCCACCTCTTGGGCATGGGTCTCTTCCCTCACCCAGTCATGTCACTGAGTGGAACTAAGCCTTCAACCTTAGGGGAGCATCCAAGATACAAACTATAATAGGGAAGAGACACTGGCTTGCTTATTAGTCACCAAAATAACTCCATTAAATAGTATTCATAGCTGTGTGTGATGGCACATGCCTTTAATCCCAGCATTTGTGAGGCAGAGATAGGAGGATCAACATGAGTTCAAGGTCAGCCTTTACCAGAGTGAGACCCTACCTCAAAAAAAAGGGTTTTAATAATAATTAAAACCAAACAACAGTAATAACAATACTAATAAGAAAAACCTAAGGATAATAGTACTAGTGATATTAATAATAATAATAATAATGTAAAATAAGGAAAACCTAATAATAATAACAACAGTAATAACGAAAAGCAAACAATAGTAATAGTAATAGTAATAAACAAATGCTAATGGCAATGATTAAAATAATGAAAACAAAATCATAATAACAATAGCAATAATAATAATAATAGTAATAATAACAATAAGGAAAACCAAATAATAATAATAGTTATAAATAATGGATACCAAATAATAGTAATAGTAATAATATTAAAAATAAAAACCTGAGTTCTTAATCAATAAATGTGGGGAGGGGAGGGAAATACCATGCAAATTTGTATGTAAGTAATTTTGTTGCCAATAAATAAAGAAGAAAAAAAAAATAAAATAAAAATTAAAAAATAAAAACCTGCCGGGCGTGGTGGCGCACGCCTTTAATCCCAGCACTTGGGAGGCAGAGGTAGGAGGATTGCTGTGAGTTTGAGGCCACCCTGAGACTACATAGTTAATTCCAGGTCAACCTGGACCAGAGTGAAACCCTACCTGAAAAACCAAATAAATAAATAAATAAATAAATAAATAAATAAATAAATAAATAAAAAATAAAATAAAAACCTAATGATAGTAATAATAATAAGAAAATCAAATAGTGGTAATGGTTCTATGTATAAAAAACCAAGTAATAATAGTAATAATAATAATGATAAAAAAATAATATAATTATAATAATGAAAACTAAATTATAATAAAAAACCAAATCATAGTAATAATGATGAAAACCAAATAGTGATAATAGTAGTAGTAGTGATAATAATGATAATAAGGAAAACCAAATAATACAAACAATAATAAATCACTTGGGTGTGGTGGCACTCACATCTTTCATCCAAGTAGCACTGTGCAGGGAAATAAATAGAAGTCGTGGCCGTGAGTTCATAATAAATGACTATCAAATAAATGAATATAAATAATAAATAAATGCAACAATAAATAAATGTTATCAATAAAAATGAATATTAAACAATAAATATAATGAATAAGTATAAATATTAAATAATTGAATAGAAATCATAAATAAAACAATAAACAAAAATAATAAATAAATGTAATATACAAACCAATATGAATATTAACCAAATGAATATAAATAATCAATAGATTAATATAATTCAACATATAAGGATAAATATTAAGTAAATGGCTATGAACGATAAGTCAATATAGTAAACAAATAAGTATTAAATATTAAATAAATGAATATAAATAATAAAACAAAAACTTAATAATTAATAAGTAAATATAATAAAAAAACAAAGCAGTATAAATATTAAATAAGCCAATGTAAATAAAAAAAAAATAAATGAATGTATAAATATGATAAACAAATATGATAAACAAATAAGGATAAGGATTAAACAAATGACTATAAGTAATAAATAATAAAAAAATAAATACATTTAATAAATAAATAACTAGAATAAACAAATAAGGATAAATACTAAATGAATGTAAATAAATAAATAAAACAAATAAATATCATAAAAGGATAAATATATTGAATAAGTGAATACAAATAATAAATAAATAAACTAATAGAGTGAATATTAAATAAGTATAAATAATAAGTAGATATCAATAATAAGGAAATAATTACAAATAATAATGAATAAATTTAAATAGTAAATAAATCTAAATAATAAATCAATGTACATAATAAATGAATAAATAGCTGTAGCTATTAAAGAAAGAAAAAATGAAATCTTAACGGGCCATGTGGCTGGCCTCCTGGCTCAAGGCCTGTCCAGTGCACAACCTCTCTGTGTGTCTAATGTCAATAAATGAAAATAAATAGTTATTTATTGATTGGAGAGAGAGAAATAGGGGCACAGAGAGGCAGAGGGAGAGGAGGGAATGGACACGCCGGAGCCTACAGCCGCTGCAAATGAACTCCAGACGCATGCGCCACATTGTGCGTCTGGCTTATGTGGGTCCTGGAGAGTCGCACCTGGGTCCTTAGGCTTTACAGGCATGTCCCTTAACTGCTGAGCCACCTCCCCAGACCCAGTTTATTTGTTTATTATTTTATTTTATTATTATGATGATGATCATTATCATTATTATGATTACCACTGAGGTCGGATGGGTGTGGCTCTAGGTCAGTCTGACCCAGAATCCACTCTGTCCCCTTCTCAGGCTGGCCTCACACAGCCACGACCCTCCTCCTCCTCCTAAGAAAATGGACTGCAATTTTCTTATTTTTATTTTATGTTATTTATTTTAATATTTATTATTAATTTGACATTTTATTTAACTTTTTATTTTAGTATATTATATTATTTTATTATTTATTATTTTATTACTTTATTTTACTTTTAAATTTAATTTTATTATTTTATTTTACTTGTTATTTTATTATTTATGATTTCATTTTACTTTTTAATTTTATTTTATTTATTATTTTTATTGTTATTGTTATTATTATTAATATGGTTTTTTGAGGTCGGGTGTAGCTGTAGGCCAGGCTGACCCGGAACCCACTCTGTGGTTTCAGGCTGGTCTTGAACTTGAGGCCCCCCCTCGGTTGGGCATCTTTTTTATGTTCCTCCAGGGGTGTCAGGAGTGGCTTCACTCATGGCTCAGCAGCTCAGGCGCTCGCTCACTCGCTCCTCTGTCTGTCTGTCCTCCCGCATGTGAAGCCAAAGGAGCCCGGGTTCAAATCCCCACCACTCCCAACCCACGCGCCCCACCTCCACGTGACCAAAGCCACCTGCAACGAGGGTGACGCCTGGGCAGGGCAGCACCTGACCTGCACCTGCATGCAGGTGGGGCACATAGTAGGTATCCACATAGTAGGTATGCACACCTCTGCCCTGCACACAGCCGGCGCAGACTGCGTGGACATGCCCACGGTGCACACAGTAGTCGCACACAGCGTGCAGACACGCATGGTGTGCACTGTGAGTGCATACTGTATGCAGATGCCTACGTTGCGCACGGTTGGTGCACACAGACAGCAAAGACTGTGTGCAGATGTCCACAGTGTACACAGTCGGCGCATACTGCGTGCACATGTTCACAGTGTAGGCCATGGACGCATACTTCTGTAATGCAGACAGGTGGTGCCTACTGCATGCACACGCCTACAGTGTACACAGTTGGCACCTGCTGCCTGCAGACTTACACAGTGTACACAGTTAGCGCACACTGCGTGCACACGTCCACAGTGTACACAGGCGGCGCACACTGCGTGCACACATAAACAGTTCTTCCGGGCCATCTTCCTGCACGCACGGACGTCCCCAAGACTCTCCGCCATTTCCATCAGCCCCGGACCCGTCGTCCATTTTCGGCCATTTCCGGAGATCTTCGGGTACTTCCGTGAACACTCGGCCATCCCCGACCGTTTCCGTCAGCCCGGGACCCCCCCTCGTCCATCTTCGGCTATTTCCGGAGATCTTCGGGAACTTCCGTGGACACTCGGTCGTCCCCGAAGTCGCTGGGCCGTTTCCGTCAGTCCGGGACACTTCGTCAATCTTCGGCCATTTCCGGAGATCGTCGGGAGCTTCCGTGAACACTCGGCCATCTCCGAAGACGCTGGGTCGTTTCCGTCAGCTAGGACCGTCGTCCACCTTCGGCTGTTTCCGGAGATCTTCGGAAACTTCCGTCCACGCTCGGCCGTTCCCGAAGACGTCGGCCGTTTCCGTCAACCCGGGACCCGTCGTCCACCTTCGGCTGTTTCCGGAGATCGTCGGGAACTTCCGTGAATACTCGTCCGTCGCCAAAGACGCTTGGCCTTTTCCGTCAACCCGGGACCCGTCGTCCACCTTCGGCTGTTTCCGGACAACTTCGGGAACTTCCGTCAACATTCGGCCGTCCCTGAAGACGCTCGGCCATTTTCCTTTTTTTTTTTTTTTAATTATTAATTTTGGTATTGACAGCTTCTATACTTACATACAGAAAAATGATATTTCCCTCCCCTCCCCCATTCTCCCCATTCTTTAAGTTGGAGTACTGAGCCCCCGACAGATGATCCCGTTTCTCCCATGGAGCACTGAGCATAAACACCCCGTGCTATTCCTCATGCCACCATGGAGTACTGAGCACCCCGACTAGTCCGGGTCAACACCCGTGGGGGACTGAGCATGAGCACCCCGGGTCATGCCTTATGCCACCATGGACTGCTGAGCACCCCGACAGCTGGTCCCAGGTCTCCCCATGGAGGACTGAGCATAGAGCACCCCCAGACTTGAACCACTTTTCAAGGCAAGGACTGAGTATGAGCACCTGCCAGGTGACCACCTCCCATGGCCATGGGTCATAGGCTGTGAGTTCGAATCCAGCCTGAGACGCATGGCCGTGCGTTTGCTTCCTCTGGAGACACGCAGCCATGAGTTCAAATCCAGCGGGAGGAGACGCATGGCTGTGAGTTTGAATCCAGCCGGAGATGCGTGATCATGAGTTTGAATCCAGCCAGAGACCCACAGACAGGAGTTCAAGTCCCGCCAGAGCCACATGGCCGTGAGTTCGAATGCAGCCAAAGACAGACAGCCAGTGACTTCAAATTAGGCCGGAGACACACGGTCTTGAGTTCAAATCCAGGGACCCACAGACATGAGTTCAAATCCAG